>CM073755.1:6295665-7588612 GCA_037127355.1 Schoenoplectus tabernaemontani
CCCGTGCATATTTTATGGATTACGGTGAGATGTATGTAAATATTATTATTAATTAAGTTATATCAGCAAGAGTATTAAGTCCGTATATATTTAGCTGGTATCTGATTTTTTTTGTAGATATTTAATTTTGCATCCACGTTCACGTAGACCCTTGTATAACTACATATACAATAATATAAAATATATAAATACCAAAATCGATATCACAATCAATACTGATTTTAGTATCCACTTTATTAGTATTCAAGTTAGTGAATTTATTATTCGATTTATTTTGTACAATACTTCTATTCTTTAATAAATACCATTAACTTGAATAATGATAATACTATGAGTTAAATACTAAAATCGTTCACTTGAATACTAACTCATTTAATGTAAATACTAAACATTATCGATTATGGTACTCATTTGTTATTACCATAACATTTTCAATTAAAAATGCCAACTTAATTTAAATTAAGAATTACTGAACTAAAAGATACTTCTAAATTTCTAATAATGTAATAGTCAGAATGATAATTGAGCAGTTATGTAAAGGATATATTTTTTTGTGTTCTCACCCATTTGAGAAACCCAAGAAGTTGAATCATATGAAACAAACAACCAAAATAGAGACGAGGAAGAAAACTAGCACCCTTAAAAGCCCGTTGTAAGGCTCGCTCCAAGCTAATTAAAATTTTATTCACTTTATTGCATTTGTTACGATAGTAATATAATTCATGAATTATTTATGAATAATTATAAATAATTTATTTTTTGTTTGTAGCCGGATGTTTTGTCAGTTTAATATATAATATGTTTTTTGATAAAAAAAAGTTTTAATCGCGAATAAACACATTATATATTATTTTAAATGAAATTTTATATATTTTTATATATTTTTATAATTTTAAAATTTTAATATATTTTTATTTATATTATATAAAACGAATTATTTTCAAATTATATCTGAAGGGAATTTTTTAAACTCATCAAACATTTCCCGTATGCCAAATTTGTAACTATGCTTGGTACCGCTTCCTTTTCTTATTAAGGGTTGGAATATATCCGCAATGAATTTATTTCATAATTTAAAAGTATTAAAATGTTCTAAATCAGTATCTGAATTCAAGCAAATATAAAATTGTTGGTTCATGTACATAACAACATGTTTGCACTTTTGAAACCCGACAAAAAAGGTTCTTGATAGACATTTAAAATTAAGAAAATGACTCCCATTTCTCTAGAAAAATATGTACGGAAAATGTCATGAAATTCTATGCGAAGTTGTATCTATCATTAAATGAATTTAAATTTGTAGTTACATAGTCTTTCACAGAGGCATAAAATTTGAGGGTGTTTGATCTTGTTATTTAATAGATAACTCAAAAATGGAAGCAAAATTTCATATAAAATTGAAACCACCAAAATGGTTGAAAGAGCTCGGACTGTTATTCTGTCTCGTGTAATTTACATGGTTACCAATACCAGTTCATAAAATACGAATTGTTCCATATGGTAGATGCACACATAATACCAGTACATTAGACTCGGCTTTAGGACACGTTTACTGTAAATGCTGTAATTCTGGATCCGTCTCCGTGAGTAAGACCTCAATATGAGAATCTCTCTGGCGGCATTGTTATAATTCATCATGTCTCCCCAAAAACAATAAAAAGAATGCCATTACTGAGTATATCTTTAAATGAAACTAAGCTCCAAAAAGTAGTATTTGGAAGATTGTAATTTAGGAAAGCACTAACAAAATGGAGAAATTCCATTCTAATGTAAGATAATTGCAAATTTTACAAAACTTCAAGTACAGAGAAAAAAGGATTATCCTGTAGACTATTATTCAGCCTAATTATCTCCGAGCAAAGCTTGCATCAGCTCGAGTTGCCGCTCTCTTTTTCCCCACTGCAGCAATAGTAGTGTGGTAACTTAACTCGACCACAAGCACTGTAAAATTTGTTTCATAGAGACACAAATATTAATATTTAAGACAGTACCCAAACAAATAGTAGCAATTATGGAAAACCAGCTAACTTTGAATTTTCTAATTGCATGTTAAGATATAATTAGCAGTTTAGGTTCTACTATAGACTTGAGATATAAATAACAAGGTATGAAGATGCTTTGATAGAATTTACATCAGTATTAACATGATACTAGATAACTTACAGGCAGCGCACAATAACCGGAACAGGTTTCAGAGCTTTTGGTCCATTTCTCAATCCTTTCTTATGGCGTGACACCTGAAATTTAATAGTTGGTGACACAGATTTACTGGAAAAGGAACCAAATATTGATGTGAGAACCACAGCACCTGGTGATGCATTACCCAAACCAGTAATTTGTTTCAAAAACATTAACTTGAGTGAATTCTTGTAATATAAGGGTGATGCAGTGAGTGAGACAAGGGAATTCATAATTTCAGTGATTAATTGACAAGACTATAAAAGCAAGGATAGCATATATGGAAACATAATTGAGCAAAAATGTTAACGGTATTTCAAAGTGCATAAAGGACTATACATATAACACAGAACCAAAGAACCAGCTATCTCAAACTAAAAACATGCTAATCTAGTTGCAAATTAGTCCAGGTTTTCAATTTCCCATCATGCTATTTATCTGACTCTATGTTCTTGAAAAGTTTGATTGCTTTCAGAAAACTAGAGGTGGCTTAAATATGATCGACGTTGTCTAGAAAACCAGTATAAGAGTAAGTGTATCGTTTTGGAAATGAACATTTGGTTGCCTTAAGCAAAAAACTTAAGGCAGCATTATATGACTGGCATTAACTCAAGAGTCTGAAATAAGTAAATACAGAAAAAATAGTTCACAGGAAAAATTTTTGACTTGATTTAGTTACTATTTCATATTTATTCTAACAAAGTTTCTGTTTTGACTAGCCCTGACCAGACAAAAATAATGCTTCGTCTTTTGGGTATCAGTGTGAACAGTAATAAATTGGAACAAATCCTAGTAGACAGTTAAAGTCTGTGTGAGCAACTGTAAATTGATTTTAAGGATGATTCAATTTAATTCCAGATAACTCGAATAGTAGTTTTTTTATAACCAGATAGAATAATGCGTGGCATCCCAAGTTCCCAACCATACCCAATCTTAAACTAAGACAAATCATAGACGAAAATATGTCTTCTCAACCATTTCCAAATTGGAACCCAAACCCAAACCAAAACCTCCTAAACCCTCGTTCCTGAGTTCCTGACAAACACCAAATAATGCAATGTAAAGCAGCACAAAGATGAGATCCGACACGATACCTTCTTTTTAGGTACAGCCATGAGTTCGAAGGATGCCTCCGAGGGGAGAATTTGTTATAATATTAATGATAGATGTTTCACCTCCTCCACCTCCTCTCATTCCTCCACCTCCTCCCATAATAATAGAAGTTTTTCATTCTCTTCACCTTCTCCTTAACTCTAGATTTAATTTTGTATTAATTTTCTCTTTTATTACATGATGTTTCTCTAGCCTATAAATAGAGGCTTGTATGTTGTTGATGGGAATATAAAAAAAAATCTTTAGATGAGATAATATAGAAATAAGATTTTAGCCTCTCACAACTTTTGTCTTCTATCTTTATTTTATAACACGTTATCAGCACGACTTCGCTCTAATCGAGTTGTGACGGAAGTTTATTTTATAGTAGAAGCACAAGATCGACATAATCAGATTATCGTAAGATTGTCTCTAAAAGAGGTACACTTTATATTAAATTTTATTATTTTACCATTAATTATAATATTTATTTTCTTGATGAAATTGTTCTTATATTGGATGAGACTAATATTTTCATTCCCCGAAGAGAATGATAAAATAAGTAAATACCAAATTTTTTTTTATTTATTCAATAACCGAAGTTATTGATACTTTTAATAGCGAGAAGTCATTGTATTTGATAATTAAAAGTTTTATCAAAATGAGTTACAATTGATAACCGAAGTTATCGATATACTTAATAACAGGAAGTTATTCAACTAAAATGGTAACCGAGAAGTTATCAATTAGATAGATAAATAAATAAATATAATGTCTCTAATTTTTTTTTAATGACACGAAGTTATTAATATTCTTTTTCTTTAGTAATTTTCATAAATGGATGTTCGATTAAATTTATTAATATTAGTAGTATTTTTATTTTGTAGTCCTTATGGCAAATCTTACTAAACTTGAATTCGTTGCCCTTGATATATCGGGCAAGAACTATCTCCCATGGACTCTCGATCTTTGAGATTCATCTTACGCAAATAATCTTGGAGATACAATAAAAGATGAAAATAAGGCCTCCCCATGAGGAGAAAGCCAAAGCAATGATATTCCTCCGTCATCATCTCCATGAGGATTTAAAAACGAATATTTAACGGTGAAAGATCCGTTAGAATTATGGAAAAATTTAAAAGAAAGATATGACCATCAAAAACAAGTGCTCCTCCCAAAAGCTCGTTATGAATGGATTCATTTAAGGTTGCAAGATTTTAAATGCGTGGGTGAATATAATTCCGATGTTTCGCATAACTTCGAGTTAAAATTATGCGGAGAAAAGATTACGATGAAGACATGTTAGAAAAAACATTTTCCACATTTCATGCTTCGAATTTGCTCTGCAACGACAATATCGGGAGCGTGGTTTTAAAAAATATTCAGAATTGATATCATGTCTTCTTGTTGCGGAACAAAATAATGAGCTTCTCATGAAAAATCATCAATCACGGCCCATTGACTCTAGTCCATTTCCTGAAGCAAATGCGACATCATTCCCTGAAGCGAATGCAACATCATTTAAAGGAAATCGTGGTCGAGGACGTGGTCGCGGCCCCAGAAGAGGTCGTGGACGTGGTCGCAATAATGTTTGGCGACGTGAAGGTCATAATTTCAAATCAAATGACAACAATGCGGGGAGATATGAAAAGGAAAAGAATTCAACATCTTCTAAAAAGTTTGAAAGTAGTTGTTATAGATGTGGTATGACAAACCATTGGTCACGCACATGTCGTACTCTAAACATTTAGTTGAACTTTATCAAGCATCCATCAAGAAAAAGGGAAAAAGTAGAAACAAATTTTATTGAAAATGAGTCAAGTGATTTACTCATGGATACACACCTAGATGTTTCTGATTTCTTTGAGAATGTTGATAAAGAAATAAATATTATGAGCTAAGTTTTTTTTTTTATTTTAATTCAGTTTTATGTTGTAAGTTTATGTTTCTCATGAATAAAATTAGTTTCTTTAATTTTGATCTTGTATATTTTTTTTTCAAAGGAAAAAGAATATGATTGAAGGCTCAATGAGAGCAATGACAAGTATTAGAGATGAATGTCTAGTAGACGGTGGAACAACAAACACAATATTAAAAAGCAAAAAATATTTTTCTCAATTGTCTCTGTAGAGACACATGTTAATACAATTTCTGGTATTAGTAACTTAATTGAAGGCTCTGGAAGAGCTTGTATTTTGTTATCAAAAGGAACAAAATTAATTATAAATGACGCATTATACTCTAGTAAATCCAGAAGAAATTTACTAAGTTTTAAAGATATTCGGTGTAATGGTTATCATATCGAAACCATGACTGAAAATAACATTGAATATCTTCAAATTACAACGATTAAATATGGTCGGAAGATCATATTGGAAAAGATAAAAGCTTTATCATCTGGACTATATTGTATGAACATAAGTTCAATAGAATCAAATATGGTCAGTAACCAGAAGTTGCATGACACAAAAATGTTTACTCTGTGGCATGACAGGTTAGGTCATCCAGGGTAACATTATGATGAGGAGAATAATTGAAAGTGCAAATGGGCATCCTCTAAAGGACCTGAAGATCCTATTATCAAAAGATTTATCATGTGCAGCATGCTCTCTTGGAAAATTGATAATTAGGCCATTTAAAAATAAAATTGAAAATGAATCTCCTTTATTTTTAGAGAGAATTCAAGGAGACATTTGTGGGCTATTTCTCCTCCATGTGGACCATTTAGATATTTTATGGTTTTAATTGATGCATCAACTCGATGGTCACATGTTTGCTATTAGCTACAAGAAATGTTGCATTTGCTAGGCTATTAGCACAAATAATCCAATTAAGAGCAAATTTTCCGGATTACCAAATTAAGAGTATCAGGCTTGATAATGCGGGAGAATTTACATCCCGGTCTTTTAATGATTATTGTATGTCAATTGGGATTAAGGTAGAACATCCGGTTGCTCATGTACATACACAAAATGGTTTAGGCTGAATCATTAATTAAAAGATTACAATGATTGCTAGACCGTTACTTATGAAATGTAATCTACCATCTTACGCATGGGGACATACCATATTACATCTTCTTTGCACTTATTAGATTAAGACCAAGCTGCATCTCATAAATTTTCTCCATTACAATTGGTCTGCGGAAGAGAACCAAACTTGTCCCATCTTAAAATTTTTGGTTGTCTTGTGTATGTTCCAATTTCTCCTCCACAACGCACAAAAATGGGACCACGAGAGGAGATTAGGAATTTATATTGGTTTTCACTCTCCATCAATTATTAAATATTTAGAACCATTATGGAGATGTTTTTACGGCTCGTTTCTTTGATTGTCAATTTGATGAGACAATATTCCCAATCTTAGGGGAGAAAAAGAAAAGGCTGGAAAAACAAGTAACTTGGAATGCATCATCAATATCTTATCTTGATTCCGGAGTGGTCAATGTGAGCTGGAAGTTCAAAAGATTATACATTTGCAAAGAATAGCAAATGAGTTACCGAGATGCATTTACGAGATACAAAAAGAGTGACTAAATCACATATACCGACTTTAAATGCACACTGCTCGAATTGAAATAACCCCGAATGAGAGGTTACTATACAAAGAAAACGTGGAAGACCAATCGGTTCCAAAGACAAAAATCCACGAAAAATGAAAGAGCGAGAATAATGCGGTTGGTGTAACTTGCAAAAGTTACTGATAAAATCCCGAGAAGAGATTGTCGGTAAAATCCCGAGAAGAGATTGGAAGTAGAACCACTAGAAGAGGTCGTTGATAAAGTTCGAAAAAACTCGAGCAGAATGATTATGAGATCTCAATAAATTATGTACGAGAATGGTATAATATGGAACCGAAATGAAACACGTGTTGATGAAATTTTTGCATATGCTATAGCAATTGAAGTGATAAATGAGGAAGATTATGTGCCAAAAACTCCAGAAGAGTGTATGCACAAAAATGATTGGCCAAAATGGAAAGATGCCATGAAGGTGAATTAGATTCGCTTGAAAAGCGAAATGTTTTTGGACTGTAATTCTAACCCCAAAAATGTTAACCACAGCAGGTTACAAGTGGGTTTTTGCAATAAAAAGAAATGAGAAAAATGAGATTGTGAGATATAAAGCAAAATTTGGTGGCACAGGTTTTACACAAATACCGGGAGTTGATTATGAAGAAACGTATTCACTGTAGTGGATGCAATAACTCTTCGATTTTTAATCGGTCTCGCAATCAACGAGAACCTTCAAATGCGTCTCATGGATGTTGTCACGACTTATTTGTATGGATCACTCATATAATGATATCTATATGAAAGTCCACGAAGGATTAAAAATGTCTGAAGCATTTACATCAAAATCTCGAGAAATGTATTCTATAAAGTTAAAACGATCATTGTATGGACTAAAACAATCAGGTCGAATGTGGTATAATCGACTCAGTGAATATCTCATAAAAGAAGGATATAAATCTAATATAATTAGTCCATGTGTTTTTATTAAACGATCAATCTCGAGTTTTATAATTATTGCAGTATATGTTGATGACACGAATATCATTGGGTCTCTGAAGAGATCGAAAAAGGCGCAAAATTATTAAAGAATGAATTTGAAATGAAAGATCTTGGTGTAACAAAGTTGTGCCTCGGCTTTCTGGATCGAGCATTTGCATAATGGTATATTTGTCCATCAATCAAACTACATCCGAGAAGATGTTGAAACGTTTTAATATGGACAAAGCTCATCCTCTAAGTACACCAATGGTTGTCAGATCACTTGATGTGAAAAAAGATCCTTATCGGCCCAGAAAATAATGAAAAAGCTCTTGGTCTGAAGTACCATACTTAAGTGCAATTGGGGCTTTGATGTATCTTGCTAATAATACGAGACACGATATTGCTTTTACGTAAATGTATTAGCGAGATATAGTTACGATCAACACGCAGAGCATTGGAACGGAATCAAACATGTATTACGTTACCTTTGTGGGACACGTGATATGGGACTATTTTATCGAAAAAATACAAAGTCCAAACTAGTTGGATATGCGGATGCGGGATATTTATCGAGATCCGCATAAAGCTCGGTCACAATCCGGATATGTGTTTACATATGGCGACCTTTGCAATTTCATGGCGATCAACAAAGCAAACATTGGCAATGACAACATCATCAAATCATCTTTGAATTAATTGCTCTTTATGATCTTTGGACGGGAATGTGTATGGTTAAGATCCATGATCCAACACATCCAAGAGGAATGTGGTCTCGAGACGATCGAGAGAAAACCGACGGTGATATACGAAGATAATCTTGCATGCATTGCTCAAATCAAAGAAGGATATATCAAAGGTGACGAACCAAACACATCTCGCCGAAGTTCTTCTCGACACATGACTTACGAGAAGAATGGTTTGATAAATATTTGTCAAATCGGATCAAGCGATAATTTGGCGGACTTATTCACAAAATCATTGCCAAGAAATATTTTTGAGCGACTTTCACATAAAATTGGCATTCGTCACTTAAAAGATGTACGTTAAAATGAGGGGAGTATTATACACGTTGCACTCTTTTTCCCTTCACTAAGTTTTGTCCCATTGGGTTTTCTTAGTAAGGTTTTTAATGAGGCAACATAAGCGATCCGAAGTATCGGTTAAATCAAGTTGGTCTGGAGTACCAAAATTTAATATTTGTCCGGTAGTACAATATTAATAGTGTATAATATAAGGCGAAACATCTAAGGGGGAGTGTTATAATATTAATGATAGATGTTTCACCTCCTCCACCTCCTCTCATTCTCCACCTCCTCCCATAATAATAGAAGTTTTTCATTCTCTTCACCTTCTCCTTAACTCTAGATTTAATTTTGTATTAATTTTCTCTTTTTTTACATGATGTTTCTCTAGCCTATAAATAGAGGCTTGTATGTTGTTGATGGGAATATAAAAAAAAATCTTTAGATGAGATAATATAGAAATAAGATTTTAGCCTCTCACAACTTTTGTCTTCTATCTTTATTTTATAACAATTTACTAAAGCAAATAATTTTCATTAGCTCGAGTTCAATTCGTTCGATTAGACTTTTTTGTCAATTCAATTTGAATTCGGTTTGTTATCTTTTTTAATGAACTAGTTCAATTCGATTCTAATAGTTCGATTTGTAGTTATTTGCATATATTTTAACTATTTTGTCATAATATTGAGAGATTCTACTATAGATCATAATATTTTAGGCCGTTTGAACCATTCAATTTTAAAAATCGGATGGTCAAGATATTTTAAAAATCAGCGACGCCTCTTTAATATCAAATTTAAGCCGCCTAATTAATAACAAATTTATTTGATTTTGAAATTTCTCCTAATTAATTAAGCCGCCTTTTTTTCTTTATATCATTTTCTACAAATGTTTTCTGCTTTTTTTCATATAAACTCATTGACTTGTTACTATCACTAAATTAATCATTGATATGCCTCTCACTAAATTAAATACTGTATTAAAATTGGTTGTTCACGATCGTTGAACAATAATATTTGAATTTATAACTAATTATCAATCAGGTTGGGAAAAAAGTGGAAAACAAATTATTTCTTTTTTTAATGTCCTTAGTAAAAGAAAAATTGACGTTTTTTTTTCTCTTAATGGACAGGTCAAAATCTGGTACTAAATTACAAATAAGATCAATATAGCATGCAATAATGAGAGAAGAGTTTTAATATTACGAGGAGTATTTAAGGGGAGAAGACAGATAATCAATTAATAAAATTAGTCAATTAACAAAACTAGCTATGTGGGTATGTCCTGATCATTTTTCTGTCTGTAGCTGTACCGGATGTGAATTGTGTGTAAGTGGCTTGGCACGGTAACCAAAATAGTTTTTTTAGTGAAGAAAATGCTTATTTTTTTCGCTCCATTTCATTTATTATTTTTTATCACGTATTTATAAGAGGTATAAAAAAATATATCAAATAAATTAAACATCAACTATTATTAAATTTTATTATAAAAACGAAAGCTACGTATTATACAATCTTACTCAGAAAAAGAAAAATATTATATTTTATATATTATCTTTTATTAAATAATAAATTAATTTTATTTAAAAATTTAAGAGTCTTTGTAATTGATTTAGATATAAATTATATCTAAGTAAAATATATTATTATTATTATAATAAAATTAATGTTAAATCTAATTATTTTATAAAAAAATTGTATATCAAATAATTAAATAACAACTATTATTTTATAAAAAAACTACATATCGTACGATTTACTTAGAAAAAAATATTATATATTGTACATTGTCTTTTATTAAATAATAATTTAAAAATCTAGGAGTCCTTACAATTGATTTAGTTATTCATTATATTTAAGTAAAATATATCATTTAGTTATAATAAAATTAGTGTTAGTAAAAATACTTTTATTAAAAGGGTTCACACCCGGGTTCTATGCTAGTTTATGAAAATATACCATCAATTCCTAAAATATACCATCTATTTTTAAATTTTTTTAAGTGATAAAATTATATCTAATAATAATATTTATTTAAAAATTAACAAAAGAGGAGAAGCCGGAGTGGTTGTCGGGGGATCTTTGTATATTTATAATTTACTGCCTACATGCTACAGACGTGCTCCAACTAAAGTCACAGTCTTTTCTATTTAATTATTTTATTTATTTATTGGAAGTAGGAACCTCACCCCTCGATCTGTCTCTATAGCATTAATTTGTACTCGTGAAGTCATTACTGTCTCTTATACGGGTGTGCAAACGGTCAGGTCGGTTTAAACCAAAATAATTATATGCGTTCGAAATTTTTTTCGGTTTTTTAAATTATGAACCGAATTAAATTTTTAAAAATATCAACCAAATAAATCGAACACTGAATAAACCGAATTTTTTCGGTTTATTCGGTTAAACCGAAATTATATCATTTAAAGAGAAAAAAAAAATCAAAAGTTATAAAAATTGATAGAAGAAATAAATAGTTAAAAAGATAAAATAAATAACTAAATAAAACTTATAGAAAATAAATATATTCGGATTATCTTTGATATAATCCTTATTTATATCAAGTAAAATAAAATTATTTGAAAAATTTTGGACTATTCGATTTATTCAGTTTATCCGATTTAGAAAAAACAAAACCGAACCAAATATCAAAAACCGAATTAACTGCCATAATTTTGTTTTCGTGATGACCTGAACTGACTTATTATTTCTCATTCGTCTCTCCCAAATTCCAAACTTCCCTTTTCCCCTCTTTTTTTTTCAAATTTTTGGCGTTACAACTCTTGACTCACAACGTAACAACGTCCTTTGAAATATTCCAATTAATAGTTTCGGTGCAATATAAATATCTGATGGTGCATGTTTAAAATGTGAACAATATTTAATAGAAATATCACACAGAAGCTTCACTCTCAATGTCCGCATCTAAAATCTTAATCGCATGAATGAAGTGCAAGTCTTCAAAAACCACAACAAAACCTTTTAATCCCAAATAAATTAAAGTAGACTAGAAATAAAATCCAACCGAAAACAAAAAGATCAGAGATCACAAAATATAATTAGGAAGTGCGAGCCTTAACTAGTTAAAAATCTAAACAGCTAAAACAAGATGGGCACTGAGATAATTAAATCAACACGAAAAAATATATATATATAGCTTATGATGCTTTGCAAAATAAAAAATCGTTATTACTTCGAGGTGATATTTTATATCCTGAGATCTCAAATAGTCAATCTAAGCTGCTCAATAATTTCTTCATGTCAAAATCTTGTAGGATATTAAATTTCATAATTTTTTGAGTTTTCTAACTATTTTTTAAATTATTTTTAAAAATAACCCTAAAATAGACTATTTTCTTATGTTAAACAGGGCTGTTTTTAAAAATAATTTAAAAAATAGTTAGAAACCTCAAAAAATCATGAAATTTAAAATCCTACAAGATTTTAACATGAAAAAATTATTGAACAACTTAGATTGACCATTTAAAACCTCGAGATATGAAATTTCATCTCGAAGCAATAACAGTTTTTTACTTTACAAAGCACCATAAACTCTATCTCTCTATATATATATATATTAAAATACGAGCTCTGCAAGTAATTTACCAGGTGCCCACGGTGTTTTTTTGCATCAGAAGGTGGGCAGTAAGATCACCACTTGATATAGTATACGACTCAAAATTAAAATTACAAAAGCTACTCTATGAATTAGTAACTACAGCAGCAACACCAATCAGGAGAAGTGAATTAAGAAGAAGACCAAGTTCACTATTCTGAATCAGAGCCAGAAGATAGCAAATTAACTGCATCTCTAGGTACTTCGTCAGTGATGGACACAGGCTTATCAGTTAATCCACTTCTCCCCTTTTGAGCTCTTCTTTTCTCTGCTCTGTTACTGTTTTTTGTCTTCTTTCCCTAAATAAAAGAAGTCACATGAAATAAGTGCCCAATTTGTTTTCTGAAAGTGAACCCTCAAGATATGTTACTATTCGTAAGAGCAACAATTAGTTGAATATATACAATAAGAATATAAGAGAGAGGTTTATAATAGTTTATAGTACCTGGCCATTTTCAGTGGATTGAACTGAAGGGCTGGTACTTTTAAGCCAAATCGCTCCAAATGATATGCATGCACATAGAAGCAAGCTGGGTCCTATTCGAGGATCCCCTGTATAATCACTTGCAAGTGAAATTATACTCCTAATCTTCTGTACAAAGCCATTGCCAGCTGAGCGTACTGTACGACTACCACTTGACCACACTCTGCTTGGCTCCTCTGGTTCAAAATCGGGTGCTTTTTGATCCTGATCAACAGAAAGAACTGGTAAAAAAATGCATCGGAAATAATTTTTGATATTACTGTATTATTTTTTTTTCTCCAAGTTACAAAGGAACTTACAAAAAAGGGAATGGCATGGGTATCTCCATCCTTTATGATCTGACTGATCCACTTAACAATCTGCCCAGCAGGATAAAAAATTTCAGAAGAGACTTTAGCCCCAATGCATAACTTCTGAGTTACTTATCTTACCAGTATTATCAGTGCTCAAGCACAAACAGTTCTACTAAAAAGCAACATATAGAATCTTGAGCAAATAAGAAAAGACATGTCCATCCAGTAAAGTTTTGTCCTATCGAAGCAAACATAGTCTGAAAGAAATTTTAAAAAAGAAATGTGTACCTCATCAGCTTCATGTGTTCCATTATACTTTGCAACCAGCTGAGAGGCTGAATTGCCACCCTGCTGCAGCAGAGATTGCATTGCATTATTTTTTGTTCTTTTCTGAATTTCCTCCTCTTCCTCCTTTGTCCTTCTCTGAAAACGGACAATAAGAACTCGAGGTGACTCCTTGTCCCCATAGCGGGGCCCACACGCTCCTTCGACATCCTCTGGATTCAGGTAAAATAGGCAAAGTTTCTACAAAAAGAAAGACAGACAGAAGAGAAGCTGAGAGTCAAGAAAATTCTGTGCACTAACGTGTGAGAACCTGAGTCGTATGAAGAGCTAAGTTCCACATGCTGATGCCTTGATTGTTTGAACAAATCATGCATGGTAACAGTCAATATTGCTTGAGCACCATTCAGTTTTTTTCCATTGTTTCTTTGTATCAAATTGAAGTTGACGAAGTCTGCAAAGTAACTGTGTACTTAACTACCAAGAAATGTTACCATGCAGCAAGATATTACCACAAAACTGCAAAAGCCCTTAACTGCCAAGGAAGCTCATTGTCATGACAAGACGGTTTCTACTTCACTTAAGGCCTCTGAATTTTTTTCCACTTTTTGTAATAATACATATTTATTTATTTATTACTAAGAAAAAAAGCCACTCATTGTGCAAAACTCTTTTAATTTATGTCTAAATCGATCACAAAGATTCCTAAATTTATAAACAAAACTAATTCATATTTAATAAAATACAATTTAAAAAACATAACAAATTTTATTTTTTAAATAAAGCTGTATAGTAGATAGCTTCTTTTTTAAAAATTAAAAATAGTTGATCATTAATTTATTTGATGGATAAATTCTTTTTCTAGACCTCCCATTAATTCATTGTAAAATATAGAAAAACAAAATGGATAGAAAAAATGACATTGGCCAAAATCTAAACCGTTAGTTTTTTAAAATATTGATCCGCGCCATTTAATTAAGGGCATTTCAGTCATTAAGAAAAAGTCCAAAATAATGGACAAATCCAATACATTCGCTCTTTATAATATAGTAAAGGTAAAGATTATTAACAATATTGTTGTTGTTATTGCTATTACTATAATTATTGTATGTTTTCTTCCTGGAAATGGCACTATTACCTTTTGCGCATCTCCGTCAAGCCAAGCAAAAGTCAAACGATTATTCTTGAAGGCAATGGCAGCAGGAGAAGTGGCCACATCATATTGCAGGTCAAGATTCTCAATTTGGTCTGCACTAGCATAGCCTGTCAATTTTTCCCGGGTTGAGCGCACCAACTTCATTTTACACCAATCACAAAGAACCACAGTAAGTGCGTCAGCTAAAGTCAAAAAGTTTACATATTGGTTCTTTGTGTGCTATAGACAAAATACAATGCTCAAGACAACAATAACATGGAAGCTTAAAAAGGACCTAAAAGCTCGTTATTACATACAAAAATAAGTGTGTGTGTGTGTAGATCTTTGGAGTGAGCTTGTTTGTCTGAGAGAGATGTGCACATCCAAACTCAGGTTATTATCCCTTTCTTACAGTGCTTTTAGGTGTTTAAATTTCGATATAAGTATTAGAATTTAATAAAAATGTCTTGGTAGCATTAGCTATAATACAAATAGAAAATACTTACTTCTCGCATTTTACTAAGTTCGGAACTCGGTCGGCCAGCCACAATCACACAGTACCAAACTAAAGTGTCAAAACCAGCACGAGAATGGCCTTTTGCATCACAACCAAGTTGCGTAGCTGTATCACTCCTTAACTGTGGTATTTCTAAGACCCCAAAAGATAAAATAAGAAACAAAAATATTACATAGTTCATTAGACAAAATACTAATTATAGCTTGATTCCATCAGGCTGTGCACCAGAAATGCCTAAGAGAGGAAGTGGAGTATGGAGTAAGCAAGGAGATGATTGAAATTATTTCACCCAATCTACCCCCACACCCACCACCCACAATTTTGGAGATGGACAAAAATAAATATTTGGTGTAAAGGAGGTAAAATATTTCTATAGTACCAAGCTGTAGAGCATAGCTTAAGTTCTATCCTGATTTTTGCATAAGGGATCAACCACCAACAAGTTGAAAGTCTTACTAAAGTAATTTAGGTCGCCCATTGCAAGAAAGACCAATTATTCTAACATAATTCAAGCAACCAGATTAGACCCTGGCCGTGCCTTAGGAGTTGGGAACAAATAACCCAAATTTAGCATAGACTCAGTTTCCTAGGAATAAAACCAATCACATATTAGGGGGGATTGCTTCTGTTTCTTTCTTGGACATGAGGATCATAGACCAACATGTGAAACATTTTACAAAAGAAGTTTGAAAAAAGGAACAGAGACAAAACTTGTATAATTTACAAGATATATAACCAACTGCAGAACTGCTAAATAAGAAGTTTGACAAGGGTAAAAAACTGATACCTTGGCGTCTGTGGTCTTCAATAAGTTTTATGAGCTCTGATCTGTTTGGTAATCCTGTCAGAGGAAAAATTCCTATGTCAACCTAACAAGCATATGAACTAGCTAACTGCATCAACAACAAAATTTGGTTTTTTTTTTGGGGGGGGGGGTGCTTACCATGGTAAACAACTTGATCAGCAACTGAGCCCCTTAGAAGCACAAAAGCAGGAGCCGATTCAACCCTTAATCTGGTTTGTTAATGCAACAAATAGCAATTTTAATCAGGGCAATAAAACAATAAACTGAAGTAGTCAGGTAAACAAGAAATAAAAAGCAACTCCTTAAAATATAGTACTCCAAATCTATTGAGGATGCTGATGAACTCCGAACTCTTTTAGACAAATCAAAATCCCTACTTTATTAGACAAATCAAAATCAACTCCTCTTGTTTAGTTGGTCTTTCTGCAATCTTCTACATAGGAGAACAAGTTTCCTACTAGAAGTACAGGGATCATGAAGAAGCAGTAATGACCCAGAAGGCAACTCCAGAAGAGCACATACCACACCAAAATTATAAGAAAACAGAATAGCCTTCTACCAGTATAAATCTGGTATAGGTATGTTACCAGCATATGAGTAACTAATGGAAAGAAGTGCAAGAATAACCAAGAGTTGAACTTTGAAAACATACGAGTTCCACCAAAACTGAGAATCTTCTTCCGTCCATAAAATATTTGCAAACGCGACATAATTTGAGTATTCCACTGCTAATTGGCGTAGAAATGGAGCAGCACGTTCACCCGTACTTGAAAAGAACAATATCTTGACCTATTATCACAGCATGCAAGTAAATAAACAAATAAGTAAAGAAAAGACAAATGGCATAATCCTCCTGAACGATATAAATTTCCTTGATATAGGTTGCAAGATATGAATGTAATGTTTCAGGTGCACTTTAGAATTTCAAAAGCGAAACTTTTTCAATTTTCTAAGTTAAAGTGAAACAGAACCTTTGGAAAATAAATGCTAGCAAACGAATAAAATTAATGATTCAAGAAAAGGTTCATCTGACAACAAGTTGTCCTACTTGACTCTTTTTTTCTTTTGGTATTACATTTAATTATATTTAGTCTATCAATACTACTTTACTGATATGCCATATGACTTTTTTGAAAGACAAGCTAGTAAAAGGTACTAATAAGACATATTGGCAAACAAAGATATCTTGGCATTAGATCCATATAAAGAAAACTATATTTCTAATAAGTTTAATAGGGAATAAATGGTAATTAGGTACCTTGTGGTAGGCAACATTTGCAAAGAACTTCGGCATCTGAAATTGAATTTTATTGTAAGTACCTCTTTTTATTACTCTGATGCCAAACAAAATTATAAGCTGAGATTTGCAATCGACGAAACTAATAAGAAAACACTACAGTATAATTACCAGTGTTTCTTTGGAGTAGTACAAAATGCGAGGTAGGCCGAGAACATATGTTGCTATCCAATCAACAATTGCATCAACAGAAAGTTCTCCTTGGTACCTACACATATATAAGCAACAGCTTCAAACAACTAAGAAAATCACCTTGAAAAGATTCTCTGCCAATTGAGTAAGACTTTATCCATGATATCATGGAAGGCATATTAGATATCCACTAAAGCCTGTCCTGATTTCTTTTCAATAAATGACAAACAACCACTGCTTCCTGACAGTTTCATGCAAGTTAAAGGTGAGAAAGGACGTTAGTGGTTATTGTCATTTTAATCGTGACTGATGACAGACCGTATATTTGGGTCTTGCCATGCTACAATAAAGATATCCCTAGAAGTTTCCAGATCATTCAATGCTATTATTTACCTCATATAGCAATCTGAACTCCTACAGAAAGGTGGGTAAGCAACTAGTGCCGGCAAACCTGAAATTTATTAGCAAATGGTTCATGATACCGAACAAAGAAAAAATGTTATTCATTGAAAAATAATTGGCTGGCTTAGAGTGATTGATGATTCAGAGTCCACAAAGAAAAACTTTTCAGCACAATGCCTGTAATTCATTTCCTGTTTGTTTGTTACAAGCTAGTCTAAAAGACAAATACTCATAAAAACGCATCATATACAAAGTTACCATTGCGAAAATAAGGTTGTTTAGCAAACTTCTTCTCTGCGAGATAAGCTGCAAGTTCAACATCACTGACTTCAACCATGCCAGTATCAGCTACACCATCTAGTAGACTAGCTGAACATTTTCAAACATAAATTCAGTGTGAAGTATTATTTACATGGCATCATAAATTGTATGCATGTGTGCTGAATATAGGACACATTATCACGTGCACAAATTCTAAACATTTTGGTCAATCAGGGCTTCAGTCCAAATTGTATGATCTGCTAAAAGAGCTGACTTGTATAGTCATTCCTCACTTTCAGGTCTAACAATTTAAGAATGACGAGAACTACAATATTTAATAGGCACTTCGGTATTTACACGTAGTGGTAAGTCGATGATATGCACAAAAGATACTGCACAGTATGGTGATATAAGTTGAGAACAATTAGTACCAATTTTCTTCCAGCTGTTAGCAAACTGAGCACACTGAGGGCTCCAGTTTGAATAAACCTAATTTAACAAAAAAATAATAACAGTGACACCTCAGATGCAAAATTATCACATATAGCATCGTCATGCTTTACATCAAGCATATCAAAACAATGAAGATAGGCACATATTTTATGTATAAGAAACCTACTTGAACAAGCAGTGGCTTTTCTCTGTCAGTGCCTGACATGAGTTCCTCACGTCTGAGTACATTGAAAGCATCTATGCTTGAATCTACATACAATCATACCATTAAGTTCCATTTTCATTAATAAAATAGTTCAAAAACTAGGAAGTCTGCAAACAACATCCATTTCTTGGATAACATTGCAGTCTACATATATGGTTATGCAAGTAATGCCCAGATACTAATGGAAGAGTAAAATTATTTGAAGAATGATCCAATAGAAATTGGATCTCTGTCCTGTCAATTGATATAAATAGATTGCACATAAAATAAGTTTCTCCATCTCCATTAAATTTAAGAAGAGGAAAGATCACTTTCATATAATAACAGTGGATTCATAGAGCCACACAAGCATTGCAAATGTGCAAAAAGAAAAAAAATCACACTCAAGATGGTTATACCAAACTCCAACCAAGAGTTAGTATTTTTTTTTTCTGAACTTGAAACCTTTTTGCTTCCTTTTGTAAGGCCAAGAAGACCTTGTAATTAGACTGGTTTTATGTAATTTTACCAGAAAGAAATATAAAAGAACGCTCACATGGTCTAAGCTTTTACCAATTTGCCATGCCCAGATCCACCCCTACACAAAAATTAATCTGGGCTATGGTGCTATGCATAGTAGGGATCACCTTCGTGCTATGAATCTGTTCTTCATTTTCAAAGTCTAAATGATCAATTCTAACCACTCAAAATGATTTTCATATAAATATTTAGTTATAGACCAATTTCATATTTTTTAAGAATTTTTTAGCTTGTTTTAGATAATTAAGAATATCACTACTTTTGGGTGGCTCATATTAACTAAATCAAGTGATTTTCTAACTAGATGTTCATACGGAAATAATTTTGAGCGGTTCAAATTGACCATCTAGACCTTGAAAACAAGAACCGATCCATAAAGTGATATGTGCAATGCATGACACCATAACCCAACTATCTCTCTCTATATACATACATACATATATATATAGAGTGAGACTATGGTGCTTCGCGAAGCACAAAACCTCTCGTTTTCGCGTCCATATCTCGAATTTGAAAATTCAAATGGCTAATCCAAACCATTGAACATGATCTTCATATTGAACTATCTTTGGAGATCAAAATTTATATATTTTTTTTAATTTTTGGCTATTTTTTAGATGGGTTCAAAATCGCTAGTTTTGGATGGTGCAGAAATCGTTAGATCAGCAAATTTTGTACCCATTTAAAAAATAACAAAAAATTTAAAAAATATATAAAATTTGATCTCCAAGGATATTTCAATATGAAGATGATGTTCAACGATTTGGAATCGGCCATTTGAACTTTCAAATTCAAGATACGGAGACGAAGCACGGGAGATTTTGTGCTTCGTGAAACACCATAGCCTCACTCTCTCTATATATATATATATATATAGAGAGAGAGGTGTGCTAATGTGTTTTATAAAGCACAAAATACTTCGTACTTCACGCTTATATCTCATGTTTCAAAATTCAAATGGACGATCCAAACCGTTAAATATGATCTTAATATCAAAATCTCCTTGGTGATCAAATTTTATATTTTTTGGATTTTTTTTTTTGCTATTTATTTAAAGGGATAGAAAATCGTTGATATTGAATGGTTCAGAAAACGTCAGATCAATGAATTTTGTAGCCCTTAAAAAAATAGTAAATAAATTCTAAAAAATATAAATTTGATCACCAAGGAGATTTTGATAAGAAAATCATATTTAACGGTTTGGATCGTCCATTTGAATTTTAAAACATGAGATATAAGCGTGAAGTATGAAGTATTTTGTGCTTTATAAAACACATTAGCACACATCTATATATATATATATATAGAGAGAGAGAGAGAGAGGCTATGGTGCTTCGCGAAGCACAAAACCTCCCATGCTTCGCTTTCATATCTCGAATTTGAAAGTTCAAACGGTCGATCCAAACCGTTGAACATGATCTTCATATTGAACTATCTTTGGAGATCAAAATTTATATTTTTTTGAATTTTTTTGCTATTTTTTAGATGGGTACAAAATCGCTAGTTTTGGATGGTGTAGAAATCGTTAGATCAGCAAATTTTGTACCCATTTAAAAAATAGTAAAAATTTTTAAAAAAATATAAAATTTGATCTCCAACGATATTTCAATATGAAGATGATGTTCAATAGTTTGGATTAACGGCGTTTGAACTTTCAAATTCGAGATACGAACGCGAAGCACGGGAGATTTTGTGCTTCGTGAAGCACCATAACCTCACTCTCTCTCTATATATATATATATATATAAACATCCCAAATTTTTGTACCCCATAAGATTTCAATATGAAGAATTTAATGAGATTGAAAAATCAAAATTTAAAGATCATTTGATATATTTTTTGAGCTAAGCTCACGAACGTCTTCCGTGAGCTTAAGTTCACCGTAGATTTACTCTATATATATATATAAACCTAATAAAATTAAGAAAAACATAAGTGCAGTTATATTACCATATGAGGACAGATTAAGTAATGGAAGCTGAACTTTTGTGTAATCCTCCTCATTTTGATATTGTTCTTTGATTGACAGAAGAACATCCTACATAACACCAATAAGTAAAATGTAAGAATTATGTATCATCCTATTGACCTTATCGTATATGGGAATTAGGTAAAGAAATCAAGCACACCTGTTGCTCATCAAGACCAAAAAGATCATAGTATTTCTTCAAGATAGGATTAGACAACAGCTCAAATGCGTAGCGTATCTGAAGTACAAAATAAAAAGCAAAGCGTTGACTCAAAATAATGTCAATCACGAACCAAGGATAGATAATCTAGCCACAGTTGTGCATACGAAAAATTTGAACAATTAATATATATATATAGTTTGTCTAGCATACTTCCGTTAGCATTTCAATTGAAAATGCTAACGAGCCAAATTTTAATTTAAGTAGCTCAATAAAATCTTTATATGATAATCTTATAGTATATTAATTTTCATCGTGTTTGGAATTAGTTTATTATGCTTAATGATTTTTAGAAAGTAAGCTTTTTTGACATACAATTTTTATTATTTTTCTATTATTTTAGAGCTATCTTTCAAAATTATTAAGTATAGTAAACTAATTTCAAACATGATAAAAATTAGTATTCTACAAGATTATGATATAAAGATTTTATTGATATACTTAAATTGAAATTATGAACATGAAAAATTAAAAGTTGATTTGTTAGCGTTTCGGTTGAAATGCTAACGGAAACATGCTAGACAAATTCTATATATATATATTTGAAAATGCCTTTATACTTTATGAGTAAGAGAGCCAAACAAAAGTAAATTAGATAAAATAAAATAAAAAGTCAGATGGTTTATGTTTTCATAGTTTCATCATCTTTTTCATCTTATCATATAAGATACAACAACAAAGCCTTTAATCCCAAATAAATTGGATAGGCTATCTTATCATATAAGATGCTTTAACAAATATTTAGAGGAACATTGTATCTCACCTTGATAAACTCAACAGTTGTTGGCTGACCTGAATCAGACAGCCTAATTTAAAAAAAATAATAATAATGTGTTATTTACGGCGTGATATAATGGAATTTTACATCGTTCAAGCCAGAACCTCAACACATTTTCATAATGCAAGTATGGTTATATCATGTCACATGATACTGAGAGTAAAACACCAAAAAGATTAAAAAAAATCATAAATTCAAGCCTTTATCATAATAGTCATATCATGCATAATCTAGATATTTATAATTGGAACGCTGGCAAGATCATACTGGTACCTTACAGATTTGGGTGTTCTTACTTTTTATGTTGTTCCTAAGTTATTTGCGACACTACATATCAATAGAGCCCTAAAAAAAATCTCCAATTAAGAAACTAGACAGCAAAAGAGAACAAAATAACAGTAAAAGGATCCTGAGACAAGCAGCACAAAAAAATGAGAATGAAATGACAACAGAAGCGCAATGTAAGGATAAATCGTATTACAGGCCCAAAAAAAAGAATCAAGTACCATTTTTGTGAGAACTCTTCGTACGCTCTTGTGACTTTTTCGACAGAAGCGGATCTCGCCAATTTCAGCACTTCATTTAAAAGAAAAATAAAGAATCAAGCGAGAATAAAATAAAGGACGATAAATTAAATTCTAGGAGAGAGGGAAAAACCATCATAGTGGGTAGGAGGGAAGGAGGAAGGAAGAACGACGAGCTGGAAGAAGAAGCCAGTAGCGAAGAGGAGGATGGGTAACCAGTACTTTTTCAAAAACGGTGGCATCGCGAGAGAAACCATTGCCGAAATGCGAATACGGGAAGCTCAGGGATTGTCTGGTCCAGCCTCTGCGGAAAACATTTATAACCCTAGTTAAGTTATTCCTGGCCCATATTTGCATATATATGGAGTAGAGTATTAAAATAAACTCGATAAATAAAACTTGTTTTTAGTATCATATTTATCTCTGACGCTTCTTCTATTCTATTCCATATCTAATGATCAATTCTTTACTATTTCTTATTAAAAAACTCTTTAAATTCTTTCATATTTTATCAGAATCTAAAGAGGAAAATCAACTACCGACAAATCTGTGGTTTAAAAATAGAATTGACGTAAATACCCCCCTTAAAATATATCAAATCTGTGGTTAAAATGGAATTGATGAAAATACCCAACAGATTTTAAGTTTGTATCTTCACTTTGTGCCGCGACCAGGCCTATTCTCTGATAAAAGAAATTACGTCTATGACAGTCAATTTTAGTCATTTCCGCAATACTATTGTGGAAGCAAAATACAAAAAATAACAAAGGGGATAAACAGAAGTGGGTAAGTGACAACTGGCAAATCTGATACCCGTTCAGAATTCAGATCTATACTTCTATACTATTATATAAAGTATCTAAGAATTTGATGATCCATTTTTTATCATGGTAATTTTTTATTATACCCATTTTATCCCTCAATTAGACGGATAATGTTTATTTTTGATTGATCGAACGTATGTGATCGCGTCCATTGATCCCCTCTTTCTCTCTATTTCTTTCCTTTATATATTATTATTTTCATAATATTATTTTTTTATTTAGCAACTTTGTGCATATTAGGTAAGAAATTAATGGAAATAATATATGTCAGAATAATTTACTTTTCTTGCCATAAAAATCATGAATTATTAACTCATATTGTGCAAAAATCTCATCCAAGATTAAATATAGTCTTTATTATAGATTTTCTCTATAATTTGGTGAATTTATAATTTAATATTAGATAAATGTGAATTTTTTTTATCTTATAATATTTTAATATTTAAATAAAAAAGTCTGCTGCAATGCGGGTATATAGCTAGTAAAATATAAAGAGAATTAAGTTGCAACGCTTTTATCTCAAATGTTATTGCAGTTGTTATAATGGTTCCAATAATATGCAGATGAAGCCTTTTCTTTTTTTGTTTCATCCATTGTGATTACATATATTCATCTATGTATTATTATTTATATATCATGTTACGTAAAACAATGTCAATAAAAAACAATGCAGTAAAGAAAAATGAAGAGAAAGTAGTATCTTGTCTGTGAGTTGTTATGGTAAAAATAAAGATAATTTAGTAATTAATAAAGATAATTTAGTAATTAATATAAATTTCAATCATGAAATATATAATTAATGTAAAATAAATGTAGAATTGAGAGGAACGTTGATATTCAGAATTTAAGAAAAGTTAAAAATTATAATTAATGATAATCTAAGAAAAAAAGAAAATAAAATAAGACAATTGTACTCCTAAATTATGCAGCATTTCGTGTAACAATCAAAATTAAGAGAAAATTATAATTTCAACACAAATGATCATAGAGATAATAACATTATTGGATGAATAACTCAATTTGATGACTGATATTAAATTTAGAAGTTCAACAAAAAATCTGGACCGTTACAGGATCAGAACAGTTACATGCTTAATAAGGAGTAGAAATAAAGATACAAAAAGATTTTTCAATGGACCATTGACTAATTGTACTTACTTTTTTAATTTATGTGAAAATTTAGTATTTGAAACAGATGTCTAAAAATTTTAGAAGTAACATGTGATGTGCATAATAATATATCCAATCAATTGGTTCGCTATTTAAAATGTTAGAAATATTTTTGATAACTAATTCCATTGATACAAGTTTGACACCAAAACCTTAAATTCATTGCACAATATAAATGCACGTATTTTTAATATTTGTAATGTTAATATTACTATTTGGAAACAAATTACCAATTTTATCACCTTTTATCTTCATTAACTTGTTGAAATTGTGTATTTTCCAGAAATGCATGTTCGTTAGTGATTCAATGAAATGCATATCTGTTGAACGGTCAACATGCGCTCGAGCAGCGCCCTCGCGACTCCAAATTCCAATGATTCTAATCTCCGCCATTCTATTAAGTATTTATGAATTTATTTTTTTATGCAAATTAATTACGTTGTTATGCATATTAAATCTGATATGTTACACATTATTTATGTTATTTTGCATATTATTTATTTTTATTATGTACATTAATTATGTTATATTACACATTATTTATGTTATGTTGTATCTAATTTCTTGTATTATGTACACTAGTTATGTTGCATTGCACATTATATTATTTTAGGTGTATCTAATTTTATTTTGAGGAGGGTTCTAGTGCTGCCACATTTGTGTGCCACAAAATGTCTCAAACTTACTTTTAATTTTATGTTTCAAAATTTAAAACTCAAATCTCAAATTTAAATTGTTGATTTTGTTAATTTTTATGATGATGTATACTCCTAAAATTTCATAATATTTAGAGGTAGTTTTAAAAAATGAATACAAAAAATTAACTAACAAAACACTTCCAATGAATTAAACAATTCAGTAACTCCACGCTATTTTTTCTTCTCTATATTACTACTTAATGAAAACAATTTATAATCATTTGTCAATTTATCTTTATAAATGTTGCAACCCAGTCCATATAAAGAACTGGTTTTCAAAGTCTTCTAAATTTCAGATACTGTCAGGTACCTAATTCTATCAATAGCGGGTTCCGTTTCATAAAGATAACCCTAGATGATCCAGTCTTCAAGAAAATCTCAATAAAACCTATAAATTAAAATTCCAGTTTATTTAGGAATGTACCGTTGGAAATTGTCAAAACACCGGAATTTGTTCCCCTGATTTTGCTAAAAACTGCGCCAGATCATACCAGAACCATACTGGTATGAAAAAAATTTATGTTACTGATTGGTACCAATAGTTCAAAAGGCTAAAGCCTCATATAATAATCCGCTAGCGTGGCCAACGGTCACTTTCAATTACTGATAGTTAGAAATAAATTCATATATTTTACCATTCCATGAAGTTAACACATAACAGTAACAAGGGGAGAGTCGGTTGGACACGCATCTTTCGGTGAGATTCACCGAAATTTTTCTGTGGAGAGTTTTCAAAGATTAATCATAACGGCTCGTTTTGATCACAACAGTCGTGGAAAAATTAAAATAAGAATTTTAATGTACAAAGAATTTATTATTATTAAATCAAGACCTTTGATCTCTGATCGAACAGATCAAATCAAAAACATCCCACCTAAATCAGATCAAAAACATCCCACCTAACGAGTTTTTTTTACTCTCTAGGCTGTGGTTTCGAGTCGGTTACCCTGGCGTAGACCAAAAAGGCTTCACTATTGTAGAACTTCAAAGTATAATTTACTGCAGCCGGTACGACATGTACAAACCGGATGAGAGAAGTATTACATACAATTCAAGATTTAACCTCAAAGATCTTGTTTCTGCTTGTGCTGTCCAGATTTTAACAAAGTCGTCTGTATGTGTCTTTCTTTTATTAAACAAGTAACTTTAATTTATCTTTGTTTATAGAACAGGTCGTTAGGGCAGCTTACTGGGTAATCAATTCTTGATCATCCGTATATATTTTTGGAACTCTTCAGATTTCATTAATTATAAATAGCAGTAGTACAGTAACCGCTACTTCCAAATCGGAAGTCAACAAATAAACAGAAAAAAGGGGGGGGGAATGATTACCCAGTAAGAGAACCGCAATAGAAAAATAACATGTTTTCTATCAGAGAGCCGCATAAACAGAAAAAAAAAGGAAAAAAAATTAAAAGACATGCACGTAGCTTTAGCAACAACAAATAAAATATCCAAGAAATTTAAGATAACTAAACCCTTCAAAACCTCTAAAGTAGCCTAAACATAAACCACCCCATATATTGTAGAGCATAACTCAGTTGAATGCTACAATACAAAGTACGAATAATTCTAATATTGTCTACGAGGAGGCCTTGGCTCTGCCATGGAAACCCTAATCGTTCTTCCATCCAAATCCTGACAAATAGAAGGCATCAGATTAGTAAAAGAATAAGAATGTAAAATTTTGCTTGTATTTCAATTTTATTTTTTCTTCTATCTTTATCTGTAATCAACTTTTTTGATTTGATTTAATGAAATTTGCATAGTAGGCTATTCGCCTACTACCTCAAAAAAAAATGGATAAAGCTGAAATTTTCAGATGGCACACAATACAGGTACAGCGACTGTATCTGTTACAGAATCGTAGACAATTAAATTTCAACAGTTACATGACTCAAATTGAACATAAGCCTTCCGATTCAACCACTTTTTCATGGTCGGAGTAAAGAAACTGTGAAATCAGCTTCCGAGTACAATAACTATTTTCTGAGAGTAAATACTTACAGCTCCATCCAATGAGGCGATGGCATTGTTGACCTCCTGGGAACTGCCATATGTGACAAAGCCGAAGCCCCGAGACCGGCCACTCTCCCTATCATAAACCACTTTAGCATCTAGAACCGTCCCTTGCTCACTGAACAGTGTCTTGAGCGTAGAGGTGTCAACTCCCCATGAAAGATTTCCCACATGGACCCTGTATGATTCATCCATTTGGGCCCCACCTCGAATACCTCTTGCCGGGGCTAATTCATCTCTTGGTGGTGGTGGGCCTGCCCTAACCCTTATCTCTCTCCCTTCTAGCAACTGTTTCATAATGAACAAAAAAATAAGGATGAATATATTTGTACTGCAAGAGTGCAAAACTAGCTTAATTATCCTTGTGGCATTTTTTAGTGCTACATGGTTACCATGGTATTTCTGAACCTGCCAAGCTTGTCAATAGACAATGGACTTAGACAACACAAACAACAGAAGGTAATGAAAGATGAGAAACCAAACAAAAACTGAATTAGCAGGCCCTGACATCACCATTTCAAGTACTGGAAATGTTGGTACTGTTATACTGTCTTATAATGCTGATGAATTTTCTCATACCATATAACTTAGAAATCTAGAACAAATGTTCATGACAACATAAATAGTGCATCTAACAAGCACTCACAGATCCATCAAGCTGCTGAACAGCTGAAGCAGCCTCTTCTGCGCTTGCCATTGTGACAAAACCAAAGCCACGGCTTCTTCCAGTCATTTTATCATATATAACCTAAACATAAAAAATACTAAATGATTAATTACAATTATACAACAAAAATAATACTCAAAAAGTTGAAAGGAAAATAATGAGATGTCTCTACTGCAAAAGCCAGCTCTTATTTTCCCTTCTTTGCAGACTGCATTGCTCAAATATACGAATGAATCCTAGGATTTATCACACAAACAACATTATGCTCCACAATACTTCAAAAATTACATGTCCTTCCAACCAACATTGTTATTCATAAAATCCTAAATTAATCAAATTACTCTTCTGCCATGCTTTTCTTAGATACAGTGCAATTAATACCACAAGAAGGGGGAATACATACAACTGATTAGAGAAAAATATGTATACCTCAACCATCTCAACCTCCCCAGCATCGCCAAAAATACCAGCCAACTGAGCACTATCAACGCTGAAAGGGAGGTTCCCAACAAATAACTTTGCATTAGGATCAATTTCAACTTTCTCTGTCACTTCCTCAGGCTCTTCTTCATACGAATCCTGAAACACGTGTTTAAATGTGTAAAAGCCAGCTTCCTATAGAACCAGAGTTTTTGCAAACCACCCCTTATATTATATATACAATATACTTTTCTAACCATTTGAAATACGTGCTCAAGTCAAATACAGTATTTGCAAGGAATTCTCACAACTCGCCGCAACCTAAACTCATTCAGCTGGAATTGCTAGCTTTCCTGGTATTTTTTTTTCTAAGCTCAATGATACTAAAAATCAAGCAAATCTCACAGCAGTATAATTTCACCTTCATATCAAAAAACTACTTTTAACAAACTAAATTAATTATTCTTACACAGCAAAGTAATTATACCTCTGAAGCGAAACCCAAGTCTTCGTCCTCCTCAGATCCTTCCTCGTCTTGTTCCATCTCCAAATCTGACATCACAACTCTCGTCACGAAGCCGAGTTCGAAAGGTCGTGCCTTCCTGAAAAGAGGCGAAATAGAGCATGACGAGGCGAGCACGGCAAGTGGTTCCACGAGTGAGAATGGTTTCGACGGGAGGCCGAGAGATACGACGACTCGCGATTGCGAGGATTTAGACTGTGATAGAGTTTTCAAGAGTAAAGAAGAGGACGTGGCGGCGGTAGTAGCCATTTGAGGGGTTTGGGGGGTTAGGGATAAGGTTGTGAGGTGGCGAGAAGGGTTTTGAGAGGAAAGGAGAAGGAAGATAAGTGTGGTTTTATAAAGAGAACAGGATATGGTTTGGTGTTGCGATTTTTCCCTTTTGTGATATTTTTCTCAGAATTGTGCTTGTTTCTTGTGACCGTTTAGAGAAGATATTTTATAGAACGGGCCGAGCCAGCAAATATGGGCCGGTCTTGAGTAAGATATCGTTTCGGAAGATTTGTTTGTCCCATGTGGCCGCTCAGAAGAAGATAAATAAACGGGCTGGGTTACAGATTTAGGCCGTGCTCAAGTGATTAATTTTGGTTTCAAAATTTATATCAACCATCAGTAGAACTTATTTTTATTTTCATATTTCGTTCCAATTTAAATATTAATTTTTATTATTTTTATTTCAAAGTTGTTATTTTTCACTAATATATGCATTAGTGTCTGTGAAGAGCATTTATTTGTCTATGTTCCTCTTTTTAGTGAATACGTCTTTTTAATCTGTATATGAAAAATGCAAGTCCACATTAAAAGATAAGCATGCTACGAGGCATGTCTAGTTCAAACTTGACTTGGTTCATTGCTAAAATTAGAGTTATATTGCGAGTGTGATGAGAAACTTCATCCAAGCCACAAATGCATTGGCAAGAGTATTTGCTGCTCGGGGTGACAACAACAACATAAGGATGAAACTTGAGGGTAATATTGATAAAATTATAATATGTGCTCTAATAAATAACTCTCCGAAACAAACTTGACAAATCAAATAACACTTTTTTCAAGATTTGAGCAATCTACCACCGTTATTGCTCTGTTTTGACTTTTGATATTTTATTTCATCATTTTGCTTCAATATCTTACCACTTAATTATTGTAGAAGAAAGCCCTACCAAATTAAGAAGCATGACTTGTTAATTTCTATATTATGCTCGATTAATATCAACAATATTGATAAAACCAATGTTGTGTGAATCTCTCTTGTGTGAGGATGAAAACAATGTAGTGTGAGAAAGTAGCTGTACCACCCCAAAAGTGCAGTTTTTTTGTTATAATTATTCATATAATTCTAATTTTAATAATATGAGTAATAAAATCAAAATTTTAAGAATAAGAATGTAGCGCTGCACTGTCAGTAACGCGTTGCAAACAATGTAGTTTATACAACGTCATTGGCAATAACGTGTTGTCATTCGTATTCTTAAAATTTTAATTTTTCACTATTATTATTAAAATTAGAATTATCTAAATAATTATTATAAAAAGAAACTTGCAAAAGTGGTGAGGTTAATTTTTGTAATAGAAACAAAGCAATCTGATTTGCAACACATTGTTACGCATACGAAATTCACATGACATAGGATTTGTCTTGTCACTCCTGTCATTGGAGTTCGAAGTTCGAACCCGCTCTTCGGGCTGAGAAAATTTTGATATTTCGAATTTTATTAAAAAGCTATCTAGCTCTTCATCAAATTATAGGGCTGAATAAAATTTTGATATTTCAATTTTATTAAAAATTCATGATTTTTATGGCAAGAAAAGTAAATTATTCTAACATATATTATCACCATTAATTTCTTACCAAATATGCTATCTAGAAGCAATTTGTATTGTCATTCATCAATGACGTCCAAAACCGCAATAGTAAACATTATAAGATATCGAATTCCAATACATACTGTCATTCACGAAATACTCGCTGATAAACAAAACGAAATGAAAAATATTGATATTCTCATGATCTGAGATTAATATAATACAAATATAAAATGTCGAATCATTAAGAAAAAATAACGTACTTCTTAACATGATCTGAGGTTAATATAAAATTAGGAAAAATTGTTCTCAGTGCATGATCATTTTAATTCATTAAAGATATCAATGTATATTTAGCTTTGAGATTAAAATGTGCACTGAACAACCACAAGACCGCTCTAAATCTAAAGCTATCATATTTTGAAAGAGAGGACCACTTGACAAGTATTTGTTTTGATAATTTTAATTAGGTTTGTAAACTAGCCGAATCGAGCTTAGTCAAGTCAAGTTTGAGATCGGCTCATTAACTTAACGAGTAAAAAAATTAGCTTAAGATTGACTCGTTAAGTTAATGAGTGAGCTAATCTGACTCGTTAGTAGCTCAATTAATAATTAATAATATTTTAAAAATTAACAAGAATCAATGACAATAAAGTTTTATGCATATTTCACAAAATTATTTCATATATATAATAATAAATATTAATAATTTAACGAGTCTAACGAACTTTACAAGCGAGCTAAATCTAGCTTAAAATTAATTCATTAACTTAACAATCTTAATGAATGAACCAAATTCAGACCGATACTGAGAGATCTACGAGTTGTGAGTTTTTCCGACGGTCCTAATTTTAACAATCTTTAAAAATGCTGCTGAAATTTGAAATCTAATATTATAGACATGCTATACATAATGGGAATGAAAATTAGCAATGTATGTTTTATCTCACATAGGAAAATCTGACGAAACAATATGAATATGAATAGTATAGACTATAAAGTATAATATAGGTACCATTTAGTTATTTATCCGCAATATGAAGTGTGTTTGTCAAATATCACGAGTAGAAAACTAATCGGTACAAATCAAAAGTGTGAAAAGACAATAATTATCAAGATAACGAATTAAAAAGGATGATTATTGCTACATAAATTTTGACAAAAGGTTTTTTTAGATGTCAAAATTACTTTTTCGAGAATCCGTTCCGATATCGTTTATCGGAGAACGATAACAAAGCAAAAAAAAAAAGAATTGGAGACGACAAAAAAAAAACTGTCATTCCTAAATTTGGGACAAACAGTATTCTTTTTTCTCTAAACTTTTTTTTCTCCCGAAAACCTTAATAAGAATGATTTTAGAATGCGAGTTTTGGAGATGAAGAAATCTACACCATCCTAGTTTCCATACTTTTTTTTTGTTTTTTTACAGTTTTGGAACGAACTAATATATTTTTTCCTGTACTAAACATAAAAAAGTTCGGTAGGTGCAGACTTAAAACTCAAAAGGTCCATTGCTTTTATGTTTGTAAATTTATTCGTTACTAGAATTATTCTTCAAACTTCATCCAAAATTTAAATAGAAACGATTAGGATGAGGCAACTGAGTAATTTACAAACTAATAATTTATTTGAATAATAAAACAGTGCTCAGTCACAAACGCATGACCAACCGCATAATATTTAGGTGTCGATTCCACAAAATCTGATTAATGTACTGATATAAATAATTTCTTTAAGCTACACAATAAAATTTAGAGTTGTATCTAAACTAATTAAATTATAAAATAAAAGTGATCCGGACAAAAATTAGAATTTTATCAATATAAAAAAAATCTAGGATTTCAACATCACTGTCAACTAGCTGATAAGCTTCAATTATACATTATATCTGATTAGTATTTTTATCTAAACAATTATGCATTTCATGTTAATTACTATTAATTCCTTTAGTTTTTATGTCGAGTTCGAGATACTGGTGCATTTTATGTTGGATTTCAGGTAATGGAGCTTGAACGAGGACATCAACATGAGGAATGAATCTTGGAGCGAGATGGATCGAACTTGCATGAAGAAATCAAGTGAAAAGTACTTTATGGATAGAATTACGGACCGTAATTATGAAAATTGATAATTACGGATCGCAATCCTGGGGCTGTCGACCCTGTTGAAGAATGGCCAGAATTGCGGACCGTAATTATTAAGGCTGGAAACGCGAATTTGAATTCTAAGAGCGGTTTTTCACAAGGATCAAAAGGAAAATGATTCACTTCGTCTCAAACATCTTTCAACACTATGAAAAACTTATCCCAAGCAAAAAGAAGGTGAGAACACCATTGGAGAAGAAGAACTCAAGAACCAGGTGAGAAATCGAAGATCTTCCTGGTGTATTCTTTTCTCATATTATGTTGTTGTTTAAACATGAATCTTTATGTAATCTTTGACATGATTTATAACTAGACACCCTTCTAAGGGTCTAGGTGTAAACTCGATAACTCGGATGATTTAATTGTACTCGTATATTGATCTTTTAGTTCTTATTGTTTGTGATTATTATTTTGTCTAAATTGAATGCTTAGTTTTAATCAACTGCATATTACTCTAGAAGTGAAAGCGGAAATCAAATCTTCTGACTCAAAACAATAATTTAGGTTGTATGGCAAGTACTTAATCGTCAAACCTATTGTCTAAGGGAAAACTGAGGAAACCCTAGAAATTGCATGAAGTACCGAAATACGAAGTACAAAATCTAGGTTATGCCGAAGTGATTCATTAATCTTAATGGGCTTAAACTTATAAGGTGAAGTATCTAACCGTGAAATCCAAATTGTTTAGTTACGGTATCAAGCCACGAAAGTGTAAATTTTGTACTAAAATTTGAAATTGAATCCCCAACAAACACTAGAGTGTATTGAAAGATCAAATAGAATGAATTGACCAAACGAGTGAGAGTGAAACCGAAAACCCCTAGAACCTTCTATTTGATAACTTTTCAGTTGTTATTGTTAGATTTATATTTTTAATGCACTTTTATTTTAATTCAAAACACCCCGTTCTATTGTTTAGATTAGTGAACTTTGAGAAAATCGATAGTTCACCCTTATTCTTGTGGTTCGACACCCAAATTACTACTTGACTAAGCCGTGCGCTTGCAGCTGAAATTGAGTATAAATTAATGTACACATCACTAGCGCATTAATCATACTCTATTCATATATTTATTCTTTATTATGTGAGAGTTACTATCTAATTTAGTGCTAAGAGCTTTATTAGAGTTTAACACAATGCTCAAACCGGTCCAGACTTCACGATTAAGTGTTTTCGCTTAATTAAGTGCTTCTAACAAGTTAATTTAACAATTCAGAGAAATTCTCATCTAACCTAGACTTTTATGGTTGGATACTTGATCTAGGACTAGATACCGCTTTTGGATTCGAGTACTATTAGATTTAGGTTAGAAATCTAAATAATTCTCTCAAAATGTATGTAATCTAAGGGTTGTTTGTAATACTATTATATATATTAAATCTATGCAACTTAGGTTTCTAATCCTAAGCAAATTACTAATACAAACATAAATAGTTCGATTCATGCACAAATAGTTCAATCATAAAAATAATTCATAAGAATTCAAGTACAAACATACAATGAGTATGAATAAATCGATGAAAATCAGAAAAAAAAAACAAATAAAAAAGAAGTTACGCCCGATTATGATTTCCCTTGTGATTTCTCTCTCCTAGGAAGAAAAATGAAAATCTTCTATTTTCTCTCTCAAGAAACTGCCCAAGAATATCCAGAATTCCCTATTAAATTTTGGACCATCTTTTATAAGAAAATTTTACAAAAATAGCAAAAATTGCTCATTTGAACAAGTAACACATAATACCGTCCAAGTCTTCTATATTGTCGTCTATATCCAGATGTATTTTGATTTTCGCCTAAGAACATTGAAAAAATCCAAGCAGATCTCTAAGAAATTGTAAATAACCGTCATGAGGTCAGGCTGAAACTACAGGCTGGGGATCAGACCGATCCAATGGGTTCCCGAGAGGCTCCTATGTCTGGTTGTGGTTCAGATCAATCCAGAATGGATCAGACCGATCCAAATAGAGGATGAAACTTATTTCGGTTATATTTGCTCATTTGTAGTCTTTTTCGCCTCTAATTTGTGTCATTCTTCTCCATTTTCTTTAGGCTTCACTATAAACCTGAAAAATCAATAAATCTAGATATTACATTGAACTTGATAATTTAAACCCTAAAACTAATTAACTTTAATTGAATTTAAAAATCTAAGTTTTGAGATTATATCACATCTGAAATATAATATTTAAATCTATCAAGATTGTGGAGGAAAAATTTAAATAAAGCAATTCGTAATCATAATTTGCATATGCCAAGCTTAGAAATAAAAATTGTTTTCAAAAGTTAAGACAGCACATTTGATTTTATAACAAAAAAGAAGTTAAGACAACACAACTAGTTACGTAATAATTTTTATATAAAATAAATAATTTATAAACTCTTATAAAACATTAGACGCAATAAATATATTTTAAATTAAGAAAAGGCAAATAGACATGTTAACTATAAATCGTCCGACAAAAATAAAGAAGCAGATCAAACGGTACAAACTTTTTACAAATTCTATTTCTAATTTATTGAATAAAATGTTTCGAATATTTGATACAGTGACTGTATTGTAGGAATTTGTGATGGAATGATGGAATACTCTAGACCTCTTTAGAACCCTCTTCTGCTCCAAGCTACTCTCTCTACCCTCCACCACGCCGCTTCTTATACCCCGCCTCTCTCTCTCTCTTACCCTCGTCAAGCTTTTTTGCGATCGACGCCGAAGATAACCATTCTAGTGTAATCTATTCCGAAGCACCCGCATCATGAGGTAAAGTTTCTCTTCTCACCTGTCTTGTGGACTCTCTAATTATCTAAAGATTTTTAAGCCTTTTACAAGTTTATGTTTTGTACCTAGCTCCTTAAGCTTTAAGAGGTATAGACGAATTTTAGGTCAGCATTTGGTCCTATTTGAAATTTGAACTTTTGCCCTGAGAATTGCCATCGTACCACCGGAGCTACTACCTCGTTGTTTGTTGTTTATATAAGAATTGTAATACCACGGTTTTTGTTATCCTTCTGAAGTTCCAAATTCTTACCCGGAGGATTGCTATCGCACACAGAGCTCTTCCTTGTTTTTTTTTTATATAAAATTCGTAATACCAAAATTGTGAAATGTTTGAGAATGTCCTATTTCAACGGCCATACTCAACTTTCTGTGTACTACGCTCATGTATTGACCTTACATAGTCTGATATGAATGTATGTTTACAGTAATATGTGTGTATGTCGATGCTAGTTTAACTTCAGGACTGCATTAAGTTTGATGTTTAATTTCAAAGTAGTTAGCTCTTTTACATTTTGTACTGGCATGCAGTTCTTACCAAACAGTACCAGTTAATTTAGCTAATCTGAATCACTTGGCTTACCTAATTTAAGTCGCATTGGTGCAATCAAAACCTAGTTGTCTGTATTTTCTTTTTCCAATTACTTCATTTACTCAAAGCATGTTTAAGTAAAATAATAGCCCCTGATTAGAGTTAATTTCAGCTTTTGTTGTTACTTGCAGTCGGCACCCAAGCACAAAGTGGGCCCAGCTTTCAGACAAAGTTTTCATCACCATTGAATTGCCAGATGCAAAAGACGTTAAGCTAAATTTACAACCTGATGGCCACTTCTCTTTTTCTGCCAAGAGTGGGGCTGACAATGTGCCATATGAGCTTGATCTTGAATTGTTTGACAAAGTCAAAGTCGATGTAAGTTGTGCACTTTAAAACTTGTAAAATGCATTTGCTTTCTTTGAGTTATTCTAAACTTGAACAAATGCTGAGTTATTTTCGAACTTAGTTTTCAGTTTTAATCAATCCATTTACTTCTTATAGTTTTGTCAGTACAATGTGTGTGCAGTATAAGCCTATGATGAAACCCAAGTGTGGGATTCAGAGATTTCCATCTAAGTCCACCTATAACTTTGCCGTCGTTGCATTTTCTTGAACTTCATGGATATGGATGCTTTGGTGTTTTGTAGGAGAGCAAAGCGGCTGTTGGATCAAGGAACATATGTTATTTAGTTGCCAAAGAAGAGAAGAATTGGTGGCCGCGCCTTTTGAAGCAGGCTGGACGGCCACCAGTTTTCCTTAAGGTTGATTGGGATAAATGGGTCGACGAAGATGAAGAAAAGGAGAATAAATGTCAGCTTCTTTTTCTTTTTATCTTAATTTTTCTGGTGTTAAGCTTTTATATGCTTTTTAGCACCTTTGACACCAATTGTTCATTTTTTTCACTATCTTTGAGGCAACAACAAAAGCTTCTGTCTTGTCCAGCCCTTACATACTAGGAGTTGCAACTTCCGTTGATACATGTTTCATTGTATGTTGCAGCATTTGTTCTTGTGAGCAAGGGTGTTTGTTGTTACTCATTGGAGTGTAATTAAAGACTAAAAATAGAAAATTGTAGACATTTTGTGACAATAGCAATATCAATATCTCCTTTGCATAAATAATTAATATGAATAAGACATTGCTATTAAGTAATTTTTTTTTTCAGTTGGTGATATGGATCTTGGCGGCATGGATTTCTCGGTAAGTACTTTCTTTCAGCTTGTTTGTAATTTTGAGTGATAATATAATCTAAAGAAAACATTTAGAAGTGTTTATCCTATTATTCTTGTTTTCTTTTCAGAATCTAGGCATGGGTGGTCCCGATGAGATGGGCGATGATGAAGATGATGTGGCTGAATCTGCTCCTAAAGGTGAAAGATTAGTCAATTTTTAATCTTTATCTACCTGTCCTTTTTTCCCCTATTTATGGAAAACTGGATATCAACTGTTACTTAATTTTCAATCATATTTTAGATTAGTTGACAATGAGATGTCAAGGGCGGTCCCATCTAACTGTGTTCTAGCATTACTTTAGTGCGATGAGTCAAAACATCTAATGCCAGTCATTTCAGAATGGCAAGCCTTTATAGGTCTGGCAAGGAAGGTCTCTACCCTGTTCTTTCAACTAGACCCTCGACTGAGATGTGTCAGAGATAGGCTTTTCGAATATTTCTTTTTATATATAAATAGGGAATTTCCGATTCAAGGTGCTTCCTTCTTAGTTATACGAATAAGAGCTTTAATTCTAACCTTCTTTAAAGCAAGCCCTACGTCAATAGACAACATAGTAAATTGACCCTGGTTTAGCATTCTGGTGGTACCAAAAATATGGATCTAGTGCGGTAGTTCTTTCAGTTTTTATATTTTTTCTGGATTGATGTTATGGTTTTGTGTTATAGTCATATGCAGTTGGTCTGATTTCAGCCATTGACTGATTCATGTTCATTCATATAGAGTTTAGTGCTGATTGTTATTGAGGTCTGGGGTTGTTAATGTTGGGGGTTCTTCAGAATAATAACTCTTTTGGACTATTGCGTCCACGTGATTGATGTCTTAGGAGTTTTGGTTCATTTTGTAAGAGCAAATTTAATCCATCTTGTATTAAAAATATGATTTGTGCTAATGTCACAATTGCAGAAGAGACATCAGGTTCTGGGGGGGAGAGTAAGGTGGAGGCACAGGCTGCTACTGATGCTGAAGCCAAAGCCTGATTTATACCCATTTCCTGGAAAGCTCCGTCTCGAGTGTCTTGAACTCTTGATTTGGCCAGAGGGATTTTACCTAGATTTTTCTTTGTAATCTAAGACCTTTGTAGATCATAGTTGTGAACTTGATTTTTTTCTACTTTTGTTTCCTGCTTTTAAGCACCTTGTAGAAAAGATTGCTGCATGATAACAACACTTAAAAATAAGTTGATCTCTAATGGAAGTGCATCTTCGTTTTGCGGTTATGGTGATGAAAGAGTACTTGCAATACAGATAAAAAAAATTGTATCTTTGGTACCTAAATTTTTTTTAGAGAACTTTTATTCCACCGGATTTTTCATATGAAGAGTTTCTTCTTCATAGAGCAGCATAATTCGAAATTTGATAATATTCTTTGGTCCCTCTCTGCCTACACGTACATGAGAAATTTGACTCTGTTCATACACCTAGATGAGTAAAACTATGATGGCCATGATCTCTCTTTCGGTGTTCTTAATTAAAAGTTGTACTTGATAATTTCAAAAAAATATTTTTATTACTCGATTAAGTTTTTAAAATCTCACGAAATATATATATTTTTAATTTAGTGTACTTCTAGCATTTATTTCAGATTGCTTAAGATGACTCTAATAACAATAATAAATAATTGTATATAAAAATGAGTCGTTTTTCAAGAATTTGGAAATAAATGAACCAATTTGCATAAATCAAAGATAACTATTCCCTTTTATTGTTAGATATTTTATGGGTAAAAACTTGTAAAATAAAAAGATATTACATATCAATTCTCTTTGGGTCCGTTTGGCAAAACAAAAATAGCTTTGGAAGAGTGGTATTCTTGACTATTCGGAAGAGCGAAAATATCGTTTGACAGTTGTTAATCAAAATAGTTCAAATATGAATAATTATCATACTAATAATGATGATAATAATAAAAATAATAGTAATAATAATAACAATAATAATATAAAATAATAATCATAATAAATAATAATATTCATAGTCATAATCATAGTAATATAATAAAAATATAAACATAATCATAATATAATAATATAAAAATAAATAATAATAATAATAATAATAATAATAATAAATAATCATAATATAATAATATAATACAACATAATCAAATAATAATCATAATCATAATAATGATAATAATTATAATCATAATCATAATAATAATAATAATAATAATAATAATATAATCATAATATAAAATATAATACAACATAATAAAATAATAATAAGTAATAATAATCATAGTCATAATTATCATAATATAACCATAATCAAAATATAATAATATAATAATAAATAATTATGATCATAATAATATAATATTAAAATAATTATATTTATATTCATAATATAATATTATAATATCAAAATCATATTTATTATAATAATATAATAATAAATTATAATCATAATATAATAATATAATATAATATAATCAAACAATAATCGCTATTCTGACGAGAGCTAATCCGATATTCCGTATACCAGATTAACAATCTTCCGCACTCTTCTATTTAGTTTAAAATTCGTTTGACAAATTAATTCATCGAATAACTATTATGTTCCTACTTTTTGCTATTTCACCGAGTGTCAAACAAACCCTTGTAACATTCACAATCCTTTAAAATACAACAATTCCATTTGCAATCACAAACCTTATTCTAATATCAAGTATGTCATAGCATGCCCGTAGCGCATGATTCATTACATCAAAAAATGTTTTTCATATAAACTAATAGATATATATTTTTTTTAAAAACGTCCAGTTTCATAGAACAATACATGCAAAATATTACACGTAGTATGCTTATAAAATATATAAGACCTATACAAAACAATAGAGAATCAAGAATAAAAACTATATTAAACAAGATCCATATCATCCACAGGTAATGTCTTTTTCCTTTCTATCCTTTTGAATTGTCATTACTTTTAAAGTAAATAGGATAAGATAAACTGTTTTTCAAGTTAAATCTCCCACTTCTTACTCCAGTTAAAATATGGTTTATCCTTCATGTCCAAAAGCAATAAAAAAACAATCATATCCTTCCAATGTAAATGATAAAAAATTTCCAGAAGTCTTTATGAACACCAAGATATTGAAACTAAAATCAACTGTTTTGCATGTTTGTCGGAAAACATTGTTGGGACCGGTAAATAAAATTAAGGTTTTAAATAGTAATTATTGTGTCATTGCAGCGGTGTTCTGGAAAAAAAAACGGTCACACTATAGCGTGCTATAGCGGAAATTATGGTACGTCGCGTTTTCTTTATATTTTCTTTTAATTTTTATATATTCTAAACTTTCATAGAATAATAAGTAATAATAAATTAATTAAGGAATTATAAACTTATAATTATTCAGTAACTCTAAGTTGCTAGTCAAAATATCATTGATATAATAAAAATTAAACAATTTTTCTATTCAAAATAATCAAAATAACTGTAAACTATATCATTTTCTTCATTAAAATATTTACAATAATATAACTATAGAAGTTTGGACCTCTTAAGTTGTACAAAGCGCCGCTATAACGATGATATAGCACACTATTTAAAACCTTAAGTAAAACCAAAAAAATTACAGGTAAGCATGCATATTGCTAAAAATCCTAGATTACCCTATTATGAAAAATTAACAAGCCGATAAGTCTAGCTATGATATCAAAAACCTAAAACAAATTATGAGAAGACTACAGTTCAGATTTTAATTGAACCAGGAAAAAACTAGGAGCATTTGTCAATGAAAATAAATGTTCCAACAAAGTTAAAATTGATAAAAAAAAAGAAGAAAAGAAAACTAACATGAGATAGCGTACTGAATAAAATAATGTAACCTCCCCTTCTTATATCTCCCTCTTATGCTGTATAACTCTTTTATCTTTGATTAATAAAATTTTATATAGTAGGCTATCGCATGCTACATCAAAAAAAATAATCATTTTTAAGAGAGTACCATAACTATTGTCAATTAAAGGAACGTGGAGTATTGAAAAAAACATATATGTGGCTAATATTTATAAGTAATTACTAAAATATGCAAATATACAATAGAGTAAATAATACATTGGAAAAAAAGACGAGAAAGATCATATCTATTAGGGCGGATGCATGATTTTGGTCAGAGGGTTAGTAATCGAATTCAATAACTTATCGGATTCAAACTGATTAACTTATCGGGTATTAAATAAAATTATTAAAATAATATCTTTTATATATTAAAAATAATAAAAAATAAATAAAAGTCAAAATAATAGATAATCATAGCGATGAAGAAAATTTTCTTCTATGAGACTTTATATTTTAAAATTTTTGCATAATTTTTTCATTATTCACAATATTAAATATTTTTTTAATAAAAAAAATTAGACAATTCAGAATAATCAAAAATACTATTTTTAAAATAAAAAAAAATCACCTTCTTGAAACCTTTGCATCCGCCCTTGATAGCTATCAACCTTAATTCATCTATTCGACAACATATGACAGCCACAAAGGCAATTTGCTCTCCTAGACTGGGGCATCATCAATTCATCATAGTCATACTGAAAGGGAGGCGTTCGAGGGCAGGGCAGAGGAAAGTGAGGCGGTTTTTTTTTTTTTATAGTTGATGGTGTTAGGGATGGAGGCAAGTGCGACAAGTTTGTGGATGACAGGACTGGAGACTGATCGAAGACAAAGTAGCAATGTCGCTGGCATCTCTTCTCCATCAAAGGCAAAGCAGCAATGTCAATGGTAGAGGACGGGAGAGCACATCAGCACACGCAAGCGAGGGAGAGAGGGCCAGGCAGGGTTCCTCACCGAATCTTTGTCGTAAAAAAATCATTCTGGTTCTAAATTATACTCATTTTAACTCCAAAAATTTCTACAACAAAACTGAGTTGTTGCACAATCAGGACATTAACTAACGACTCGTTTAACTCCAAAAATTTAATAACAATTTTAAGTCTGTTGAGAAAAAACTCCAACATATAAACACAAACATGATCTAACAAAATACCAAAAAGACACAAGCCATCGCCCTAATGAAAAATTAAAACAAGCCCACAAGAGAATACATGTTAATAAATAATAATTGCTGCTGCTAGGATATTTTTTGTACGCGTGTTCAGGCAAAAATTACAAGACCGCTATAAAACAAAGCACAAATTACACTAGAGATCTTTTTTTTTTATTTAGCAAAAATAAAAATCCACAAACAGTTACAAGAAGAAAAGCAAATAAGAACTCACCCATATGCCATGGCGTGGTAGGCAACAAGTATCAACAATGGAAGTACTGAAATGTATAATTACATAAAAAAGAACAATGAAGAAGAACAAAGAAAGTTGTTACACCAGATCCACTGGCCACTTAGAGAAAAGCAGATTATTCTTTCTTGCCAATGCCATGAGACAAGTTATATATCCCACGCCCCTGTTTCATTGAAAAAAATAATCATAAGACCACATGAATATTGTCAATTTCACAACTTCTTCTTCTTCTTTTTTAATAAATGCATGGTATTGCAAAAAGAATTGAGAAATCCCAATTACTTGCTGGTTTTTGTGAACTAGCCCCACATCATTTAATTTCAATCTAAAAGAAAGTAAAGGCCTAAAGCTGGAGTACAATCCTACTAATAGTAAAGCCAAAAGAAAATATTTTCATTTCAGATCTGATAATTATGTTAGGACACTTCTCCAAACACCGCATCAATTTTACAAAGAGCGAATCAATATAACCAGCCAACAACCAAATTAGATAATATCCACTATTGAAGTTTTCCCAAGGCATGTTGAAAAAAAATAAGTTTGTATATGGTAAGTGCAACATTAGAACAATCCAGATGAAAAATCTATCCATTGGGCTGAATATGCTTGCAAGGAATTAACTTTATAAGTAAGCCGGCTAAAAGACCACAAAAAAGATAAATGAAAATTGAGCTAGCACCAATTTAGGCTTGATGTATTTGTTGTAGATAAAATTCAAAAGAAAAAGAGGGAAGGGCATATTGACATACTATAAGGAAGAGGCTAGTAGCAGCAAGAGCAATAGGGATTCCAATAGAGGTGATGGCATCATAGCGACCCTTCAGGTATGTGTGCTTCTTTACATTCTGGAAGGCACAAAATGCTCATCCAAAAGATTTCTTCTTTTCATAACAGCCATTAACTTTTGAGGCATATGCTGAGCCATTAGTTTTCTTCTTGCCATTATCTAACTTTACCAAATTCAACCTAACTAATAATTCTAAACCAGCATTTCTCAAAGTGCAACCCAACTAATAATCCTAAACCCAACTGAAATCAATCAAGGGACAGAACCCAATTAATATCCTAAAGCAGCGTTATAGAAATTTAAAAACAGCACAAGAAGATCTTGAGATCGAGCTTTCTGTTAAATCCAAAGGGAAAATGTGAGATTTAAAATAGAAATTACTTTACCTAACAAAATCCGAATGGAAGAGGTGGTTGAATGAGCGCGAGCTTGAGATCACGGGATGCGAGCTTGAGAACTAGAGTTTTGTCAGGTGTCACGAACTTGAGACCAAGCTACAGGCAGAGAAGAGAGCTTACAGGGAGAACGACGAAGCGCGAGATGAGGCTTGCGAAGTGCGGTGTGAGGCTCGCTCAGAGGCGTGGGGTTAGATTTTGCTCTCTCTGCCTCCCCTATCTAATCTTTCCGTTTTTCTAATTTGAAATGGTTCAGGGAGATGGAATGGTCGGGAGAGAAAAAAGAGATAGAAGGGTTGAACTGGATGTATCCAGTTACGCGAAAGAAACTTAAAACGTCCTTGATCAAGCGCCTCGTCAAAGCATCAGATCGAACGGTTCAGATGATGAAGTAAAAAAAAAAAATTCTACGACTCACCATAGCGTGTGTATATATATATATATATATATATATATATATATATATATATATATATATATATATATAATTAGGCTATGGTGATTCGCGAAGCACAAAATTTTCCGGACTTTGCGACCGTATCTTGAATTTGAAAGTTCAAATGGCCGATCCAAACCGTTGAACATGATCTTCATATTGAAATATCTTTAGATATTAGAATTTATATTTTTTTGAAAATTTTTGTTATATTTTAGATGAGTACAAAATCGCTAGTTTTGGATGGTACAAAAATCGTTAGATCAATAAATTTTGTACCCATTAAAAAATAGCATTTTTTTAAAATATAAAATTTGATCTCCAAGGATATTTCAATATGAAGATCATGTTCAACGGTTTGAATCAGCCATTTAAACTTTTAAATTTGAGATACGGACACGAAGCACGAGAGATTTTGTGTTTAGCGAAGTACCATATCCTCACTCTACATACATATACATATACATATATATAGAGAGAGAGAGAGAGAGAGAAAGAGAGGGAGAGAGTAAAACTAATATATTCCTAGAAGCATGAAGCCCCTCCGTGCTCCTAACTCAAAAAATATATTTAAATATCTCTGAATTTTGATTTATGTGTTTCAATAAAAAATTTATATCAAAATCTTATGGATTATAAAAAAAATTATTTTTAGAGTTTCTTAAGTGTTTGTTTTAGATTTTAAATTGTTTATTTTCATATGCAAAGATTGATTATTTTAGGTTCATATTAAAAAAATATGAAATAGATACTTATGAAACTCCAAAAATAGTAAAATTTAGTATACCTTAAGATCTTGATGTAAAGAATTTTTTTAGAGAGGAAAATTAAAATTTAGAGATGATTAAATATATTTTTGAGTTAAGAGCACGAAGAGACTCAGTGCTCCTAGGAGCATATTAGTTTTATTCGCTTTATATATTTATTTAATATTATAAAAATGTGATATTTGTGTTTAATATTGTCTTTCTAAATTAAAACGATAATATTAATATAAGTATATGATATTTGAGTTTAATATTGTAAAATGTGGTCAACAATTCGATATTTGTATTAGATAACTTTTCATTAATACCATTTAATTGAGGGCAGAGTAACTTGCGGAACACTAAGATCATGTTCGACAAGATTTTATGGGATAAATTTTCTTACATGTTGTCATTGAATTTTAAATTCTACATTTTTAGACTGAATTTTAACATGTTTCTAAAATTAGTCACTCTTTTAATTTTTTTTAATTAAAATTATAATAATATCGACATGATATTCTACGTGGATTGTGTCATATTGCCAATAAAAATTAGCAACACCAATAAATAACTAAATGAGATAAAAAAGAAGATTTTTTTTTATCACTAGAAGTGCACCATTATGTACCCGATTTGAATAATATTTTTTATTATAGTGTAACCATAAAAAATAGAGTCCACGATAAGATGTGAGTGGTCTCAATGAATTGGGTCAGTTAATCATTATTTTATTATTTTTCATAATCTATTCTGATTTAATCTGAATAAAATAATTAAGTATATATTAATTTTTTTATGTCTAGTTAATATATAATTAATCTTAACTAGTGTATATATAATCTTTAACTAAAATTAAATTACAAAATAAAATTTTGAGTCATTTTTGGTTGGATTGGATCATGTTTTGACACCCCTACCGGTACCGTTAAAATATTAGATGAAAAATATAACAAAAATGAAAACTGAATATATGTTAAAATTTAGTGATAAAAATAAATAATTTAAAATTCAGTTAATAAATATAAATTTCATATAAATTTGAGTGATATCTCACCTAATTTACCTTTCTAGGGAGAATTAAATCTCCAGGAGTGGCCGAGTGGGTTCCTCTCGTATGATTTTGTGGGTTCTCGCTTACCCGCCCTCTCTTACGGGGAAAACTATATTTGATTTAATTTTTTTCCTTGCAAAATGTGAATCGATGAGATTCATATTCCAAAATCATTTTTTTCCTCATGAGACTGACAACTGTAAAGCACATCATATCTCACACCGTGGGCAGTAACGGATAGTGCGTAACCTTATGACCAAACCTACCCAAATCATTTTACTTGCTCAACTTGAAATTTTTAAAATTTGAGGAGTAGAAAAGGGGAGGAGAAGAAAAAGAAAAAAAATACTTTATATAAATTTCTTCAAATTCTTATCAGATTTCACCTCTCCTTTCCGTTCATTCATCCCTCCCCCCCCCCTTTTCTTTTCCACAGTGTAAAGGTTTTTCCCTCCAAAAAATTCTCCTTCATTTAAAAAAAAAAGAGCTCTCAAAAACTCCAATACATATTTTGTTTCATATTTCTTTCTTGGAAGTTGGAATGATTTTATGTACGAGAACTCCAGTTCTCCCTTTATTTCTTTTAAATTAACAAATTCCTCTGTACGCAACTTTCTACAGACAGGCTTTAATCTTTTCAGGAACCTGTCAGTTAACTGAAGTAAGTGATGACCTTTCACATTAAGGGATTGTTTGGCACATCATGGAATAGAAAAAAGTAGGAATAAAATTGATATTCCGACGAAATAATTTGTCAAACGAATTATAGACTAAGTAGAATAGTGCATAATAGTGTTAATCCGGTATACCAACTTATAGGTGGAATATCGGATTAGCTCTCGTCGGAATAACGATTATTGTTTGATTATATTATATTATATTATATTATTATGATTATGATTATGATTAAGATTTAGTATTATTATATTATTATATTATATTTATGATTATAATTTATTATTATTATTATCATTATATTATTATTATTAAATTATTATTATCATTATTATTATTATATTATATTATTATCATTAGTATTATTATATTATTTATAATTATTATAAATATAATTTTATATTATATTATTATATTATATATAAATATATTATTTTATTATTATATTATTATGATTAAAATTATTTATTGTTATATTATTATATTATGATGATGATGATTATGATTATTATTACTTATTATTATTTTATTGTTATATTATATTATTATATGTTGATTATAGTTATGATTAATTTATTATTATATTATTATAATTATAATTATTTATAATATTTTTATGATTATGATTATATTTTTATTATTATATTATTATTATTATTATGATTATGGTTATATTATTTGATTATGACTATAATTATTTTTATCATGATTATGATTATGATTATTATATTATGATTATATTATTAAAATTATGATTACTTATTATTATTATATTATTATAATTATGATTGTAATTATATTTTTTTATTATTATATTACTATATTATGATTATGTTTATATTTTTATTATATTACTATTATAATATTATTATTTTTATGATTATTTTTATTACTTTATTATTATTATTATCTTACTATTATGATTATTATTTTACTATTATTATTATTATCATCATTATTATTAGTATCATAATTATTCATATTTTAACTATTCTGAGTAACAATTGCCAAATGATATTTTCGCTTTTTCCAAATAGTCAAGAATATCACTCTTACAAAAAAAAAACAATATTCTATCACTCTTCCAAAATTACAATTCTTCCAAACTTATTTCTTGATTTGTCAAACGGACCCAAAATGTGTATGACGCGAGTTTTTTTCCCCCAGGGTTTATGAAAAAAATCAATCGTTTTGGCATTTTTGAAGCGAATACAAATGTCGTAGGAGATTTTGATGTGATAAATTGTAATGCGGTAACCATTTTTATTTTGATATTAGAGTCCAATAGGTATTGATTTGTGCTAGTTACAAATTAAGAAATTGATGATGATAATAATAATTACAGGAGCAGCTTTTGAGCAAAATTGGATGCATCCTCCCCTTAATTTTACCCTAAAAATGATGTTTCAATATTACATTGACAAAAATATATCAAATGACAGGAGACACTTTTACAACAAATATTTAGATAATGGAATGAATATTTGTTTAATTTCAAAATATAGTTAGGTATTTGAGACCGGATACAATGCAGAAGGTTCTTGATCGAAATATTTCCATCGATACAGAGGAAACATCCCAAAAACTGCGATCTCTTTCTAAGAAATACTCTGCTGCGCAGCATAGTGTAGCGCAAAATATAAATCGTTAGATCACTTTGAGATTCGTGCCGGCTTTAATTCTTGAGTAGATCCATCGGTCCTCGTGCTGCGCAGAGCAGAGGATATGAATTCCGTTCTAAGAGAGTCGTCCAGCAAAGATTCTATGTTCTCTTTCCATATCTAAACTATTTAATTGATTCTCTGACAAAGCCGTGCTCATCAGAACTTGGGAAATGCCCAATTCTCCAACAGGTGGTACTCCTACATATTGACATAGTGATATGGAGGGCTAGAAGTGAAGAAATAAACGTTACAATGAATAATTTAATAGCATTTCACAAGTGCCTCGAGAAAACTATTTTTCTTCCACACAATTTTCTAACAAGAGGGCCACGGAGGTGTTAGTGTCTGTCTAGTCTAGCCTAGCCTAAAATATTAGGGTTTTAATCGGCACAAAGCAAAGAACCCAATTAAATCTAAATAGGTCTACTCTGGGGAAGGCAAATAGGGACTCCTTCAGGGGGCGGCCTTAATGTACAAACCATCTCTCTCGTCTTTCCAAAATAGACCTACATATGTGAATAAAAAGTCGTCATTAACAAGGCATAAGAGGCAAAACAGGACACATTGGAGATGCACATGTTTATGAGCAAAGTTCCAATATGGAACAGCTAACGTGGTTAAAAAAAACGGGAAGGCTTACTTTTAGGTTGAAGTTAAACAGTGTCCAATCTCACCAGATATCCAGTACCCAAAATTCTATATGACGGTGTAGATATGAGTTTAGAGAGAGAGAGAGAGAGAGAGAGAGAGGGCAGACTCTGCCAAGGTTTCAAAAAAAGAGAGAAGGGAGAGGGTACCTGTTCGAGGGAGTTTCTAAGCTTGCTCTCCATATCTTCTATCATTCTTCCCATGTTACACAAATGACCCTCTGCCATTGAAAGATCCAAACTTATCTGAAGCATCAGGTATATTGCAAGTTGTTAGTAGTGATCAAACACCTCTTCTCAGCTTAAATTATATAACAGCTGTTGGTTCTATATACAGAAATGAAGACCACTAGTTTTGTAATAAAACAAAATATGTTTCTGAAAATTTCACTCTATTTCCACAGTATTATTAAAGATGCAAGAAGAAGCACCTTGCTGCATGCAAGTACTTCTTGGAAGGACAAGTATAATATAATGATTGGAAACTGAATTTTGGCAAAACTAAGTTTGAAACTAAATTCCCAAAAATTTAAAGCTCAAAAGACTGCTTTAAGACGGAGAAGCCCTGCACTGATAATTAACGCCAGCAAATCCTATTACGTAACATCTTTAGTTGTTATCTGATGCTGAAGTATTCATATGTGGAAGCAATAAAGAAATTCAAATCCTGCTGAATTTTATTACATAATGGTCTGCTGGTATTCTGAATTCCTATTGTGAGCCCATTATGCTTCTTTCAATTTCACAAGTCTCAAAATACCTTTGCCAGGCAAGCAGCTTGAAATTTAAAAATACTTATTTCTTCTGTCATGTTCACTATGGCTGTTACACACTACCAATTGACATTGGTTAATTTCATGTTGTTGTTTTTTTGTAATGAAAATACCTTCATGTCCTAATGCATATTCGGTGCAATTTTCTTCAGAATGGATCATTTTAGTTGGCTCGATGGATTAGACTGGCAATACAGGAACAATATGGGAGCATTCGCTTGAACGTGCAGGCAAACCACAGCTTAAGCAAAAGTTAACCCCTTGTGTAATAATGCATTGGTTCGTAAACTCAGCATCACGCAAAACACCCAATACATTGTACAAAATAAGATCAAATGTTCCCTCAGATCAATTACTTAATACAACATTGAAAACATGTTGGTCATACTAATCTCAGTGGTATTTTATTTAGTATCGAACCTGTCTTCTAATGGATCCTGCCAGGTTGAAAGTGCCAGATGTGTTGTTTTCAGTGGCCAGTGATAGCATGATAGTGCTTGTGAGGCAATAATGAGCAGTTCCATCCTCCTCTGGACTCACCTACAGATACAAATGACAGAAAAAAACAAAATAAGAAAACATAATTATATCATACAAAAATCAGGTCCTTTCAATAAAAATGAAAATAATAGTTGCCTTTGGCTAAGATTTAGCTAGGATAACTAAGCAATAATGTCCTTAAAATTTCTGAAAGAGAAATCAGTATCCTACATAAGCAAAAAAAAAAAAAAAAAAAAAAAAAGCATTGAATGACCTACTATTACCACCAACACCCCCCCCCTCTTTTTAAAACCTTGACAGCCATATAGTTTTCACTGAATAAAGCTTACATTACAGCCATCATTCCACATCCACAACATCATCTCAACATCTAAACAAACAACAATACAACAAAGAGTGTGGCCCACAAATTTCTCTAGCACACTCTCTTTTCTTTAAACCTTGCAGTGGCTGCCGAGTCTCTCTCTCTCTCTCTTTTTTTTTTTTTTTTTGAAGAAAACAAGTTAATTTGAGTAAAGTAAACAAGTTTACCTCTATTACATGAATTGCATCCCAAGAGCCCTTTTGAAGGTTCCCTCTTTTCCCTTGTCCAGTATTTGATCCATCTATATTGCCATTTTCAATACCACGGAATTAGCATCCAAGTTTCACATACCATTGATTAGTACAGGAACAGTTTAATCAGCCCACATTAAAATATTTTCTTCTCTTTTGTGAAGGTGTTTCGCAATTTCGTCTTTCCACTTTTCATTTTTGGGTTTACTTGGTGCCTGTTATATACAAATCTGATGCTATTTTTGTATTAAATAGAGAATAGTGAGCCTTCATGCCAGTTTGACACATGGTAATTTGACTGATGCATGATGGCTCATATTTCATTCTATATCTGAGCCAATTCAATTGAAAGGGAAAACTGGGGAAAACTGTTAAACTGAAATGCTTGCACTGAAATGATCATCTGGTAAGAAGTTTGTATTTATAAAATCTGGATAACCTTTCTTTATTAAGAAGCAAGCGAAAAATCCATGATTGTCATTTTCCCATATATACACTGATGAAATGCCACCTTCATAGTACCTAAAACATTAAATAAGAGTTCATGTCAACAGATCAAAATTTTATTAACAAAAAGCAAAATCAGAGAAATATGTTGTCTTGTGTATTTAAACAACAAATCTGTCTGGTATTGTATGCAATTACCAGCCTATGTTGGTACAGATGGTTCAAAACTATAAAGTCATCAAAGTAGAATGCTGACAAGTAGAAAAATGCCCTGAAATAAAAATATTAACACAACAATAATTTGTGAGGAAATGAAAACAAAAAGGTTACTATGGTTCTCAGTCTTCTTGGCTGTATGATTCAAGACCGGTATACTACTTGTACCAGGTATGCATGCCTTGGTAAGGTAAAAACAAAATCTTCACTTGAAAGGATCAAGATAAATTACTGGTCACAGTAGATAGAGAAAATCTCGTTTGCTTCAACCTCAAGTGTCCTAAGCTCCTCTGAGGGAAGAGGCCCATCCTCCAGAGGAGGGAAATATCTGTTTGACCATGGTGACCTACATATAATGACCCAGAATTCAGATATTGCCTTTAACTGAGTAATTCAGGCATAACAGAGGTGAAATCAGTTTACACTTCATCAAGCAGTCGAGGCATAACTGGGAGTATATAACCCCATCTTATTTGCACTTAAGTGATAATAAGAATGGCGGTTGATATTTGAAATTTGCAATAGTAGAACGTATCAAGGGATGTGAAAGACAACAATTTAATTGCAAGGGTGACAGCTATCCTCACCGGTATGAGTCGGCATCCCGATTATATTCACAGAGTAAAAAGTCCTTCATGGAAGCTGTATCCACACTAACCTTCACAAGCAATGATGCAAAGCAACTCAAGTTATTACATTGAAAAAAAAATCATCTGGATCAAGGAGGGAAATGGAAGATAATAGAAAAAAAAAACTTTTGGCAAAACCTAAGAAACATTAAAAATATCATATAAAACCATGAAAACTGAGAAACATCTCATGAGCTCCTTCTGAAAGCATTGAAATAACATAATATGTATGTCTTCTACTTTCTATATCCTCTTTATCTCCCCCCACACAAGTGAAGATATACTATAATACATTGATCAGGTTATTACTTTTAGTCCTTTCAAGTCAATATAGGAACACGTTCATGTCTTCCGGGGTATATGCGATATTAACTATGTTTTGACAGAGCTGGGCTCAGAAATCAAGTTAAATCTCATATCAGCTCACACACATATGGTTTTGAATTTGCGTTATTCTAAAACCAAAAGTAACTCCAATTGATTGCATTTTTTTTTTCTAATTCTCTATCATTAAAATGTATAATAGAAGATATCAGTATTCTCAAGTAGTTAATCATCCATTTCTCACAACATTAAAAATCAACATTTCCCAAAAGCCAATTGTTATGTACGTCAGGTGTCATATTGAAGGAACATAATGCGAATGTTAAATTATCAGAGGCGTATATGCAATAATTCCTTAAGACAAACTAATAGTTGAAAAAATGAAACCAATAGAAAAAATCAAGGAGCTGAATAGGATGATGACCTGGAGGGGTAGATCAACTTGAGAGAGGAGATCGGCGGAATAATGAGGAAGGAGGGAGAGGAGAGCGGAGAGAGCTGTCTCGCTCTTCTTCGGAGATATTCGCCTCATGAGATCCAAGGCTGCCTCCATCTCACCTCTCCTTCTCTCCCCACTTCCTTTCGTTTCCTTTCGTTCTCCGTTGGGGATGGAGAAAGAGACAGAAGGGAGAAGTGGTGGAACTTCAGCGGCTTTAGTAGTCGGGAGACGCTGATCCTATTTCTTTTTATTTATTTTGTTCTGAACTTCTTTCTGGTAGTAGCACTTTATTAAATCACCTTATAAAGTTTACTAAATTACGCCGAAGAACTATCAATAAATTAGTATCCGTCTGAGGCTGTCCCTCTTCTGTCGGGAAAAGCCAAAAAGGTCGAAACTTCAAAATCCTTTACTTTTCTGGACAAGAGTCGAAAAGCCAGTTATTTGTCAGGAGAGACGCTAATCCTTTACTTTTCTTGTTTTACCTGTTTGACAACGAAATCGGATGTACGTGGAATTGTGGATAGGTTCAGGTCAGGCCCCGGACCAGCGGGGTTGAAAAATTGGTGAACGATTAAACGTTGATCACCGCCAGTTACTTCGGAATGGAAGCATCCATTACTCATATTGCACCATGCTGTTTTGTCTACTTCGAAATAATAAAAAAAAACGGAAACCAAATTCTACGGGTCACAGATTTTGTCTGTTGATTGTTTTTATCCGCATTTTCTAAAAGAAAAAAAATCTTAAAGAGCCCAACTCTTTTTTTTTTTTTCAAATTTAACAGCTATAGTAATGTATACTTACCAGCTATATAGTAAATGTTTAAAATTTAACAGCGAGCACAATTAGTGAATTGTACAAAAACCGTTTAGTTGAAGTCTCGAAGAGTGGGCCCTCTTTTTTCTTTTTTTCTTTAATGTTTTTACGTGTTCAGACAGCATAAAGGATGTGAAAGTAGATCCATAATAAATCACAATATCTAACTATCTAAGGATTACAATTGGAGTAATGGGTCTGTTGGACCCAGCCAAAGAGGCAGGAAAGAGGAGGCTTTCAAACTTGTTCCCTGCCTAACAAACGCAGGAGACCAAATTCACTTCAACCGCCACCAGAAAATTTGATATATGTCAGAAAGTCTAATGCTGGGGCGGAGCACTTTCGGGTAGATGCACTGTAATGGATGGGCAGGATGGGTATACAAAAGCAAGCCGAAGCATATCTTTCAATATTTGCTAAAGAAGATGAATCTCTAGTAGAAGGAACATGAATCTTATTTGCAATTTTATGATAATCACCATTTACAGTTAGCATTAAGAAACATTGACAAAAAGTACATCCAATTGTAATCCATGTTTCACTGGTTAAATTTGAAAAAGACATTTAACAAGCTGGGTAACGTCTTAAGCTGCTTCGTGCTCAAGATACTTTGAATAGTTAATGGAATTCATGTGATGTGCTCAAAAATTGTAAGTTCAACGAATAGTAAACGTCAGGATTATTTGACAAAAGAATCAATTGCCATCACAAGTTACTTCTGTTAATTTTTTTTTTTTTGGATTGGGTGATTCTGATGTACATCCAACAATCAACAAAATTCGATGGAGCAATGCTTTCTTAGTAGGGCGAAACATTATTTCAAATGATTGAAGTCACTAGGTAATATCACGAATAGAAAAAAAAATCAAGTCATCATTTTAAATTACCTGCCCTGGACATGCTTGCTAATTTACACAACTCACGAATCAACACACACAAATATAACAACTAACAAAAAGTATTCTTCAAACACAAGGGGTTATGTGTGAATTAGCACTCTATGAACTAGAAATCTTCACCAAAGAAGCATTTCAGGAGGTTCTCTGAGGCAATGTTTCAAAAGCTGAAACAGTATTAGCAAATTTAATCCGATGAAGAGGAGCACCACTTTGCTTAATGGCACAAGCAACCTTGTCTTCAAGAGGACAGCGAGCCCTCAGTATGGAAAACACATAATTGTTCAGCCTCCTCGCTTTTCTCATAGCTTCTAATAGTTTCTCATATCCCTTCAAAACAAAAGAGAGAAGAAAAGTTCCTTTAGCCCTTCCGATCAACATATTTATTCAATATATTGCTCTAAGATTGCATATAAGATTACAGCTAGGAAAATTGTGTCATCATACCAGCTGAAATAACTGATAAGCAAAACTATTTTACTTTATTTACAAATAAAACAGAATGAACAAGAAAATAAGGGAAGTTCTAATGGTGCATTTGTCCTGTTAATTGAATGTTTTATTTGGTAGTTTGTGGAAATAGACCCTTACTTGCGAGAAACTAGAGCCCTTGGTCCGATCACCTGTAAGAGAAACTGTGACATTTTCCACTTCAGCTACGTTGAGGAATTGGTAAGAGAAATCAAATAGCTCAAAGTGCTGCTGCTGCCCTAGCAAGTACATTATAGTACAGCTAGCCCATGCCACAGAATCACCCAAGGAGTTGTACTTTCTTGATGGATCCAGAACAGTCTCCTCCAAATAAACCTAACAAATGTAAACGATTTGTCAGAAAAATAAGGAAAAGATGAAAAAAAAAAAATTGTTTATGTATTAAATAACAGCAAACTTAAAAGTCACAAAGAATGGATACTTAACAAATTGAAGGCCACTAAAAACCCGATGGAAGTCCTTTGAAGTAGTGATGTCAATAAACCCTGTTTTTGGAGGTGCACTCCACTTGCTATAATGTTTATCAAGGGCAGCACTAGTAAAAGCAAGTGCATACTCTAACACGCTACCTGAGTTCATATTTGATTTGTATAAAAGACCTGTAAACAAATACCTTGGTTAAGAATTAAGATAACAAAACTGAAATATATTAACAAACTTTTGACTCTGGGAGTGCTTAAAATAAAGAAGTCATTCCACTCCCCTTGATGGAAGGTTAAAGGCAACATGAATTAGAATAACAAACCCTTTTTAGAGTAAATCAGACCAATGGTTAATGTCACTTGTTTCTCTTTTCAGTCCCTAGGATTCTAAGACTTACAAATTTATTATCTTCCTTCTATAATAGTGGCTCTTCAGATTAAGACTCCCTTGTAATCCTCAGACATTATGATTATACTGGATTTACTTTCACATCATTGCTATCTCGGATTTTAGGGTTACAGGAGCTTAAATTTGCATCCTGAAGGGGTGAAAATGGGAAATCCATAGAGCATTTGGGTAACTTTGATAACTGCTTCACGTTTAGCATGTTCACTTACTTGCAGCTTCAGCTTGCTTTGACATCACTAGAAAGGATGATGGATTTGCAAATGCAGGATTTGATACAACTGCATTGGCAGCTGAGTTTAACAAAATAGTGAGGGGAGTGTGGCCAGTATAGGCCAGTTTAATCTGGCCGTCATTTCCAGGTACAGCACCTAGCCATGTTGCAGTTTGCATAAATTGTGCTGTATCCAGCTCTCTCTGTTGCAGAAAAGACGATAATTAATCAAGGCAATTCATCATGCACCCTCAGTCCGAAAACATTAAATATACCCTCCAAAGTATTGTATTTCACATATTGCTCAAACTACCCCTAGTGCGCGCGCGCATGTGTGTGTGTCAGAGAGAGGGAGAGAGCACTTGGCAGCCGCTCAAAAGTTCCACCGTTCAAGAGCGAAAGGGGATGGGTTCGTATAGATGAGTTCCAGCAAGACAGTTTTGTTTTCCATGAGGATACATGGCATTCTGGGGTGAAATTTTCCCACGGTTCAAATTAAATGCTATAATAAATAAAGCCACAGAAAAGATAATATGAAGGTGATCTCACCAATGCAATGTCAAGGAGACTGATCCAGTATAAAGCATTTCCTATTTCCTTGAGATCATGAAGGACTTCTGTTCTCAGCTCTGCCTTCTCTTCCCAAGTCAATATTTCATTAATGAACTTTTGGCAACCTACAATAGAATACACTTTTAATCTTCTCCATAGCAAAACCCTAAAATCTATTATGATGCCTGATGCCTAGCTAGTTGAAACAGTAAGTACCGAGGCTGTTCATATCTTTACCAACCAACACTACATACTGGTACATAATTGCTATTTTTCTTCTTACATTCACCAAAAATATGCCCATCTCACCTGCAACACCACCATCAAATGGAAGTAGTCCAATAGCTTTTGGTAGTGCTTCTTGTAGTCCAGAGATTTTTGGCACCATTGTCGTTATCTGAAGATATTACATCATCCATCAGACTAAACCTAACATGTTCTGCTAACTAAGATTATTAAAATGATGAACATACAAATTTATGACTTCCAAGTTCCAAATAATACCTTAGTAGACATGTGATCAAGCAAGGCGCGCAAAATCCCAGGTAATGATCTTGACCCTACAACTTTAATAACTGCAATCATGTGAGGGAGACCAAAAAAATCACGGTGAAGTCCAGCAATGCTTTGGTACGCCATGTTTAAATCCTACAAAACAAAACTAATTATGTAACGGCAAGTCAGCAGCTCAAGTCAAAACTGAAAAAGTTGAAAGGAGAAAATGTTACCTGAGAGCCACAATAAAAGTAAGGTTTCTCAGAAGAAAGGTTTGTCCTTTGAGAAGATTGATGAGTTCCTCTTAAAGATCGAACAAATCGTTGTGTAGTATTACACAGGACAAAATTAGGCAAAAAATCATTTTGCATCTCATTACATATCTGAAAAAAAAAATACTAGTTGAGGACTGAACATCAAAAAGAAGAGCAAGCATATCTAGCCTCAATTAAGCATAGTTCATTGAACAAATACTACAATATGAACCACTAGAATCAACTAGTACCTGAGTAGCAATACGACTAGAATAAGAAACAAGTGAAAGGTTCTCTTGCATCTCATGCAGCATAAGATAGTAAGAATCTAGCTCAAGATACTTTGAAATCAAATGATGTGTTAGTTCCAAAATCTCCAATTGAAGTTGCAATTCCTAGAAAGAGCAAGTATAAGTTTGTGTCACAAAAAACTTGATGAGAGTGTTAGCCATATGCAAAACATTTACTGACAAAATGTAAATTTTACTGCACATAGCTAACCAAAAGTAAGTTATGAAGTCATACCACAATCCCACATAGATCGCCACTCTCAAAACGCTCAAGAAGAAAATCCATGTTCTCTCGAAATAATTTGTTCATTCTTTGAGTGATTAAACTTCTCAAGTTAATTGTCCTGCCGAGAACCTGTTAAAACAAGGAAGCCCAGTCCTTTGATCACAAATGATGCCAAGGCAAAAACATAAGCCACAGTCCTTTGATCACAAATATGCCAAGGCAAAAACAGGAGCCCAGTGCCAGAGCACAAATGAAATAGAAAAGAATGACCCATAAGGTAGAATTCATTCCATCTTTTGTTTATAAATTTCTCATTGGTAGTCCCTACAGATTTTTTACTTTCAGCATTGTTCGCATATTCTTGAAACTTATTGGTAAAACATTATGGGAATTACAAAAAAAGACATGCATTCTCCAAAACTGAGGTACCTTAACTCTCCTTAATTTGAAAATGACACCAAACCTCAAAGGTTTGACATTATACTTGTCACCGTCTTCACATGCAGCTACAAAAGACTTATCGAGTAACTCACTGCAGAATGGTCACATGAAAACTGTGAGGCTAAGGGAAATAAAGACGGGTTTTATGGAATGCAGAATGAGGTGCTAACCTTGCCGCACAACTTTTGTAATATGAAAAGATGATCTCATTCAGCTTGTGAACAAGAAGATCAAAAGAAAGATCAACCTGCACATATAGAAAAAAGATATGAGTAAAACTGACATCTGGATTTTTGAATCTCCGTCGTATGTATGTGCACATCTTTAAATATCACAATGAGAAGTTGTCTATGAGGAAGCTGTAAAAAGGGCTTGATGGTTATCTTCTAGTGAAGCTCAACTACATTGCACACAACTAGTTAGGTATCCACACTTTGCGGCGGTCATTTTTATCAATTCATGTGAATTTTAATTGCGCCCAAAATGAGAATGTCAAAAAAATTACATATTTTATTCAATTTTATTCTGAATATAGCCAAATTTTGCTGGGTATAATAAAATTCAAATTTCGGATGTCTCATTGGCGTTGAATTGTATAATTGGAAATAAATTTCACCACCAATACATTTTAGTATGTGTTTGATTTAAACATTAATAAAATACATCCATGCATTGCTGAGGATGATAACAGCACAGTTGAGATAATTTCATCAAGTCCAACCACAAAATGAATCACGGTAAATAAAAATAAAAGATAATTACCCCTCATACATTTATCACGCATATATATACTATTATATAAAACAGTTGATGCATAAAATGACACTTCATGGATAATAATCAACTGCATAAATTACAATAATTTTAAAATTGATATAATTTCTTGAAGCAAATCAAAATAACATATAAATACTATTTTTATAGGGGGGAAAAATAGGGTCCGACAATTTGGGAAGTATCATGGAGTGATAGATAACTTAAAAACCATGTTAGTGTGATTTGCTTGTTTTAGTACTGTGGGGAGCCCAAAAATACTTTGTCAAAAATATTTTATTCTGAAATTGTGCCTGTAGTATGTTAGCATTGCCGTAACAATAATTATTACAATTTGATGGTAAACGCAAGAAAGAAAGAGATAATGTAGATAATCTTTATAGATAGATATAAAGATATAAATAAATGCCAGAAAGAAAATTTTATTTAATAAAAATCTGTCTCATTGTAAAGGTTCCGTCCTTCAACTTAAATATTATTTCCGGATATATAGACTATCAAATAAATTTGTGATTGACGTTGAATTACATATATAGAAATAAATTTCATCATTGAAAAGTTTTAGTATGCTTGAATTACATGATTGTATTTCTGCCGGATTTAATTATATATTTCCTTTTTCAATCATACTAAAACTTTGAGATGTGATAAAGTAACTATTGATAATTTTATTTAACATCTTATTCAAACATGATTTCGGCAATTATATGAGAGCTTTATATAATTGAAAAATATTGATTAACTGAAGGCACACAATCCTTATATAATTGATTAGTATTTGATCATATACACAACAACAACAACAACAACAACAACAAAACCTTTAATCCCAAATAAATTGGGGTAGGCTAGAAATGAAACCCAATCGAAAAACATAAGATCAAAGATCTCAAATATCAGTGATAATAATGAATATGATGGAAGAAAAAGAAAATAAATAAATAAAATAATAATAATAATATATAAATAAAGATGATAATGATAATATGCTAACAATAGTAGCAATAATAACAATAATAATAATAGTACAATAAACCTTTATTATAAAATCTATTTCTAAATCCTAAAATCCTATTTTAAAACCTAATTTTAAATTCTAAATCCTAAAATCCTATCTAAACCTCTATTTCTGAAATCTATTTCTAAATTCTAAATCCTAAAATTCTAAAAAATCTAAAAATATGAGGTCTATAACTCTACTATTAGACTCTAACTCCTAAATCATGGTTCAGGTACATGAATCGCTATCTTCCACGCACTTCTATCCAAAGCAAGCTCTTTGGGTATATTCCATTCCTTCAAATCTCTTTTTATTGTTTCCTCCCATGTCAATCTCGGTCGACCTCTTCCTCTTCTTGTATTTTCACGACGACTTAAAATACCACTTCGTACTGATGCTTCAGGAGGTCTTCGTTGGATATGACCAAACCATCGCAAACGATGTTGGACTAGCTTCTCTTGATTTGGTGCTACCCCAAGTTTGCCTCTAATATCATCATTTCTGATTCGATCTTTCCTTGTGTGGCCACATATCCAACGCAACATCCGCATTTCAGCTACACTCATCTTCTGGATGTGTTGTCCTTTTGTAGCCCAACATTCTACGCCATACAACATCGAGGGTCTAATCACCGTCCTGTAGAACTTGCCTTTTAGTTTGTTTGGGACCTTGTCACAAAGAACACCAGATGCTTGTCTCTATTTTACTCATCCAACTCTTATTCTATGACTAACATCTTCATCGATCTCTCCTTCACTCTGCAACATCGATCCCAAATACCGAAATATGTCATTCATGGGTACTACTCGTCCATCCAAACTAACATCTCCGTTATCTAAGTTTTCCTCGCTGAACTGACATCTCATATATTCAGTTTTTATCCTACTAAGTCTAAAACTTTTCGATTCTAAAGTTTGTCTCCACAACTCTAGTTTCTGATTGACTCCACTTCTGCTATCGTCAATCAGCACCACATCATCAGCAAAGAGCATACACCAAGGAATATCTTCTTGTATGTCTTTTGTGATCTCATCCATCACTAAGGTGAAAATATATGGACTCAATGCTGACCCTTGATGTAATCCTATCTTAATAGAAAATGTATCGGACTCGCCGTCACATGCTCTGACACAAGTCACAGCATTTGTGTACATATCCTTAATAAGTTTAACGTACTTTGTTGGGACTAGTTTCCTTTTGAGCGCTCACCACATGATATTTCTCGGAATTTTATCATACGCTTTCTTTAAATCAATAAATATCATATGTAGGTCATTCTTCTGTTCTCGATGTCTCTCCATAAGTTGTCTTATCAAGAAAATCGTCTCCATAGTGGACCTCCCAGACATAAAACCAAACTGATTTTTAGAAACAGTTGTCAATTTTCTTAAACGGTGCTCGATCACTCTCTCCCAAAGCTTCATGGTATGACTCATGAGCTTAATTCTCTGTAATTAGTACAACTTTGAATATCTCCTTTATTCTTGAAGATTGGTACTAATATACTTCTTCTCCACTCATCGGCATCTTATTGGACCGAAAAATGATATTAAATAGTTTAGTGAGCCACACTATTGCTATATCTCCAAAACATCTTCATACCTCAATCGGAATGTCATCCGATCCTAACGCCTTACTTGTTTTCATCTTTTTTAAAGCTTCTTTCACCTCAGACTCTTGAATTCTCCGAACAAATCGCCTATTGGTGTCAATTGAGTCGTCCAACTCGATCGCGATTTTCTCACTCTCGTCGTTGAATAGCTTGTCGAAATATGCTCTTCATTTGTTCTTAATCTCCTCATCTTTCACCAAGAGTCTATCAGCCTCATCCTTAATACATTTAACTTAGTAGAAGTCTCTTGTCTTCCTTTCTCGAAGTTTAGCCATCTTGTAGACATCATTTTCGCCCTCTTTCGTATCTAATTTCCGGTACAACTCCGTGTATGCCTGACCTCTTGCTCCGCTCACAGCTTTCTTTGCGTGTTTCTTCTAGCTTCTTTGTACTTCTGTATGTTTTCATCACTCTTGTTGTGATGTAAACGTTTATAACATTCTTTCTTCTCATTGATAGCCTTTTGTACTTCATCATTCCACCACCAAATGTCTTTAGGTTCACGTTTATTTCCTCTAGTTACTTCCAAACACCTCTATAGCCACCTTCCGAATGTGAGTCGTCATCTTCTTCCACATATTATCTACATCCTCACCTTCGTTCCACGATCCTTCTGCAATAACTCTATTCTTAAACACCTGAGAAACGTCTCCTTTGAGCTTCCACCACTTCGTTCTCATTATTTTCATACCTCTATCTCGCCGAACGCATACCTGAAAACAAAAATCAGCCACCAAAAGTTTGTTTTGTGTGACAACACACTCGCCAGGTATAACCTTACAATCCATGCAGTTTGGTCTCTCCTCCCTTCTAGTCAGGACAAAATCGATCTGGCTCAGTGTTGGCCACTACTGAAAGTAATTAAATGCGATTTTTTCTTTATAAAGGTGTTCGCTACCATGAGGTCATAAGCTATAGCGAAGTTCAAGATGTCTTCTCCCTCTTGATTCTGTTCGCCATATCCAAAACCCCCATCTACCCTCTCAAACTCCCCTCTAATTGTGCCAACATGACCATTAAGATCACCTCCAATGAAGAGTTTTTCACTGCTAAGCACTCCTCTAACCATGTCCTCTAAGTCTTTCCAAAATCGTCTTTTGACATCATCGCTCAAACCTACTTGTGGGGCATACGCACTGATGACGTTCAAGATCAAATCTCTAAAAATCAATTTGTTCATGATGATCCTGTCCCCTTGTCTCCTAACTGCGACAACTCCATTCTTGAGACTCTTATCAATTAAGATGCCTACACCATTTCTACTTCGTTCTTTTCCTGTATACCATAATTTAAAGCCTGTATTCTCCACTTCCTTAGCCTTCTGACCCGTCCATTTAGTCTCCTGAACATATAAGATATTAACGCGTCTCCTAATCGCGGTATCAACTAACTCTCTTAACTTACTTGTTCATTGTATTTGATCATATATTTGCAAGATTTATAATTTTTGAAATCTATGTTTCCTCTTTCTAACCCGTTCATTGTACAATGATAAAAAAATTTGATCATATATTTGCAAGATTTATAATTTTTGAAATCTATGTTTCCTCTTTCTAACCCGTTCATTGTACAATGATAAAAAAATTTTATAAAATGCAGTTAGTCTTCTTGCTCTAAAAATTTCTTTTAAGAAAATATAGTAGATACGTCTTAGATAATTTAATAGGTAACATTCAAATTCCATTGACATAATTATTCACGTCATTATAGAAAGATATAAAATCTATGGCTTGATTAAAAAGATTCTAAAAAGTCCATGTAAATTTTAAATTTGAACGCACATTTGGAAAACAAAAGTTATTTGTATTTGGAAAGCGAGACACTTTTGGCAATAGTAGGCAGACGAAATGGAGAGGATTGCCAAAATTGTTGAACAATCTGGAACGTTCAAGTAACAAAATTAATCATATCCTTTTTTCAAAGGATACTTTTGGTATTATGAAAGTTTGAAAGAAATGACAAAAACTGGATAACTCAATTCCTTAGCTACTTTATATAATACTATAGATATGACATCAGTCAACTTTATCCTAAAAAATGACACACTTGAATAGAGCGGTGGCATATCATGGGTTAAATGAAATCCCAAATCCCATACCTCAGCTTCAATTTCATCATAGAGAAATCTCTGCTTTAACACACTCAAAGCATGTTGGGCAGAGTCATTGTATATATCAAATGGCATCAAAATGCTTTCTAGAAGTCCTGCCTCTTGTGATTCTAATCCATAATCCACCAGCATCCAAGGAAGAGAACATTCTATTGGGAACTGTATTATAGAAAATTCTGTTAGAGACTGGTTTCATTTTTGGAAAAGGAGGAAAAAAGAAGAAATATGACTGCAAATCACTCGGGCAAACATTAGAAATAGGTAAATTATAATCAAAACGTATATACGGTGAACAAATTGTACATACCTGAATGACTCGAGAAGATTCCAAATAAAATTCACGGAACCAAAGAAAACTAAGATCAGTTAATGTACCAATCGTTGCTGCATGCACCAGTTGTAAATTAGTGAGGAAATTGTGAAAAGAAAAGTTGACAGAAATTCAAGACAACTTTGGGAAAAGAATATTGGTAACCTGTATAATCCAAAATATGCAAGAAAAAGCTCAGCTTATAAAAAAATGTTTCCAGCAGCTTAAGATCCTCAACAACTATTCCAGAACCGCTGTTTCCAAATAGGCCACCAGGTTTTCTTAAATTTCCACCCGATACCAGCTCACAGATGAGAAACTGTAAGCAGTGAATCTGAAAATTTCAGCAGTAAAAATCAGTATATTCCAACTTGGCACAAAATATGATAATAGGCCAGAAGCTTGTAAGACATAACAAGCTTTCATGAGAATGATACCTGGGCTGCTGTTGGGGCAACTGGTCTGGGATAAAAGATATTCTGTCTAATCTCATCGCTATCATGATGCATTGATTGCAGTTCTGGTTCAGTCTTGTTACTATTTGCCATCCAATCAGCTGAAAGAGTTCGCATATCTGATAGAATCCTGAAAAGCAAGAGTGAAGCAGGAAAAAAAAATATGACTTTGACAGAAGAACTTTAACATGTAGCAGGAAAAAAATGACTGCACACCTTTTCTCTTGTTCCAATCTAAATTTAAATTGAACAATCAACAAATGTACAAGAACTGTTACCCTTGCAAAAGACAAGGGAACTAGCTAAAAAAATCTCTCGCAAATTTTTAAACAATTTTCTCAACAATTGCCAAACAATGATATGATATTTAGTAGTATATCATGTAATAGGAGGGATCATATGAAAATGGTTATTTTGACAATCTTGAAATGGGATTTGAAATAAATTCAAAAACAAATCTTAAGAAATAGAAAAAAAAATATAGATATATTCTTGAACTTATAGATTGAGTGTTTCAAATTTCATGCAATTTAAATTTTGTTTGATAATCCATCAAAAAGCATAAAAAATGTTATCAATTTACAATGGTTGTAATTTAATGGTTTTTGGACTACTAATGACACTTAGATTATATGAAATTTGAAACATAATCAATCTTAAAGTTCAACAGTTTTTTTTATAAACAGTTTTTCTATTTTTAATGTTTATTTTGAATTTATTTGAGATCCCATTGTCAAAATTGTCCCAATAACCATTGTCAAGTGATATCTCCCCATCTTGTAAATCATATATGCAAACTTAACCTAGAGAGATCTTTCTTCTTCCGAAAGGTGGTGCGAAGCATTACGTCTAACTTATCCTGTACAAAATCTTGCACTTCCACATGAATTGTCTCCCATAAAGCTTCTGCTACTAAGGTATCACAACCTTGCATCATCAATCCAATACTTTTTATGTAACCAACAAGCTCTAAAAGAGTTCTCCTTTCTTCTGCTGTATAGTTCCAACGAACTACCTACAGAACAAAGCACCATAATTCTTTTATTTAACATAAATGTAAAGAAGGAAGACATAAGGAATTACAACTGTTGCAGCTATGAAATGTTTTTATGAAGGATTTTGAATTGTTACATTATACTTGCAACACAGCTTGTATATTTTGAGCTTTGCATATCAAAACCCATGGTTCAGATCATTTGCAAACAAAATCCCAAGGTATTAGAGAGTATAGTGAACTCAAGCAAGAAACATCTACATTCCCTCAATCTTTTCATTTAATACATCTATTATTATAAATGTGCAAGTACAAATCCAGTACTGTTAAGGGAAAAGAAGCAACCTTCTCATAGTCAAAGAATGTTGTAGATGCTTGATTTGAATCTAACACTTCTTTACAGGGGCGTGAAAACTTCCACGCACACTGTTCCCAGATCCTACCAGTCCACCGACTGAGAAGCTGGAAACCTTCAACTACCATATCGTACATGTTTCCCTTCACTTCTCTCGACCACTCAGTATCTGTCCCATCTGATGTCTTCAGTATTATCATCTGTGTAAAGCACACATTATGAAGACATCTCTAAATAACTAAATTATAATTTGCAATGTTTGAAAACCACAAATAGCTTGGATCTTGCTTTACTTGGATGAAAAGCATAAGACAGAAAAAATTTCAAGAAATTATGAGAAACAAAAACACACAGCATGAGGTCAATAAATTACCTGATTCATCGCAGAAGCAAAGCGAATAGAGAAATCATCATGATCAGCTCTGATAGACCCAATGTGGTTAACAATTAAGTAGTGCCTCTGGTAAGTAGGTTGGTTAAAGAATTTAAATGAATTGTATTAATACTGTCTAAATAAAAGAACAGATTAGAACAAAACCTGGCATCCCAATTTCCTAGAACTTTTTAAAATTAAATTAAGAGTTCTTAGAATATTTTAAAATTACGCAAGTAAGCTTCGTTGGAAATGTAACCTTTACCAGAAGCATAGCCATGACATGTTCCAATAAGCAGTCTTTAATGCTAGTAGCAGTTATGATTTTTAAATAATCCTGAGCATTCTTAAAGTGCAGTAACTTAGTAAGGATATTCTTGAAGTTCACGTGGAGGAATTTCATGTGGAGCGGGGAGAGTGAGAAGGCGAGTTTGACTAGAAAAATTCTGGAAGTATGCCGACAACTCCTTCAGAATGGCAGCTGGTGAAAGGTGCAGATCTGGAAAGGCTGGGATAACAGGATCATTCTGCCCAATCAAAAGTACACAAGAAAACAGTAGTTATTTATTCATGATAAGAACATTACATGCAACCATATTTGCAGCAATGAATGAATGAGATATTGTTGAAGTTAAACAAACCTTGAATATGCTTAGCAGGCGATTTATTTTCACTCTTCTGTAGAGTGACTCGCTCTCTTTCTCTGATGAGGTGGCCAGAACAACCAGGACAGGCAAAACTCGAAGAAGGGTGTGGCGCTCTGGAAACAGAAGTGCAAAATCCAACTCCAGTGACTCCACACAGAACACAATGAGCACCTGTAGAATATCCTCCACGCTATTTTTCCAGTGAAGGAATTCAGAAGTGGTGAAGTTGACACTAAGACCATGGAAGGAACAGAATAGCACCTGCCAGAGTTGTTTCCCAAGATATGTTGTTTCGAAATAACATCATTTTCTATTAGCATTTCTGCCGATACCAAAAAAGAAATGCTATTCATGTACAATACCTCACTTTTGACCATCCCTTTGCTTGCTTTGTTAAAGCGACTTGACAAAAGAAAAGTTTAGAAACAATAATAACGAGAAAAGCTAGTATGAAATAGGTTATTTTAAAAAAAATCCAAAACAAAACTTAAAAAATTCTAAAATTGAAAAACTAGTGTCCCAAGAGATTTTGATATAAAGAATTTATTGAGCAACATAAATTGAAATTTTAAGATATTAAAGTATATTTTTTAATCAAGCTCACCGAAGGGCTTGGTGAGCAAAAGAGAAAGGTTAAGTTTTTTATCACTTCGTCACCGAATTTTCTTTTTATTTGGTTTAGTAACACAAAATTAATTTGCTACGAAAATAACAAAATAACAAGGATGCTTAGTGGTGTTGCTCTTTGGTGGTATAACTGAATTTAATACAGTAAACACTATAAAAGAAAAGGATACGTGTTTGTACGAAACATCTCAGCATGCAAATTAAGTAAAATCGCCCATCTTGTGCTTAAGAATATCTGCAGATGAGAATAAAGCCTTCAGAAACTTCCGGTGGAAGCAAATTTACTGTTCTGTCATTGGTAATGGCATCCTTAAAAATACAAAAGCAAGCTGGGAAACAATGAAGGAGTTCACAAACAGACCTGAAGATCATCCAACTCTTCACGCATAGAGTCAGTGTCTTGCCACTGAGTGCTTACTTGAGTAAATGTTCTGTTTAAATAAACAGATAATTATCAGATTAAAGCTAAATTTTGATAATTAAAACAAAACAAAACTGAAGGTAACAATATGAGTGGATCCATTTCATAGAAGAAAGATCGGACTAAACAATGCTGCCAGTTTTAGCGTTTCTGTGTTTAAAGAAGTTTTTTTTAAGGAGTAGGAAACAACAAAACAAATATTCTCATGTATTTGCACAAGCTTGAAGCGACATGGCCAATGTAGACCGGGGAAGATGTACTCAATTAATTGGGGATCAATTTACCCCCATTTATTTTGAAAAAATGAACAAATTGTACTGTATAGTATTCCTATCTATGTTTTATTGCAATTGTGAAGAGATTTTAATTTTGAACCCCATACTTCCAATAAAATTGAGCACCATGGGCCAATTTTTGTTAGATTAATGTATAATCTGTAAATTATCACATACGATCTACAAAGATGTTTGTTGAGCCCAATTGAAAAAATTTCTGCCCAACGCTGACTTCATACCATTAGGGAAGTGATACAAAGAATAGATCTGGAACAAAGGAAGCAAGTGATGTTATTTCCATACCTCTTGTACCATGAAAAATCATTAGGTATGCTTGCTTTTGCATTCTTCAGATGATCAAGCTGAAGTAAAATATCAAGCAGCCTCAACATAGACCTATGCACACCAGAAAGCCAATATTAATAATCAGAAACAAGCATTGACTAATATCAGGTACTTTTGCTATCAATATCTTTTAAAATGTCATGTAATATGTGAGGGAAATGTACTGAATACATGTAGCTTAATATCAAGATATAAATACAAACCAAAAGTGAGTTATAGTGGGTCCATTTACTAGTCTTTCTGGCCTAGAGAACCGCTGCATGTCAGCTGCCAACTGCATCAAATGCAAATAAGAAACAAATTAATGAGCTGGTATGTAGAAAGAAAGCAATAAAATTATGGTCTAAATGAAACTTTGAATAGAATATACTTTTGAAGCAGCAGAAGCTTGCCATCTTTGAATTTCACGCAAACGGCTCATTTCCAAATCCAGCACTTGATAGGTTTCCAGGTACAGATCTGCTTGGCTGTGCTTCATGGAATCAGGAAGCTGCACAGTTAAATCAAAATTAATTGCAATACTTCAAATCCTAAAGAAAATCCAAAAAGACTGGTCTTCCTTACATAACAAACATCAGATAAGCCATGGAAGGTGTTATAGGATAATTACAAAGGAGGAAAGTACAAATTATACCTGTGGTAGAGCTTTCACACAGCTGCGATATGTGTACAGCAAAGAGGCCATTTCCTTTCCTTCTTGAACAAGAGTATTCTGCACATTCCAAAAACAACATGTTCTTAATTTCGAAACAATGCAGCACAATGTACTATTTCTAAATAATCAACAAATGACAAAGATAAAAAGACTAAAAAGGCCCATGCCATACCAGCTGGTTTATCGCTTTTGTATCTTCACCCAGTGACAACCGGTAGGCAGCAACATCACCATACTCTGCATATAAGAAAAGAATAAAAAAAAGGTAATACAGGGAGAGACACTGCACATTGGAAACAGCACATCATGAATTACAGCATCGCTTCAATGTTTCTAGTACTGATCTCTCCTTTGCCATTAGACCAGCACATATCTAGCAAATGCAAGTTAACATCACAGTAACAATACACGAGCGAGGGGGTAATCAAGTAATCAAAAAATACACTGCCTTGTATGGTGTGATACCCCAAGAAATGCATGTTATATTAAAAAAATGATAAGAATTTAGCATAGTAGCATACCAATGGTACTGCTAGTTGCACATCTTTCGGCGGACAATAGAACAGATAGTCCCTGCACATCTGACTGCTCATCCTGAATACAACATTTTGTTATATAATTAGCATTGCCTTAAATTTTTAAATAATAGGTAACTGAAACCAATGACGTATTTCAAATCGTGCACGCACAAATGGAGACAATTATTAGGTCACATAGGTGAGAACGACAATCCTAATTCTGCGATTTAAACCAATTGAAAAAGCAAGTTTCCACGACAGTTACAACACTATACTAGACAGAATTATTCATGCTTCAAACCAAATTCGGAAATTTATGACACCAAAATTTGCGGATAGCTAAGCGATGGGCAAAGAGAATGTAGATCGGAAGGAAATTCACCGGATCTACAAATTACCTCGAGAGAGAAGGTAGAGAGGGCAGCAATGGCTTCCTCCACAGGGATCGCCATCTACGACGATCCGCGAAAAAACAGCCCGCGAGGTGGTTGGAAGTGGGAAGAAAAGTTAGAATCTGAGTGGCACGCCGGTTGCTAGTGCTACATACACTGCAAAAGGGTCTTAGGAATGGAGGCTTCCATTGCATTATGTATGCTTTTTTTGTCTACTCTGACGTTAAAAAGGTTAAACCAACTATTTCAAAAAAGTAATTAATGGTCGGATGCTATTAGGAGTGGATGTAGACTGATCTTTTAATTTTGAGAAATAATATTTTTAGAACAAAATTTTGCTAATCTAACTGTCTTCAACCTAATTTTTTTAATTATTTGATTATTTTTATTGAGAAAGATTTGTAATATTATAGATAATGAAAGAATTATATAAAGGTTCCAAAAAAATAAAGTCTCATAGGGGAACATTTTTTTTTTCATAAACTTCATTATCTATTATTTTGAATTTTATTATTTTATTATTTTTAATATGTAAAAGAATTTTATTTTGATAGTTTTTATTAGATAAAAATATATATTGAATTGTTAATTATTTTATTTAATATATGATTAATTAATAAATTTGAATTCAATAAATTATTATAATTTGATTACTGAAAGCTGATAAAAAAATTTAGAGCCAACTCGATGTTGTGCTGTAAATACGTGCTCATTGGCAATATTCGATCGTGCTCTTTTGTTTGATTATAACCATTTTATCAGTTCGAGTGTATCGGTTTGGAGAGTTTCGATCTCTTCCTTCCTCGATTCTTCATCATCCGCATGTAAATACTAACTCATCCTTTCTCTCCATTAATGTTAAGTCTCAAAACAAATTAAGTTCCAATTAGTGAACTACGTACAGTTTTTATGATTGCTATCCCTCCATGAGGTTTGCAAGTATTGTTCTCTTGAGTTTGTTTCAATTCTATCACGTGGCTCATCAGATAAATACTTGTATCTTTTTTATTCCGGAAATGAAATTGCTCGCTCAATTTAATTACTATTCTTAATAAAATCCTTCATACTAACTCAAAAATGGAATTTTGCAGTAGTGATCGAGAAGTTTTTTTGAAGTAGTAAACGAAAAATCTACTATGTAATTTTATTAAATTAAATTGAAAAAGAGTTACAAATGGAAGAGTAGAAAAAAAAATAAAAACGAAATGAAATGAAATACAAGCTAGCCATACAAAAAAATTAAAAAGAAAACTGAAAATTGAAAGAAAATAGTCTTGGTGCGTCCCGTTCATCAAAATTAAAAAGAAAACTGAAAATTGAAAGAAAATAGTCTTGGTGCATCCTGTTCATCAGCGACTCGTTGTACCTCACTGCGGCCTAGTACTGGTGCAGGCAAGAGGAGGAGAAGACAACTAAGATGAACTTGATATGCCATGACGTACCACACCATCTGAGTACGCATAGGACCATCACACTGATAACTGTTAGAGTATAGGAATATAATTGTATAGGTTAGTTTTCTGAAATATAAGAGAAAAAAGGGGATAAAAGCTTGAATAAATGCATAATTTCTGAAATAGGCGTGAGCCTAATTCCAGCAGTGACTTGGCTTTGATACCATGATAGAATAAGAGAGTGAGAGAGGAATCTTTTATTATCTTGAGTTAATTAATTATAATGTCTAAGTCTCTATTTATAGGCTAATGATCTAACAAACTAACCACTTAGTCTAACTAACTAAATCTAATCACTAAACATCTCTCATATCATACATCACACAATATCTCCAACTAACCTATACAATTCTATTCCTATACTCTAACAATAACACATCACACAAGAACGAACACTATGTCATATCTTGATCCGTCGAGAGATAACCCAAGAGAGAGGGAGAGAGTGGGAGAGGAAGGAAACAAATCCATACTCGATCTGTTGAAGATCACAACCCAACATTGTCGGATCTGAGTGCTAAGATTAGATCCATCGACGGTTAACCCGAGAGAGAGAGAGAGCATATCTACTCTGTCGATGACAACATCCACCCATAGAACCACGCAGATTCATCTACATATTTGCTCTGTCGACACCAACATCCACCACAGAACCACCCATATCTATCCACCACATAACCCGGGAGAGAGAGGGTCAGAGAGAGAGAGAGAGAATGAAAGGAGAATCGATCCATAACAGTGGAGGGAGAGAGAGGAACAGTACCATCGTCATCGCCATCATCGATGGAGGAGAGGGTCAGAACTAGAGACACTACCACCACCACGTCCATCGTCATGGTCGCTAGTGGAGGAGAGTCATCGTCAGTGACTTCCTTACGTTGAGGAGCGGTTACGAACTCATACTCAGAGAAGAGGCTTTTCAAAGTGAGAAGGAGAGGAAGGGAGGAAAGGAGAAGGCAAAGGGAGGTTGAGGAGATGGGGGAGGCGGGGAGGCTAAAGGCGTGACCTCCCCGTCTAAGGTTTCTCCTTTTTTTCCCTAGCGATTGCTTTTTTTCGCTCTTTTTCATTGTTTTCAAATGTTGGAGAATTAAAAGTTGACAACTAGAAATTAGCTCAAGATTTGGAGCAGAAAAGAATCTAATCTGCTATCCACATGTGAATAATAGATTTCTACCAACTAGGGGTGTCAATTATTGTCCCGATCCGATTCAAACCCGATCCGATGTGATCCGAAAATAAATGAATTGGATATGAGTCTAATTTTTTTATCCGAATTGGGTCGGATCGGGTTGACCCGACCCGATTAATTATATTTTTGAAGTAATTTTATGATTTAGTACTAATTAAATCTTATATATATATATATATATATAATTATACACTAATTAAGATTGGTTATAAATTAATTAATATTTAATTATTTTTTTACCCGAATGTAATCGGATTAGATTCGAATCATATCAAAAAAAATAAAATAATGATGATTCAAGCCGAACAGATCCATTTACACCTCTAGTACCAACTCACTAAAAAAATGGAATTTTGTGATGGTCATCGAGAACTAAAATTAAATCTTTACAAGTAGAAATTAGCTCAGGATTTGGAGCGGGGGAAGGAACATATGGGAACATATCATATGTGGACGATAAGTTTCTGCCAATAAAATGAATTGGACTAATTATTGTTCAACAAGTATTTATTCTAAACTCTGATATTTTTAAAATTTGTAAAATGCGGAACACAAAAAAATACTTAAATAAGCCGACTCATTTGAATGGAAGAAATTTGTTGAACAATGATTTTGTTCCCTTGTGTTATCCTAAGAACTTCATCACTTGACTGTACTTTGAGGTTGTGTTTGGATGGTGAAAGGATTAGCGAAAAAAATAGTATATATTGGGTTAGTAGTTGAGAATAATGTGAGGTTAGTGATATATCGTTTTTTACTATTTCGGGTTAATAAAATATTATTTGGATAGTAACTTGAGAACAATGGAGAGAACAGTTAAAATAATTAACTATTTTTTTAATATTTTATTTAATAATAATTATTATCTAATAATTCTTAATACTAATATAAAAGAAAAAAAAATAATTTCTCATTATTTTCACTATCCTCATGGACGTTAATCCGCTAATCCAACATTTTCTATGAGTTAACGAATTAACACTGTTCTGTTACTATTCTCGATTTTAATTTTATGTTTGAATGATTGTTAATCCAAAAATAGTATTACTATTCTACACTATTCCAAACACACCCTGAAAGTACGTACTAAAAGCTGTTTTCTAATTTTATATCAGTTCTCATCCGATTGAATTTGTATTTTGAAACACAAAACATTTCCAAAAATAAAGTCCCAGTCTTTTAGAATGAAGTTCGCATCACAATATCTTTTACTACTCATCCAACAAAGGACTGGAAGAAATGTCAATCACAAGTTACAGATAGTGTCCCAATCCTAATAAATGCTCCTCTCATGCACTCCTACCAACATCCAAAAGCAATGACATGAGCTTGTACGGCACTGGAAAGGTCTCCACATTTTACATCCAATTACCTGCAAGATAAATAATCGACAAACGGTTCAATTAAGTTGTAACCAGAGAGACTTGGCAGCTCCAGCCAACATATGAGAGAGAGAGAGAGATTGTTCCATGTCATTTTTGCAATATGGTTTACCATGTATACAAATCTATTATCAAATGCACTATCCGAGTCAATAGTTGGATAAATTGTTGCCAGATATTGCCATCATATGTAATACTGAAAAAGACGGTTCTTCACGAGGATATGTTAAGAAGAGGTTTATTAGAAATAGAATACTAATGGAAATAAGATCTGCAACAAATTTATAGCCAAAACTCAGTAGAGAGATCCCACAATAAGCTCAGAATATGAAAAGAAATTACCAATTTAATACTTTGTGGCCCAAAGGAGGATAAAAGTCACCAGTTGAACATCTACGGAGACGCCTCAGCGAAGTTAGGAAGATAGCTTTATCTTCAATTTTGCTAATCTTTCTTCATACGATGCTGCAGCAATCATAAATTTGGGAATATGCGTGTAAAGCTAATTTTGCATCAGAAGAGGAGGTAACCAAAAAAGAGTATGCTCCAGTATTCCTTAAAAGATGAGACATTTACCATTGGGTCCATAATTTCTCAAATATTCAATTATGGTCCTTACATCTAAATCTTCCACTAGTCCCCGCCATCATTTTTCAGTCAAAAATATAGAGGAAATCCTAGCAAGACTGTTGCAGAAAACCATTTCAAGATGGCAAAGAAATGAATGATCCCAGGTATATTCAAGTAGGTTCTCCATTTATACTCAAAGGTGAACTAGAAACAAATAGTACAAATTAAACAATTTTGTTCAGAGGTCAAAGTACAGATTTCTGGGACTAAAAGACGGATAGGTCAAAAAAAAACTTCCTGGCTATTTTTCTGACAGAAAACAGAAGAGACAACAAACACTTGAATATGAAAAAACTTGAGAACCTAAGAACTTACGCTCAGTCTGGCGGAGCACAAGAGGAACATGGCCTCTTTTCTTTCTCTCAAATTCGGAAAAACCATCCTCTGCAATTTCATTAATCCTAACAATTATAGTAGGTAACAACAAGAACTGGTAAATGTTCAGTCCTACTGGTTTTCAAAACTGTAAAACATTATCAACAGTAGTCTCATTTAATGTTTTAATCTCTTTCTATACTACTTGTTTAAAGTGGTCGTAATTTAAGATATTGTAACTTGTAAACAAGTTCTTCTGTCAGATCTGAAGAAAAATAACCGTAGAAAATAAAACGTAGAACGTAAAACAATTTGCTCATTTGTACCATCTAAATAAAAACAAAAAAACTGTTGTGTTTAGAAAAATTGCTATAGGTAGTTCTGAAGCTATAAGCTTAATAAAAAGAATGAAGATGAGAAGGAAAAAATGCTTGACTAACCTGGATAGCATAAACAGTCCAAAGCCTCACGAAAAATGGCCGCCTGAAGCATATAGTTGTGATATTCATTTTTCAAATGCTCAATCAATGCACGATTAGCAGCTACATACAAATCAGCAACTGGTCAGAAAAGCTAAGAGCAAGAAAGAAAGTACGGACCAACATGCCAATAACCATCTATGAGCCTGACATGATACTGTATAATATACAACTCATGTTTAGCAATGAATTCATAACCTCGATTAAATACAATTTTCCAAATGAAAACCCAAATCCAGAATTTCTTAGCCTAATTTTGCTTCAGTCCACAGATAAGCACAACTTGCACAATCCTATACCAGAAGGAAAGAAACAAAGAATACTAAGCAGCAAAAGACATTAGGACCAAGTTGCAAGTCCATTTTGACCTTTTAACAAAATTAAAACGTTAAGTAGCTACAAGTACCCGACGAACATGAGAACCTGACATCTTTAAACTGGCAAGATCGGAGAATCAAGGGAAGCTCATAAGCCATATTATATTGAGGTTTCCTTTGAATTTTGTTGGGATCCAGCAATGTATTGATTATCTGCACAAATATTTAGTCAAATAACTCTTGGAAAAAAAATGAAAATATTTAATAAAATTTGCATATGGAAAATTTACATCTTGTAGGACAATATAAAATTTTCATATGGAAATTTAATAAGATATGATGTAAATCAAAATTTGCATGGTTAAACTAAATCTGAGCGCGTTCTAGGTTTATTCTCAGTTCACCAATAGGCCAAGATTCTGTCGAATTCTAACCAGGTTTGCTATCATTATAAGGTAAAAGGTTCGAGCTACATCTGATGACTATCTGTTACAAAAGGTTAGTATTATTAGGTAATTTGTCAATGAATCAAGAGAGTGATTTTGGTTACGTTCTCATTATTTTGTTTTTACTGAACTTCTAAGTTAAAGTAGTTTTTCTACTGCAAACTCTATTCAAGAGTCCAATACTATCTGTAACGGACCAAGTTATGATGAATTAGAATATTGAATGATTGTGAATTAAAACAAGGATATCAATAAGAATACATATTAAAAGACTAAAGTAAGCTAGTTATTAATTTGGTGCTAAAATGGAACTCACTTCAGGAGATTCAAAACCTTCTCCTATCATAAATAATACAGCAACCATACACCGTACTTGATGCCACAGAAAGGCACTCCCTCTTATTCGCAATTCCCATAGTTCATCATCAGCTGATCTGTATACAACAGACTTTTTGTGAACATATCACCATTTTCTCAAATTTTACAAAAGAAAATGATAAATTGCATAACATGTAACATAGCTTAAAATTGTTTTCTTTTTTGTCCAGAAGGGACCCAATCACTTCAGAAACTCTAACTGAAAAAGTAGTTGAAATGTAACCTTTGATCAGTGGAGAAGATATCAAAACTGGTGATATGCCGTCTATAGTTGTGCACATTTGCTGCATCCATCTTACAGAAATTTCTGAAGTCATGTTCTCCCATAAATTTCTGAGCTCCTTCCCTCATTTTCTGTTTAAAAGAATTATTATAACCAGAGTTTCTTATTAATGCAGGAGAGATAAAGATAGCAAAGAGGAAGAAGAAAGAAAGGCAGAGAGAGATCTGCCTCAATGTTGAAGCTCCCTTTCCAGAACATGTATTTGTACTCCCTGCTCAAACAACTAAATCTGAAAGTATGAGATAGAAAAAATAAATAAATATATATGTACAGATGCAACAAATTAAATTAAAATGATTAAAATCAAATAATCTAATGGTGATTAAAACAAACATATGGGCATAATTACAGTCCCATACATCATTGCTTGCAACTTTTATATTGGTGATCTATTTTATTCAACAAAAAATTTAGAGCACCCAGTCAAAATTTGAAGTGCCAGCATAATCCTTTCCATATGAAAAGAAACACTGTTAAAGTAGCAATCAACCAATGATTTAACCTTGCAGTAAAATCTGTTGGAACAGGTGACCACCCAATGATGCGTATATCCCCCGGAAGTACTCTGTTTAAAACTCTTACATAATCAATTTCTGAAAATAAAAATAAAAAGGAAATGGACTTCAAGATTCATAATTTATGAAGATATACAATATGTGTTTACTTGGAATAAAATCCTACTTGTGTAAAAAATTCTACCTTGCTTTGAATCTATCATGCTAGTTTTTCCTTCGTCGGCCTTCAAATTTGAGCGCACAAATAATGAAATTACCTACACAATAAACATGAATAGCTAACAGTTTATTTAAGTTCAAATGAGGGAATTTCATGTGTGTCCTTGCAAGACTTCAAATATCATGCATACAATATGAAATCAAGCAGACCAACGGCCATCCTCACAACAATGTAGAAAATATCCTCAAACCCTACAAAGCATAAAAAATATCCACACTACGTCTCTCATTTTTTTTTCATTTTTTTCATTTGAGATCGATCTATGATCTCTATACTTTCGGATTGGGTTTCATTTCTAGCCTATCCCAATTTATTTGGGATTAAAGGCTTCGTTGTTGTTGTTGTTCTTGTTGTTGTTCGTCTCTCAAAGCTTTATCCGCACAGGTAACAAAATAACAGCAATGCAAATTGATGCTATTGTTAATTTATTTTGGGACTCATGAAGTTTTTCTCATAATGGAACCTGGGATTCAGGTGCTGTTAGTTCCTTGTACAAATACATAACTTCCATTAAAAGGTATTGAGTATAAAAGTATTACAGTACCTGACCAGTGGATGAAACACCCCTGTCTGTCCTGCCACACCTGTAATAGTTTGATTCCTTCCTACTTCCGACAAGTATTCTTGTTCTCTCAAGTGCTTTAAATATCTCAGCCTGAAATCTTTATAGTTTTCAATAAAATCCCAAGGTGAAATTCCAGCACATAGGTAGAAGAGATATGAAAGAAAGAAAGGTACCTCTACAGTAGGCTGTGATGTTGCCTCTGAAGCAAAACCGTAGTATCTACACAATATTAGATGAAGTTTTATACTCTTATAATAATGAAATCAATCATGATGAAGAACCATAGTCGAAAATCTATGCATTGCCTTCTGTTTTGTTTTCTCTTGACTTTTTTTAATTTCTATTCTGTTTGGGCTTTTTACGAACAATTATGACATCATATAGACCAATATATCAAATTTGAGTAATAGAGAAATTATAGAACAAAGAAAAAAGAGAGGCCATGGCAATTGAATATTATATTGGTGCCAAACTACACCAGCCTCCGGATTCTGACACTAATCAGCCAATGAAAAGATAAACTGGTACGTCACTCTTTGTATATTGTATTTACATTTTACAAGGATACCATATGAGTTGTTCTACTGAATATAAATATTAAAGGCTGCATGGGAGTTGTACACTTACAAAGCAAGTGAAAGATGAGTATAATAAATGTTGATGTGTAAAAGAAATTAGAAAATAATAGTACCTCCGTCCAAAGTAAACAACTTTCAGCGCAATGTATCTCTTGGTACAGGATTTTATGGTCTCCACTTGCTGATCTGAGAAACAACAAATAATTACTTTATAAAATTTGCATTTGCAGTTTCAAGATAGTTATCAGGAGATCAGTACAGAACTAGCTCCCTCCATCTGGGTCCAATGAAGCCTTAGTTCAACCTAATTTTGCCTAAATAACTCTTGAAATGTGCACTCAGGCCTATTTAACCCAGTTCAGTCACAAATTCATAGTCAGTTGTGTAACAAAGTTTCGCAGGAAAAGAAGAAATGAAAAAGCATGACCATTAACTGGAGCCAGTAGCATAGGAGGTGCATACTGGCACTGGACCTGGCTGTTAACATTAGGCAGCCCTTTAAAAATTTATGATTTTCAATAACATTTCAAAAAAGAACAACAGAGAAGCTAAAGGTTGCACCTGGTATATCCTTTTCTGATTTTGAACCACCATTCTCTTCTTCATTTCCCTTTCCATGTGAAGCTAAAAGATAATTGAAAGAATGACACGATAATTAGTTCAACTGAACCTAAAAGCAAGCTCCAATTGTGCTACAATTTTGTTCACACAAGTAGCAAAAAGAAGAATAATTATCATCTTCAAAACAAAACAAAAAATTAACCATCCTCACTAGCTACTGTCGGCATCACTTTATTTCCTCCCTCCACTTCTTCAGTTCTGTCACTTGAGCTCAAAGAAGTAACTACAGACGCATTAACATCATCTCCCTAAAAAAATGAATATATTCTATTCTAGGTGAAATGGCAAAAAAAGCTTCCAATGCTTTTTAGAATTTGTTCTCCACTCTTTAAGGCAGCTTTTATTTTGATCTATCACTTTGTGTGTCACACCAAATATTATCATTAATACTGTTCCTTCATTATCCAAGCTGCTGAAGTTCTAACTCAAAAAAGAGGAGGACAAGGGGGCTGCGGGGAGAAAAAGAAGAAGCAGGAAGAAGAACCTCTGTAGAGCACCGGCAACTTGAGAGAAGAGCATGCAACCTCTTATTTTCCTGCTCCAATTCCTATATTTTACCAAAAAAAAAAAAAAGAAGCACGCAACATAGTAAATTAAAGTTGTTCCGAAGTAAGAACTGAGAACTGAGATTTTGATTTTCTAAAGCACTCACCTTTACACGGCTGCGGAGAGAAGAGAGCTGGAACCGCAAATCAGATTCCAGTTCCTCCCGTCCGTCAGATGCTCCGGTCGGAGTAATTGTGACCGACATCGTCGGATGGCCGCCGTAACCGTACGCTGCCATGCTCGCTCCTCCGATGCTACAGCCTCAGCGCGCACGATCAGCAATGGAGTCAATTGTCGATACATGGAAATAAAGCCCTGACCCGTCCGGCCTACCCGGACCCGCCCGACCTGAAAGCCAAACGGATAGGACCGGAGGGGTATGAATTTAGGGTGAGTTCCGTCCTGACCCGTAATATGTAATATATATATATATGTATTATGTATAATTTTATAATTATAAATAAATAATTTATCAAATTAGATAAAATTAATAATTTAACTAATAGAATGTTCATTTAAATTAATTTTTTTAATTAAATATCACAATTTATAAATTGAGTACTTAAGTTGGTGCAAATATTTAATAATTTTTAGACTTAAAAAATAATTTATACTATGATAGTGTAAATATTTAATAATATTTTAGTTTAAATACAATAATCATTCTCTAAATATATAATATTCTTTTCTAAATATATAATATAAAAAATAGAGAAATCGTTAACCAAAGAAATTATTAATTGATTATGCAATAATTTAATTAAAAATATATAGCAACAAAATATCATTGACAAAGTCGGACTGGATGGGTACGGGCTGGTAGGCTCATCAAGCATTATGGGCGAGCCGGATCATCAAATTTATGCCCGAATGTAAGGGCCGGGTAGGCCGGGCCGAAAGTTTTGAAAGACGGGCCGAGCTCCGGGTTTGATATAAACCCGGCTCGACCCGGCCCATTGCCATCCCTAGTCGATACTCACAGCTGAATTGATATTGGGCCCATATAGGGCGCAATTTGATTGCAAATTTGAAATTTCGGCTGCAAAGGAGAGTGACTGGTAAATTGGGCCAACATGTAAAGCATGATAGTGTTGTGTGTTTTGAGTTTTAATATTAATTTTAAGTTAAAAATTATCGATTTGAACTATTCAATTTAATTTTCATATTAAAATCTATTAGTAAATCAAATTTTATATTTTTTAGAATTTATTTGTTATTTTTTTTAATAGAGAGAAACTGTCATTTTTGAATGAACTAGAATTCTCATATCAAGTCATTTTGTCCTCACCCGAAAAAATAGCAAACAAAATTATAAAAATATAAAATTTCATTTACTTATATATTTTGATATGAGGATTATATTAAATAATTCAGATCGGTCATTTCTGACTTAAAATTAAGAATAAAGTGTAAAACACTCAATGTCTCTGTGTGTGAGAGAACATATATATAGAGAGAGAGTAAAGCTCTAGAATGTTCCTAGAAGCATCAAACTCCTCCGTGTTTTTAATTCAAAAATATACATGATCATCATCCAAATTTTAAGATCTTATGGGATATTAAATTTTATTATTTTTGGAATTTTATAAATATTTATTTTATATTTTTTAAGATGGACCTAAAATAATAATAATATAATTAATCTTTGTATATGAAAATAAGCTATTTTAAAAAATTAAAAACAAAGACTTAAGAAACTTTGAAAAGTCAAGGTTTTAAATAACGCGCTATAGTGTTTTAAAAGATCAAAAGTTATGCTATGGACCAATATTGCGCTATATCAAGCTATGTTTGCTATAGTGGTAATAGTGGCCTATAGCGTATAGCGCACAATAGTAAAATAGCGCGTTATTCGACATAAATTATATTTTTTTGTTCAAAATTGATTTTATACAGTTTGAGAGGTCCAAACTTATGTAGTCATAGTATTGTGATCGTTTTAATGAAGAAATAATATAGTTTACGGTTATTTCAATTATTATGAATAGAAAATTATTTAATTTTTACGGTATCAATGATATTTCGAATAACAATTTAGAGTTTGTACTGAATAATTATAAGTTTATTACTTCTTAATCAATTTATTGTTACTAATTACTCAATGAAAGTCTAGATTATATAAAAATTAATAGAAAATATAAAAAAATGTGATGTATCATAACTTCCGCTATAACACGGTATAGCGCGATATTTTTTTCGGAACACCGCCATGTTGATGTGATACTTATTATTTAGAACATTGCTAAAAATAGAAAAATTATATATCCCATAAGATTTTGATATAAGAAAATTATTGAGACACATAAATCAAAATTCAGATATATTTAGATATATTTTTGAGTTGGGAGCATGGATAAGCTCTATACTCCTAGGAGTATATTAGTTTTATGATTTTTAAGATATTAAATTTCATAATTTTTTAAGCTTTTTAACTATTTTTTAAATTATTTTTAAAAACAACCCTTTTAACATAAGAAAATAACCTATTTTAGGGATATTTTTAAAATAATTTAAAAAATAGTTAGAAAGCTCAAAAAATCATGAAATTTAATATCATATAAGATTTTGACACGAAGAAATTATTGAGCAACTTAGATTGACCATTTGAGACCTCAAAGTATGAAATCTCACCCCGAAACAATAATGTTTTTTTGCTTTGCAAAGCACCATAAGCTATCTCTCACTCACTCTCTCTCTATATATATATAAGGGTGTCAATGGGTCGGGTTCCGATCGGGTCATATTATTTTATTATTTTTCTTGACTCGACCCGATTAAATTCATGTAATCTTGACCCATACCCAACCCGACGGGTCATGGGTCGACCCATATAAAATAATTAAATATTTATTAATTATTTTTATATAATTTTAAGTAATAAAATATTTATTAATTTATAATTAATATTAATTAGTGTATATTTAAAGTTTAATTAGTACTAAATCATAAAATTACTTTAAAAAACTTAAATTGATCATTTGAGCCCTTGAAATATAAAACCTCACCCCCAAAACATTTTGCTTTGTAAAGTATCATAAGCCATCTCTATATATATATATATATATAACAAGAATTTATAAAAAAAGGTAGGATTACATTTTTTTTCAAAAAACTTGGAACTTCTATATGTCAAGAAGACATTTTATTTTTAAGTAGATCTGTACTTATTAGTAAATGGAAATGTACACGTAACTATAGAAAGGTAACAGTTAGTCCAGATTTCTACAACGATTGAAAACCATATGAATTTTTAATTTCATATTAGCGAAAGTACTCCTTCTCCATCATTTCTTTTAAATTTTTAGTGAAGATAAAATTTGGATTCTTTTTTTATTCATAAAGGTTTGAATTTATATTTTTCTTGAAATTATTATAATTAACGATCATTTAAGTTAGCAAATTAACTGTTATTTTGTTTTAATTTGTTAGCTGCTAGTGAATTGATAAATATATGTGTCACAGCTAGCAAATGAGGTGTTCAACATGGGACGTATCATGTCAATATTTGTTTATATATGTAAATATGTGTTTTAACGTATCAAAATCTTAAAATCTGAACATATAAGTTTAAAACACATGAAACATTTAATACTTTGTGTAAGACGTATTCGTGTCAACGCTTGTTTAACATATATGAATTCTGAAAAATAAAAAAATAAAGAAATATGACAAAATTAAAAAAAGAAAAAGAAAAAGAAAAACTATAATGTGCTAAACGAGTCGTGTTATATTATATGTGTGTTTCACGTGCTGCACATAGGTGCTTGTGTTCGATGTACGTATTTAATTGTATAAAAATTATTTAGATGATTAACATATACATTTAAGAACATAATGTATGAACAGAGGTCAAATGCAAGAAAAACAGTTGACTCCATTATTTTTTTTTTGCAAATAATTTTTTAATTATATATATTCAGAAAACATTCAGAAAAATAAACTATATTGAAAAAAAATTCAAATTTTAATTCTCGGAAGAAAAAATTCAACCGAACCAAAATCTAACTCGCACGTGCGTATGAATGCATGCTGATTGCTGACGTATTTAAATACGAATACACATACTCACATATTAACACGTTTATCAGTTCACCGTTCGCTGCCCATCGAAGTCTTCCGGGTGATATTTGTTTCCTATGATATTCTGTAATAAACTTTTTTTTTTTTCAAAATGTAATGATAATTTATTTGCTTTATCCCCACTATACATGCCATGTGCTTACAGCTATCTACCACTAGCCACGACAACGTGCTACACTTGCATTTTTGTACTATTGTTATCAGTATTTCAGAGTGTCGAGAAGCATCTCCCGTTATTGAGTTAAACAAATGATTCTCCTAAAAGAAAATAATAAAATAAATAAATGATACCGGCTGTGCAGTCCAGACTCCAGAGCATCTTTCCGAGGAATTTTTGAAAAGTTTTGTTAAAATTACTAAGCACGCGATAAGGAATGTAGGAACCAGGCGCGGCATCGTATATCGCAGTACGTGGTCCGTTTGATCACTTTGAGATTCGTGCTAACTCGAATTTTAAAATACTAACTCGAATCTCGAAGTGATCTAAATCAGGGTCCCTGAATGTAGTGTCTAAATCAGACGATAACGGATTCAGACTTTGGTTTGAAGATATAAAATATATTTTTTTAGAAAAATAAAATAAATATTTATTTTTAATATTTTTTAAAATATACATAATTATAGAAATATTCATCGAATTTTTTTTTCTGAGAGGAACAGCTGCCTGCCCCTGAGCATCCCCTAATCTGAATGATGTGTCTAACTATTGTGTTTATAGTGTAAACTGAACGTTGTGGCTTAGACGCTGTGTTCAGACATTGTATTTAAAATTGAACACTTAATAAGTTTTGAAATCTTAATTTATAAAGTTTATGTTTACTTTGAACTCTGAGACAAAATAGATTAACTTTATTACTCATTTTTAAGCAGAAATATACTTATTATTTTTATTTTCTATAGATAGACAAAATAAATTTAAATCCAAGCTGCACAAGTTCTCATTCTAATCCGCCAAAGTCCTCAAAATACAAAAACAGCCTTCCATAAAAGGGTATACCTTTTTATAGACGTTGCAAGTGAATGCAACCTATGTTTTCCTTTTATCTTCCACGCGCGGCTAAGAGTATATATAGTCAGTATATTAACTATAGATGAGTAGTATAGTCACTTAGACAGGGATTTGAACTGGGCATATATGACTCCAAATCTGTTATTATTCTTGGAGAAGAATAAGATCTCATTATTAATTCCAAAAAAATAGAAAAAAAAAATCTTAAATTTTTTTATAGATATATTATTTTACTTTTAGATTAATAGTCTGTCAAATTTTATATAATTTCATTAACGTTAGATAGTTCATCAAAAACCGTTAATTTGAAACCGTTATAAATATTAGTGAAAAACCGTTAAATTTGATTATCTTTGATGGACTATCAAACGTTAATAAAATTATATAAAATTTGACAGACTATCAATTTATAAATAAAATAATATATCTATAAATTTTTTTATTTTTAAGATTTTTTTTTTAAATTGATAACGAAGCTATTCTTCTCAAAAAATAAGAGCACATTTGGAGCCGGCGTATATATACATGGCAAAGCTACTATCTAGATTTGAGGTTCGAGGACTCCATTGACATTTGACAAAAAATCATATGATTATAATAAATATATTTTAATCAAGGATTTCAGTGAAAAAATTAGGGACGCTGATTTGTTTGTTCTGACTCGTCTTTTCGCGACTCTGACTCTCACCTGTCTCTTCACGATTCACATCCCGTCACTGTGTCCGATGTCGCATGCTTCTGTGCTTTGTTACTTGAGTCATATTCATATTGTCACTTCGACAGTTGTTAGTAATAATAAGTTTTAGTAAATTAATATTATTAAAAATAAGAGTGAAAAATGTAAAATTTTAAATATATGAATGACAGATACAGACTTTTCTTATTTTTACTAAACGTGCATCGCGTTTGCTTCTTATATATACAAAATGACTTGCGCTTTGACCGACTCGCGTTCCTAAAAATAATGAAACGCGCCACCTGGCGCGCGCGCGAAATTTTACGTTTCTCACTCTTATTTTTAATAATATTAATTTAATAAAACTTATTGTTACTAAAATATGTCACTTCGATGTGCATCAGACTTCTTTGTGCGTCTATTGTGAGGCTCCGACTCGGCGACTCACCTCTTCTCTTTGCGGTTCATCTCTTAACCCCATTTTTTTTTCTTATTTAATTGTTATTAAAAAAAATTATAAAATCTCATCGAGTTAAAATCCTAATTATGCCGTGGAATATACAGACAAGGTAACATTTTCTACTTCCTAAGAGTTATATCTAAGTGCACGTTTCTTTCCTTTTGCTGACTTTCTCAAACGCCCTTTCTGTTTCATGGCCCCTCAAAGTATAGGACATGTACCGTGGTCTCACTAAGCTGCTCTGTGGGATGCTAACGAAGTGAATGCCAATTTGAAGGAAGGATGTTGTTTCTGACCAGTACCTCACAATAATATAATGATGATGATGATGATGATTAATTGATGATCATCAGCTGGTTGATTTATATCCGACCCGTCCTGCTCTTGTGAAAATTTAAACTGGTCTTGACGAATATAGTCGATCTGTTAGGAAGGCCTGTCCTCATTTTATTTCTAAACCAGGCATGTCTATGTCATGCCAACATTTTTTCCTTTTTAATCTTTTTCTGAAAAGAAAGAAAAATATAGGTGGCTCCTAATAGCCTCAGTATTTTATTTCCAAAAAGATCTTCAAGTTTAATTTTAATAAATCAATATAATAGTCAGCAATGCCTCAACGCACGTTGAAGGACCTGCTCCTTTTGCTTTAATGCTATTTATATCGAGTTATTTAGTTTTTTTAAATCAACTATTTATATTTACTATATAAACATATTATGATCAGAGGCGGATGTAAAATTTTAGTCGGGAAGGGTAATTATCGATTGTAATGGATTATCGGGTTCAAACTCATTAATTAATCGGGTACTAAATAAAAAAATAATAATTTAATATATATTCTTATCTAATAAAAACTATTAAAATAATAACAAAATAAAGCTCAAAGTAATAAATAATCAAATTGATGAAGAAAGTTCTTTATGAAACTTTATATTTTGACATCTTTGCATAATCATTTCATTATGCACGATATTAAATATTTTTTCTCAATAAAAATAATCAGACAATTCAAAAAGGAGGGGGGGGGGGGCGAAATTTTTTTCCAGGGAGACAGATTATCGAAAACATTATCTAAAAGCGCTATTTTTTATAATCCAGGGGGCAGCTGCCCCCTGGCCCTATATAGATCTGTCCCTGATTATGATAACTATCATATGCCAAATACAATAATAGTGACATGCCTCCATTATTTCGATGCTATTTATAGCAAATTTGTAGATTATTTATATTGCTCGAATGAATTTACGATAATTGTTATATTTCAAATACAATAGTTAGCTATGCTCCTCCATTACTCTGATGCTATTTATAACTAATTATGTGGATAATTAACATTAACTATGATAACCATCATATGCCAAGTTGGATTGGAATTATCTAATAGGTATTACAATTTTGATCACATAGCATGTAAACAAATTTAAATCGGAAATTTATTTTATTCTTTTTAGTGTTGTGGTAGGATATTTTATATTCTTTTACAAAATTTTAATGATACATTTTACAAATGTTAAATGTGTCGTTTTATTTGTTTGTACGTACTTAAATTAACAAATATATATATATATATATACATTCTAAATCATATTAATTATATTTATAATATATCCAAAATGTCGAATTGATTAATTATTTTATTAAGACTTCATAAAATAGTTGCTTCAAATTTAATTTTATGAACATTGATATGACTAATTGCCATAAATATGGAATAACCCTTATTTAATCCGTTAGGGAAAAAACATTTTACAAGACTTAAGTTATTAAGGGAAGCTATCCGAATGGATTCTTTATGAACATTTAAAATGAATAGTAAAAAAGAACTTATTAACGGAAGCTACGATATTTTTTGTTTGCAGGGGTATATGATATATGATATATGATATATGATATATCCAACATTTTCTCGGTAAAAATGTGAACCTTCACAATTCACGCGGGAAACCCGCCGTTACAATTAAACCTGTTGGACGTCAGGATGCGCACAATCTATCCACATTTGAAGTCCTATAAGATATGGAGATAAGGACAAAACTGAAAGCACACTTTTTCTCAAATGTAACCATCTTATTTTCAGATTTTTCAGTGTTTCTATTCTTACCCAATTTAAGTTATTGCCATTTTTCTCAATCCTTATCTAATAGGCTTTCATCCTTTTAAATTCAGATCTAGTTCGTAATTTTGCCAGAAAATCAGCTCTCGAGTTATTGAAGATGGCAAACAAATCTCTTCGTTTTCTCTCTCTTCTCGTTCTTTTCTTGGGTTTATCGGGTTTTTCCGATGCCACCAAGTACAAGAAATTGGTGGGAATGTATGAGCTAAGAAAGGAGATTTCTCAGTTAAGGTTACTAACTGGGGTGCCACCATAATATCAGTGGTTGTTCCTGACAAGAAAGGTTAGCACAAATTGATCGCACTCTCCCCACTTCCAATCTGATCAGCTTTTTGTTTCTATTGAGCTACTGTCTGAACATAATTTCTTTTCCTTGGGTTGTGTTTCATTTGGCAGGAAACCTAGCAGATATCGTCCTTGGTTATGACAAAATCGGTTCCTATGTTGTAAGTAACCTTCTTTAATCTCTCTCTTTCCCTCGTTTCAGCTGTCTCTTTAACAGTTGTATTTTCTTCTGTTCTTGTCATGTTTTCTCAGAATGGAACAAGTTATTTTGGAGCATTGGTGGGTCGGGTTGCGAACCGTATTGCAGGTTCCCGTTTTACAATTAATGGGACGCCATACCATCTCTACCGTAATAATGGAAACAATTCTCTTCACGGTATTATTATTTCTTAAATCCTAAATAAAGTTGTGTAAGATCAGCTTATGTTATATTTAATTCCCTTTTTTTTGGCTGAGCAAATTAATAATTCATCAACAGACTTCAATTGAGAAATCAATTTTGCATATTGTTCTCATGAGTTTCCAGCAACAAAATAGAAACAGATACATGGTACATAAATCGGTGAAGCAACAAGTGAAAAATATGATCTCAAATTCTTCTATCTTATTATTATTATTTTTTGTGCTTATATGATGATTTGTAACATTCTAATTGTTGTCGAACAGCTTATGTACATAAAAAAAAACTAATAAATTCATTTCTTAATCAGGTGGGCATAGGGGATACAGTGCTGTGATTTGGGATGTAAAAGAGAAGGTGGATGGTGATTCCCCTTACATCACCTTCTATTATCACAGCTTTGATGGAGAACAAGGTAGGCTCGTCTTCAATTACCTTTTATTTATGTAGTAATTGCAAGTTTTTATGTGTCATGCTATATTGGGGATGCCTTTTACTCTCTCTCTTCATCGCTTGGTACTTATTTTTAAACCTTGGCAGCGGCTGCCAAGCATTTTGTCTATTGGTACTTATCGAGTGCTATTGTAAATTTTCATAAAGCATATGTCTAATAAATTGTCAAATTGATGAGTTGGACTATATATGCAGCTTTCCTAGATAATTCACTAGGAACTACCTGTTAGTTTTCATCTCTACCCATTATATCTAGTAAAATGTCACCCAACCTAACTTGGTAGTCGGTGCTGATCCTCAACAGATTCTAAAAATTTTACAGAGCATCTTTTACCAATAGATTTTTTTTTGGAGGGGGGGGGGGTCATGATGGTATTGAATGAAAGAAAACACAGATTCAGTGTTTTCACAAGCATGAGATCTATGCTATAACTTTGCTGTGCACAAATCTATCCTAGATGGCTGAACCCAGTCCAATCTGAAAATAGAGCTCTGGTAAAAAATAAAATAAAATGTGAACCCAATTACTCAGCCCAGACTGCAGTACCCAACTGATGACCTGCAATCATGTATTAACTATTAACGGTGCCAGCCCGATCCAAATGTAAGGTACCTGATCCAACAAGAGAATAGACCATTCACAGTAACATGAAGTGCCAGGAAACCCCCAATCTAAACAAGGAAAACCTGAAACCAATTTCAACTGGCCTCACATCCTAATATTGACCTAAAACTGACTGATTGACTGAGAGAGTAGAACACATCATAACCAAGTAGGAACTAATCATATGCTCATCAGCCTATTTGACAAATTGCCTAACAACATGCCTTTTCCTTTTCTACTTGTGTAGGTTTTCCTGGAGATGTTGATGTGTTTGTGACATATAAGATAAGCGATGACTACAAATTGTCCGTGACCATGCATGCCAATTCGCAAAATAAGCTGACCCCAATCAACCTCGCTCAGCATTCTTACTGGAACCTTGGTGGCCATTCTAGTGGGAATATCCTAAATCACCTGGTCCAGATATTTGCATCCCACATCACCCCTGTCGATTCTGAGCTCATCCCTACTGGTGAAATTGCTTCTGTGGATAATACACCGTTTGATTTTCGCAAGCCAATGACTGTTGGTAGCCGGATCTCACAAGTGAAAGGTCAGGAACACTTCGAAATAAAAGCAAAGAATAACTTTTTAACTTTTTTGGTCAAGGATTATAGTACAATCTCACAGCATAGTGGATTGTGCCCGGTATAGGCTGATTATGACAGTATGAGGATCCTTTGAACCTGACGTTCCATCTTGATGTAACTCATTTGGGTTTATATAGGTGCAGCCTAGTGTGCCGCTCCTCTTATGTCTTAACCTATGGTTGAACAGTGCTTAGATTAGCTACTCTTGGATGTTAGCCAAAACCACTAAGAACCATTTCAAAATTGAAAAATAAGAACGTTCAGTTTCAACACTTGCATGTACTAGGGAGTGTTGGAATCCTTGTTGCTGAGTGCTGATTGATTAGCCTGAAACCTATAATCACATTTAGATTTTAGACTAATACCTACAATATTAGATTCTGGCCAAATTGCCAGGGTTAACACAATAAATTAAGAGACTGGCTGCTATGGATCCGTTAATTTATTAATCAACGGTGATGCATTTTCGCTAATCAACATCCCTTTTCTAATCATGCCAAAAGAATATATCCTAGCCATCCAATGTAAAAAATTGAACGGTGTAAAATTCTTTCAATCCATAACAGAATTTGCCATAAACTAATATGTTCAGGTGGATATGATCACAACTTCGTGGTGGACTCGAGCCCAGATGAACTTGGTCTAAGAAAAGTGGCTGTGGTTGAGGAGGGCCAGTCAGGGCGCATGCTGGAGCTGTGGGCCAACCAGCCAGGAGTGCAATTTTACACTGGAAACTATCTCAATGGGACTGTAGGAAAAGGCGGAGCCAAGTACATGCAGCATGCCGCTTTGTGCTTAGAAACTCAGGACTACCCCGATGCAGTGCACCATGCTAATTTTCCAAATGAGATCTATGGGCCTGGTCAGGCTTATGAGCATTTGATGGTGTATAAATTTTCTGCTAGAAAGTGATTTCCCCCCTTTTTTCCTCCCGGGTTTCATATTTGTATGATCTCGTTGTTAGCAAAGCGTGTAAAATAATTAAAAAAAATTCATATCCGACTCGATAGATGACGCATCCAATAAATAGCAGGAACTTTCAATGATTCTCAATTCATTTTGTGCGCTCCCCAGTTGACTACAGGAGGAATGTAGGCGAGGAGATTTTTGAGACAAAAGGGTCTGCTCCGGAGTCCGAGAGAGAAAGGGAGCATAAGAGAGAGTTTAAATCCTCTAAGAGTACGTATGCATACAGTAGCTGTTTAAATTATGTGTTTCATGAATCTAAAATACATCATTGTTCTTCTGTCCGAGATTCAAATTTGATGGGCATCATAATTTCGGTCACTTCCTGTACCGTACAGAGGATACACACTCATTATCATTCCCATTACCATTATTATCATTATTATCATTATTATCATTATTATCAGTATCATTTTCATTATTATTATCATTGATTTTTTATATTTTTTTATATTTGAGAACTTTGATCTCTATGTTTTCAGATTGAATTTCATTTTTACCTTACGCTAATTTATTTAAAATTAAAAGTTTGTTATTATTATTGTTAAAATAAAATATTTTAGTTTTTGGGAAAATGAATAGAGGATTTACCTTGATATCCCTTCATTCACTTTTTCAAATCAAATTTGAGAGCAAGATAGGATTAATAGTTCTTTGTAGTTTTTTTTATCACTAGGTGCTCGCTCAGTTCTTTTAGAACACAACACTCGAATAACATGATATTAGAATAAGTGAATTTCAATGATCTCTATTTCTATATTGAACTTCAACTGAAATTAAAAACGCACACAATTATTTTCTCTTTCTTACTTGTCACACATTCTCATATCATACTATCCTTATTTATACTAATCGGTGCCTTTAATGCACCTCACACAAATCTAACACAAAATCCTAAATATTCCTTAACATATTACATGCTTTATTAGTTTAGGCATAATATCTCAACAATTCCTTCTTTCAATTGCATGCCTTACCACTTTAGGCAGATAATATTACACTTTCCTCTCTCTCTTCTCTCTTTCCAGATTTTGTTGATATCTTACAAATTTTGTTGATTCTTTCCAGATCTCGAGGCTTGGAGATTACCATTTTCAACATCTTCCTTTAATCTCAAGTCTCGAGTACTCATCATTCTGAGCTTCTTTCTGCTCTACAATTCTCGAACAGAGACCTTTAAAGTGCCTTTGTGAAGATATCCGCTGCTTGATCATTACTCGGCACGTGAGTAACTCGAACTTCCTTCTCCATGATGTGTTCTCGAATAGAGTGATAGCGCACGTCAATGTGCTTGCTCCTCTCGTGATGCACAGGGTTCTTCGCCAACTCGATTGTTGACTTATTATTTACTCGAATCTCGGTTGGCTCCAGTTGTGGCAGCTTCAAGTCATACAACAAATTCCTTAGCCAAATCGCATGATTCACACATAGTGATGCAACGACATACTCGGCTTCACAGGTCGACAATGTGACAATCGCTTGCTTCTTCGAGAGCCACGTGAAGACTATCTCTAACATAGAATGTGAATCCCGAAATGCTCTTCCTGTTATCTATATCTCCACACCAATCACTGTTTGAGTAACCTGCAAGCTTAAAACTGTTAGTTTTCAAATAGTGTAGCCCGAGATCAACTGTGCCCCGCACATATCTCAGAATCCTCTTCGCCGCCTTCCAGTGAGAGGTCATCAGGCTCTCCATGTACCGACTTGCCACGCCGACGACAAACATTATATCCGACCTTGTGCAAGTTAGATATCTAAGACTTCCAACTAGATTTTGATACAGATTTGCATCCACCTCATCTCCTTCATCATATCTCGAAAGTTTTGTACCAAGCTCCATCGGTGTCGCTATTGGATTGTAATTCTCCATCCCAAATCTTTTCAGAATCTCCTTCGCATATGCTTCTTGCGAGACAAAAATGACTTTCTCGTGCTGCTTTATCTCGAGACCCAAAAAATATTTTATCAATATGAGATTTGTCATCTTGAATTCCTTCATCATGACTCCTTTGAACTCTTCCACCATTATCGAGCTATTTCCCATAAAGATTAGATCATCGACATACAACGCCACGATCAATATTTCTCCTCTTCTCGACTTCACATAGATAACATGTTCATACAGACATTGTCAGAAATCATTCTCCATGAAGTATCCATCAATTCTCGTATTCCAGGCTCTCGGTGCCTGCTTAAGCCCATACAATGACTTCTTCAGCTTGAGTACCTTTTGCTCCTTTCCCGACTTCATATACCCGAGAGGTTGTTCGACATAGATCTCTTCCTCGAGTACTCCATTTAAGAATGCTGACTTCATGTCCATCTGATAGATCGACCATTCATACTGTGCTGCTACCGAGATCAACAACCTAATTGTCTCCATTCGGGCCACTGGTGCAAACACCTCGTCGTAGTCAATACCGGCCTTTTGTCGATAACCCTTCACAACTAATCTTGCTTTATACCTTTCAATCTCACCTTGCGAATTCATCTTCTTCTTGAACATCTATTTTACTCAAATCACTTTTCATCCCTTAGGCAACTCAGTTAGTTCCCAAGTCTCATTCTTTTCGATGGCATTGATCTCCTCATCCATCGCCTTCCTCTATTTCTCATCTCGAGATGCTTCCTCGAATGTAATTTTTTCGGCGTCTGCCAATAAACATACCAAATGCACTTCACCTGCTGTGTTGTAAATATCATTCAGACTTCGGAACCGGAGTTATCTCGGCTCATCTTCTTCATCTTCACTTCCTTCCTCGCTTCCCGAGCTCCTCAAACTCGAGGCCTCACCATTTTGAGTTGTTTCTACGACTTCTTCATCTCGAGCTGATCCTGAGATCACAGTGTTCGGGGTCGAGATCATGACTTTGGGTTGTTCCTCGACTTCTTCTATCTTGAGCTCTCTTACTTCTTCCAGTCCCAACCATTTTGCTCATTTATATAAACATCTCTGCTCGAAATCACCTTCTTTTCGATTGGATTATACAACTTTGACCTCTCGTCATAGCCTATGAATACCAGTTTCGTGCTCTTGTCGTCGATCTTGGTCCTCCTTTGATCCGGAACATGTGCATATCCCATACTCCCGAAAACTCTAAGATGCACCACATTCGGCTTGTGTCCAGTCTAGTACTCCCGCGGTGTCTTATTCTCGAGTATCTGGCGAGGACATCGATTTTGCACGTATACTACGCATTGCACAGCTTCTGCCTAGAACTCCTTCGGCATGTTCTTCGTCTTCAGCATTGAACGAACCATGTCGAGTATGGTCATGTTCTTTCTCTCAGCCACCCCGTTCTGCTGCGGAGTGTAAGGAGTTGTGTAGAATATTCGAATTCCATGCTCCTCGTAATTTTTTTTGAAGTTGTTAGAGAGGTACTCGCCACCTCTATCTGATCTCAGAGACTTGATATATGTCCATGTGTTCTTTTCTATCATGATTTTGAATCTTTTGAAAGTCTCAAAGGCCTCTGACTTCTCCTTTAGAAAATAGACCCAACACTTTCTCGAATAATCATGAATAAAAGTGATGAAATACCTTCGTCCTCTAAATAATGCATGTGTGATCGGCCCACAGATGTCGGTGTGGATTAGCTTGAGGGGCTTCTTAGCTTGAAACTTGGCATTCCCGAATGAATCCCTCGCATGCTTCCTGACAACGCATCCTTCACAGAACTGCTTCTCGAACTCGAGGCTCGGTAATCCTATCACCGATTGCTTTCTCACCGCCTCCTTCAGTCCTGCATAACCGAAATGACGAAACCTGAGGTGCCACGGTTCATTATTGTTCTCCAGACTTACTTTTAGACATCTCTCCTGAACGGAGTTGAGATCCAGTTTGAACATTCTATTTGGCACCATTTCGACACTTGCCACCATTCTACCGGTCTTGTCCTTCAGGTTCATAGATCTCCCATTCGAGAATATTTTGTATCTTTTCTCCATCAATTGGCCAATACTTAGAATATTGCTCTTCATCTCGGTAATAAAATACACATCTTCTATTATTCTAGTACTTCCATTCTTTTGAATAAATTTTACCTTGCCTTTGTCTTTCACCTCGACCTTCGAAGCATCACCAAATGAGACAGTCTCGGCAATCTCCTCCATCTCAACAAATAGGTTCTTGTATCCCGACATGTGATTGCTCGCCCCTGTGTCGAGATACCACACTGTCTCACTTCTCGAATTCGGCTTGTTGTGCGCCATCAACAGCACGTCATCAACCATCTCCTCGATTTAGTTAGTTTTGCCCTCCACCTTCTTCTCGGCCCGGCAATCTCGAGCATAGTGCCCATGCTTCCCGTAGTTATAGCAGTCTACGTCGAATTTATTGCCACAACCACCTCAGCCTCTGCCTCATCCTCGGTCACCTTGACTAGATCCTCCTCTCCCGAAGTATCCTTTCTCCGAGGTCTGAGTTTGCTTCATTCCCGAGTTTGCCTCGAAACTAGACTTGTTGTTGTTGAGACTCGTCTTAACTTGCAATGCTTCTTCGAGAGTCTCCTGGTTCCTTTTCCTTCTTTGCTCGTGAGCCATCATAGATCCCGCGAGCTCGTCTATGGTTAGTGTTGAAAGGTCCTTCGACTCCTCAATCGCGCAGATAATATTCTCGAATTCATCCGTCAACGATCTCAGCACCTTCTCGACAACTTGATTTTCTGCCAGCTCTCGCTGTTTCTTCTGAGTTGACTCACAATTATCTAAACTTGAGAGATATAGTCGGATACACTCTCCTTATTCTTCATTTGCACCATCTCTTGTTCGTCTCTTAGATTCGACAACTTGATCTGCTTTACTCGATCTACACTTTTGTATGCCTTCTCGAGTGTGTCCCATGTCTCCTTTGCTGTTGTCGCGGTTGTAATTTTCTCGAAGCCTGTTTCATCCACTGTCTGATAGAGTATGTAGAGAGCGCTTTTGTCCTTCATCTTCTTCTCTTTGGTTGCCTTGATTTGCACTTTTGTTATCCCTTGCACCGTAAGATCAACTTCTTCATAGCTTTCTTCGATTATGTCCTAGATATCTTGCGCACCCATTAGAGCTTTGATCTGGATGCTCCAATTCTCATAGTTTGTTTTCGTTAACTTCAGCAACACCAACTGACTAAGCGAGCTTCCCCCGAAACCAGCCATGAGCTCTGATACCAATCTGTAGTTTTTTTATCACTAGGTGCTCGCTCAGTTCTTTTAGAACACAACACTCGAATAACATGATATTAGAACAAGTGAATTTCAATGATCTCTATTTCTCTATTGAACTTCAACTAGAATTACAAAAGGACATAATTTTTTTCTCTTTCTTGCTTGTCACACATTCTCATAGTATACTACCCCTATTTATACTAATCGGTTCTTTTAATGCACCTCACACAAATCTAACACAAAATCCTAAATGAATTTAATATATTACATGCTTTATTAGTTTAGACATAATATCTCAACAATTCATTCTTTCAATTGCATGCCTTACCACTTTAGACAGACAATATTACACTTTCCTCTCTCTCTACTCTCTTTCCAGATTTTGTTGATATCTTGCATGTTTTGTTGATTCTTTCCAGATCTCGAGACTTGGAGATTATTATTTTCAACATTCTTCCTTTTCTTCCCCTCCACTCTTTCATATTACTTCCATTAATAAAGCATATGCGATATGAGAATTTAGTAGTGATAGTCAAATGTTAATGTCGAAGAATAATGATCAGATAAGTACATAAACTTAGTCCCCCTCACGAGAAGTGATTCGAAGGCGGAAAAAAAATCTCCATCGCGTAAAACCCTAGGTGGGGAGGACGCGCCGTCGGCCTCCCTCGCCACCCGGACCTCCACCTATCTCTCCTCTACCTCACTTCTCTGACTCTATCCTCTCCTCTCTTCTCATCCAGATTTTATTTTGAAATACAAGCTAGGGTTTCATCTCCGACCGTCGTAGGTGCTCTATACAATTTAGAAGAAAGAGATGAATTGAATTGTATGATTCATTCTACAATATATTTACAAGATAACCTTTTATACATACAAGACTATTCGAGAGTATTCAAGTGAGCTGGATACAGAGAATAAAACAACTCGTCTGCCTAACATAACCAACTAACTGATTATGTTTTTACTGTGCTAACTCTTCTCCATTTTGGTTTGTACCAGAGTCGTCCATTTGATCTTCAACTGTTACTTCTACAGCCTCCTCAAGCGAGACATGTTTGAAAAATATGGAGCTTGTCTCGTAGCAGTTGAAACCTAGCTTTAGGTAGACCTTTAGTGAAGAAGTCGCCCAATTGATCAGCAGAACAAATGAATTAGACATTGAGCTGCTTGTTTGCCACTTTCTCTCTGACAAAGTGATGGTCCAATTCAATATGTTTTGTGCGAGCATGGAAGACGGGATTAGATGTCAGAAATGTAACACCTAGGTTGTCACACCATAGAGTTGGTGCCTGAGTGGTGGAGAACTTCAATTCATGAAGAAGAGACATTATCCAAGTTAATTCAGCAGCTATAAGCCTATAACAGTTAAGCTTCTGTACTCAGCTTCAGTGGATGACCTGAAAATAGTTGGTTGCTTTTTGCTTGACTAGGACACGAGATTGGGACCTAGATAAATGGCAAAACCTGTTGTTGATCTCCTATCATCCGGGCATCCAGCCCAATCAGCATCACAATATGCATGAAGAGCTAACCGAATTGTTGATTGAAAGGTTAAGCCATGAGTGAGGGTGCCCTTGATGTATCTGAGAATTCTTTTGTTTATCTGATGGAGCAGCCATAAACTGTGAGGCTTTGTTGACAACAAAAATGAGATTTGGTCTGATCAGAGTGGCATACTGAACAACACCCACTATAGACCTATAGAGTTGAGGATCACTCATTGGAGTTCCTTCTAATTTAGAATGCTGTTGACCATATTGCATTGGTGTGTGATAAGGTTTAGCATTCTCCATTTTTTCCCTTTGGAGAATAGATGTAAGATATATTGTCTATGAAAGGTGAAGATCATTGTCTTGCTTTGAAACTTCAACATCAAGAAAATAGTTGAGAGTTTTCAGATTCTTGATTGAGAAATTTTGTTGAAGATACATGATTGTGTGAGAAGAAGAGTAAATGAAGAGAGAGGTATCAGTTGAAGAGGATTGAAATTAATGAGAGTACATAAAAGACTTTAGCTTGGAGAACTAAGTTCTTGGCGTCTGTTTGAAACCATATAAAGCTTTCTTAAGCTTGCAAACATAGTGGGGATAATTTTGATCAGCAAACCTAGGAGGTTGCTCCATGTAAAATGTTTCTTATAAATCTCCATGTAAGAAAGTATTATTAACATTCAATTGTTAAAAGACCAATTCTGAGAGAGAGAGCAATTGTAAGAATAATTCGAATTGTTGCTGATTTGACCACTGGGCTGAAGGTCTCATAGTAGTCAATGCCTTCTAATTGGCCGTATCTTTTGGCTACTAGCCTGTCTTTATGCCTGTTAATAGTCCCATCCGATTTGAGTTTCAATTTGAAGACCCACTTAGCACCCACAACATGTGCTTCATCAGGCAAGGGTACAAGGTCCCATGTGGAGTTATTAGCAAGTGCAGTAAGTTCAGTTGCCATTACTTGACGCCAGACATGTATTTTGGATGCTTGAGTGAAACAAGTTGGTTCAATGTGAGCAGTATTAGGATGTGTACTTATAGAATACACATGATGATCAGAAAATTTCTTTGGCTTTAGGGATTTGGTCTATGATCAGGTGGTCATATGATGAGAAGTAGAGGATGAAGGCTGAGAATTTGTAGGTATTGTAGGAGAGATAGATGGATGATGAGTAGAAAATGGATTAAAGACAGAAGAAGACAAGTTATGAGGTGAAATAACTGAAAAGGGTAAAATGGTCAATGAAGTGTTTCATGGCGATGAGGCAATAGAATGAACTAGTTGTTGAGTTTTAAATGGAAAATCCTTTTCATCAAAAGTCACATGTCTTGAAAAGTAAATTTGGTTTGACTGTTGATGAAGACAACAATATCCCTTGTGAGTAGTAGAGTAGCCGAGAAATACACATTTTTCTGATCTGGCCTCAAGCTTGTGATGAGTATATGGTATAAGAAGAGGATAACATGCACATTCTAAAATATGAAGCATATCATAGTTTGGTTTATGACCACCTGCCTCTACTCTCCTGATCTCCTTTACCTCTGACCCCTTGAGCTCTGCCCGTCCTTCTCTCCTACCACTCCTCTCTCGTTCAAGTTGGTTGCCTCCCAACGACAATGATAACAACAGCAGCCACTCCCAGCGATAGCGGTAACTCTAATAGAAGCATTTTACTTCGTCACTCTAGCCCCCTAGCCATCCCCCACCACCCACTGCCCAATTTTCTGTTGTCAGCCTCCCCACCACTCCAGCCTCTTCCTCCCCCACTGTTATCTTTTTCCATTCTTTTTTCTTCTCTCGAGTTGAAGAACAAGCCCTTCGGTGCCAAATCTGAAGCTATCACCATCACGATGCCTTATCTGACCGCCTGTCTCAGCACCTCGACCTTTTGCCTCTTCTGTTGGTCCAACCTTTAGCTCTTCTTCATCCGCTTCTTATGCCTATCTACCTATTCCACCTTTTCTTTTTTCTTCTTTTTAATAATTATGCTTGTATTTCAATCTCATCTGTTTCTTTTAAATTTCTCTTCTACTTCAAACTGTACTTTTTTTAATTTGATTTAATGAAATCTCATAGTACATTTTTGACGTGCTACTTCAAAAAATAAAGCATAAGCTTAATGATAAGTCTCAATTATATATTATATTCAATTAGGATTTTATCTAAAAAATTGTGCATTTTATGTTAATTGTTAAGAATTTATTCAGTTTTTATGTCGAGTTCGAGATACTGCTGCATTTCTTATTGTTTTACAGGTTATGAAATATAAACAAGGGTGTCAACATGAGAAATAATGCTTGAAATGAGATGGATCGAACCTACACGAAGAAATCAAGTGAAAAACACTTTTAGACAATAATTGCGGACCGTAATAATGGGATTTGCTCTCTGGTTCGCTCTGTTAAGAAAGTGCAAAAATTACGGACCGTACTTCTAAAATGTCGGACCGTAATTTTCGGGGCTGGAAGAACAAACTTACGGTTTTAAAGCGGTTTTCTCATTAAAATTAAGAGATTTTAACACCCCTTCGTCCCTGACATCTCTAAAACTGACTGGAGAACTGATTCCAAGCAAGAAAGAAGAGGAAGAACACCATTGGAGAAGAATTTGAAGAAGGGGAGCTCAAGAACCGGGCGAGAAATCATAGATTTTCTTGGTGTATTCTTTTTTTACTCTTGTCTCATGTTGTATTGTTGTTTAAACATGAATTTTTGTGAAATCTTTGACATGATTTGTGGCTAGACACCCTTCTAGGGGTCTAGGTGTAAATTCGATAACTCGAATGGTTTAATTGTACTCTTATGTTGATATTTTAGTTCTTGTTGTTTGTGATTGCTATTTTGTCTAAATTGAATGCTTAGTTTTAATCAACTGCATGTTACCCTAGAAGTGAAAGCGGAAATCGAAAGGTGAAACTGAATCTTCTGACCAAAAACAGTGATTTAGGTCGTATGTCAAGTACTTAATCGTGAAACTTATTACCTAAGAGAAAACCGAGGAAACCCTAGAAATTGTGTGAGGTACCGAAATGCGAAGTACAAAATCTAGGTTATGCCAAAGTGATTCATTGATCTTAATGGGCTTAGACTTGTAAGGTGAGGTACTTAATTATGAAACTTGAATTGTTTAGGTACGGTACAAGATCATGAAAGTGTAAATTTGGTACTAAAATCTGAAATTGAATCTCCGACAAACACCAGAACATATTAAAATATCAAATATAGTGAATTGACCAAACGAGTGAGAGTGAAGCCGAAAACCCCTAGAGTTCTTAATTTGACAAACTTTTCGGTAATTGTTGTTAGATTTGTGCATTTTTTAGTTTAATACAAAACCTCTGTTCGAATGTCTAGATTAATGAAACTTACGAGAATCAATAATTCACCATTATCCTTGTGATTCGACATTCCGACTACTACTTGACTAAGCCGTGCGCTTACGACTGAAATTGAATATAAATTAAAATATTTTATTAGCTTAGTAGAAAACACATCACTTGCTCCTATATTTAAATTGAAGAAGGTTATAAAAGGTGAGATGAGATTTAACCTTTTATTTACTTTTTAAAACCTATTCACTCTAATTTGAAAAGCTAAAAATTTAACCTTCTCTCTTATTTTCTTCCCTTTTTCATTCGACCTTCAAACTCGGAAACACAGCATTAAGAACTTCCAATGACCTATAATCATCATACAATATAAACGGTACATGTATTTGAATATAAAAAGAGAGTATTAACACAAGCAACATATATTTATTGCCACAAACACTGTTACATCATATCAATTAAAACCAAACATAGCACCGGTTTTATTACACACCAAACTATAACTCACAAGTCACGCCTGCAGTAACCAAGGCATAACGACACAACACATCAACAACCTCCTTATTGTATAACTTTTCAACCATGAACCAAGCCTTAAACTCCTTGATCCACGTACATCTCTTTAGGTAGATCCATTCTACCGTATAAGCAAGCAAGACCTATGTACAGCTACTGACAAACAGAATAAAGAATAAACATAGATATTTGACACCAACCAGGTATTACGAGTGAAAAAAAAAAGAATCTACAATAAGGAGAATTATGGGCCAAACCGTTCAGCCACCTATAACAACTAATAATAGCACTGACTATGGAAATTTTGGGAGTGAGAAGGGAGCTATATATGCAAAACCACACTGCAGGTAACCCATCAATTTAGAGGCTATCAACAAGAGCCCTTTTGCAAGATGGATCTCTGGAGCAGCCGATGTTTGAACCAGGAGAAGACAACCCAAGCAGCGTCAAAAGGAATTTCCTTTCCTGAGAAATCACACAGTAATTGGATTATTAATTTTCAGTCAACAGATGGTATCACATGATAAGTTATTTTCAACAAACAGTTCGACAAATAAATTTCCTCCTTTCTTTTATGGCAACTTTACTGGTTAGTTCCCCAATTAATTATAAGATAATTAGCAAAATGGGGTAATTTTAATTTATTGTTCCCTCTTGCATCTTGTTCACAAGAACATAGCTAAAGCAAACTAAATGAGCTAGCATGTTAATTTGCAGTGAAATTTAGTAGTTAAAAGAAGGAAAAATAGAGATCTTACGCTCTCGGAAAATTTGGGACTTGGAATGGCATCAGCAACGGATTGAAATGCTGGAAACTTCTGAATGGGAGAAGCAAAATTTGAATCTCCTAGATTCCTTCTAGCGCTACTGCTTCCGTCTTTGCTCTTCTCCTTTTCAGATAATTGTATTGACACCCCTGCACTTGTACCAGTTACAGGATTATTTTGCCATGTCTAATTGACTAAAACAAATTGGTGACAATTTTCACATGGAAAGGGAAAACTGTCAAGTAGTAATTCCCAATAGGCCAAGATGTCTCTGTGGCTCGTTGATGACCATGCCCGGGGGTTTCATGGACAAAATTTATCATCCAATTATTATTTATCAATTCTCAATACTTGAATTAACCTTAAATTAGTATTTGTTGCCCTTAAACTGTAATTTAACAGAGAAAATAAAAAGTTAAAACAGATGGAGTCAAAAAATCTGGTGAAGCAGGTTATCAGAATACAGCTAAACAGAACTAAAAGACAAAAGTAATTTTGCAAAAGTTCCACAAGTTTTAAATACCTGGACAGACTTCTTCAGTAGTAGATACAGGATCCTCTTTGGATGCAAAATTTATCAAATCATCAGAGAAGCTAAAACGTTCAATACTTGCATCTACCATTCTCCCAGACTCATCAATTTTTGTGTCTAGTAGAGATTTTGAATTAGAAGCCTCAGCAGATTGCTCTTGCAATTGCAGCCTGATTTGGAGGTTTTTCTCTTTACTGTTTCTGATATCCTCTATCAAATCTTTCAGGTCATCTAAAAGGAAATTGGAATCAGACATTCCCCTTTTTGTTGCTGCTTTCTCCATTTGGTTCATGTATTCTTGCAGTTGCTGAAATTTTTACACAGGGCAAATGCTCAAGAAAGTTACCTCAGAGAGTAAGAAATACTACCACATGATATTGTTTTTGTAGTTGGACTTTACCAGCTGGGTCACTGGGACATCCCTAAGTATGTATTTCTATGCTTATATATAGAGGATAAGTGCCTCGTATGAGCTGGATCGTATCACACGTTCCAGCTGTTTTATGAAGTATTTTAATTTTAAACCTTGGCAGGGGTAAAAAAACATTAAACTCCATGCCTAAGGTATGAAAACCCATTCTAGCCAAGAAACCCCACCCCCACCCTTAGTAACAGAAGTCACGACTCACAAGAGTGCCTAAAGTAGTATCTCAAAAACAAAATTAAATGAATCTTTAAATAAAAAATTTAATATAAAAGGAAGATGACTTAATGGAAACCTTCCATGCCTCATCCAGGCTCTCTTTCGAGCTTTCAGCATTAACTTTTATTGCAAGGGATCTAAGAAGTTCTTCTTGTTGTAATAATGCTGCCAATTTTGGATCACCCTTCTGTAGAAATGTGCCTTTGGCAACAACACCAGAAACTGTACAAAAAGAGATATGCCTTAAAATACAACAAGCCCAAATGCATAATCACGAGTAAAGTCAAAGTCAGGACTCTAGTGAGTGGAGACTCATTTTCATCCACCAATTTGAAACTTCTTCATTCAGCTGGCTCATACAATATTGGTCCCTCAAACAGTTACACTAAAGATTCAATATTACCTCCTTTGACTTTTTTTCCTGCTGCCTTTTTGTTTTACAGGTTATAACAAACAGCTTCTCTTATTTTAAAAGTGATGTCAAAGATTTTTTATGTTGCAACTAGAATTCCAGGTTTTAACTGTGTAGTGAGACATAACCATTGACAATTAAAGGAAGTAGAGCCACTAAATCTGGACAAGTTTGCATTATTTGTATAAGCTCTTTCATGGTAGCAAGCCAAAATGAACTCAGATTGAGTAAACAATGGGTTTGTTTCCTAGATTTCAGAAGTCCTTTATGTGTTATATATTTCAGGGGCAGTTCAGTCATAGTTGCTTGGCTAAACTTATTCATGCTATTACAAATGCCACAGTCGCGTTACTGGTTCGTGCAGTTGTGTTTTTTACTAGGATTTCATTTGATGATGATATTTAGGTGATGGCTCAGAAGCAAACCATATTGAGATATAGTGTTCTCTTTCGAGACTACACTGACTTGACTCAAAATGTGGATGCTCAAGGAAGCCGGGTGTGAGTTACTGAGTCATCCTAGGGGCTTTTGATGTTGGTTAGGGATGTTAGTCTTTTGTTATTACTGATTTCTACTTGGTGTAACTGATGCCCATGGAATGTTAATGTTTCAAGTAATGAAATGGGCATTTATGACTTTCATAAAAAAAAATGGCACAAGTTATGGGTGTATTTCCCAAAAAACAAATTCTTTTAGCGAAAAAAAAGAGGGAAACTGATATAGATCTTGCAGTACAAAACTCACCATTGATTGATGGTTCCTTTGAGTTTCCAGCATTTAGAGAGATCTCTGCAAGGGGTTGCCTCAACTGACCTCTCTCAGTTACTTGATGGATTAACAATCTATCAGTTGTTTGCATGGTCTCTTCTGAATCTGAGAGGTCATACCTATTTCCAAACCACAATTTTGTGAACTTATAAGAATTTTCTGCTTATGAAATACTAAGTACCTACTAACCATGTTCAATAAAAGTACAAATAAAGGGCAATGTAATACCAGAATAATCCTTGGACTGGTAACCCCAGTATCAATATGGTGGCACATAGTAACCACATGGTAACATCCAGGTGATTGTATGATCAGTACCCAGATAGTTCTGTACTGGTACAGTATCAAGTCCCACAAACATATTCCAGGACAGTTAATAATTAATTCATTGTAACAGTAGCACAGAACGGTAAACTCTACTATTTAATAGATTCATTGCAGTACATTAGTCCACAAGCTCAACCCCCTGAATTTGTACCTCATCTTCTTAAATGGCAGAGAAGACACATCAACCCCAGCTGATATTAGTCTCTCTCTTGTAAAAAAGTATTTTTCTGTATCTGTGTTAGCACAAGGCACATTGTTCTCTTTGTACAAGGCCTCATCCTTGGCCCGTTTCTTGCATAATGTTGAGAAACGATTCTTGACAGCATTGTCGGTTCTGATTCCCGATTGTGGTAAAAGTTAGTTATGATAAGTATAGTATATGACATACAATATATATAAAAAAATTGTTTGTTCATGTACAATAAAGTGAACCAATATGTTTTGGCATAGGCACCCTTCCCACATTTTAAAATCAGCTTTGTTCAGGCTTCAGTGCAGATAAAAGGATCATTTAGGTCTGATTGAGGATGAAAGGCATAACTTGGGGTCTAGTGAGTTTAATTCGGTAAAAGCAGTAACTAGTTGTGAGGTCTGGTCAAGCCAAACTTTTTTAAGCACCATGCAACATTTATCACTTGTATGCATTTACTATATGCATCTATGATCTATAGACATTCTAGCATGATTCTGATGAAAATTACCTGCCGGCGACAACTTTTGCGATCTCAGTCCATCTATTTCCCAAAATCTTCTGAGCCTATGAATTAACCAAGAATAAAATCAGCTCAACTTTATATGGTAACATTTTCTAGCAGGACATTTGTGACTTAGTATACAGCACAAATTCTCCCTTGCATTCACTTCCGGAAGACAAGAACTAAATTATAATTTGGGAATGTTGCATGCATATATAAATCACATTAATACCTCACATAAAAGCATGTCCTCTTCAGCTGACCAGCCTCCTTTCTTGCACTCCGAATTCAAATAAGTGTACCATCTGTTACTCCAAAATATTTTTTTTTCTTGTTATTTCATTACTAGCATTATCATCACCATTACTGGCATTATCATTGATTTTTATTTTTCAGATCTATGATCTTTGTGATTTTTGGATTGGGTTTCATTTCTAGGCTACCCAAATTTATTTGGGATTAAAGGCTTTGTTGTTGCTGTTGTTGTTGCTTTTTTTTCATATGAATATCTATCTACTTTGAGCCCCAAATTTCAAACTTCAAAAAATTGGTCTTTACTAGATATCTTATATTGAAATCTGCATTCTGTCTAATTCACCTATGTATTTCAATTTTGGAGCAGACTACCCTAACTTAGGCTAGACTAATTTGTATTATCAGGCTTCAATCAGCCTCATTTTTTAAACTAAAATAAGCACATTTTCAAGATTCTGCCATTAAACAATATCCAAAGCTAACAAAAAAAAGGCAAAATTCTGGTCTAACCAGTGCTGGTAAGTGGTATCAATCAACATACAACTAAAACCTGACGAGCAAAATTCAACAAACCTTCTGCGGCATTGCCGACTTGTCTTGTCCCTGAATTTAGCTGAAATATTAGTCCAACTGAAATTTCAAATTAAAATTTTCAGTTAAGTTACAACTAAAGTTTCAAAATTGATTGTATAAATAAAGGGAAACAAGAATAGAAGAATCAGGACAGACTTGTTTGTTCCATGAAGTGCAATCTGCTCCCGGAGCAGATCGTCCTCCTATATGAATTCACATGACAAACAAAAGGATCATCCTTCAGAATTGCTTTTCTAAACGTACAACAAGAGGAATGCAACAATAGTCACATGAAAGATCATCTTGATTAGCAGGGTAATGTCAACAAGTGAATACTGCAGTAGTTAACTATATAAGGTGCCATACATCACAAATATCTATAAAATATCTAATGTTGCCTCCATCCATTATCATTTTAATTTATGGAAAGAATACTTAATGACCAGGTTAGTACAAAACATTTCAAGGTTTGACAGCAAAAAAAAAATACTAGCACAGTGCCCAGACAGGACTTATCATGAATCCACTTATGGAGCCAAAACATTTAAATATCCGATATGCAAGTGTCAACTTTACAAAAACATATATAAAGGGCATTCGCAAGAGTCCAGTACCTTTTTAATTGAAAAGTTGAAGAATAAATGGCCAGATTCAGCATTTTCAAGTTAAGTCACGAGCTATAACAATAATAAAAGAGGTATCTACTTAAATTTTTTCAACCCACAAAAAATTCAGGAAGTCCTTGCGACCACAAGACCTAAGAAAACCCTTTTGTTTAAGAAGTCGTTCAAATTTCTACGTATTAATACATTACAATTGCTTCGTTCTAAAGGTCGTAAGCTCAACAACTAACGGATTCAAAGCGATATAAAATGAGCATGAATTCCACAAAAAGATTAACGAAATCAAACCTGAGGAGTCCAGGTGACAACGTGGCGATCCTTCTTTGCGGGAGCACCTGAGCTAGGAGCAACGTCGGATCTCTTCGCCGCCATTCTCAACCACCCACATCATACGAACGAAAAGGGATCGGAATATCTAACGCCCGTAGAAACGGGTTGGTAGAGGAAGAGGTTAGGGTTTTCGTATGGAGCGCGCGAATCCGAGAGGGTTTCAAAAACACGGAGAAGAGAACGAGCGGAGACAAGGGGGAGGGGGGAATAAAGAAATATGAGTGCGATGAAAAGTGGGGGAATTAAAAGATGGCGTCAGCTCTTGTGACCTGTGTGAGTTGCGAATGGGCGGGTCTTTTAAAGAAATCACATATTCGCATCCAGTGAACCGCTTCACACTTCACACGTGAAGCAGCTAAAATCTTAACCGTTCATCAACCTCCCCGCCTCTACTCTATCCCTAATTGGAAATCTACGGTTTGGATCTATTGGATTGCCCACGTTCAAAGTACTGTAAAGGATACGAACTCTGTCTTTAAAGGACGAAGACAACTCAGGTTTCTTTTCACTTTTGGTTGATAAAAATTACAAAAGCGTTAACCAGATGGAGTGAACCGTAAAAGTGGCTTTTCAATCAGGATTCTCTGCACTTATAACTGGGTGTAGTTATCTGTGCGTGCTGTGGTTTACAAAAGTGTACTGGACATAATAACAAATTCGTGATTCGGGAAAAACGTTCGACGAGGTAAAAAACTTAATGTTCGGATATAATACGGGTATAATTTAAAAATAGTTCATTTCATATAATATAAATAAAATATATATTATAATGATAAAATATTAAAAAATATAAAATTTCATTTAACATAAGAGATAGATTATTGTGAAAACATTTTTATTTCAATCGATATGCAAATGCGTTAAAAAATATATCTTAAATCTCAAAAAGTTTAATTTATGATTTCCGTTAAATTCTTCATATGTAAACATTATGGGATACACAATTTTTTGAATTTTAAAAAAAATAACACAAACATTGAATATTTAGTATTATTTTTAGAGCTATTTTTTTTTTAAATTCAAAAGAGTGACTTAAAAAACTCAATACACTCCAAATTTTTGTATCCCATAAAGTTTTCATATAAAGAATTTAATGAAAATCATAAATTAAAATTTTGAAAACTTTGATATATATTTTTTGACGTGTTTACATATCGGCTGAGATGCAAATGTTTTCACAATAATTTATCTCTTAAAATAATATATAATATATTTTTTTTGCTGAATAATTCACAAATAAAATATTTTTTCGATCAAAAAACACATTGTATATTAAACTGACCAATTATTCGTGACATCCAGCTAGGTGTGAAAAATGAATTATTCACGAAATTCAAAAATGTATTATTTGTTTTCTCTCTTTTTTGTTTAAATGAAGCCCTGTGGCAATCCAGAAAACGGAGTTCAATTACTAAAATTGAGCACATAATTGTATAAAATTCAACCGTGAATTGTCGTATAACTAAGATTAAGCGTGTAATTGAGTGATCGAGAAAATGGAGTCGGAGGAATATAAATTAACACTAGGTATATTTCTCGTAAGATAAATGATGATTCATGCTTTTCATCAAGGTTCTTGCTAGTATAGGCACACGTGTATTTATTTATTACCACGCTCCACCTTGCATTACTTATCGTTGCCAATAGGAACGGGAACCATAAAACTGTCTTGCTCGTGAATAAAATTTTTCCATTTTCCACGAGGGTTCCGAATTCCTGAATATTGTAATCCATGCCTGTGATTGTCAAATGAAACTGATCTTAAAATTTACAAGAAAAGAGTACGAGTTTAATTTAAACAAGCATCTTAATTTCAAATAATAAATATAATCACTCAACAGTCGGCTTTTTTTAGTGAAATTAGCATTCGAGTTTATTTTTGTTGTGCCCATGACCTCTCAGAGGCAAATAAAACTTGAGCTTTATTGTTTTCTATCATATGGAGACAACTCATCGAAAATTTAAATTTCTAACATATATCCATTTTTTTGTACTAATTAGTACGTGCATAACTGCATATTTGCCTGGAAATATTTGGATTTTCAAATGCAGATTGAATAAAGCTAGCTAGGTTGTTCCTAAGATCATCAAGCTCTTGGTGTTTTTAACTAAAAAAATATATTCTGTTATTTTTAATTTTGATTTATATTATATTATAAAATTTTCATATTAGAATCTCATGGGATGCAAAAAAAGTTTTTAAAGTTTCTTAATATTCATTTATATTTTTTAAAATGACTCCACAACAATAAGAAAATAATTAATCAATATTTGCATATGGAAATATCTTTCAAAATTTGAAAATAAATACTTTAAAAATCTAAAATTATTTGTGTTCCATAAAATTTTGATATAAAAAATTATTGAGTTGTATAAATTGAAATTGGAAGATGATAAAAACATATTTTTTTAGTTAAGAGGGCTTGGTGCTCCTACAAACATCCTAGCTTTATAGATCATCTTTTTAGATAATAATATTCTTTGGATGATTTAGATAATAATATTCTTGCCTGGATGATTCCGTCTTCATTATTGTTTAATGAGAAAATTTTACTAATGTTTCTAATTTTAGAATTTTGAGTTATACATGATATTTTGGGTAATAATTCTTCATGTTGGAGAGATTTTGCCTTAAAACTCATCGACACAAATGCTAGGAATCATAGTTTTTCGAGAAATTATTGGTACACGTCTAAATTATTTTTTTCCTGAATTTCTCTCCTTCATTTACTTCTCTATGTTTTCGTGCTTCATTCACATCCTTCTCCCCTCTGCCCCTCCACCTTCATTCCATCACATCCACTTTCATTCCATCACATATAATATGATGTAGCTCCAAATTTTCAGTAATGACAAACAATTAATTCATATGTTATATAATATTTATATATGAAAGTTATAATTTAGTTATTAAAAAATATATATTGTTTTTAGCAAATATAATATATGCATGTGATTAATAGACATTAATTGACAACTGAAATGAAAGATATGTGATAAGTGATAAGTCTCATTTATATATTATATTCAATTAGGGTTTTATCTAAAAATCTATGTATTTTATGTTAATTGTTAAGAATTTATTTAGTTTTTATGTCGAGTTCGAGATACTGCTGCATTTTTATGGTTTTGCAGGTTATGAAATGTAAACAAGAATGTTAACATGAGAAATGATGCTTGGAACGAGATGAATTGAACCTACACGAAGAAATCAAGTGAAAAACACTTATGGACAAAAATTACGGACCGCAATTATGGAATTTGCTCTCTGGTTCGCTCTGATAAGAAAGTGCAAAAATTACGGACCGCAATTCTAAATTTACGGACCGCAATTATCGGGTCTGGAAGCACGAACTTGCAGTTTAAAGTGGTTTTCTCATGAGAATTAGAGAGGGGGAGAGACCCCTTCGTCCAGGACATCTCTCAACTGACTGAAGAATAGATCCTAAGCGAGAAAGAAGAGGAAAAACACCATTAGAGGGAGAATTTGAAGGAGAACTCAAGAACCGGACGAGAAATCGTAGATCTTCTTGGTGTATTCTTTTATTTACTCTTTTCTCATGTTGTACTGTTATTTAAACATGAATCTTTGTGCAATCTTTGACATGATTTGTGGCTAGACACCCTTCTAGGGGTCTAGGTGTAAACTCGATAACTCGAATGGTTTAATTTACTCGTGTGTTGATCTTTTAGTTCTTGTTGTTTGTGATTGCTGTTTTGTCTAAATTGAATGCTTAGTTTTAATCAACTGCATGTTACCATAGAAGTGAAAGCGGAAACCGAAAGGTGAAACTGAATCTTCTGACCTAAAACAGTGATTTAGGTCGTAGGCCAAATACTTAATCGTGAAACTTATTACCTAAGGGAAAACCGAGGAAACCCTAGAAATTATGTGAGGTACCGAGAGGCGAAGTACAAAATATAGGTTATGCCAAAGTGATTCACTGATCTTAATGGGCTTAGACTTGTAAGGTGAGGTACTTAATCGTGAAACCCGAATTATTTAGGTACGGTATCAAGTCACGAAAGTATAAATTTGATACTAAAATCTGAGATTGAATCCCCGACAAACACTAGAATATATTAAAAGATCAAATAGAGTGAATTGACCAAACGAGTGAGAGTGAAACCGAAAGCCCCTAGAATCCTCTATTTGATAAACTTTTCAGTCGTTGTTGTTAGATTTATGCACTTTTAGTTTTATACAAAACTCTCGTTCGATTGTCTAGATTAGTGAAACTTGCGAGAACCGATAATTCACCATTGTCCTTATGGTTCGACACCCCGACTACTACTTGACTAATATGTATTTGAAAAATATCATAATTCGATAAAAATAAATAATTTAGATGTTACTAATAATTTTGTACCATGTGCTCAGATCATTTATTATTCATATTAGATTATTTATTTATTTATTGTTCATGTTATTCATATTAGAATTTTGTTTTAAGTTTTGAAAACTCTGATTCTTGACACTTTTCTTGTTTTAATACTAATTCAACTTTCTGACTTTGCTATTCGAGTGATTTATTATTTATATTAAGGTTTTTATTTTTCATGTTAACATATTTCTGCCTTCATTTAACTTATTGACATTTTTATTTAACTTATCAATTTTATTATTCAAATTCAGTAGTATATATATGTTTTTCTTTCTCATTTTTCAAACTTAATGCATTATGATTGACTAATAAAATAATTCTATGGTCTATTTAGACCTTGAATAAAAAGAAAATTCAATACGTTTGACGTCTGTATATACCATTTTATATCTTAATTATGTTGAACAAATGAAAAATATGAATTTGAAGAAAAAACTCATAAATCGATAAAAAAAAGATAAGTTTAGATATCAGTATATCACCAATAATTGAAGAATAGGAGATAGGGAAATGAAATATTGTGTATAACTTTTATGATATTTATTCATATTAGTAATTTATTATTCAACTTAAATATATTTTTACTGAAAAAAAATATCTAAATATGCATATACCGCTATATCCGCTCCCATTGATTTATGTATTCTTATACCGCTAAAGGGTCATCGTATTAAACTAAAAAAAAAATCCCAATCGATTGTTAGTATTCTAGTTAATTAAGTAGTTACGAAACAGAAGAATGCTACTTCTATATTCTTTCTACCCATGACCTATCGGTAAGAGTGTTTGTTCAGCTTTATAATTAAAATAAGGACATACTAAGGGTGTGTTTGGATCGTGCAAAGAATAGCGTAAAAATAAAGGAATTGAGAATAGTGAAAAATAATAAAAATAGTGATTTTTCAGTTAACGTAAGGATAGTAAAAAAGGTAATGCTATTCCGAATGATAGAAATATTGTTTGGATTGTTTGTTTAGAATAATAATGGAGAGTTGAGAAGAACATCAACTATTTCATCCCTATCACGGAATAACAAAATAATATCTATTTTCACTGTTCCGAACAACAAATTTGCTTTTGAATATACAACTTTTATTTCTATTCCGAAAACAGCAAACTATTCTTGTTATTCTTGACTCATCCAAACATATCCTAAGAATAAGAGCCTAATTAATTAAGGACCAGTATTCAGAAATCAGAACCGGCCTATTAAAAGAATCAATACCTCCTGGTTTACTGGACATAGTGGTCTCTTTTGACTGAAATAGTAAAACCTGTAAAAGTTGTATCCATCTCGGTCGCCCGGGTTTTTTTGTTACACCACACATGGTGTGGCCATGCGCAAAATAAGACTCATCAATCATCATCCAAGAAGGAAAACAAGTGAAAATCTCATTTTAAAAGAGAAATAAAGCATGAAGTATCCGAGCACTCATATTCTATAATCCAAGAAAATTGTCCATAATTTATGTATTGTTTCGGCAGCCTATTCTTTTTACAACTTTATTCTTTGAATAAATATTAATTGATTGGGCTTGACAGTTGACATTGTATCATATATTAATTTATTAAAATCATATGCACTATGTAAAATTATCATGAAGAACATTTTGAAAATCTCTTACCACGCAGGTGTATAAAAGTGTTCAACATCTTTGCATTAGGATAATACTATTAAGTGGGAACAGTAATTCAACAAATATTTGACCATACAAATGACGGGTACAGAGTGTAGAAGTCACAGAAATGATGCGTCATATTGCCACAGATAATCCACGAGTCCATCCCGTATAAATAATCAAGGGACAAGGGCCCATGGGTAAAGTTGTAAGGAGCATCTCTGAAAGACTGAAACCCACCGACCTCTGGAAACAACAAAATTAAACTTCTCCCTTTCCAGACTGTCACACTGTCATTTTGTGTGGCTGCTTAGCCTTAGACTGACAGTGACTGACTACCGTCTTTGACTCAAACTGGATGGCGTCGTCTCTTCTTATTTCCCCCCCAAACTACAAATACAACGCGCAACGGCGGTCATTCTTGTACGCAAGCAAGCAGACTGTCAAACGGTTTCTTACTTATCTAATGCAGTTTTTAACGAAAATAATTATTAGTAAATTAATATTATTAAAAATAAGAGTGAGAAACGGGTAAGTTCAAAAATACGAATAGCGATAACGCGCTTTGAAATTTTACGGTTTTCACTCTTATTTTTAACAATATTAATTTACTAATAATTATTTTCATTAAAAACTGTATCTAATGGGTCATTTCATAAGCAATAAAATAATACATTAGAAAAGGAAATTAACGTATTAAGGAGATCTTTCTTAAATTATGCTTTCATTATTCTTGGGATGTTACTTTCTACCTAATATGTTCATCAAGTGAAAAAAAAACAATCTGCTTGAGATTCTGGTCTAGTGGCCCAAATGGCTTCATTATGCCTACGATTGTTTGACAAAAACCCTCGTTGGGCCTTTTTATGATAAGGAAAAGTAAGATCTAATACAATGTAGGCATAAATGAGCAACTTATAAAACAAACTTATTCATGACGTTGCTATCATAGTGACAAATTCATGATTCGGAAAACGTTCGGCGATGTAAAAAATTTGATGTTCAGATATAATACGGATATAATTTGAGAATAATTTATTTTATATAATATTAATAAAGTATATATTATAATAATAAAATATTAAAAATAACATATTTGTATTTTTTTGCCGAATAATTCGCGAATAAAACGTTTTTTTGACAAAAAAACTCACTATATATTAAACTAACGAATTATTCATGAAACATCTGGCTATGGGTGAAAAATGAATTATTTACGAATAATTCGCGAATCTTGTCACTATGGTTGCTACGAGTATTTTTTATATTATAATATTTTAAAATTTAAAAATATTATTTTATTCTAATATAAAATATGATAACAAACAAAGTAACGAGTAAATATAATTAATCAATTATTTTTATACAATAATCATAATTTGATAAATTCTTCGGAAAATGACAACTTTTAGCAAATAAATATTATCAATTGTATAACTTTTAATATAATGTATATATTATAAATTTAATAAATTTTTTAATATTTTCATTACAATCTATCACACAATAAAAATCCTTAATATATCTAACGATTCATATTATCATAAAAAATATTCAATGAATTTCAATCAATCTAGACCGTTATAGAATTGAAATTACTCAAAGAAACGGTATAACGATGTAAAGATTTGAGACAAAGCTGTACACAAAAAAATCTTTTGGGCTATTTTGAAAAATAGTGCTTTTCGGTAATTTGCCCTCCACTTTTTATAAATTTTTTTTATAACGCCTCCCTGGATTGTCTGATTAATTTTATTGAGAAAAAATATTTAATATCGTGCATAATGAAATAATTATACAAATATATCAAAATATAAAGTTCCATAGACGGAAACTTTCTTCATCAACTTGATTATCTATTACTTTAAGCTTTATTTTATTATTATTTTTAATGTATAAAATTTAATTTTTTTATTAGATAAGAATATATATTAAATTATTAATTTTTTATTTAGTACCCAATTAGTTAATAGATTTGAACCCGATAGATAAACTATTACAATCCGATAATTAAAGTTCCTCCTTTAATCTTTATTTTATTATTATTTTTAATATATAAAATGTTATTATTTTAATAAATTTTTTATTAGATAAGAATATATATTAAATAATTATTATTTTTATTTAGTACCCGACCAAAATTTACTCCGCATCTACCCCTAAAATTACTTATACACTTATACGACTTAGTAAGAAGTAGAAATAAAATACAATAAAACCTGCACCTTGATGTTTATTTTAAGAACAACGAACCTCTTGTGGAGTGACCTTGTCTGTTAAAAACCTGTTTGGACTGGAACAATGAACCCCGTGTGCATGTCTAATATTAAATTCGGTCGGTGTAACAGGATCATAGATGTTTTTTGCTCCAAAAATGTTTGGGTTCACCTTTCTATTTGTCCAATAACACGGTACATGAGTCTAAATATTATACTATAAAAAATATTTGTTAAGATCAAAACTTCATATGTTAATTTTGAATACATATTACCAAAATTTGGCAATGAATTATATATTATAATCCATATTATCAAAATTTTGTATATATCTGTAAAAACTAATAATTATTAGATGGAAGCTTTAGTCGTTGAAATGTAGTAAACACGGTGAATTAACTAATGAAAAATTACAAGGATGAGAAAAATGGATTATGTAATTGGTCAAGTGACTTCATAAATAGTATCACTAGAATTATAATTCAAAATTCACCTTGATAATATAGTCCTCAAATAAATAATTACAAATACAAATCTTTAAATATTTGATAACATTTTACATTAAAGAAAAATTAAATATATTTTTAATGCTAAAGATATACATTATTATTATATAAATAATATAATTAGACACATGATAATCTATACAAGATTATAAAAAAATAAAATCATTTTAGAAGTTAAATTTCACTTTAAGTATATTTTACACATTATTTTAAATGAGGAGATAAAACAACTATATATGAATTATTGGATTCAAGTAGATGAAATTTTCTTTAACACAATCAATAATGAAGAAATCTTGATGACGTGATATGTATGAGAATCTAGAAGGCATAACCTCTTTATGGAGTATAATTTCTTCAATAATTTTACTATTATAATTCACTTAAAATTATGCATATTTTTATACAATGACCTCATAAAAATAGCATTTTCTTGAATATTTATTGATACAATTGATTTAATTGATTTCATAAATATTAATATGAATTTAATATATAGATTAATATTTAAGGATATTTATTAATAATGTGTATTCAAGGATGAACTTAAACTACATTCTTCATCAGATATTGGAGCAGAGAAAAAGGACGAAAGCGAGAAAGAAGAAAGACGATGAGGAAACAATAGAAAAACCCCAGGCTGCGGAGAGTTTGCGAGCCGCCGGCCTCCTCAATCCCTTATCTGCCTCTCTACATCTATCTCTCTTCTCCTTCTCGTCTCTTGTTTAATTGGAATTCAAGCAACTGATGGGTCCCTTCTCTCAGTGGCGGATCCCGCATATTTCATAAGTATGGGTATAACTAGTAGGTAGATTTTAGATTTCAAATATTTAAATATAATAGATATAATTTTTTAATTAAATCTAGAAACTCATAAAATTTTTATCTATATATTTTTTATCTCAAGATAAAAATGTATTACTTTATACATACTTTTGAAAATCATGCTCAAATACCGGTCCGATCTTGCACTATTATAGCTTCGCCCCTGCCTTCTCTCACACCCGTCTCTCAACGAAACCCTAATCCACCACAGTGAACCTCCCTTCTAGCTTAGGATCACAGCTTCTTTAACATCTCATTGTCAATTGCCACCTCTTCTCATGGTTTAATTTTCGTCTCTTTCTCTTCCCCCCCCCCCCCCCCGCAAGTGGATAATCTGGACTATTTAAAAGATAACTATTTTTTTCTTCGAGATAACATGCCTTCTTAATTCAATATTATATATTACAGAAGAATATAGAATAAAGGGTTGGCATCACATGGGCTTATTAAGCAAAGGCTAATAAACAGTTAGGCTGTGCTGTTTCTTTGTGTTAATTAAGTAATTAGGTAACGACTTTGGCCGCCGTTTCATGTGACCCCCAAAGCACCCTCCTAATCTATATAAATATTTAAAATTCATATTCTCCATAACATCAACATGGCTACTCTGTCTCCTCTTTTTCCCCTTCCTTCTCTAACGAAAGATATTTTGTGGTACATTCAACAATGCATACGCATCGGGTCATTTCAGCTTCAAAATATTACGGGGTTAAATCCCTGCATCAATATATGTTTAAATTATTAATAATGAAACTTTGACAATGCCAATTTTGTATTAATATATGTTAACAAAATGTTTTCAAGGCAGCAAAGAAAGAGATTTTAGTACGTATAATAAATGTCAGAAAGTTGAATAAGTTGAGCAATACATCTCTTATTCCATTATCAATCATTACACAAGAAGCCTAGAATAAACATTCTAATAACAGGGGAAATTTCTCTCTATGAAACGCATAATAATAATAATAATAATAATAATATGAATCCAATTATAACAGTTCGATTTTGAAATTATATATAAATATTTTTGTCGTTGAAAAATACTATTGGACTAATTTATATGGCAATTAATCTATGCCTTATTATTATAAAAAATCACCAATATATCTCTATGCAAACAACTCAATTTTGCAAATAACTGAATACGTATCTGAAAATTGTGTCTTGAGATGCATCCTTCATAATCTAGATGTATTTTTCGTACATCTAGATAAATTATGAATGTTCGAGATGATCCATATATAACACAACGCTTTTCATTTAAGTACTATTTTTTCATGAGTATTTTTATAAAAGAAAAGTAACCAATTTCATATTGTACGTACAATACATTCAGATTCCTATCTAGCTTCTTGTCATTATTTTATATTTTTTTGACACTTTATGGATATTTATTTTCAATTTTTTTAGCATTGCGTGATCGATAAAAATTACGTAAATACGTGATTCATATTTTAAAATTGCGTGGCATATATTATAACAATTTTTACTCATATTTTTTTTTTGGTTTATTACCCATTATTTGAGCATCCGCATCTCATTGTTAAATTGATTGTCAAATCTTATTTAATAATTATCATTTTAAGTTTAGAGATATATAGACTAGACAAAAATAGACAATTGTCTAAATTTAACAGTTCATTTGACAAACCACGTCAGCAGAGGAGCAGAAAATTAATTACGACAATGTCATTTTGATAATTTTATTCTATTAAGGGATAACACTCTTAAAAGAGATTGTCAATTTCATGACATGACATGAAATTTTAATTTTGACAATCGGCACAAATGTAAATGCTCTACATCAAGATTTTTAAAAGTATTTGGTGATACTTAATGCAGAATGACCATTAAATGATTGTAACATGTTACGGAGATTTAAACCCAAAATCGATACACACTTATTACTCATGTTAATGATTTTATTTCGCAACTTATTTTTTATTGGATTTCTATTATTCAATTTAGATACAACTAATATAAATGAGACTTCATTTAACATAAATAATAACACTTTAAAAATAAGTTATATAATAATTAAAGTCATTAACATAAATAATCATCCATTTAATGTGAATAATAGAGCCCATATTGATTTTGGTATTGATATTGTTATATGTGTGTTAGCTCTCTTAATGACTTAACAATTAAGCGGGATAAAGCGACCACTAAATGATACTATCGGTAATTTATATTAGATCGTTTCTGATTTTATAAAGTCCTAACTACAATAATATTACTGATTTTTAATCTAGTATATTAAAGATCTTATTATTATTAATAATAATGAAAAAAAAATAATATTAAAATGACAGTGCATCACTGTAGATGACGCCTAAAAATATGTCACTCCATTGACATTTTTTTTTTACTTTTCATAAAAAAATACACGTGCACTAGTAGTAGTGACACACTCCCGTTGGACACTGCTACAGTAATGCGCAAATTCAAGTTTTTAAGTACTCAACAGTGCAAGTGAAGAGTATATTTTTTTTAAAAAAAAGAAGGATGTCATTTCTAATGTTGCATTCCCTAAATGCTTAAGTGGGAGTGACATATTTTTTATGCACTATCTGTAATGACGCACTGTCATTCTTAGTATTAAGATTCTATTTTTTATATTATTATTAATAGAATTTTAATATTATTAGATTAAAACAATCATATAAACTTATAAAGTCTCAGTTTTGTGTTTAAATGTTTCACTCTTTGCATGAACGTGGCCTCTTTACAATGTAACAGAGGAACCGTACGTGCCTCTGATCCGTGTAAAAGAAAAGAACCATACATCGCTCTGATCCGTGTAAAAAAATAGTTGATTACAATAATGAAAACCTCTCTGTCAATGATTAGAACGGTAAAAAAAAAAGTAGTTGGATTTGCTGACAATTTAACTTTTTTGTAGTTTAAAAAAAAAATAGTTGGCTTCTCTTATGAGTCATAAATCTTATACATCCTTGGTATCTCATTCTTAATGGTAAGATTCTGAAATAGTAAAATGAATTAAACATGATTTATATACTTCTAAGAAGTTGCTCTTCTTGCTTTTAATTTTCCCTTTGTTTTTTTTTTTAATTTTCAGTTGCAGCCAGCATCACACAGATCCGTTTTAAAATTACTACAAGTTATAACGAGATCATAGGGAAACCATATTAATTACTCGTGTTGAAATCACGCACGAACTTGTGAGCTTCTCTTGTACGGAGACGACAAATTACAACTAGTACCTAACTTCAGCATATATTCCTAGATAAATTAATAATTTTACGCTGTGATTATAGTAACCACCCTTCTACGCCTATAAGTCATAACATTGGCCCAGAGTTAGGTGTCGGTTAGTCACATCTCACATGCCATGTCTCACACCAAATAAATAAAATAAAATAAAAGCTCTGCCTAGCGTTTAGTTAAATAAAATAAAAGAGAACTCACCATAGCATAACTCGTTAAATTGTACATACAATGCAATGGTAGATTTGATACTTATGTTAACCGTATGTAAAACTCGATGTATTTTTCAAGATGCTTCTATTTTCAAATTAGTCCTCGGTTTAACCAGACAAATGCTTTCAAATAGAGTTGTTAGGTAATAATAACAATCTATAACTACATCCACAGAGTAACATGAACATTTTTTCATCGATTACATTTTCATACGAAAAAAATTTAAAATAATAATAGTAATCATCATTACGTTCTTTTTTTTTCAATACACAAAATTAACACTGTGCACAAAGCCAAAAGCAGAGAGATCTAGAGAGAGGGAAGGGGAAAAATTATCTACCACCCCTTACACTAATTGAAATTATGGCGATCAGTCCATGGCCAAAATGAGTTGTTCTCTTCAACTCCACACAACAAACTACTAAAACTTCCTTCATTGAAACCATTTTCCGTTTTTGGTCTCTTCACCTCCAAATTTGGGGAGTTCTCCATGAAATAATTGAGATTTTGAGGCCTAACTGACGGATAAAATGGCAAACCATGGTGAGAATTCGTCATGGATTTTTCTGATGCCATTTCTAGATTGATCTCTGAGCTGGTGTTGCTCATGTTGGTCAGAGAAGCCTCTGTTTCTTTGTTTAGGTTTATGAGCTCTGTTCCTTCTCTTCCTTTAAGTGCCATAATCTGTTTTTTTTTTTATTTAGAGTAAAGTCTGTTAATTCTTGAGAAAAAAATGTACATAACTTCAAAAAAGTACTTGACTTAAAGAGGATTCCAACTATGAGAATTTTGAAGATAATTTTTCAATCTAAAAATTAAGAAATATCTGCTTCTAAAATCGATGGATTATTGAATATATAATAAACTAACAGAATTGCATGTTGTTGTCATGCATCTATTCATAACTTCAAAAAAGGACATCAACAAAAGATAATTCTTTAATGATAATAGAAAAAATAATTCCACATGCCATATGAAAGAATCACAAAATATGCTCATACATGCAGATATGAACAAAATGGAAGGTCCACAATGCATTTATTAACTTTTTTAAAATGATTTTATTTTCTTTTTAAGGCGGAATGAGAATCTTAATTCACTAAATAGCATGCATATAAAAAACACTTCTTAATAATTTATATGATCCTATTGAATATAATACGTACATGCATGTAAGATCAGTAATTAGCAAATTATTATTATTTTTATAATCAACTTCATTAATTGAACTCAATGAAACAGTGCAACACTAATTTTTTAAGTATATACTTATTATTTTTCAAAGTAAAACAGTATGGCACTATTATGCTTAACAAATAATGTTGTTGTAAACATCAAAAATATAATTTGAACGCGAGTTTTCTTATTTTATATTTCTTTCCTATCTTTATTCTTTAAATATATAAAGGTCGATCGGGACAAAAATACAAGACTCAAAATATAATATAATTCTAAAAGATAAATTGTGGATGCATTAAACAGTGCACATAAGTAACATAACCCCAAAGAACAAAGCATCTTTTCACTTTCAAAAGCTGTCTATAAGAAAGCAACTCCAATCATAGAATGTCCTTGTAAAGGCCATGTCACAATCATCCTTCACCTTTTCAAAACACCATCGGTTACAAAAAATAAAAATAAATAACAGCCATGCAGAGTACAGAGTACTTGAACTAAAAGAACCTCAGTATCCAGTAATTAATTTTTTTATGAAGTAAATATGGTACCAAGCCATTTACCTGAAATGTTGGACACTATTAAGTACAATTAAATCTATGTCAGAATTACTCCAATGCGAAGTGTTTCAGGTTATGTAACATAGTGACACTAAAATATTGTATTAATTAATTTTTTTTAGCATATCTTATTTAAAGCTAGGAGATTTCATCATTTTTATCAATCTCACAAAAAAAAATTATATTATGTCAAAATTGTGAATTCTTTCATCACTTCAAATAACACTACATATAAGTTATATAATTTAATAAACAATTGGTTTACCTATAAACAATTTTAAATTTTAGTTCCATTATTTAGTTATCAATCATCAATTGACACCGAATTTAACACAAGATCCAATTGTTGAGAGCAAATGGGGCGGTTTTAAGTTACTGAGTTTGATAAATTTTCATGTAGGCTCTCATGGCTAGTTAATAAATTTATTATCATTACCTTAATTAGGTGTTAGATAAATTGTTGTGCAAAAAAAATGATTTCATATGGAATCCTCTTTCTCAAATTCTCAAATTCCCCAATATTCCATTCAATTTCTCACAAGCTCCATTAAAAATATGAAACTAATTAAAGGATGAAATCAATCTAATGGTAACTGAAGTGTACATCATTTAAGCTAAGCAAACAATAAAATACCGACTTGGACCTACAACAAATTTCTTAGTTGACTTTGGATTAAGGAGCATAATTGTAAAACAAATGGAATTCATCACATTTTTCTTATGAGGTAAGATATAAGACAGATCTAATATAGTTGTGATGTGCATGTATATACACTACACGATTACAAGCCAATGTCTTAAAAAAAGAATATAACATATATACAACAAATATAACTAAAATATATGCTTGTCATGGGCTTGTAATGATATCTAAGATAGATCGATCTGATATGAAGAAATTTTAATTTAATTATGAGGAAAGACCATAAAAATAAAATAAAATTGAATTACCTCAGATTGGAGCTTCTTGTTCTGAGCAACCAGAGCGTCATTATCTCTCCTAACAGCCTCAAACTGTCTCTTAAGAGCATCATAGTCTTTCTCTAGCTGCTTGGTCTTAGACCTCGCTCTCCTATTTTGAAACCAAATAGCAACCTGTCTCGGTTTCAATCCGAGCGCCTTTGCTAACTGAATCTTCCTCTCCGGTTCAAGCTTGTTACCAATTTCGAAGCTCTTTTCTAGTGTTCTCACTTGCTCTATGCTCAGTCTCTTCTTTTTCTCTCCTTGCTGAAGTGAGCCATCATCGTCAGAGAATTCTTCATCGGCCTCAGAGATGGAGCTCCAGTTTCGTGTAAGTGGAGATGTATGGAGGCCGGGGTTGCATGGGTTGATTTGGGGATGGAGGAGGTCTTGATCTTCTTCATTGGGGTGTCTTTGCATTTGTAGGAAGAAGCTTGAAGGGAAGCTCATCTCATTGCATGACATCTTTGATCTTTTAATTTAGAATTTAGAATTTTGTGTATGCCATTGATGTTGAGATGTTATTTGAGAGAGAGAGAGAGAGAGAGAGAGAGAGAGGGAGACGGGAGGAGAGAGATAGAGAGAGGAAGCTGGGATAGAGATCTGGAAGTGGGTAGTGGTGTGGGAATGGAAATCGTGAATGTTTATTCCTGTAATGGAAAAAGGGTAGTGAAGTCTTTATTTATTGTTTATTTACTAATTGCTAGAACAAGCAGGAAATGGTCAAATTTACAGTGAATGGAAGACACCAGTAAATTCCTTGAGCCTTTTATACACAGATTTTTTTGGTCTCAGAGTTATCGGTACTCTGACAGTCTGACTAGCTAGATCCAGCCCAATTTATTCAGGTCAGAATTTTAAGCCTATTGACACCATGCAATCATTCGAGGCAAACATGAGATAATTAACAAACTTCGAATCAAACTGACATATTAATTGCAACTGTGCATGTGTTTCCTTCACACACATTACCAGAAGAAAAATAACAAAAATAAAAAATGTTGCAAGTACCAGTCACATGTGACATGCCACACAAGTTGTTGCCAGCGTGCCAGTATCACCTGCCACTATAATTAAGAATTCGTGTACAAGAAGTGTTCCACAGTGACCCGCTGCACCAACAAATGCACAAATTTTCAATGGATAAGTGGTCGTGCATGCTTCCAAAAGGAAGGAGATGAGAGAACATTGATCCCTGGCCCGTATTGAGCCCTCAAACAATGAAAACACATGACCTTGTACTCCATGCTGCATGTACCGGCCTATTATGCCAGTGAGGATATGGTCTGTCAGAAAAATGCTTGGAGAATTTTCAATTGTACTGGTGCGTTCTTGTCAGTATACTTGGTTTCAGGATAAAACTTGAAAGTATACCCTGTTTAGAAGAAATCATGAAACTATTGACCATAAACTGATCGCACTGCTGAAGATATATATAAAGATTTGAGCAGTGACTTAAATATTAATAGTTGTAAAAAAAGTACAGTATTACTTTATTCCCTCAGCTTTTATATGTAAAAATATAATCAGACATGTTATCTACGCACATAAAAAAAATCAGATATCTTAATTGTCTCTCTAGCTAATTAATAGGTTTAACTCAGAAAATACAGTCAACTTATATGTATGTATGTCATACTACAACTTGGTTATAAGATGAATAGAGCACATTGGATACTTCCATATGGTAGTGTTACATAATAAACGCTCCAAGATAAAAGTAAAAGAATTGCAATCCTTTAATCCGAAAATAAATTTGTTGGTTTGGCAAATCAAAAATAGTTTTGGAAGAGTGGTAATTTTGGAAGAATAATAGAAGAGTGTTTTTTAGAAGAGTGATATTCTTTAATATTCGGAAGAGTGAAAATATTATTTGGCAGTTATTAATCAGAATAGTTAAAATATGGATAATTGTGATACTAACAATGATGATGATGATAATAATAGTAAAATAATGATAATAATAATAATAATAGTAAAAATAATAATCATAATCCATAATCATAATCATAATAAATAATATTCATAGTTGTAATAATAATAATACAATAAAAATAAAAATATATCATAATATAATAGTATAATAATAAAAATTATAATAATAATAATAATAATATAATAATAATAAATAATTATAATTTTTATAATAATATAATAATATAATCATAACATAATCATAATCATAATATAATCATATCATAGTTTAATCATAATAATAACAAATTATAATCACAATCAAAATAATATAATCATAACTATAATTATAATAATAATAATAATAATAATAATAAAAGTAGTAATAATCATAGCCAAAATCATAATAATATAATAATATAATAATATAATAATAATAATAATAAATAATAATCATAATTATAATAATATAACCATAATCATAATATAATAATATAATAAGAAAATTATAATCATAATCAAAATAATATAATAATTTAAAAATATTTATAATTATAATATAATAATATAATACTAAAATCATAATTATTATAATATAATAATATAATTAATAATATAATAATAATATTCATAATAATAATAATAATAATAATAATAATGAGAAATAATCATAATATTAATATAATAATAAATTATAATCATAATCATAATATAATAACATAATAATAATAAATCATAATCATAATATAATAATATAATACAACATAATCAAATAATAATCACTATTCCGACAAGAGCTAATCCGGTATACCATATATAGCTTGGTATACCGGATTAGCACTTTTCCACACTTTTCTACTTAATCTAAAATTCGTTTGGAAAATTAATTCGTCGGAATAGTAATTATATTCCTATATTTTGCTATTCCATGGAGTGCCAAACAAACCGTAAAATAATACTCTACAGTTTTACTACTAGAACTCCATATTTAAAGCTATCACACTGTAGAAATTAGATTCAATATAGTACCGAATTATCACAACAAATTTTTGCATCTTTTCATAGGATATAAATTTGAAACTTTAATTTTTTTTATTCTTTTCTTTACTAAGGGCTTTCCTTAGAATCTTTGATTTATTGATCAAGACAATGTACTTCATGTGATAGTCATAGCTAGGTTAAAGCTGTAGAAAATATCCTTGGGAATATTTAAAAGTGGAAACACTTATAACTCATCTTTTTTTTCTTTAAAAAAGAAGTGCTCCTAAATAATTTCTTTTTTTTTTGAGAGAGATGAGAGTCTAGCTTATAAATTTTATTTTGTGTCCATCAAATTATTTTGAATCAATTCCTAAATAATTTCAACAATATATCTTTTCATATGCCTATTGCAAAAATCAATTATGCATCTTTCTGTAAAAAAGACGAAATTCTGTGATTCATTTCGTCACATATTCGATCTCACGCATAAAAAAAAAAAAAAAATCAAAAGTTCAATTTTCGTCTTATCGGATATCATGTTTTTTCTTGAAGTATCGAAAGTTCAATTTTTTTCGTCGTCCCACGGTACACAACATATTTTTTTTTGTCTTGTCACATATTCAATTTTCTGTGATTTATTTTTATTTTCGGATATCATGTTTTTTTCTTGAAGTATCGAAAGTTTATTTTTTTTTTCGTCGTCCCACGATACACAATATATATATTTTTAAAACTTTTTTCGTCTTGTCCTATGAAACACAATATTATTTTTCTCAGCTGAAAGTGCCTTAGAAATTTGAACGAAGGGAAATAAATGACAAAAAATAGTAAAATAAAAACAAATAAAAATATAGTCTAACTTCGAATTTCGAAGAGATACATAGTATTTTAAAAGAAAAAAAAACATAGAGAGTATTACATATATCACAGATACATTTGCATTTCATGTTTTTAAAATATGCTCAATTGTTGATTAGTATTGTATTTAATATGATAACCGTATCCATCTCCGTACAGAACAGTCAGTGCTGAAACTTTGGTGAGAATTGAGAAGTATTGTGATTAATTGTATACCAGCATGTGTTTGGGGTTTCATTGAAAACCAGGCCTTTCTTGTGATTATGGAAGGTATCTTGGCTGGATTTTGATTCTCTAGTGTGCAAGAATGTGCAGCGTAACATGTGATTTATTGGATCATTTTGAGAAGAATCACAAAAAGATTCTAACGATCCATGTAGTGTGCAGATGCGCAGTAGACGAATAAGATTGATCTTTGCTTGACACTACATCTAATTAATACTACCGAACGGTCTGTCTTCCTTAATTAGAGAAGGCTAATTAAAGGCTGGAGCTCATTACAATATTTCGGTTATATATGTTGAGTGTAGTAGAAAACCACGTCACTAGATCAACAACATGTGTCACACATTGGTAGCTGATATATAGCTACTGTAGTAGATACTATAACAGTAGATTTGATCTAAGTCAGATCCTTTTTGTACAACTCACAAAATACACTCCGTTTTGCATGGGTCTGAGTGTGGATATCATATTCAATATGATGAAAATTTTCGAGAAACTAAAATACAACTATAGTAATATATAATAAATAAAAAATAAATATAGCATACTAAAATAATTATATATATTATATATGCAAATAATTGCATATCGAACTATTATGAATCAAATCTGAATTAATTCGTTAAAAAAAGTTATCGAACTGATAGAAAAATCTAATTGATCGAACCAAACTTAAACTAAAATTCAATTGAACACATAATAAGTTATGAATTACATATATTTTTTGCACCTCTAGTTGAATCAGACATGATTTAACATTATCAACGAACGTATCAACTCCTATATCTGCGTAATATTTCCTTACATATTATTCATTTATGATTAACATAAAATTTCCACAAAGTTATCCAAAATCTTTTTGCAAAGTGACAATTAAACAACTTATCTGAATATTATGTGACTATAAAACGAACCAACTTATATGCTAGTTAAATTGTGAACTTTTGACTCGCTCTATGCATATCATCTCAGCAAGTTTCAAACACATTTTTAAGTTTTGAATTCATGCACTAGATGCTGACTCAGCTTTCCAAGAACAGAGGATGAAACTATTTAGGACATGAAAGGAAAAAAAAAGGATCTGTAGAGAAGATAGAATTTGAAAGCAAAACTATTCTCTACTGAACATCAATTGAAATTACAAATGTACTCTCTTTTCTATATCTTGTATTTTCTCTCTTTTGCTCTTTTTTTATCCCATTATTTTAGCATAACACCCCTATTTTATTTATACTACTTCGTGCATTTAATGCACCGTACACAAATACTCAGGGGCATAGCTACTTTGTAGCTTTGGGGTCCCAGTATCCAGTGTTATTTAAAAAAAAGAATTCAGACTCACTATTAATTGTAAATATAATTTTATCAAAGACCCCAGTGAAAAATGAACAGAGACCTTGATCTCTCACAAACCCAGTGATCAAGTACCTCTTGGGGCCCACTTATCACATAAAACAGTTAAATCACGGAAACGGTTATAATGGGTTTAATATGAGATAAAATGATTGAATCACAGAAAACCCGTTAAATTCATTTTTTTTTAAAAAATTTAACGCTAGAATCTGTCAAAACCGTTAAAATGATTAAAACTTTTCATTTTTTAAAAGCTTGTATACATCTATGTATTACTCCTCTCATAATGCACTAGTTTCTTCGTCAACTCGATTGTTGACTTGCTATTAACTCAAATCTTGGTTGCCTCAAATTATGGGAGATTCAAGTCATATAACAAATGTATTAGCCAAATCACATGATTAACACACAATGATGCAACAATGTAATCGATTTCACAAGTCTACAGTGTAACAATAGCTTGCTTCATTGAGAGCCATGTGAAGATTGTGTCCCTCACACAGAAAGTGAATCCCAAAGAATAGTATCTTAGAATCCTCTTTGTTGCCTTTCAATGAGATGTTTTTAGGCTTTCCATGTACTAAGTTGCCACGCCGACAATAAATATTATGTCTGATCTTATGCAAGTTAGATATTTTAAATTCTCAATTAGACTTTGGTATAGATTTGCCTTAACTTCCTCTCCTTTATCATATCTCGCGAGTTTTCTATTGAGTTCCATCAGTGTTGCTATCAAATTATAATTCTTCATCTCGAATCTTTTCAAGATCTCTTTCACATATGTTTGTTGTGAGACAAAAATATCTCTCTTAGGACTCAAAAAATATTTCATCAATCTGAGGTTTGTCATCTTGAATTCTTTCATCATAGCTCATTTAAACTCTTCTATGACTATTTCATAAAGATTAAAGCATCAACATACAAGGTTACGATTAATATTTCTTCTTTTCTTGACTTCACATAAATTGCATGCTCAAATATACACCGCTTCAAATCATTCTCCTTGAAATATCCATCAATTATTGTATTCCAGACTCTCCTTATATGCTTGAGTCTATACAACGTCTTCTTTAGTTTGAGCATCTTGTGCTCCTTTTCTGACTTAATTTACCTGAGAGGTAGTTCGATATACACCTCTTTCTCGAGTACTACATTAAAAAATGCTGACTCACTTCCATCTGGTAGATTGGCCATTCAACTTAAGCTACTTACAAGATTAGAAACCTGATAGTCTCCATTCAGGCTACTAATGTAAACACCTCGTCATAGTTGATACTGACATTTTGTCGATAACCTTTCACAATAAGTCCTGTATTGTACCTTTTAATTTCATCTAGTGGATTCAGTTTCTTCTTGAACACACATTTTACTCCGATCATCACTTTATATTTTTTTAGACAACTTAGCTAGTTCTCAGATCTCATTCTTTTCGATGACATTTATCTCCTCCTCCATCATCTTCTTTGATTTGTCATCTCGAGAAGTTTCTTCGCAGGTGATGTCCTCAGCATCATCCAACAAACACGTCAAATATACTTCTCCTATTATGCTATAGACATCATTTCATACTTCAAAATCGAGATTATCTTGCTCATCTTCTTCATCTTTACTTTCTTTCTCATTCCCTGAATTTTTTAATTTGATTCCTCATCATTATGGATTATTTTCGCAACTTCATCATCTCGAGTGATAACAATATTCAGAGTTGGAATGCTGACTGCTAGAGACAGAGCCATGTTGAGCAAGTGGGGTCTCTCAAAATTATTAATTAATATGCTTATTTTTATTTAAAAAATAGCTATAAATTCTCACTGAATCTCATAGAACCCACTGAAATTTTTTTCTCCCTCCATCTCTGATGACTGTTGTTGTAGGTTACTTCCATGTGTAAAATATCAGTTGGCGAACCATCAGAAAAAGATATCTTGCACAAACTGCATTTGATCCTATACTGTTTTCCGGGCATTAATAAACATAACCCAACATATGAAAGCCCAATGTAATTATATGCATGCATTACGGTGGGTAAGGCCCATAATTTAACTAATTATATTCACTATGAGAAAACAGAGCTAAAGCGCAAAACTGATACGATGAATAATAAAGCAAACAGAAGAAAACCTTCAAATTTTATATTATAGGAACCTATTTTTTCTTGTATCTTTCCAGCGTACAAAATTGAATCTTCAGGCAAGCACATTAGAAGTCAGTAATTATCCATTTTTTTCTTTTCTTTTAGAGATGGACTTTAAACTATATATCAAACTTTTTTTATTGAAAATATGAAAGTCAAGCTCTCAAATTTCATAATTATTTATAAGGATTCTCCATTAGAGTTTTGAACCTACAACCTCCCAATAACAAACTTTGAATATTCATAAAAATTTTCATTCAGATTTCAACCATGCGACATGAAGTATCTAATTTATTAAAACATTTGATAATAAGATCATAAAATGGTTATGACATTTCCTTCATGAAAAATAGAAAATTCTAGCAGGCGAAGAGTGCAAGTTGACAGCTTTTTACCCTGATTCACCTATTCTGTATATAATACTAATCATGAGTGAGGAATCATCTGTTCTTAATAAATAATAATTATTTTTGTACAAGAATGGGAGAGAATTTCGTAACATTTCACTCTTGAATAGTTCCAATGCAGATCTGATCCATTGTTCTGCTTCGCGGTCTGTATTGAAGCACATATAAAAATTCCTTAAATAAATTCACAGCATAGATCCGCGCAGAGGAAATACTAACTCAGAAGAGCATATATTGATATATACTTATTAACTCCCCTGCCTCCGTATCAATTTAATGCTCTCTCTCTCTTTTCTTTTTCGTAAGAAAACAGTTTGAAGCATTTGCAAAATTAACTATACCAAAAAGTATCATTATACCACTTAACATCTCAGATGAAGAGGGATTAGTATATACTAATATTTTAGGTTGTGAAATGAACAAATTATCTATCAATTATTTAGATGTTCCTCTGGAAAAGATTAAAGGAATTTTTAATATCTAAAATAGAAAAGAAATTACAAGGATGAAAATAAAAACTACTTTCCTTAGGAGGTAGAGTAACACTAATTAAGTCTGTACTATGTGCCATTCTATTATATTGGATGGCTATTTTTAGAATACCTACTTTAATTAGGAAAAAATAAAGCAATCACATAGACGTTTCTTATGGTTTGGAGGAATTAATGTTAGAAAAAAATCCTATTGTCTTGTTGCATGGAAAAATATATGTCAAAACAAAAAATAAGGAGGCTTAGGAATAATGAACATTAAAATTATGAATAAATCATTATTGTGTAAATTATTATGGAGATTTTATAATCTTAGAGAGAAAAGTTTATGGAAAGAAATTATTGTTCACAATTATAATAATAGAAGGACAAAAATATCTCCATTTTGGAAAGAACTGAATATTTTCCTAGTTAGTATTAATAAGAAATTGATAATGGACAATCTATCTTATTCTGGCATGATAGATGACTAACAAATACTCTCTTAAGACACAATATCTATTTTTATATGAATTAGCTAATAATACTGAAATTACATTAGCCCAAGCAATATGATACAATATATATTTACCTTTTTTTTAGAAGATTTTTTGGCTTATTAAGAAATCAACTAATTGAATTATATACTAAACTTAGTGTTATTACTTTAAATAGTGATAATGATGATATATTATGGAGATGGAACACAAACTGTATTTTCAGTACTCACTCATTATATATATGGCTGAAATTTGGAGGTATATCTAACTATTTAGAGGTGACAATCGGGGCGGGTCAGGTCGGGTTCGGGTTCGGATCGGGCAGGTCGGGTCAGTTTGACCTTTTGGAAGAAATCGGATCGGGCCAAGTCGGGTCAGGTTTGGGTCAATTTATATGTTGTGTTTTTTCAAATTTTTTGATAGATTTTGATTGGATTGAAGGTCATTTGATCTCGGGTCAGGTCGGGTTCGGATCAGGTCAGATTAGTTTGATTTTTTTAAAAAAAAAAATCAGGTCAAGTCAGGTTCGAATTCGGGTGGGTTTCTCGGGTTGGGTCGGGTTCGGCCAACTCTTAAACTATCAATATCAACAAACCTGGTAATCTCCTATTCCACTAAAAAACAAAATATTTCTTTGATTAATTCAACAAAATAAAATCTTAACTAAGGACAACTTACTTAAGAAAGGATGGTAAAATGATTCTAGATGTATATTCTGTGGTGATTTAGAGACTATAGACCATATATTCATACATTGCACAGTAGTAGTATGTCTATCGACTTGGATATGTAGATATAACAATAGTAATTTTCAATGTAATACTATTAGAGATTTATGGTTCATAGATGCTAATTTTCCATATAGAAATTCAAATATTTGTGAAATAATTAGAGGTGCTCTTCTATGAATACTTTGAAAAGAGAGAAATAAATTAATTTTTGAGGGGTAATTGTAAATCTTTAAGAGTGTTAGAAAATAATATAATTTTTCTAGCTAGATATTGGTGTCTTAAAAAAGGAGAATAATTTCAAAATAAATTATATTATATATTATCTCAAGATACTATGTTATTATCAGTGTAGGTTTTAGGAAGAGCTTTAGACTTGACACCAGCAGGGGCAGAGGACTTGTCTGGCGAAGACATTGATCTGATCTCTCCCCCTCTCATAGGTTACTGATTAAACTAGTTATTTTGATAAACAATAATGAATTTAGTAGTTTTGTCAATTATTCTAGTGCTAAGGAATGCTATAGAAAGAATATCACCAGGATTTGTAAGTTGGGATAAGAAAGACATTTATCTGAATGGAAGCATGAGAATTCTTTTGATTAGCTATTAAATTCTATTTTGTTTTTATGAATGCTTGACTTAGAATTTGAACTGTTATTTTGGTCAATTATTATCTTGTGATGATGGTTGTATTACAGATTAAAGCTTTTGTGTTTGAAAATAGTTGCTATGATGAATGTAGTTTAAATCTCTATGGTACCGGAGTGCGGTACCAAAAACTATCCGGTACCAAAAACTCTTATTTCTAATAAAATAGATGGTGAAAGCCACTACTTGTCAAAAAAAACTTCAGTGTAACAGTGTAAGAACTAAAAAAAAAATCTAAGGCGCACACAGTACGACGTCCAACAGTTTCATTGGGACCCATTTGACGTAACAGTATCTGCTCCAGCAGGATCGGACTGAAGCATACCTAACGATATAAGCCTTATAAGTGGACCACTTGCATGTTGCATAGGAAAGCACATGCATACTCGTTACCAGGTAACTTCTTTTTCATTTTCTTCTTTTTGATGTTGGAAGTAGTTGTAAAAAGCCTGCAGCAAAAGCTGGTTAATTAGGATATTAGTCGGAATTTGTCGAAATTGGTGGGTAAACTATATTACAAATATTTTTATCAGAGAGCATTTTTTGTGGATTTACATGTTTAGTCAGCTACTGACATCAATTAATTTGTTGTCAAATCCGATTAATAAGTCAGTTTATTTTTAGGCCAAGTAGTATAACAGTAAGAGTCATATTATTTTTCATCCAAAACTCTAATTTTCCTTATTTAAGACTTTGCATAAATAACGCTTCACAAGCATTAATCAATATCAATTTTTACCCAAATGGACGTTCATCAAATTTTAATCATATTTTGAATTTGACTAATTAATTTTCACTATTTATGCTTCATAGATTTTGAAAGTCCTAAATTTATGTATATTTCGCCTTAATAAAAAAAATTGAAGATGGTATTTCTTGTCACAACCCAGAAGTATTTTTTTTCATCTTAATTGGATGTTTAGATTTTTTAAAGTGAATGATTTTTTCGGTGTAATTTACTTCACAAATATATATATATATATATATATATTAAGAGAAATCATTTTATTTCCTTTTTTATCTCTTAAGTAACGATGAAAGATTAAAACATTTCATCTTCTAAAGGAAAAAAAAAGTAGATGCATTTTCTGTTTATTGGTTTCAAGCTGACTTTTTACATCAATCAAACATTTAAACTTGTACTTGTCACTTCTAAATTAAAATTAGTATACCTATTATCTAGTATGCAAAAATAAATTACATTATTTTGAAAAAAAGAAAAAAGAAAAAGCAAACAAAAAGGAATAAACACACAACTGCACAAGAAAAAGGAAACAGTTAACCTTAGCCTTCACACCATGGCCCAAAATGTGTAAAAGAGGATTTTGCCGTACAAGCTGCATGTGATGCATCTGACGAGACTGAGTGCAGTCAAGGAAATAGAAAAGTAGTGGTTCAGTTGAACATACAATTTACAAATCAGAAGTTCTGATGGATCTGGCACAAGCCCAATGGGTCCTAATTTGTTGAAAGTTAGAATTGAGCTTATCTCTAATGCTCAGGAATCAGCATCTGTCTCCATTCTTATAGAATGGATGTTTCCTGCCTCACATTTGATGTAAATTAAATATGGTCATGCGATAGTCCAATCATGTAACTTCTGAGATTTATTTTCTATGTAGGATAATTTTATGATGCATTTATTTTAAGTTACACCGCACTAGCGTACATCTCAAATATAATAGTTATAATTAAAGGATTGAAAGATCCTTTTCAATATTACAAAGAAAATTCTTTCAATATAATGCTTTTCTCATTTTCGGATATGTATATTTAATGTAGAATAATTTTCATCCTTGAATTAGTTTAATACGGTGAATACTATTTTCTAACTAAAAGAAATTTTTTGGTTAGTTTTAAATGTCGTGCATTTTTTTTCTTTGTTTTACAAACAGTTTTTTTATTAATAGCAGTTGCGAATATTTTATCAAAATTTCGATAATGTCACTACCTTTTTTAAAATCAATTATCCAATTAACCGGTGCTAAATGGACATTTTTAAAGTCCCTTTTTTCTGATAGTGAGTAAAGCTGTATATAATTCAACATCACATATTTTAGCTCTAATCTCCTACCATAACACTCCATGGATCAATTGTATTTCGTCAAGCACAAACTCAAACTCAAATTTGCACTGTTTTTTTATTTAAACAATATATATTTTATAACACTTTGGTTGATGGACGGTCTAAGATAAAATATTTCAAATGAATATCACCATGTCTCTTTGTTATAATTTTGTAGCTGTCTGATGAAACAGGGAGATCTCTTTTTAATCTAACAGCTGTTTTATGAAATGGAGAGCATCTGAAAGTTAGATCCAGGAACAGTGACTTTATCTTATCTTTGGAACATAAACTTCCATAGATCCACCAACAGTAAGCTAGTAACATAGTAACCCTTTATCACAGCAAGTTTCTTTCTATGCCAGATCTGGCTTCACATAGGGAAACCTGATTTTCCATGCCTACAGTATGTTGCTTAACAGTAAGGATTACTGTTTCAAATTAAAATAAATAAAATAATATGTTCATGATTACAAAACCAATCTTACAGGGCATATTCAAATTTAGTGGAATAATAAAGGAACTGGGAACTGAGTGTCAAAAGTTCAGATTTTTTGTGTGTGCTATTTTAGTCATATTAAGCTAGTAGACACTAGCTTAATATGACTAAATTGATCATAATATTTCTAGACACTCTTACTTTAATTCATCTTTCCCATTAAATCCAGAATAGTCTATTCCACTGTAATAGAGAGGAACTAAAGTGTGAATGAGAGACCGATCTGAACAAATTGCTGAATAGGCCCAAAAACTTGAACAATATAATCTTAATTGGTTAGGTAAAAATTACATTTTAATGAAACCATTGCAATAAATTCAATCTAACTCTAATTAAGTTATTATTCAATTTTATGTCTTTTTTTTTGTAAGTTATGACCTCAAGAGAATTACTGCTTCCATTGAAATAGTTAAATACTGAAGTTTATGTTGATTAACGAATTTGCATCATCACCAGCATGATTATAAAATTAGATATTTACAAATTGGAAATATTTATTCGAGCCAATATTACGTGAGAATTAAGTTGAAGATCTATCTGAAATCGGACCATCTAAATCTGTTTGTTTGAAAGTAAAAGAACTGACACATTATTCCTAATGAATTCTGAAATTATCTGAAGATGCACCCTAACGCTGTTACACTCGTGCAACACAAATTACAGCATGGCAAGGGCCACAGTCGGTGGTGTTCTCCAAGCTGGAAGTACGTACTGATGCTCTTTCCTTGATCGAAAGGCAATGTCTGACCAGGCGGGGAGACAATCATACCAAACGGCGGTCCCTAGATGATATGCCAGATTCATTCATTTTATCTAACCAATAGATAGAAGATGGTATCCGAGACCATTGGTTTTAAATGCAGCCGCGGTCCCTTATGTTCAGTGGAGGATCCAGCTAGTTACCCAGGGCATAATCTAACATCAGTAGAAATAATAATAATAATAATAATAATAATAATAATAATAATAATAATAATAATAATAATAATAATAATAATTTGTAATAATGCATAAAATAGTTGTATCTCTTTCTCTCTTTTTTATTATCCCACGCTTGTAATTTTATAATTCACATCCAAAATAAATTAGAAAAAAATAAGCTAAGAAATTGATGAAGAAAGGAAATAAAGCGCCATATTTGTTGTCCTCACTAATTTATGTAGTTAATTGAGGCACTTTTATGGTACATATAGTTTTCATTATTACTCTTTTACGTATTTAATAAATAATAACTCTTTTTTTCTTAATATACATTTTATGTAATTAACGTGTTCACATATCATATCTGGTGAAATCATGTATTTTATCTTCTTACGTCAATTTTTAATGTCAATCGTTTTAAAGATAGAATCAAACTGTTAAAGATATAGCTGCCTCGAAATTTAAGCCTAGGTAGGGTCGATCTAAGCTTGTTGATGCCTAACTCCGCCCCTGTTACATACATATCAAATAATCGGATATTTTATGCACATACAAAACACGTTAAATATTCTTGTTATTCAAGGTCTAAATAAATGATAGAATTATTTAATTATTTATAATGCATTAAGTACTAAAAAATTTAGATAGAAAGAAACACATTGGTATTACTCAATTTGAATAATAAATCTGATAAATTAAATAAGAACATCAACAAATTAAATAATAATATTAACAATTTGAATAATAAAGTTTAAATATCTTAACATGAACAATAAGAATAAAAAATTACTTAACTTGAATAGTAAATTATTAGTATTTTGCTCGTGTATTGCTACGGTGATATTTTTCAGAAATCATATCTTCATGTGAAAAATAAGGAAATAAAAATAAAGATAATTTAGTAATTAATGTAAATTTCAATCATGAATACATAATTAATGCAAAATAAATATAAATTGAGAGGAAAGTTAACATTCAACATTTAAGGAAAGTTGAAATTCATAATTAATGACAATCTAAGAAAAAAATAAAACAAAAGAAAACAATCGTACTCCTAAATTATGTAATATTTCGTGTAACAAACAAAATTGAGAGAAAATTCTAAATTTAACACAAATTGTCATAGATATAGTAACATTATTTGATGAATAACTCAATCCGATGAGTGATATTAGATCTAAAAATTCAATAAAAAATCGGGATCGTTGCGGATCAGAACACATACGTCCTTAATAAGGAGTAGAGATATAATACAAAAAATGATAGAAAATGAGAGAGTGTGTTAATGAGTAATGGCGAAGAATAAATAAAATGAGAGACGGGAGAGTAAGAGAGAGATAGCGAGAGGGAGGGAAACAGAGAGGAGAGGGAGGGAGGTGGAACACATTTATTGTCATACTTAACTATGATAGCTGGCTGTTATTGTGTCAATGATTTATGGGGCTCACAAAAAAAATATTAAAACATCTCTATAATTTAAATCATGGCCGTTTAAACTCATTTAGAACGTCTAGATGCTATGAAAGTCAGCTGTCATAGCTCAAATATGACAGCATAATCAGATCCGAAGGGAGGAAATAAGAGAGACGAGAGATAACAAAATCGGATTTGTTATTTTATATCTATTTTAATATTGTCTCGCGTATCACCGAAACGTCTTCCTAATTCTTATTATACAGTCTAAAGTATTCACTATCTATTAGTATTATGCATCCAGGTTAATTACCTTTAACCTTTTCTAGGCACAAGTATAGTTATGTTAACTAACTAAACAATTATGTATAAGTACATTTGCAGAGAAAAGTACGGTAACTCGATAAGCCAACATAATCCCGAATTTAGTTGCATTTGTCTTGGTTGTGCAGTTTTCCACTCAGGTTTTAGTTTTGGAAACACTACAAGGTCCCAAATATTTGTCTGTTATTTAATACACATTCATGTAGCACGTATTATGCACCAAAAAAATATAGATGTTTGCTGGGGTTATTGATAATGATCCTCAACTTATAGGTTATCGTACCAAACTGTAGGATCTCTAAATGAATGCAATTTGTGATGTTGTGCAATGTCAATAAAAAAAATCAACCCGAAATAATTAGAAATTAACAAATAGTGTCATTATGTATCCGCCACAAAGGATCTAAATTATAGTTAGTTTCTCAATTTGATATCTGTAGATTATGTAGCTCCTGTTTGTCGATGACAGTTTTCAATTAAAACAGCTGATTATATAGTGTTTGACCAGTCATAATATAATAATGTATGACTGAGATTGATTAAGACTTAAAATTATGAATCAATCTTTGGTTTAGTGACAAAACACCCTCTGTATAGAAGATTACGGGTTCAAAACCCAAATAATTTTTTTTTATAGATATTTATGAAATTTGAGATTTTAACTCTCATCTTTTTTTATAAAAAAGACTTAAAATTGTATTCATTGCATAGAGGTGTTTTAAGTATTTAAAATATAGACTCAAAATATATCTAATGGAATCCTCTATGCTCCTAACAAATAAAGGCTATCATGTTCACAGTATCTCATTCTCACTTCAATTTTTATCCTCTGTGTCTAGAAAAACAGTGCCTTTTCTCACCATTGCCCTTGTTGGGGGCCATGTACTGTAGAAACCAAACGGTCCCATTCCAAAAAGATTATAAAACAAAGAAAGACAGAGAAGGGGAGGGAACATATTGGGCCTTGGGGTCTTTGAACTTTTAATATAAAGAGACGACTTGCACAACCTTCCTTTCAAACTAAGCCTCTAGGTTGTTTCACTAGCTTATTCCTTATTTTTCCTCCTCTGGCACCAAAACTTACAGACTGGAGTTTGGGTTTGCCATTTTCATCTTAGGAGCTAGAGCAAACTTCTTGGTATAACTTGAAACTGGAAGTTATTCTGAGTTTTCTTTTTGGAATTGAGGAGAAAATGTCGAGCCAGCGAAGAAGGATCACAGACGAGGAGATCCGCGAGCTCGTCATGAAGCTTCAAACTCTCCTGCCTGAGTCACGTCGGAGGAGTACAAATAGGGTAAGGAACATTGATTAAAATGTATTACAAAAGCCATTGTTACATCCATTAGTTATTTTAATCTTTTCTATTAATTATTTCTTGTTTGCGATTTGAGGAAAACGCATTACTCTTTTGCTTGAATTAATTATTTTTCCATCTAGGCCAAGTTTACTTGAACTTATATAAATGATCCGAATAAGCTACATTTCAGTATATATAGCTTCATTTACAAAATTATCTGGGGCTATTGGAACGCGAATGACAGAGAAGAACTTGGCAAAATTGGGTAGTCCAATAGACAATTATATACCTTTTCTTTTGGAAAAATGCTTTTTTTTTCTAAAAGTAAATCAAGAAAAGATGGAAAAATTAATTATCATTGAGTTTATTTAAGTGTTATGTTAAGGACCTGTGAAACTCTGTTGAATTTCAAAGATAAAAGAAAAAAAATAACGCTTAACATATGATTATTTGAAGACAAGATTTCAAAATGATAATATGACTTGATTAGATGCTAAATTTGCACAGGCATCAGCATCCAAGCTACTCAAGGAGACATGCAGCTACATCAGGAGTTTGCACCGAGAAGTAGCCGACTTGAGCGATCGGCTTTCGGATATAATGGAGACAATGGATGGTGACAACCCTCAGGTTGAGATCATAAGAAGTCTTCTTGATTAGGTCTTACTAGTTAGAGGTCTGAAGAGGGAAAAAAAGGAAAATGATTTCTTAAGTGAGAGAAAAAGAGGCTAATTTTGAAGTTGTTTCCTTTCCTGTTTTGTTTACTCTTCTATTTACATAATAATATATTCATAGTGTAATAAATATATCTAAAGGGAACCTTCTGCTCAATCAATCCCATTGATGCCGATCAAAAGATGATCATTAATTTCGTCGTCTTTGTGACTACTATTTTTTTTCTGCCAGCTTGCCACATTGACTTTTTATTAATTTTACCACGGTTCTACTTACACTGGCTCCTGAATTTTTGAAATCTGAAGGGCAGTGTTAGAGCTTAGAGAAAGACCTTTTTGTCCCATAAACAATTCTCTCATTTCGAGCTAGATTGCCAGAAGTTGAGCTACTTATTAGGGGATGTATATATGATTTAGATTCACGGAGCTTAACAAAAGTGTCCTTAATTAACGTGCTAATAAGTTTGAGTACCGGTGAAAAGAAAAGGAGTGTCCTTAGCGTGCTAATAAGTGATAATAAAAGTGTTAACATGAAAAACACCAGTGAAAAAAGAAGAAGTTTGAGCACCGGTCTTCGATATAGTGGCAAAAATAATGTGTTTCGTGTGAGAGATTACTTGTTCAAAATGATAATAGTGATTATTTATAGACAATTAAAAATTAAATAACTTCAACTTTTATGTTTACTTAAAAAAAATGTATTAGTTAAAGTAGTCCATGATGCGATTCTATATAAAATGGGATATCTTGTTCAAACCAACATGTGATCGAATCTGATCGGATGTTAATTAATTTTTTACTTTTAAATTCGTGTATAGGTTTGTGACCTGTACATATGTGTCTACTTGAGGTGTCAACAGATCGGATACTCAAAAATAGTAGTTAAACTGTACTATCTAATTTCAAGATACAGAACTACATCTGAGTCGTACAAGTTAAAAGATTTCTTAAATTTGAATTTATATTTCAAAGATGACACAAAAATAATAGTAAAATAATTTTTGCAACTCAAATCTAAGTCATCTTTCAAAAACTGAAAAAAATAATACAAAAAATTCAGATATATTTGGTATTCTATAAATTTAATATGTAAATTATATCGAGCAAATTGGATCGAACATTTGAGCTTCAGTTTTTGAGATATGGATCTAACTAAAACCCTTTTTATTTTGTAACTCATCGTAACCTAACTCCACACACACATGTAATAACTATGGTGCTCCTAAGTAAAAAAACATACTTTATAATCTCCAAAATATACTTTTTAATAAATTCTTTATATAGATATAAAATATTTGTATAGTTTTCTAAATATTTATTTTGGTCTTTTAAAAATTACTATACAAACCTTTATTATTTTATATTATCTTGGAGTTATTTTAAATTTTAAAATAAATACTTAAAAATCTAATAATGGAAAAAATATATCTTTTAAGATTTTTATGGTAAATTTTTTTAGCAATATAAATTGAAATTTGGAAATATTGAAAAAAATTTAGGCAATTGACATTCAGATAATTTGAAAAAATATTAAAAAAATCTTAGAAATAAAAAAAATAGAGACATATTGTTGAACTTGTGCATTTGATTATGTTTCAAATTTTGTGCAATTTAAATATCATTTGATGTTAAACAAAGAATCCATTAAATTATAACTATTGTAAATTATATAAAATTTTAATGATCTTTGATGGATTAGTAAATATCTGATATTTAAATTTTATGAATTTAAAACACTGTCAAAAAAATAGAAGACCAAGAATATAATTTGTTTTTTCTATTTCTAGGATATTTGAATTTATTTGAAGTTTTATTGTTAAGATTATCAAACTAGTCAACGTAAGTGATTCCTCATTATACATATAAATAGAGTGAGGGTGTAATATCATATCGATGATCAACCCAAAAACAACGCTAAATTAGTAATCACGTGTATTCTATCAACAAACTGACTCAAAACTCTTATTTCTTATTTTAGTGAGAGTTAGAGGTAGTATGTAGACAAAGTTGAATAAGTTCTATTGTAAATTTCAGAAGAAATATGAGTCAATTGGCTTGTTTAGTGGGGGCAGAAAAGAACGATACTAGTTGTTAATTAACCTAGTTGATTTTTTTTATCATTTGTTGAAATAGTGTATATCGATCTTGGCTTCTTGGCACAGTTGTATGTAGCTATCACACCAGCTGCCAGGAGAAATACATTAGAAATAATTCTAGCTCGCTTTTACGTGCATAAGATAAATTTAGACATGGACATGCTATTAAGGAATAAGGAGTACAGTACAGATACTAGCAAGCTAGTGTCCTCCAAAGTTCCAACTGGTTCTGTACTCAATTATTGAACTATGAAAAAAAAATGGAAGTATGGGTTTCACTAATATAATACTTATGCCATAATACGTCTCAATTTAATGATAACCAGAGAAATGCAGTAAAAAACTTCATCAACCTCTGCATTTTAATTTGTAGTATTCGATTCAGTCGATTCATCATCCTCTGCATTTTTTTTCTAAAAAGATAAAAAAAATAATGGACACATTTTAAGATTTTATTAGAAAAGTAATGAAAAAAAATCACGAATACGTGAGAGAAATATATCTTATAAAAAAAATGAAGGATTAATCAATATACTTGTTAAAAGAAAAAAAAAACAAAATAGTTAAAAACCGACGAGAACGATCTTCATGTTAAAAATGTATGGGAGATCTGGGGACAATTACATAGAGGTAATGGATATTTTCTCTTAAGGCGATTGAAATTGTTAGGGTTATATACTATCATTTTCATCTTCATTATTAAGCATCTTAAATAAATATAATTTATGCTAATGATGTTATTATTTATTTAATTTTTTGTGTAGCAATTTAATATTTAATTCGATACCACTAAATGAAAAAGTAACTCATTTAGTTAAATAATAAAATATTATATAAAATAAGTTAAAATAGAATTATTATTTTGAATTATGATACATGTAGGTCATCAGGGGTGGATGCAGAATTCTAATCAGGAGATAATAGTCAGATTGTAATAACTTATTAGGTTCAAACCCATTAACTAATTGGGTGATAAATAAAAAAATAATAATTTAACATATATTCTTACCTAATAAAAAAATATCAGAGTAATATCATTTATATATTAAATAATAATAAAATAAAACTCAAATTAATAAATAATCAAGTCGATGAATAATCTTTCTTTTACGGGACTTCATATTTTAAAATATTTGTATAATTCTTTCATTATCTACAATATGAGATTTTTTTTCAATGAAAATAATCAAACAATTCAAGAGAGCAAAAAATTGATCCAAGAAAAATAAATTAATAAAATTTTAATCTAAAAATAATATTTTTTTAAAATCTAGAACAACTATATGAATTAGAATCGGTTTTATTATAAAACCGGCCACAACTTAGATTAACTAACTTAAGAAAATATCAATTTGTGCTGATATTGAACATGGAGAAGTTAATTTATTTGCTAATGAATGCATCTTCCGAATTTACATCTCCTAACTTGAAATTTAAATTAACTGTCGGACTTTATTAAATTAGAGCCGGTTTTATAAAAAAAATCGGCTCTAATTCAATTATTGAATTAAAAAATTCATAAAATAATTAGAAATAGTTTTTTTTTATTAAAAACCGATTCTAATTGACTCAATTATTGAATTAGAATTTTTTTTTTATTAAAAACTGATTCTAATTGAATTAGAACCGGTTTTTAATAAAAACCGACTCTAATATATTCTTTTAGAGTCAGTTTTCTATTTCACCAGTGCTAAATAGACGGTTCTAAATCTTTTTTCTAGTAGCGAGTCCTTGAAAATGCACCCAAAATCGACCAAAGCTATTTAGATTCGAATTTTAAAATAGAAATTACCAAAACATCCTTCCCCAACAGCTATTAACCAATGACACACCTCGTCGTCAACTCCAACAACGACTAGTACATAGATACAACTCTACAAATCATCAGTCGCAAATCATGCCAACATAAACATTAACGATGAAAATTTCAGCATTCTGCAATACTGGCATCAAGTCAAGGGCGCGTTTCCCATTTTATCATATATGGCTCTTGATATTTTTGCCGTTCCCGTTTCCACGGTAGTTTCTAAATCTTATTTTAGTGCAGTTAATAGGGTTCTAATTGACAAAAGAATGAGTTTGGGTCCAGACGTATTTGAGACACTAGCTTTATTAAATGACTAAAATGATGCAGAAAAAAGACTTCAGGATAAGTCTTGGATGCATGCAATTGACACTGAACAATCAAGTGCTAATTCAGATATACCAGATGGTCCAGATCCAGAGCCAAGCCAGTAAGATTCGTATGCCTTCAATCCGTACATGTACAACTTCGAAGAATATGGATACGCAATGTACAATCAACACCACTATTTCTGAGGACTAAGGTATAATTTTCATTTCAATTTTAATATTTAAATTTATTTTTTTAAACTATACTAATATATTTTTACGTTTTTAACTTAGTCTATGTTTCTAACATCTCAAGTTTGAAAAAAAGAGGGAAAACTTATAAATATAAACATAAACTTTGAATATTTATCATATTTTAAGAAATACATATGGCATTTTTTTTCCTTTTCTTTTGCAATTCTCCATTTTTTATAAATTATAGTATATAAAATATATACGTATTTTTCTGTTTCTTCAATTTAAAAAATATATATATTTTTTGTAATTTTCTCTCATTTTTTGGCATTTTTTTTAACTTTGTCCAAATTTTTGGAAAAAAAAAACATAGTATTATAGTATATAAAAAGTTAGGAAATTTTTTTCATATTTTTTTCTTTTTAGATTTTTTAATTTTCGACATGGTTAACACGAATAAGACACGCCGTGACGAATCAATACGACACAAACAAACACGGTACAATTAGGCACGAACACGATTATACACAACACGGTTAAGCACGGCGTGCCTTAACCATACCGTGCCGGTCATTTTCAACTTTTAACATGATACGGCATGGCACGATAAAAATAATAAAATAATATTTATGCCGTGTCGTGCCTAAAACACGGCTTGACACGACACGACACGACACGGTAGAACACTAACTATATCCGCCCCGCTTAACATACAGCAGGCTCTTAACTTTTCGGTTGACAACATGAATACAATTATTATAAAATAAATCTAAGAATTGAAATACTGAATGCAGTAAAAGGGCAACTACTTTGCTTTATCCGATAGCAACACGACCAACTAAACTAAACTGAGACATTTAACAAGTGGGAAAAAAGAGACGACGTGGTCCGTTTCTTGGTAGCAGGACAGGAGCTCACCTGTTTTAAACTTTTAATTTCCCAGGGCCACATTTTCTGGATTTTTGTTACGCGTTATGCTTAAAATATTTTAGTTAAGGTTTGATATAACGACTCAGCCAAGTCAGAACAACATCAAATTCTACGCAACTTCAAAATGACAAAGAGGAAAAAAAATCTTAAAGAATGCTAAAAACAAATAAAAAAAAATTCAAGCAATGTTTTAATAAAAAAATATTTACCTTTAAAAAAAATGTGTTATTGAAATTTTCCCTCTATCTCTTGGCTTTCTCGTTCTTTCTTTCTTACTCTCAGTTTCTTTTTTCTTTTTCTTCTCCTTTGCCTTATCTTTTTCCTTCAAAGAACAATATATAAGCAAGCAACTTCTATAATTTCTCTCTTCCTAAAGCCTACCTGTTGGCAATGATGCCTTGATCGACGATCTGCCACCTATATCATAGACAATCAGCCTCTAGTAAGCTAAGATCTGACAGTATCAGCCTCTTATCTGTTATCTCAGGGTCATAGACTCATATTATATAAGTAAGCTTCTGATGGAAATTAATTTGGCGACAGATCATCGAGAATAGGGATCGACAGCCACAAACTAGCTAGCGTTTGAGTGAAAATAGCGAAAGAAATGATTTTGATACAAGACAAGAGAATAACCGTGCAACAGTGGAAGAGAAGAGAATCAAGAGAGAAAGAGAGGAATTGGGACAAGCGTGCGAGGCGAGCTAAGGAAAAGAAGGGAATGAGCGGCGCATCGATGAAACTAGAATTTTTACCGCTTCCCTCCTTTTCTCCGCCAAAAAACCCTTGCTAACAAAATTATTTCAAAACCGTAGAATTTTAAACGGAATGGAAATAAACGATCGTGAAACAAGGTTATTTTTGTACCGTTTCGTTAAGGCAACCAAATTTTTGGCCATTCCGCTTTTCATGTTGTTCTACAAACACTATTAATGACTGTTTCGTTAACAGTTCCGTTTTAATGAGACGAAACAGTTAAACAGTTACCGGATCTACCATTAACAGCCCTATCTATGCAGATATAAATGGTCTACGATATATAATAACTTGGAAATAAGTGCGTACTTCTTCTTGCAAGAAATAATGGGTTGCATCTGACCTTGTATGAGATTTTACACTATTTTAATTGGAACTCATTCATCTCTACCATTTCATTTCACGTGAACCTTTTTTCATCTCGGTATCGAAAATTTGTAGCAATGACAATTTATGATTAACCCATTATAGTTATAAGATGCACTTGTTGGCTTGTTGCACAAAAGATCGGATCAAACCACAGTTTAAAAATTTTCCCTTTTTAACATTAAAGGTCTGTCAGTAATTAAGCCTATTCTCAAGAGATAGATTAGGATATAGGAGAGAAAAAATAGATTTCAAAATAATATAACTTTAAGCTCTATATTTATGCCTTGTACTTTTACGGTCTGAATGATTTTGTCCCTGACATGTATAGAGAGAGAAATTTTGAGAAGCACGTAGACTATTTAAGTAATTGGCTGTAATAAATATCACTAATCGTCTTTGAATTAAAGTGGATTATAATTTTTTTTTACTTTCGTTGTAAAGATTTTAGTTATTGCTTTGTTGGATCATAATCTTAGTTTGTGAAATTGAGCCAGGACTTCACCACTTAAACGACTCGTGTGGGATTGCAAACGAGCTAATTCAATTGAGTTAGGTTCATCTCACAAAATGATAAATCGGGCAGAACAAATTTTAGTGAGACGTTAATTAGTTGAAAGACTCAGTTTAAATTCAGTTTGATATAACTCTAATCGCTAGTCGGTTTATGAGTCAATGCATGTGTGATGATTAAGTGTGATGATTATGATTGTAGAGAGTAAGAGAGTGGGTCTGTGGGAGTTGTTTGTCAACTTTTTCAAAGAAAAAAAAATGATAATGTGGGAGTAAATTAGATTTAGTGAAATTTTTTGGGTTTAGATATTTGACGACTCATTTAAATTATTTGGCTATAAAAATATAACCATAAGTCACGAACTCACGATATATATTAAGTCACAATATAATATATACGGGCTAATAAACCAATCACAAAACCGTTTATATAAATAATAATTAACTCTAATTAATAATAAGTTCGGTTTCAACTAAGAAAAATGTTATGATGATACTAGAATCGATATCCGTTAGTATTCACGTTAAATAAATTTATATTAAAGTTAACAACTTTAATAAATCTTGGTACTTGTGAATTAATGTCTCGTGCAATTAAGAGACTGCTGTTCAACATGCATGTTGGCTGCTGATACTATCGTGGCTTAAAAGGGCTGAAAACACTATCGTAACTCTTTCTTCTTCTTTTTTTGAGGAAAACACTATCGTAACTCTAAAACAATATATAACAAAAAAAAGTTATTAAGAATATAAGAAAATTAAATGTAATTAAACAAGAGCTTCTTAAAAATCAATGTGAATTCATATTTTCACAATAAAAGTTAGTGAATTTTTTTTGTTAAAAAGCGTAAAGCCAAGTGCTCCTAAGAGCAATGTTCTAAAAAAACAGCGGCTAAGTATCATAATCAAACAATTTTTTTTCACGATATACATTATTATATATTTAAATCAAATATTTTTCATCCAACTCTATTTTTAATAATAAAAACTTTATATATCATTTTTTACTCAATTGCGCATTCATAAAATTATAGTATTTTTTTCCAAAATGACTGAAAAAAATAGAATTCAATTATTTAATTTTTATTTGTCATTTCTAAAATTAAAACCAAGACACAAAAAAAATATAATATTTAAATAACTTATTTATTTGAATAAATAATATTTTCATATATTAAATTATGAACATCAAATTATCCATAAAATTCTGATTAATTGACCACATAATGATTAATCACTTGAAAAGCCCCTTCCGTCCATCAAGCACATTCTCTTAACTAAAAAAAATATTATCATGTTTAAATTTTGATTTATATTGCACAAAAAATAATCTATAACAAAATCTTGTGGGATACAGAGATTATAATTTTTAGAGTTTTCAAGTATTTTTTTTAGATTTTTTTAAAATAGCCCGGAAATATCAATACACTAATAAATATTTGCATATTTGAATAAATTATTTTCAGAAAAGTGAAGTAAATATTAAAGAAATTCTAAAAGTAACGCAAGATTTTGAGATAAGAAATTTATTAAGGAACAAAAAATTGACATTTAGAGATGATAAAATATACGTTTTAATTAAAAACGCCCAAATTTTTATTCCAACACTAATCTGTTAGTTCTGCAATTATCATTATATTTAGCTTTATCTTTATCTTTGTATAATTTATCAAATAGTATGTACAATTGGACCCTTGTCTAATTGTATTTTACCTCTCTTCGAATTGGAGAAAAAAAGGACCATGACAGGTGTTGTAAGCAATTTAAAATTTGTGACATCTTTGAAGAGTCAATGTTTGATATTTTTGCTATATCTTTCCAACATCAACTCGGATTTTGATAATTCAAAATGTTATGAACAGAAGATAGCGAGATCGATAATTCAAAATGCCATGAGCCCTCCACTCACCCGCTTTCTTCTATTATCTTCTCTTTGCTAAATAGCCATTGCTTCTTTCTACTTAGGCTCAATAGGTTCACTTGGAATACTTATTTGAGTGATTTTATTAATAGTCTTTGCTCGCTTTTTCTTAAATAGGTTCACTTAGAATACCCACTTCTTTGTACGCTTTAGGCCTCAAGCGATTTCAATCATTTACATCTTGACTGCAAATTTCACTTCTGACTACGATGATTCCAGTCAGCAAAGAAATTAAACATTATAACATGCTCACTAAAACAAAAACAAAAAAAATCTTTAGCTGAGACCCAAAAGAACTATATGCATTTAACCAAGGGGAAAAAATCTTTCACCGGAGAACAAATTCAAAATTGATCATCCACAGGCATCAATGTATGCAATGTATGCAGGGATGCACAATTGCTCACTCATCATCTTCCCCTTCATCATCACCACCAGCTGCCTTCTTAGCAGCAGCTTTCATGTTCTTTCTCTTTACTCTACCTGGAGGGCCATGGCCAAAGGGGCTTGTCAGAGAAAACTCAATGTGCTTCTGGGAATCAGTTCTAACCATTAATGACGGGATGTTCACCAACTGCCTTCCAACCCTATTACCAGCATTTAATAAGCTAAATATCAGACTCAAATATTGTGTTTCTTAATATAGCAATATAGAACTTAATATAACTATTCCAAAATGGCACTCAGGAATAATAGATGCAGTCACTGATTTTGCAACCTCAGACATACATTAGCAAATATCAAACATCATTGTGCCTTTAGATTTCAAAATTAGCAAAAAAACATAAAAAACAGCCTTTTAGTAACAACTACCAAAAGCAAAAAGCAATAGAAAACCACCTAAAACATATCATCAAATTGGTCACACAGCTGTTGCAAAAGTATAAAAGTACAGGTAGAAATAGCAAAAATATTACTGGGGCAATCAGAATGAAAAGGACTTTATAATAAAATCACAGAGTTCTCACCCTCTAATATACATCAACATTAATTTCTTTCCTCATATTGTCCCATGAAAACAAAAATCTATACGATTTGTCTATTGGCTGTGTCAGATTGCATCAAAGAATGATTAAAAGATAGATCACAAACCATATAACAGAATGATTTTGAGTGAGTATTGAGTTTTACTCATCACATGACTCACAATAAGGCAACTCATAATAAATTGAGATACAATTTACGCAGCTATATATAATTCATATTATAAAAAGACAACAGTACGAATTCAATTACATACACACTAAGAAATACCACATGTCCTGACATAAGAAGTCCTTGTTTAAACCAACAATGATTTTTATTTTCATTTTTGAAAAACAATAACAAAAAATTGAATCATAATTGTCATCCATCTCTCAGTAAAATCGCATTCAAAAAATAAGTCAGACAAGTATAAGACAAGGCATCAGAAAAAATGTGAGCATCAGAATATAGTTTATGCATCAATAAGACACAACAGATGTGCTTCAGATGACCATCGTGAGTAAATAAGGTTTTATTCATCATCTTGCCCACTAAGAATGCTTAATAACAAAAATTACAAATCGGAACATAATGAGTTCTTGACTATATTGCGTAGTTGGATATAACCAGAAACTATATTGACACTGGCATTTACAATATATAACACCCGCACAACAATGTCATATAATATAAAACAATACAAAAAAAGGATTAGACATAGACAGATTAAAAAAAAGTAAGAGATAAAAAGAAGAACCTTATGTGGCGCTGTCTGATGAGAACTCTGGCATGGTGGATTGACTTTGCCATTCCAGTTTTAAAGATGATGGTTTGAAGCCTCCTGGCGAGGAAGTTCTCGACAGTAAGCGCAAGCACATAATCGAGCTTGTTCTGGCTCTCTTCAAGGAGACCGTATCTCTTCATTCGACGAAGCAACGCCTCTCCTTCGAAGATACGCTTCGGGTTCTTCTCGTCGAGCGTAAGAAGCTCCCTGGCAGCGTTACGGATCCGGCTGAGAGAGAACTGGACGCGCCAGAGCTCGCGCTTGCACCGAAGACCGTACTCTCCGACCAGCTTCAGCTCCGCGTCAAGACGCTCCTTCTCGTACGGACGGCGCGGCTTCTTAAAGGTCTTCCCATCTGAAAAAGAGAAAAGAGATCATTACTTGTTTTGCAAGAAGATCCGAGCGACGGAAAGGGACAGAACATAGCTCTTACAGTTGCGATAGAAACTGACGTGAACCATGGCTCGAGAGGATGATCGTCAATGGCGCCTCTCTCTCCCCCTCTCTCAGACGACGTTAACGGCGGGCTGGGCAAAACCCTAAACCTAAAGTTTTATATATACTGATGACAAAACCCTAAATTTAGAGTTAACGCATCATGTTATGGGCTGGGCTTGCTTGGATAGAATCATATTGCAGGTTGAGTTAGTTATTTCAACTGCGCTCTATTGGGCTGGAGAAAATTTGGGAAAGCGGAAGTGTATTTGACTATTTGTGTTACTGTCCATGGACAAATATAGTTACGATTCTTACTTGTTTGATTCCGTCGAAAATCAATTGGTTTGAAAAGAAATCGACATAAGAAGTTACAGGGGAAAATAAATCGAAGAGCATTTCGCCGAACACCACTCATGCATTCTCTCAAGCGCCTTCTATCTCACTTCACGGGCTCTTCAACACACTTTACTCGCCACCTGTCAACCCGCCGGCCTCCTACTCGCCCCTCCTCCTCCGCGTCTACCACGGGATTAGACGAGTGGAACAACGCATGGGAGACAGCGTGGCTGCCTAACGACGACGACCCCACCCGCACCTCGATCAGCATCACCCCCACCGATCGAGCCCCGTGGGAATCATCTGACACCTCCGAAGCCGTCAATGGAGATTCTGTTCTCTCAGCTGATATGGATGAAGATACGAAGGCATTCGTGGCTGAGATGGATGAGCGGTAAGTTGTTTGCTGGTGTACATGTTGGTACATGGTATTGGTATGCCTTAACCAAACACAACGTACTCTTAGGAATTCGAATAAGTACGTCATATGCAGTGAAATTAAATAGTTTGAATTTATGTATAGTGCTTGCACTGATACCACAATTTGAAGTAAGCAAGCTGATTGGACCTAGAAGTTTAGAACTGCCTGCCTGATACTGGTTGTGATGGTGCTACTGCACAGTACATAAATAAACTAGCTAATAAACAATTGGGAGCAATTAAACCAGTGTGGAGGTTGGATAAATAAGTAATTCCCGGAGTGTTTTCTTCAAGATGAAAGTCGAAAACATTTCAAGGTGGTTTCTTATATCAGATTTAGACCTCAAATCAATGGTACATCAAGTAATTTTACCTGGTGTAGTCAATGGTTCAATGTCATTTGCATACTGTTATATGGCGAAAGGGTAAAAAAAAGACAATTTTCTTCTTATCTAAGAAATACTGAGCAATTTTCCATCTGTTCTAGAAGAAATGCCAAATGTCATTTGCAATTTCCGTACCTCAGAGATTCCCCATGAAAAGATATTATTATAGGATACTTATGTAAGGCTATGGCAGGTGGGAGGAGAGAAAAACATCAAAAATGCAAGTTGGGGTGCTAGAAAGAAAGAAAGAGGGGGAGAAAAAGGAAAGAGCAAAGAGAAAAGGGGACGAGTATAGGATCAAGAAGCAGAGGATACATGCTGGTTTGTGGGTTAAGGAAATAGAGAAACTGGAGGAATCCAGGCTTGGTGGTGGCACTGGAGGGGATGATATTGACCGCCTTCTTGATTCCTGTGCAGAGTAAGCCATAACCTAGCTATATTATTATGTATAACATAATTGTAATGGAATGAAACTTTGCATTATTAGGCCAATTGCCCTTGTATAGTTTTGGCTTTATGAAACTGCACTTGAGGACCTGCAAAGCTTAGTATGAAATTTTTTATTGAGATGCTCCACTAAGTTCTGCTTTACAATCAAGCTCAAACTGATAGTAGATCTTCATGTATAGTAAATCTGTAGTTACATTGTATCATTTAGATTAATATGATCCAAATTGCCTGAAATTACCCTAACTTGTGCCATTTAAAATCATAGAAGCAATGCTAGTTAAATACGGGTTCAAATAGGGGAGGTGGAAGGAAACAGAAAAGTGACAATGATAATTCTACTGTTTAAATTTCTTAAATTAACTTGATCATTCCTACATAAGCAGACATGGAAAAGAAAGCATAAAAAGAAAGTAACAAAACTGGATTTCAGATGCTTGCTTGTAATTTGGCATGGTGGCTGACTATTATCAGGGAACAATTTTGATGTTTACCTTATTTTTGCATATTCTATTGTTTGCTTGGCAGGTTGCTTCGGTGCTTTAAGTATTTGGTTGACGATTCTTTACATAAAGTTTTGGTGGAATTTACTCTACATTACACTTAAGAAAGATTGAACTACTTGTTGTGTAGGATATTTGACTCTGGTGACTCATGTGAAACAAAAGTACCAAGCACATCAGAGCTCAAGACAAAGCCTGATGGGTGGGAGACAAAATCAAAGGTGCAAGATGGGAATATTTGGGACATTTCTCAGAGGGAAGAAGATATCCTTCTCCAAGAATTTGAGAGGCGCATTGCTTTCAGCAAATATCAGGTATCCACATTTTTATTTGATGACATCTTTTGGGGGTTACACTTGTGCCCCTACAAGACAAAAGAAGAGAGCATATTTGCGTACCAGTTAACATGAATAACCTTTGTAATTCTGATCACTATGATCTCGAATTGGGTTTCATTTCTAGCCTACCCCAATTTATTTGGGATTAAAGGCTTTGTTGTTGTTGTTGTTGTACTCTCCAGTCAATGGCAAGGAAAGCGCTATTCTTTTGGGGGGTTACACTTGGTGATGCATTTAACTATCTGTAACTATACTGTTATTTTCAATGGATCGATTAACTTCATTCATCGGTAAACTGATTACATATATAATCTACTTTTACACATTAGTCCCTATAACTAATCTATTTATACTTTTATCTAAATATCCTATATAATATTCAACACTCCCCCTCAAGATGATACATAGATATTTATCATGTTCATCTTGCTTATTACATTGGAGAAGTCGGTGATACTCAACCCCTTTGTGAAGACATCCGCAATTTGCTCCTTAGTCCCAACAAAAGGCATACACACGATACCTTCGTCAAGATTGTTTTTAATGAAGTGTCGGTCGATCTCCACATGTTTAGTTCTATCATGTTGTCTTGGATTATTTGCTATGTTTATAGCCGCGCTTGTTGTCACAATACAACATGATGGGTTTATCTTCAAATAACCCTAACTCCGATAGCAATCTTCGTAGCCACAACCCTTCACTCACACCATGGGCCATGGCTCATACTCGGCCTCGGCGTGAGACCTTGCCACCACATTTTGTTTCTTGCTTCTCCAGAAACCGGATTACCTCCCACAAACGCACAATAGCCGGAAGTGGACTTTCTATCATCGAGACACCCGGCCCGATCGGCGTCGGTATAGACTTCGATCCTCCTATCCCTTTTTTTGAAGAAAGCACATCTTTTCCGGGACACCCTTGAGATACCTCGGGATTTGATACACACCCTCTGGTGTGATACTCAGGATCATGCATATACACTCACACCACGCTCACAAGCGTAGGAAATGTCGGTCGGTGTGAGCTAGGTAAATTAGCTTGCACTACCAAGCGTTGATATTGCCACTTTCTCCACTTGATCGCCAATTCCTCCACTCTCGACTTGTGGTTGGGATCTATGGGTGTGTTGACGGTCTACACCCCAACGTCCGTGTCACTTAGTAGATCTAGAACATACTTACATTGTGATAAAACTACTCCTTTTTTTTGACCAAAGCAACCTCGATGCGAGGAAGTAGCGCGATTCACCTAGATCTTTCATCTCAAATTCCTTGGCTAGACTAGCCTTGAGCCTCTTCATCTCCACGAGAATCGTTACACATGTCGACACTATATCATCCACATACACGACCGAATGCAAATTTTCTCCCTTTCCTTTGGATGAACATAGTGTGATCGGCGTTGCTTTCTTGATAGCCAAGTTTTTTCATTGCCATGGAGAGCCGTCAAACCGGGCTCGCGGTGATTGCTTGACCCATACGGGGAGCGCTTCACCGGCGCACTTTGCCCTTTAGTTGTTCATTTTGAAAACCGGTGGGATCTCCATATACACCTCTTTTTTAGGTCCCCATGAAGAAATGCATTTTTTACGTCTAACTGACATAAGTCCCACCCAGAATTCACTGCACACGAGATAAGTGTTCGGACAGTATTCATTTTTGCAACAGGAGCAAAGGTTTCTTCATAATCTACTCCATATGTCTGTGTGTAGCCATTAGCCACCAACCTTGCCTTGAATCATCGACCTTTCCTTCGGGGTTATGTTTTATTGAGTATACCCACTTGCATCCCACGGTATTCTTTCCCGATGGTCTCGGGACCATATCCCACGTGTCATTCTTGACTAATGCTCTCATTTCCTCGAACATAGCATTTTTCCACTTCGGGTCTGCGTTGCTTCTCTCCACTCACATGGAGCGAAATTAGAATGTAAAGAGGTCATAAATGCTTTGCACGCGGTGGTAATGTCTCAAATGACACATAGTGGGAGATAGGGTGAGATGTTGAGACACGTTTTCCTTGTTCCAACACGAGTTGATCGAACCCGCTTTGCGCGCGGCGATAGGAAGATCGAGATCGAGAGAGAGAGTACACGAGGGCGACTCTAAGTTGTCGGAGATTGTGATGTGGGAGAGCGTCGACGGGTAGGAGTAATTGATATTGATCTGAGCCGGTAGTTGCTCGACATTCTCATGACGAGGTTTTCGAGTGTACGCTTTATGGATCTGTCTAGTTGGAGGTGGTAGGTTCGATCCGCGTCCGAATCCAAACTTGTACTTGTGTTTGGGCTCGCATCTATAGTATTTCCGTACCATTATTCGATCTGATACCCTATGCTCCCCTCTCGACCAACCGGTCCGAGGGACGAGTAACAACCACCTCAAGAGTATCCCGAAATGTCACGGGGGATGCGCTTGATTGTGCGTTCGAGAGTACAAAGTAGGGTTCTGTCTCTCAAACGTCACATCCAAGCTCTCAAACATCCTCTTTTCACGGGGTCATAACACTTATACCCGCTTTTTCCACTCGAATACCCAACAAACACACATTTGTACGATTTTGCATCGAGTTTACTTGGTACTCAAACTAGTGTTATGCACAAAACACACACACACCCGAACTTCTTGGGAGGTACCTTAAATGATGTAGTACTGTGAGCATCTCGATCGGTGTCTTGAAGTCCACCGCCTCAACGGCATTCGTTGATTAGGTATGTAGCGGTTTGTCTTTGCCCTCTCCCACGTGTATTTAGGAACATTCATGGCAAAGAGAAGGCACCTTGTTACCTCGAGAATGTGTCGTTCTTCCTTTCAAGAACACCATTACGTTCGGGTGTACTCACACGCGTGGTTTGATGTATAATGCCATTATCTTGTAAGAAATTTTGCATTGCCTGTTGGTGTATTCGTGCCATTATTTGAACGCAACACTTTCACTTTTTTTCAAATTGTGTTTCTACCATCTTGTGAAAACTCTTGAAGCACTCAAGAACTTCATCCTTCCTCTTTAGCAAGTACAACCAAGTCATCCGACTATGACAATCAATAAAGATAACAAACCGTCTCGAACCGAAGGAGAAGCGACCGCTTGAGGCCCCCAAACATCGAGTGAACAATATCAAAACAAAAGGAACTTATTACCAAAAGAGGGATACATTGTTCTTGTGTGCTTAGCAAACTCACACGCATCACATACTAATTTAGCCTTGTTACACCTAGAATACAACTTGGGGTACAACCTTCCAAGCACGATAAAAGGTATATGGCCCAAACGCAATGCAACAAAAATAACTCTAATTACGGAGTTTCGGCCAAGCAAGCCCTTTGCTTCGTGTGTTCCCTCCTTGTTTGAGTCGGTACAAGCCTTCACTCCTCTTCCCAATACCAATTACTCTTCCCGTTTTCGACTCATACACAACGACATGAGTAGGAGACAAGGAAACCACACAATTAAGATCATCCACTAACCGATCGACCGACAAGAGGTTGTTGGTGAAATTAGGAACATGTAAGACGACGATAGTTGAAGTTCGAAGTACATGTTACATCTCCCACTCCCGCTATTGGACATAGCGAGCCGTCTATTGTTTGCACTTTGTCTCTTCCGGACAAAGGTTTATAGGTTTTGAACATCATGGGATAAGGAGTCATGTGTTTAGATGCCCCGAATCTACAATCCATGACTCATCAAGGCTAGGTTCGAATTTCTTGGGGCTTTCGTAATGGTGCCATTAGTTTAATTACGGTAGTAAGAAGAGAGAGAGAGATTATAACCATCGACCCCGATGAGAAGCAAGCGATGCGGTGGCACTAGTCGGGGCGGTGGTTGAAAGTCGCGTGCGTCGAGTCATCAATCGGACAACATGTCATCGGATCTTGAACCGATTGACCAAATGTCGGCCACATATGCTTGCTTGTATCCCGATCCACTATGCCCCGGTCCACGACCTCTACCTTAGCTCACTGCCATGGCCACCATCACGACCTCGACCTCTGGTTGGTCTTCCGTGTAGGTCCCAACAAGTCTCTCAGTGTGATTCTTTCATGACGGTAATCACAAACTTTGTCACCTTGAGACGAGATTGTAAGTGGTTGGCTCGACATGGTGACCCTCTTGCACCTACGCGATGCCATTGCCTTTCTCCCCTTTCCTCCGAACCACTATTGCATATGTGTCACGAAGAGCGAGGTAGTGGATCCACTTTCCGGAGACTCGACGGATGCTGCTCGAACTCGGGGTTGAGACCGGCCCGGGAATCGAAAGGTCCTTTTTTTCTCTAACCCGGTTTTTGAAGGCAAGTGCATCTACCGTGCATGTCATAGTTAAAGGGTCGAAAGAAGTCCATCAATACGTTCCCACATATTATTTAATTACGAGAAGAACTCGCCACACCCATTTCCTTGTACCGGACAATCGCCTTGGTTTGGAGGTGATAGACTTGTCCATGATTCCTCTTTTGAGAATACATCTCTCGCCGCTCGATCCCACACTTGTAAGGCGATCTAACATCATGAATTGATTCGTAATCTTACTTCCATCGAGTTAATAAGCCACGACATAATCGTCCATCATCTCGCTTCCCATTTCTCGAAGCTCAATCGCTTTTTCTCGTTATTGCCTACGGTCTTTTCACCGCACCGATAACATAACCTAGGTTAATCTCGACCTCGCAAATACATGAGTATTTGTCTTGACCATAGTAAATAATTTTCGGTCCGTTTAGTCGTAGAAATAATCTGAGATGATTTAAAACTCTTATCTTCTGTCATTTTGTTCCTCTGTTGAACAACCAAACCAAAATTTTTCCCGACTGTCCGAATGCAACAGAGCAAACGCAAGCAAACAAATGGAGGAGCAAATGCGATTTTCTCTCTCTGTAGCTCGCGACTCAAGCAAACAAATGGAGGAATTGGCTATTTTCTCTCGCGATTTTCTCTCTCTGTGTAGCTCGCGACTCAAGCAAACACGCGACACACACGCGACTCAGAGAGGAAACGCGACTCAGAGAGGAAACGCGACACGCAGAACCCTAGGCGGAGGAACACGCGACACAAGCGAACGGAGGCGAGACGGAGGAACCCTAGGCTGGACGAAGCCTACGCCGCGACACACGCGACCTCACGCGCCACACGTAGAACACTAGGCGCGACTCGCGCCAGAGCTGGAAGCAACGACGGCGACTTCAGCGACAGTTAGCAGCGGTGAGTTTCGTCGCTCTGATACCATGTTATTTTCAATGGATCGATTAACTTCATTCATCGGTAAACTGATTACATATATAATCTACTTTTACTATACTATCTGAGAAAAGGGTCTATGACAACGTTTTCAGTGATAATAATATTGTATTTCCAGAAGTCTATTGAAATTTCTATTCAAATTTCAATCCAATACCAAAAGCTCTGCTCTGCCATAAATATTTCTTTGCCTACATTGCATAAGGTGCTAATCATGTCATTTTTGGGTTCCATAGAGGATTGGTGATTTTTTTCTATTTTGATGTGATTTTCCCATTTTCTTCAGAGGTTGGTGAAACACACTCTGATCTCTTTAAGTATATTTCCCCTACATCTTCTCCATGATATTTTGATTGTCATGTACATGTCATATTACTGAAATGTTACTAGTATGTTTGTGATGTTAGTTATTGTTCATAGAGTCCTACCAATGTAGTAATGTTGAGATATAGTACCAGTGTTCAAGTAGATTTTTTATGTGTGGCTATGATTTTATCAGGCCTGACACCAGAATATATGCAGCCACAGATATTAAGTTGATTCTGATAAAAAAATTGAGGTATCGAGTAAAAAGTTGGACTCAACTTAGCCATTTGCAAATTAGGTTAATTGGGTCTTGATTCTGGTAAATTTGGACTTATTGCACAAGAGGGAGCATTATTGGCACAGGACAAAGAGGCTTTTTATACATAGAAAGCTTCTATAGTTAATCTAGAGCTTGAGTTGTTGAATAAGGACTATAAAAGTACCTGTCAAAGTTTTGTTCTCCCTGACTTCTAAAGATTATGATAATTTTGGCTGCAGATTGCCAGCTTTATCAAGACCCACATATTCAGTCGAAGGCGGCCAATTGATGGATGGAAGTACATGATTGAAGAAATTGGCCCGAACGCGAGAAAAAGCAAAGGAAGCGTACATAGACTGCCGAGCATGACTGATCCAGCTACACAGCCATATCAAGAAGAGAAACCGGCCATTGCTCCAAACCCATCTTTCAGAAGGAGATAACTACTAAATTGCCATCAAGTATGCTGCATACATCCGGCTGTTGATGCACTTCCTTTTTATTACCATTCAAATAAGTTATTTACTTGCCAGAAAGCCACCTTGAGACAAGTATAAACAGAGTTGATCTGTGGGGCTCAATTTCTGTTTAGTTTTTTTTTTTTTTTCAAGCCTTGGATTGCATGAATCTTCAAAATTCTCAGGTTATCTGGGGCCTGTCAAAGAGTATACTGCAGGTGACTTTTCAATTTTACAAATTTTGTCAGTTATGTAATTATGTCAGATGTCATTTCGCAATATTGAGGTTTTTTTAATCCTGTTTGTGAATTATGAGTGTTTTGGTTGGAATGGCCTATATTTTTTTTTATCACCAACGATGTTATTGACAAAATTTAGTATTTTGATGGCTTAATAAATCAGCTAATGTCTAGTTGCTTGCATCAGAAATGGATGGTAGTGGAACAGAGTCTGAGCTACTGTACTAAATTGCTGCATCAGAAATTGTTGGTGGTGTAAGTGAGATTGCTTTGGTAAATTGTTTCAAAAATTTCTAATTTGAAGTCCAAATCAGTTCCAATTCTTTTTAATTGAAGATTCTTATTTCATTTATCAGATGTGTGGAACAAGAGAGTAAGACATAACTGATTAATTATAAATAATAAGTAATTTTTGATAACTTTTGGTGAATAATGCTGGATCTTCTAAAATTCCATCTCTTGGGCTATTCTGAATGTTAAGTCGTATCTAATTTCATAATGTGCTCGCTTTTTCTTTTGGTTTTTTGGTTCATTGTAGTACCTGCTGGGTGGTCTGTTTCTAACCATTGACCTGTTATTATATATTCAACTAGGTGAATGTGACACTTCATTTTCAAGGGTTTTATGTTTTCTTATTTGTGATGTCTAAATCAAAATTGATAATTCGGTACGCTGATTCTTGAAATAATGAGACGTTCACTTTTGTGCCACTATGTGATACCCACGTCTCAGTACAGCCATATATGGCAATCAAAAAAGTAAAGTTGTTTCCTGTGCTTACATACAAGATTCCCGGAAGCTCCAGTTGTTAAGAATATTTAAATGTAAAAAAAAAAATATTTGTCTTTGCAATAGATATTCATCATCCATATTTGTTTTCCTGTTCTGTAATTTGATGCGTGTCCCGTTAGTTGGGGTAAGGATGGATTAATACTTGATAGTAATACAATTCCGGTCCTCTTATTTTGGAAATAAATTAAGTTCAAAATTCAGTTCATCATTTTGTTTTGCTCACTTTCTTTTTGTTAATATATTTTATTCAACAAAGGACGCAAATAAGACAATTTCTACAGCCTAATCAAGTTTGCATGCACATATTTGTTAGCATAAATTTAGGGGCTACAAATTAAACTCGAGAGATTTTGAAAATTTTTCTTTTTTTTTAATCCAAAAAGGTTAGCTTTGTAAATTTACTTATAGGAGATATAAGTTTGTGGTGCAAATTTCTCTAATATAAGGGATTTTTTTAATAAGTTTATTGAGAATTATTACATTCTTTAAGAATTATTTGACTCTAGGATTTATATAAAAACTTATCTGTACTCGAAATTATCCAACTAACAAAAAGTGAAGCATTCAAATTTTTGAACTAAAATTTGAATCTGATTCAGTTCGCTTTCTGAGCCTAATGGTTATTGTTGCAACTTTGAATGGACAATTGGCAATTCAGTCCGTAAAAAAATTCATACGAATTACAGTCTTATTTAGGAACACGTCGAAAATATTTAAGAAATAGACAGAAATAATTAGTTTAAATTAACATGACATAATTAAATTTAGATACTTCATCCAATTTTTTTTATGTAATGTTAGGAGTTAATGGAGCTTCTAAAAGACTGGAAATAGTAACAGAAGATCAAAATATGCCAATGTAGATCAACAACTAATTTTTAACTGACTGATACCGTTTTCGTCAGGCCGAAGCAATATCCCTGAAGCAGAACACTCAAGTTAGAACCTCTAAGGGGTCCAAATGGTTTGGACTTGAGCAGACTGAAAAAAGCATAGGTTAAGGTTATTTAGATGATGGTCACATTTAATTAACTAAAACTTAGATAACTGAATAATATTTGTAAGGAACTCAAATTTTGTAATCGGAAAATCCTAAAATAAGCTTAGAATTTATGGGAATAACGGAAGTTCAATCATAGATTTTAATGGGATATCAAAACCGAATATAATCATATTAATTAAGAAACAGAAGTTGAATCTAATTGTTTAGAGTAGGAATTAGCTAATCCTAGAACATTAATATAATTAGTTGGATGAACGAATGGAAGTTGACATCCAATTCAATAAAACAATAGACAAATGGAAGTTGATATTGTTACATTAGATTAGAAACCCTCTAGAGAAAAAAAAGAATAATATTTAGCAGTAAACAAACAGAAGTTAATACTAAAATAAATATACCAAATAAACATAAATATTGTAGTCTTGTCAAAACCCTAGGAAACCCTTTTTCTTGACCACTTATCTTTATTTTTATAGACTTTGCTTTATTTTAGGAAACTAAACTCTTTTATTTTATTTTACTTGAATAATTGAAAAGAATTACAGTAGTAGATAACATCATCCCCGAGGATCGACACCCTCTATATTTTTTATTCTATAAATTAGGCCACCTCAGCCTTCATACTATTTATAATGAAACAAATACTTTTAATTTCATATAAAAATATTTTTTGAAATTAGCTCTATTTTTTTAAAAGTCTACATAAATTAGCTCTAAAATTATAATAAAATCTTATGGGATACACAAATTTTCTAGTTTTTTTTTCTAAGTACTTGTTTTTTATTTTTAAAGTGACTAAAAAATATGAATAAAATAATCAATGTTTGTATATTAAAGTAGGTCATCTTTAAAAAAATCAAAATAAATACTTAACAATCTCAAAAAAAAAAGGTACTCTATGAAATATTGATATAATGGATTTATTGAGCAAGACGAATTAAAATTTGAAATGATTTGATATGTTTTTATTAGTATGAACTTATCATACCGGCCGCATTGTTGCAAATAGAGCTTTTTGTATTCTTTTTTCTAATTATGTTCTGTTTTTATCTTAACAATTTGTTTTTGCATAAAAAAAGGAAGGAAAGAGATGCCTTCGAAAAGTTCAAGACTAACCATAATAAACATTGAACAATTGACACGACATATGACAACATTGGCACCACACCACTACCGAAAACACCATGTATGACATCTCTAGGGAAGAAAATGTTCGTCTCTTGGCAGCACGCAGAAAAAAAAATGTTGTGCCCTTGCACTTCTACCAATTATTCACAATAAGCAACCCATTATGTTAAGTACAACCTTTCAAAATCTCTAAAAAGTCGCTAAACAAGCACCTAGAGTAGCCTCCCTATGATACCCACGAAGTTAAACTGAGGAAAGTTACAGGACCTGATAACAGGCCGAAAAGAGAAAAAAAAACACAAGCATACAGCTACTAACCCTAACCAAATCGCCTTGTATTCACATTCCATATTCCCCTCTTAAATGGACAAATAACTGACCCTATATCATAAAAAACTGACTCTTACAGATAAACATTTTGACACATGTCAAGCTCTATCTATACCATCCTCAACACCACTGCTATACTGTTCTTCCTGTTCAGGTCTAACCCGACCCATGAGCAACTGACCTGTCCAGGGACTCCCAATACTAGAATACACTGCATTAGATCTACTGACATGCAATGGGGGCACGACTGGAGAAGAAGCTGGAGGTGATGGTTCTCTCTCCTGTCTTGCAGCTGTCCCTGGAAAGAGCTGGAGTTCTCTGGGTGGGGATGGTGTGTGGTAAACCTGATCGATGACGAGGGGAGGAGCTGGTGCTTGATGTGGCAATGGAACAATGGGCACAGACAGTACAGGTACAGAACCAGGTGCCGACATGCTTACAGCCATAGCTGGGTTGTGTGGCCAGTGATGTGGATCAAAACCACCCATGCGCATAGACCGCAATCTGAGCTCATTTTGTAGCTCTATGATTTCAGACTCGATGACTCCTTTTTCATCTCTAAGCTCATTGTTCTCTTGGGTCACCTATACAAGAAACAAACTCATTAAACATTCTACTTTTTTCTCTTTCAAAGATGTCTTTGCTTGGAGAAGAGATTGTATAGCAACATGGTTTGAGAAAAAAAATATATATATATAATTTTGTTGTAATTATGGCACTTTTTTACACAAGTGGGCACTAAAATTTTGTCAATTGTTTTGGAAATCCTTGTTATACTGTTCAGGCGTGACAAAAACAAACCCAAGATGAAATCACTATTTTTTTGCAAATGAAAAGAACACTCAGTTAAAATGAATTTGCTTACATAATGAGATTCTTTTACTAAAGCAGCATTTTCCTTTCTCAATGCATCTACTTGTGATGATAGTTCCCGCAATATTCTAGTAGTGTCACCAAGTATAGTAGCCTTCCCATTGTTTTGTTTATCAGTCTCTGTAAAATTGAGAATAAAGATAAATTGCACACTTCAACAAATTTTTTGTTAAGGCATTTGGTGGGAAGAAGGGTCATAACTAGTTACTACAAAAATAAAATTTTCTGGCTTTCCTTCTTAGATGTAGGGGTACTGGAAATATCTGTTTGTTTCGGGCTGACTGGAATGAAATACCAAGGATCTATTGAGAGTTTCTGATGGTGAAAAAGAGAAGGCGCATAGGAAATTCAATACAAAGAATTTACCTCGTGCAAATCCACCCTCTCCCCAATCATAGAGTCAATGGTACCACTCCATCCAATGGAGTACACGAATCAATCCCAATATTTACTTAGCAAGTTCAAGTTAAGCTAATAGCATTCGTTAGATAGCATTGAGCTAATAGCGTTGGATAGCTCAGGTTAAAGAATACACTAAAAAATGAGTCAATTAACGCAAGGAAATCAATACTTGAATCTCCTCGTAACTCCATGAAAATGGAGAGAATTCACCCACAAGCAAGTCAATGAACTCACGAGCGAGAAGTGTTTCTTCACTATGGTGTCATTCATCATCTTCTAATTTTTCCTAGCAATAAACTCATCTTTCTCTACTAATGAAATTTGCCATATGAATCAGGCATATGCCTACCGGGCAGGGCTTGTTCGTGATTTGCAGATACCAGTCAGGTTCAGTACTGCTATTTACAGGAAACCAGGACTGCTTCAACCAAACCAACTGAGATTCATAACATACCCAGCATATTATGCAACTCGGAGAAAAGATCGTTTAACTGGTCCCGTTTGAGTTTCTCTCTCTCTGCTTTATGGATCTTCTTTGGCATTTTTCCATGACCTTTCCTTTTAGGTGAAGATCTGTATTATCAGACACAAGCAAAAGTTCAGTTCCCAAAAGTAAAGGGTGCTTCTAAAACATGCCTAACTCGATATCTCTTTTATCTGATCAGAAATAAAAAAAAATACAATGCAATAAATTGAATTACCACAAAGATATATCAGATTTAACAATAAGAACTTAACAAATAAATTGCAGCGCATACAGTTTCTTTGTAAACACACTGAAACTAATTAAATAGTAAAATTGATGTTTGAGAACAAACCCTTCAGCAATCACTTCACCACTGGTCTCTGCCGGAGATGAATCATCTGTCGCCATCCCCCAAGATTTCAATTTCCCTAAATCAAACCAATCCAACTTCAACAATCAACTCAAACTTCACTACGCGAAATGATTCAGAAAGACCAGAAATTGAAATTACAACTCAACGATAATCAGATCGGAGCACCTGGAGCTGGATCGCTGAATTGCTCAGGAGAAGAACGAATTGGGGCAAGAGGGGAAGAGAGAGAATATATTAGATTAGGGTTTTGAGCAACTATCTTTTTTCTCTTTCGAAGTTATAATATATGTTAATAAAATGGATTTGTTGAGCAAGTCGTACTCATTGCTTCGTTGGTCGTCTTTGTTTTTTTCAAAGGAACCGAGAGAGGCTTGGAGGAAACAATTGACAACTAGTTCCCTTTTCTGTACCCTAAAACACCCCCAAAAAGTCCTATATGACAATTTTTATAGTCATGAACTCATGATATCATATCATTGCATTTGCAGGTAAGACATGACATCAACCATCAGTTCAGTTTTGTAGATATTTCGAAGCATCATTTTTGGTCATAATTTACTTCTGAAAATGAAAGAACGTTGCTTGATCGTAAATCTTCTTATACTCTTAATTAAATTCAGATAGATTGAACTGTAACTCTCAAATATATTATAAGACTAATCATTGAATATATATATATATATATATATAGAACACCAATAGTATCTAACTTCATAAATCAATAAAGTTCTTTTACATTTGCATAATTATGCACCTAATTTTAATTAAAAAATAAATTGTAAGATGACGTGTCATTTGTATAAAATGCTTCCGATCGGTGGGTGTTCTAGTTTCGGATGCACGTAGCGAAGAAAGAAGAGAAGGGTGATGGAAAGAGGGGGGCAGAGGCTAGAAGGTGGGGAGATCGTGGGACCCAGAGGAAAGAGGGCAAAGAGTGTGGATATAGCACGCTCCACGGCTCCAGCGTGTGGCCACCACCCACTCTAGTTTAGCCACCGTCCCCCCTGCCTCGTATCTCTCCGCGTTACTCCTCTACTTTTCCCATTCTATCCTTGATCTTCGTGATTTTATTCACCCGAATCTGGTGCAAGGCCGGTCTACATGCTCTCTACTCAATTTTTTGCTTTTTTTTTTTTTGCTTCTTTCTTTTTGCTAATTGCAACGATATTATGCAATGTAGTGTTGCTTTATGTTTATGCAAAATTGTGAAAATGTAAATCGTAATTTCAATTCCATTAAAAATGGTTGAAAATGAATTGTTATAAATTTAAGTTATTTGACGGGCAATATAGCTGGTCTGAATTTTTTAATAATAACAAGATAAAAATATAAAGTAACCCATCTAACAGTATATATTGAATTTTGACCAAAATAACAAAGTCTTCATCCATGATTTTAGTCGTCTTCAATAGTGGATTGCCGGCGGGTACCGCGGGCACGGGCCGGGTACACCCGCGGCGGGCGGCGGGTACGGCGGGCGCGGGTAGACGGGTACGGCGGGCACGGGTAGACGGGTGTTTTTTTTCAAAACCGTACCCTACCCGTCTCATATCCGTGCCCGTCGCGGGTACACGGGTACCACGGGTACGGCTACGGGGGTACGCGGTCACGGGTAGAAGGGTACAGGTACGGGTACGATTTTTTTTTTTTTTTGTTGTTTTTTTCTTTTTGCTGTTTTTGTTTTATAAATATATTTTTTATTTTGGAATGTCGTAAAATCTGAATAATATCATTTCGGCTAAGTACAAATATAAACGTTCATTTTAAAAGAATAATATATTTTCTAAACGTTCATTTTTTTCCTTCTAGTTGATGCATCCTGTTGCGTCTTTTTATTATAAGTTAACTTGTATTATGTTATACTGCAGTTCATGTATTATATTATTTTGCCTTCTATAATAAGTTAATATGTGTTATGTTATGCTGTGGTTCATGTATTTTGCTGCTGAGTCATTCTATCTTGTTCAACCTTTCAGAAATTGATTTTCGAAGAGCAGTGACCTTTTGCTTTGGGCCTTTCAGAATTTTTTTCCATACAAGTTAATTGGTGTTTTTGTAAGGTTACAATATATTTTGATTATTATGCACAAAAGCAAAATATATTACGCACAAAATATTTTTCTAGAATGAAAATGAGCACAAGTTTAATTTGTAGGCGCATATGGGAGGAGGGTATTTTGGACAACACATTAGTTTCTTATTTTCTTAATACAGACTTTATTTGTTATTTCAACAAATATTTTGCCTAAAAGTATATAATTAAATTTTTAAATTTGATAAATTGATTAGCACAATGATGTCTTTTAGGAAAAAAATAATATCAATTTAAATACTTTTAATGTATTTAAATATTTTTCGTTACATTATATCATGTCATAAAAAATCCCCAATATATCTAACGATTTATGTTCTCTTTAAAATTTAATCAATGAATTTTGGTCAATCATAATCGTTGTAGGACAAAAGCACTTACACATTTAATGAGTAAATATAAAATTTTATGATATTTCTTTTTCAGTTTGTTAGCCATCAAGAGAGGTTAGTTAATTCTTTTAGTGTACACACATAATATATATTAGTTTTGTTATTTAAAAATTTAAAAAATAATTATTTAATATTTAAGTTTTATTGACAATGATATAACACCAGCAAATTGGATGTCTTCTCTTTTTTAAAATGAAAGGATTAATTTGTGCAAAATATTGTATGAGAGATAAATAGATAACCACGTACAACATCTTTTTTTAGAATGTATAATATTATTTTTATTTAGTTTTATCTTTTAAAAAGTTTATATTTGTTATTTTTTTCTCGATTGTTCCTTTAAGAAAATAGATGTAAATTAATTAAAAAATACTAATGAATAATTTATACGATTTGACAAAGAGAACTTATATATTTAACATAAACTTCGTTTGATATTGCACAAAATTTTATTTTTGATAGTGAACATCGGAAATTTTCATTTTGTTAATTTGTATATATAATATGAACTCCAGATTAGCTTATTTATGATATAGTTTTGATATAATGAATCTTAGTGATCGCTGGAGTATGTTTCATGATGCACAATGCACGCGCATATATATGCATAATTAGAAGCAAGGGTTACGTGCATGCACATTTATATATATTTCAATAAAATCTGGACACCAACGAAGAAATAATTTCTTTAAATAAATATTGAATTATTTCTCTCATTAGAGCATTAAATAAATCATAATTATGATGATAGTACTAAATAATTAAAATTTTAATAACAAAAATGACAACGTACAAATTTAAGAGAACACTGAATTGGACAAATTTAAGACTTTTTAAGAGTAAATATGAGATTACTGACTTTTACGAGAAAAATTATCCCTTCTTTGAGGAATGTAAAAAAATCAAAGTAATATTGAATTCTTTGAGGGATATATTCTACCTTATTTTTTCTATTTTTATTATTATTTTTCCTCTGTTTCATACATATCAAAACATAACAAAGCATGCAGAGAGAAAAAAAAAAAAAAAAAAAAAAACTGGGGGAAAATTTTTGAAATTTGAAAATCACGGGCGCGGGTACGTGGGTACGGGTACGCGGGCGCGGGTACGGGTACAACGGGTTTTTTTCAAAAAAACACTCAAACCGTGCCGTCAAACCCGCACTGCGTGTACCCGCCTATACCCGGGCACGGGTACGGATACCGCGGGTACACAGGTACGGGTTATACCCGGCGGGTTTTAGCAAACCACTAGTCTCCAAGACTCCAGCATTGTGGCTCCTTGTATTTAATTATTAATTTGTTATTAAATTAATTAAAGCCAAAAGTTCGATAGTTGACTTTCTATGAAGTTTCAGCCTGGCTATACTCCGTGCGGCGTAATTGAGACTCCATTTATGTAGTAAGTCGACCTATGAGCATGCACAAAAATCGTCTTTATCATAATTCGGGCTGTAATTTAGATTTCGGACAATATAGTCTTTAAATAAATAATTAATAATATAAAATTTTAAATATATTTAATAAAATTTTACATTAAAGAAAATTTACACACGATATTTTTAAATATTAAGTAATAATGATAATTATAATAATAATTTTTATAATAATAAATAATATATTTAAATATATAATAATCTATAAATAATCATATATAAAATTAAATCATTTTAAGAGTTAAGTTTCACCTTAAGTATATTACACATATTATTTTAGATGATGAGAGAGAAACTATTTTATATAAATTCTTGGATTAAAGAAGATGAAAAACTTAAACAAAATCAATGATGGAGAAAATTGATGATGTGGCATGCTTGAAAAGTTTGGAAGCTTAACCTTTTTATATATTAAGAATTAAAATCAATATTTACATTATAACTAAAACATATATTATCTTACTGATTTACAATTTACAGTTTTCCTGTTAGGCCGTGAAATTTTGAAGGTACTAAAGCTAAGTCAAATAATCTAAAACAACCCAATTCTCAAATAATAGATAAAATATTATATGTTGAGAGAAAAAATTTAATAAATGAATAAAGCTAGAACTAATACTAAATAAAACATACAAACAATGAACTAATGGTTAAATAATAAATACCCAACCATTAAATAAAGAAACAAAGTCACAATTTTATAATCGAAAAATCCAACATCATTAATCAAGTCCGTAAGCAAAATAACTTCTTGAACAAAATGAATACTGATAAAAAAAACAATACAAAATCCATAAACAATTAAAACAAATATTATCGATATTAACATTAGAGAAATAACCCATCAAGTAGTGAACCATATAATAGCAGCAATAGTAGTAATAATAATAATAATAATAATAATAATAAATATGTGAGAAATACATAATTACACAAAAAATAGTAAAAAATATAACATTAACAATAGTACAATTAACATAAAATTTGGACAAACCATATTTAAAAAAAACATGAAGTAAAATAAAACCATGATAAAACCCATGAATTTAGACTAACAAAAAAATAAAATCGATAAGTAAAATAACAATGCTTTAAAAACAATAAGAGAGAATGCTATAAACTAAATTAAACCTTATTACCTTACGAACAATTTTGAGATAAATAAATAATGCAAGAAATTAATAAGTCAAGTTTAAAAGAAATTGAGAAACCATAAATTTTAAATCTTATAAATTAATAAATTAATACTTAAAACGATAAGATTTTAAATTCACAACTAATTAAAAATTCTATAACGAGTCAACCAATCCGATATAGCCCAAATAAGATTACCCCACAAATTTTTGACAGTTATTTAACAACAATTGATCCTCAAATTCTCTCTTCTCTCTCCAATTAGTTCCCACTACTACCCTACACTCTCTCCCCCTATTAACTCTCCACCGACCCCCTCTTTCTCTTTCAAATCACTCATGTATGTATCTCGCTCTCTTTCAAAAATCCCCCCTCTCTTTTGATGGCGCAACTCAGTTTCTATCTCGTCGAGAGAAGGGATCTCATGTCTCGTAGCCAAGTTGATATTAATTAAATTAATTGTAAATAACTATTTCTGAACTTTTTAACAAAAAAAGTAATTTGTTTGATGTATTGTATATCAGATACTAAACTATAAACATACAAGAAATTATATCGTGTTAATTTTAACAAAAATATATACATAATAACTACAAAAAATTTGATATTAAAATAACACTTGTACATAAAAATATATGTCGAAAACAACGTATTAAATTAATCTAGCGTTCCCTAATAACAAGACACCGCACAACAGACTACACAAGTTCATAAAAATTACGATCAACGGACTGGAATAGCTCCAATTATCCAGCCATGAGCGCGTCAGCCTTTTAAGCCGTGTTTGGTTGCGATTGAAATAGCACGCTATTCTAATTTAAAGTTTGATTCAAATATAATTTAGTAATTTGAAAGTGCAGAATAACTCTATTTATAAACAAAATAATAATAATAAAATAGTAATATAAATAATAATTGGAATTAAAAAATAATAATAAAATAATAGTATAAGTAATATTAAATAACCATTAACATTAAGCAAAATATAATAATAATAAATAAAATAATAATTACTAATAATTAATAATTATTAGTATTAAACAAAATACTAATAACTATGTTGTTGTTGTATTAGTATGATTATTAACAAATAATAATTTTTAATATTAAATAAAATAATAATAAACAAAATAATAAATAAAAGAATAGTCATTAGCATTAAATCACTATTCTCAAATTACTATACAAAATAACATTTTACCAGCTTAAAATAGTAAAAAATAATACTTTTCTCATATTTTCTACGGGTTTGTTTGGTAATGCATGGAATAGCAAAAAAATAATAATAGAATTGCTATTCCAACAAGTTAATTTGCCAAACAAATTTTAGACTAAGTAGAAGAGTGTGGAAGAGTGCTAATTCGGTATACCAAGTTATAGGTGGTATATCGGATTAGCTCTCGTCGGAATAACGATTATTGTTTGATTATGTTGTATTATATTATTATATTATGATTATGATTTATTATTATTATATTATTATTATATTATATTATCATCACTATTAGTATTATTATATTATGTTATTATATTATTATAATGATTGTTATTATTATGCATTATCATCACTATTAGTATAAAAATATTATTTATTATATTATAATAAATATGATTTTATTATTATATTATGAATATAAATATGATTATTTTATTATTATATTATTATGATTATGATTATAATTTTATTATTACTAGTATAGTGCCCACGCGTTCTTTGTGGGAACAATAATATATAATTATGAATATTTATTATAAAATATATAATTAAAATAATATATAAATTTGTGATTGATCAATTTTCAATGAATTGTGGAAACTAAACTATCTAATCAATCATAAGAAAGAACACCATACCAGATAAGCTGAATTAATTTCACATATTAATTAGACACAATTAATCACAAAATATATTAAATTTCCGATAAACTATTACAAATCAAATAAAGCCTCATACAAACTAATTACACACAAATTAAGAATATGCATGTTTCATACTACCTTGCTTCAATTATAATTTAATTTGATTAAAAAAATTTGAACGTTCTCCTCGAGAAAGTAGACGCATTTAATCAACTCACAACATTATTTTAAAAAAATTCACAAATCACAAATCTCATTTATGGGGAAAACTTGGAATGTATATTTACGGAACAACTTTTTTATACTAATATATTTTTAATATATCATTTTAAAAAATCACAGATAAAACCTGTTTGATGCAATTATAATTATACCAATATCCACCCATAGGTCCCACACTACCCTGAATAGCAGTCTGGCAGAATGAAACAAATTTGGCATTTATTTGGCCCACGAAAACACAAAAATCAGCTCAGCTCAACCAAAAATTTGTACAGATTGAAACAAGTAATATACAAATTCGACCAACAAACTAAGTTGAATCACAAAAAATCTAAACTGTAAAGAAACTAAACACCACAAACAATGCATTCTTGGCTTAATACTAATACAAATTGAATAGACTTATTAGTTTCAATATGTTCCATATATTAATAAATTAAGTCACATCCTCGGATAAATAACGAAAATGTTCCAGTTCAAATTATTCACCATTGCCAAAAATGCAAGGACTCAAAAGAAAATATTCAGTTCAAATTTATTTTTAATAATAAAATCTCAAAGGGACCAAGGCAGGTAATAAATTGCCAAAAATATTCCAGTTTTACGCTATATTCAAAATCAATGAAAAACTACATATAAACTGTTAGTTTGTAATAATCTTGAAGTCAATAATACGATAAATTGGTTATATAAAGCTTTGTTCATGAATTGGATATTTAAACGATATTTTGTTTCCTTGAGTATTATTGAATTTATGAATCATTCCGAGTTCATGATTGGAATTGTGAAACTTCATAATATAGAATATACTCTTAAAAGTCACTAACCAAGGTAATTAGCAGGAACACTAATTAACCGTTATCGTGTTAGTATGTGGATTAAATGATGGTCAAGTTTTACGTAATTACATAGACAAAGAGTTGTCATTTTAATCACATAGATAGATGTTCTAGAACATCGTATTTGATAGACCCCGAATGAAACATTAAATGGAATTGTGTTCGTGTCATTAATGTTTTCGTTCGTATTAAATTCTAAAGTATGAGGTATTCATCTTTCCTACATAAGATATGTATGTGTGTGATTTCTACCAAACGTTATCCGTAAAAGGTGTATAAAGGTAGCTCTTCAGATACATAACTTATGCGGAGGAAGAGATGGTTTGCCAAAAGTACTATTGTCCCTCGTATTTCTATACGAGTTATAAGCATCATCGCCCTTGATAGAGTAAGATTATCTCGCTAGCAAGATAATTACAAGAGTAATTATATTTGATAATTTACTCAGATCAAGAAAAGATTAAGTTTGCAAGGATGACACATACCTACCTTGAAACTGATCTCGATAATATGAGACAAAAGAATTAAACACAAGTAAATAGTTTATCGATCATGATATTGTACAAGACATCATCATCTCGTGTAATTGGATGGTCATAGTGCATTCTCGCCAGATGCCTCCTATGATTATAGAAGTTAAAACGGCTTTAACTCTATTTACCAACATAACACGGATCCTGTCGGTCACACCGTATAGAGTTAATCTGAGAATCTTATCGATTAATTATAAATTGTTTATAATTAATAATAAGATGGTTATAATTAATTATATATGATATAATTATATTTGTCATAGAGATGACAAGAAGCAAAAATCGATTGAATTTATAACGTGTTGACACGTCGTATAAATTCGCCAAACAACAACCGAGAAAAATATAATTGTAGATGACAATTATATATATTTGATTTGGATTTTAAATGTTAATTATGGATTTGAATTATGGGCCAAAGCCCATTTATAATTAAAGTCTTAATTAATAATTAAAAGCCCAAAATCGAAAAGCCCAAAAAGCCCAAAAAGCCCAAAATCCGAAAAGCCCAAAAAGGCCCATGAAAAGCCCATGACGACCTCCAAGGGTATTTTGGTAATTTGTCCAAAAGCCCAAGGGTATTTCTAATTTGTCCAAAAAGCCCAATGGCGTTTTGGTAAATCGATGAACTTTAAGTGGTATTTTGTCTTTTCACATCGGAACCTCCCTACTATTCATGAGGGTATTTTGGTAATTTGCCAATCTCACATTTTCTATAAATAGTAGGTGTAGTAAGGAGAGAGAAACTTCCACCAAATCGCTCTACTTTCTCTCTCCGTATACTATTGTTTCGTAATTCACTGGATCGGTGAATAGTTTTTTTACGAAAGTTGCGTATTTCGCACATTTGTGAAACAAATTATCATGAGTCGTGAATAGTACTATTTCGTCTTTTCTCGGTGAATAGTGTTTTTGCGAAAAACCGCGCTTTACGTATTTCGCAAAAGAAATAAGCCGCTCTCTCGGTTAGTCCCGTGGATAACCCACGTAGGCATCGACGTTTGGTGCTCCGAGACAAGCCGATTTTCATTCCAATTAAAATTTGGAAGCGAGGTATAACATCTTATATTAATCTATTTAATTGTTAAGTAGATTAATATTTTAGAAATCAATCATGGAGTAGATCAATAAAGGTTTAAAGAGGTGTGTATCTCTCGGTAATCATCCGACACATCACTTTAACCCTAAGCTTAAGTTAGAAGTAAAATAATATTTTACCGTCTTTTTGTAAAGGATTAAATGTCTCGTAACTCTCTGCTATTATCCGACATACTTTAATCCCTAACTTAAGTAGAAGTAAAATTTTTGTTCTACTGCCTTTTCCATACTTGAGCATTAATGAGATTTGGGCATTCCGAATCCCTACAAGTGGTATCGAGCAAAGGTTCTCCCGCCGATTGATTTTCTATAAGGTTATATCTTATGCAAATAAGATGCATATACCCCGTATCGTTTAATTCTTAGATTTGTAGCTTAAAGTCCAAACCAAATAAAATTGGATTTTCTTGTTCTATCAAATGGCCTTGACTAAGAAAGTTAAATTAGATTTAAGCTTTGTTTATACTTTCTTTACGCTTTCTTTTCGAAAACTTTCGATTGTGTTAAAGTATATCTAAGAATGTGATGAAGCAATAAAGTACCCGAGTAAGAGTTTGTTGATCTCCACACATAAAAGATAAGGTGATGTCAAAGAAAGATGGGAAGTGGATACCTTCTAGATTCTTTCCGACAAGCTTTACGTGTCCCGATAATCGCCCAAAATGAACTTTGTCACGTTACCAAATTACTTTTACGCTTTCAAGCATGGCAAATGTAACTCTTTTGCTTTTTCGGAAATATTTGGTTATGAAAAGTATATCTAAGAATGTGATGAAGCAATAAAGTACCTGAGTAAGAGCTGTTGATCTCCACACATAAAAGATAAGGTGATGTCAAAGAAAGATGGGAAGTGGATACCTTCGTATTCTTTCTGACATGCCCTTTTACGTGTCCTGATAACTGGCCCAAAAGGAACTTTGTCACGTTACCAAATTACTTTTGCGCTTTCGAAGCATGGCAAATGTAACTCTTTTGTTTTTTCAAAATTTTTTGGTTATGAGAAGTATATCTATGAATGTGATGAAACAATAAAGTACCTGAGTAAGAGCTGTTGATCTCCACACCCGAAAGAGATGGTTCTGTCTAGGAAAGATTGAATTTAAAGTGGTCCTCGTGACCCCGATCTTTCCTGGGAGCCCCTTTTACGTGTCCTGATAACTGGCCGAAAAGGAACTTTGTCACGTTATCAAATTACTTTATCGTACCAGAAGGAATTAACTGTTTTGAAATCATATAAAATGTTTATATGCTTTTTACGGTATAAGTAAAGAACAAAGATATAGCTGCAAAATAAAGAATTGAGAACTGATAGTTATATATGTGACTAATTCACACATATATATATATACAAAATGTTTGTATGATCAAATAAATTAGATTTACTGCTTTGATATGAAATGTATCTTATCATAGATGCAAAGCTACTTCTATTGGATAGATAGTAGTTATATACGTGACTGATTCATGTATATATATAAAATGTTTGTATGAGCTGGTAAATTGGATTTACCGCTTTGATAATAAATGAGTAAATTAGATTTATCATTTTAAGGAACCGTGAAAGAATGTTATGTCAAAGAAAGACTGAAAAGGAACTTTCAATGGTCTTTCTCGCGTACGTCTTTTTCACGTGTTCATAAGTTCTGTTTAAAGTCACTTAATAAACTCGACTAATTATAAATGTGTAAATTAGATTTATCATTTTTAAAAAAAACCGTGAAGGAAGGTTGTGTCAAAGAAAGATCGGAAAAGGAACTTTCGGTGGTCTTTCCGCGACATCTTTACATGTTCGTAAGTTTGTTTAAAGTCGCTTTAACAACCGATCGCTTACGATGTTAAATCCGAAAAATTAAGTAATATGTCCTACCTACTCGTCCTCGCATATCATTGTTCATTGGCAGACGTGACCTACTCAGTAGGCGTCACCTTTTACCTTTGGTGTTCGAGGGTTATGTCCGACATAACGAATCAAATAGAGTGATGTTACTTACCAATGATTTCCAAAACAGTTTTGGGCTTGGGGCAAAGTTTCGTTAAAACATGTGATGTCTAACGAAACCAAGAATCACATAGAGATGTGATTAGCAAAGAGTTGCTTACCTAAGATAATTAATAAATGAGTTATTCAACAATAACTTGATTATCAGTGAAAATAGGGATCTTGGTCCTAACTACAAACATGAATAGAACAAATTTGTAGTGCGAGTTTTATTTGAAATAAGACATTACATGAACAAAGCTAAAAATCTTTACATTTTAAACGTTGTAGCACATGGCTAAAGAAACTCTTACTAATACGTTCCGTACGCTCACAATCATACTAAGAAATGAGAAACTCGAGTACGTCCTTAACACACCAATCCCTGCACAGCCTGCAGTAGGCTGCACAACAAATGAAGTCACCATGTACAACAAGCACAAAGAAGATGAGCTTGATGTACAAAGTTTCTTGGTCAAGAAATTTAAGGTGACTAAATCTCTGCTGAGTCATAAGATGATTGAGGGCAGCTCTCTTGACACTCACATGCTCCGTATGACGAGCAATGTTGAGCAGTTGGAGAAGCTTAACAGTCCGTTGAGCAAAGCGTTTGCTACGGATGTTACCCTGAACTCTCTCCCTCCTAGCTATTCTAATTATTATATGCTGGGAATGGACAAGAGCTTGCAGGAGCTCCAAGGGATGTTGAGGATCACTGATGGGGAGATGAAGAAGAGTTCTTCTATCCTCGTGATCCAAGAAGGTACGAGGAAGATTAAAAAGATGAAACACAAAATGACTCCCAAAGTGGCACCTAAGTACAAGGATAAAGGGAAGATGGTTCCTAATCAGAACACTCCCAAAGCAAAACCCTCTTCTACCTCTGACTGCTTTTACTGTCAAAGTAAGGGTCATTGGAAGAGAAACTGCCCTAAGTATCTGGAGATGTAAGGATGAGAAAGGTTCCCAAGACTTCAACTTCAGGTATTTTTATTGTTGAAGTTAACGTTGTTACCTCTATTCATGATTGGGTATTGATATCTTTGGATCATGTGCTCATATTTGTTCAAATATAGAGGCACTAAAGAATAGGAGAAAACTACGTAATAAGGAAATACAACTCCGAGTTGGAAACGGTGCACAAGTTGCAGCCGTAACAGTCGGAAGTATAGAGTTGTGTTTGCCTAGCGGGCTTGTAATGGAACTTAAAAATATATATTTTGTTCCAAGTATTTCCAGAAACATTATTTCAATCTCATGTCAAGAGATGAATGGTTTCTCTTTTATTATAAAGGACAATGGTTGTTCTATATACAAAGATGAGTTATATTATGGATCTTCTTTTATGATGAATGATCTTTATATACTGGAAATAGACAAACCTATATTTAACATCAATAAACGGCTCAAAACATCTCATGAAAATATGACTTTCATATGGCATTATCGCCTTGGTCATATAAACGAGAAACACATCAAAAGTTACATGAAGTTGGACTTCTTGGTAGTTTTAATATTATGAATCTTGTTTACGTGAAAAATGACCAAATTGTCTTTCTCCAAGAAGGGCGAAAGGACAAGTGACTTATTAGCCCTTATACACACAGATGTATGCGGACCAATGAGTACTTGTACAAGAAACGGTGATCGCTACTTTATCACGTTTATCGATGATTACGGTAGATATGGTTATGTCTACTTGATGAGACATAAGTCCGAATCTTTTGAAAAGTTCAAGGAATTCAAGATCAAGTAGAAAATCAACCGAATAAAAGTATTAAGGCCTTACGGTCGACAGTGGAGGCGAATACTTAAGTTATGAGTTTATAATGTACTTAAAAGAATGTGGGATAGTCTCACAACTCACACCTCCGGAACGCCACAATGGAATGGTGTTTCTGAGAGGAGGAATCAAATTCTGTTAGACATGGTTCGTTCCATGATGAGTAATACCACACTCCCAAAAATGTTTTGGGGACACGCACTAGAAACTGCTGCACTAATAATAAATAGGGTTTCATCCAAGTCAGTAGAAAAGACTCCATATGAGTTATGGTTTGGTAAGATATCAAATATGTCTTATCTTAAAATTTGGGGTTGCAAGGTATTTGTCAAACGTTCGACTTCTGACAAACTTGGACCCAAAGCCGACAAATGCTTTTTCGTAGGGTATCCTAAGGAAATGAAAGGATATTACTTCTATTATCATCCGAGAACAAGATAATTGTTGCTCGTCATGGTATATTTTTGGAGAAAGAGTTTCTCGCAAAAGGAAGTAGTGGGAGTAATGTAATACTTGAAGAAATTCAAGATACATCACACAATACAATATCTCGATACGATCGATAAACCCACCACTTGATTCTTCTGGCTAATGAGCATTTGGAAGAACTAAATCTACAAATAGTTGTGGAAGAAGTTCTAGTCCCGAGCTCATCTACTTCAACGCAAGTTGAAATAGAACTAAATCCGCATACTGATGTGGATGCAGTTCGACAGCCTGAAGAACAAGTGCTACGAAGGTCACATGGGACAGTCCGTGCACCTGAAAGGTACGTGGGACTGTATGAAGTCTCAGTATTTGATGCTGAAGATCCTCTAACCTATGCGGAAGTAATGGATAGACCCGACTCTGATAAATGGCTGGAGGCCATGAGATCCGAAATACAGTCCATGTATGACAACAAGGTTTGGAACCTGGTTGCACCACTTGTTGGGGTAAAACCCATAGCTAACAAGTGGGTTTTTAAAAGAAAAATAGATATGGATGGTAATATGACTGTTTACAAAGCACGGCTAGAAGCAAAAGGTTTCAAGCAAATTCTCGACGTAGATTATGATGAAACTTTTTCGCCCGTAGCTATGTTTAAGTCAATTCGGATGCTCCTAGCAATTGTCGTATTTCATGATTATGAAATATGGCAGATGGATGTCAAAACCGTCTTCCTAAATGGAAATTTAGAAGAGGACGTGTATATGATACAGCCCATAAGTTTTGAGGATCCAAAGAATGTTGAGAAGGTATGCAAGCTTCTCAAATCCATTATGGATCGAAGCAAGCATTATGGAGTTGGAATCTTTAATTTGGCGAAGAAGTCAAACAGTTTGACTTCGTCGATGCGAAGAAGAACCTTGTGTATACAGAAAAACTAGTGGGAGTGTCATCGCTTTTTTAATCCTCTATATGGACGATATACTATAAATGGGAAATGATATTCCCTTATTAATTAGCCAAATCTTCATTAAAGAAAGTGTTCTCAATGAAAGATTTGGGTAGACTGCTCATATACTAGGCATAAAGATCTATAGAGATAGATCTAAAAGACTTATTGGATTAAGTCAAAGCACATACATTGATAAAGTGTTGAATCGGTTCAAGATGTAGAATTTCAAGAAAGAATTTCTATCAATGAATCATGGTGCACAAACTTAGCAAGACTCGGTGTCCTTTGACAACTCGATGAGCAAAGCATAATGAGTAGAGTACCATATGCTTCTGCTTATCGGCTCTATCATGTACGTCATGTCAGTGCACTCGCCCGATGTCTCGTATGCTTGGAGTATGACGAGTAGATATCGTGCTAATCCAGCTAGAGCACTCGGAATGTCTGCAAAGAATATCCTTAAGTACTTAAGAAGAACTAAGGATATGTTTCTCATCTACTTGCATTGACTCGAGTAGTTTGTAATAATCTCAAGTCAATAATACGATAAATTTGTTATATAAAGCTTTGTTCATGAATTGATATTTAAACGATATTTTGTTTCCTCGAGTATTATTGAATTTATGAATCATTCCGAGTTCATGACCGAATCAGAAACTTCATAATATAGAATATACTCTTAAAAGTCACTAACCAAGGTAATTAGCAGAAACACTAATTAACCGTTATCGTTTAGTATGTGATTAAATGATGGTCAAGTTTTACGTACCATAGACAAAGAGTTGTCATTTTAATCACATGATAGATGTTCTAGAAACATCGTATTTGATAGACTCCCGAATGAAACATTAAATGGAATCGTGTTCGTGTCATTAATGTTTTCGTTCAAGATTAAATTCTAAAGTACGAGGTATTCATCTTTCCTACATAAGATATGTATGTGTGTGATTTCTACCAAACGTTATCCGTAAAAGGTGGCTATAAAGGTAGCTCTTCTAAGATACATAACTTATGCGAGGAAGAGATGGTTTGCCAAAAGTACTATCGTCCCTCGTATTTCTATACGAGTTATAAGATCATCAAGGCCCTCGATAGAGTAAGATTATCTCATAAGCAAGATAATTACAAGAGTAATTATATTTGATAATTTACTCAGATCAAGAAAAGATTAAGTTTGCAAGGATGACACATACCTACCTTGAAACCGATCTCGATAAATATGAGACAAAAGAATTAAACACAAGTAAATAGTTTATCGATCATGATATTGTACAAGACATCATCATCTCGTAAATCGATGGTCATAGTGCTTCTCGCCAGATGCCTCCTATGATTATAGAAGTTAAAACGCTTTAACTCTATTTACCAACATAACACGATCCTCGTTTCGTCACACCGTATAGAGAGTTAATCTGAGAATCTTATCGATTAATTATAAATTGTTTATAATTAATAATAAGATGGTTATAATTAATTATATATGATATAATTATATTTGTCATAGAGATGACAAGAAGCAAAAAAATCGATCAATTTATAACGTGTCGACACGTCGTATAAATTCGCCAAACAACAACCGAGAAAAATATAATTGTAGATGACAATTATATATATTTGATTTGATTTTAAATGTTAATTATGGATTTGAATTATGGGCCAAAGCCCATTTATAATTAAAGTCTTAATTAATAATTAAAAGCCCAAAATCGTAAAAGCCCAAAAAAGCCCAAAATCAAAAAGCCCAAAATCCCAAAAGCCCAAAAAGGCCCATGAAAAGCCCATGACGACCTCCAAGGGTATTTTGGTAATTTGTCCAAAAGCCCAAGGGTATTTCTTTGTAATTTGGCCAAAAAGCCCAATGGCGTTTTGGTAAATCGATGAACTTTAAGTGGTATTTTCGTCTTTTCACATCGGAACCTCCCTACTATTCATGAGGGTATTTTGGTAATTTGTCAATCTCACATTTTCTATAAATAGAGGGGTAGGGTGAGAGAGAAACTTCCACCAAATCGCTCTACTTTCTCTCTCTCGTATACTATTGTTTCGTAATTCACGGATCTATGAATAAAGGTTTTTACGAAAGTTGCGTATTTCGCACATTTGTGAAACAATTATCATGAGTCGTGAATAGTACTATTTCGTCTTTTCTCGTGAATAGTGTTTTTGCGAAAAACCGCGTTTACTGTATTTCGGCAAAAGAAATAAGCCGCTCTCTCGGTCAGTCCCGGTGGATAACCCACGAGGCATCGACGTTTGGTGCTCCGAGACAAGCCGATTTTCATTCCAATTAAAATTTGAAGCGAGGTATAACATCTTATATTAATCTATTTAATTGTTAAGTAGATTAATATTTTAGAAATCAATCATGGAGTAGATCAATAAAGGTTTAAAGAGGTGTGTATCTCTCAGAATCATCCGACACATCACTTTAACCCTAAGCTTAAGTTAGAAGTAAAATAATATTTTACCGTTTTTTGTAAAGGATTAAATGTCCGTAACTCTGCTATTATCCGACATACTTTAATCCCTAACTTAAGTAGAAGTAAAATTTTTGTTCTACTATTTTTCCGCAACTTGAGCATTAATGGGATTTGGGCATTCCGAATTACATTGTAAATATTGTTACGCTCACAAGAAGTAAACAAATAAGAATAACTCACCCAATGTTGCCCAATCAAAGATTAATTTGACTAATCTCTTATTTCAACAATTAGTAAATATTTGAATAAAGAAAACCAATCAGTAGATATTTGCATAAAGAAAACTTGAAAGATTCAAATTCTTTTCAAACCAACAAAATAACAATGACAAAAATTACATATCCTTACCCAATATAACTCCTCCATCAACCACAATCCAGCAAAGACTATATATTTTGAGCTTACATTATTAATCATGAAATTATTAAAACTCAAAATTAAATAGGAAAGACAAGGAATTGATAGATGATGTTTTGAGCTTACATTTATATGCTCTTGTAGGACATAAGGTTGCTTCCTGGGTCGGTGAAGGCGCTAGGATCCCATGACAGTATAGATATCTCTTCGATATTGTCCCTTAAGAGCAACTCAAAGAATCAACAATGGAGTTTGATTCTTCTATATTGATATATCTCACAATACAAAAAAGAAAAACACAATTAACATCCAAAATTTGATGTAATTCTTATATTTGGGCTGCAATTATCATACATACAAGCAACAATTTACAATGAAGGTTGTGATTGTTTGCACGAAATAATTCACATCAGTAAAACAAAAAGGTGAATAAAAACTATGAAAACAAATCAAACTAAGCACAACTACTAACATAAACCCTCAACTCTAGAAGAGGAGATGAAAGTCAGATTGTCAATTAGGCGAATAAATTACCTCGTGAAGCTCGGTGTTGCTGGGATCAGAAGCAAGGGCTTCGTTGACAGCATCAAGCGAGGCCTTTTGCTCCTCTAGTTGCTATTCAGTTGTTGCTCCAACTCCGCCTCCCCGCTGCCACCTTTGTTCACCATCAGAGTGCTAGTGGGCAGGAAATTAAACATATAAAGTCGCTTCCTCCCAACGACACCAGAAAAATAAAGCTGATCATGAAAGATTACCACGCAAAATAACCAGTCAAAGAGGACCCTTCTCAAAGCAAGAAGTACAAACAACCTAAATTTAAACACGTTGCAGCTAGATTTAGCTAAAAGGAAGAATAAATATAGATAATCAAGTTTTGGAGATGTTTCTCGATAGAGAGAAGAAGAAGAAGGTTGTTAATATTGTCAGCAAGAGGAAGAACACAACTCCAAGTTATGGAAGTAAGAACACTTGAATGGGAGAAACTCACCGTTCGTTCTACGTCGATTCTTCATTGAGGCGGATGTCATTGAGAGGTTATGATCGGGACTAAAGATTTGGGTGTAGCATTGAAGTAGGGGGTAGCGATACTTAGGCAACAATGGTTGGTTGATTGCTGTCCAGACCAAGAGGACACTGCCGTAGAAGAGAGCAGTCGCAATCCCCGGCGTCATAGCCAGCACTCCTCCTTGTCCCGTCCCCGTCACCGCCACCGCCACCGCCACCATCCACCCCCATCACCTGCCTTAACCCTTATTCGCGATCTTTAGTGTTAAGCTCCTTTTATAAGGAGTAATGATTATATTATGATTATGGTTATATTATTATGATTATGACTATGATTATTATTACTTATTATTATTATTATTATTATTTTATATATGTATTATATTATTATATTATGATTACGACTATGATTATTATTATCACAATTATGATTATGATTATGTTGTATTATATTATTATATTGTATTATATTATTAAAATTAAAATTATTTATTATTATTATTATTATTATATTATTAAGATTAAGATTATAATTATAATTTTTATTATTATATTACTATATTATAATTATATTTATATTTTTATTATATTATTATGACTATAACTATGAATATTATTATTTATTATGATTATGATATCATTATTATTATTGTACTATTATTTTTATTATCATCATCATTGTTAGTATCATAATTATTTATATTTTAACTATTCTAATTAATAACTATCAAAAAATATTTTCGCTCTTCCAAATAATCAAAAATACCATTATTTTATCACTCTTCCAAAATTATTTCCTGATTTATCAAAAAAAACCTAAAATATCACTAAACTCACACAACTAGAGTAAAAACATTTTCTTGCACTAATCCTCCACCGTCAAAACACACCCTTTGGAGTTCAAAATTTAGAAATATTACGGGGCCTACCACATGAAAACAGAGACAACATTGTTTTATTTTTTTTATTATTTTTTTGTAACTCATACATCAAGCAGCCCAGTTTAATACGCGTATAATGTGTTACCCTGTCTTAAAAGAAAAACAACATATTTACGGGACCGTGTTAAAGAAGATTTCTAACAAAAGTTCTATAGATCTGAACTGCAGACGAAAAAACCTGCGTTTCTTAACGGTTATTGAGGGACCTTTCACGTGAAAAGGTGGAACTTATAGCAGTAGAAAATTTCCCCCATTTTCCCAACAATAAACCATAAATTTGATCTATATATTCAATTTGACCAAAAGTTGATATTTCCTGATACAGACAAGAGACAAGTAGATTCCCCACTTCAGCTTTTGAAGGGTCAAAAGAAAATTTTATTTTACAATAAACAAGGAAAAGAGACCAAGTGCCCACAGAAAAATTGTATAACTCATCTCCAATTCAAAGTTCTATGATTGCACAAGATCAGATTCAGAAGGCTTCTCTTGAAAATTAAGTCGAGCTTGTACTTTCCGCTTGGTGGATGTTGTAGAAGCTGTCAAAAGAAACAAGAATGAATACCACACAGAAAATTATCTCTTATGTAACCTTTCTGAAGCCTTGGTCTTATTACAAAATAACAGCTAACATTTATTATTATTATCATCATCATTATTATTGTTTTTGCTTTTTTTGGGGGGAGTGTTGTTGGGGTGGGCATTATATATATTTAAACATGATGAACTGAAATAAACCTGTCTTAGTGTTCTGATTTGAGCAAATAACAGAAGATTTCCATTCTTCATAGGCTTGTTTCTCCATTTGTTTTTTCCTCTTGTATGTCGGTAACTGCCAAGTACAGCATGTAAGAGTAAGAAACCCCACATACAGAAACAGTTCTAGAGGGGACAGATTTTCTTTTTGGTCTGAATTGTTATATTTGGTTTGCATAGCTTGTGAAGAAAGGCTTGGCTCATGCTGCAATATTTAGAATGGTTGGTCCCAAATATCTACTAATTTCCAACTTAACTCTTGACCTAATTTTGCCTCGGTTAATCTCAATTTTGTATATCATGGAAGTTTCCGGAAAAAAAACCAAAAAAATAAAAAATAACTCAAATTCAGTAAATCATCCACCTGACCAGTATGTCCTTCATTAAATGCAATGCAAAATGCAGAAGTATTTTTACTTCTAGAGATGGTTTTAGTAAAGAGCCAGTACCACTAACTAGGTTAACTATGGTTTGATATACAATTTAAAGTGTTTTCAGTGCCGTAATTGCATAATTGAGGCAAATTCAGTTAAAATTGGAGTTCAGTGCATAAATATGGGGTGTTTTTGTTGAGTCCAAATACAGCTTCAGCACCATTAAGTACCAGATGAACCACTTACATCAAGATCAGGCTCATCACCAACTGAAGAGTCATCAGATGAGAAACCACTTTCATCTTCATGTTTTCTCTTGCCAGGCAACACATCCAATAATTCTGCCACAATAAGTTAACATGTTTGAATGTTACAATGTTGCATTTCCATCTCCCAACAGTAAAATTTAAAAAGAGAAAATTAAGACTTCCATTTGGCCAGGGGTTCATGAAATTAGCTAGCAATAGATAGAAAAATTCAGGAGTATTCATAAGTTACACAGGCACAAGTATGAAACTGTACAAGGCTACAGCTAGAACGTACCTCTATTTCCTTTGATGGACTTTGGATCTTTCTTTTCCTTTGTAATCCCAAAAACATCAAAACAGAGATCATTCATTGATGTCAAAACCTATTGAGATTTTAAAAATTATTAATTCAATAATATTTATATTCAAGCATATTACAAGTGAAATATAGCATAACATAGAAGACCCCTTACTGTCCCAAATTCAGATTCTGAGGTGCCACACACTTCAATCAGCTTTGACTTGTCCACTTTAAGCTGAAAAAAAGAACAATAAATTTAACAACATTGCACATCTTTATACTGTGCTCCAGAAAAGGTAGAGGGGAAGAAAGGGAAGAAAAAAATGACCGAGGTAAAAGTTTCTTGCCCAAATTAATTTACTTGCTCCACATCAATATAATTTGGGGGGAAAGAGAAGAGGAAGGGAAGGGGGGGACTCTATACAAAATCAAAATTTTACCCTTCAAATTGGGATGCAAGATTTTACTCCCCCTCTCACACCCATTCATTTCCCCTTCCCTCTCTTCACAGTCCCTCCTCTTTTATGGATAACAAATTGTCAGAAAGGGAAATAAGCAATAGTTCATAAAATCATCACTAGTAGTTAGGCATGCTCCTGAGTTGGAAAGAGAATGAGGTTAACTGAGAGAATTTCATTTAAGAGTTCATGAAATTGTAAAAAAGGTTAATCTTCACTATTCTTCATACCCCGCCCACTTTTCAACCTTTTCCAACAAATGACATATTTCTTTTCACCTGTTTCCATCCACTCCACTCACACCTCTCACCAATTCAGGAGCATACCAATAGTCTTGAATGGTACCATATTCATAACAGAAAGTTGCCAAATACCACCCAATTTCATCATTCCATTTTAATTCCTTATAAACTGAAATTATATTTTAAACACCTAACACAACTTATTTAAATTGAAAGTACCTTATGCCTTTTGGCACACAAGTGAAATGCAACAGCAGTAAATACAGGTCGGTTAAAGTCAGTATTCGCCCTTCGTGAAGCTGGCAAAGCTGATAGAAACCTTTCTTTATACCTTAATTAAAAAACCAGAGAGTTCATTACCAACATGTATAATTATGAAAAGACAATTTTTTTAGATGAAAAAATATATTAAAAAACTTACAAGGATAGACCCTTTTGAACGAAAGGGATTAGTCTAACACAACCAAATTGAATTGCAAGTTCTCGGATATCAAGCGTTAACCTAAACAATAATATATCTCATGGAGTCAGTGGCAATTTAATACAAATACTTGATATTTTGTCAAGAAAGGATATGTATCCACTGTTAAAAAAATTCCTTCAGTAATTGTGTAACACAAATTTTACATCCCATATATAAATTTACCTTTTAGGAGCATTTCTAAATGAACATTGCAACATTGGAAGCAGCTGGACAAAGCAAATGTTTCAATTATGCATTTCTATATGGAAAAGGATAAAATTTAAAAAAAAAAAAAGTTCTTACTTGACACCAAGGCTATTTTGAATTGCATTGAATGATCTCATATAAGCCTTCTCTGACATGCCACTCATTTGTATTGCACTCTTCCTATCAAATATCACTTGAAACCTACAAAGTATAACCTCTCAAGCTCAGCAATCACAATATGACTTCACATCTCCTGGGGTAACTCATTGGAATGGGAAGCATTTTCTGATCATCCATTATGTATCTCAAAGCCCCCCGCCATCCATACATGAAACTGGATGGTTCAGATCTTGATTGCACATTCTAACATTTGGGTTAAGCCCAAGAGGTACAGACTTGGGGAGTGAATTAAAAACCAATGTGGTTATGTTACACATTGAAATAAAAAAACTTGGGAACCTAAAATAGTACAAACTAATACTCAATTTTCAATTTGACTGGGGAAGGAAACTTGAAAAATGAGTGGTTTTTTGGCCATATTTTGAGCAGAAATTGGAGAAAAGTTTAATTAATAATTTTCTTATTTTCAATGCTTATGTGAGACGCTTGTTCAGATGTTAAGGGGCACATTTGATATTTTTGTTTTTCAGGGACATATGAATCTCTTCTAGATTCAAACTTCAAAGCATATCATCAAACAGTTGAAGTGCACTTGTATACTAACCTCGAGGCAGCAATCTCCAGGCAAATAATAGCTTTGCATACCTCTCCCTACAAGTACAAAGGCTTAGAAGTTAACTTACCAAATAGCACCTTCAAATGTACCCATGGAGATTTTAAAATTATGCATAAAAACGCTCCTAATGGTGTCAAAATCATCACAATTATACAGTATCATATCAAAGGATCATTGGTACAAGACAAAAGATCAAGTCTAATGTTTTTCAATTAAAGTCAACAAAGATCAAATCTTGATTGATGCAACCAAAGGGAATAAGGATCAAACTGAAAATAGTTGTAAACTCGACGAACACTACTGAAACCAATTTACATATAAGATTTCTTTCAGCTACTTCAGTGTATCAAATCGTGCAGGTCACTGAGAAGAAAATAGAGAAACCATACCACGCCAATTATGGAGGTATTAAACTGCACGTCACAGAGTCGTCTTAGCTCCTCCGCCTTGCGGATCAATGGTTTGGATGCTACTAAGCCTAGCTTGGATGCAACCCCTCGCATGTCCATGCCTTATGGCTTAGGTGGTGCGAGGCTCTAGTGTTGTGATTTGTGAAAATCTCCAAAAACAGCCGCTTACTCGGCTGAATAGTCGGTGACGACGGTCAATTTCGTCACCAACAGTTTATGCGGAAGCCCGTTTGCAGAAAGAAACGACTAATCGGCCAAGGAGTAAAAAACCACGGATGAGGAGGTTATCGGTGAGAGAGAGGGAACGGGAAATAGGAAAAGAAGAAAGGGAGCAGGGAATGTTTCCGTCTCTTGATATACGAAGGGAAATAAAGGGGATCTATAACGCCTGAATGTGGAATTGGCGCGGATTGGAGGGGGCGGGAAGCGAATTTCATTTTCGACGGGGGAATGTTTTGGCGCTATTTCATCGGGGAAATTGGGAATGACGATCAGACCATCGAACTCGCATATCAAGACCAAGCGACCATCGAATTGGTGCGTTTCTTTTAATTTAATTCTGATCCGTCCAATTATTCATCAACTATCCTCTTTAACAATAATAAATTTTTATACATTATAATTTATATTTAAATATTCAACAACCGTCTAAATTAACTATTCAGATCTCCATACAAAAGACTAATCAAGATCTAAACCCACCCTCGTGCACTAAACTTATCTGACAAGATTTATGCTTGCTTATATTAACAGTGAAAACTTGAACTGATTATTGAAGAAGGGAGCTAGCTATAGTATCTCCCTTCGTCTTAAGGGTGTTTTTGGATCGTGTAAGAAATAAGCGTAAGAATAGAGAAATTAAGAATAGCAAATGAAGATAGTGAAAAAATAGTAATTTTTTTGATTAGCGTGAGGATAGTAAAAATGTGATGTTATTTCGGATGATAGAAATATTGTTTTGATTATTTGTTGAGAATAGTAATGAAGAGTTGAGAAAACAACAACTATTTCATTCTCACCATATAATAGCAGAATAACAACTATTATTATTATTCCGGAACAATAAATTTGCATTACACAACTGGCTTATTTCTATTTCGAGAACAACAACTATTCTGTTATTCCTAGCCCATCCAAACATATCCTACATGGAAGAAAACTCTTTTTCTTATACCTCAAAGACTATGATTTTTCATTGCTTCGCGCTCAGTTATTAGTTAGAGGTATCAATATTTACATCGATATATACTGACTTGTATATATCAGTGTAATTATGGATATTTCTGACCAATGACATATCCGCAGAGGCCGTCACCAACATCAACCATCTAGAGCTATTAATGGGTATGATAAAGCAATAAAAATCTCTTATCCATACTTATACTCGATAAATCAACGAAAATTTTCTTATCCATATTCATATCCGATAACTTAATGAAAATTAAAATTTATCCAAACCCATCTTATCGGATACGATATAAGTTTATAAATGACCAAACAACTTTCAAAATGGAAAAAAAATATAATTAATATAATTAGTAATGAAAAAATTATAATATAATTATAATTAGCAATGAAAAATAAATTATAATATAATTAACAATAAAATAAATTATAATATAATTAACAATAAAATAAATAACATATAAGGAATAACTCTTATTGATATTCATACCTGATAAAAATTAACGATTTGTTTTTTCTTACTCATACTCACACCCGATAACTTAACGAAAATAAAATTTTATCCATACCTATCTTATCGAATACGATAAGAATTAGACAAACAACTAAAAGAGTGACATTGATAGGACTACAACCATCCCATATGCTATCGGGTTGGATTCAACTATTCATATCCAAAATACAATCCGATCGCATTTGGCCCAGTTACGTGGCTGTTGGGTTAGGGCTGCTATGAGCGAGCCTTCACCCAAGCTCATGTTCAATCCAAATATAGAGAACGAGGTTCAAACTTGGACAAAATCCTGTTCTACTGTTGAGAGGCTCATACTCGGTCCTGTTCAACTGCACTCAGAACATAGCTCGGCTCGATAAAAGGTCCAAACTCGAAAAAACAAACAAACGAAGGATTCCAGCTAAGAGTATTTTCAGCCCAATCTCTGAAATGAATCAAAGACGTTTTTATGGTGCTTCGCGAAATATAAAATCTTTTATGTTTTACGTTTGTATTTCGAGTTTGAAAGTTCAAACAGCTAATTTAAACCGTTGAACATTATTTTCATATTGAAATATCCTTGAAGATCAAAATTTTTATATTTTTTAAATTTTTTATTATTTTTTAAATGAGTACAAAATTTGTTGATCTAATCATTTTTGTAACATCCAAAACTAATAATTCTGTTCCAATCTAAAAAATAGTAAATTTTTAAAAAATATATATAAATTTTGATCTCTAAAGATAGTTTAATATGAAGATCATATTCACCGTTTGAATTGACCGTTTAAACTTTTAAATTCAAGATACGGACACAAAACACATAATATTTTATGTTTCGCAAAGCAATATAGTCTTACTCATAAAATTATATGTACAATTTAAAAAATAAAATTTAAAAATACTTATCTAGTTCAGTTTTCTTTCTTCCAATGCAAGTACCAGGAACCAGCTGGATAAGCTTGGGAGAACTTTACTACTTGAAAGCTATAAAAACTACTCTCTTTCCTGGGAAAAGCCATTCTTTAATGGGAGATTCACGCTTCGCGCCTTGCTTTGCCTGCTTCTCAGTTATCAAGCGTATCAATCATGAGTAGCAACGTGTCTTATGATCATACTGACTTGGACTGTTGCCTGCTATGCCCCGCCCAGTAGTGTTTGGTCTTCGTTCTAGTGATTTCTATTTTCCATCTTCTGAGGTTGAACAAGATGTTCAGATCATGCATGTTCATGACAATAAGGAAGGGGCTCGAAAGAGCAAGAAAGATGTTGATCAATCAAAGTCTCAAATATACTTGATACAGGGATTGAATAAAAAAGATCAAAAGAAAATAAGCTTCTTGTTTTCTATTGTTTAGCTTTGTTATTTTGGATGATAATTATATAGAGTATTTTATCTTGGGGATGAGTCTGCCCGCCCCTGCGAATAACCTATTTTATCAGATTGGTCTGATTATATAGTAAAAAATGGCAGTGTGGGCGAAAGACATAATTTTATAGCGAGGGTTTTGTGACACTTTGCAATTGCATCTGCAGTAGACAACTCAATATTGATACGGGGACATATTTGGCTATGTTTTGCTCAGCGTACGTGCATGCTTATGACCGTGCAATATGCATGCTAGAGTTGTGATATCCTCCTCTCGAGACGGAACTGTCTAATTCAGTATCTGCGTGTCGACCTCCATATATATACTCTTTATCTCAGTACTCATTTAGTTTATTACACTCATATATACTTGATATCTTTATCTCCCAATTTTGAAGTGTACATCCAGGATTTTGTATGATTTTTGTTGGGAAAGCTGCTAAATGAGGATGTACTTTTTAGAGAACCGTTGACATTCTTTTTCTGTAAAACCATCCCATATCTATAGATATGGTACTCAGAAATATCGAACAGTTTGTTCTCCACCACATGAATTAGAGTCTCATTTACATGACTTGTTCAATGATTTCCCTAATTTACCTCGAGATTGTCGGCATTAAATGCTTTCAATCTTTTAAAATTTTTATAACCTATAAATCTATTGGAGGCGGAGGGATTTGCTAATGAAGATTGAACTGGTAGAATAATGATTCATTCCGACCTCGAAATTTTTATTTGAACATATTGCATTAGTAATGCTGATGTAACTATATATTTGTATCTATTTTGCAGATGCAAGTAAGTGTAGTTATTTTTTTTTTCTGAAAATGAATGGGAGGGGGCGCACTAAAATGCTGATGCACATCAGTACTACATCAGTTCTCGCGGATGTAAATAAATATGATATTTTTTTCATCAGTTTAACAGATGCAAATAAATTCCCTCCAGTTGGCGTAGAAAAATAAAAAAATTCCCTCCAGTTGTCGCTGAATCGTTAGATACAGCTGAAAAAACGGGACAGGTCAGGCAAATGATTTTTATTTAAACCTGCAGGTAACCTGGACCATTAGATATAACTAAGATTAATCTGATCCGTTAATAGATAGGGTAAACTCAGACCCCAAAGTCCCAAACCCTATCTGCGTTCTCACTTCTCAGCGGCGCCTCTCACGATCTCTCCTCTCATCCTGTGCGAATCGCGATCTCTCCTCTAGGCTTTGGCGATCTGCGATCTCTCTGAGTCTCTCGCGATCTCTCCTCTCTCTAAGGTGATCGCTCTCACTCCATCAGTGCAGGCAGTCGACACACTCCACTGCTCCATCGAGGCACGCGACTCCATCTTCCTCTAGTACTGGGACACTCCATCTTCCTCATGTGTTATTCAAGGTGATCAATCTTATTTCTTTTCTTCTTTTTTTTTGGGAAACAAAGGAAAATATGTATAGTTTGAGTCTAGTTGACAAAAGGGAGGATCTAGAACGATAGACCGAATGTAAAAAATTAAATTTCTTGCTTTTTTTGTTTTTGTTTTGTCATTGCAGATGGCTCCTAAGGATATTCAAATGGAGGAGGTCAGTTTACTGCTGACTTTTTATTGTTTTTTTCTTCTTTTTTGGTTGTCTAATGTGTGAGACTAGAACTTTTATCTGCGTTTTTTCTTTTATAGATTCGATGAATTATTCAATTTTTGTAAACAAGTAAAAAATAAAAAAGCAGTACACATATTCTAAACCACGATTTAAAGCTAAAGGTGGGTCAATTCGAGAATGCTTTGAGTAGCAATATGCCCTATCGAAATAAGAATATATCCAAAAAATGTAACTTCGGAATGGATTGGCATACCCTAAACAGGCCAATCTGGTATCAACCTCACTTCGAGTTACGTACCGGTACCATGCCTTATGATGTAGATATTGATGTGGTAAATGTTCGGTTCATTATAAAAGTTTACATTTTCATTTGCATTGAAAAGATATGTATTTTCTTTGTTTGCACGTACTCACCAATCATGTACGGACATATGAGACCAATTCAAAGGGAGTGGAAATATTTTGGAAGAGTTGGTTGTCGCTAGGTTGGCATTCCTCGTAAGGCGACTCTCTTCTTACGCCATGGTTTGCGAAATAAGCAGCCATTTAGTTATCTGCCTTGGTTATGAACGTTTTTACAGCAACTAGTACAACCAAGAGAACAAGAGATCACAGCCTCGCCGGGGTAGTGACGGAAGCAGAGGCATGGATCTATTCTAGCACTCAACAGCATGGTGGTTAATTATTACTTAATTGTCATGGTGGTTAATTATTACTTAATTGCAATGTTGTTACAAAATTACTTCTGTTTAGTAAATTTATATTTATATCTATTTTGTTATATTGACATCACTGAAGAAGATTTGTCAGTGTGTGAAAATTTTTTATTGTAAACTATTTTCTGATCTGGATTATATTTGTCTGAATATGCATGTTGAATGTTGGTGAATGTTGGTGTGAATATTTTGAGAAAATTTGTTATTAACATCATCTGTTATTAGAAAAAATAATGAAAGACATCATCTGTTATTAGATGCAAATAAAAAAAATATCATTATATTAACAGATGCTAATATCAATAATTACATCAGTATTATGCCTGCAAAAAAATAATATTTGCTTCAGGGAACAAATGAAAATGTCAGTGAATCTTGCATCTGTATTTCCTGATGTAATAAAATGCTAATGCAAATAAAAAATCGGATGCAATTGATTATCACCATCAAACGTATTTACATCTGCGCTTTGCATCAGCTTTCGGATGCTAAAAATTTTTATCATAAGCCTACTGATGTAAATGATGTTTATTGCATCTGATCTGTCAGATGTTAGTGTGACGCTCTCATATAGTGATTCTCAACAATCAAAAAGTGAATCTTTCGATAAGGGCTGACATCAATGCTTTGTTGTTGTGATAATCGTCCATTATTGACATTGAGTAGAACCCAAATCTAAGAAGGTATTTTTCAGACCTTGGATAGGTACAGTTCCATGATATGTGATTCTCTATCGGTACGAAAAGTAGATCGAGATACTCTTCTGATTTCATCTATAATTATACCATAAATATTATAATTATAATTAAGTAACACTAACAAGAAAATTGATTATTTGTACTAACAAAGTAATGCACGAAAATTCTGCGTGCATGCCCAAATTGAGTCATCCAGGGCCAAAATCAATTATTAATTATATACCCTTAAATCAATTATTCACACCCGTAAATTAATTATCACTATTCAAAATTAATTGTCAATACTCGAAATTAAGTAACCACACAATAAATGGACTTTAGTCAAAATAAATGACACTAGTACGCTATATATACTAACTTAAATAAACTAATTTAAATGACATAAACAAGGATTGAAAAATAATACCATATGAAAATCATTCGAAACAACAGATCCGGAGTGTTTTGTGCTCTCCTCTCGAAATTACAAAGGTTGGCGCATACAAAATTGAGAAAAGAGTTAAATGATATAATATATTTTAAAAAAGTGGGGTTCAATAATGATTTTTTTGGATGAAGGAAGGAGAAAGAGAGGGCGAAGAAGAAGGTAGCAGAAAAAAAGTTCGAAAAGAGGTGTCCCTAAAATTTTTTGGGACAGGAAGTGTGCCAATCTTCTATGGCGAATTAGCACGCCTGAGGTCACATAGGGATGCAATCACGATTTTTGTTTTTTGGACCATTCTACTCCATCTAAAAATCAGTTCAATCATTTCAAAATCTGTGAAATTAATTAATTTTTTTCTTTAAAAAAAACGGCACGTTATTCATGCACACAAGCTTTTCCTTAATTTCCTTTTCTGAATTTCCCTTTCCATGTTCTCATTTTGACAACTTTTCTACGTTCATTAAAAGTGTTTCCAAATCAAGAAAGCACATCACCAGTGAAAAAAAGTTGACAATCTAGCAAGCGGTGAATTATTGTAAACCATGAAACATGAAATCAATTTCATAACTGTAGACTGTAGTATAATTTATCTCGCCCATGCGACAGCCTAGCGACAACATTCACTTGTATCCATGACCTCCTATATTTTAAAAAGTAGTACTATTAGGTTAAAATTTTATTAATTTGACTCTCTTGAATTAAATCTCCGACCTCTTTTGAATTGTCTCATTATTTTTTATTGAGAAAAAAATATTTAATATTGTGGATAATAAAAGAATTATGTAAAATTTTAAAATATGAAGCCTCGTGGAGGAAAATTTTCTTTATCGCTATGATTATTTATTATTTTGACTTTTATTTTTATTATTTTAATATTTTTATTTAATACATGATTAGTTAATTAATTTAAATCCGATAAACTATTGAATCTGATTACTGACCCCTCCTAACCAAAATCCTATATCCGCCTTTCTGTATCCATACATAGGACTCTTTCGCATGGCCATGACCTACCAATTTTTATCATTGAATCTCACCTTCTGTAAGCAGATGACAGAAGGTCAAATTGGTGCCCTTTCATCTACCTCCTATTCTCTTGCTATTTAAATTCGAAGGCAAACAGACCCCATAACATGTCTTGTTAACAAGTGAGAGTCACAACATGTGCTTCAGGACATATGCATTCAATTCCTATTTATTAATATGTAGTGTGACTATTATTGTGACGGGTTAGGTCTAAGAATTTTGGATCTGGCCAACACAGAACTAAAACCTGATCAGGTTGCTCTAACATACATACAACATAGATATAATATACCGGCTTAATATGAGACAACAAGGATATTATGATAAAATTATTCTGAGCATTAGTGCTTAATTACAATTGTTGGACGAATGTGTACTAAATTTGATACAATTCAAATTTGATTTAGTCCGTGATAAAAGAATAATAAAATTGAATTAAGTTTTCAATACAATTGTTCCTCATCAGTATCCAATTGTGCCTGATTTCTTACATGACCTATATATAATATTTTTATTTATAGAAATTACGAATATAAATAAATAACATTAAAATTTGTTTTATGTTGATAAATATGGTGTATGTTCATGATTGTCAATAATTTTAATTAGTTGTCAATGTAATGCCATTTAACAACTATCAAAGTTTGCTATGTTTACTGGATCCTGAAATTTGCATATTTCTTATGTGTGCTTAAGTATTAACAAATATATATTGCATAGGTGGAATATCAGTTATTACGTCAATCAAAACTTGAGGACACTTGTTTCATATTTGGAAAAGGTAATTAATTTTCGATAAGAGATTTGTGAAGGGGACAAATCTAAAACCAACCACGTGAAAATTCAATTTAAATGAAATAAGCTTTGCCAAGAGGGTAAAGGCAAGTGATCATGCATGCAGGAGTCGCTTTTTGTGTCATTTTCTTTTACAGCTAAGGCTATATATATTAATTTGTGATGCTAACTCATTCTTTTCGGTGACTATGTCAACTATTTCTATCCTGATAAACATCGCAATATTAAGATTAAAAAAATGAATGATTCCTATTAGATTGAGCTAGACAAAATTTAATTTGGGACACGTCTAGTAAAAAAGTTAGGATGAGCTTGGACTGGTCAAAAGAATTCATGAGTTTAAAATGAAAGAATTTTGAAAATATTCATATAAAAAATTTCCAACTAACGACTGTATAACTAATTATAGTAATAATATATGGGTGGTTCCTCTGCATCCATAAAATAGATAAATCATATTAAAATTCCGTCCATGAGTTCATTATGTGCTGTTCACGTAAGCACGTCCAAGCCCAATGTCCATCTCCGTAAAGGTGTACATGCATGGTACATATATTTTTAATATTTTCTTTTGGTTAAAACTTAATTATGAGTATGCAATCTAGTATGTGGGTCACATATTTTTTAATTAATATATTTTCTCGTCTTGAAGGATTAAAGAATGCGAGCTACCACCGTCCAAATATAACTTATGAAAAAAAGAAGTTATGTGAAATTAGATCAACATAATATTGACATGATGGGCTGAAAAAGGAAAGATAGACTCAGAAGATGTGGTCGGAGGGCAAATTAATATGGAGGAGATAAAATAAAGATTTCCTCAGTATTAAATTATGAATTATGAATGAACTTTAAGCGGCCATTTTGGAACCACAGAGTTAATCTTTTTAATACTCCAGGCGTAATATAAGCCCCGAGTTAAAAATCAACGGGCAAAATTTATTAAAAATGAATATATCAAAATTATATTTATTAACCATATGCAGCGTGAAAAGTTCACTCATGTGGATTATTATTGCTCGGGCACAAATATGCGCTGTGTCATCAACAAATATGCCACGCTTCATGCAATCTAGCTATTTAATTAGATGATTCTCATTTAAATTATCTTTTTGCTTACTTTGGGACCTATTAACTAAATAGTCTGCCGGCGTAAATTTGATGTTATGATTAATTAATGACTCAAGTTTAGTTTATTAATTGAGTTAAATAGGTCGATAAAGATATTTGGTAGCTCAGAAAGAATAAGCATGCAAGGAGTATCTATGTAGTAACATAGTTGTTTGATTGTATTTTGTCTTGTTATAATTTTTCTTCCAATTAAATTTTAGGTGCTACTTAGCAATTATGTGTGAATATTGTATACCTTTGTTAAAGTTGTCAATTGTCAAGTTAGAATGCAAAATATTCCGATGTTGGGTGCCCTAGTTCTCTGTTTCCTGGTATATGTTAGGACTTGGGAATCTGTAATTTTTTTCTCAGCAAAGGATAACTGACAAATGTTACATTCATAAAAAAATAATAATAATGACATTTTTGCCATTCTTAATTAAACAGAAATCTTAACAATTTTCCAGCATAAGAAAAAGTTTGTAAGCTTGAGAAAGTTGTTCGTGGAACCTAAGCAAAGTTATGAAAGCAATTTAGGATCAATACATTGTCCGAGGATCCTAAATTATTCAGGGAATGTATTGGTACATCTCTTCTATAAATAATTCAGGGAATGTATTGAAAGATATATTAATACATTCCCTGAATTATTTCATGGAATTACTGAAAGAAATTTACATTTCTCATTCAGGAAAAGAAACTACAGACCTTTAGTTTTAACTTGATTTCCTAAGTCAATATACCACACACACAAAAAAAAAAAACAGACCAATTAAAAACTAAAGATCAAAATCCAAAGACATGTCATAGAATTGTGCTTGATCTTGATCCGTGCTCTCATCAAGTAACCATGATTCAAGCATGGACAACTCGGGTCCACTGAAGTTCAACCCTAACCCGACAGAATCAATCGGTTGAGGCGACATGACACCGTTCGAACCTGAAACTGACGTCTCTGTCGAACTTGAACTTGAAACCGAATTACTCTTTGTACTCTTGTTGTTCCACTGCTCTAGAAGCTTGGATATGTTGTCTGTGGTTAAAGCATAGAAAGGAGAGGATTGAGTTGTGGTGCTATTCTCTCCATTGCTGGTACTGGTAGTTGTGTTTGGTACTAGTTCTATTGATTTGGGATCAAAAGACAGAGCCTCACTAAGTGCTTGCTTGGCAAGGTTGATGTCTGTTTGAAGCCTCTTCTCCCATTGGCCCCTGCAAACTGTACTCTGTCCCGTGGGACCCATTTGGCAGTCTAATGATCCATCTTTTTTGAGCTTCTTCTTTAGGTGAGTGTTCCAATAGTTCTTTATATCGTTGTCGGTTCTCTCTGGGAGGTAAGAGGCAATGGCTGCCCATCTGAAAATTTTATTAATTATTAACCACTTATTAGCAAAATTGGTAATTAATAGATCGTTTAATGCATTCGTTGGGAAATTGTTTTTGTATGCTTTTTAGTTTTTACGCACCTATTACCGAGAAGTTCTTGGAGATGAATTATGAGTTTCTCCTCCTTATCAGTAAAATTTCCCCTCTTTATACCAGGCCTGAGGTAATTTGTCCATCTAAGCCTGCAGCTCTTACTGCATCTCTGTAGTCCTGAGTATCAAAGGAGAAAAAAAATTGGTAAATATTTTTTTATTAAGGGGTTAAATCGTGAAGTAACAAAGGAGAATACAAAGAGAAGCCTAGTTATATCCTATTCATAGATTAGGTACTTTCAGCATAGGTCAAGAACTTATGATTTTAAAATTAGACGCAGGAAGACAAAAGCAATCACCACCTCAATCATTTAAAGTTCAATTTGACCTTGTAATTCAGTAAGAAGGAGGGGGGGGGGGGGGGAGTCTGGTAAAAGAATCTTAAAACAGGAGAATATAAATAAACAATGTCAAACATTGATTCTACATATATATCACACTTGCATAAGCATGACCAACAGAAACTTCATATGCATTCAATTAAAATTTTCTTATAATTTCTTCAGGCAATATTTTCCCTTTTTCCCCCTTAAACCCAACATATTAACTACTAAAGAGAGAAATAATTGGTAAAAAAAGAGTACGAACCAGTTTTAGCAGGTACAGCTCTCCAGTTACCAGGGCCATGCTCTTGTATGTAAGATACCAAAGTGATATCCTCCTCAGGCGTCCATGGCCCCTTCTTCACCCCCTCCTTGTCACAGCATGGTGGCCTCACCATTTTCTTCAAGTTAATTTTGTTTCTCAGTCACTGTTCTGTAACTAACAAATGAAACAAAATAAGATTGACCTTTTTTTTTTCTTCAAATAACTGCTTTCCTCCCTCTTTCTCTGGTTGTTTGTTTGATCTAAAGAGACCCAAGTTAGTGAGGTGTATAAATAGAGGAGAGGGATTAAGGACCAATTGACCTCCATCGGGAGTACTGACAACGCGAAAAGAGTAGTTTTTTTTTTGAGGAAACGAGAAGAGTAGTCAAAGCAAGACAGCAGAGCCCATTTAATTCGCTCTCCTCTTTTCTCTCTCTCTCTCAAAAAAGTCAGACCAGTGGAGTGATGGTGTGGTGGCCTTTCTCTCTCTTTCTGTCTGTGCCTTACAAATGCGCGTGCATTCAATTAAGTACACCGGTAACCACAGTAGCACTTTATATTTTTGTTCTGGTAAAACTTGTTGTAAAAATTGTACACTTTATACTTTCTTTGTTCTGGTAAAACTACTTGTAAAAGTTATATAACTGAAAATTTGTTCTGGTAAAACTACTTGTAAAAATTGTATACTTCTGTAGAGATAAACTAAACATTAAACAAGGTGTTCTACAGTACTGCACTATATATGTAATACCTGCTGGAGTGGATGTTCATCCTCATTGCTTTACTAAACTAATGCTCATTGTCAATTAGAAGTTGAATATATAGTTTATATATATACATTCGGTAATAAACTATATATAATAATAACCATAGTAAGAAAAGCTAAAATTGTGGTACACTAGGAAGTGTATTAACAAAAAGCACATGCATGCATGTCATGTCATGTCTTCCCAAATGTTGTATTAAATAAGTGCATTCACTATCACAAAAAAGATTTTTAGAAATGTTCATTTAGCAACCATTAAATAAATAACCAATTTTAAAAAGATTGAATGATAGTGTAGTAGTTTGGGTGAAATATTTTAGAATCAGTTTTTATAAATTAGAAGTTTATAATGAAAACAGTAATGATAGTTAGAGTTGGTTTTTGGAAAAACCGATTTGAAATCTCTATTTTAGCAACTATTTTTTTATACAAAATAAAACGGACTCTAATCATATTACTTTAGCACCGATTTTTTTAAAACCGCTCTATGATTTAACATTGATTTTTAGAAACCGACTTTAATCACCAGATCACATTTAAATTAGTTTTTCAATAACCGGCTCTATCATCTAACCTACACCGATTTTTTCTAAAAACCGGCTCTAATCACCAAATCATGGTTTTTCAACATCCAACCCTACAATCTAACATAACACTGGTTTTTAAAAACTGACTCTAAACTTATAATTTTATTTATTAACTAGGTTTTCACCCGAGCTACCATTTCTTTTCCCGAGCTACTATTTCTTTCATTTTCTCTAACGCCACAATTCTTCCTTCTCCTTCTCTTCTCATCATCTAGATCTATTCTCATCACCATCTAAAATCTCTTCTCATCAGCAACTTATAGCAAGCGATCATTGCTCTTCATCACCTATTTTCTCATTAAGGTACTTATTCTTCACATTATCTAAATTTTTTTATTTCTCCTTACTAACTCTATGTAGTTAAAATTAATGGTAATTAATACATCATTATTATATAAATTGACTATATATATAATTATATATATATATATAGAGAGAGAGAGAGTGTGGAGATACCGTGAGCTTAAGCTCACGAGAGGCCTTCCGTGAGCTTAACTCAAAAAACATACTAAATCATCTCAAAATTTTAATTTATCATTCTCATTAAATTCTTTATATAAAAATCTCGTGGGATGCAAAAAATTGGAGTGTTTTGAGATTTTTATGTCACCGTTTTTAATTTTTTAAAATGATGTTCAAGTATTGAATATATTATTATTATTTTTAGAGCTGATTTTCAAAAATTAAAAACCATAACTTAAAAAACTCAAAACGCTCCAATTTTTTGCATCCCATGAGATTTTTATATAAAGAATTTAATGAGAATGGTAAATTAAAATTTCGAGATGATTTAATATATTTTTTGAGTTAAGCTCACGGAGGCCTTCCGTGAGCTTAAACTCACGGTATCTCCACTCATATATATATATATATATATAATTGATAGTATTGTCATATATGACCAAATTATTGAAATTTATATTAATTTAGGTCGGTACTCGTTTAGGATTAATCCAATAGAGATTAATCTCAAATAGTTTTCTGGTTTAGGACTGCTTTTTGAATATTTTATTTCATTTAGGATAGTGAGCATATGCTAGATGTAATTTGGTATTTGAGAAGAATTTTGTTAGTAGTTTCCCTTTATTCCTAACAACACATATGTATAAGAAAATTTGTGTTCGCGTATTTGAGGAGCTTAGGAAAAATACTAACCGAATTCTTTTCAAACACCAAATTACATCTAGTATATGCTCACTAATAGAATAAAATATTCAAAAAGTGAGTTAGGATGATTGATCGACCCAAAGCCTCATGTTAAACTTGATCAAAAACCAAAATTGACCATAACCTAAATTCTAAACCCTAAACTCTCATAACCCTAAACCATAAACCATAAACCCTAAATCTAAAACCCAAAACTCTAATTTCTAAATGTTAAGTGTGAGAGTGATCTTTATTCTACAGATGGATTGTGACATTTGGATGTATGATATCAAACAGAATATAATTGAATACTTGAGAAGGATCGATAAATTTCTGGAATGTGTTTCAGAAGATATGAGAAAGAGAGGTGTACATGTACTTATTTATTCTTATCGAGATAGTCAAAACTTATAAAGATTTTAAAATATTAAAGAAGTGAGAGATCATTTAATTCTTCATGATATTATGGATCAATACACCCAACGGGTAAGACATAGAGAAAATATTGAAATTGTTGATAATAATGAAAATATTGTACGAGATGAATCGAGAGGTTATTACACAGATGATTTAAATTTGGCAATGATGAACAAGATGTATCAGATAATAAAAATGTAGAAAATGTAAAAATATAAAAAATGTAGAAAATCATCAATTAGATGTATGAACTTTAATAATGATAGATGGTATTTACCAAAATGACACTTTTTGGACTAATTTGGTCAAGTGCAAAAATTTTAAATAACACCCAACTTACGGGATGCCAAAATGACACAATTTTAAAGAACACCCAACTAATTTGGTCGATTTAAAATACCTACGTTTTCGGATCTCACCCCACTTACGGGATGTCATTTTATTATTAAAAATTATGTTACAATTAAGAAGCTTTAGTTTCTTCATAATACAAGTGCAAGAAGATTGAAAACTACAAAAAAAACAACTAAGGAGCACTCAAGGTTAAAAAACACAGCACAACAGCTGAAGAAAGAATTGAGACAAAGCTCAATGAAGTGCAACACACTGAACAGAAATTGTACAAGAATTCTTCTAGATTTGGCTAATTCAATATATTTATTTCTTGTAATTTACAAGGAATAAAGTAATGGTTCTTTGTTTGCAGTAAGTTGAGTGCTCTGGGTTGCTAGAGATTTTGAAGGTTTTAAATAATTGAGAAAATCCCAGAACATCACCTTAAATAAACCATTTAACAAAGTGAATTGATATTCTTGCGTAAGGAAACGTTATAATGATTCATCAATCGTTATAATATTTATGTATAGTGAATCTTGAGTTTCCAAGAATACCCCTTGTCAAAATTTTAAATAACGTTATAACGGTTCATAAATGAATATGATGAACTGTTATAACGATAGAGGAAAACGTTGATAATGATATTCTTAGTTATACAAAATTTATGAAAAATATTTATGAAAAATATATGCTATTTTTAAATTGTGATAATCTGAAAGCCAAAAATAAATGGAGTGATAAATATTTTACCTCTTTACTCCAACTTTTAGGAGAAATATTTACAAAAAATAATTCAATATCAGATTTCACATATTGGGCAAACAAATTATTGTGTCATTTGAATATAAAATTAGAGAGAATTCATACATGTTCGAATTACTGTGTATTATATCAAAATGAGTACAGTGATTTGGATAAGTGTTTGAAGTGTAACGCTTCACGGTACAAATCAAAAAATGATCGGATAGAAGTTCAAAAATGACCAACAGCCAAAGTATTATGGTATTTATCAATTATATCAAGGTTTTAATGTCTATTCACAAACTCAAAAGACGCTTAATTATTATAATGACATGCTGATTGTAGAAAAGATGATGTTGATTTTGGATCCTAAACGGTCGGGTAATGTTATAGATGTGTATTTGATCTCATTATTGGAGGAACTTAATAAATTATGAAAGGACGGTGCCAAAATATTTGATATATATTTGAAAGAATATTTCATCCTCTGTGTCATTATTTTCTACACAATTAATATTTTTCACATGTGGTAACTTATCATGTCATAAAATGAAAGGAGCAAAAAATATCGTATTTGTGGGGAAGACACTCATACAGTATGATTGAAAAACTGTGTGAAAAATATTTATTTTGGTCACCGTAGATTTCTTTTTACTCTTTTATATATTTTTTTAGTTAATCAAACTAATAGAATTTTTATTTATTTTTACATGTTATCGAGTCAACTCCGCAATATTATTCACAAAAAGATATTTCGAAATTAAGAAGATGATTATAAATTACATTGCATCCCATGTTTGATTTATTTTTTCTTTTATTTCATAACTTGTGTTATTTATAAATATTTTGTAATATATATTTTTAGCTATTATTTATTACTAATTATTTGTGTTATTATTTATTATGTTAAAATATTTTATTTTTTACATATTTTTTATTTTATATATATATATATATATATATATATGTATGTATGTATATATAGAGCTAGAAAAATGGGTTAGCCACTGAAAATAATCTAAATTTTAATATATATATTTAAATTTAAAGCCGATTTTACTTAAAATCGTCGAGAAAATAAATTAAAGCCGATTGTAGTGAAACCGTTTCTAGAATTAAATTAAAATCAGTTTTTCAAAAAAAAAACTTCTAATAATTAAATTAAAACTGAATTTTTGAAAAAAAAAAGAGAGGCTCTAAAGCTCTAAAGTTAAGTCATTTTTTGAAATAAGAGGTTCTAAAGCAATAACTTTAGAGCTGATTTTTGAATAATAATCGGCTCTAAAGGAATTCTTTTAGAGCTGGTTATTAGCTAAAAACTGACTCTAAATATCAAAGTCAATACCATTCCAACACCGCATTTTAGCGTTAATTTTTATAATTTTTAGTACCGCGTAGTTTTAGAATCGGTTGTATAACTGATACTAAATCCTTTATATAACCCATGCTAAAAAGAATTTGTGATAGTGATTGGCCATTGCCCATTAATTGAGTGCAGGACACGGTATGTCCAAATAATCCATGCATGTATGGCAAGATAACCATTCTTCTGAAGACAATATATAATTAGCATCACTTAGTATTAATTAATCTTATTCAACCAAGAAAAAGATAAGGATTGTGGAAGAGTCACAAAGATGTAGAATCCGAACATAAGAAGAGTGCATTGACTTGCAGTGGTCTTCCCACAGGCCACAGAATCATTGACAGGCACTTGTCATGACTCATTAGTACAAAAATGTCTAGCAGCAGTAAAATATACTATTTTAATGAATTTTTTATATAATAATATATACTGGAACTGGAACCAGAGACAAATTTTAAGTGACTAGAACAAGATGTTATTTATCTTTCAATTGCACATGTGAAGTACAGGAAATTAAAAATATCCATCCAAGTTGCAAACAGTATAGTTAATTCTTCACAGCCTATACATATCACAAGATGCAGTTACTATATTTATTACACCCGTGATGTTCTGTGGAAAGTTCAGCTGCATGCTCTTCTACGTAACGTAAGTCATGCTCACTTTTGTTTTGTGTCCGACTCCTCTGGAATTATTTTCCTAAAATGACAATATGTAGTGATGCAATATGTACAAAAGAAGGGGGAAACTAGGATTCAGTTTATTCATTAATTGCGCCTGCACTGAAAATTTAAGTAGGAAATTGCTATAAAGAAGCATTAGTATCCGGCCTGTTTTTATCAAAAGAAAAGGAAAAAAAAAACTATAAAGAAACCATTTCTATAAAAAATAAAAACATAAAAAATAGTAAATCGAGCATTCTATCAGTCTGAAACTCTCCTAACCAATCTCTTAATTCACTATCTTTCTCCGGATAGTTTATTTTCAGATTCTCAAGTCACGAGGAAAAGGAAATTTGACAAATCACCAATTATTAGATTAGTATCACAACTTCTATAACATTTTTTAAGAATTCTCTGATAGGGTTAGAGAAAGAGAGGGAAAGAAAAAAATGATAATAATTTTTATTATTTTTGAGATGATTGATTATAATGATCAAGTCTCCATTTATAAACTAATGATCTAACTATTTAATTATCTAACTAACTAATCATATTATAATTATCAAATATCTCTCACATCATACATCACATAATATCTCTTACCTAACCTATACAATTTTATATCTCTCACATCTCCATAAAAAATATTATAATTTTATTATATACGCTGAATTTGAAGCATTAAATTTCAACTATTCATAATCAGAATCTCAGATGAGTCAAATCCTTAATGGTGCGCATATGATAAGTATTACACAGTGATTGATTCTTCCAAAAACTATTCTAGAGAAGACAAGGTCAATTTATTGCAACTTGGATTTTCCGTGGCAGGTGCACACGCTACAAATGGTGTGATGTATACTACTGAAAATATACTTGAATAAGTGGGCCCTGCATGAGCAAGAACTCATAGGCTCATACATAGTTGTTGACAGCAAGGACTCACCACACTGTAGAAATGCCAATGCAAATCACAGAGGAGAGCAACGGAGTCTAAATTTTCTGTGGATTTTCTCTATTTTTCTTCTTTTTCATATTAAAATTTTGCTGCGGTTTTTTATACACACGAATAGGCCGTCTATGAGGAAGGTGGCAAAGACGCACATGGAACGATAAAGTTTTCCCATTTAATACCTATTTTTAAATAATATCTCTGTCAATGTCACAGTAAATTTAAGATAACTTAGATGAATATTCAAATAAAATAAGATAGCATGTGCAAAATTCCTGTATTTCCTATTCATTATAATTTCTTTTTTTTTTTTGGATTTTAGCTGTTCTGAACAATGTAAGTGGACTACTTTTTCTAGTTTGCACACAGCTTGAAACTCCATATAGTTTGAAGAATATTTTTTTAATATACCATATGGGAGGAGTCATGGAGGCAGTAAGGTATTTTTTCGAGGGCACAAATGGAAGTTTTACTAGCTAAATTTCCCTTGTGATTAATTCCTAGGCAGAGAATTCGAGATACACAAGCTTAAAATTATTTCCACATTTTCCTAGAAGAAAGGGGAATTAAAGACAATAGTCTACTGAAATAGAAATACATGGTGAAGAAGTCAACCACAACAGTTGTACCTTTCAATGCGAGACTGATCATGTAAAATGGTCTACATACATATCACGATTTTTTTGTGATTCAAAGTGGCACGCGAACAGTTGAATTTTGTCGTGATTCAAGTTTACACAAAACCCAAAATGATTTAATGATTTACATACTACGCTGCATAGAACTGTGCAACAGAGGATCAAAATCATTCATATCACATAGTCAACTCTTGCATTGAAACTCAAAGTCTGTAATTATTTCTCTTTTTTACTTTGAGTCTTCTTTTCTAAACATTGAAATTTACATAATCATTAAAGAAGTATAGCAGTATAAAAAAAACTTTGAGGCTCATGGATTTGAGCTAATTTGATTTTATTTAATCTAATTCGATAGCTAAATGAGCTGAATTTGAGTTGAGTTGTGATTCGGATCGACTCGAGTAACAATAATTTATATGTTATTTTTTCCGTCGAACTCTAACTAAATAGTTATTTTCTCATTTTCTCTCACTATCTCAGCAGGTTAAGACGCTTCTTACTTACTCATTACTCGATTCATATATCTAATTTGATAGTTTTTTATCAGTTTATTCATTTAAATTAGTGCAGAAAGATATTGTTAAAAGTATAATTTATTGATATATCAACTTTTATACTTTGTAGTTTATAGATATATCAAACTGAGTTAATACATATATATTGATTCATATAGTAACTCATGAACTAGCTCAAAACGTGACAAACTGAATCTTTCTGCTCGTAATATTTCACGAACTCAGACTTATATTTTCATAAAACGAACGTGAATTAAACCACTACATCAACTCAACTCATTTGCACTCTATCCGGAGGTTATCAAATGTAGTTACTGTTCAATTAAAATATTTTAAGGTGGCGGAAGTAAAAAGAAATCTATTTAATAGGGACAAAATGGTCTATTTTCATGTAACAAGTCAACTTTATCATTGGGACCCAACGTCTTTGCATTATTTTATTCTTTTCACTTTTTATTTTTTTTTTCATATCTTCTTTTCTAAAATTTAATATTACAACGTCTATTCAAGATTATTAGGAATATATTTTTTTGCATCGACATCATATACTTGATCATAAGGCTACATAATTGTAGTCAATTACCATCAATAATTGTTTGATGGAGTCAATTAGAACAATAATTCAAAAGAGATGGTAAAGAAAAAAAATACAAATTTTACGTTTATAAATTTAGTTACTGCGGTCATCTTATACCCCTCTCTCTTGTTTGATCCCGCAGCTGATTTTAATGTTCAGTAACATTTTTTTATTTTAGACCGTTCTTATAGAGTACGTTTGGTACATGATGGAATAACAAAAAATTAAAATATAATAGCTATTAATTTTATGTAAAAATTAATAAGAACAAATAGAAATATATTTCTACACATATTTTTATATAATAATTTTATACATATCATAATATAACTTATAAAATATACTAAAATTACAATAAAGTTATATAAATAATAATAGAGAAGGGATCAGTTGACAATGGTTTATTTTGATAACCTTGACAATGAACCTCTAAATAAATAGAAAAAAATCTTAAAAATGAAAAAAAGTTTATGGATGTTTTCTTCTACTTTTTGATTGATGGTCATTCAAATTTCATGCAATTTCATTATCATTTGATAGTTCATCAAAGACCGTTAAATTGAAACCGTTGCAAATTACATGAAAATTTGATGGTATTTGATGGACTATCAAACGATAATTAAATTATATGAAATTTGAATGACCATCAATCTAAAAGTAGAAAAACACATCTATAAACTTTTTTTCCATTTTTTTGATTTTTTTTTTGTATTTATTTAGAGATCCATTGTCAAAGCTGTCAAAATAACGCATTGTCAATAGATCTCCGCTCATAATAATAAATTAGTTTAATGAGTCGATGAGCTGACTCGTTAGTTGCTCAGTTCACTACGAGCGAGTAAAATTGGAACTAATCCTAAATATATCGTGAGGGATCATGTGTCATGAGTTTTTTTTTCCACCCTAGCTTTTTAACATGCATCATTACATTTACTATATCGTACCATCAAATTTAAATACCGTTGAAGTTGGATGCCATCTTTTTATCTCCTACTGCCAAAATTAAGGTGTGAGGAGCAAAACCAAATACAATGTTTAAGACCCATTTTTATATCACATATGCCGACAAAAGTTATGGTGAAATTATGATCTAGATCAAGTAATTCAGCATTTGTATTTCTAGACTTGGTCAAACTTCGGATCAATTTGGACCAGTAAGCCGATTGCTTCCTTCAGTATTGTTATATTTACTAGATACTTGGTCAAACTTAAAATGATATACTGAAGTACCGAACTTCAATTTTTAATAGAAGAATAGTATTACGAGAAATATGGGCTGATACACTTGAGTTAAATAGGATCGACCCTCCTTTCTTAAAGTTTATTTATATATAGTGTATTATATTTATAATATTTGTAGATAAAATAATAGATGTATATTACATTTGACCCAATTGTATTTTTACGTCTGATATACATGTTTTTTAAGAGCAAAAATTAGTTAAAAGCATAATATTATTTTGCCAATTTTGTCCTAAATTTCAATTGCATCTTTGTGACGAAATACTAATTAATATCCATATGTGAATTCAATAAATTATCAGATAACTTTTTGGATTTTTAAAAAATATTTTTTTGAGATGATTTTTCAACAATTCAAAATAAATACTTAGAAAACTCTAAAAAATAAAAAAAAATTGTATTCCACAAAATTTTTATATAAATAATTATTGAGAAGCACAAATAGAAAATTCGGAGATTATAAGTATTTTTTTTTGATGTGTTTGCGTATTTGTCAAAATATAAATTTTTCACAATAGGATATTTGTCAAATCCAATTAGTTAATATTCATATCAATGATATAAAGAAATAATGTACAAAGTGAATTACATATTAAAGCTGTTGACATAAAAAAATCATTTAACCTAAATAATAAAGTTTGATATCCAACACGATATCAATAATCGTATATTTCTAACATTTTCTATTAGCATAAAAAGAAGAATTACATAATAAAGCTGTTGACCCAAATTATCGATACTTTATACAGAAAGAAGAAGAATTTTTAATTAAATGGGATACATGTTAATTTGGATTTCGATCAAGACAAGTAATCCCCCCAAATGGTATGACAATTTTCCATCTTCACAATTGTAAAATATTATTTTTACTAATTAGAAAATGTCATGTCAGCAAACTAGCAATTAATTATGGGATAAAACGGATCTGAAATTAATATTCAATAGAATTGTGATAATATGGCAATTGACAAATAAAGTCAAATTCTGTAATTGGAAGGATGGAGATGCTCTATTAAATAATGATTGCAATTGCAGAAAAACAAATTAACTAACTAAACTTTAGATGAAATGTAAAAGTAGACCTTAAAAGAGTATTAAGTTAAAATTATGTATAAAAATAAGTGATGCGTACTCACGGAATATATAGACGGGGAAAATCTTAAAATAAAAGTGATGCTTTTTCAATATACTGATAATTTTCTAGTTGCAGAATACGTCATATTTTTTAATTAAGGATCCCTGACATGATTCTTATTTCTATAGATTGTCTCTACGGAAAATTGAAACTACATCTTCGCACAAGTAAATTCTATAATCATCATTATCATATTTATTCTTCACTTTTACGCAAACAACTCTTATATGTAAAGGTTACTTCGAACTTTGTAGCCATGAATGAAAATAAAATAAACAAAACCCCCTGAAAGCCACTAGTGCACATAACTATGAGCGAGGACGAGGAGACCAAATCTGTGGTAGACGGTAGACACGTTATTGCGTATTGGTGCAAAATACATCATAATTGTAAATTGCAATGTGTCAAAGGTGGGGGGCATTGTGGGGCTGGGAAGAATAAATAGGGGGTGAGCTGGTTGCCCATGTGGACGCAGTTATGGCCTTATGGGTCAGAGAAAACCCTTCCTTAATTGCTTTCTCTAGACCACCTGGGCCCACTTCCTCTTTTTTTTTGTAATATCTTTTCCAATTACTGTTTCTGTTTCGGGCTTCAGCCCACTTTCTAGATGCATCATCAAGTCAAGTCGGCAAGTCGCATTCATGTCTATTGTGAAACTCCTTTTGTGTTTACATTTTGACATACGTGTATGATGGTTTTGTCTTACATTTTTGTTAGTTTAGGAAAACCAAATATTTACCTTTTTGGTCTGCCAACTTGGGACTTGACATAGCAGATAATATATGTGAACCAGAAAGTGAGTCGCAAATAATATCTACTATCTTCTTAGTTTTAAATTAGTTCACAAAGATTAATTAGAAAAAAAGATTGTCCAAAAAGGTTAAAAACACACAAGAAAAGGCATTCAATAAGGTCTTATTAAAAATACCTAAATACAAAAACAAGCGGAAGGAAAGCAACTGTAGGAATTACAAATGTTTAAAGCCACACAGAGCCTAAACATTTATAAATTATAATTATATTTTAATTGTAGATTTTAAAAATGTAATTTATTTTTGTGATTATAAATTTATCAAGAAAATTGGTTGTTGGTAAATCCCATCCAAATTATTATTCGAGTTTTCAGCTTTATTAATGGGAATGGAATGAATAATGAGACAAATGATAGAGACAAAAGAATAAAATAAAAGCAACAATTACATTTGATTTTCATTGCTAAGAGAAAATATTAATACTGACAACTACTGGTGGAGCAAAAGAAATCAAAGTGTCTATCAATCATCTTACTTTACTGAGCTATAAGAGTCTTTATTTTTCCTCTTTTCTTATTTACTCACTTCCACGATAGAAGAAAAGAAGCTCCATGCACAACCCTTCAAATTATTGCTAAAAATACACCGAATTAAATTAAATTCGAGCTATATCGAACTTGAATTAAAATTGAGCTTAAGCTAAAATCGAGCCGATTAGTTCGAACTCGAGCTGTGTTTGAACTCCAGACAAGCTCAATTATTATAATTTAACATTAATTTTTATATAATTATAAATAATTAGAGATAAAATAACTAATATTTTACTAATTGATCTATATTTTATTAACTTTATAATGAAATAAAAAACTAATATATTTTCACAATATCATATATAATTCTAGTCTAAATAAGTATATCTTTTTTCGATTATATTAATTAATTTATCTATATTTTATTAATTTTATATTTATATTTGCAAAAAAATACTTTTTAGTATATAATAATAACTAAATAGTCCAAACTATATAAAAATAACTTAATATCGATATATTATTAGCCGAGCCAAGTTGAGCCATTAAGAAAATATCAAAATTAAATTTGAACCCAGTCGATAAAAAAGTCTAATCGAGCGAACCATGAGCTTCAAAATTTTCTTATGGCTCTACTTCAAATATGTTCGGATTTTCATGATTAACAATATTTTTATTTTTGAGCAATTATTTTTGCATACTAAACTATGTACACCACATTTGCACACAATGTTAAGTATAAATGTTTTTCAAAAATATATATTTCAGAACTGGAGTTAGAGACTATATATATTTTAAGTGTTTTACATTTAGCACTATGTGCAAATGAGGCGTGCAAATAAGGAGTGCGATTATTACTGATATATTTATTGGTATAGTATCAAATTTAAAATTTATTATAGAACCTACGTTGATCCGTAATCACCAACAATCAATTCCGCCGAGTCACTATAACAAGTAAGTCTTTATAACTATAAATCTCTGGTCCCCAACATCAAGTAATAGGACAATCATCGATCAAACAAGAACTAACTTCTCTCACCCTCTAAAAGGTTTTGCAAAATAGACTTAAATTTAGAAGTTTTGCAATGTAGTATTGAATTCAGAATAGTATAATAGAGAGTTCTGAGTGTAGAGAAAATGATGGCTAGGTTTTTACAATTCAAAATTGTTAATTTTGGAGAAGAGGACATGTGCATATATTGAGATATACCAAACTCGGTGAGAAATTGGGCAGATCCGTTGCAACAGTTAGGTCAGAGAAACCCTAACGAGGTTAACCGTATCTTGAGATTTTTATGCATATATTCTTTTGTTTAAATTTGGTTCCTGCATTTTACAAACTCCAAGAAATTATTAAATAGTTATATAATTATTTTATAAATTGAGAAATATAATTTTATATAATTTTGAGAATTATTTATAATAATAATACCCTAAAATATATGTTTCAGAAATTCAGTTAGAGATTAAATATTTTATATTAACACTATCTGCAAATATGTCATGCATATAAGGAGTGCAATTGTTATTCTCCTTTATTAATATTATAGCGTCAATTTCATAATGTTTTCTTATTTCTTGATATCACTTAATTGAGATTAGATGACAAAAATATTCGACTATGTTTCACAGTGAAGTTAAAACACGATTCCATTTTGCACAAGTTTGATCGCTATTTGTCACTTCATAGTTCACAATTTGCAAATTAATAACTGACATATTTTATTACAATTTTTTTGTGTACCTATACTTACATAATTTGGGTTTTGTTGAGAAATAAGCCTCACGGTTGATTTTTGGGCCTCAAAACTTATAGCCATATCATCATCGACCTAATTTAATGTTCAGAGAGCAACACTGACGTACCGCTTTTATCCAAATATTATTTTTCATTTTTTTCACAGTTATACCGATTGTACACTTTTTCATTTTTTTTATCATTTATTACCGTTACTATACCGTTGGTACAAACAATATATATTTCTTATTTTCGATAGCATTTATAATGTAACAGAGCTCAATACAATAAAACATTTTTCAATCATACATCTCAGTGTGCTATCTCTCAATACAAAAATTCAATATGATATCAGAGCAGGCTTAAGAAGGTATCCATCTCAAAGAATTTCACAACATTCAAGACTGCAGATAACCAAAAACTGCAGCACCAACAAAAGACTGGGCATCAACATGGCACTGACAAAATCAAGAGCCAAGAATAAAAAACAACAAGTTTCATACTGGTAAACAAGTTTGATCATCCGATAAGGTCATAAGCAAGCTTTATCTTTATTTATTTATGAGTCGTAAAATGATTAAATTAGATTAGTATATTCAAGTTTTGTTAATTATTGCGTTACGTTACTTCTTAATCTCAAATTAAAATTTGTGATTATTACATTAATTTTTATTATTATTTAACAAAATTTTCATGGTTTAACAGTTAAGATGCAACTAAAACAATAATTTGATATTAAGGACATAGGTCTCTTAAAGTATTTTTTAGAAATTGAAATTATTTTTCACCTAAAGATCTTTTTATTTCTCAAAGAAAATATATTTTGGATTTACTAGAAGAAACCGATAAATTGGGATGTAAACCGGCCTCTAACCCTACAAATAGAAAAAATAAAATAAATACCGAAGATAGTGAGCCCTTAGAAGATATAAGTCACATTTAGAAGCAATAAATAAAATTCTTAGATATCTCAAGGGTACACTCGGGAAAAGAAATTTGGATGAAAAGAAATTTCTCTAATAATGTTTGTGGCTATTCCGATGCAGATTGGGCCGGAAGTTACGATAAAAGTCAACTACCGATTTTTACACATTTATAGGCGGAAACTTAGTCACACGGCGAAACAAGAAACAAAATATCGTGACTCGATCAAGCGTCGAAGTGGAATATCGAGCCATAGTGTCAACGAATAACGAGTTGGTATGGATCAAATAATTCCTAGAGGATCTCGATGTCAAAGTTGAAACTCCAATGAAAATATATTACGACAATCAAGCTGCAAGCACACATAACATCAAATCTCGTCTTTCATGAACGGATAAAGCACATCGAGGTGAATTGTCACTTCATTCGAGAAAAAAAATCAATCAAATGAAATTAAAACTCCATATGTGAAGAGTGAAAATCAATTAACGGATATCTTGACAAAATGATTGGATCCAAAACCTTTTGAAGAAAATATAAATAATTTAGGGATGATTAATATTTTCTCCCAAGATAAAAACTGTAATGAGGACAAAAAACACTGCAAAGAGGACAAAGAAGCATTCAAGGAGGATAAATATTTTCTCATCCCTAACTTGAGGGGGATTGTTGAGAAATAAACCTCATGATTGATTTTTAGGCCTCAAAACTTGTAGTCATATCATCATCTGCCCAAATTAATGTTTACTACCCAAACATTATTTTTCATTTTTTTCACAGTTATACCAATGGTACACTCTTTCATTTTTTTATCATTTATTACCGTTATTGTACCATTGGTACAAACAATATATATTTCTTATTTCCGATAGCATTTGTAATGTAATAGAGCTCAATACAATAAAATATTTTCCAATCATACATCTCAGTGTGCTATTTCTCAATATAGAAATTCAACAGGTTTTGACTTTTGTTTGTTAATAATTAATATTTGTGCAAACTTTTATTTAAATTCTCTTGCTTTGTTTTGGTTGTTATGTAAAATTGATGAATTTTGCTGCTCGCGCGTGAAAATTCTTCATTTTAAAGCCATCACAGAATCACATACCTCTCTGCAAAAATAAAAAATAGCCCAATTGCGTAAATTGTGTTTTTTTTTTATCTTCAAATTACAAAATATATCCGAATTATTATTATTTTTCTTACTGATCCCGGGAGAACGGAGGAGGGCAGGAGGCTATTTCTCTTTTGGTTTTTTGCTGTATTTGTATTTAGGAATAATCCCGAAATATAACATAATATTTTTTAGAATTTAGAAGGGTACAACATGAAACAGTGTGAACAGAGTGGAATCGTGCCATTGTGGGCTAATCCAGCCAACCAAGTCTATTCTGACTCATGAGTGCTAACAAAATGATATACTATGTTAACCCTGTGCTTCCACCTGGATTACATATTAATGCGACCATAGTCAACGGATAATTCAGTGGGCCCTTCAGAAACAGGGCCACCCACGTGGCATGTCTTAGGTGGGCTGTTATACTCTTATTTAATCCAATTGTACCTCTCCTTTATCGTCATTAGTTTTTCTGTAGAGATTGTACCCTACCGACTAGTAAAATTGTTGGGTTAATTTTGTGATAGATGAAGTTTAATATTTATTCATATTTAATTACTGAATTTTTATTTATTTATTTTTAATCACTAAACTTTAATTTAAATGTATATTAGATCACTTCCATTAGTTATTTTATTCAAAAATAATTGAAATAAAATTATATTTGTTGTCAAAACTAATTGAAATGAAATGAAATTATATATATTTTTTCATTAATTTTTTAATTATTTTATAATGAAAAAACTAATGAGAGTAATCAAATATGAATAAATATCAAAGTTTAGTGACTAAAAATAGATAAATGAAACTTCAATGACTAAATATGAATAAACATTAAAATTCAGTTACATGATTAACCCAAAATTCTTACAAAGATAATGTAATGGCTTAATTTCTTCAATGCCCTTCAGCTCTTAACCAAATTTGTATTTCTCCCTCAAGACTTTAATATTTTCTATTTGTTCCTACTCTTTTTCAAATCTTTCTTATTTACCTCTTAATTAATATACTAAACTAATTATGTATACAACTAAGCAATACTATCATTAATTCTTTAAAAGAAAAGAAAAGACAAAACACCCTTCTCTTTCACTGTATTGTTCTCGATCTCTTGTTTCTTTTTTCGATTCAGCGATTCCTATGTAATTTCACCATCATTCATTTTTCTTTTCGTATTTATCTTTTTTTGTACTGCAAAATACAAATCCAATGAAATAGCAAAATATATGAAACAACAAATGATTCTTTAACTGTCGTCTTGTCTTGTGGGTTTGATAACTTTCACTGGAGCGTGTCAATTCAATAATGAAAATTTTGAAATCAATACATTGCTGCTCTTCTCCTTTCGTGAATTGTGATTGGTTTCATGTCATTTTACCTAAATATAAAGTAGTTATTTAGGTATTCTTTTAACTTTGTTATTGACACAAATTAAGATTATATTATATCTCATTTAATGAACAAAATAATGTTGGAATAAAGCATTCTTTATTAGGCAATTTACATATTTTTTCCCCTGTAACATTACTACAACAATGAGATTTATTTTGCCCCCTCTACATATTAGTGCTTTTGACAGGGCACTTGATATATATATATATTCTTCTGAACAATGATTATTTTACTAAAACAGAAATTAAGGTTTGAGAGAGAGATCTAGCTAGAATGAGATAGCCAATTTAGGTGAGAAAAGATAGAGCAAAACAACTAATGAAAAATATGGGAAAATGTTATGGGGAGCAAATTGAAAGAGATGAGGTCATTTTAGTCCTTTCTATTTTACTTGAAGAATAAATTATACATTTATTTTCATCATAATCACAATTAAATTGATGGGATTAACTCAATGGGTATATAAGAAAGCAAAAGAAGACTTGAATGGTAAATAAAATATATTGAAGTGTAGAGGGAGAAATAAGAAACTGGTTAAGAATTGAGGGGTGCATAAAAAAATAACCCTAATTTAATTAAGAAAGCTTAGCATGGAGATAGTCACTCATCTTTTGTAATAATATAAAAAGAGTGGAATACTTATTCATTCATTGCTTAATTGCAACATATCTTTGATCTTAGATAGCTAGTTATAATAACTTTTTCTTTATAAGCAATATAATTAATGATCTTTGGCAAATAAATACATATATACCATTTAAAAAAATATTTCTGAAATTATTAGAGGTGTTATATTATGTGTAATTTTGAAAGAAAGAAACATATTAAATTAATATTGGGAGATAATTGTAGAAGTATAAGAACATTGAGTGCAAATATATTTGCTTTAATTAAATATTGGAGTCAAATTAAAGGTAGTAGTTGTACTAATAATATAAACTTAGTTGTCCCCCTAATAGAACTTCTTTACCACTATAGATTTTAGAGAAAACATTAAGAATAGAACATTCTGAGATAGAGCAAGAGGACTTATTTGTAGAAGGAGCTGAACTACATTTATTATGCTAAATCAGTAGAAATAGTAGAATTAGTAGGTTAAGTACACTAATTAGACATAAACTGACATTGCACTTTTATTTTTGTTATAACTGATATGGAATAATTTGCGCTCAAAAGACAATGTTATCTTGGGTTTGAAGAGAAAAATGAAAAAAAAAAGAATCTAAGCTTGTTAGATGGACTTTTATGGTGATATGTTAAAATCATTAACTTTGATGTGGTTAGTTTAAATTTGGATCTATAGTTTTAAACACATATAATACTGAGTTGTGGTATTAATGACTGAGTACTTGATTTCGTAATGAAACAGGTGGTTGGTTATCCACTTTATTAAAAAAATCACTTTCAGAAACCAACACGGAATTGTGCAAATTGGAACTTCTTAAATTTAGTATTGTCTGTGTTGTCATTTGCTTTCTTTGAACTGTTGGTTTGTTTCAGGCAACTGTCATCTTCATCAGGCTACCTCATATTGCAAAAGAATATTGCTAAAATATTTGGATAAATTATTTAGCATGACAAGTCGATTTTCATAGACTGTTTATTATTCTTTACTTGATTATCTGTTGGGAATTTTACAGTGAATTTAGCCTTATTTTACCGAGTTTAATTTTAATTACAGCGAGTTTAGCCGCAACAAACATTTTCTATTTGCTGTCTTATTTGAAAATTCAATTAGAAAATTAGCAATGCCCAAGAAGAATATTGAAAGATTTATAATTTTTGTAACAAAAAAGTCTCAAATATTTTGATTCTTATAGACCCTCATATATTTCTTAAGGAAAAAAATTACGGCTCTTATTAATGATGACATATATTACTTTTTTATATATCTTTCATGATATTTGAACCGATGCTCTGTAGAAAGACAAGACTCATTATCATATGTATTAAATTCACGGTTTATCACCATCATATCTTAATTTTGAAATTTTAGTATTAGATATTTAATGCAATAATAGAAAAAACATTAGATGTGAACAGTTTTTTTTAACATATATGCATATAATTTTTTTCAATGTTCTAATTTATATCTGACTGCATATTAAGATGTTTATAAGTGTCAAGCTAGCGTGAACAATTTTCGTGTTTTGATTCTTATTTTTCTTCATGAAACCTAATCAAAATAAGTCTGAAAATACCGTATTATTCTTCATACGCCTAGAGGAGGTAATATTTATCAGATCTAATGGTCCTGTTGATTTGTTATAACAATTCTAATTTTTTGAATGGTATTTTTTTTATGGGGACTAGTCTTTTCCTACTAAAATTGCGTTAACAAAAACAACAAAATAGGAAAATTGGTCTATTCATTTTGCCGACCATATTATATATATGGTCACGTAGCCACATCACAAAATACGAAAATGACATGCAGAATTATACAAAAGAGGGGAAAAAAAAAAAAATTGATATACATAGATTTATATAAAAAAAGATATAGACATAAATGTTGCGAATCTCAAGTTGCGTAAAATTTTGCTCATGATATCCTGTAATAAAGGGCTATTAGTGTTTTTAATCGTTGCTATCTCGTTCACCGCACAAATGGAAAAGAATTGTTTTTCACTATAATCAAATAAAAAGAAAAGTGAAAGAGACATTGCTGTCAATATTTATTCTTTTTGTTCGAGCCATGCAACCTATACCATTCTCACGCGTTCTATCTACCATTATTTTGCTATTATATTTGTTTATATGCTTATCTATTCTTCATTTCTTCGTCGGAGTGCAAATTTTTTTAGAACATTTTGAAAACATTAGATGAATGACAATGCTAGCGACCAGAGTATTTTGTATACGTTCTCATGTATCTTTATTAATAAATATGAAACATGCATGACCATATTCAAATTTGTACATACAAATATTAATTCTAAATTTATAAAATTTCACACTTATTTTATATTCTATAAAAAGGAATTTACACATTTTGCATTACAAATAAATGAAAGAATAAACGAGCAGGGAGTAGAACATTCTAACGAAAAAAATATACATATTAGAATGATAAATTAATATGAGCAAAGTTGGTATGAGCTGCTCGCTAAGCCTTGGTGTAATTTCTCAAATTTTCAGGAAAAAAATTAATGTAAGAAAGGAATCTGTTTTCTCTTTTTTTTTTTAAAAAAAAAAATGAGTTGTCTTGAAATAAATAACTATTCCAATAAATAATATATATTATCTTGTTTGCTATGTCAATAGTCAATAGAAAAGATTCTAAAATTTTCGGAAAAAATGTTAATGTAAGAAATGAATCTGTTTTCTCTATTTTTTTTCTCCTGAAAAATGAGTGTTTCAAAAAGAAGAAAGAAAGAAAGAAGCGATTCTCGCTCGTCAGAAATACGGATGTGGATATGGCAAGTGATCTTAGAAGGTCTACCCATTAGCTTGACTCAAAATATATTTTTAATATCTTCAAATTTTTATTTTTGTTGCTTAACTTTTTTTATATCAGATCTTCTAAGATATAAAAATTCTCATTTTTTGCATTTTTAAGAAATTGATTTGGATTTTAAAATGATCTATTTTCTATGCAATCATTCATTATTTTATTATATTTTAGAATCATCTTAAAAATCCGAAATAAGTGCATAAAAATTAAAAAAAATATATTTTTTTGTATTGTACAAGGTTTTAATATAAAAATCAAAATTTCAAATATTAAAGTATACTTTTTGAGTCATGTTCGTTAAAACACTTGATGAGCTTAAGTTCATATTAACTAGGACTGTAACTCGATTTCATCCTGATAATATAGTCCTTAAATAAATAATTAATAATATAAATTTTTTAAATATATTTAATTTCACATTAAAGAGAATTTAGACATAATATTTTTAAATACTAAGTAATAAAGAGAGAAAACATATTTTATATGAACCTTGGATTCAAGAAAATGAAAAAATTTAAACAAAACTAATGGTGAAGAAAAATGATAATATGGTATACTTAAAAAACTTGAAAGTTTAACCCTCTTTATGTATTAAGGGTATGTTTGGATGACACGAGAACATCGAAATAGTTGTTGTTCTCGGAATAGAAATAGTAACGATGCAATCAAACACAAATTTGTTATTTCGAACAATGAGAATAACTATTGTTCAACTATTCCGAGGGGGAAATGAAATAGTTGTTGTTCTTCTCAACTCTCCGTTACTATTTTAAATAAATAATCCAAACAACATTCCTATCATTCAAAATAACATTATCTTTTACTATCCTCACGCTAACCGAAAAATCATTATTTTTTCACTATCCTCTTACTTATCAATTCCTCTATTCTTACGTTATTTTTTTCACGATCCAAAACATACCGTAAGAATTTTGAAAAATGAGAATAACTCGCGTATTAACACTAGATTCTAAAGGTTCAAATGAGCTAGCGAGTAAAGACAGAAGAAAGATGCCAAGTCAAACACTACTCTGAGAGCATGACAGCCTGACCGCAGTTAAGGAGATCCCTGTCACGGCCAACAGTAGGAAGTCCTGCCCTGCGTGCCCTGATGGCCAGCTGCCAGCTAGACAAGGTACGCAGATATTATAGACGCTTCCTTGACCACACGAAGTGGATCCGCATACTGTCATTTTTTTACTTCATTTATTTTCATCATAACCACTGTAATTAGATATAGAGATTATTATTATTAGATGAATCTTTCTGTTTGTCGTAGAAATAAAAATATCTATGACAGTATATATACAGTGGGGTGTTAACGGCAAAGTAACGGTTAGAAAAAAATAAAGAACCGTAGAGTAGAAGTGGTCTAATGAGTTGCTCTATATTTCTAAATGGACAAATGATAAAACTAGCTATTAGTTTTGAGACCCGAAAAGTCCCTAATTAATCTAATTAATCAGCAGCACCCTATGAGAAAACGTTTATCATTCCTAACTTAAAAAAATAACTTTGAAATTTTCTTACATCCAACTCTTTTTGCAGCTTAATTCTATCTGATAAATTAGACTATTTATTCTCCGTACAAACTTCTTTGTCCTCTTTATAGTCTTTTTTGTTCTCTTTGCAGCTTTTATCTTGGAGAAAAAACATTAATCATCCCTAACTTTTAAGCTTTTGTCCTCGCTTCTTATGAATGGTGTTTCAATCTCTTTGGCTTGATTTTTTTCATATGAAATGACAATCAACTTCGATATATTTTGTTCGCTCGTGAAACACCGGGTTGGATGCAATGTGACGTGCGGCTTCATTGTCACAATACATCTTCATTGGTTCTTGATTTTTTTATCCCGTGACCGTAAGGAGTTGCTTGATCCATGTCAACTCGCTTGTTGTTGATGTCATGACTCGATATTTCGCTTCGGCACTTGATCGAGCGAGACATTTTGCTTTTTGCTATTCAATGTGACTAAATTTCCGCCTACAAATGTGTAAAAATCGGTCGTTGATTTTCGATCAAAGCTTCTAACCCAATCTGCATCGGAATAGTCACATATCGTTGGAATTATTATTTTTCATCTAAATTCCCTTTCCAGGAGCTCCTTTTAGATATGTAAGTATTCCATTTATTGCATTCAAATACAGAGTTCTCGGAGAATGCATAAATCTATTAATTTAGCTTACGAAAAAAGAAATATCTGGTCGAGTAACCGTTAAATAGATTAATTTTCCCGCTATCCTTTGAAATTGATTTACATCTTCTGAAGGTTCACCGTCTTCAATATTTAATTTGATTTTGCTATCAATTGGGATAGAAATTGGCTTACACCCTAATTTTCGGTTTTCCTCAATAAATCTAAAATATATTTCCTTTGTGAGATAAAAAGTCTCTTGGGTGAGTGTGCAATTTCTATCCCTAGAAAATATTTTAAAAGTCTCAAATCTTTTATATCAAATTTCTCTTTTAATTGTATTTTAACCCTCTTTATTTCCTCCAAGTCATTCCTGATAATTATTATGTTATCGACATATACCAACACAATAATTATGAATTTAACATTCCTTTTTAAAGATAAGGAGTGATCAACATTGATTATTTTAAAATTACAAGAAAATAAATAAAAGCTTAGTTTGCCATACCATGCACACGGAGATTGTTTGAACCCATATATCGACTTATTAAACCTACAAACTAGATTTGAGTTGCTTTGTTGCATATAACCGGGTGATAAAGATACATATACTTCTTACTCAAGTGTGCCTTGAAGTAACGTATTTTTTTACGACCATTTAGAGCAAGATTCATTTTTTATTTACCGCTATGAAGAGTAATATCCTTACAGTGTTCATTTTGGCTACATGTGCAAAAGTTTCTTCATAGTCAATTTCATAAGTTTGGATGTAATCTTTCGCTACCAACCAGGCCTTGTACCACTCTATGGTACCATCATTATTATATTTAATTTTATAAATTTATTTACATCCTATGATTTTTTATCTTTGGGTAGAGATACAATCGCCCAAATTCTATTTTTTTTTCTAAGGCCTTAAGCTCTTCTTCCATGGCCTTACACCACACCTGATTTTTTATGGCCTCTTGGTAATTATTTGGTTCATTTTCTTTGGTAATTGAGGTCAAATAAGCTTTGTATTCGGGTGTGATATTTTCATAAGAATAAAAATTTTAGATAGGATATTGTATCTTGCACGTGATAAAATCATATAATCTTATTGACGGTTGTGTCACCCTTGTTGACCTTCGCAATAATATTTCCTCCATATCTTCTTCCTCCTCTTGTATTTGAGGATTTTCTTCATTTTCCTTTTTGAGAGGTTTCTTCTTCTTCATTCACACTTTTTATGATGGAATTTCTTTCTTTCGGGAAATAGAATTGAGGGAGCAAGATCTCATTTATTATCTTTGAATGTCGAACTAATTTTTTTATTTTCTTGAAATAAGGCTCATTTTTAAGAAATATCACATCTCTCAAAATATAGAACTTTTTATTAATTGGATCATAATATTTATAGCTTTTTTTTAAAATGAATATCTCAAAAAATTGTCTTGATTGATGTATAATCTAACTTATCTTGTTTATTATTGTCGTGTACATAATAAGTACATCCAAATACTCTCAAATGATTAATATTGAACTTTTTTTATAAATGATTTTCAATGGAATTTTATATTCTAAATTAGCACTCGATAATCTATTTATCAAATATGCCGCAGTGAGAACGACATCCGACCAATATATTTTTGGAATGTTATTTTGAAATAAAATTACTCGTGTTATTACAAGATGATATCATTTTTTCTTTCAAAAACTCTATTTTTTAGGTGTATAAATACAAGTTATTTGATATAAAATTCCTTTTTATTTGATATAAAATTCCCTTTCTAAAAGCTTCTCTTGAGTTGCCAATAGGTCAACATTCATGCCCAAATCTCTGATTTGGTCTGCTACTTGTTGGTTGACCCTCTTTTGGTCTTGCCTAAACTCTGCTTGTTCTTGCATCATCTTCTCCATCATTTGTTCTAAATTCGATTTCTGCGGGGTGCCTTGGTCGAACTACCTCTGCTCGTATCCCTGATTTGGTCGGTTTTGATTGGGATTTTGATTTAGGTTTTGGGGTTGATTGTCTTGGTTGTTCCTCCAAGAGAAATTTGGGTGATTTCTACATCCGGGATTATAGGTATTGGAGTAGGGGTTATTTTGCGGTCAGTAATTATTGTTGAGTGCATTTACTTATTCCACATCCCCTTCAACAGATCCTCCCCGATTATAGTTTATGGCCAAATGATCGCCTCCATCGTAAATAACACAAGTAGGTGATTGATGTACCGCTGAAATATTTTGGTTGGTCAAGCGGTCTATGCTCTTTTACATCGCCTCCAGTTGTGCTGCCAATTTGATCGAAATGTTCATCTCAATCACACCCGGTGCTCCTCGAACGAGTTCTCTCACCGAGCTCCATTGTTGCTGCCCCAATGTCATCTCATCAATCAATTTGTAAGCATCTCAGACACTCATGTTCATCAAGTTACCTCCTGCTGCTGCATCAATGATTAACTTAGAGGATTGCTCAAGCCTTTCATAAAAAATCTGAAGAATGAACCACTTCTCGAGCCCGTGATGTGGGCAAAGGCGCAACAACTCTTGGTATCTATCTCATGCTTCGCTAAGAGACTCTCATCCTCTTTGCCTGAATTAATAATTTGAGCACGAAAGACATAAGTTTTAGATGGAAAAAGATACTTAGAAAGAAAAACATCAGACATTTGAGCTCATATTCTTATTATACCGGTATCTAAAGATCTTAGCCAATTTCTAGTATTATCTCTCAAAGAAAATGTAATGGCCTCAGGTTCAACATCATTAATTTTAACTATGTTACATAATTCTTCAAACATGGCCAGATGTTGGTTCAGATCTTCATGAGCTCAACCGTTGAATATGTGTTGAGAGAGCATATTCAAGAGAGCGGGTTTCAGCTCGAAGTTGTTTGCTACTACATTAGGCATCGTGTAGCCTAATTGAATTTCAATTGCTTTCAGGGCAGCAAAGTCCTTCAAAGGACGGTTCTCATCATTCTCCGTCATTTGGGCTGTTTCTTCGGTGGTGAGATGATAAGGTGGTTGTTCAAGCAGAGAAGTTATCTTCTTGGCTTTACGTCTGTACACCAAGAAACCTAATTGTCCGGCCAGATCGAGTCCAGAAAGAACAATCAAACAAGTAAATCACATAAAATAAAAGAAAATAAAAATAAAAATAAAAATATCTAATCTCAGTTAATAAATGTTGAACCAATATTCACACCGTTGTACCCGGCAACGACGCCAAAATTTTTAATGTGTATTCTGCTAAGCTAATAAATACCCTAATTTGTACTCAGTTTCAGCCGCAAGCGTACGACTTAGTCAAGTAATAATCAAGGGTGTCGAACCACATGTACAAGGGTGAAATACCGATTCTCACAAGGTTCATTAATCTAGACAATCGGACGGGTATTTTGAATTAAACTAAAAGTGCATTAAGAACGTAAATCTAACAATAATAACTGAAAAGTTTATCAAATAAAGGATTCTAAGGGTTTTTTGCTCCACTCTCACTCGTTTGGTCAATTCACTCTATTTGATTTTTTAATATGTTCTAGTATTTGTCGGGGATTCAATTTCAGATTTTAGTATCAAATTTACACTTTCGTGTTTTCGTACCGTACCTAAATAATTCGGGTTTCACGGTTAAGTACTTCACCTTACAAGTCTAAGCCCATTGAGATCAGTGAATCACTTTGGTATAAGCTAGATTTTGTACTTCGTCTTTCGGTATCTCATGCAATTTCTAGGGTTTCCTCAATTTTCTCTTAGGTAATAAGTTTCATGATTAAGTACTTGTCCTACGACCTAAATTATTATTTTGGGTCAGAAGATTCAGTTCCACCTTTCGATTTCTGATTTCACTTTTAGGGTAACATGCAGTTGATTAAAACTAAGCATTCAATTTAGACAAAATAGTAATCACAAACAATAAGAACTAAAAGATCAACATACGGGTACAATTAAACCATCCGAGTTATCGATTTTACACCTAGACCCCTAAAGGGTATCTATCCACAAATCATGTCAGAGATTACACGAAGATTCATATTTAAACAACAACACAACATGAGAAAAGAGTAAAAAAAGAATACACCAAGAAGATCTTCAATTTTTCGTCCGGTTCTTGAGTTCTCCTTCTTCAATCTCTTCTTCAATGATGTTCTTCCTCTTCTTTCTTGCTTGGGATTAGTTTTTCAGAGTGTTGAAAGATGTCTGGGATGAAGGAGTGTAATTTTCTTTTAATTTCAACGAATAACCGCTTTCAAAACTCAAAGTTCGCGCTTCCAGCCCCAATAATTGTGGTACGCAATTCTTGTCCAGAAAGTGCTTCCCACAAGATTTTCATATAAAGAATTGAATGAGCATGATAAATTAAAATTTAAAAATTATTTGATATACTTTTTTGAGTTAAGCTCACGATATTTTACTCTCTCTCTATATATATTCAACTATTAGTCGTTCAATATATTATTCGTATTTGCTCTTATGAAATACCTGATCAATTAAAAATATCTTAATATTTTTTTTAAAAAAAAAATATCCAACAAGATGCCAGCTTCCATTTCTTTACGAAAGCAAAATGTTATTACAAACCTACAGCTCATAAAGTATAAACCATAAACATGTAATACAACAAATAGAATTAAATACTCCTAAGAGGTAGGAGCAGAAAAGTAACGTAAATCTTATTACAGCAAAATAAGCATGTAGAAATAAAAAACAAAGACACACAATCAATCTAAAACAAAATCAATATCAGTAATCCAAGAGATCCTCACCAGGCAGAGACACAACACTAGGCAAGGGGACTGAAGCGGCTTACGGAAGAACAAGTCCCACGTCACCCACCAGTATGCTCTCAAGATTAGCTGATGTATCTATCCATAAACGGAATAGATGCACAATAAGGAAAGACAAATTAGCAGCTTCAGATGGCAAGGAGGTATTAAATATCTGTTTATTAAGCTCCAACCAAATCACCTAAACATTAGCGGCTAATAGTGTACTCCAATATTGAAAATTAGATAATAATAAATAAGAATTCCACAAATCTAACAGTGAGTTAATAATAATAAAAGACCTCATTTGAGCATGTAATGTAAGAATGTTATTCCAAAAATCAGATATAATAAGACAATGAAAGAATAAGACAATGAAAGTCATTTGCCTATCAAATCAGGATCATTGAAAGCCAGATTATTACAAAATATTTATCTTTATTAAGCAATAAAGTATGTATCAAATCCGATGTTTTTTATATGCATCATATATGCGTCCAATCTAAATTCCTGACTTGTGAAAATATAATTTTGATGACTGTCAATGAATTAGATTCCAAGTCCAAATTAAGGTCAATAATTCCGTGGTAGTTCTGTGCTGCATCATGTCGATTCATTCAAAATTTATTTGTGCGTTTGAAACCAGTCCTTAGACCTTAGTCTATAGTCCCTGGCTCGCAAGATTATAGCCTAATTTTGCTTTTAGCAGTATATTTTATATCCTTCTAAATATTTTATCGGTTTATTTCTAAGTAGCATCTCCGCCTGCTTACTTCAATAAGCATGATGTTTACCAATATTTTTATTTTCTAACATGAGGAAGATAAATAGCTTGTATTTGATGGATAAAGTAGCTATTAGATGTTAACGTAGAGAATGGTTTGATCGGAACAAACAGGTCCTTTGAAGTGAGGGTAAAAGAAAAGAAAATTTCGAAGTAAGATGTCCAATTTATGACACGATGAAGTTACAATGAAACCAACTCCATAGAAGTTTATCCATCAAACTCACAATGAATAATGATAGCCCCCTATGTCAACCTTTTGCACGCCTAATAAATTGATGTTGATTTGTTAGCAAATAATAATATTGTAAACAAAAACTCACTTTCGGTGATTCATTTACAAAAAACAACACACTCACAAGATCTACAACAACAACAAAGCCTTTAATCCCAAATAACACAAGATCTACATTCATTAATAAATTATCTTGAACGTATATATGGGTAGCATTACCAAAATTTAAATCGGATACCAAAAAATAATGCAATGCCGGTAGAAAAAGATAAAATTATAGAATATGATAACAGAATAATTAAGGCTGTGAGGGGAGAGGCTGAGATGGTGTCCACCAAGAGATTGACCATTCCAGTAAGAATATTAGCCTGCACAAAAAAAAAGAGGGAAATGTTACATATTGATAGGTAAGAAATGCGCCATTTCGTTGGTGAATGTTTGCAAGAAACGGTTGGAGTAGACTAGTTTACCAGGAGAAAAGAACCAAGTAGGTTTTGGTTAAATGCATCCTCAAAGACTAAATTTCTCTCAGAATCAGCTAAGGTTAGAACAGAGAGCACCTATAAAGAAATTATTGTTTACAAAATCAGTAAACAAGACAATACAAACAAATTGCATGAATTAATTAAGGCAGTGATTTCAGCCAGTGTGATAACTTTTAACCCAGATGTTTAATTAATGCATAAATTGGCCACAATCTGACAGAATTTGTATCTAAATTTGATTTCAATTCTCAAATTAAACCCAATTGAATTTATATTTTTTGTAGCTTTAATATTTCCTATTTCCCCAAGAAAATTGAGCTCAATAAGAATGACAGGAAAGCAACTGATACCAAACTTGACAGCTGCTCTCAAGATTTCGAAAAACCAATAACATTAATAAATTCATGTCTCATATTTTATGACATGTCAATTGTCAATAGTTTACAACATTTATTTTATAATAACTGGTAGGTGGTGGATATTGTAGTTGTTGTAAAATAAACAAGTACCTGAAAATTCTGAGCGAGTACAATTGAGACATATGCCATGTTGCACTGCACAGAAAGTGGAAAACAAACTATATGATGATGAAAAGACAAAACATACAGATAAAAAAGAAGTAACAGGATATTCGACGTACCATCCTTCGAGAGACTCTTTGCACATAGTTATCCAGAACAATAGTTGAGGTCCTGATAAGCAATTTCAATGAAAACAAAGTATTACCAGATATTCTCTAAATACGAGATAAACATGAGAAAGTAATAATGATTAGTGGTCATTTGGCTAGCACAGAACTAAATTGAAAGCGATAACAGTTTTATTGACCTCAAACTTTTTTTCTGTATCATATTAGACTAATTAGTGCTTGAACTTTTTTAAAAAGAACAAGTTGGTCCCTTAAATTTTCAACTGCCCTGAATCGGTCTTCAAACTCTTGAGAGAACTTAGTCCTACGACCTTAGAAATAGCCAATTAATTCCCTCCTATTACTCAATTCTCGAATGAACCAACTTAGCTTTTTTGTTTCATATTCAGGGACCACTTGGGTAAAAATAAAACTGAGGACCAACTTGATTCTTTTCAAATGTTTAACTTGGCGCAAATATAAGGTGGACAAACTACATTGGCACTTTCAGAAAATTTCAAGGACCAACACCTGATTTTTTTTTTTGTCAGAAAAGAAAAACTAAGCTTGTCTCAATTGACTCTAAAGCCTAAAATCCATGTTTGGTTGGTGGATGAAGTTCTCTAAGCTCGTATGCTATGTTATGTTATGTTGGGAAATCTTATTCTTGTCAGGTTGTGCAACCACAGAATAGTTTAATGACAAGATGAGATAACATTTGAAAGTAAAACCATAAGTCCACTTGAATGGTAAGTTCTACAATTAAATTGTCAGTCTAAGTATTAACATCAAAACTTGTTCTTCCGTTGTGCTCTAATAAAAAAATGACCACCATGCAATTAAAGCTGACACAAACATATAAAGGAAGCCTCAACATTAACAGATATCATGGTCCTATTGTACCTCAGCAGAGCAACTGAAAGAAGGAGAGCAATACAAATATTGAAAACAGGAGAAGGAAAAAGAAAACAAGAATGAAAGAGTACTGACCATAAAACTGCAGCAAGGACCCAAATTTTTATTTTCCGAAATTGGGTGCCAACATCTTTACCTGAAGAATTAGCTCCAAATAGCAACTTATGGCCGAAATATACACCAATCAAATACATGCCCCAGTATCCTGACAAATTATAGATACATAAGAACTCTTATGAATTGAAAGCAAAGCAGCCATGCAAGACTAGATGCATTACCTAAGTAAAATAGATAAAAAGTGAAATTATTTTTTCACTAAACTGGCACACAAGTACCTTCCAGGAACTTGTTTCCAATGTTGCCAGAATCATAACCGCGGTTGAAAATGTACAGTAAAAGAAACACAGCATAATTAGCACTAGAGGATGCATCTGGACTGAATTAATGACATCTTGCAATCAATAGAATAAATCCACGATAGCGTAGGAATGCACAACACATTGCAACACTAGAACCAATGGAGTACAAATAAGGAATGTATTTGGGGCATTATAGTAAACTTATACCAAATATGCTGAAAATGCCCTCTTTGTTTTGGCTGATTAGATTAGCTCCCCTTTCACTAGAAGTCAAATACTCACTTAACCCAAATCCCAGAACCATCTGATATCCTGAAAGAAAAAATAATATAAAAACAAAGAAAAAAATTGCCAATTTGATAAGTCTGTTCGACATCATCTTCACTAAATAATAAAAGAAAAAAAGATAATGTCTGAGTAATAAATTTTCCTTCTGTATAACATGTTTAAGAGTGTATGGACTTCTAATTATTTTCTTAGAATTATATGGAGCATTTTGAGTTTTTGCACAGTTAGCAATGATAATTCTCCAGTTTCATGGATAAGCAAAAAAATATAACTTTCAGTACCTGAAAGGATTAATAAGCCAAATAGTCCACAATATTCAGGGTGGATTCGAACAAAGGTAGTTAGAATAGAAACAGCTGCGAGCGTGAAAAAGAAGTTCCAGTGGACCCCATACTCCCCTACATGTACCTAAACCCCTCATTAGATTATACCAACTGATTATTTCTTAATTCTATTACTGCACCAATCAGGTCCTATATCAGTACTGATCTTTTTGTTAAACAAAAGAACAATTTAAATAATTAGAAAATAAGCACCATACTTTTACTAAGCACTATTTTTTTATGTTGAGATTGAAAATAATTGTCAAACAATCTATATTTCTTTATAGACTCCACAACCAGTACCAACCAGAACCTATATGTAGAGCTTTTACAAATAAGAATCAACACTAAAAACTAATTTAAACAAAGAAAAAACACTAAGGTCTCGTATATTAACAACTCATAGCAAAGAGACATAAGAAAATAGGTCCAAATTTAAATTTTGCTCAAGTTCACATCATTAGATGGTTGGACACCATTCCCAAATAGCCCAAACATAATGGATGATAAATTAAGTGCAAGAAATGCCAGGTGTTATTTCATATACATAGTAGGTTTTTGGCCTTTAGGGCATAATTTGCAAAATGGCATACCATGTTTGAACAAAGTAGTAGTAGAGCCAAAGTGTAAAAAGATAAAATAGAAGACACCTGATAATCTACTCCTGTTGTCGAAATAAGGCGACCAAAGCCTAATAATATCAAGGGGCTTATAGATTGCAAAGCAGCCTTTAGCTTTCTATGTGACAATAGACACAAGTAAATACATAAATGAATAAAACAAAGAAAGATAAGATGATTAAAGATGGAATATTATGATTTTACAGTAATACTAATAGTATTGTGTTAGGTTAGGTATCCAACAGGTAAATAAAATAAAAGCTGGCTAAAAGAAGGGCAATGATGATGTACTGAATTCATGCTGGTGCGTATACCAATTTAACCCAGTTAAGCTTTCCTTCATCTAAATATACTTAAAATGAATATTAATCATTGCATTACTAAAAGGAACAAGAGTTTAGATTAAGAGAACAGTGGAAAAGAAAGAAAAGGTAAACAAAGACTCACAGAGATTTAAAATCACGAGCTTGTTTGGATACCAATGCATTTGCCACCACAAAAGATCCAACTCCGAGATCCATCTGTGATAAAAAACAAGTTTATCTGTTTGATGTTACACTCGATAACTAATTTATTGCCAGATAGCACCCAACATTTCTCAAGATTAAGACCACTAATTTTTGGCATTTTAAAATAACATTCAACTCCATAATCAAGGAAGTCAACAACAAGTGACTAAACTACCAGTAACTTTCAGGATTAATTCATCAATCTATTGTCAGAATTTACAGGTATAGAGAATCCAACATGTATGTTTGTTCAGATGAATTCAGTTTAATTGGTCATAATATCTCAAGGTGCCATAAACTCGAACAAGCTAAATAACGGGCACTCTAAGAAAATACAAGTAGGCATCTGCTGCCAATATTGCGATGGCACAATTGTGCCGATTTTCAATCCAAGACATATATAAGATAAAACATCATGGGAACAGTTCAGTCTAACAAATGGTTTAAATTGCCAATTCTAATAGAACAAATCAGATTAAAGGAATTGTGCAGGTGTCATTACAATAAGGACAGAGTTGTCGATTCATTCAAGCACCACACAACTTTGAGGTTACTTGGTAGATGAATCATAGAGTAAGCAAGAGAAAACATGACAGAAGAAATAATCGAGAGTTAAATGTTGAAGAAAGTACAGCTATCATTAATGATACAGACTAACCAAACTGGTGCCATAGGTTTCAGTCTTGGCATAACGCCGAGGAAAGATCTTAAAATCTACAGCCAATATGCACAAGCATGTTACAATTACCTACATTGCAAGCAAAATATAGAAATTCAAAAAAAAAATTACTTATTCCTGTAAAAAGAGGAAAAGAAATCAAAATTATAGCTAATTATACTTGCAAAAAGGAATAAAAATCCTGATTGCAGTATCCTACTGGACTGAACAGTCTTGATGCTTAATTATTCAAGGTTATATTTGGCTTAGTAGAGGACTAAAGTGGACGAATAAGGGGATAAACTCTTATGACACTCTCATGTGGGGTCAGAGCCCTCCCCTTTTCCATCCACTTTATCACTCTCTTCAAGCATGGCCCTACTGAGGAAGACAAAAAAAGTAGGGTTATGGATGTTGAATTGTCAAATTGAGGTGCTAAGCAATCAAGCATAATTGTTAGAAATATTTTAATCCATATGTGTAACATCTGGTACTATAGTACAGAAAGTTGAATCTTTAGTTCTTACCACAGATACACGGTATGATGAAATAATATTTCTGAAGGAAGAAAAATGTCTCTTTCCCACTTTAGAATGAAATTCAGATCTAAAGAAACAAAATATGTTAACGAATTGAACTCAATGACTTCAAATGCTTGAGAGGATGAAAGAACAGTATATTTTATAAAAGTGGGAGGAAAATGAAGTTTTCAAAAAGATAACCTTTTTGATGCCATTCCAAACAACACCATAAGTATGATGAGACTCAGAAACTGGTAACACCATTCAGCAAGTACCTAAAGATAAAAAGAACCAAAGGGAAGTTGAATCCGGTCAGTGATTATGCTTGATAACAAATTTTGACAAAAGATATCAGATTTTACCAACTGGTCCAAATAACCACCGGCATTATTGCACACAAACCATTAAGCTTCTGAACTTGGTTTTATCAGCCCCTTCAAGTTTTGGTGTTGATTTCGTTTAAGTTTTTCCATTAGTTAATAGCTCAGGTAGTCGTAGATTTTGCAAAATCTACCACTTAAATAACATAAAATAAATGGACTAACTGATTGAAGTACCCTATTGAAGAAGCCAAACTTTCACAGAGATGATTTAACCAAAGACATGTAGGGGACCCATTGAAGCAGAAGTGGTTTGAGCTGATTATACATAATACTGGTACCAGCTGGTTTAATTGTGCTAGGCTGTTGGTTTGTGTTGTTTTTCTTTGCCTTTTATTTTACATTGCTGAAGCATGCTTAGTTAAGGCTTAAAACTCCAAAATATGGTAAATAACATTTAACTAAAAAAAATGGACTCAATGCACGGAGAAAACAAATTACCGTGAAAACCAAGAGAATTGGCAATATTACAAAGATATAGTCCAAAGCCAGGGCAACCAGATGAGAACCCAAACCTTTATTCAATGGTTTTACATTTTTGCTCTTCTTTGCCAAGGTTCCTTGTTCATCATCTGAAAAGTGCAATTTAACCAAACAAACATGAGAATAAGACCCAAATACAAGGCATCTGACATAGACACCCTGTTGCAGTAAAAGGCACCGTACGCAGTGGTATTCTAAATCGTTCTGAAAACACAAGAAGAAAAAGAGGTCGATCAAGACTGACATGAGAGGAAGCAATAAAAAGAGATTTGAAGGAATGAAATATATCCAAAGAGCTTACTTTGGATAGGAGTGTTTGGAAGACGGCGATTCATGTACCAGAACCATAATTTAAGAGTTAGGGTCTAATAGTAGAGTTATAGACTTCAAGTTCTTAGTTTTTAAGTTCTTAGATTTTAAAATTTCAGGATTTACAATTAAGGATTTAGAAATATGCTTTATAATGTAGGTTTATTGTACTATTTTATTATTATTATTATATTATTATTATTAGCATTACTATTATTATTAGCATCATTATCATTATTATTATTATCATCATCATTTTCATTTTTATTTTATTTATTTATTATTATTATTATTTTCATCGTCATCATTATTATCATTGATATTTGAGATCTCTGATCTTATACTTTCAGATTGGGTTTCATTTCTAACCTACCGCAATTTATTTGGGATTAAATACTTTGTTGTTGTTGTTGATGTTGATGTTGTATGGAATATCATTTATATTCAAATTAACAAATGGCAACGTCTGCTCAGTACATTGTTATATGTATCGCCTGAAGTTGAACAGATAATAGCACCCTAATCATTTTTTGACAAAAAGAAGGATACAAACTTGCACATACCATTTAACAAGCATGAACTGCTCCATTTCCTCAGAACAACCAAACCCTGAAAATATACAGTAATAATTTTACTCAAATCATCAGGTCAACATGCAAGTAAAACGTTTCTTTTTTGTCATTTTTAGGCATATAGCTCTTGTCAATGTGCTGTACAGGGACAGTACCAGAAGCATGGAACTTCCAGCATCCTACTTTAAGAAGATTGTCATTTCCAAAAAGCATGCATCTTTTTGTGGTGTTAGTTGCGACAACTGGTGTTTTTAAAAGGCATGGGTACATGTGCGTTTTCTGTAATTACAAATAAAATTGCATGTTCTACATGCAAAATGCAACAGAGTAATCATATTGGCAATTTGTATTTCACAATCAACATAATTGCCGAGACAAGCACTTGCGACCCAACCATTTTCTTAATGTAATGTACTGGTATAATTAGTATATCCACTGAACATCAACAACTTCACCCAATTTTATTAAGAAAACTATTTCTGGTAACCCATAAGTGAAAACTTAAAAACTAAATAAAATTACAAGCTGGGCTCAGAGTTGCATGAAAGAATAAGGATACCTAATCAATTTTGGTTTACTACTTTACTTAACCTTAGTTGTAAGTACTGTTCTCATTTTCAAGACCCAAAGTGGTGGACTCTATTTGCAAAATGGGTAATGTGAGGTTACATATACAATAAGGTAAATGCTAGATGTAATATGCAAAATTTATATAAAAAAAAAAAGAAAAGAAAAGAAAGAAAGGATACAGAGAAAAGAGGAGTACAGGAACAATGGTGGAGAGAGCAGCGATCTCTAGCATAGAAGAGCCCGTGAGATTGCTCACGAATCTGTTGATGAAATGAGATATGAATTGTAGAATCGAACAATTCTATAGGATTCGAAGAAAGAAAAAAAGGAGGGAGTTACTCTTCTTTGAGCCGCTTATTCGGATTCAGTGGCGTCTCGAACAGATCCATTGCAGCAGTGAGATGACCAGAGATTATAGAGGGATCTTTACTCCGGCGAAATGAGGCAAAAGTATCATATGCCGCTCCAATTTTTGTATGGACTTTGGGAGTTCGGAGTAACTGCGGAGAAGGTGAAAGAAGGGAAAGACAATGGGCTTGGAGCCGAGATGATGGTCAAATGGAGAAAAATTAATCTTTTCTCAATTTAAAACCATTTTTATCTCTACATTTTACTCAGATTTAAAACTGTAAAGTTTACAATTGAATTGTGCGTTTGTTCAAGAACGGAGAAAGTTTTGGTATTTAATATTAAATATAAATTACGCCAGTGTGCATCAATCCATTGTCGTCTAGTCCGGTTAGGATACCTGGCTTTCACCCAGGCGACCCGGGTTCAAATCCCGGCAATGGAAAATTATATATTTTTTAATTCGCTTCTCCGCTTCTATGTCCAGTGTCCACTGTACAACATAAATTTTAACTTCGGATGTGCTAAATATAACATGTTACTGTAGTACTGTTTGTGCATTTACTTTTCTATCTGATATGTCCCTACAGATGAGGCATGACTTCACAATGGTTATTTTGACGATTTAAACAATGAGATTTTAAATAAATGTATTCTCTTTAGACATTTAACAAGATTTAATATCATATTTAACCTTAAACTCTTTATTTATTTTATATTTACCTATTAACTCTTCAATATTTCATATATCTCCTATAACTCTACATATTCTTTCATATTACTAAATCTTTCAATTCAGAAGCAATCTATTGGAGAAAACAATATTAATGGGGATCATACAATATATGACGATATTATCTATTATTTTCCATACCCATGTACTAAGTACTCTCGACGATAGAATCTACTATTTAATGAACTCTTAGACAGCATACTATATATTACATATTATCAAAAAATCTCGTTACTACAACAAGTTAAATCCAACCAAGAAATAAATTAATGAGGAAAACAATATTAACTCACAGGTTGCTCGATATATAATATAATGGCACAGACTTAGAACAAAAATTTGTTTTCCCTGAAATTGTAAATGTTTCATAATTTCAAAATAAAGGAGTAGCCATGAAGATAAAGTAGCAACATGATGTTGTTCACTACAATTAATTATATAAACGAAAACTACATTTCTTTTTCTTGAAGAAGCTTCAAGATTTTTGCTGTGTACGCCAAATCCTTTGCTCTAGCCTTGGACTTGTTTATGCTCTTGTTGAAACATCAATAAAGTTCAAAATTGATCCAAATATACATAATGCAAAATAATTATTTTTAAAAATAATAAAAGACCTTGTATTTTAGTTATTTTCTGTGCTAGTTTAATGACAACCGAGGCTCCTTCATATTGTTCCAGTGAAATAACATTTTTGCAGGTATTTTTATGATGACCTAGCATTTCACATCATGAGCATTTATTAGACCTATTCTTGTTCTTTTTATTTGCTGACTTAATTCTATTCCTTTTAGGCTTTTTCAGGTGGTTGTTTCAAAATAAGAGGAAGCATTTGGTAACTCAAATCATAATCCGACGACCATTCATTTTTTTACTTGGCACTAGTACAGTGCCCACGCATTGCGATGGGATAATAATATTATAAAATAATAATAATTTTTAAAATAATAAATAATAAAAATAAATACATGCTATACATAGTTCGCAAGGTAGGTTAACACACTAATTTAAATTCTTCACAGTTTACCAATTCACAAACCTAAAAGCTAATTTGTTGTCTAACTGACATAATCGTGAGAAACTTTGAAAAATAACATAAATGATCCGCAAGACATCAGAAATATAATCTAAACAAATTATGGGAATGATGAAATTGTGAGATGCTAGTCACAAACTTAAAATTGATAATTAGGTTCCACATCCATAGAGCATGTTGAATATCTGAAAACACCAAAGAGCATGTTAGTATAATGATTTTGTAGAACATGATTTAGTTTGGACCATGTCAGTCATTGGTCAAGACCTGAATGGTTCAATGCTGGTTCTAATTTTTTAGTGAACTTTTTTTTTCAGTTTATAAAAAAATTTGGGCCTGTGAGTCACAAGTTCAATGCTTTTCTAGTTTATAAAAAATATAAATTCAGATTGCAAGGTTCCAGTTTAGTTTGTCACCCTAAATTTATAGTATATCAGTATTAATATCAAAAGATGGAGCCTACAGATGGAAAATCTTCTCTGTTCTATCTCTGATAATCGCCTGGTGTGCCTTATAGGTCTTGCATCCCCATTTTGATATCAGTTGGTTCAAGTCTGCCCTTAATAACTCCTGCATATAACTATATGATTCAGAGTTTCATTTACAAAGTACACAAAATTGTCAATACACAAATCAACCAACTGGGACAGCAGATCAGACATGAGGCATGCATATTCAATACATAACATATACACATTTATATACAGAAACATGCATTTGAATGTATGAAACATGTTTTGAGGCATTCACCATTTTTTTGGAACTTATTTTTTATTTATTTTGTATTTATTTTGTGTCAAGAGCAGAGAGGGAAACTGGATCTAGCACCAGCCCAAATCTGACTGTTAATTAAAAAAACATTGAAAAATAGATAGAAAACTCCAAATATTGTGAAATTTGGTAAAAATATGCATTTGGTGTTAAAAAGATATTGATAAACTATATTTGATAAGTTATGTTTGAAAAAGACAAAATGAAAATACAAAACTGTTGTCAGCTAAACTGGTACACAGTCAGATGAAAAATTGAAAAATACTTTAAAAATAAAAATACAATAGTAAAAATTCCCAAATTTTATCAAAAATGTATTTATGTGTTTATCAGGTATTTGTGATTTTAAAAGGGTATGCCAATTAGCCTTAGTGGCACATGCATAGCCCAGTATTAACTGTAGCCCCTCAGATACTAAAATCGACCATTGCTGCCAGTGCTGGCCACTGTTTTAGTTTTTTTAATACTGAAAAAAATGAAATAAAGAAAGAGTTTAAGGTTAAATATGATATTAACCCAAGCACTGGCCTATGTATGAGGAGCAAGAGGAAAAAAAAGACGGGATCTCTGCTAATGAGTTATTTTGACAATTTTGATAATGATACTTTAAATAAATTCAAGAAAATCTAAAAAGTAGAATAAAATTTATAAATATATTCTTCAATTTATAGATTAATAGTGTTTCGAATTCATATAATTTAGTTATCGTTTGATGGTCTATCAAACACCGCTAATTATAACCGTCACAAGTTATATAAAATTTTATTGGACTTTGATTGATTATTAAACGATGACTAAAGTTCTTCAATTTATAGAACAATAATGTTTTAAATTTCATACATTTTATTTATAGTTTGACGGTCCTTTATAGATCGAAATAATATCAATCTATGTTGAAGAATATATCTATAAAAATTGTATATTTTTTCTTTTAATTTATTTGAAGTGTCATTTTGTTAATCTAACTAATTGTCAAGAGATCCCTCTCCTAAAAAAATGACATACAAGAACCTTCATCTCTAGCTAATTAATTAATAAACAAATCGCTTACAGAAAAAAAAAAGGTAAAAACGAAAGCTGTAGCTAATTAATTAATAAACAAATCGCTTACAGAAAAAATAAGGAAAAAACGACATGTCAAGAATGGGATTCGAACCCATGCCCTTTCGGACCAGTACCTGAAACTGGCGCCTTAGACCAACTCGGCCATCTTGACATATTTGATAATGTCGCGTAATAGTTTTAAAGGATCTCTATTGTATTTCTGCTTCCGCGATAGTACTATAATCTATTTCATGCATTTCAGGTCACGTTATCAGTTTTTTTTTGTGTGAGGATGTCAGACGCATGGACCCATGGACCAGTAAATGACACCAGAGTATATAAATGTGATCTAAAAGATGGGAACGAACTGACATAAAGCACAACTCAGTAATGAAAAAGCATACATGAGAGCACGTAACAGGAAGAAAAGAAGGAGAATTGAGATAAATAAATGGCTTGATAGACTAGCATATTGAATTAAAGAAAAAATGGGAACGAACTGACTTAAAAGCACAACTCAGTAATGAAAAGCATACACGAGCACGTAACAGAAAAAAACAAGAGAGGAGAATTGAGATAAATAAATGGCTTAATATAACTAGCGTATTGAATTAAAAAACTCAATGCTAAAACAGTTTAGATTAAAGATTCTACATAAACTATCATGCTCAGACTTTTACATATATATACACAGATAAAAAGGCCACAAATATTAAAAACAAAAAGAATTGAATTAAATTATGCAAATTGCACAGAGAAATTAGACCTATTGATTTCATCATGCTACGCGCGTGACAATGTACCTGCCTTTCTCCAAGTCATATATTGTCTTGGTTTGTGGCCTCCTAAATTTTGCAATAAATAAAGAAATAAATAGCGACAAGCTCAAAATTAAAAGTAGAGGTGCCAAGCAACCTCTGAAATTAGGGGCAGAACTATGATGAGTGTTTTCCATTCTATGTACAATGAATGCACCGAGGGCCCACTCAGCCTGTACATCTCCAATATTATTAGCAAACTTAATCCTGGTTCCAAAACAAAAATAAGATAAAATGGTTAACAGTGTGCAATTCTCTGCCACTTGCTAGAAACACTTAAAATATCTTCACACCCTATGTTCTCAATTTTTCTTGGAAAAGGGATCACTTCATCCCTCATCATGAAAGGATGGAGGAGGTTTTGATGTTTATTTGTACTACTTGCGTATTCTTAATTTTATTTATTTATTTGCTTATTTATTTTTTTAATCTGGAAGGAAGCTACACAGGAACATCTATTTTCATGGTTATATCTATAAAGGTGAGTAAACATCCCATGATGAATTAATTGAAGCATGAGAAGTATATAACTATATATGCATTCAATGACCAAATTATCCTCGAGTTCCTTCCTCCATGAGCAGAAAGTAGTTTGATCTTTTCTCGTTTCTAACGTGTGCTGATTGATGATTTGTAATAAGGAAACTTTAATATCTTCAAAGAATAAGTAATTTATGAAAGAACTGTACCTAGTAGCATCCATAGGAATGCCAAGGCTGTCATGCAGAAATGCCACAATATATGCTGAAGAGAAACAGTACTGTGGTAATTCTTCCTCATCTGTAGTACTATATCTTTCTTTGAGCGTCATCCAATCTTCACCACAAAATTTCTTTCCAGCCAATGAAATGTCAAAAAGAGAGGATTTTCCATCTAGCTTAAAAAACTAGCAGAGAAATGGAACTAACATTAGAAAACATGCCCAGTACATGCAATAGAAACTCAAATTATAGAGGATTGCTGCCACAACATTAAAAAGTTTTTCTTTTTCACTTCCTTTTCATGCACGTGTGTTTCTTCTTTTACTTTTTTTTTGGGGTTGTGGGGTTGTGGTTCACCATTAGCACTTACTAATATATGCTCGTGCCTTATAATATTACATGATATAATGAAATATATTAGATTATAATGGTGACAGTTCATTTCTTCTGATGTGATTCCCTATTGTTTTCTGTGCACATTAATTTTATAGTTTTACAAGACATTACAAGCACTACAACGTTGCACGTGACACTAAATATTTTCATACTTGCAATCACACCCAACAGTAGCACGTGTCACTGAATTATAGGAATGACCAAACACCAAATTCTGTGTTCAAAGCCCTAACCTTCGATGTGAAAAAGAAGTTCTCAGTTGCCAGAAATTGGCCTTGTAGATCTGGTACAAAGGCTGAGCCGATGCGACATTCTTGATAAGTGCAGTTTTCTAAAAAAAAAGAAATACAGTCAATATAATGATTGGTCTTGGAGTTGTATGAAGCTTCTGTATTAATCTCTGGTGCTTTAAATATTCCATTTTGGCTCTTTAATGATTAATCGCCAGACACTTGTACACAAATCTCTTACTTGGTCATGAAACTAATATTTAGAAATACATTTTTTATTTTATTTTCTGTTGTATACATATCATCCAAAAAGCTTTTCAAAAAGATAAATTAATAATCTGTCTTATGGAATTCAGGGCATGAGCGCACACCATAATTTAGAAATATAATGCCTTCAAAACCAGAAGAAAGAACAAGCATGAAGTGTAAAATGATAGTTGACAATTGTGCAACTAATGTTAAAATCTGTCAGGTCCAAATCCTATAATTATGCATTGTTCTTTATCATTTAAACAGACTATCAAATTTGGAAATATAAAATGAGAATCACTTGGCTACTGATCAAATGATGGTAAATGTACACCCTTAACTTTCAAAATCACTCCATAGATGGCCAGTCTGTTCTTCAATTTCACCAAATCTGATACACGTGCAATTGACATGATGGAGAAGATATTTACAAATCCATTTTCCAGTTTGATAGGCATTTTTTTGGTTATCACCATTGTCCTACAAGTTCTTTGTCAAAATAACCTATCCAGATAAATAAGGAATATTGAGGGAAAAAATATCAAGCCCTGAGACAGAGTAGTCACCTTTTCCATTTTTCAAGAGTTCAAATGAGACATTTTGACACTCAGTAAAATTACCAGTGCCTTTAAATTCAAACATTTCCTTTCTGTAGGAGTACCCTTTGGGCATGCATGGATCTCCAGCTATATTTGTAAAAAAGAAACACACATATTTCTGATTAGCTGATTTTCTTTGAAGGGGAAAAAAATTGATGTGCTTCACAAGATTATTGGTAAAAGAAAATTACTAGATTTGATGCCTCCTGACTTTAACAATTCATGGAGTGATTGCTGTGCTGAGTTCTGTGAATTCCAAAGATAAGAATTAAGTTCAAACAGTCAACTTTTTATGCAGACTATATATTTATGTTATATTACAAATAATAACAATGCAGAATTGTCATACAGCACAAATGAGCTCCTGCAGAAATTTCAGTGCAATTATTTTGGATAACCTGGTTGTCATAAGCACCGTAAATTTTGCTTAGTTCATTGTTAGTTTCTTTCCTGGCTGGTCTAGTTCTCAGCTTGGAGATATATTTTTTTGTTGAGTAATTGGGTTGAGACTCCATTGATGTGTATGCAGAAATTAGACAAGAATTAACAAACTAAGGCCAAGTTGCTGAGTTGCATATGGCATAAGTAATTCATATTTAGGTACATTTTGGTATATTTGGTAAATGTTCAAGATTTACCTGACCAAAATGAAGAAAGCTGTTGCTATAGAGATTATATGTGTTTTTTCCCAGCTTCAATATATGCATGAATTCAGTCGGAAGCACTTCATCTGACACAAATGTTAACTGAAATAAATAAATGAAAGAAGTAAGAAAAGGCAGGAGAATAACTAAATCCAATAAATTTCAATTGATTAATTTTAACTTCATTTCATGTCTGTGAACTTCAGTCTTTGCTCTTTTTGTGTAATTGCTCTTTTTTTCCCTGCTTGTTTAATTATCTCTTTTCCTCTAAAACTATGACAGAAATATATTACAAAGAACTGAACTGAAACATAAGTTTCAAACCTGAGCTGAAGCACCACCAAGCTCTATTATCCCAGTGGTTTTCTGTGGATCATCTCCAAGCGTACCAAGTGCATAATTTGCTGCTGTCCAGGCATATAACCCCTCATCATAACCTGCACCAGTCAGTAACTGTTACTGTTTAGTAAATATTCTGTTGGTTAAGTCAGGTATGATTTAGTGTAAACAGATTCTATGGAACAGACCAGCTTCTAACCGAACTAATTAAGCACATCAAACCTCAATTTACCTTCAATTGCGCAGTTTAGGACAAATAAATAAGGCTCAATCAAACCCAACTCAACAAATTTACAATTGAACACCCAATTTTGCCTCAATCTACTTAAGCAATGAATTCTCAACTAAACAAAATGTGGCATCAATACTCAGTAGTGCAATTATGCAATTAAACAACAAAATGGCCTGGATCAGAACTTAATTATACAGCTAATGCTGGACAATAACAAAATAAAAGCAAAAAAAAAAGAAAAAAAAAGGAACAGAAAGCAATTAAAATGACTCACAGCGTGACAGCATAATTCTTAGTGTTTTATCTTTACAATCTCACATTGTAACTTACTATAAAGTGATAATTTAGTCTCCAATTCTCCATCACAAATAGTAGGGGAAGGAAATCCATGTTTAACCTACCCACAGTGCTATTATTGGCATGCAGACGTGTAGTGGCTTCAAACTATCGTCTTGACCAATGTTCAATTAAAATGTACTAATTAAGTGAAATTTCAAGCAATTAAAAAGAATGTATCAATTAAGAAACCTGGTATAACAGAGGCCCAATCATCCTGAAATTTGAATCCAGAGTCCCTAAGAACACTTCTACAACTCTTCAGAATCTCCTCTGTGACCTCTTCATTCACCATCCTCAATCCAGCCGTTGCCATGAGCCGTATTTCAGTGGACCCCACCCGATTCTGCCCAACATTTTCCTTAGCGAACCCGATAAGTTTCCCTAGCGATTTTCCCGCCTTACCAGGTTCATCTACGAAATAAGAAACTCCGGGGCTTGTACGCATCACCGCCGTGCGATTTAGATCGAGTAAAGGGAGAGATCCCTCCTGCTGGCTGAAAGCGAAAACGTGGATGCGGGTCCCACTGCTCCCCGCGTCGATTATGATGCTGAACTGTGGATCCCTTACGGGCTTTCTCGTGTAAGGGGAGAAGAAAAGAGAAATGACAATCAACGCCGAGGCGAGTAGAGCGAGAAGGATCGTGGTGCAAGGTTTTTGGGGCAGCCTCGTTGGGGAAGGAGAGCGGCGAGGTATCTTGTAACGGTCGATCATACCCATTGGATTTCGATCAGACGGCGTAGAACTAGGATGGGATATTCGTACGGCCACCTCTCTCGCCTGGTTCTACGGCGAGAGAGATGTCGCCGAAGTTTTGTCTTCGTTTTGGCACTTGTCAGTTGTCACAGCTTGGGGGGTGGGGGAGGGGGAGGTTGGTTGCACCAGGCACAGGGGAGATCGAGTCAGAGTTTCGTCTATCGAAGCGGGTCCCACAGACGACCCCGGAATAAAAAAAAATCTATTAACTCTAAAATTGACACTGACTGTAATTGTTTTTAAATTTTGAATGGACTTGGTATTGGGGGGATAAAGCTGGTGAGGTCCATAAGTAATACGTCTTTCAGAGATGTTTCCATGTTGGTCTCTGTGGAAGTGGTCCAAATAGAGATGTATATATTTGATATTTCTATAGCTAGAGTTTTGACGAGATCTATTCAACGTAGGGCTGCAAATGAATCGAACACGAATGAACTAACGTGTGTTCAAATTTGATTTGAAACCTATTTCGAACTAGTTTGATTCGAAATAGATAGACAGTTTTAAACTCAAATTATAGTTTGAAATTCGATTCGTTAAAAGTTTGAACTGTTCGGTTTGATTCGTTAATAGTTCGAAATAGAATTATCAAGTGAACAAATTCACAATTCATATCAAAAAACAGAATCAAATATAAAAAATATCAATTTAATACAAATTCATACAAAACTTAAAGTTCATTGAACAAAAATTAATAAATTCATATAAATTCATACTACTCAAAGTCTCAAACAATCAAATAATTAATACAAATTCAAATAAAAATAGTTCGCGAACACATTTCGAACGAACTCACCATGGTTTGAGTTTGATTCGATATAATTTCAAATCGAATCAGTTTGATTTGAAATTAATTTCAAACTAGAATCGAACGAACTTTTTTCGAACTTTTTTCGAATCGAACACGAACGAATTACGAACTTCAAATATTTCTTGCAGCCCTAATTCGCGGTAGTATAAAGTTTTTACTCTTCATTCACTGCAGTAAGGTCTGCAATCATCAAATCAAGAATTCTAATTGGTTTGCAATATACATTGAACTTGGCTACTTGCTTTGATAACGCAAAAAATACATATAGCTGGGCTAGAGACACTAAACAAAAGTCGCTAAAAATTGAATAAAAACAAATCGTAAATATGTGCGTTACATCTTGGCGATTGGCAATTATATTGTAAATACGAACAAAACAAAAAAAATAATTTGGTCAATGATAGGCAGCTGCCGTAAATTGTAAATGAATAATTAGTACTTATTCTTAGAGGAAGACCAAGTCTGTCATTTGAAAATTTCATTGACTAATTAAATCATTGATTTCTTTTAAAAATTAAAATAATTAGTCGTCAACATTTTCCATTCTTAAATCTTACAAGCAGGCAGGGTGAAAAATGTACATTTTCGAAGACGGGAGTAGCAACCAACTAATCAAGTGACTGTTATTCAGTAAAGGTAATTTGGTTTTGTTCAATGAACGTCGTTTTATCAACCTTCAAGCAATTTTTTTTTTTTTTTTTTTTTTTTTTGAAGTAGCGGACGATTGTCAGCTAGAATGATATTAAAGAAGAAATTTTACATGAGGGCGGGCCCATTGGCCTGACCCTGCAAGTTTAAATAATTATACACAATATCATAATGTAAAAGGAGTCTCTATCATTCCAGAGAACCATTAAGCAATTATTAAGTTTTAACCACAGTACAATTTCATGCTCAACTACACCTTTCCAAGCAATTTAATCACTGGTAATGATCTGGAAATATATATCAGGAACACTGGAGTATTGTAGTATAATCAACTTGACTATCGCATGCTAGCAAAGTCAATCTTATGTAGTTATGTTTAGGAGTGCATAAAATATTCGTAACTCATTCGTGTTCGACTCGACTGCAACTCACTATCAGCTTGTTTGTTATCAACTCGAGCTATTAATGAGACGAGCTAGCCAGTTCGTTAAGTAACGAGATGAGTTAGCCGGCTCGTTAAGTAATGAGACGAGCTCGAGTTTTAATCAACTCGGCTCGTCCAAATCCCGATACATATGTTGCAGGGTAAGAAATTAGATTAATTAAATAATTATTTGCATGGCCTAGTGTAGGCTTTAACTTTAAACTACAAATCATCAAGAGGCCTAGAAATTAAAAAGGGAGCATAGCCATCGATGTGATGGAGAGAGAATTTTTTGATAGCTTTTTCTTTTGCAGTGAATTTATGGATATCAAAATTAATTAATTTTAAAAATATTGTACCTTTTACATATCTACCTCCAGGATCATATTCCCTCGCGCTCTCTGTCTTCTTTTTCATATTACAATAAATAAGCTCTTTTCCACCCTCCAATGGCTGAAGGTTTTACTAACGAATGATAGCATCGTTTCAGACCACTCTGCTATCATTTTGCCAAAGGAGTTAAAAACAAGCTAGCTCGACTCTTAATGAGATAATTTCGAACTACGCCTTGTAGCTCATAACCCTTTGTAGAGACGAGCTAGCTCGTCTTATTAACATAACAAGACGAGTTCAAATTTGAATCAACTCATCTCGAAATCGTCTTGTGGGCACCCTAATTATGTTTCCTAAAAGAGAATCAAACCAGAAAGAAAAATAAAATGAAAAAGGAACTTGGAACACTTTTCAAGGGCAGCGTACTAGTACTTAATTAATTGGGCTCAAATTGTAGGTAACAAATATGGGCTTTCTTTCTCACTATGACTTGGGCTTCCATCTCTTTGGATGATGTATTCCTGAATTGACAGGATTAGATTTTTGGATAGTTGCCAGTCCTATACTATTATCATTTTTGGGAAGCTGTTATCATATAAAAAATACTTGTAATAAATGCATAATAATGATGAGAAGGTGGTTTGAAATCTGCAGTTGACTATAAAAGCGTATAATTCAAAGCCAACTCCACTCAAAATGAAAAAAAAAACAACTATAATTATCTCAATTTTCTCGGAAGTTGATAGTGTATATATCATTTCCTGATTTATTACTTCAGTGATAGTCAGTGGACTTTATTTTAAAAGAGATCGAAAGTTAAGTTCTCAAATTTTATAAATATTTATAAAAAAATCATTTGAATTTTGAATCTACAACATCTCATACCGTGAGAACTTTTACATAGAGGACATTACCTTTTACTATTAAATTAAAAACTAATTCTCTATTAAGATGTGACATCCCCTATCAATGAAAACTAATTCGTTTTTAATCTAGTGATAAAAATAATATTAAAGCATGTAAAAAACTATAATGAGAAATATTTTATAAACATTTAAAAACTTAGATAATTTAGACTCCATCTTTAATTTTTTTTTTTTTAAAACTAGGAGATGAAACTGCTGGCGATGCTTAGCAAGATCCTTGTAGAAATGTGGCAATAACCTTCTCTGCTCCGTGAACCTTTCTATATATATATTTCCATTAACAGTAAAGACAAAATGCGTAGACATCTATACTATTATATAAAGCATCTAAGAATTGAAGAGTCCATTTTTTGTTATGGTATATTTTTATTATATCCATTTTATTCTTCAATTAGACGGATAATATTTATTTTTGGTTGATCGAACGTATGTGATCACGTCTATTGATCTTTTCTTTCTCTCTATTTCTTTTCCATATATATTATTATTTTCATAATATTATTTTTTTTATTTAGCAACCTTGTGCATATTTGATAAAAAAATAATGGTAATAATATATGTTAGAATATTTTATTTTTTTTGCCATAAAAATCATGAATCGTTAACTCATATTATGTAAAAATCTCATCCAAAATTAAATATAATCTTTATTATAAATTTTATCTATAATTTGGTGAATTTATAATTTAATATTAGATAAATGTGAATTTTTAATGTTTAAATAAAAGAGTGCGCGGATATACAGATAGTATCATCCGATATGTGTGGTAACTGGTGGTAACCAACCAACCGATCGATTGATAATGCTAACAATTCATAGTTGGTAATACCAAACTGACACATCTCTTGACGTGTACGTGAGTACCCGGATTTAAATGCCACATTGTCACTCCTGGTTCACATCTTTTCTTCTCTCAAGTTTGGCACCAACTTTCTTTACGCCACAGACCCTTGTGCCACTTTCTTTCTTCATTGATTCTTTTTTGTCCCTTTAAGACTATGTTTGTTACTTCTTAAATATATTGGAATTGATCAGATTATTCATAGAGGAAGTAACTTCTTTAGAATAATATTTGATTGGGCAGGTTCTATAGTTCATAATTTTTAATAACTTTTTCTTAGTTCTGAATATATTTTTTTTGTTTGAAATAGAAAATGAGCGAAAGGATAAGTGCTGACATGTGATCAAATTAAAGAACCTTAGTTATATGGTTTAATATTCTCATTTGCATGAATCATAACAGATTTATATTTAAACGAACTACTCTCAATTCATTACTCTTATATAAGGTTTGACATTCTCATTTGCAAGTTGTGCTCAATTATTAAAAAAAATTATATTTAAACGAACTACACCGTGGACTCTACATTAATTAGTTGTAATTAGATCAGTTTAAGTTTTCTAGAAATTGGCATCACGATGTACGACATTGCATTGTCAATAAGAAACACCATACAATAGGAACTCGCTAACTCAGATACTTTATTATTAATCATATTAAAATTAAGAACCATATTTTTTTCAGAGTAATACTTGAAGTGATTTGTGTTGCATGATGAAATAAAGATAGTATAAGAAGGAGCAAATACATAAATATTTAAAAATAATCTATGATAAAAAAAAATTGATCGCACCTTCTATTATTTTAAGTTCTATATGGTACAGTTAATTGTGTCCTTTTCATGATGGTAATACTGTGAATTAAATTTCAACTGTTTAATTTGGAGAAATTCTCTTAAATTAATTTAACTAAACATACTTAAACATACGTGTTCCTATAAAGAACCTGAAATAAAAAGTCGCAACGTGAACTCACTAGGAAGCACTTTTTTGAAATTTCATTAGCTATGATAAGAGTGAATTGCATATTGCAATGAATAGATGTACTTGTACATTGCGTTAAAATTTCAAATTTTAGATGAAAATGACTATTTTGAACAACTCATTATTATTTTCATATCAAACTTTTTTAACTCACCAAACTTTACAGTTTTGAATTTTTTTTACTGTTTTTTTAATGAAAGAAAATCACTATTATTGACAATCCATAATCATTAAATCAAATAATTTTTTTCTCATCTGTAAAAATAACAAAAAAAATTACAAAATTATAAAATTTAATGAGTTAGTAGAGTTTGATATAGAGATAATAATGAGCAATTTGGATCGGTTATTTTTCAACTGAAATTTGAGATTTTGACGCAATGCAATTCATACGTTGCAATGTACCATATCCTCACATATCCTCACTGCTACGATAATATTTATAATTCAATGTTTATATATTAAATATTTAATTTCTACTGCAACGATCATAACGTGCAGCAAAAGCGAATATCCCTATCAAAAATCGGCACAAAACTGGATATATAATTAGAGGTTCCAGTAGAGCTGGTGAACACCCACCAAGTGTACAAGTTCAATTTGAAACTATGAAGGCTCTTTTCATTTTGTCTCTGTCTCTTCTGGCAGTCATTTCTTTTGCTAAAGATTTTGATTTCTTCTACTTTGTTCAACAGGTAAGGAGCAGCTTCTTTTATTCATTTTTCCCTCATTTATCTTTGACAAAGGAAATAATAGGAACACATCATATTGTTTGAAGAGCCGAAGCAGGATAGGGACAACTTTTTCCTTGAATTTTAATTTCTTGGTTTTGTTTATGATAAGAAATGAAATAGTGATTATTATCATGATAAGAAATGAAACAGCAAGTTAATTATCATGATCATTAAGACTTACATACGTCAAATTTTGTTGTTGTTTAATAATACATAACTTTTATTTGGGATTAAAGGCTTTGTTGTTGTTGTTGTTGTAATACATAAATTTCGGGTGTTATATTCCATTATACCCTTTGCTGTCTAGCTCCGAGGAAATTTATGAAAAGCACAAGAATGATATGTTTATATACGCTTTAAGAAAGACAAAAGATGAAACCATTCAACACTGATGCTTTCTTCATATTGTTACATTCTATTCAGGATTAATTGTCACGTTCTTTCGTAATCCTTGCACATAATCTCTAATCAATCATTTTGCTTTTGAAAATTTTGGATATGCTCAGTGGCCTGGATCCTATTGCGACACGAAGAGACATTGTTGTTACCCAGTGACAGGAAAGCCTGATCCTATCTTCACCATCCATGGATTGTGGCCAAATTACAATGACGGTACCTACCCCTCAAACTGTGATCAGCAAAACGAATTTGATCCCAGAGAGGTATTTTCTTTTTTATCATTCAACTATTGTTTCTTGAGCAATCTCCTCCTCTATAGTGAACTGATAGAAACCTAACAAAGAAGCTGTAATACACCTCCGAACTCATGACCATGCAAAAAGTAATGTACTTGTGGCTGAAGATAGTTATAACAAAATAATTACATGATATAATACGATCAATCTTATTAATCTGTGAAATTAACCAAACTGATAACGTGTACAATGGATGACTTGTCAATTCTTTTCTTTGCAAACAAGAGCGCTATATTTGTAATCCCAGAGACGTATGAAATTTTTTTGTATTGAATATCGAATTAGAAATATTACAAGTACATTTATAATCATAATATGGCCACAATATGGGGGATTTTCTTTTATTCTTTAACTAAATCAACCAATTCATCAAGCTTTATTAACTTATACATGTACATTTTATATTTACAATATGGTCAGCTAATTTCACTGTTGGAAATAAATTTTGTTGACCGGCATTGGTGAAGTTTGAGATATAGTTTGGGCATATATGAGTTTTTTCATCTGCCTTTTCTCTGTTTGCATCAACAAATTGAATTCCAAACTGATCTGGCTTTTCTCAGTACTTTCCTTGAAGCCTTTCCTTTCAACTAAAATCAGCAATATGAAAGTAACAAGGAAACCAATAATTTGTGTCCAAAATCAGTTGGAATTACAATACAATGTGTGCCTTTACTAAAATTTACTGCAAAATTTTACCTCTCAAACATGACAGGTGCAGTTTAGCTTGTACCAGTATAGTGGAACGTGTTACCAGTACAGAATGGAATTGCTTGTTTAATAAAATAACTTATTTGAAGCCATCTGTCTCACAAAAGAAACTTTGGTTTTAAGGGGTCTTGATTTATATAGGGAAGTTATTAGTTCATTTTTTTATCTAATTTGCCAGAACGATCCATGTTCTAAGAGTATATTCTCATGCATTGAGGAATATTATTTGCTATCCTTAATTCTTTAATGATATGCAATCAAGTCCCCTGCGGTCTTGAAACAGTATCATACCTTGTGTACCAACAGTAATGGACAGATCAACATATCTATATATACAGTATCTGCCTGTATCTTTCTTATTATATATATATATATATATATATTTATTTTGAATGAAATGAGGGATCCAGTCCTCAAGTTTTATTAAACAGAGCACATTTCCTCATTGTTCTTATACTGTTTTGTAAGCCGTTTTGAAATGAAAGTTTGGCTTTAGGTAGGAAAATAGAAAGCAAAGTCAAACTTTACAAAACTTCTTCAAATATATTGAAGAAATACCAAATAAAAATAAAAATTATCCGTTTTTAAAAAAAAAAAAAATAGATCTGTGCAACGAATCCTTATTTATTTAGTATACATTATTTTGTTCACATAATTCACAGAGATCCCAGTTCAGTTCTCTATCCTGTCATACAGCTGATCATTACCAGAAATATCTGGGCCTCTGACATTGCATCATGATATGTGTTTGTACAAATCTCAATATGGTTTGGATGTGGGGATGGTTAGGCAACCCGATGTGATGATATGAATTCACTAATATCCTCAAATTCTACCTGTTATCACTCAAAATGCAAAAAGAAAAAAGAAGAAGGGTAATATGAAATACTCAAGCAACTATTGCTGCACTACACTCAGATACTTATAGTTTAATGGTACCAATTAAATTGTAAAGCGTTCAATTTTAAATGAGTGCAGATAGAGGATTTGCAGAGGACTATGCAGAGGTACTGGCCCACATTAGCATGCCCAAGCGCCGATGGAGATAAGTTCTGGGGCCATGAGTGGGGCAAGCACGGTACTTGCGCTAAATCGACACTCGATCAGCACTCCTACTTCCTATCAGCGCTCAATCTCTACAAGAAGGCCAACATCCTCAAAGCCCTGCAAGATGCTGGTACATATATTAGTATTTTTTTTCTCTAGCAGTTTTTTTAATTATATTTTTAGAAAACAAAATTAAATTTGTTATAGAAACCACGTCCAGCCTAGTGTTTGAGGCATTTTTCTCCATGTGAAATGTAATTTTAATTATATATATTTGATGCTTTTTCAAGGGCGCAAATGAATAATTGCACACTGATTCAGAAAATATACAATTTCTACTGCTAATTAGAACCATTCTGAAATGTGTACAGGAATTGAGCCAGACGATCGTTTCTACAGTGTGGAGAGCATAAAGCATGCAATTAAAGATTTGATTGGGTTTACACCAGGCCTCGAGTGTAACAGGGATGAATCAGGCAACCAACAGCTCTCAGAGGTCTACCTTTGTGTAGACACCTCTGGTCAGGAGTTCATCGAATGCCCCACTTTTCCGAGAATCTCATGCAGAAAGCAAGTTCAATTCCCCTCATTCTGAGTTACATGCAAATTTGCTTGGCATCCATTCTATCTTTCTTTCTTTTCTCAAAGACCTTTGTATTTCTTTTCTTTTCATCACACTTTTAAGCTGTCGAGCTAAATAATTGATGTACACATTACATTTTATTGAAATTTTCGTTCCATGCTACGAGAAATATATTTAAATCAAGAAGCATAAATATTTATGTGATTTCAGAGATAATTATCGAATTATGAATAGTTATATCTGTTCTCTTTCATGGCCGAGCGTGTTTTAGCACGATTGTCAAAAAAAAATCATCTACTACTCTAGTTTGATTTTTTTTCGGAACCAAATAATCTAGTCTTTTTTTCAGACAAGCCCTCCAACCCCTATTTCATCGAATTAGCCATAAACCGAAGATCCAATCTGAATTGGTCTGATTTTTTTTTTTTCGGATTAGAGAAGCAAATAAATAATTATAAGTACGTATCAGGTCTCGATCCAAGTTCCAACTCACATGCAAATTCATTACTAATGTTGTGATGGACTGAATGAGAAATCAAGAATATTTATTGCTTGATAAAGATACAACTGGCAATTCGAAATAAGAGAATATTTATTGCTGTCTGAATAGATTAATGGCACTGAATGAGAAAATCAAGAAGCGCAACATTTCTTCGTGATCACTCGTTGATAAACAGATCTACGTGGAAGTCAAAAGTCCCGAGTACTCCCAACTCAATTAAGGGCCTGCTCGGTGGGAAAAAAGTTAGGGAAAAAAAAATTGAGTCTGACTTAATGTTTTATTTTATTTTTTCTTTTATATTAGTATAAACAGTAAAATAAAATACTAAAATATAATTAATTATTTTAACTATTCTCAAACAATATTTTATTAATCCAAAATAGTAAAAAATAGCATTGTTCCACATTTCCATATACTACCGAACATGTCCTAAATGGTCCCCGCGGATTCCCACAAGTCAGGCCCAAAGAAAATGCGCTCGGCTAGGTTAGCACCCTTCTAATTAAAAAATTGATTCGAAGGGTTTCGGTCATTAATTTTACATTGAAATTTATAATAATCATTAAAAATGTAAATTTCAGATTTCATGATATGTCAAAAGTATAAATATTGATGTAAAATTAATAGTCCAAAAACCTTCGAACCATTTTTTTATTCGAAAGGGTGTGAACCTACCCGACCCTAGAAAGAAAAAAGTAGGGCTGGTCGGAAAAAAACTCGGATTAGGAGCTGATTCAAAAAAATATTAGAAAAAGAATATGACTATCATACTAAAATAAGCAAATACTGGGCCAAATTAGGTCCATTTATATCGAAAGAACATTTAATTTTTCGGTGGTAGCAACTAGCAACTGTAGTAGTTGTTGAATGTTGTATTCAATCTGTTGTTTTGTGCTTATATTATTATTCAATTAGAATCTTTGAACGTTATTTATTATTTATATTATAAAATTTTAAAATATAATAATTATATAATAAATAAATAGGATATCATTTAAAATAATATTTTATTATTTTAATGATTTTATGTGTTAAAATTATATTATAAATAATATAAAACTCGAATAAACTGAATTTTATTTCAATTAAATAGCCTCAAAGCTGGAGGTCCTGAACAATTTTTTTTTAGATATAATATTCATAATAATTATATTATTAATAATAAGAGTGATAAAATCAAAATTTTAAAAATATGAATGACAGCGCGCCACTGGCAATGGCGTGGTATAAATGCTTTACTTTTAGTGGCGCATTTGCACCTTTCATTTTTTTTAAGTTTTTTTGCTCTGTTGAAGGTGGGGGATTTTTTTTTGCGTCTTTCAGTTTTTAAAAAAATAAAAAAAAATAAAGACGTCACTGGCAGTGACGTCCTGCCATTCATATTTTTAAAATTTTGATTTCATCACTCATATTATTAATAATATAATTATTATAAATATTATATATATAAAAAAAACTGTCCCGGCCATCTTGAAGTTTCTTCTCCATCTTCATTTTTGTCTCGTCTTTGATCTTTCGATCCCTCTTCTTCGTATTTTCTCTTCGTGAGCTAAACTCAAGCCATCCCTTTTAGCTCAGGACCATATATAATTACGAGCTAGCTCGACTCTCTAAGTTCACGAGACGAGTTCGAGTTTATCTCAACTAATTTGAAATTCTTTTGGGCATCTTTAGAAATAAGACTATGAAATATACAAAATTCAAATAAACTGAATATTATTTTAGTACATTTGTGTTAATTTTTCAACGATATTTATACAGTGAATGTTTAATAATACAATTATTATATGTAAATGAATATTAAACATCATTCAAAATAATTTTATTTATTTTCATAATTTTATGTATTAAAATGAAACTATAAATTACACAAAACTTGAATAAACTGTATAACATTTTAATGTAAATTGTTAATCTTTCAATGTTATTCGTATCATAAAAACTCAAGTACACAATGATTAAAATATAAATATATAAGGACATCATTGAAAATATTTTTGTGCATTAATGATTTTATGTGTTCAATGAAACTACAAATTATACAAAAATCAATAGATTGAATATTATTTTAATGTATTTGTGTTAATCATTCATCGGTATTCGTATTATAAAGGTTCGATAACATAATGAATATAACATGAACGAATAGAGGAAAATCAATCAAAATTATTTTGTATATTTTTATGATTTTATGTGTTGAAATGATACTTCAAATGATACAAAACTCTCATAAAATGTATATTTTAATGAATTTATGTAAATCTTTCAATGCTATTCAAGTCTTAGAGTTGATAACACAATGATTATAATATAAACGAATATAGAATATTATTTAAAATAATTTTATATATTTTAATAATTTTATGTGTGAAAAGGAGGCTACAATGATACAAAAACTCAAATAAACTAACGAAGTAAGATTTTTAATGCATTTATATCCATCTTTGCCCACAATTCTTATTTTAGCAGCACAAGCACATAAAGATTATAAATGATACATCATTGTGTATTATGGTGATTTTCTATGTCAAAAAGAAATTATAAATGATATAAAATTCAAAAAAACTAAATATTATTTTATACGTTTGTGTTGATCTTTCAACATTATTTGAGTCATAATGGTTTGGAAACATAAAGATTATAATATAGATGAATAAGGGATGTAATTCAAAATAATATTCGTGTATCATTGTGATTTTATGTGTTGAAATGAGCCTACATGTGATACAAAATTTAAATAAACTGAATATTTTTTTAATACATTTATGTAAATCTTTCAATGTTATTTATGTCATTAAGATTCTAAAATATAATTATTATAATATAAATAAATAGTGCTATAATCCAAAGTAAATTTGATTATTTTGGAGATTTAATGTGTTGAAATAAGACTATAAAAATATATAACTCAAATAAACTGAATATCGCTTTAATGCATTTGCATTAATTTTTCAACATTATTTGTTTTATTGGGCTCGAGAAAATAATAATAATAATTTAGATGTATAGAGAATATTATTTAAAATAACTTTATATATTTTGATGTTTTATATATTGAAATGAGACTACAAATGAAATAAAACTCAAATAAATTAAATGTTATTTTAATACATTTATATTAATCTTTTAATGATATTTATGTCATAAAGATTGAGAACACAATGATTAAAACATAAATGACCGGGGAATATCATTCAAAATATATTTCTGTATTTTGTGATTTTATGTTTTGAAGTGAGACTACAAATGATATAGAACTCAAATGAACTAAATATCATTTAATACAAATTTTAATCTTTCAACGTTATTTGCGTCGTAGAGGATAAAAACATAATGAGTAAAATATAAATGATTAGAAAACATCATAAAAAAAATTATGTATTTTGAAGATTTTATGTGCTGAAATGAGACTAGAAATAATACAAAATTCAAATAAACTAAATACAGTTTTAATGTATTTGTGTTAATTTTTTTAACGTTATTCGTGTTATAAATGTTCGATAACATAATGATTATAATATAAGCTAATAAGTGATATAATTCAAAATAATTTGTATATTTTAGTGATTTTAAGTGTTGAAATTAGACTTCAAAAGATACAAAACTCTCATAAACTTAATACATTTTAATAAAATTGTGTTAATCTTTCAACGTTATTCGAGTCTTAAAGGTTCAATAACACAATCATTATAATGTAAATGAATGAATGGATGAAATCATTCAAAATAACTTCGTATATTTTGATAATTTTATGTATGAAAATGAAAATAAAAATAATATAAAATTCGAATAAACTAATGAAAGAAATAAAGATTTTAATGCATTTATATTCATTTTTGCGCGCAATTCATATTGTAACGGCTCAAGCACACAAAGATTATAATACAAACTCATAGATGATATCATTGAAAACGTCATTGTGTATTTTGACGATTTTATATGTTGAAAAGAGACTATAAGTAATATAAAATTCAAATAAAATAAATATCAATTTGATGCATTTATGTCAATATTTTAACGTCATTTGTATCATAATGGTTCGAGAACACATTTGAAATAGTCTAATTGAATATGAGACATAATTTAAAATAACTTTGTGTATGATGGTGATCTTATGTGTTGAAATAAAGCTATATATGATACATAACTCGAATAAAACTTAATATTCTTTTAATGCATTTATATCAATCTTTCAATATTATTCGTGTTGTTAATATTCTAAAACTCCAATTATTATAATATAAATGAATAGGGATATCATCATTCAAAATAATTTTGAGTATTTTATTAATTTTGTGTGTTGAAATGACTCTACAAATGATATAAAACTAAAATAAATAGAATATTATTTTAATACATTTGTGTTATTTTTTTAATTTTATTCATATCATAGAGATTTAAAAATACAATGATTATAATATTGTTGTAATAAACACCTTCTTTGATTTGTCGATTTGCAAAACAACTTTGAATTTTATAATTTGCCTTGTTTGAATTTTGTACAGGGATTAAAATATAAAATGGATTAATGCACAAGAACCAAGACTAATGATGGGATACAAGAGTTAAATCAAAACTGCATTAAGCCTAAGAGTCAGAGCGAATCACTGTATAACGGTTAAGTAATCGTTGTAACAGTTTATGAAATGTATAACGGTTCAGTGAATCGTTATAACATTTCAATCAATCAGTCCAATGGCTATCCTTTCTAAGCCATTATAAATGTTCCTAAATCGTTATAATGATTCATGCCGAAAAATAACTTCTTCATCTGTTTTAAAAGATCTTTTTAAAAAGGATTAACTCTCTCACTGATAATAATCTGATCCATCTAGCTAAATTATTTTTCCCTTAGAGCTTACTAGTTATATATAAAGTGAGAGAGATAAGATCAAGAGAAAGAAATACTTAATTAGCTAAATTCTTGTTTAAGCTCAATCTAACTTCTCTCTATTCTCCCAACTTGATCCTTCGTGATCTATTCTCTTTATAAACTGTTTTGAGATTTAAGACTTTGACAATAGTAACTACAACAATTCTATGAAGAAAAAAATTAATTAAGATACAAAAACCACAATATAGAAGTGAACTTATATTTTTAGGATATGACGTCATCTTCAACTTCAGCTGTGTGCATATCATCCTATAGTCTGTTATCTCTATTTTAAAATGAAATTCAATGGAAAACAACATAGCCAAATCCCTTTTTAAAAAAATAATAATAAAATTCCCTTTTTTTGTAAAAAAAATTGTATATAATACTATATGATTGTACCAGTGGTGTTGGGGACCAAAAGTATAGTGAATATCTCTCTCAAAAAAAAATCTACTAATGTATATAAATAATACTACCTGATTGTGCCAGTGGTACTGGAGCCAATGGTACAGTAAATATCTCTCCCATTATCTCTCTCTCTATATATATATAATTCTATGTATATATCGATGTCTCTGTCAATCTCTATGTACCAGTGGCACCGGACACCTTTTCAACTTATTGTATCAGAAAAATAAAAAGTTCGGACATTTGAAACCAACATATCATTTCTTACAATGTATATTTAGTTTATCATAAGGTCCACCTTTACCGATTGTAGGGTCCAACTTGAGATCAGAGGTCGCAATACTGGCAAGCCAAGTATCACCACGCTAATACCTGTCACTACTTATAAAGATACCCAAATTGCAGTTCATATGTCAAATGCTAATGAAATTATCACTACACAACTAAAAATAGATAAAATTATTCATTCTTCATCCACGAGCATCGAATCCTACAAAATATACCAACAAATACCAGAGCTAATTATCTATACCTTTCCAGGCTTCACTCCTCTCTTGTATTGTTTTACTCTTAACATAATGTGATGTCATCTCAATAATTTAAGTTTGCATCTTTAACTCTACAAAAACTAAATTTCAATGCATGCGAAATAATCAGATGTACCACATATTTTTTGCATCACTGAATACTTAGACACTGATCTACAATCCAAACTTTTGGCATCAAAGCCCTCATTTTTTAATGTTTTTTTACTTCACCTTGTAACCTCTTCACACACGGACGTAAACCTACCCTGATTAGAAGATTACTTTCAATATTTAAGCTTCTTTTTTCCAAATAATATTATTGTGTTTATGTCCCATTTTTCTATAAACTGTATGAACAATAAAAAAGTTAAACACAACTCAGTTATCCATAGAACAGAAAAAAAAAAAAAAAATCATGACAGCAGAATTGAACTCAGATTTCTAGTACCCGAGTTCATAAATAACAATTTTATTTTAAACATTTTATTGTGAGTCCATAAGTAATAATTTCATTTTCTTTGAGATAAAACTATCACCTGAAAGAAGTTTCTGCTTAATTGTGTAGGAACTAACATACACAAATGAAGCACACACCTTTCTCTTTGACCTTATAAACAAAACACAGAAACAAAGAATGCCATTTTCCAATTAATAAATATTAGTTATTTATATTAATGATTTTTTAATTAATACAAAAATCCTTCAGTACGTTCTTATCTCTTGAAGCACACACCCCTTACAACTCTTGGACCACAAAAACAAAATACGAAAGAATTGAGCAACTTTGGACAGTGAACTCGAAACAAAATAACTTCAAAAATTAAGCCCCAAATTTTGGTAATTGTTGCCAAACAAAATTAGGGTTTTCTTATGATAATACATGTCAGTCAATAGCTACTCTGTCATTGATAGATATGTAAATTTCGACTTCTTTTATAATTTAATAGTTTTCCAACATATATCAGGTGCATAATCCATGGAGCCCCCTCCAATGTAAAAGTCCAGTTACCTTCACGCAACTCTATAATTCTCTCATCCCATTTCACTGGATTTGGAATTTCTGCTTCTCTCCTTCAAATATCTTTACCTGCTCTACATACAGAGAGGGGCAAACATTGTATCATAACTTTGTCTAGTTCATATTAGTCAAGTTAGGCACTATCCAGATTCAACCATACCAATAAGTACAAATCAACGATATGTAATTACGAAACATAAAAGTTATATTAGATATTACAAGGCATACCTCCATTAAAAATCTTGCATGTAGCCCCTTGTAGACCCAATTAATGTCCTCCACTGGTGCAATTAATTCCCAATTAAGAACTTGACGAGAAATTGCAACACTTGGATCTATCAACAGTCCTGTTCTTTCATATGGTTCATCATACAGCTCCTCCCATAACATCTTTGTCTCCTTTATCTCCTTAGGTAGTTGGTTGTTTGCAGATGTAGCAAACAACCCTGCAATCCTCTGGGTAACTTCCTTATTTCTTTGACATCCTTTGCACAGCCTATTGAAAAATTCTTGGTAGATTTTGTTATAATTACATGCACAAAGTTCGCAATATAGTAAAAAATAAGATAAGGAATGGAGGTTATATCGAGGGGGCGAACGGGTTATTGAATGATCGGAGCGCGATTCCAGCGACAAAACGATGATTAAACTGGAGAGACCCAAAAACATCCGATATTAAATCTCAGATGTTTATTTTTAAAACTCTGAATCTAAACGGTACAGAAGACATATTTGAAAGTTTACATAGTAAAAAATTCAAAAGAACTGGATTAATTTAGTTCTTAGATCCTTCTTTTGTTAGATGTTTTTTAAGGCAGTAAGATAAAATAAGATAAGGAATCTGAAATGTTTCCGACTTGATTTAAACTAAATCATTCATCTTCGATCAGGCGGTTCAAATTAATCTCCTTCTATAACACTGCTGTACTGGGGCAATTGCATATCAATCAATTCGGATCTCAACTCCTCTTGGTTCTTCGACGGCAGCATCTGGAGGATAATAGTCAGAAGTTCAGGAAAATAGGAGAATAGAGGAAATAAGGTTCATTTTTTATCATCATAATGTTTGTTAGTGAGCGGCATCTTCTATATTTGACACTGCTTGAGGGAATTGAGAGGCTTTGCTTCTCGTAGTTGCGACTTTGTGCAGTTTTTAATGAAAATAATTATTAGTAAATTAATATTGTTAAAAATAAGAGTGAAAACCGTAAAATTTCAAATATACGAATGGCGCGCGCCCACTTGTCGGCGGCGATTTAAACGAATGCAGCGCCCGCGCGCGATGTGGCGCGTTTCATAAAAATAATGAAACGCGCCCGCGCCGGTGGCGCGTTTCGTCCAAACCCCGCGCGCGCCTCCATCTCACTTGCGCTGCGCGCGCGTTTGTATATATAAGAAGGAAACGCGCCACCGCGATGCGCGCGTTTCGTAAATAAAAAAAAAAAAAAAAAAAAAAAATGAAACGCGCCACGACGGTGGCGCGTTTCGTAAATTCAAACGCGCAAAGCACGCCATCGCGCGTGGCGCTATTCGTATTTTTGAACTTATCCGTTTCTCACCCTTATTTTTAATAATATTAATTTACTAATAATTATTTTCATTAAAAACTGGACTTTGTGAAGTCCCCCGTTCAGCAAATATTTGTTCATCTGCAATAATTCAGTAATCGTAAAGATACTTGTACGGAATATGCGTTTGTAGATTTATAGTAGTTCTGTTTTCCTTTTGAGAAACGAGAAAATATTACTTAGCATCAGAGACGCAGAGGGATCGAAATTAGGTAAGAAATTGTATGCATTTGTCAATATTTTCTATACAGCTAATAAATGGAAAAAAAAAGGAATTTAAGAAAGAATGTTAGGTTCTGATGGATATATATATATATATATATATAGGCAATGGTTGCAAAGGTGGCAGTCGCATATTAAAAATTAGACTATTTTGATTTTTGATGTACGTTATCATTTTAAAAAAAATTGATTGTTCCCAGCAGGTTGTCTGAATTTGTTGCTTGCTTTGGAAAATTTCAGAATTGTTTAATTGAAGTTGGTAGTTTGTGCAGACTCTATGCACGAGCTAATATCGGTCCAAGGAGAGCGCCCAACGGGAAGTTATTTTCTAACATTGCAACTATCAAAAAGCAGCGCATATAGCGTACAGAAATTCCACAAGAAAGAAAAAATAACTATCAGCACGCCTTTAAGCCGAATTCGAAGTTCTACGGTGTCACAGCTGCACTTCCCTGCAAATCATATTTGATAGCAGTCCGCTTTCCAGCGGCTATTTCCAGCCCCTATCAATGATAGATGCTAATTAATATATATTACTAAAACAAATATCACATTTGGATCAACACACACAGAAGATTCAGTAATTCATAAACAACAACAATGTGACAAAAAATGCTCCCCAAAATGGAGGAAATCAACCAAATAAGGGTGGTGATTTGCCTATATATTTATATATCTAGGAAGCCCTTATATTTTAGTTGAGTTGGAAAGGACTACCAATGGAAAGGTAACCCTCAAAACCTTTAGACAAGCTACCCTCCACTGCACAAACAGAGGTATGGACACAGCCTCGCAAATTGTGTCTGTTTGAATCATTGTACAAGTGTTTGCGGCGCTTCAATTGCATGATGTGTTGTTGATATTCTGAAGAATCTGAGTTCACCATTTCATCTTCATCTTGTGAATCATCTTCAATAGTTTTGCGCTTCGACCCAGGAAGTAAATTTAATCCTGCACATGTGACAAAAGGTCCAAATTTAGCTTGTTGAGCATTTAAAATGTTATCTTTACTTTATTGTTTTGGAAAACAAAACTAATACATCTCGCGTTGGGAACATATTTTCCTCTGCAAGATCTTTCCAAATTACACTTTGAGCATGATGTCTTTGCGATTTTTTCCTCCTAAACATTACCCAGCATAGTATTATTGAATTGAATACAGAACAAAACTAGTTTGGAATGCGTCGTCTTAAAAGGGACAGCCATTTAAAAATTTAGCATGAAGTAATCTCATTTGAAGCAGGTTTTAATAGCAACCTACAAGGCCAAGGTGTTACTTGCAAATAAAGTTAGATGCTCAGGTATTAAATACAGGTAAAAAAGTATTGAAAGGCCAAATTTACACATATTAAATCCATCCTATGGTCCTACCTCTTGATGAAGCCATATTTCAAGTCAATTAAAAAGTTTCAAGGATATAGTTACAATTTTAGTAAATATTTGCAGAATTGCTACTTCAAATACAACATAACCCAACCCCAACCCACCCCACCAACACTCAAATGACTTAAATAAGTCTCACCAGGACCAGTTCAAAACTCCGATTTATCTATACCCTGGACTGGACCCATTGACCCAGTTAAAAAACTTTTTACTTTTTTTCTTTAGACTTTAATAGAAAAAAATGTTATAACACAGGGTTATTAAGAGATCAGAAGTAATTACCACTGAAAGTATTAGAGATGCTACAATGGCACGCAGATTTTCTCCCAAAGCAGCGCCCATTCTCACTTGTTCTGTGAATTAAAAATTTTGTGGTTAATGCCTAGATAGAAGAAACAGAAAATACATAATTATATTTTCCTTGAAGCAGATTTCAAATGTGCGCCTGTAAACACTTAGAACATCATGTATACCCTAAACAAATGTCATTGAAAATGAACTTATTCATCTTAGTGATTTTCCATCATAAGATAAGAATTATATTCAATAAAAATCACAATAGATCCCCAGTTTTCTCTAGAGGCAAACAACATTCAATTTGTTACTGTTAAGTTACAGCCCAAAGACAAGTTTAATGTTTCAACTTTCCAATTTAGAACAGAAGTCTCTGCTGTTGTCTTCTATACACAAGTTAAATAGAGAACTGAGGATCCATTTCAAAGTAGGGTTGTTTGTTGTGTAAACTGATATACTTCAATAGGACAAAAAAAAATTCCCTTCCAGGACTTAAATTTGATCCAATTTCAGTATTTGCAGAAATAGGTGCTGACATGGATGCTGATGGACATGCTAACATGCCTTCAACATAGGTCCCCGTTCCATGTCATCCTTGTATACCTAAGTGTTCATATGGATGTGGAGGCTGACAGGGATGTTGACGTGCTTTTATATCACAATGGGAAAAATGGGGGAACACAGGGACCATTACTTTACTTACATTGTCATTGAACATTTTGACATATTATGTAATAAAATGGCAAATCTTAATAATAAGTAGATGCATCTATCACATATGTAAACAATATACAAATACACAAATAAAAATAATAAACCTAAGTACTATGTACACATAATGATGTCTAAATTTGCACCAGAGACTTGATAACATCATATGACAAACCTGTACATGTGCTCCACAAAGTCATCAATGAGAACTGGCCAAGCACCTACATTAATAACCATCAAGATTAAATTACTTCCTATAATCAAACGTTTGTTGCGTGCTATTTGATATGACATGAACAAACAAAGGAATAACTTGCGTGCACTACAAATGGTTAATAAGTTATTGTATGCATACATGGTAGACCCACAATAGAAACATTTGTTTTATTTTCCAACGATCATGGTGCATATAATCCTGTCATGGAAGTGCTCCGAGGTTTGCCATATATGTGCTGTAAACTACCATACCAATACAATCAAAAGGAATACAAGTGCTGCTCATGATATGGGGGTGCAAAGTTAGCAAGAGATGAATTGGAAGTACCCTTAGGATCATAGCCCTCAAGATCCTCTTTAACACATCGGCTGAAGGCCAGGAGCTGCTGCCATGTGTCCTCTGATATGTTATGCTTCTGGTTCTTCTGATATTATTAAAACATACAAATGTAACAATAAATTCCATTTGGAATACAATATCAGTGCGCCCATCCCCTATTACTAGACAAAAATTCCCTCCACAGCCAAATTATTTGTACTTCTCGACCAAAATTTCAATAGTAGAACTTCTGGCCGGAACCCATGCTGGTAATTGCAAGGCCACTGATATAATTTACTGATATAAGGCCACTCATGACAAGATCTCTGGTAAATAAAGATCTGACTATTAGAAGAAATATAATAATAATAGTAAAAGAAGTACCAGAACAAAGTCACACCATTGGCCGAGTAATCTAAACCTGCCGTGAAGAATTATTTTCCAAGCTGACAGGGCTCGATGAACCGCTATATCAATCAAACAAATATCCTCATTAGGATTCAAGGGTTTCAACTTGAAACAGCATAAAACAGTATAGTACAATGCAGGTAACCTATTGTGCCAGAGCCTAAGATAACGGGTATTCTGGCCTTTGTCCGCGAAGATAAACCTCAATAATATGTACCAAAACATAACTACAATAAACCCCAAAATGGATACCACCAGGCACCAGTACAACAACAACAACAAAGCCTTTAATCCCAAATAAATTGGGGTAGGCTAGAAATGAAACCCAATCTGAAAGCATAAGATCAGAGATCTCAAACCAGGCACCAGTACATAAAAGAAAATTATTTTGCATGTAAAATATGAAATGACAATCTTACTGATGCTCTTCTGACAATTTTCACGGCATATGAAGAAGACAAAATCATAAAAGCAATTAAACCGCGAGTCCTCCTAATAAAATATTGTAAAAATTAATAAAACTTCTAGAATTCAATAAAAAAATGAACTTGTGCTATCAGTTTGTAAGACGCTGACCGATAAATCGAGTTGAGACATCAACTTTTGAATATCACTGCCTGTTGTATCTCTGGACAATTTCGTTCAAAATGTTAGCCGATGATAATAAGTAAGACAAATTTGCAAATAAAAAATAACAAATTCCCATTCAATATATGTACTAGCAATTTTGCAATATATAACTATAAAAATATTGTAAAGTAAAAATTACTTGCAAAATTTGAAAAGAACCAGAATATTACAGTTTATGTTTGCCTTAATTTTTTTTATCACTGATCCTAATTTACACTTTACAAGTGCCTATATAGTGAAGGCCTTGCATAAGTTGACTTAAAGGGAAAATCTGCCTTTATCTGCCAAAAGACCGAAAACCATATGATACCCTATTGGTACAGAATTGGCTGGTCCAGTATCGTCTAGTTGAAGCTTCAAAATACCAACAGTAGAACTACTGTAAGTAAATTGTTCAAAAGATGTAAGCAAAATAATAAACTAGATAAGGTTATGGGATCAAATGTTTATTTTTGTATTGTATAATAAAAGATGCTTGTTTTTTTAGATGTCACTCAATACTTGATCAAATAAAAAAGCTATCATCCTTTGAGGAACTTTGTCTGCTCATGAGTGTATAGGCGGGTCTGACTGCATTAAATGGGAATGCTATAACAAATGTTACCAAAAAGTTGCTCGCTATGACTGCATTTAAAAGCCAAATACATGATAACAATGTAGATTCTTCAAATGTACATTTGCAGGATGAATAATGCCAACTTTGACTGCTGAAGAACTATTGAAACACGATATAACACCACTGATAACATAGAGAGAAGGAGAGGGAAGGGAAAGGACCTGACTCTTCTCCTTTCATCAATTGATCTCAAAAGTGCAGACAAAGATTCCTTCATACTAGATGGATAATGCCCTGAAACTATATCTATTTAAGAAAGAAAGAAAAAAAAAGGAGTCAAATTCAGCACCTTTAATTCCCTTTAACACTAATTTAGAAACAATACAAGAAAGATTTCTCTAACTTTCCAAGTTTATATTTAGTATTTGAGGCTTTAATAGTCTACAGATTAGTAGTTTAACTCCTATTATTAGAATTTGAAGTTCCCTGGCTACTTGAATATAACTCAGATAAATGAGATCCAAGTACTAAATCAAATTTCATAAGAAGGAAATGAAATAGAATTAAACTGCTAGATTAAATGAATTTCATATATGGAAAGTAGTGATGTTAAAGTTTTAACTTAACACATGGCATGAATTATGATTTTAATATAGAAATCAACTTAAAGTGAAGACAGAATATTATCAGGGCAGCTTCATGTAGAACTAGTGCAAAGCTTGCTGGTACTTAAGGGTACAGACTACAGAGTAATGTCACAGCATTTCTAGATGATATTGTTATGTACAATGAACTTTGATAGTATGTTTTTTGTAGCCAATTGTCAGGCAAACCGTAAGTGATAATTACGTAAGCACTACAATTATGTCAGGCAATTAAGAGAGCTATATTTCAATATTCGGCTTATTACTCTTAGATTCAATTAAACTCTACCTTAAAAAATTCTAAAGGGCCCTCTAACAATGAGTCAATTACCACCAGCAAACATATACATTAAATAGAAACAACAAGTAATCGCTCGTAATTATATTGGCCGACAAGGCAACAATCCTGCAGCTTGAGTTAATATTAGCTTATGTCATTTATAACTGGTAGAAGTTAAATTCACTTAATTATCAAGGGCAGAAAAAAAAATCATTTCTTAGTGCACATTAGATCAATGCATGACTACTTAAGATGATAAAACCCATTATAATATGGAAATTAGAAACTGGCATGCAATTGTTATTCTCAACAATTTATGAAGATGTTCTGGCTTTACTTAAACTGAAATGCAACAAATGTGCAAGCTACCACAATAAGGAACTTCACAACACTAGAGATGATGTAATGTGTTCAATAGGCAGTCCCAACCAGACAATTCAGGTAGAACCACTATAGAATTTTCCGTGTCACTATCACTTAACGTGTGCGATTCACAGTGCAGTGACCATGCAGTACTCTCAGTACTCAGTGCCACAGAGAATTCGAGTACGATTTGGTCGAAACCCCAAAAATTCAAAGGTCCTTTGAGCAAAAGATGATATCAGCTGAGAAAAAGATACTGATAGGTTTTCAATTGAAAAAATAGAAGCAGAGAAATAAATCTGACCGCAGTACTTGTAGAAGATGTCAAAAACGTCGGAGCAATTAGATCGAAGACACTCCATGAATCGATAGTTTAAATTAGGCAATTCCACCACAGAAACCCTAGCTTTCAACCGCAGAGTACGAGCCTCTTCCCTTCCCTCTCAGCTCCCACCAGAGAGAAAGAGGGAAAGAGGAGCTCGGATGGGAAGGTCACGTGAGAAAGAGAATATCAGAATAGAGAGAGTTCAAGACTTCAACAGTAGTGCCAAGAAAGAAGAAAAAGAAGGGTTCATTTTCACTGAAATTTGATTTTTATTTATATTTAATTATTGAATTTGTATTTATCTGTTTTTAGTCGTTGAAATTTAATGTTTATTCATATTTAATCATTTTTATTAGATATTTTTGAGTGAAAAAACTAATAATAACAACCAATTATGAATAAACATTAAAATTTAGTAATTAAAAAAAAAGAAATAAAAATTCGAATATCAAATATAAATAACTTACCGACGGAATATTAACCCAAAGAAGAACGAAGCCGGCACGCGTCCACACTCCACATCCACCAGTCTATTATTCTAAGAGGAAAATAGGAGCCTGCTTCTCCTTAAAAATCCATCTTCAAATTTCGAGTTATTAATCGAATATCAAGTCTTTGTCTTGCGTCATATACATTTTGCATTATAAAATTATTATTTTGATCTAAATTATGACTTTGAATTGTCAAACTTTTGATGTGTCTCCTATGCTGCGTATACAAATTGAAGACAATTATAAAGAAAAACAAAGTTAATTTGTTTTGGAAGATCATCATGTAGTCCGGAAAATCGACAATTTAGTATTGAATATATTAATAAGTTGATTTCTCTAATCTTTTGATGTTATGAAAAGTTATCCATAAAATTTGTAAACTCCATCGTATTCTAATCACAAGTAAACACGACCAGCAATTATAGTTTTTTAGTAAGGGGACGGATCTTGACAGTTGATTATTTTGACAATGTATTTTAAAATAAATATTAAAAAAATTACAATTAGAAAAAAATATAGATATGTTTTTTTACTTATAAATAATTATTATTTTTAAATTTTATGCAATTTCGTTACCGTTTGATAGTTTATTAAATACCATCAAAATTTTATACAATTTGTACCATTTTAATTTAATTATTTTTGATGGAGTATCAAATGATAATAAAATTGCATGAAAATTGAAATAATATCATTTATAAGTAAAAGAATATATTTTTCTATTTATTTATATTTATTTAATTAGACATACGATGATGTATAGTACAAAATGTTAGACTACAAAAGAATAATATATTCAGAATATGAGTGTAGCCAAAGTATAATTATTATGTTGAATATGTGACCATACAATGAGAGATCAAATTAGAAATTATTGTTATAAATAATTCTCAAAATTATATAACATGAAATTTACCAATTTATAAAATAATCATATAAAAATTTAATAATTTCTTCAAACTTTATAAAGCGCAGATATTGAACTTACGTGAATAACTCAAGCATGAAGATTCCAAGATATAATTTTGATAGATTAGATTTATAATAATCAAAGATAATCAAAATGATCTTGAGATTAAAATAGTCAGATTGAAGTATTTATGTCGTAACCGTTGTAATAGAACTCATAACCATTATAACAGATTAAATCAAGTGTGTACAAATTTTAACTAAATTGCTCAAGAGCCAAACATACCTTAATCGTTGCAACATGTCTTATCCATTGTAACGGATGACCTCAAGAGAAATTTTATTGCTTAACCATTATAACAGATTTAAATCGTTTTTGTATAATGAATCTTATATCTGTTGCAATGTTTAAATACGTTAGGGTTCTCTGACCTAACCGTTGCAACATATCTGCCTGATTTGTTATCGATTTTGGTGTATCTTTATAGTTTATATATGCACATTCCTTTCTTCTCAAACTTGACGAACTTTAACTTTGAAAAACCTAGTCGTCAAGTTCTCTGAGAGATATACTTTATTATTTTATGTTCTAAACTCAAGATTATTTTGCAAAATTCATTGAAAGTTTATGAGAAACTAGATCTTAATTGTTCCCTAGTGAGACTTAGTTTTTCACACCCAATTTATTTATTTTTTTGGTCAATGACTATCCTGTTACTTGGTGTAAAGGACCAGATGTTCGTTATTGTAAAAAAACTTGCTTGTATTAGTGATTCGACGCAATCAAATGTTGTGATTGTGGGTTCTAGAGACGTAGGCTTTTCATAACCGAACTGTGTTAAATTTTATATTCTTTCTCTTTATCTCTCTTATTTTATTTATTTAATTATTTATTTATTTTTCTATGTGATAATTTTGATACCAGACCTTTAGAAAAAATATATAGGTATAAAAGCATGTTGTATTGAATTTATCAAATGGAACCACCGAGATTTATGAAAGAACCCGATCTTTGGCCAAACCACAAAGAACTTTAGTCACTGAAAAAAAAATCATGATTAATTACTTGAATATATTAGAAATTTGGGAGGTTGTAGAAAAAGGTTATGTACCAAAATATAATCCGATACCAATATACTTACAATCGAGTCTCTAATTATAAAAAAATGATAATATTGTAAATGTCATTTTAAACTCGGTAAGTGAGAGAGTAGCCATCTTGTTTGGTGAATATGATTAATACAAATGAAATGTGGAATTTTATGTTTACAAGTTATGAAGGGAATTCACAAATCAAAAAATCAAAATTATCGACTTTGAGACCAAATTTGAGAACTTTAGTTTAGAAGAGGATGAAATAATAAGAATATGTATAATAGACTTATACATATACAAAATAAATTTAATGAATTGGGAGAAACATTATCTAATGGAAAATTATATGAAAATTATTGTGTGTGATGCTTAGGAGATCGAGATGGAAAGGCTACGTGAGCGCACTAGAAGCAATATAAGGAGTGCAAGCCGCTTTCACACTAGATGAGGTCTATGCTCACTTGAGGAGTTTTGAGGAAATCCTAAAGCAAGCAGGTGGGCACACACATGCATCCAAGACAATAGCATTTTTTGCTCACAACCACTCGAACACATCCAGTTCTCAATTCAAAACTGACGGTTCGTGCAAAGACTTGATCACGAATCTTTCAAGGATGCACTTCTTCTTTCCAAAATGTTCCAAGGTATGCTAAGTTTTGAGCGAAAGTACAACAAGGAAAGGAGGAAGAAAATCATAAAGATGATGTGCTTTGTCTATCACCGAAGAAGGGCACACTATCCAAATATGCTTCAAGTTTTTTCCCACATTTGAAAAATAAAAAAAATAAAAAGGAAGGGGAGGCAAGATCGCAAGTCAAGGTATAAAAATGATGGATACAAGAATAAAAAGAAAGCCAAGATTATGTATGTGATGTGGAGCTCTAGGTCATATGACAACAGCATTGACGACTCAGATGCAGAGTCGGGATATGAGAAAGACTAAACTTAGCTCTCATGACACAAGTTGAAGAAGGTCCCTCCATGATCAACATTGATGGGATCATTGTCAGCAATAACATCTCGGACAACAAGATAATCGAGCTCCTGAGAAACATAGTCATGTCAAATAAGAGCTCGAGTCACAATAAAAGCTAGTCGGTCTGCTTCTCCACTTGAAAAAAATGAGATATTTTTAAATTATTTTTATGATAGTAATTACTATGATTTTGATAAAAATATATAAAAGAGATTATTCAAGCATTTCTTTAAATATGAGATGAAATGTTAAATTATGATAGGTTACAAATAATTCTTGATGAAGCAAACAAAATCATAATCATAATGGAGAAGTTAATTGGATATTTAATTGCATAAATTATTGAGCTCAAATCTAAGATAAATGAAGGTGAGACTCAAATTAAAGAACTTAAAAATCAAAATAGTTGTGAGCCACACCTAAGTGAAATAGATCTATTAAAAGTGAAATTATAAAATTTAAAGATCAAAAATTAGGTTTTGAGGACATCTAGTAGCTTAAGATGTAATACTAAGATTGATCTCAAAAAACTATATGTAGGTCAAAAGGTCCATGATAAAATGGGACTTGGATTCGTTGAGGTAAAATCTCCTCCTGTGTCTAAGAATATCGGAAGTCCAAAAGAAAAAATGGAGCATTCTCAAAAAATAAAGAATAAAAGAAAAAAATATAAAAAATGCAAAATTTAATTAAAAGACAACACAATTATGCATATCAATATAAGTACACGCATGAAAATAATAGAAATAAACACAACCATCATGGAAATAAGGATATATTTATTCCTAATTAGCCAAATAAAAATCCATTTCAGAGGTCGAGATGGTTAATTTTATGAACTAAAAGATCAACATGTGTCACAAAGTCAAAATCAAAATAATGAGTCACGAAGAGATGTTCCCCAACATCCACAAAAAACATAAATAAATGTTCAATCTATAAAAAATATCTCAAAGGATCTGAGAGCTCGAGAATTGAAAAATCACTACAAATCTCATTTTGATTAAAGTAATGATAAAATAGCATTAAAGGCATTTCATAATTATTATTGTCAATTAGATCACATTTTCATTGAATGCGCACTTAGGAAGAGAAGTAACAAATCAAAAGTTTAGGTTCCTAAGTTAAAGGAATAAGGGCTTTGTGTTGAAAATTTCCTATAATTTTAAATAGCCATATATTTAGGGAGAGTTTAGTTAATTTATGCTCATTATTTGAAGAACTGCTTGAATCTCTTAATTATATTTGTTTATTTAATAAGCATAATTATATTTTAGGGATGCACGTACGTCCTAATATAATACTAATATATGACTAAAGAATGATATTCAAATTTCATACCACAAGGCCTATTACACACAAATTTTTCTCCATCTGTTATAATGATAACCATAACCGTTACAACGGATTAAATCAGATTAGTTTAAAAATTTCCTGAAAAGTTTCAGAACAAAATTTGACACCATCCACTATTAACGGATAAATTTAAATTCATAGTCCTATTTCACTGTGCATATATGTTACAACGAATGACCTAATCATTACAACAGATGACCTAATCATTACTACATATACTGAATTTATTGTCCTATTAATTACATTAAATTTTCTATCACTTGTATCTACGGTTCGTTATAACAGATGTATTATCTGTTGCAATGGATAATTCAAAATTAGCCCATTTAAGAAAGAGACACACCCTTCTCCTTCTTTCTCCTTCCCAAAATCAATCCCTCCTTTTAATTTTTCCATTTTTTTCTCTCTCCTCTTGTTGTCACCTCTTCAAGCCTTTATTTCTCTCACCGAGATTATCCCTCTTCTCTCCTCTATTCTCTCCTTTATCTTCTCCTATCCACTTTTCTCTTCTATCCCTTCTTGTCCTCCTTCTTGACTCTAGGCCAAAGTGGAAGTCGATGAATCTCAGTGCTCTACTGCTCCAAATATAAAATCAATGTCAGATTCACTCTCGAGATGAAGCTCTCTTGTCAAAGGTGGTTTTTTCTCAGAATTTTGAGATAATTCGATAATTTTTGCACTTAGACCCTTTAATTTCTCGAATCGATAAAATAACTCATAAGAGGGATCAAGAACTAGCCCAACTGACCAATACCCGGGGGAGGGGGTCCTCTTCTCGGTATGGACCACCCCGCTTGAACATGACCATAACCCATACTAATCAATATTTATTTCAAAATGCTCAAATCTTTACCAATTATATGGATTAATGTCAAGAACGCCAAGTATCGATCATGTTCTTCTTCAATAAAATTAGGGTCATTCAAGAGTAAGGAAACACCCAGTTAGACCAATAGATCATAAGGGTTGGCGTCGTTTTCTAGGAATTAACGATCCCATATCTCTGCAAATGACCAAATTATTTTATGTCAGTCTTCAATTCCATAACGACCATTTTATACAACACACTATTTGTTTGGTCGTACCCTTGAGCTTACCATGAAAAATCTGGGTCGGTATCTGAATATTACCAATAAGGGTGATGAAGCATACTCGCTTCGGGGTTGGCTGGTCATTGCATAGGAGGATGCAGATGCCTATATGACATGATTTGACAAAGAATGGGTCGCGGGTAAGCCTCTTATGCTACCCGTCTTTCAACCCTTCACCAATTGATCTTTGCCTTCATCAACAACATCCTCACTTCTAAGTCGACGATGAAGACAAATATAGAGCAAAATATCATCTTACATGCAACATTTGATCTCCCTCGATGATATTAAGATCAACATTCTTTACATTCTACTTAGACACATGCACACCACCTTCACAAGTAAGAACTATTTTTTTTATCCTATTTCTCGATCATTCATATGATAGTTCGGCGTCATCTTTTTTATTTTCTCCACGAAATCTCTGATAAGCTCAGATTATCCGCCAACATTTTTATTGAGCTTATCAACTTGGGTGGCAAAATGATTGTTGATAATGGGAGACCTATTCTGATACCTGAATCTAAACCGATCAATAACTGGATCTTCGCACCCAATGCACTACCCAAACAATACTGGAATCGAGCTTGTCCGCTTGTCTTTCACCGGACATCTTCTTCTGGGGCGTCTATCGGCTTGCCCCCTCTGATGACACCAATGCCTAGCTACATTGACTTTTCTCTCAGTCCTCCACTTTCATCACTGATGTGTACAGTCGCTTGGACTCAAACGAGACAGTACAAACATGATCTAATGATCAGATGGGTTCGTCAGTTTGGTGCAGGTACAATATCTACCTACTAAAACTATGATTGAGGAGTTAGAGTCTCGCAATAAACTTATAGATTTCAGGTTCTTAGATTTTCAGTTTTTAGATTCTAGAATTTTAAAGTTTAGAATTTTGGATTTAATTTTTTAAGATTTAGGAATATGTTTTATAGTATAAGTTTGTTATGATCATTGTTGTTGTTATTGTTATTATTATTATTATTATCATCATCATTATAATTAAAATTAGAATTACTATTGTTATTATGGATGTATATATTATTATTATTATTATGCTATTATTGTTATTATTTTTACTATGGATATATGTATTATTGTTAGTACTACTATTATTATTATATTATTATCATTCTCATTATTCTTATCATCATTATTATTAGTATCATTTTCACTATTACTATTTTGTATTTGAGATATTTGGTCTTTATGTATTCATATTGAGTTTCATTTCTAATTTAATTTATTTAGAATTAAAAGTTTTGTTGTTGTATTTAAAAATTTATTGTTAATATTATTAAAATAACTCATTGTCAAGGATCCCTCCCTTATAATATTAATAATAAGAAACAGCATAAAAAAATGGCATGGCAAAGTGGCAAATTGTGGGTGTTTAATCCCTTCTTAAAACACATTTTAAACTTCTCTGTATTTGTAGTGCTCATTTTTTCTATTAACGTGTTGTGTAATGCATAAGTGTAAGTAAAAATCTATGTATAGGATCTCGCAACACGCATCTCCACATGGAAGAGGGCTACAAGATTTACTTTACCCGATTTTTCATTACGCTCTCTAGTATTATGGGTAGGGGTGTCAATTGATCTGACCCGACATATTAATTTGACCCGATGGGTTAATTCGACTCGACAGGTTAATCGATCCGATATGACTCAAAAATAAATGGATCGGGTATGGATCAACCCGGCCTGATTAATTATGCTTTTTGAAATAATTTTATGATTTAGTACTAAATAAATCTTAAACATATATTAATTAAGTTAATTATAAATTAATTAATATTTAATTACTTAAAATAATATAAAATAATTAATAAATATTTACTTATTTACATGGGTCGGGTATAGATCAAATTTTTTTTATCCGAATGTAATCGGCTCGATTCGAATCGAGTCAAGAAAAATAATAATGACACGACCTGAACCCGACGCGACGCGACGCGATCCGACCCATTGACACCCCTAATCATGAGTTATCATTGGTTGCGATATATTTAAGGGAAAATTTAGTTACTTATAAACCTGTAAAATTAAAAAAATATCATTTCAAAGTTAAGTATTTATTAAATTTCACTCTAACTTAAATTTATCAGAAATTTATCATTTTTATGAGATAAAAAATAATTTAATATAAAATAAAATATTTTTTGTTATACTTAAAATATCATCAACCCGACCACTTCCATGGAAAATGTCACTCCCCACTTCCTCTCGTTGCTATTGTCGTTCCCGCTCCTGCTGAGAGTTTTGGCTCCTGCTCACGAAGAGAACATATCTTTCCGTGCCATAGAGATTCTGAACAATGGGTCATGCATAGGGCTGTCTAACTCAAGGGTTTTTTTTTTGTTTTACGTTCATTTTGTAAGAAACGCAACACAAACTTTATAATTTTCGATTACGTTAGCTAAACACAACGTTAAACATAAATTACGCTGGTTTCATTAATTAAACGTAATGTTAATGTAAATTAACAGTTTTATTTCATTTAATTATGTTTTTACGTTCATAATTATATGAGTATGAAATATATCCAATTGTAGAGGATCCTTAGTGGCCTTAGGGTTAAAATACCGCTAACCCTAGCGCCGCTTCGCTGCCTTTCTCCCTCTTTTCTCTTCGTCTTCTACACTCTTTCTCTGAGACTCTGACTCTCTCGCTCTCTCTCTCTATTGCATAACTTTGTCGTTTGAAATCTTGACCTGTCAGTCGATACTTGACGTGGATCGTACTGTTTGGTCCTCTTTTCTGAGACCCTCATGATTTTATTTTCCTTTTTTCCCTAAATCTAGCCGGATTTTGGCGATCTTGCCTTGTTTTCAACGATTGTTGCCTTGTATTCCAACGATCTAGCTTCAGACAAAGGCCAAGTAGGCTAAGAAGGCTATAATTTCGGTTGCCAGTTGCTAGGTTGCTGTGAGTCCTGGTGACCAGATTGTCGAGTAGGCCTCTTCACCCCCTCATTGACTTTGATTATATATATCTCTATTGAAGGGGGAAAATGGCAGAGAGGAAAAAAAAGAGAGAGAAATAAAGAAAAAAAATCACATAGAAGGAGAGATAGAGAAAGAAAGAAAAAGCGTCATTGTAAGCAAACAAGCAATTCTAAGATATTTTGGTGTCTCTAGTATCATTTTATTATTTTTGCATGCAGGTTTTTTTATTCTTTGGTTTTGTTTAATGGATGAGTCAGGTAAAGAAATTGTAGATGATGTAGTGTTTGAGCCTGATTTATCTTCAGATGAGTATGTTTAAAATTGCTTGTTGCTTGCTTGCTTGTTTGTTTACTGTCACTTGATAGAATTGCTTAGAATTGCTTGCTTGTTTACCGTCACTTAATAGAATTGCTTGCTTGCCTTACTGTCACTTGATAGAATTGCTTGCTTGTTTATCTTGGTGGCACTTAATAAAATTATTTGCTTGTTTACTATCACTTGATAGAATTGTTATTGCTTGCTTATTTGTTTGCAGTCACTTGATAGAATTGTTTTCTTGCCTTAGTGACACTTGATAGAATTGCTTACTTGCTTGCCTTATTAGCACTTGATAGAATTATTTTTCTGACACTTGATAGAATTACTTTTGTTTGCTTGCCTTATAGCATGGGGCTAGATCCAAACTATGCACTAGATGAAAACACTCAAGATGTTGGTACAGTTGCAACTGCACCTCAGGATCAAGTTTCTGAACCCACCAGAAAAAGAAAAACTAGAGAAAAAAATGACATATGAGGCCTGGAAATATTTCAAAAAGGATCCAACTGAATCTAATGGTTTTTATGATGCTACTTGTATTTATTGTGGTTTCCTATCAAATGGGCATTTCAAAGAGCACTAGCTCCTTGAAGCACCATGTAGAAAAGGGTTGCAAGAAACTGTCTTCCTTAAAGAAGCATAAACCTGATGCCTTGCAAAGGTTATTGCAGATTGGCAATACATCAGGTACAATTCTACTTGTATTTTCATTCAATTTTTTTAGTACATATGCTAGTTACTAGTTAGACTCTGACTTATAATTTTGATGCTTTATAGCTGGTGCAAATCAGTGTCCGTATTATATTTTGAGCTTTTGCTTTTGTTGCTAGTTGGTTTTTGAGTTGTTCTGACAATTTGTTGCTTATTTGTCAGTTGGTTAGTGGGTATAATTCATGATGAAGCCTGGATAAATGATCTTTTTGGCTTTTGGATCTCAAGCCATGATTTTTCAGTGATGAACTGATGATCAATGTGTTTTAATTTAGCCAATGACTGAGATAGATATCTGAGAAGATAACTTGAGATCTGAGTTGAGCATTGAAGATCATTTTTGTAAGATTGACATCTCTGTTATTTTATTTATCGTGAAGTGAATATTTTATATTTCGGGACTGTTGGGGTTTGCTTGTTTGTTTGATCGTTTTACCTATATCATGTTTACTGTTTGATCATTTTGTAAAATTTGTATCAATGTGTTTGTGATGTTTACTTGATATAGGTTTGTATCAATGTGTTTACTTGATCAATGTGTTATACCTCTATCTATATCATGTTTACTATAAGATTTGTATCAATGTGTTTGTAAGGTTGGACGCAAAAAAAAAACGTTTTTGCGTTTTCAACGTTTTAATTCAACACAACGCAATTTTTTTCAAATGAAACGTTAAACGCAAATGAAATTATTTTCGCAAATTAAACGCAACAGGTTAATATAAATGAGTATTTGCGTAATCGTTTTCAATATTTGACAGCCCTAGTCGTGCAGATTCAGGTAAAATATGCATTATTTTGTGGTCTCCATGTTCAGGAGTCCGTTACATCGTTCCTATAGATGGGATTACTGTAGAAAATAGGAAACAAGATTCAAGACGGAGACACACTACCAAAGCTCGGAAAATACCGATTATTAGAAAATTAATTAAATGAAGTTAATCGTTCCGCACAAAGAAAGGTCGATGAAATATGTCATAAGCACCGGGATATACAGGGGAATTGATGAAACTGTGCCCCCCCCCGGGCCCCACTTAATCAGTATCAGCTGTTTAGCTGTATATTTTTCGTAATTCGTATTAAGTACTTAAATATAAAATTTCTAATACAAAATTAAGTATTATATTAAATACATATAATTATTTTATGACATTTTATGATAAATAAAACGGAATGACAGTGCTTCAAAATACGAGATGTAGTTATTTTATTTTAGCATTTTTTTTTTTTGCATTTTGTTCTCTATCGCATGTTTTGATTTTGAATTACTCTTTACCCTTTTCATAAATTTCGCTATGTTATTTTTTCTGTCTCATGTGCATGTGCGTCATTTCCAATTTATTTCATAGTAAAGAGTTAATACAAAATTCATTTATTCCTATAGAATAATAACTTTATTTACCTTTGCCTAAAAGTATTTCTTCTGGATAGATTGCGGAAGTAAACAATTTAATTAAAAGTGCACTTATTATTGCTATTTTTGTTTACAGTATAACCGATATTGGATCGTGGACTTGTAGTTGAATTAAAACATTATATATATAATATATTATACTGGGGATTACGGATAATTTTTTTTAATGATTTATACGTGTTTGCAATTTTCATATAGGAAAAGCGGAGATAAATACTGATGTTATTATTATTATTTTTTTGCGAAAACGATGCTATAATTATTCCTTTTTGCTTTTGTGGTATTAGATGATTCAAAATTGACTAAATAGGAACAACATCAAAGTTTTTATTAATCATTAAATAGGAACAACATCAAAATTAAACTGCTCATGATAATAATGTATAGACCATTATCTATGTTAGTTTACTTGTTGACTTTGTCTTATTTTTTTATATGCAACTTCAATGAACCCTCGTTAATTTGATGTATTGAAGGCATTATATTCCTATCCATATTTTCTATTTTTTTTTGTTTTTTATTTGAAGGCATTATATTTTATTTGTATCTATTTTTTAATTTTCTAAAGAGTTATGATATAAAATTTAAATTTAAAAAACCCGTAAATAAGTGTACTTCAAATTAACGTAGGCCCCTTTTTGTATGATGATATATAATTGGAGGTTGACTAATATGAAAATATTTTCATCTCGATCCGAAATGTACGCGGCTTAAATTTTTTTATTACATTATATTCAAAAATTAAAATTATCATTCTCATTAAAATTTTCATATAAAAATATTAAAGGATAAAAAAATTGTTGTGTTTAGAATTTTTAAGTATTTTTTTATTTTTTTAAAATAAGCTGTAAAATATTAATAATATGGAAGGGATCACTTGAAAATAATTATCTTGACAATCTTGACAATGAATCTTTAAATAAGTATGAAAAAATCTTAAAAATAAAAAGATCTTATAAATATGTTCTTCTATTTATAGATTGACGGTGATTCAAATTTTATGAAATTTCATTATCGTTTAATAGTCCATCAATGACTATTATTTTAAAATATATTTGTTATTTTTAGATGGGAGAAAATTACTTAATTTATGTATTTTGAAGTATTGAATGACAATTTTCTTTGCATCTGAAAAAATAAAAAGACATCTAAAAATATAAAATTTGATGGGCTAAAAAAAATCGATATATAAATTACATTGAACGTTTCGATTCAATCAATCTACTTAAAATTTTAAAATTTTAATACAATGCACAGATATATCTGCACATTATAATTTACAATGTACCTCAACCTCACAATACAATTTGTTGGTGTTGATTTGTAGTAAAATCCGTTCGAAGAAATGATGATATCTATGAATTGAATGAAGTGGAGAATCAATTCATCCCGTGCTGCTGTGCTGCAGTTCTTTGTTTACTAAAATAAAATAAAAATGCTCCATGCGTAGCCAACTACTCTACGCAACCCGCTCTTTGAACGACGCCGTGGCAAACAAAAAATCTAAAATCCTCTGCTATGAAACATGCCCTAGAGAAAAATAAGATTCATCTACATCCTTCTACGGTCGATGCTAGAGATTAAACGATACACGGTCCTTGAAGCCGTCATGCGTTTGATTGTGGAGACTGTGAGTAATAAAAAATAAAAAAAATAAAGTATCGAATTTTTATATATTATTTAAAAAATCTAAATAAATATTTAGAAAATATTAAACACCTCAAAATTTTATATCTTTGATATTTTTTTTATAAATAATTTAATAAAAAATATAAATTTGAACATGATAGGATAAAATTTAATACTAAACAGCCGACTCGCGAGAGAAATCGGGTAGGAGTTAGTCAGTTAGATAAAAATAATAAAAAAAATAAACAGAACCAAACAAAGGAGCTTCTCGATGCTTCCACACAGTTCAGTTGGCTATAAACCTCTTTCCCTGTGTCACTTCCTTTTCATCTCAAACTGCGAAAAAAGAAAATACAAGAAAGACCAAAAACACCAAAAATCAAATAGAAAAGAGCTAATTTTCCTCAATTATCTCTCTGGAATTGATATTGCATCGATCAATGGCGGGGCAAGAAAACGCGATCCCACGATTCAGCGTCCTTCCTATCATCCTAGGCATGTTCGAACCGGCCCCAGATCAGGAAGCATCGCAGCGGGTCGTGTTGATCAACCCATTCACCCAAAGCATGATGGTTCTACACGGTGACGATGGTGTACTCTCGGCGATGCTTAACGGCGCTATGACTGGATCTACTCCCGAAGGACCTCCTCCGGCGTCCAAGGCATCAATAGAAGCGCTCAAAGTTGTTAAAAGAGAGGAAGAACAGAATGAAGAAGAAGAGTGCGTCGTTTGCTTGGAGAAACTATTCGAGAACGAGAAAGAGGAGGTGGTAGTGAAGGAAATGCCATGTGGGCACAGGTATCATGGCGATTGCATAGAGAAGTGGCTACACATGCATGGATCATGTCCTATGTGTAGGTATAATATGCCGCAGGAGGAATCAGAGGTGAAGAAAAGGGAGGAGGAAAGGCGAGAAGGTGGTAACAGTGTTTGGGTTCAGATTTCTTTTGAAAGGAGGAGGGATGATGGAGCAGGGGATCAGAGAAGTTCAACAGAGACGGGGGATCAGAGAACTTCAATAGAGTCGGATTAGTTTCTAATAGTTTGGTTTTAGTTTTTAGGTTGGGGTGTTATATTTTTCAGGTTTTTCTTTTTCATCTTTTTTGGTTCTGTGATTCTTTAGATTCTTTTCTGCTTTCGTGATAGTTTGATGGTGTGAATGATAAAAGGCAAAGGCTTATTTCTAACGCTGTGTTTCAGAGATATGCCTCCATGGCGTGGAATGGAAAGAAGAGTGAAAATAAAAGACGAGTTACAAAATGTAACGCTCAAATCGGAGGAGGTGACTCAGTCGGAGAGAAATACATATAGAAATTCTCCGCGTTAATCTAATATTTCACTCTCTTATCCTCGTCAAAAAAATTTCTGGAACAATCTATTTTTGGCTCTCGCGTTTCCATTTCACCCTCTCATTTTCTCTCCGACTCTGAAACAAAGCGTAAAGAAATAAAAATAAATTTTGGATAAATATCCATTTTGCTCTGATTTTGTTGGGTTATATATACAAATATTTTGTTGGTAAATTTCTCCTCTTTGATTATGGTGCTCGTGACCATAGTAATAAAATTTATGAATAATTCGTTTTTCATTTATAATCGAATTTTTTACGAATAATTTGTCAGTTTAATATATAATGTGTTTATTGATAAAAAAAAATATTTTATTCGTGAATTATTGGGTAAAAAATATATTATATATTATTTTATATAAAATTTTATAGTTTTTAATATATTTTCAATGTTTTATCATTCTAATATATATTTTATTTATATTATATAAAATGAATTATTTCTGAATTATATTCGAATGTCGAATTTTTAATTTTGCCGAATATTTTTTGAATCATAAATTTATTACTATGCCCGTAACTCATGATCCAATTATAGCCCACTCGATGTATGAAATTTAGATTATTTGTAACACAACGGATCAGGTTAAACCCAATTATATTTCAAAATTGGATCCGCTTTGGTAGTTTGTGACTTGAATTTGACATCAGTATCGTTGTTGGTATCATAGTTCTTAATTCTAAAAAACGTCCGGTTCGGTGAGGTCAAACATTTAACGTTCGGATATAATACAGGAATAATTTATTTTATATAATATAAATAAAATATATATTATAATAATAAAATATTTAAAATATATTAAAAACAATAAAATTTCATATAAAATAATATATAATGTGTTTTTTTCTAAATAATTTGCGAATAAAATATTTTTTGATCAAAAAAATGTACTTTATATTAAACTAACGAACGGTGAAAAATGAATTAAATGAATTATTCGTGAATTTTGTTACTATGATTGGTACCACTTTCCTAGTTCTAATGCTCTAGCCTAAGCTAATTGAGAAAGAATTAATGAAAATCAGATTAACGCAGAAATGAATTAATTAAAAGAATACGTGATTTCCTAGGAGACGAAAAAAATGCTAATTGAGAAATGAGAAATCAACATGTATGTTAAATGCAGCAGAAACATGCGTTTATGAGAGACCCCAACAGATTCTTAAGTCTATTTACTGGTAAAAATCAATTAAACTGATATTTTCTATTAATAATGTAAAAGAAATTAAAAACACGAAAATAACACTAAATGATCTGAAATTACAAAATTAATCAATCCGTGTTTGTTAAACGCGTATTTAGATCCGCATCCTCTTTCTCTTTTTTTTTTTTTTTTTTAACATTTTATCTAAACTTGGTAAGTCTCTTGTACGAAAAGAGTTTTTTTTTTTTTAATTTAAAAATTTTCCATTCTAGCTTTTTTTTTAAATAGAACTTTAGTAATTATGATATATATGATTTTTTTATATATCTCTCAGAATTTAAACCTGTATTATTTCGGTATCAACTATACTAGACCTGCGGTTCTTCTAATCAGCTCTTCTAGCTCACAACATTTAATTGAAATCTGACTTTTTTATTCTAGGCATCTGCACTTAGACTAAATATCGCCAGACACCCGCTATTGAGATTCTTTCTTTGTTACCTGAAGAAACCATAGATTGGAATCATGCTTAACCATATTAGATCCTTGCTGCCACCAACTGAACAAGAGAAAAAAGAATGAGTATGTTTAGTTCTCAATGTATAGTTTCTTTTATTTATGGTTTGAAATTAAGTTATTATAAAACTTTAAAAATATTAAATCATTAAACATACATTAAAAAATTAACTAGTAAAATATTATTTTAAAATAATAAAATATAATATTTTTTAAGTCATCAAACGAATGAAAATATACAATGAAATAACTTAATGAACTATTTCAATCTATTTTAAACAAACAACTCAACTAAACAGAAAACAAAATATATCTGAGACCAAATTTGAAACTCAGTGTAGACCTCATGAAATCAAGTTTCAAACTCATTCTATACTACACTCGTAAAAACACACAACAATTATATCAGTGTCCTATTTTTTTATTTATTTACCAAAAAAAAAACAAAGCCTCTCAGATGGATCACCCAGAGTCCAAGAAAGACTGGTTCCGCGATGTCTGCGACTATTCTTTCTGAATTTGTTGGAGCAATCCAGAGAGACGAGGCAAGGTACTTGTTTTTTTTCTTCTTCTTTAAATCAACATTCTTTTTGTACTTCATCAGATCTATTAAATGAATTCTATAGATATAACAATAATAAGTATAATATAGTAATCATGATAATTACAACAGCGACGAGAACGATGATGATGATAACCAAGAACTATAATGACATGGACAGATAATAAATGAGCCGAACCAAATTAAAACTATAAATATGTTTTTTTTGTCGTTTTTTATGATTATATACCAAATTACGTCGTGATGAAAATCAGAAGATATAAACAAATATTATTAGCAATAACTCAGGTACTAATTAACATTAGTACGGTAGGTATTAAATAATTTTTCTATATATTTAATTTCAGCTCTTATATTTTGTGTTAAAGATCTCTATGCTGATTTCATCTATGAGATGGTGCTTCTTGAGGATTAATTGAATGATGATGGTTTTTTGAAGCACATTATATGTTCTGTTCCATGATGGAACCATGTGCTGTTTTAGTTTATGTACTTAGATGCAATCAGACACGGAGATAAGGGGCAAAATATATATTGGAGTTAATATTTATTATGTATTTTTATTTTCTTAAATGTATTATTATTTTAATTTATCCAATTTTAATGTTCTAGTAACATAAACTCATATATCGTCTCCTTATATTAAAATCTTGGTTTTCCCTTAGGTACAAGTTTACTTTTGCAAGATGGAATATGGGATTTTGTGGGTTCGAATTGATGTCTTTCCTTTTTTGTATAAACTCTGAGTTTTCAAAATAAAATGGAAACTCATAGGTATTTTAGTTCCACTTTATCTAAAAAATAGTAATCATATCCAAATTAGGAGAAATTATTTGAATCTCCAAGACTCTATCATCTCAATCTAAACTTGTCATTTTTAGCAATATTTAAATCTGTCCTTAACTGTTTTTTCTTTCAACTTTTCATTTTCAACAATATTTTTATTTTTTGAGCATATTTTATATTCTATGATCAATTATAAACACTCCAACAATTAGGCATAAACACTCTATAAATGAATATGAATATTCATGTATATAAATATGAACAACATGTGTGTTTTAGTTTATGCTTCGGCCCATATTGCTACCGTGATCATAAACAAACGTCTAATCAAGTATGAATAATTTATTGATTAGATATAAATACTATCTATTTCAAATATGAACATTCATATTATTATTTTATATTTTTTTAATAAGTGGCTAGACCAATAGAATATAGAACACTCGTCATTATAAATAATAAATTTTAAGATGTTCATATGTGTTATCATAAATATTTATATTAAAAATAAAATATGTTCATATTTACTGAAAGACTAACAGATTTTTTTTTTTTGAGATTTTCATAGGAGGACAGTTAGCACATAACTTTTAGTTAGTAAATATTTGTTTTTTAAGTGTTTCTAAATTTAATCTTTTTTGGAAAATTCCAAATAGTTGAACAGATATTAAAATTAATTTTCCCATAACAACGCTCCATGGTTAATTTGGGCTTTTGCCCTATAAGCCGTTGAACATATTTTTGGAAACGATTTAAATTTTAAATAGAACCGACTTCTAATTTCTAAATATCCTCTCTCACTAGCTTGTCCCGTTATATATACACACAAAACTCTTTTTCTCTCCTCCATCTTCCCCTTCGTGTCCGAAGGCAACAAAAGACCAGGAGGAAAGAAAGAAAGGGATTTTCATCAAAAAACAACTTTTTGTTTCTCGATTCATTCGTAGAGCAATGGAGGATCAAGACAACACAGCTTACATGGTCATAACAATAACAGATGAAGTGTCATTGACAGAATGGTCAAGGGTGATAGCACATGACGGTTATACTGATTCCCTTTTGGATTTTCTACTAGGTTACATAGCTGAATTTACCACAAGAACACCGGGCCCAGCTTCTAGTGCATCCATTGATGCCTTACGGATAGTGAACAAAGAAGAAGAAGACAATGCAGAAGCAGATTGCCCAATATGTCTAGAGAAATTATTCGAGGAGAAGGAGATGATGGTTAAGGAGATGCCCTGTGGGCACAAATATCATGCTATTTGTCTAGAAAAATGGTTGCAGATGAATAGCACATGTCCGTTCTGTAGGTATAAGATGCCAGGCTAGTTAGAAGAGCAGCAAGAAGAGGAAGATGTGGCAGTTACTATTACTATTAATTGGTTATGAGTATCTCAAGGCAGGACAGTTAAATGTTAAGAAAAACCTCCTGGAAGTTCTTAGAAAATGTATAAGACTGCATTGAACGAATGGTGTTAAAAGTCTCTTTGTCCTGAAATTTGTTGATTTTTTCATTCCAGACGTGATAATAATTAGATCTGATATTTATTGTGACATCTATTTCTGATATTAAAAACATATTGGTAGCATATGGAGACATTTCTTGATAGATCCTTTTTTCTCTGTCTCTGGCAGCACCAGAACTGTAGCACAAAAGATTAATCCTATATACACAGTATTAGTAGAATAGTGTGCGTGTGTGTGTGAGAGAGAGAAAGAGCAAGGCTAGAAGAATATTCAAGTTACCTATAAGAAAAGGCAGAAAAAGAAACTAATTATATAGCTAGAATCAGTGGGGCATATACATAAAGCTTCTGGAATCAATTCATGTATTAACTTTATGCAATAACATAATAGAATTTTTATAATATTCTTGTGGGCTTACCTGCAAAGCAATAGTAATTTGTATATTTCTTTGTTACTGGTTCATTGTTGTGCATTAGTGTATTGGTCAGGGGCGGATCCGGGATTTTGATCGGGGGGCAATTATCGGATTGTAATAGTTTATTGGGTTAAAACCCATTAACTAATCGAGTACTAAATAAAAAAATTAATAATTTTATATATATACTTAACTAATAAAAAAAATTAAAATAATAACATTTTATATATTAAAATAATAATAAAATAAAGCTCAAAATAATAGATAATTAAATTGATGAAGAAAATTTCGTCTATGAAACTTCATATTTTGATATATTTACATAATTATTTCATTATGTATAATATTAAATATTTTATTCTTAATAAAAATAATCAGACAATCTAGAGGACAAAAAAAATTTCAGGGGACAAGATCGAAAATATTATCGAAAAATATTATTTTTCAAAATCCAGAGAAGCGCGTGCCTCCTGATTTTACTTGGTCCGCCCTGGTATGATACTGGTACCGGATTACTATGCTCAGTTAACAATCTGTCTCAGAAAAATCTCTGTAAACATGCATGTCTGTACGAACATGGAAAGATAATATTGCTTCATGTGAAACTATACTTCTCTGTCCCCTGCCTCCTTTCAAAAAAAAAATAATAATAATAAAAAATAAAAACGAAAGAAACTATGCTTTTCTTTCATGCAAGGACGCATCTGCAACTTTTACAGATTCCTCTATACAAGCCAGCAATCGGACAAACACTGTCACAGTTGTCAGTAAAAAGAGGTTGATTTGTGTTATTGTATTTTCTTTTCATTCACTAAAAATTCCAAACCGAATTATGACTACACCATAAATAGTTTCAATACTTATCAAGTCATATTTTTTCAGTTCTTGAACTGTCTTTTTTTTATATATATAATTTTCCTGACAAAACTTATTGACAAAGTCGGGCGCTTGATCCCTATCTTATTTTCAAAAAAGCAAGCTACATTTTTTTCCAGTAAGAATTTTCTGTAATCCAATATTCATACACAGGAAAAATCTCCATATCTGTGCTGAGTTAGATTTTTAGTACTCGTGCTTTCGTCCTTTCCTTTGTGTTCACAGTCCGAACTTTTTGCTTCTTCTTCTCTGCATCAGTTGACACAGGCTTCATACCCAGGGGCGGATCTAGCACTATCCAGGGCGGAGGGGGTGGTGGGGGACAGCTGCCTCTCATGATTTTTTTTTTTCGACAGATATCTTTATAATTATGTATATTTTCATAAAAAAAAAAAATATGCTTATTTTACCTCTTGGGAAAAAAAATTAATTTTTACCCTCCTCTGAATCAAAGTCTGAATCCTTCTCTGTTCATACCCATTTCTTTTTTTGCTAAACGGCGTTAGCAATCTTTACCACCTCTTTCTTCTTCACTGTTGCCAACTCAGCATCAGATGTTACAAGCGTCATGATTAGTATCATTTCATGATCAGTTACTACTGAAGTTACCCAATTGTCAAAATGCTTTCCAGTCGATTAAATATAATAGATGATGCATAATTGCATATTCCCCACTGTACCACCATATATAGCATTACTGGTACACTTACATCAGAAATTGCAGATGAGCCTAATAAATATATAAAATTGCTATTACTTATCTTATTTTGGCTAAATGCTCTGGGGTCTTGAGATTGCATCTAGAGATGAAACCTGGTCAATGGCCCAAATAATAGAAAATGTTTACATGAATCAGTTTTTTCTTTTTTAGTTTAGCTAGAGAGTTCCAACCAAAACAAAAAAGAAATCATCAAACAGCTGCAGCAGAAGAAATTAAAACGTTAAAACTGCTTATAATGTAAAGAGCATGATAAAGAGGGTAATTAATTTATAAAAATTCAAGATCAACAAATTCTCACCATTGAGTAGTTAAAAATCAATTATGCTTACGTTCAGTATTTGACTGATCTAAAGAACGAACAAATTAATAAGAGAGGTCGTGAATCAATGGATGAAGTTAGTAGTAGGTTATTGTCTTATTGATATATTAATTTACCAATAAAAAAAGTGGGAATTGTGCATAGTTTCATAAGTAGGGTCAGGACATACCATGACATAATATAAGAAGCCTCCATGGCTCCACAATCATTCATTTTAATAGAAATCAATAAATAATAAATATTCTCGGATGAACATAATGGTCAAGATAAATGAACAATAATCTTTAGAGGAGAAAAGAAACTAAATCCAATCAAAGTGGCATCAATCGTCGTGCTCCTGCAGTTGAACCCACATCGCCTGCAGAGCTTTTTTAACTTCGCAGGTATAATTTTTTGTTTTGAACCGTCAAATTTATCTATCAATGATTTTAATTTAATAATAATAAAATTTATATTTAGACTTTATCACAGCTATCCAGATTAATTTAAATTTAAACCGTCCATACGGAAAATTCTCTGAAGAAAATACACAGCCCCCACAGTTCATCGTCTTAAAGGAATGAAGGATCCAACGAGTTCGGGCAATCCAAAGGATTCGAGGTGGTCGGAGCGAGTTCGGCCCAACGGCCCAACGGCCCAAACTCAGATTGTTTCTTGGGCCAGATCGAGGTTTGGGTTAACAGACTCAAATAATCAGACTCCGCTTTTACTTTGCTTGTGGACTTGTGTTACATACCATGTAGTTGAATTGAACAACTGTAAAGTGTAAAGTGTAAAGCTATTGATGAATTAAATGAAACATTGGATTAAGTGGTTATGAGTGTCAGTGCACCACAGAAGCCGCTGTAGTACATTGTACAAACCGCCGCTGATTTTAAATCCACCGCAACCTTGCTACAGTCCATAGATAGTGTATTGAACTATTGATAAACGTATGTATCGTGTGTATCACGTACGAACGCGTGATGTGTTTGATATATAATGTGATTATGTGTTGGAGTATGTATTTTATTATATTAAAAATTTAAAAATTTAGATATATATGTCAAAAACACGTATTACGTCTAACACGTTGTGTTAAATGTATTTGTGTTTAATACGTGTCAACACTTATAACACGTATAAATTTAATAAATTTCAAATAAAATTAAAGAAATATATAAAAAATCAGAAAAATTATAGTGGTTTAAGTCACAAAAATTAAAATTAACGTGTCATATTTAGAAATATCATATATATTAGATTGATCATGGTCTCTAACTTCAATATCAAGCTATATTTTTAAACACACAAGTATTTTAAAAGTCTAATATGCTGAAGTATTTTATATATGCTACATGTGTTAAACGCGCATGTGTTAGATGTACGTGTTAGTATTCAACGTGTTAGACATGTGTGTTTAGACGTGTTAAAATTATTCATATGTTGATCACACGTGTTTAATAACACGGACATGTGTGACACGTAAACACGTCATGTACAAACACATTTAGACAATAATATTTATTCATGTCCGTGTACATATGAACGTACATATAACACATTTGTTATTACCCTATCTACAAATAGGTGTTTTAATTTTCTCCAAAATTAAATTGATACAAAATAGGAATCATGTGCTTTCGTGATTACATTGAAAACTAAAAAAGTTTATTCATAACTGTTTATTCAATAGAATCATATTATATCAATTTTAAAATGATTATAATGAGTGTGATCATTGGAGTAAAATTTAGAAAAATAATCTCGTTCGTAGTGTGGGTTTTCTGGTTATAATATCAAAATTTAATTATGTCTGCAACTATGAATTTATTTCGATTCCATGTAAAACATATAATTTTTTAAAACCAATCAGTCTATAGGGAAGAAAAATCCAACCTAAGTGTTATTGTCTATGTTTTAACAGCATTGTTAGATCAGAGAGATATAATAAGAGTTTTTCGGAATTTTTTTAAGTTTATATGTTTTAGAAAATAAATATAAAAATACGTAACATCTGAAATTTTTAGAAAAAAAAAATAAAAATATAATATCAATTTTACTAGAATACGTTGCCGGCATGAGCATGGATATATATATATCTTATATGAGGTAAAAATTAAAAACCTTTATTCTCAGCCACCTTTTCCTCTCTATCCAGCTGCCACCTGCCAACTACCTGGTCATACAAAAGAGCAGATATCATTTGAATGAGCATGTTCATACCATTTCTGAACAACAAAGAAGAATGAACTGGTCTCATACTGTATTCTTCGTTCTCCTTTTACCCTTTCTTGTCTCTTGCCTTGGTAATTCTTCCAAAATCTATCAATTGATTTTTCATTATGATTTCATTGCCTTATTAAATTATTTACAATTGTGTATTCTATGAAACAGATCATATACGTAGAATTTTTTTTTGCAAAAAGGATCAATTATATATATGTCTCTTGTACTTTTGTCTGTTAATTTGTTGCATTTATTTTCCGTCTGGTTGCCATATAAAAAAAGGGTACCAAATAGCTTCTTTTATTAGTTAATTTGCTTGCATCTTTGTTCTAAACTTTTTATTTTCCAAATTTTAAGTTACTGTGAGTGAAGGGAGAAGGGTAAGCACACTAAAATACCATGAAACATACCAGCTGCAGCCTTCAACTGCTAAGGTTAGTGATGCTTATTTTTTGAACTTCAATTATTTATCAAATATAATGTTGAATCTGGCGATTACTGCTTACTCTATAACTAGGTCGGCTTGTCAATGGAAGAAAGAAAAATCTCAGAGATGGTGATGGATTACAACGAACCTAGAGCAAACACCAACTTGAAGCACGGAGCCATAATCAATATATCACCACCTCCTCTTCCTAAATCCCAGATATCCTCTCCTTAAAACAAAAGCCAGTGTGCCTGTTTTCTCTTCTTGTAGAAGCTAGCTATGTATTCATATTTAAAATTAAAAAAATAAATACTTCACTCTTCTCGTAGAAGCTAGCTATGTATTCATATTTCAAATTACAAAAAAAAAAAAATACTTCACTCTTCTCGTAGAAGCTAGCTATGTATTCATATTTCAAATTACAAAAAAAAAAAAAAAATACTTCACTCTTCTCGTAGAAGCTAGCTATGTATTCATATTTCAAATTACAAAAAAAAAAAAAATACTTCAAGAAGCTAGCTATGTAATATAAAAATACAAAAAAAAAAATACTTCACTCTTGTTAAAGCTTAAGAAAAAATAAAATAAAAAGACAAATCGTTGTTTTATTAGAAGGATGTGTTTCTAGTTTTCATTTGAAGGTTCCCTATTATTAAACATGAATCGGAGATAAGATAACAGATAAGTGATCAAAGTGGGTATCTTTATTTAATAAAATAATACATAAATTAATTAAGCCAAACTTGCCATAATCGTTATCAATATGTTGCTAGCAAATATGCAACAATAAAGTTATTTTTCATTCTTCTGAAATTTCCCAGATTTTTTTATATAATAATTATAATAATCATATTATTAATAATAAGAGTGATAAAAGTAAAATTTTAAATCTACGAATGGCAGTGCGTCACTATCAGTGACGTCTTTATTGAAACACGCCATTGGAAGTAGCGCGTTTGTCTTCTACAAATAGTAACCGCACAGATAAATATCTGCGCGTGTATTTATAGTGATCAAAAATCTGTTTTTAGGAAAACACGCTAGTACCAGTGGCGCGTTTACACAAAGACATCACTGACATGTTTGCTTCTGCACCACCACAAGCGCACTTGCCATTCATAGATTTAAAATTTTGTTTTTATCACTCTTATTATTAATAATATGATTATGATTATTATAATTATTATATATAAAAAATCTGGAAATTTCCTCGTTTTTCCCCTTCTGTTAATGAGAGAGTGGTTGATTGCACGTATTTAAGCACATATACTTATGCAATAAGAGATTGCATGTATAAAAACACACATCTACATATTCATCCTAAATTGTATTTTTTTAATTAAATTTCATAGTTTTTAGCTTATAAATATGATCACATAATATTTATTATTTAAAAAATTTATAAACATATCTGCACATCGTTTATGCATCATACAGTGGTTGATCGCCCTCCTATTCAAAATCATATTTTAACAGATGTGGATAATTAATTGATACAAATTTTGCATAATTGAACATTCACAAAAAAAATGGAGATAATTACGATCTTAATAACTGCATAATTTAAATCGGACGGTTCCAATCAAAGCAAGAAGCGCTTCCACAAAATGATGGATTAGGACGACTGGTAGAGATCACTGATCAGGTCTACTGGGGATCCATTCTTTTGCATTTTTACAGATCGATACATTTTTTTAAAGAGATCTACATGTAATTTTAGGTGATATTTAATTGAAGATGAGGCACTGAATTAAATAAGGTCTGACTAACTGTTCTTAAGCCCATAATTTTTAGACTATGAACTTCACATTTGTGCAGTAAAAGAGCATACTTAGAGGTGATAATTAGGTGGGTCGAGTCGGATCGGGTCAAATCGGGTTAGATCAGTTTGACTTTTAAAAGAAATCAGGTTGGGCCGATAGGGTCGGGTCGCATCAAATTAATTTATATATTATATTTTTTAGATCTTTAATTGATTTCAATTGGATTGTATGTTATTTGATTTCGGATGATCTTTAATTGATTTCAATTGGATTGTATGTTATTTGATTTCGGATCGGATCAAATGGGTCAGTTTGACTTTCCTAAAAAATAAATTGATTCAGGTTCGGATTCGGGTCCGAACGGGTTTTGCTTAATTAATAATCTATTTATCACTTCACCTTTGAGTTGTTTTATACAAATGAAATTAAAGTGAATTACAGAAAGGGAGATGATATAAAATTGATTTAGAGATACCCAACACCCTAAATATATCCTCAATAAGTTTTTGAACTTTCTTAATTTCTTCGGTTTGTTCCCTTTATGGGAGATTGTACAAACTACTCTGTAAGCAAAGGTGCAACGAATTAAATCAATATTTTTGAAGCAGCTTAAGACGGCAGAAACAAGATCCGATATTCATTTTTTTAACATTAAAGACTCGTAGCCAACTCATTTCATTTTAAAGAGATGACTACATCCGTAAAAATAAAAATAAGAAAAAATATTTAATCCAAATTAAATAACATAAAATATTAATTAAATCTAAACATAAGAGTCATCTATTAAAAAATGTAAATTATTTTGTCTCCAAAGTCATCTATTAAAATAATCTAAATGATTATATATATATATGAAGAGAAAAATTTTAATATTTTAAAGTACATCATCTCAAATGAAAAACTCTTTTTAAAATAAAAAATAATAAAAGACGGACAAAGGAACAAAAAATCGAACAAAATTACAGAATTTAGAAGATCATAAATAAAATAGAAATAAAGAAGAAGAGATAGAATGGGAGAGAGAAACAATAATCTCTCATCATGGAATAACTTTTTCACTGAAGAGGGTTATGGTTTTTTTGTTGTTGTGGAGGCGGACCTCAATATTCATTATTTAAAAGTAATGAAAATTTTTGCATTTTCCAAATTTAACCAGAAGATTTTTTATAGGGACGTTGATGCAGCGCTTCTTATTTTGTCCCCTCATTTCACATACACACGGACTCCAGGGATGATGTGCTTTTTAAGAGGTCTATTTATCATATGTGATAGAGACAATATAGACACTATGTCGAGGGCATTCAAACATTCTCTTTTATAAAATCTAAAATTGAGTGATTTGACTGCATTATGGGATAAAACGTGGCAGTCAAATTTATTTACATGCCATTTGGAATGAATCCCGACGAAATTGTCAATTTCCCTTATTGGAATCTTTGCTCAATTCCTTGCTCCTTCGAAGGAGAAAAATCGAACTACGGACACGAAAAAGGAAATGCATCCAGAAATGACAAAGGAAAAATTGACTTGAGGAGGCTGCGGCCAAGGAGAAAGCAGGGTCAAAGAGTAAAGACATTGACAGAGGAAACATCCCTTAGAATACCAAGACTTGATCAGTTTGTTACACATTTCGTGTAATAATTTTGTAGCTGGTCGTATCGACACCAAAGATTTGAACCCGTTACATGGAAAACTTCTTTCAGGAGGGTACATAAAATTAAAAAGTAAATGTTATACAATTTTTTTCTACGCTTTGCCAAATTACTTGAGAACGACGTTGCAAGTTACTTCCAATTTTGCAAAATTTCCAAGGGAAATCCGCAGAGAATTCCAAGCCAGTCTGGAAATTACAAGTTGATTTGTTGTTATCTCGGAATATTAAAATTCTCTTTCTTTATTTCTTCTCCCCAATTATTTGGTAGGTAATCCGGGCATTACAGTAAAAATGTAAATGACAAAAAAAAAGATGGAATCCCTTGACAAATCTAGTTTAATAATTTTGACAGACAATTTAATATAAATTCATAGAAAACTTTAAAAATAAAAAACCTCTAGAAACATTTTTTTTTACTTATGAATTGATTGTGTTTCAAATTTGATGCAATTTGAGTGTCATTTGATATTCCATCAAATGCCATCAAAATTATATAATGATTTAAATTTGATAGTGATTTAGGTGTTGGAATTAATTATTATTAATTATAATATGTATGGGCTTATATGTAATAAATATATATTATATAATGGACTGTCAAATTATACCCGTTATGAAGTGATCGAATTATATATTATTAATCGGGTTTAATATATGTCATGAGAATTGAGTCCTTTAATATGTAGAATGCGTATTAATAACTTTATGATTTAGTGATGGTCTAAATTATATAAAGTTTGATAATAATATAATTATGTTATTGGTCCCTAGAGAACACAACTATATATAGTATTCTAATTAAGCAACAACCTCGTTAAGAGAGATTTGGATCTGATATGGACCCGCTAAGAAATAACTGCTCTCAGTTATGGACGTCTATTATATACTGAGATTGTTGGTTTTCAAAATCAAAATTTTCCTCATTCTCCATTTTTCTGGCACCTTTTTATTTTTCAACAAAATCTATCTCTCTCTAAAACAGAGTTTCATAAAAAAAAAAATTATTTACGCCGGTCCTCTCAGTCGCTCTATCGGATTAGAGGAAGATTGTTAGAAGACTTAAAGGAGTTTGGCGATCAACGGGGTTGTGTTTCTCTGGAAGATCGACAACACGGATCAAGATAATCTAATTTATGATTAGGGGTTCACTAGAGGATCACGGCCACAAAGAAATTCTAACATTAGGGACTATCAAATAATAATCAAATTACACCCAATTTTAAACACAATCAATCCATCAGTCTACTAATATGTTTATAAAGTTTTTTTTCTATTTTTAATATATTAGTTTGGTTGCCAAGATTGCCAAATTTGATAGTTGTCAAGATTTATATAAATTTATAAATCGTTGGGAACCATTTCTTATTTGAGGCAAAATACAGGTACATACTTTTTAATTGTTCTCTATTTGAATTTTGAACTTGTAATATTTATACAAGAAGCATGGTTTTTTATTATTATATATTTTTAGTTTTCATTAAAAATTAAAAAGTTGGATAAATTGAATTAATCTAATTAATAAAATCAAGTTTCCAGGTTCGACATTTGAATAAGGGATTCTTTATAAGTATTTAAAGTTAGGTACTCAAATTCCATCTTGATCTAAAAATAATAATGCAGCCAAACTAATTTTGATTATGCTAAATGATCAAATTCGTGCCCGATCTAAAATGAAATAGTACCTAAATGTGTGAATTAATTGTTTATATATACTTGAGGTTCACTATTAGAGTACTACAGGACTCATTCATGTCTAGCTGCATTGCAAATTGAAATATATTTTTTTGATCGAAAAGATGGAGGCCGGTGCCTTCAAATTACATTAATCTGTAAAGTTATATTGGTCAAGAGTACGTGAACTTTGTATTATAAAATTAAAAAGATAGAAAAAAGAAAAAGAAAAAGTAAAAAAAAAATAAACGATTTTTTTTTAAACTATCCTAGATGCTAATGACTCATTGCGGATCAAAATATATTTGTTTTGAAAGAAACAAAGTTGTGCTTCAAACTGATAATTTGTTTCAAAATTTAAAAAATAGTAGTTTTTTTGTGAAATTTGTTGTCGCATCTTTCTCTATTTATAAATAGAGATTTTGAAGGCACATATTAATGTCGACAAAATTGTCAGAAAAGAAAAAATAAAACAAAAATATGAACCCAATAACGCGATTCTTTTTGCCAAATAAATCCTCTTAATCAGATCACCGAGTAAAAAGTAACTAGTGGTTGCTTATGTTTTTTTAGAGCATTTGCATCCATTTATCAAATTGATTATCAATTATTTTGGCAATTATCATTTTAATTTAAGCGATGCAAAAGTATACAAAATTAGATGATTTTGAAAATTGAACAATTGCTTTGAAAAAACACACAAGCAACAACTACGGAGAGAAATTGATGCGCTTCCAATTAATTTTTTTTGAATAGCTATTAGTGATACCGCAATTGAGAGTGTTTTCATTAACTTATCAAATTATTTACGTGTTGGTTGTTAGACAATTAAATAATTGTGTGTGATGTAGATGCTCTTAGAAATAAGGCTCCCAGTAAACATATATTAATTTCGATATCTCTTATGAAATTTGAGCCTATATCACTTTACAGAGAGGTAAGATTCAGTATCATATGTACTCTGTACTAATTATTGCTGATAATTATGTCAAAATGCATCTGTTTTCTAAGAAAAGATACCACAACTGTTGTCCGTTGATACAAAAGGTGACTAATTTTAAAAGATATATATATCAGATTTTTTTAGCACTATTTAATTTCAACAAAAAAGAATACTATAACAGCTAAAAATTTTGGTCCATAGAATAACCGCTCTAAAAAATTTAGAATAATTTATTTCGCAAATATAAAAGAGGAAAGTTGCACCTATTGAAAAATATTTAAATCGTCAAAGTTGATAATTTGTAATATTATTAGACAAATATTACAACATGAAGTACTTTATCGTGTTGGAAAGATCAGAGCAGCGCGAAGAGTGTAGAAAGGTCCAATTCAGTTCTAAAAGTTCAATGAAATATTCAAACGTAACGAAGAAACTTTGAATTGGTATATGTGTACGTACCCCCTCCTCTTCCTCTTTAGACAAAATAATGAATTATATATATTAGTGTCGGAACTGAGTTGAAACAAAAATTAGTTTAAAACCCACCTCATTTATTAATTTATATTGACATTCATATTTTTTAATTTGTTCAAAAAATTTCTCTCATCTCTTTATAAATCTTGATGCAAAATCAATTAAGAGAAGAAGTTTAAAATCAATTTTTAGGCTCAAAATCCTTTGCATCTACTACGTGTCTGATAGTGAAATATATAATTGATTAATACAAATAAGTGCTACATATTTATTTTTATATTTGACAGGAAAATGTATGTGTTTTCGTGAATAGTTGTATTCATTTACGGGAAATATTTTCATGTTTTTAATTTTTATATTTTTTTTTTGTATTTCCTATTGGAACTTCTGCAAAAGTCGTGTTGACTCAATACAAATGTATGTGTTTTGTAAACACTATGAGCAGGTCAAATTTTACATGGACCAAACAACACCAAATGCACCCTGGCCTTGGTCCCCTCGTAATTACTGCATAGAAATAGAGTAAATTTGTGCTGTCTAATCCTTCAACTACTTCAATTTATATTTCTTCTCATAAGTACAGAAGAGAGATTTGTGTTAAAATTATTGTTTTTTTTTTGGTGGGGGGAGGAGGCGCATGCGTTCTTCAGACCAGCTAAATAATATAATTCAAATTACAATCTTCTATCAGAACGCTTGTGAACAGTGTGAACAAAAAAAGTGTGCGCACGCTGTTAAGGGAGTTTTGATACAATTTACAATCGGCTAAACAGTTATTGCATTAGAGAAGCTCTTATAAATTAGTTGAGTACATTATTGAAACAAAAAATTACAGGTAGGTTGAAAGGACGGTTTCCTAAATTCAATAATTAAATTGGACAGAGGTTGCTTTCCGAGTTGAGATATTCTCTCTACTTCTTTCCACGAAATTTCTCCTCAAGTAAATGCATGCCTTGTAGATACCCTTTATTGTTTCTTGTCAAAAGCAATTATATGCTTATTTTTAGCTTAGTTTCCATGCACTTTCGTAGAGTTCATTGCAGGTCTTCTAACCACTTCTACATTCATATAAATAGAGCAGCCTTGTTTCATTAACCAAGGCGACCTACAAATTAGAAAACATTGTATCACGATACTTTCAAGTTTCTATTTGCAGCCTTCCTACAAAGACCAACGATGGAAACGGTTCCAATTTTCCTTTCACCTTTCAAATCTGAGCACTCTGTACTGGTTTTATTTTGCTGCATCGTTCTCAATTATACCGTCATGGCTCTTGAGAAATTCTTCCCAAAACACCTGGCCAATATATGTTTCTTTATCTGTCATGATGCTTCTTCATGGCAACACCTCAGTATTCCAGACAAAAGGATCAGAACTGCACGGTATCAGAAACAGGGACAACCCATAAACAGGAACTTGGAATAAAGAGAGAGGAAGTGGGGTTCATCATGTCAAATATGGGTATATCTTTGAGCCAAGAGGGAGACCAAATTAAGGATTTCATGAGTGATGAAGAGTTCTCCACATTGTTCGAGCAAACGGAGCCTGGCTTACATGAAGTCAAGGAAGCCTTCTCTATTTTTGACCAAAACAGAGATGGATTCATCGATGCGGAAGAGTTGCAGGTGGTTCTGATCAAACTCGGATTAAGAGAAGGTGCCGATCTCAACACGTGCCAATCTATGATTGACCAACATGACCGCAACCACGATGGGAAAATCGATCTGAGTGACTTCTTCAAACTCCTTGAGTCCTCTCTCCTTTGAGATTTACAAAGTGCATCTGTTTTCCCCAATTATAGCTGCATCAGGTCAGATTTCCAAGTTCAGCTCATAGCCAATTCGACTGTTTCATTGATTTAGGTTCTTGACATAGTCGAACTATAAGCATGCCAGTCCATCCTTTTCTACTGTCAGCATTGAATTTTGTTTCTTGCCCACAATGATGACAACCACTGTGCTCCTTCGATTGGCATCGCCGCGTAGAAATCAACAATTTGAAGTCGAGAAGAATCGTTAAATGGGAAATAAGATCTCGGTTACGTAATCCCTGTTTGTTGTTCATAGTCTGGTGTGAGAGTTTAGCACCGTGCTGTGATGCGCTTTGTGTTTTATACATTCAAATGAACAGCACAAGAAGAGCTTTACGAGCTGTTAAGAGTTAAAAGCGGAGCAAACAGAGGAGGATCCAAAATCCAAATAGGGCTGTCTTCACCACTCACGCCAGGATAGTTTTCTTGTTTCAGTTTTTTTTAATATATATATATATTTCTATATAGAGAGATGTAATTTTTCTTGTAAATATCTTAATTCTCAAAAAACAATATGAGGAACCTTCTTCTTTTTCTTTTTTTTTCCTTTTATTTTTGTTTTTTCCCCAAATTATTCTCAATATATCATGAGTCGCAAAGATTAACCGCTTGTTTGGTCAAAAAATATTTATTTTTATATTTTCTATATTTTACTGAAAAAATGTAAATATTTTAACTAGAAATTAATAAACAAAAAGTTAGTAGAGAAAGCCAACTTATAAATCTCTTTTTGGCAACTCAAGTGTGTTTGGCAAATGAGAAATTGGAATTTGGAATGGCATACAGAAGACACTATATATTGACTCTTCCACCATTCGGAGCAGTAAGTCGAATAGCACACGGAATAATAAAATGATTTTTTTTCTAACTCTATCATTCCTCTATTTCAATAAGGTTTTACAAAATAATATTTACAATCTTCTGAATAAATCAAAACAATACTTCTCTTATCACCCTTCTTTCCGTCTTCTAATTTTATTATCTCTATCTCTACTCTTTATTAAGCACGTATCTATTCTGATCCAGTAACGGTCCAAATTTTTTATTAAATTTTTAGAGCTAATATCACTCATCAAATTAAGTTATTCATCAAATAATATTACTATCTCTATTACCATCCATTTGTGATGAAGTTAAAATTTTCTCTCAATTTTATTTGTTACACGAAATATTACATAATTTAAGAGTACAATTACTCTATTTTATTTCTTTTTTTTCTTAGATTGCCATCAATTATGAATTTTAACTTTTTTTAAACGCTGAATATTAACTTTCCTCTCAATTTATATTTATATTGCATTACTTATGTATTCATGATTGAAATTTACATTAATTACTAAATTATTTTTATTTTTATTTTCTTATTTTTTACATGAAGATATGATTTTTTATATTTCTGAAAGATATCATCGTAGCAATGCACAAACAAGATACTAGTATTATTGTAATGACACAATTTTAGTGGAATTTTTTAATTTGTCAAATGAACCCATTTATCTTTATCTAACTTTAGTTTTTCATTTGGCAAATCAAAAAATAATATTAAAAAAGTGTTTTTAAAATAATAAAAATAAAAGAGTGATAAGAAGAGTGCTATTCTCGAACTATTTGGAAATGTATAAATATTGTTTGGCAAAAAGTTGTTGGAATAGTGAAATGAATAAATGATAGAGTTATGAATATTGAAAAAGTACTAACATACCTCTATATGTAATTTATGTTTCTAAATTGGCATTGACAATATAAATTATATCATCTGTAATTTTCTTAATTATGTAAATAGTTGAGATGTGTACATTTTTTATTTTTTATAATAATCGATTGATTTTTTTATATTTAATAATTGTCAATGAAATTTGACTATCTAATCAATTGAATATAAATATTAGCAAAAATATGCAAAAAAATAAAATAAAATTCATAACAAGTAATGCAAATTATAGGCCTTTTGTCTTGTTCTCATCTATACAAACACCTAAAATATTTTTCTCTGCAACTTTTAAGGTATCATTAGCACACTTTTCTAAAAAAATGAAAAACGAATATAACAATTAATTCAAAATTTATGTAATGATGTTATTGTAGAATGAAAAGTTGAATTAAAACTTTGATGGAATTTAACTTGAACGCAAATTTTGATGTAATTACCTTTCCCCGTCACACCATAATTTCTATGGATATTGTGGGACATAATATGTAGTAAAATTAATTCTTAAAACAAAGATAAGTCAAGTTTCTCAATTTTAAATACGAATTAAAATATTTTCGTTCAGATTCTGATTATGCTATTCCATACATTGAGATTTTTTTTAGTAACAAATCAAAGATTGATTATCATAATTAATTTGTAAAGTCTAGATCTTAACATTAACCAAGACGGTACATAACTTCAGACTTAGGATGTCTTACTGTAATAGACATAACATTTTGGGTCATACTCTTTTCTTCTATATTTAATAGCCGAAATCAGTTCGGGTTCTCACTTCTATGGTTGAAATGAACTGGCCAACACAATATAAAAATGAAACCTGTAAATATATTTTCTTTTTTCGAACATCAGCCGATCATTACAAACTGAGCGAAATGTTTATGCAATTTCCATGAAAATTCTTGCTCAAATTATGACCGGCATTTATGCAAACTTGCTGTCGTTTTTCCCCCAGCAACTTCAATGTGACATGAGATTTGTTGACTTGTATGCAAGTACAGTAGCATAATCCTGGAGGATGGCACATTTGGGGCCACTGTGGAGAATTCTAATTATAAGATAAAAACAACTTACTAAAAGTCCCAATAATATACATTTTCCTTTTGGCCTTCTCTGTAAGTCCCAATAATATACTTTTTCTGGCTTGCACAGTGGCTTTATCCGTTTGCCACAGAAGATCCTTGTATCATTTTTTTCTTAACATGTCAATGTCAGCATTTGCGATCGATGCGAATTTCCATCATTTGTCAATTTGCCAAGTGTTGTTCTCATCTAATTGGGAATCCCTCAGGCAGTTTCCTCTCCCGAAAATCAGTTTTTAGTAATAATAAGTTTTAGTAAATTAATATTATTAAAAATAATATTGAGAAATGTAAAATTTTAAATATACGAATGGCGGTACACATCGATGTCGCGTTTTTTTTATATATATAAAATGCGCATCACTTACGCGCGGATTTGGACAAAAATGCGCCACGACAGTGCGCGCGTTTCCTAAAAATAATGAAATACGCCACTTGTGACAGTGGCGTGTTTAAATACACGCGATCGCCACATGGCACTATTTCATTCGTATATTTGAAATTTTACGTTTCTCACTCTTATTTTTAATAATATTAATTTAATAAAACTTATTATTACTAAAATCTGCCCGAAAATACGCACGACAACATCCCATTCATGAAATTTCCCTTCAAAACAGCACCAAACTTGTTAAGAACTTCATCTTCATCCTCCTGTTTATTTTTATACGGAACCCTTTCTACCTTGTACCAAAGGGAAATCCATTTTATTTTCTCTTATACATGTTTTTGAACCTGAGTCTCTCTCTCCCCTCAGACGACTTAAACTCAACAATGGAGGCGATAATAACCATTATTTCTTTTCTCTGCCTTTATTCAATATGTATGTGATGATTCTAGACACATTCTACCCGAAACAACTTATGTACCTCTATTATTTGCTCACATCTCACTCGGGATGCAACAAGGCTCCAGACAGAGAAGAAGCGCTATACAGAGCTCCAGTCAGAGTCTCAGAGAAGTGGCGCAGGTTGACATAAAAGATTTTAGAATAAACAGCGATGAATTGATGCCAGCAATGGAAACAATAGGTCAACCTACAACCAAAGGAGGAGCGCAAATAAGGGATTGCATGGGATATGAAGTGTTCAATGCTCTGTTCCAGGAATCAGAACCCAGTTTGGATGAAGTGAAGGAGGCGTTCTCTGTTTTTGATCAGAACAAAGATGGTTTAGTCCATGCCAGAGATCTGAAAAGAGTACTTACTAATCTCGGAATAAGAGAAGACATGTATCTGGAGGCATATGAGCTGATTGCTCAACATGACAGGAATGGAGATGGCAATGTTGATCTGATTGATTTTTCTTTTTTATTGGAATTTGGAGGTGTGCCTTTTGGAAATCGGTGATTAATTAGAAACCATCTCGTTCATGTGTCTCCAATCTGCTTGTTTTGGCACATTTGATGCCATACTCATTGAAAGTTAGCAATTGATACATAAACATCTATGGTTTTTGTCTTAACATTTTTCAGATAGGGGCTTTAGATTGATGTTAGAAGTGTAATGTTCACTGTTGGTTTTGTTTAGGACGAAATTATTGTGGTAGTTTAACTTCTTTTTCCTTCTTTTTCATTTCTTAATCTGTTTTCCTTCATCCCTCTAGACAGTCAATTTGACAAATATTAAATTAAAAAATATTTGAGAGATACCATCGTTTATATCAGCATCGTACCAACTTAATGTATTATTCAAATTAATTATTATTTATGTTAATAATTTTATAACTCAATTTATTTTGTACAATATTTACATTATTCAGTTTAAATATTACTAATCTAAATAATACCACATGTATTTTAAATAAAAAAATGCTATACTAATAAGTCGCATAAGAAAGTCCTTTATGAATAATAACTCATTTAACCTAATTAATAAAGCTGATATCGACAACGGTATGTGTATATAAGCTTCAACAAAAAAAATTTAAAGCGATACATGAGTTTTCAGCTATTTTGATAAATTATATATAAAGTTCGGTATATGATTCTATTTAATTAGTTACTCGTAAAATGATTTGAAACATTATCAACTAAGTTTTATAGGATAAAAAAAAACTCTGAAAATGATTTTCAAATTTGTACCAAAATTAATATTTTCCTACCGAAATAATAAAATTATCTGTATGCTTGCGTTCTTTTTAGTTTAATTACTTTAATAACCACTGAATCATGATATATCTGTCAATTGAACTGGGACACTAATATTACAACGTTTTCTTTTTAAGAATATTTTGGTTGACAGTCTTCAGCTTTACGTCTAGGAAGCAGGGAGACCGATGTAAAACATATATATCAACTAGCAGCTATAATATATAACTTTTTTTCCCCAAAATAATATAATTTGACTCCTAATATAATACATCTTTTTGAGTTCTTTTGTATAAATTACAAGGTAGTTGGTCTTATTTATTTACGACTATACACGCCTTCAATATTTTGAAAAGAAATTATTTGTATTCAAATTTTATTATATTGTTTTATTAAAAAATATTCTTTTTGATAAAAATATTCTCATAGTTAGATCTAGGGGCGGAATCAGAAACAATCGGGAGATGCTTAGGTAAAAAAAATAAAACGTTCAGATCAAAATAAACTTTATTTTTTACTGAACGAACTTTATTTTTTACTAAATCAAGTAGGTGCCCAGGCGCCGACTGGCACCCACCTTGATGCCGCCTCTGACTACATCCATGAACAATCCTAATGATAACGGTATTCGATATAGATATAGTATGTCAAGGGCCGATAAATATTTATCTAGTGTAAGTGTATGATAGTTAAATTGTAAATCCTCTTTAATAGACTTGGACGTTTATTTATAGACATTTTTTGAGACCGAAAATAAATATATTATGAACCCTCTGTACTTGCTTCTCTCCAATGTATCCGAGGACAACTTCCTCATGATTCTGGGCTAAGATGAGTCCAATGTTATCGAGCCCTATCACCTTAGTTTTAATACTATACACATTTGATCTATATTGTCGGGTGCGAGTATAGATATCATATTTAATATGATATGGATATGATAATATGATGATTTTTAAAAAATATATAAATTGAACTAACTGAAATCATTTTTTTAATTTTGTTCTGATTCAATAAAAACATACAAAAAGTGGGAAATTCATTTTTTTTAACAAAATAAGACAGAGAAATTTATTTATTTTAACAAAATAAGACATAATTAAATAATTCTTTAATATAAAATATATATAGAGATATAATAGAGTGACGTAAGACATATTTCTGGGAAGAAGAAAAAAGAAAATACAAATAAAATTAATTTCAACGTCGAAGCTATGATGTTTTATTATTATTTTTTGAAAAAAGGAAACTGTATTTGGGTTTTGGGATTGGCGGTGGCCTGTTTTAATGTGACATTCATATCCCATCCACCACTGGAGATATCGTTTGATATAACTTTTAAAATAACATTCACATTTGGAATCGGAATCCCGTTTCGATAGCCCCACAAGGTTAATTTTTCTTGGGAGCGCTCCGGTTCATATATAAAGGCTGACAAGTTCGTGATTCGGTAGATGTTCGGCGAAATCAAAAATTTGACGTTTGAATATAATACAGATATAATTCGAAAATAGTTTATTTTATATAATATTAATGAAATATATATTATTATGATAAAATATTAAAAATATATTAAAATAATATATAATGTATTTTTTGTCGAATAATTCATGAATAAAATGATTTTTTGATAAAAAAAATACAAATAAATTATTCGGAGTCTTATCACTGTATATATATATATATGAAGGCAATGTTGCTCCTTGTAATTCAACGTATATATATATATATATATATATGAAGGCAATGTTGCTCCTTGTAATTCAACGCGTCTTCTTTTGGGAAGTTCGCTCCGGATAGTTGCATCCTGAAGCTTGCATGATCATTGTTGTTTATTGAACTGATATGCGAATCCTCACGCACCGACGCCCGTATTAAAAAGTCAAAATAATTAAAATATTATGGTGTGTCAGCTGGCGTATCAGATACGCACTGCACACGAATCTGATGTGAATCTGCATCGGATACGCACCGACACGAGTACGAAGAGTTTTGAGCGTATTAGAATAACATAGCTTGTGATGCCGCTTCACGGTGAGGCAATATCAATGCGCCTTCTTGATTGGAAGCATTAATCACAAAAGGTGATCTTAATATAAACAGAAAGAAGATAAACAAGCTTTACATTTAACATACATAGGAAGCTGCATGACACTTTTTTTCCCCTAGCTTACAGGTGAACCTTATTGACATGCTGTGTAATGAATTATCGAGTTGAGGAATAACAACATCGTTGTTGAAAGATATTTCTCAACCACCAAATTAACATATTATACAAAGATTGAGAAAAACCTATTTGGATTTAATTAAATCCTTAAATTATTATTTGGCTCATCCTGCTACGGATCGGAGAAATTATGAGCCGTTTTTTTCAGTGTTGAACAGTTAAGATATTCAGATGGTCTGATTTGGAGAGAGATCAATCAATGAAAGTTCCACCGTATGATTAGTAAATAAAGGCTAGTTGAACTTATCGATGGCAAACTCTCTCTTATTATTTTTAGTTCATGAACATTCCTAAAAAATTTTTAGTTATACTGTGTATCTAATTACTTCGCGGATGCATTGTCCTAATATATATTTTTGTGGAATTTTTGGAGCCTATTATCTTACGAAAGGAACATTGGAAAATTTATCATTTATTTTCAAGGGTTAATTATTAATTTATTATTGACATGTCCGGTTTTTACTTTAAATAGAACCCACTTATAACACAAGTCGTTTGTAACTCGATAATTGAGCGGTAAAAACTTTAATCATATATCTTAAATTTATGTCTATATGAGAGAAAATTTTATTTCCAATGATTTTTATTACTTAACGATTCATATTAATTATATTTGACATATTATATCATTATTTATACGATCAAACCGCATGAAAAATGACTGCATGAAGATTTTTCATGCGGAAGCCCACTACATAGACATAAGCGGCCGCATATGAGAGTCAAGCGGCCGCATTTAAAAACATTGGTTAGCACAGTCTTCCGCCTTCCTACGGGTGAAAATTTAATTATAAAAATTTACAAAACATAAAATAAAATAATATTAGTTATATTTATTAAAATTATTCGCACAATGTCAAAAGATCATGATAAATACGAATACAAATTTAGTATTGTGACTTATTGTATTCTTTACTTTTTTTAATGTAAATTTAAGAAAAAACTGATGATCATTGAATCAACATAAATTAATAATTAATACAAAATCATAAAATTAATAATATAGATGATGTTTGATATGCTTGAAAACTCAATCCTCTTTCTTTTTTTTTATAATTGACGAATGTTTGTGACAAATCTAGATGCTAATAAATGGTATTGTTCTTAATCATGTATACATTATTATGTATAGTATTATTATTTGAAAAAAAAAGTCTTTAAAATTGTCACATGTAAAATTGTGGTTAACAGTCATTTTATTCTATTGAGAAATTTATATCTAGAATAGGATAACAATCATTTAATTTTATTATGAAATTTCTATCTAGAGTAGGTTAACATGTAAAATTGTTGTTAACAATCATCTAATTTGTAACAAGTAAAATTGTGACGTCGCTGTAAACTAGAATAGGTATTCGTACATTTTGGCATTTTTAATCAATTATTGATTTTTATTTTATTGAGAAATTATTTGAAAATTATAAACATTAAGATGTTTTACTAGTTTTAACCACCACAACTTTATTATTTTTTATATTCGAACCACTGATTAAAAATCATTGATTCATTATTTTCTAAATAATTAGCAAGAAGCCGAGGCACCTTTTACATGCAATTTTTTTGGGATGCGCGTCGTCTAACGCGCGGCACAGTTGCAGCGCACAGTAAGACCTTTGAATTTTCAGAGAGGTACTTTGAGATTGATGAAAGAGAATCTCAAACTAAGTTTAAGAGATGAATTATGCGCAGCAAACATATGACGCCGATCCATTTTTGTGAGTCATGTGTTGCATTAATATCGCATTGATCCATGACACCATGACTCCGTGCGTCAGTGGACGATCTTATCCACGCTCGCACCAATCTCCCACGGCGACTCATGATTCTATAAAACCGAAACCGAAGCCATTGTATTTGGCCTTCATGAGATCGATCTCCAACGCCGTGACAATGTATGGTAGGTTACACGCACTGAGTTAACGCAACAGAATTCGCGAGTAAAAGAGAATTCCCAAGTATTTACACATCAAAATCTTATGGATGGTTGTGAGTTGTGTCTAGATGCGTGTACTCATCCCTAATCGATTTCTCCAGTCCCAGTCATTAGTCGCCATCGCCAACACGACAAGGCTGCTCGAACACCTCATATATGTATGGAACGCATTTTTCCTGGGGAGATTAGTTGCAGCCGCTAGCAATGTAGATGTGCTCGAGGTTTCGTATTTCTAGACATCTCCTGTCGTATCCTGACCCACCACACGATGTATTTCGTATAATTAATGTCATATATAGAGGCTTTCTGCAAAGGAAAGCTAATTTCATTTGGAATTTGGACATTTAAATAACTGCTTCTGCTTTAAATAACTACTGAGCAGAGCTTTCATGTAATTTATGACTTACTGTCCCCAGTGTTAGTTAACACGCGTGTCATGGAATTGAGAACTTCATGGGATGCTTCGCTAGGGAGAAAATCTGAATATTCCTCTGATAAAATATATAGTATATGCGCTTCCCAATGGTGTGGTACCTTCCCTGAAGCTTCGTATTAATTTCTTAGTGGAAGTAACTTATATAAGGAAAATTAATTCACTGTACTTGTTTCTCTTTCATCTCAGCTCTTTATGTTTCACAGTTTTCTCTGTTTGTACTCTCCTACCAGTACAGTTCGTCACCGGAGAAAAGATATTCTGCAGTACTACGCACTTTCATCAATTGGCGAAGGAAAACGAAACGACTCGACTTAAATCGCTTCAAATCAATTTGTAAAACAAGCAGCAACGTTGACAGACCAACAACTCCAAGTTGGTAGTATAGACGCCATATCTCATGCAAAGCAAGTCTTCCCAACCTATGGAGAAGACGATAGAGGTGCGTTGTCAGCATTTACTCGATGATGTGATTTCTCTCACTATTCTGGATCTTTCTGCGTATTTCATTCTTTTCCTCATCGTTCGTTGGATCGAGACCACGGTAGAGAACCGGTATATATTCCTTCGTGCCTTGTTTTTGCAGTTTCTATTGTCATATTTGCTCGACAAGTTATTTCCAAAATATATTAATCTTGTTCTCTCCTACTTGTACATCTTCGCTTGCAAATGCATACTTCTAAAAAGTATCCCAAGGATTGGCTTTTCTCTGGTACCTAGAAACCGAGGAAAGATTGTTTTTGGTGTATCAGCATCAATATGTCTATTTATACCTGTATCTTTCTTCCTGAAAACATATGTCGTTAATAATTCTTATCTCAAGTACCTAGCCTTCTTTGGTCTCTTATTACCTTATTCCAACATCAATTCATGTCCAGTTGAACCTCTTGAGGATGAGATTGAAATAAAAGACATAAAACTAACTACAGATGATCTCAAAATTGTAATTCAGCAATTATGTCAATTTACCAAAGCGGATGGAGATGAAATAGATGACTACATGCTGGGTTATGATGAGTTCTCTGCCTTGTTTGAGAACTTGGAGCCCAGTCTTGATGAGGTCTTAGAGGCCTTCTCTATTTTTGACCAAGATAGAGATGGTTTCTTTGATGCCAGAGATTTGCAAATAGTACTGATTAATCTTGGATTGGGAGGAGATATGAATTTAAACGCATGCCAGTATATGATTGAGCAACATGATAGAGCTGGCGATGGCAAAATTAGTTCAAGTGACTTTTGTAGACTTTTGGAGATCAGCCTCTTGTGAAAAAGGAAACATTGAACAAAATTGTTCTTTTATTTCTTTTGTAAGTAGTATTCTTTGTTCTCTTGATAGTTCTGTCGACACTTTTGGTTCTGGTTTAACTTTTATAGGCCAAATCAGTTGTTGTTGAGTATGCTTTAACATACTTAAGTGTACACTATTAGCTCATGATATGTAAACTCATATGTAAAGAGATTAATTAATTCACAATGACAAGGGGGCTCCGTCTTTCCTTTTTTTTTTCTTTCTTTTTGCTACTTCTTATTTCAATGTTTTTTTTTTGAAGAAAATAATTAATGAATTAATAGCCAATTATTGCTAATTCATTGGTGTGGGCATTATAAAGGGGAAAGGAGCAGATCTCTGATAATTTAATGTCTGTTCTCTTCAACTAAAAGCCCATTATACAAAGTATCCGGATATGTCAAACAAGGCCCAACAGACCTAAAACTTAAAAGGCCGTTAAAATAACAATACTGGGCCAGAGCTGGTAATTAGAGGAATACTTAAAAAGGCAGTTTTTAGTAATAATAAGTTTTATTAAATTAATATTATTAAAAATAAGAGTGATAAACGTAAAATTTCAAATATACGAATGGCAGCGCGTCACTAGCAGTGACGCGTTTCATTATTTTTACGAAACGCGCCACTGGCAGTGACGCGTTTGCTTCTTATATATACAAAACGCGCAGCGCCTCTCCATCTCACTTGCGCGGGGTGGATGAAACGCGCAATGGCGCGTTTCATAAAAATAATTTTAAATCCGCGCCACTGGCAATGACGCATTGCTATTCGTATATTTGAAATTGTACGTTTCTCACTCTTATTTTTAATAATATTAATTTAATAATACTTATTATTACTAAAAACTGCTTAAAAGGCCGTAAAAATAGAAAGTAAATGTTGTTAATACTGAGCTCCTAGTTCTCCCCATAGCTCTTATATGCAACTATGCGTGTGACAGCTTAGTCATTCGAGGAATTTTCTTTTACACTACAAGCATAAAGTCATAAAAATAAACAACTAATTTTATAAGGTATATTTGCAGTTCGCGTCTTGTCGATTGCCGTCTATTTAAGAAAAAGGTATAATTTATACTTGATTGAAATCATATTAATATAAAAATTAACGAATTATAACCGACTTCTGCTCTTGATTGTCATCAATATATTTATTATTATTATTATTTGATAAGATTTTATCTACTTTCGGAATTGTGTTCACAAGTTATAAATTTATGGATCCAGGGAACAAGTGATAACACTTTTCTAATTTTTAACACATGTTTGGTTTGATTCGCTATCCTATACTTAGGGAAAAAATATCATCCTTCTACTACTTGAAACTTTGAATGGATAAATTCAATATAACTTATGAATTCAGGAAAAAAATATTTTTAACAAACTTTAAAAATAAAAATTGTCATTTAAAACAACTTCAACAGCTGGCAGAAAAAAAAATTCAATCATTCGAGTAAGAAATGAACAACGATAACAACAGATAATAACTCAATATATAATACTTGAGCAGGTTAGAAATGTCCAAAAAGAGGCCCAAAAGAAAGAAAAAAGAACAGATATCTGGTTGGTAAGGTTGGCATTGCATTTAAGAGCTCCACATGGTAGATGTTGTTAGCCATCGCGCAAATCCTGGAGTGTCTGGACTCTGGAGTAATCTCTGTGCTTGAGGAAATGACAACACAATTCAGACAACAGGGAACTTGACTGGGATCTGCGCGTACAGTGTCTCTAGTGTTCACACCTTTTGTTTTGTGATTTTAATAATTGAGTGGGAATTATTTTGATAACCTTAACAATGAATATTTAAATAAATATAAAAAATTTAAAAATAAAAAAAAACGTATAGATATGTTTTTCTACCTTTAGATTGATGGTCATTCAAATTTCATACAATTTCATTATCGTTTGATAGTCCATCAAAGACCGTTAATTTGAAACCGTTGCAAATTATATGAAATTTTGATGGTTTTTGATGAACTATCAAACGATAATGAAATTGCATGAAATTTGAATTATCATCAATCTAAAAGTAAGAGAACACATCTATTAACTTTTTTTCACATTTAAATTTTTTTATATTTATTTAGAGATTCATTGTCATGATTATCAAAATAAATCATTGTCAACCTATCACTTCTCTTAATAATTTAAAGTAAGGATCGATTCGATGCGATGGAGAGTATAAAATTCATTGAGAATCCGACGGAAGTTTCAGTACAATTGAATTGATGTTTTATTATGTATTACTTTTTTGCATTTTTAAGATAATTACAACAGGGAAACCTCGTTTTTTTACCGTTAACAACAAAAATAAGGTTACTTTGAAACAAAATTTGTATTATATCAGAATAAAATTAATGACTATGAATCATTCAAAAATATAAAATAATTGCTAAGATATTTGATTTTTAGTAATCTGCTCTAAAAATAATTACAAAAACATAATTAATAATATGAGTAACATTAGTTTCAAAATAATGTGTTACTTTATTAGTGTTATTTTTTATTGTTATTCAAAACTGCCCACGTAGTCAGGGGTCAAATTCTTAACGGGTGGTAAAAATATTTTAGGATAAGTATATTATTGTAATTATTTTGAAAGTCAAATATATTTTATAATTTTTTATAATAGAAGTATAGTTTTAAAGACAAATTTTTGAAAATATTTTTCAGGATAGAACTTTTTATCACAATTTTAAGAAAGTCAAAGCATATTTTTCAAAATTCTTCTGAACGATAAGAATATTTTGGAAAAAAATTGCCAGATGTTGAGTTGCCCCCAGCTAGGGGTGTCAATGGGTCGGGTCGGTTTGGGTCGAATCACATTATTTTATTATTTTTCTTGATCTAATCTAAACCCGATTCTATTAAATTTAGGTAAAAAAAATCTTGATTCATATCCGATCCGATCCGTGTAAAATAATTAAATATTTATTAATTATTTTTATATAATTTTAAGTAAAAAAATATTAATTAATTTATAATTAATTTTAATTAGTATATTTTTAAGTTTTAATTAGTACTAAACCATGAAATAACTTCAAAAAAACATAATTAATTGGATCGAATCGGGTTGAACCAAACCTAAACCGATTCAATTTGGATCAAAAAAATTAAAGTCATATTCGACCCATTTATTTTCGGATCATATCGAATCGGATCGGATCGGATTCAAATCACATCAATCAATAATTGTCACCCTTACCCCCACCCCCACCGAAGAGTGGCTCTGCGCGTGCGCGCAGTTGGGTATACAATTAATTTTCTATGACCTTTGAGATCCGGTATCTGAAAATATACATACATATGTATTCATAATTAATAGTGTTAAGTGCATGCTTTCGGCAAAAATAATTTCTATGACATCTGAATTATTGGCTAGAGATGAGTTGATCTCCGAGCTTCTAGTTTGATCAAATATACTCCTGAATTATGTCATTTACGGCAAATGACCCCTAACTATTAGTTTATTTACTAATACTTAATTATAATTAATGAATGATCAAAATATCCTCACGTACATCTTGTATAATATTTAAAATAATTATGTTCTATGAAGTTTTAAATTACAGAATTTTTTTAATTATTTTAAAAACTGTGATTACTTAATTAAATAATCACAACAAATATAAGTTTGCTATTTTATTTTTATTGTATCCATATGAAAAATATGTAGTTCATGAATAACTAAAATTGATTCAACAAATTTATGATTTGTTTATATAATGCTTTGCAATTACATAATCAAAATTTAAATTATTCAATGTTTTTATTTCATAACATTTTTCAATTCTCATTTTTCAGTAAATGAAATTTTATCAATTTAAATTATTTATATTACTATATATTTTTACAAATATAACACAAAGTATGTAAAATTAAAATAAAAATGAAAGGACAAAAATATTTCTTTTTATCAATTATTTTATTAGGTATCTATTAGTTATGAAAAAGTTAATGACTTTTGCAAATCAAATCATAGAACATATATATTTTAAATATTACACTATGTGTATATAAGGTTATTTTGATCATATATAAATTATAATTGTGTATTAAATAATAAATTAACAGTTAGAGGGTCATTTGATCACATTAAAAGTTCAGAAGCCAAATTTATCATAAGTGGATAGTTTCAAGGCTATTGGGACATTATCCTTGTTGTTATTGTTTGTAAATTCACGATAGAGACAAAAAAAAAACTCTATTCGCGTATTTCTCAGAAAAAAAAAGAATCTGCAAAATAAAAAGATCTTACAAATTATGCCATAATCGTCATACATTTTTATTAAAAATTCAACATAATACAAGGAAGCACAGACTTATTATTCTATGAATACAATAAAAAGGAATCCCCTTTGAGGCATTTCCTCCAAAATTAAAATTTAGATAGAAAATAAAATAACAAAAACAAAAACAAAAGGAGAAAACTTAAAATTTACTCCATATCGACTAATTGGCGGGTCTACAAACCGACCACATCCAATCAGTGCCACTGAAAAGAAGCTCTTGTCTTCTCTACAGCAGCTAAATTTCACAAATTAGGTACTAAGAGGGTGAAGAAGCCACACAAAATCAGCCCCTTCAGCAATTAATGCCCCCTAAATCCTAGTTTATTATCCACGTACCTGACAACCACTGCATATATTTGTATTCCTAATATGCATTTTGCACTAGGTCAATCTTGTGCCCCTAACTAACACGCTACTTACCTAATTATAGGTAACTTATATTGGCTAAGTTTCATTGACACAATCATGCAATTCTTTTCTGAAAAATCTAGCGGAACTGACCACCAGTAAAGGTTTGTCCGAACGACCAACCAGGAGGTGCGACATTATACGAGACGACAGAGCGACTGTCGCTAGTGGTGACCTTGAATGAGAGACCTTGGCCATTGAGGTAGCTGTTACTTTGCCAATTTTGACCCCAATTGCGCGACATGGCCTGCCAATTAAGCCTCGATCCTTTGATGTATACAGAGTGAACATCTCCGGCACCACCTACGTTGGTTATGAGCACTAGGTTGAAGTAGGAGTGGCCGTTTACGGTGAACCTAATGCCGCCTCGCCTCCTACATGGCACCCTGCAAACAAAGAATTTTTTTTTTTTTTTTGAGAAGAACTGCAAGCAACGAAAATGATTTTTTTAGTGAACATTTTGAAGTAACTTTTTAGGGGATGCACATTTTTGTTGACCTTGGTTGCTCTAATAAGAAAAAGAGATAAAAATAACAAACATAGTTGTAACATTACAATTTATTGATAATCAAGTGTTTGCTTCTCAAAATTTCCAACTAATTAATTATTTGTTAAGGTTATATCACTACTTCGAAGGTGTTTATGGGCTAGGCCACAATTGGGCCCAAAAAGTTAGATTGTTAATGCTGTACTTCAAAGGAATCAGGGGCAAAATGCAGAGCATTTAAAAATTTCAATAAATTTGTCCATATAAGAACCAGACATTGATCAAGTAGTGGTCTTGATTCAAACTCAATCCGTAATACATGTAACTATAAGCAAAACTAAAAATAAAATAAATCACAGACCTTCTGTATGCAACAGGGACAATGCCGGCCTTGTACTGAGCAATACGTAAAAACACAGGCTGTGACAAGTCGAAATGCTGAAGTGGCGGGTTACACCAACCTCCATTGTTGTTCGGCAATGCGTAGTTTGGGGGGCAGTAGTTTGTGGCAGTGACCACAATCGCTCCCGGCAAGCACCACCGTCGGTCATTGACGCACATTATCTCATAGCAGGCCCCACAACTGAGCCCATTGTTGAAAAGCGCAGTGCTCAGTGCAGCCGTGTTGGTCCCATAACCCTGGCTGTATAGGTTGCCATAGCCACATGCACCACCTAACAGCAAAAGAAAAAGTGAGTGGTAAAAGCCTAAATGATGTAGGTGATTTCTGGTTGATATTGTAGAGTGATAGTGTGAACATGGTTGTTGTGGGTCTGAAGACTGAAGTTCTAAACTGTATTGTAGGACCCTTATATATGTTTCTCTTTTTAATTAGCATGAAATTGGTAATTTTATTTTTGTGCTAAAAATACATAAATGCACCAAATAGGCAGTACCTTTTTCCTCAAACAATAATCCTCTCATATCTCATAATTTGGAAATTTGTACTATAAAAATTTAATTTATGTGTGATCTGTTAAAATTATTAGGCTCATGGACTGATAATTATCATATATATTATCATTTAATTATCGTCATAGTTTGGAAATTTTTCATCCAATACTATGAATGCATTGCTCTACATTTACCAGTTAAAGAACAAGAAGTTGAAATTTTCATTTTTATCAGCACATCTATGAAAATGTTGCTTTAATTTCACACAATCATGCAACTCATACCCATAGTGCCGGAAGCATCACTGCCACCATAAAATGTGGCATGTGCATTTGACCATCCACCTCCTCCTCTTCCATAACATTGCACAGGAGAGAAGAATACCAATGCACAAGCGAAGAGAAAACCACCAACCGCCACTTCCTTCTTCATTTCTATGGGGAAAAAAAGAAATTAGGAAAAAAATACCTGTTTCATGTATTCAACTCTCGAAGAACTACTGAACAAGTACAGATAATTAACCAGAGATGAGTGATAAAAGAATGCACTTACTAATGGAAAGTGAGAGACAGAGGAGAGTGAAGAGGGAAGTTGGGTATAGACCGTCGCGTTGAAAGCAGGAAAGATCTTTCAGGTATATATATAGGGATTGAGATATGGTTTATTTTGCTCATAACCCCTATATAAATTTCATTATTATGTACCATTCCTATAGAATGTCATCATGTAAATATTTGCTGCTTAATTACCCATTCATTATATCAAAGCAACATCCAAATTTGCAAATTTTACAGAACAGACTGAATCAGAAAATGGAAGGATGAACAAATAAAAAAAACATATATTAATTATTGAAGGAACAAAAATATTATGCTTTATTTAATTTTGTCACAATGGCATCTAACACATAACGAACACCGAATTATAATTTATTTCTGGGATTATGTTTTCTTAGTTAGAATTAACTGGTCGACCATTATGCAAAATTGGCCAAGTCTTTCACTTCATCACTTTCACGATTCATATCATCAAAATTTATCTAGTGGAGGCAGAAACAATCAGAGCGAGAGCTCTTAATGGACGGGGATGTGTTGCAACCCCTTGTCACTTTGAAAATTATTATATCTGTTATAAATTTATAATATTTTATAATATAATTATGATAATTTTATCATTTCAGTCCTAAAAATTTAAGACGCGGTAATGAAGTTGTCCCTCTGAAATTGAGTTCAAGCACTGTCACCGGACACAAGTGACTATTTGGAGAGAACGGTAGTAGCTTACACAGTGTGGTATCAACAAGAAGGGCACTTAACAATGATGTCATCTTGACGAAACTGTGGGGCACCAGAAAACAAATAATTACACTGTATTGTGGGGCAAATTTGGGCGATCTCGAGCAAAGATACAAAGAGAGCACATGCGTGTTCTTTTCAAGTTGCCATTTGCTATGTGACCACAAGGATCTAGCGCACTATTTGTGCCTCTGTAGCAGTAGAGCTTCTCTTTCCCAGAAGAAAGAATGCACCTAGCTCTGTTATATGACAATATTTACCAGGAGCGTTTCAATGTTGTAAAGTCTTGCTTAATATATGTTGTTCCATATTCATATTTTAGTTTATAATAGATGATCTTTGTGAAGATAATTTTAGGCTTTCATTACAATTTACAACAACCAAAATTTTCTGATTGTAGTTATAAACAATATAAATTTAAGGACTAAAATGATTTTTTATTTTGAGAACCAAATTAGTAAATAGCTAAATGCTTTAAGGAACTAATCAATACTTTGGGATTTTAAGAACAAACAATTATTAAAAAAGGATATTTTAAAGATATCTATATAATTTTCTCTAAAGTTAAATACTTATGTATCACATTATTTACGAACACTATACAACCGTACGCCTTTAGTAATGTAAATTTAAATACTTGGTTATGTAACTTTTCAATTTTATATGAGCTTAATTCTAGTGTACATCCAACTTTTATGATACATTTAATCTTTACAGCACATTTTCTTTTTTCTTTTTTGAGAAGTACTGTTCAAATTGAAAAAAAAATATATGTAAAATTATAGATGTGCTTTAATGTATTAGATAGAATATATATCATTTTTTAAATAATTTACAGTATATTCGATCTAAATTAACTAAAATTTGATCTAAATAATTTATAATGCATCTTCAGTTTTAATTATTTTTTTAATTTCGACAATATTTCTTTAAAAGATATATTGTATGAAATGACTATACCATAAAAGTTAAATTAAATGTACACGAAATTTATTCTTTATATAGGATACCAACGGTACATGTAAGAATGAGCACACCGAGGAATAAATCATATGAAATGAGGACCGTGGTAGCATGGATGTGGTACTGGTATACCTTTCACTTCTAAAAATGCAGGGACCACTTTTTTCACTTATAGGTAATGGAATTGGAGAATGGAACTGAGGCACTTTTTAAGTCTCTCAAAATTAACTCCTGACAATATTGACATTAATTATTTTGGAATACAGAATAAAAAAAATAGAAATTAGGGAGTACTTTTGACATTATTTTCTCGTTATAATTGCTACTATTAGAGTTGTTCATTTTGCGCACTACATAATATAACTTTTGATCACCGACCATTCCAATTCTCAAAAGTTAAATTTTCCATGGTTTCTACATGAACAGTCGTACTCTAAAATACAAGAGCCAAATGCTCCCTATTCCTAGTAGAAAGGAGGTAAGATAGTAATCAAAGAGTGTGTATTCCAAAGCTTTGCCAAATATGAAATTAGTGTAGAAATGGGCAAAAATTCAGAAGCCGGTGCACGTGAATAATGAATCTTACAAACCTCTGCCAACAATATGACAATCTTTAAATGATTGTAAATTTCTTGTCTTTTCTTTTATACGCGTGAGAAATTATTGGTTTCAAATTTTAATCTAGCGAGCCTAGTCTTGAAAAATACAACTTTTCTTTTGTCCATTTAGTCAATGAGAAATTGGGAAGGTAGGTAATATGAACATGAAATATTCAACAAATCAACAAGGATGGTGTAGTGGGTGCATGTGCATTGTTGCTTTGGTAACCACCTATCTCCGTCTGTCCCTCCAACTTTTTCATTTTCCGTTTGTTGTTTATCACATATGCACTTGGAAGTTTGGGGATGATATGATTTTTATATACACCTCGAGTTAGCTTTTAGGAAGTTTAAAAATAATGGACTCTACCAACAAAAAATATTGTATTCAGTTTTAGTTCTTTTATTAATATTATATTAAGCAATTTTATAGCAATACGATTGTTTAGTTGGGAAGATAGACTGTGGTTATGGATGGAGTGCAGCTTATTGAGAGGAATTACTATTGCTCAAAATTAGCATGGTAATTTTTGTTGTGGATTATTCAATATTAAACTTTTTTGTCTAACTTTTGAATTTTTTTTTAATTATTTTGGATCGGATCATATTCAAATCTATATTGGATTGGAGGACCTTAATTATCGATCAGCATGTTTTGGCAACAATTATAAATCGTTGCTTAGGGATTAACAAAAAGAAATTTACTATACTTTCAATTAATCATTTTGCTTCAATATATGTGTTTGTGTGTACATTGAAACTGTAGATGCTAATCATTCTCCTCATTTATCAAGCGGGAGTTAAGGGCTCAATTTTCCTGCTTTGCAAATCAAGATTTGTTTTCCATCTACAGAAAAGCTATCCCAATTCATGCATGTGTATCCGCAAAAAAAGGTGAATAAGACATTAGCTGTTATAGGTGTAACGATCAAGGCACCGAAGCAAGAGAGATATCTTAATTAATAAGGTGAATTAATTGTTCAACAACTGAATTCATTTATGGCATGGAAGAAAAAAAGGCACACCGTCAAATTCCACAGCGCCACAATTCGAGGCACATATTTAATGGTTCATTGAATATAAAATCTCTCATAAATTTTATTTGGGTGCTCAAAGTGGAGAAATTGAATGAGAATTTTGTCTTTACAGTACCAATTCAAATGTAAAGAAATGGGAATTCAACAGAAAAGATTCTCAGAGGTTAAATGTACAACAAAACATTCTGATAAAGAAGGGGAGTTCATCTAACTTTATTGCTTTGATTTTTTGCATTCACGTCCTCCAAAAGTTGGCAGTTGCCAGTTGCTTTAAAAGTAGAAAGCTTCAAGATAAGCACCAGATTCTATACACTTTGTCTCGCACCGCCACCGCTCACTAATTCAACTCAAAAAAAAAAAAAAATTCAAGTTACATCGAACCGAACCTCCATTTATAAAAAGAAAAAAAGGTGAGCTGAGTCAGTGTCTTGTCAGTTGTCACTTTTTAGTCCGAGAATTCTTTGAGCTTTAGGTTGATTCAGTTGGATCCTATTTGGATTTTGATTGATAATTAGTATTTTTATCTATTTAGATTAAGGGTGTCAATAGTAATTTTATGATTTAGTACTAATTAAAAGTTAAATATATATTAATTAAGATTAATTATAAATTAATTAATATTTAATTATTTAAAATTATATAAAAATAATTAATAAATATTTAATTATTTTATACGGATCGGATCGGATATGGATCAAAAAATTTTGACCCCATTTTAAATGAATTGGGTTTGGATTAGATAAAAATAATAATAAAATAATATGATCTGACACGAATCTCACCGGATCCGATCCATTAACACCTCAAATTTAAATTATACTTATTTTAGGTCATTTTGGTGTTTGTGCCATAGGAATTTTACATCGGTACATATTTTATTTTGTGCCGTTTCAGGTGGTTTTAGGAAAAATATATTTAGATTAAGAGATAGAATAGGCATTATTAATTATTGGCTGGTTGAGTTGGGATTTGGTCAGCTTAGGCAGAGTAGTTAAGTATGAATTAGATAGAGTTTGACATGCTGGTTGTCTGACTTTACCAAAAATCGAATATTTTGAGCTTGCTCAAACTTTCCAGCCTCAAATCATTAACCTTGGGCAATTAATAAGTACGATTTCAATTTGTTTTGACCAACGGCACCTTATGATTTGTCTACTAGTTGTGATTGGAAGGATAAAAAAATGCATGCTTTGACCTTATTTTTTGATAAATAATCTTTTCTTTTTCTTGGTCTTATGGAATTATGTAAACGTAGAACATGTACAAGCACCAACTAGTGTAATAAATAAATCAGTACCGTTCTTTATAGGTATCAAAAGCACTGAGGATAATTGGGTGATCCGGGCATCATATTTAATTAAAATATAACCAACTTAATTTCTTTACATATAACTAATTTTAAATAGTACAACATTTACTATGTAACTTCTTTCAACCATAATGTGTAGATATTTGACAATTTGTTATAAATTTATTATAATGCAATTAAATAAAAATATATTGTGTGACGTACCATGCAATAGCCTATTATATTTAATTTATCTGATAATTTATCACATAAATAGTATGTACATAAAATAAAATAAAATTGCATCGCACAAATAGAATAATACTTAAGTGCGGACTCTACTACATGACAAAGTGTGCGGCGACCTACTCTTACTTTGTGGCACTGTATATATGAATGAAAATCCAAGAGTTATAAGTAAAATCTATGCTAAATTTTTTTTGAAATTGCCCTCTCAAAATACTTAATTTTACATTTAAGAGGTCAACATATATAGTCACCGAGTAAAGAGAACATCTAAGAAATTGATATTATATGTAGAGGTTTGAAAAAATTCTAAGGGTGTGTTTGGATGGTGAAAGGATTAGTGTAAGAATAGCACTGTTTGGGTTAGTAGTTGAGAATAATATGAGATTAGTGATATCTCGGGAAATTTGAGAAGAGTGCTAATTTTTACTATTTCGAGTTAGTAAAATATTGTTTGGATAGAAACGTGAGAATAATGTAGAGAATAGTTAAAATAATTGATTATTTTTAGTATTTTATTTAATAATAATATTTATTTAATACATATAAAAAAAATATTTTTTTTATTATTTTCACTACCCTCATGGACCCTAATCCGCTAACCCAATGTTTTCTATGGGTTAGCGGATTAGCACTGTTCTGCTATTATTCTCGATTTTAATTTTGTGTTTGGATGGTTGCTAACCCGAAAATAGTACTGTTATTCCCAGAACAGTATTGTTAGTTGCAGATATAGAATTAATTCTTAATGATTGCGATTTTGAAGAAATGTACTGGGTGTGCTATATAATAGTATGATGTGTGGGATCGAGTGTTCCTGGTGTATCTTGGCCGAGTTTAAAACTCGAAGACCGAAAGGAACTCTTTCTTCCCATTTCCGAGCCGAGCTCCCTCCTGCATGGGGGATGACTGGTTAGTCTCTCGGTAGAGACGAGAGTCTCGCAAGAAAGATTTCAGTGGAACACTTTCTTAGAAAAAAAAATGGTACAGTTACTTTTTATAAAGTTGATCGTTTAGAGAACGAAAATGATGTTCAAGAACTATTCATAAGTAAAAGCACAATCTAATTGCCTGGATCAATTTTTTATTTGTTTCTATTTGAGTGGCCAACTAACTTGATTATATAGGTTGTCAACCACTGCCAAACTTATCAAAAAAATTGACTATAGAACAATTTGACATAAGGGATCTAATCCAAACTCCATACACTACGCAGCAATCAATGGGATATAAATAAATTAACATAAAATGTGGGAGAATGAAAATCTAATCTAAAAGCGTACGCATTTAATTGGGAGATAATGTGTCAATGTCAAAGCGACCGTTGCCAGTGGGATGAAAAATCAGCTATTATTTTTGTAAATAATATTATTTTATTTTTAAATCTAAAAAATATTTAAATGTTTTAAAAATAGAAAAAAAATTAATATATTCTATTACTTATAGATGTATAGCTTATGTAATTTCATGTAATCTTATTAATATTTGATAGTTCATTAAAAATTATCAAAATTTATGATTTTTCATAAATGTTTGTAACGGTTTTAAATTAATGATAAACTATCAAATATTAATTAAATTATATGAAATTTGATGGGTTGTCAATCCATAAGTAAAAGAATATATCTATAAAAAAATATTTTTTTAGATTTAGAAGTAGAACCCTATTATTATTCAAAAATATACAGCAGATTTGGATCCTTGGCAGTGGTCGAGCGTCACAGGATCCTGTCTAATTTGCACTCCGTTAGTTGTGTGACCACACGGTTTTATGGGCGCTGTACAGAATTTTTGCTTTATGACACAAAAATATTAAGGATTGTCTCCTTCTCTTTAATTTCTTTTTGATACATGTCATTTCCTATTGCACGGTTTATTTTGGAATTTTCGATCTTATCTTTAAGATTTTGACATGCTGTCCGGAGTGTCAAAATTTGACTCTATCGATGGGTAATCTGATCCGATTTGAAATTGTATGAGAATGAATGGATTGAAGTTTTTAACCCATCATCAGTGACGGATTTAAGTTTGTTAAATAGAATTCAATGTCCCTCATTTATTTTTTAATTATATCTACTATTTTGATAAAATTTATATTAACATTATTCAATTTTCAATAACTATATGTATTTGAACCCCATAAATTTTATATAATATTTTATTAATGAACTCTATTCTTTTGTGAAATATTTTGTTGTGTAAATATAGTAATTTCTTAAATTTCTTAGAGATCGAATGTGAACTGAATTTCTATCCTTTTAAATATTTTAAAAATAATAAATTGACAATTCAATTCTTGTAACTTTTTTCAGAAGAAATATTTTATAAAATTATTTTTCTGTTCAAATTTATTTTTAACAAGACAATTATATTATTATTTTAGACTCATATTCAAATTGATTTTACTTTCGCAATTTTGACCTAGGAAAAAATTAATGTTAGGGTGCAATAATATTAGCATAGGCCAGATGATTAATACATGTTGAGTTTTATTTTTTAGATAATTTAATAAAAATATTTTTTACTTTCTAAATAATTTAGTAACATATTTTTTAGACATTTTAATTTTTGAACTAATTTGAACAATAAAAATATAATATTATGTAAATAAATGAATGTATTTTAAAATTTAATATAATATAAATTAATACTAAATTATTATTGAAGCCATTCTAAATTTTTGGCTCCGCCACTGTCTATCACGGATCGACCCGATCCGATCCGTTTAATTATATTTTTATTTTTTTTATAATTTAACTCTAATTAGAACTAATTAAGATTAATTATATATATATATTATTTGAAAATATATAAAAATTATTAATAAATAAGATTAGATCAAATCAAATCTAAAGATAATAATAATATGATTTAAATCCAATCCGGTCCGAACCATTGACAACCCTGCGACCTGTCTTCTTCCTCCAGCGCCTCAGATTCGATAAGAGACGGGGTTGTTTTTTCGCTTTGGATACTGGCCTAGTATTATGTTGTACGCTTCTTTCATTTTCAAGATGATAGACTGCTTGTAACTTTTCTTCAAAAAGAGAATATTTCACATTAAATAAGCTATTAGTAACACTACATTAATTTTATTTAGAAAAGGAAGGGCTCATCAGTCCTCTTTTTCAGCTAATAATTATTACTGATATTAGGATTTTTTTGCACGAAGATATAGTCTTAAACAATATGTTTTTCTTTTTCAAATGGTACTAATATAAAAAAAACATTTATTGGACGGAATGTCTATTGTTTGTCATTTTATCAAGATTGCATCAAAAGATATCGAAAAAAAGGTGGGATCACTTGAGAATGGGTTATTTTGATAATTTTAATAATAAATTTGTAAATAAATACTAAAAAATCTTAAAATATAAAAAATTATATGAATATGTTCTTCTACTTATAGATTGATAGTGATTCAAATTTCATGCAATTTTGTTATCGTTTGGTATTCCATCAAGGACCATCAAAATTTTATATAATTTGCGACGGTTATAATTTGATGGTTTTTGATGGACTATCGAACGATAATAAAAATATATGAAATTTGAATCACCATCAATCTATAAGTAGAAGAACATATCCATAAGTTTTTTTTTCTATTTTTAAGATTTTTTTCGTATTTATTTAAATATTTATTGTCAAGATAATCAGTGATTTTTTCTCATCCAAAAAATAATAAATATTTTTTTAAAAATATAAAATTTAAGTAGATAGTAAAGTTTGATCCGATAACATGCGAATACATTCGTACAATTGTAATGTACTATAGTCTTATCCTAGACCCAATCATCCTTCTCTGCGCACCTCCTTTATTAGTTTCTTAAAAAAAAATGTGGACCTCATTAGATCCGACAGTATGCTTTCGCACATACAGCATTCTAATATAAAGACGGAACTTATTACCACTTCGCACTAGATATGTGATTCTTATTAATGTACTATCTTATTGAGACAAATTATCTTAAAAACTTTCATCATAATTTTACAATGAATCCAAATGAAGTTGAAAACTAATAATTATAGTTATAGGTAAGTAACTGTCCATTTAAATAGTTAGCCCACAATAGATTGCGCATGCATTCTGATCTTTTTTTTTTCAAAAATGCATTTTGAGCATTGGGCATACGCAGGGCGGATGTAGGATTTTGATGGGGGACAATTATCGGATTGTAATAGATTATCGGGTTCAAATAAAAAAATAATAATTTAATATATATTATTACCTAATAATTTTTTTATTAAAATGATAATATTTTATATATTAAAAATAATAATAAAATAAATCTCAAACTTAATAGATAATCAAGTTTACGAAGAAAGTTTTCATCTACGGAACTTTATATTTTGATATCTTTGTAAAATTATTTCATTATGCACGATATTAAATATTTTTTTCAATAAAATTAATCAGACAATCCAAGGGGGCAAAAAAAATTCGGGGGGACAAATTATCGAAAAGCACTATTTTTCAAAATCCAAAGCACTAAAGTTTCTATCTCAAATTCTTTAAAAAAATTTATCATAATAAAACAAATTAATTTTTATATATTATATAAAAATAGATTTTATTATTATATATAGCCGCATTCGTATCCTATATTTTTTTTTTAACTTTTTCGTACACGGTGGATCCGCCCCTGGGCATACACTAGAAATACCATTTTATAAATTATATTTTCCATGATTGTTAAGAAAATCTATTAAATTAAAATTATATGATAATTTTAATAGTTTAAATTTGATAATGTTTGATGAAATATTCAATCCATAAATTCAAAGATATGTTTGTAAGTTTTTTTTTCATTAAAATTTTTTGTGAATTAATATGAAATTGATTATCAAAATAAATGATTGTCAGTATCCTCACCCTTAAAAATAATCATGTAAATGCTTTTTCTCTTTATTTCCTTCTGGGCCCCTTTTTTTTACCTTTGTTTGTCCGTTTTATAGGCTCTAAATTTCTTTCCTTGACTTATTTAAGTGAATATCTTAATTTCTTCTATGTAAGACCCTTTTGCAGAAAATTAGGGTTGTCAATGAATTTTTTTTTATCTGTTTGCTCTATTTGTAACGTATTCGATAATATATGTATGAATAAGAATTTTTCTGTGAACTTAGCAAGCAAAGGAATGGATAAAAAAATAATTTATTATCTTAGTGGGGAAGAATATGGTAAGAGGTATTTCATACCCGTTATCTAGTAAATAATATATAATATTTATTCTACATTTAACTATATAAATATAACTATTATTATTATTTACTTGAACTTCAACTTCCACTGCATTTACGCCTCTATTTCTTTTTTTCAATAATTGGGGTGTATAACTCGAAGAAAGTGAAGGATGTACTGATTTCGTTTCTTCTTTTTTTCAATAATTGGGGTGTATAACTCGAAGAAAGGGAAGGATGTACTGCTTTCCAATTAGGTGAAAATCTTTAGAAAATCAAAGTGAAAAGATACCAAGAAGGAAAGAGAAAGTTCGACTAATATTATGAATTATTTCATTATTGTTGTCTAATGCATTAATAGATAAGAATAAAATATGAATATAATTAAATTTAAAGAGTATGGATAAGATATGAATAATTTTTTTTTGAAATGAGTAAAAATGAACATAAAATACCCACCGGCGCTTGAGGTTACCTTGAGGGGTAAGATAGAGCACTTTCTTTCGTACGTCCTATGCCCGCGTACTTAGTATATTTTTTCACAGGGCCCACCAAAGAACATATCTTGTTATGTAACGGGCTATATCGCCCAAGAGTAGAAGATGACATGTGTCGATAACGTACTTACGCAATGGAAAGTGCTCGTACAGCTGTTTGATCTCTAAAGTCTCTGACTAGAAAGATTTTGCCCCTTAATAGTTGCGGAGCGTCTACTCTTATTTCTCACTAATCACCTGCCAAAATACGAGTCTAACGTTCACCTGCTGGGCTCTCCTTACTAGATTGATCCTCTCTTAGTTATTAAACTCTTTCCAATCCCTGATGATATGTGACGTACTTATTTACACCCCTATATAAAATGTCATTCTTCACGAGGGGATTCCAGCAGTGGCAGGATCTAATAACAAAGAATGGATGAACCCCTCTTTATTAATTTATACATGTAAATATAATGTTTATAGTATTATTTGTGTTTTTCTTAGAAAAAATCATACTTGAATCCTATAAAATATGAAAATTATTCACTATTCATCCCATAGTCATAACTTAACGATTTTGATGTGATTACTTTACTACTATCAATGTTTCAAGAATTTTCTAGCTCCGCCCATCATTTTTTTATTTTTAGAAAAATGTTTATTTTTTTATCAAAATCTAGTATGAGTGTTATTTTTTTCTATTGACTAAAAAGCACGAAATTTTATCTCAGGTCCTTCAATTTTTTTATAAATAGAACAAAAAAAAAATAAATAATTTTCACCTAGAACCGAGTTTTTATCTTGGGCCCTCCATTTTTTTATAACCAGGCCGAAAAAAGAAAAAAAATGATGGATTTGAAATATAATTTTGTAACAAAAGCACAACAAACTCTTATAAACAAAATAGTATCAATGTGAATAAACATAGCTCATTATACTAATCATTTTTCCAACTCATTCTAAAAATGTTCCAAATCCACCAAATTTTTTGGTCTGATTATGAAAAAAATTGGAGGTCTTCAGACAAAAATCGATCTATAGATAAAAGTTATTATTATTTTTATTTATAAAAAAATAGAGGATCTGAGATAAAAATTCGGACCATCGAAAAAAATACACATGCCAGTTTTTTTTTTCTAAAAAAAAAAAGTTGTCCGTCCCGTCCCGCCCATGGATTCCAGCACCAGTTTCAAAGCAAAGGATATATCCAAATGGACCAAATCTGTGTAAATGAATGAGGAGCGAAAAGAGAATAATTTCAGGTCGTATCATCTTATATTCCAGTTAGTGGCTCATCACTAGTCAGTCATCACAGTGGAGATTGGAGCACTTTCGAGTCTATTCACATAAAAATATCAAATAACTAGAGTTGGCGTCTTCAGGTTTCCTAACTTCGTACGGTCTATTGTTTTCTACTTCCTAGTATAGTAAATTAGTAAGATTTTCTCATAGCATGACAAACAGAACCAACCATATGATTAATTCCTCTAAGAATTAAAGGCAGCCGTTCTTTCTGTCTTAAATATAATATAGGTTTCTAATCGATAGCACCATGACCTTGCTTTAAAGCAAGAGATGCCTAAGCTAGACAATAATTGGATGTTGACCCTGCACGCAGAAATTAACAATCGCTTTTCTTTTGCATTTTTTTTCAATTATAGCTACTTTGAATCAAAAAATTAGTTTCAAGGGTTCTGAGTCGTTGATTTTACATCGAAATTCGTAATAATCATTGAAAGTGTAAATCTCGAACCTCGAAGTCGGTTAAAAGTATGAATCCCGATGCAAAATCAATGACCCGAGGACCCTTCGAACAATTTTTTTGGTTCGAAGTGCTATGAACCTACCCAAGTCCTTTTTCAAAGGTGGAATTGGGTATATATCCCTTAATATATTTCAATTTGGATATTTACCCTTTCAAACTTGAAAATTGAATATTTATCCCTCAAAATGTCAAAATTTTGGATATTTACTCATAACTACTATTGTCCTTATAGAAATTAAATTATAATTAATTAAAATTATAATATGATAAAATACACTTTCTTTTATTCTCGCTTCTTGCTTAAATCTACAACAGACTCTTTAAATAATCTTGTCTTTTATTTTCTCATGAATTTCACGAGCTTGAAAAGGGATAATCAGCAACCTTCGGTACAATCATTAGCCTCCCTGAAAAACTGATCAAGCTCTAGTAACTTTCCAAAGACACATGTAACTAGATCTTCTAAATCTTGATTATGAAGAAAAATATGTGTTTGTTGAGAGTTGGAGCAAATTAAAGTTTGAAATTTGTACTATTTACTTGATCAGATGATAAAGATAAAATTAATGTTTCTCAATTTGCTAGCTCTTAGCGAATTATTGACTAATGAAGGGATATTTTGTGATTTTATAATTTTAATTAATTATTAAATTAATTTTTATAAGGATAATAATAATTTTGGGTAAATATACAAGATTTTGATATTTTGAAAGATAAATATTCAATTTTCAAGTTTAAAGAGGTAAACATCCAAATTGAAATATATTGAAGTATATATACCCAATTTTACCTTTTTCCAAATAACCAATTGGCGTATCTAGAATCCAACTATATTTGTTTAGTACCATTACATTTCAACGAATCCATTGTCGGCCTCCAATTTCATTGCTTCAACTCCATCGTGTCCAGATGGTCAATGATAATGGCAAATTTATATAGGGACAAACTCAGTCCAGTACTCCAGTGTCTAGGTTTGATTTTTAAAAGTATGTACAAAATAATAAAATTTTCTTCCGCAATTAAAATAATATAAATAAAGATTATATGAAATTAAAAAAATTAAACCTACCATATCTAAATATTTTAAATTCTAAAACTTGCCTACTAATTATACCCAAGTTTATGAACAATCACTGGTTAATGATACGACCGTTACCGTTAAGATTGCAGGTTCAAATTCGAGCGAATATTGAAAGAGGACATTAATATCTTAAAAAAAATTGAGGGTCGAACCCATTATCTAATATAATATATAAAAGGGACTACAATGAAAAAAAATCCACTCCACAAAAAGTATATTGTTGAGACAGGCATCTAAAAAAAGGTTGATTCACCAGGGCGAATCAGGTCGTAATAAAAATAACTAGAAAACTGCCTAATGATTTTTAACCCTGTTTTGAAAGCGGCAATCACACCTCCAAGACACCTGTTTGAAGACTTCAGGTCATCCTTTTACTTTTTTTTTTTTTTTTTTTTTTGGTAGTTGGACCACAGGAACAAAATTATATTCCGTATCACCAATAAAACACAATCTCCTTCCTCAAGCATAAAGCTAAATTTAGTGCATCTCGATGGACTCTAGATGGCATGATTAGCGTTCTTTTCACTTATATGATGTTCATATCATGTCGTTTTTGTTAATTCCTACGCTATTACATTATTTTCATAATTCTTCCAGTATAACGTTATCATACATTTTGTTCGAGCAGGAGAGCTGTTTTAATTTAACCAAAATTTTAAAATTTATTGAACCAGCAGGATTGTTGTTTCCTTAATTTAAAAAAGTCTGCTTCTAAATGTAATAGTTCCCGTATGCCAGCAACTCTGAATGGAGCATATTCGCCAGGACCAAAAGATTCAAAATGTTTATCCCGTTGAAGCAGCCACAGTTGCATCAAACACAACGTATGTGAACATAAATAAGGCACGACACTCATCATCAACAGGAATGAGGCTACCACCCTCTATATTTTTCTCTTCGAGATTGTAACTATGACTAGAAAGCCCAAATTCATATTCTCATCAAGAGAACATTCTCACCATCACCAGCAACAAAGTTATTGAATCACACTAAGAAAGGTATTGTATGCGACAGCAAACAATTTAGTGATCTTTCACTGGAAAGCAAGCAAAGGAGTAACAACAACAAACATGCCTCTGTTCACTAATTAATGCCAAAAACACAATTAACAATATATAAATAGGACATAATGCATCATTCTCTGGGCATCACCGCAAAAATGAAGGGGGGGGGGGGTTGCAAATACAAAAACTCACTGATAATAGTGAGGCGGTCTAGCCTGAACTCCAGTGGGTGGCATAGGTTGAGAAGCCTGAAGGGTATTATTGACTGGAGCTTGGAATGGTGGGCCCGAATGGGAACCCTGATGAGAATTGGCTGGAGCTTGATATTGCAGGCCAGGTTGGGAAGGCTGAAGGGGATTGCCTTGAGCTGGAAATGGAGGGCCAGGTTGAGAGGCCTGAAGAGGATTTGCTGAACCTTGGAATGGTTGGCCAGGTTGAGGGAAGGCTTGACCTGAAAAATTCACAGCTCCTGCAGGATACGGAGGCATCTGCCCATTGTACATGGGAGGTGTTGGGCCAGTATTTTGCCAGGAACTTGGAGCCGCCTGCATGGGCATAGGTGGTCGCTGCATGGCACCTATGCCACCAATTGGCACTGTGTAGTCTCTGCTCTTATCACTGTATGCCTGAATACAATAAGAAAAAACTCCTTAGAGTTGCTCTGAACTTATAAATTTCCAGATATATTATCAACTTAAGGCAACAAAATTTAAAATCAACAGGCCCCCTCGATAAAATACAATACTACATGATATTTTTTCTGAAAAAAAAATTGCATTCAGTTGCAAAGAAAATGTCTTCAAACAAGCAGCAATTTCATTGATTTTGAAAGGGAAGTTCATCATTATGGTGACTTCTTGAATCTTACCTATGCAGGAAGTTACATTTCAAACTTTAGAAGTGTAGAAACCCACAAAATTAGCCCATTCTCTGAAGGCAATCTTCAGGTACCACCCAGCATCGGGTCCCCACGGGAACCACCAATAAATATATAGAAAGGTGTGGTACGGAAACCACCCTAAACTCAAACTATAAATAATTTCACTATGAGATCATACTTCTTCCTATCACAGTTGCAGGGGCATAAGTGAGAACATTGGTTTTAGTTGAATATATTGGGCCCAAGAGTTATTTAAGCATACACTTATTTTAATACCTTAACGACAAGATCAGTATGACGCGAGTATGTGAGATGAATCTTACAGTAACCCCCATCGTAGATGCTATGCCCCTCCAAAGCTCCTTTCGCAAGTTTTGCAGTCGCTATATCTGCATTCAAACATAATGAGATTATCTATGACATTTATATAAAAAAATTAGTAATAAATGGTACCTACAAGTCAAAGCTAGCATGGTACAGCCATCAGATTAGTTTTATTGTTTTATCTATCGTGGTTTCTATGAATAGGAGTGCCTAGAAGATGGCGATCCATGTATCAAAACCATGATGTCAGAGTTAAGAGTAATAGTAGAATTATAGACTTCAGGTTCTTAGATTTTCAGTTTTAGATTTTAAGGTTTAGAATTTAGATTTTAGTATTTTAGAAGCTTGGAGCATGATTTATAGTATAGGTTGACTATGACTACTGTTATAAGGACTATTATTGTTACTAGTACTGCTGCTGCTACTAGCATTACTATTATTATTATGGATGCCCTTATTATTATTATTATTATTATTATATTACTATTACTATTGCTACTAGTATTAATATTATTACTGTTATTAATATATTATTATTGTATTATCATTATCATCATCATCATCATCATCATCATCATCATCATCATTGTCATTGACATTATTCTCATCATCATCACTATCTGTATTATTATCACTACTACTATCATTGATTTTGATATTTGAGATCTCTGATCTCCATGATTTCGGATTTTCATTTCTAGCCTACCCCAATTTATTTGGGATTAAAGGCTTTGTTGCTGTTTGTTTGTTTATTTGTGGTTTCTGGTTGCACAATGAGCTTCCTAAAATCTGGAGGTTCTTGTTATCTGCACAACTGATGATTAATTATGGTGAAATTTGTTCTTCACTTCTAAGAACAACTGCACATTTGGGGAACCACTGACAGGTAGACTGGATCGTTTTAAACCTAATATCTGGAAGTTTCTAGTATAAGAAACCAGTACCAGGATACTGGACCAAAGCTTGGGTTCCTCCATTCTTCTCAAATATAGCTATTTTCTGTACCGCTCCAAATGCAGAGAAAACCTGAAAATTTTGAAAAACATTAAAGTAAATCATTGTAACAGGAAAAGGAGGGTAAAAGAAATTTTAAACATGCTGATTTAGAGAAACAGTATAGACCGTATGTAAGACGTCAACTGTGATAGGATACTGTGCATTTTCAAAATTAGCATGAAGTACATTGCTCTCTAACTCCATCTTCTTCCCATCTGGGCCAGTAACTTGCTGTAGAAAATTAACATGTCTTAATATTAAAACCCAAAAAATATATAACACAATTTTGTTGTACAAGGAGAGAGAGCTGATGTAGTGCAAGGAACAAAACCTGTGCAGTGCCCTCGATTGCAGTAGGATTTACTGGTAGATATGGATTAGTATAATCTCTGCACCAAATTAGAAAACTAAGTTAAAATTCCCTCAAGCTTGTTCTCTTGAAGTGAACATTAAGGACTATTCAATTCACCTCTATAAGAAACTTCCTTAATAAAAATACACACAGACACACATATCTATGAGGAGTGTGTGTGTGTATTGGGATGCAGTATAAACAACAGTGTACTTGAGAGAATGGAATGAAGAAAATTTCAATGCTGTAGCTTTACCTGCTTCGGTGAGACTGGAACTTAATGTTTAGATCAGTATGTGCAGAATATGATATCCGCAGATAACAAGTGTTGACATGCTCCGGAAGTAAATATCTGCCCAGTGTGAAAACAAAAGGCCAATTAACTAACAAGTTGCACTGCCTTGCATGCTAAGCCTCTGGCACCACTCTTATAGACATTTCTCGATGTTGCATAGACAGATTTAAAAGGGAAAGGAAAAAAATAAACACCTCGGTATACTTCTTCCATCCAGAGCATCTCTTGCTGCTGTAGCAGTATCTGTATCTGGGTACTGAACCAGCGCCTAGAGGGAAAAGGCAGATGGATATATCAATGTTACTTTTTGCGAGTCATTTTATTAAAACAAAAAGTAGCTTGTAATAGACACCAAAGACTAATAGCCGAAACATTGCCAGGAATCTAAGCTGATCCTGAAAGGTGGTAACTCCGTTATATTGGCAATGGTCTCATATTGTTTTATCAGTGGCGAAAACCATTCACATGACACTCAAATAAACAAATAGCACATATAAACGAACCTGGAAACCCATAGTCTTTTCAAATGTAGCAAGTTTTTGCACAAATCCAAAGGCAGAGAAAACCTGAAATATTTCAAAGAAGACCACAACTGTTGACTAAATTCGAATTAGGAAGCGGAAATACACAAGAGAAGCACCAAATCTGGCAAATAACCAGATAATAAGTTATATAAATGCAAAAGGCATCAATAGAATAAGACCGAGATGCAAGTTCTATTATGCAGAAATAATACAACACAAAATATGCAAAAATGCAGAAGCAGACATTTCAAAGTTGGGGAGTTTGACCTCAAAAAAGGAGAGCTTTGGTAAATGTGAAGGTGCCCTACATTTGAATTACGGATAGCGATAAATAAAAGTAGTAAATGATAATTCTTGGGATAATAAATCACAAGAAATTCATATAAAATTAGGTATGAGGTTGCAAAACAAACATGGTATCTCTCCAATTGAAGATGCTGGTAAGACTCCAAGATAACATTATGCCTGCTCAACGACGCAAATTACGTTACTACCAAGCAACAATTAATTAATCAGCAGCTAATGTTTCACATATATCCTTGCAGATTTGAAAGTTTCATCTTACCCATGAAAAGTATAAAATAAACATTATCCCAACCCACCCCCACCCCCTCTTACAAATTGAAGTTACACAAAGTTTCTCTTGTTAAAGAAGAAAATAGTTAAATATTTACGTAAACTATATAGACCTACATGACGGGCAAAACAGATGATCTTTCAACTTTCAAGAGTCTGCAAGAAAACACGTGATACATTGATCTAATTGATTACTAAAAATGTGAATATCCTTCCTATGCCTAAAGTTTATGATACTACGCACAAAAAAGAAAGAGTACAAATTAAACAAGACAACATTTTTATGAAATAAAATTTCTCAGCACTAATAGGTTTTTGCTTTTCAAAAACAAAAATAAAAATTAATCAAAATTATAAAATACTATCATTAACATTCCCATGACACCCCAAATATATGCTTAAATCCTCTCAATAGGTATTTCTTCTGCATGGAATGGATATGTTTTTCTATTTCCAGTTCCATCCTAGGACTAACAAACAAATGGAAAGAGAGAAATAAAGCAAGCTAACATATAAGGATATTTTGAGTCATTTCACATATACTTCTGGTTTGCAGGTTTTTTATGTAATTTGGCCAGAGCAAGAAGGTGATAACTTACCAGATGCAATACATCAATGCTGACATCACCAGCTTCGACACCTTCTATAGTAACGAGAAGCACATTACCAACAGATTCTCCAACAGTCTTGCTATGCACGATTTCTTGTCTATTTGAGTACTGGATGTAGACTGTTTTCCCTCTGATTTGTGCTGGATCTGATGAGGTGGCATAGTATGAAACCATCGCTATAGCCTGGTTGAGCTCAGCCTGAAAGTAGTACAAATTTAATGACTCAATGGATGAGCAAAATTAAGTACCCTATAAGGTCCGCAGTTGCACCTATTCTACTTTGTATGTATTGATCAAACCATGGTGGCTGAAGTATAACTTAGAGGATGATTCGACTTAACAAAACAATGCATCAATTTAATGTCATTTGGTTATTAGATGTAAACAGGCACAATAAGGTAAACAGAAAGAGGCACAATTTTATCAAATCAACTTCAGTTTGGATCTTCGACTCGTAGATACACTATTGAGCCTAGAAGTAACTTTGTATTTGCAGAAATCACCAAGAATCTGAGTGATAAAGCACGAATCGAACCCAATATACACTCAACTCACAATTGATTGGAGCAGCCAAGCCAAACAAATCACAAAAAATAAAGAGAAAAAGCGAAGTGATAAGACAATATAAATCAATATTTACGAATTCAACGAAGGCCTGATTGCGATTGGCGCCGACATTGCACTTGGTGTCAACGATGGGACCGAAGGGCTTGCAGAGCTCGGCGAGCTCCTCGGGGGCGCATTCCCAGGGGAGGTTTCGCAGATGGAGCACCTTTGAAGGCGTCTGAGTGTACCGGAACTGCTGCTGCCCCGCCGTCGAGGAGGAAGAAGACGACATCGCGGAGCCCGGAAAGCGACTTAGGGTTTGGGTCGAGAAATTCGGTTTTACGGGCTCTTTATTCGGGGGAGAACTTTTTGGATCAGAAGATGGATTTTCCTTTTTTTGCTCTTATAAAAACGGTTTCTCCTTAAGATTGAACTTTCATCTTTTTAGTTAATAAGTTTGGATCGATTTGTTTGTAAGTTTATTTTCTCAAACAGTGAAATTAAATTAATATATTTATAAGTTTATTCACTAATACACTTGTTTTAATGTTGAACTGATTTAGCGCTTTATATTTTTTGTGTGTGGAGTGATCCTAAATTTATGAATTTGCTCAGTGCTTGAAATTAATGATTTAAAAGATCAATAAGATGTGTATGTGAGTCATATCTATTATTTTTTTTATTATCAACCTCAAAATCGACTGACATAGCGCATCAAGTCGGATTTCGTGTGATTGTCATTGACTAGTAAGATCGAACTGATCTGTTTATAAGTTCATCTTCTAGATCAATAAATATTGAGTTAATCTGTTTGTAAGCTCATCTTCTATCTCTCTATGGAGATTGATCTGATTTGTTTGTAAGATCATCTTTTGGAGTTGTAAAGAATGAAATGATCTGTTTGTAAGTTCATTTTTTACTATTCCATTTAGAATCAACTGATCTGTTTATAAATTCATTTCTCACTATTCTACATAAATTGAACTGATCTGTTTGTAAATTCATCTTTCACTATTCCATCTAGAATGAACTGACATTTTGTAAATTCATTTCTCACTATTATACATAAATTAAACTGATTTGTTTGTAGGTTCATCTTTTACTATTTTACTTAAATTGAATTGATCTGTTTGTAAGTTTATTTTTCACCATCTCTCAAAAATTAAACTGATCTGTTTGTAGGTTCATCTTTCACTATTTTACTTAAATTGAACTAATATGTTTGTAAGTTCAATTTTCATTATATCGTAAAGATTGAACTGATCTGTTTGTATGTTCAATTTTCATTATATCGTAAAGATTGAACTGATATGTTTGTAAGTTCACATCTCACTATCCTACTTAGGTTGATTTGATTTGATTGCAAGTTCAGTGTATTTTCACAGTGACTCCAAACACTTGAACACTCAACCACTTGACCATCGTTTAATTATAGTATTTTCTTTCCCTTTTTGAGATCCAGAGATGCCTCGAGAATAAGAGCCTAAAATAATTAACGGTAGGGGATTGCGCCCATCGGAATCTACAAAAACTCACAATCTCTAAAAAAAATCCCAAATATGCATTCCATAATCATAATATACTCTAGATGCACGCTTAGAGGATCTCTGTGTCCTTCTTTCGCAGCCCATCACCACCGAGCGGTAAGGTACTAATTAATATAAATTAGTACCTTACTAAAGTGTTGCTTGTGGGCTATTAGCTCAGTCGGTTAGATCATCGAGCTAGGGCGACAAATGAGTCGAGTGAGTTGAACTTAGTTTAAGTTTGGTTCAAGAAAATTTGAGTTGATTTGAGTCGAGTTTGTAAAACACTTTGAGTGAAAAAGCTAGTTCAAACTCGATTCGTTATTGTTTGAGCAAGCTCGCGAGCTGGCTCATGAGCCAATATATGTGTGTTGACTCAATTTGATATTTAGTTTTAGTACATCTACAAAATTGATACATGAGTTGGTATAAATTTATTATATATCAACAAACTATATTTTTAATAATATATTTTGCTACAATAATTTGAACATATGGACCAGCTAAAAAACTATCGAGTTAAATATATGAGTCAAGTCATGAATGAGTAAAAGAAATCATTAAACCATTGAGATGAGATGATGAGATGATGAGATGATGAAAGATGAATTATCGGATTAGGGTTTGACAAAAAAAATATAAATTATTATTATTCGAACCGATTTGAGCCGTGAGTCAGGTCAACCTTAACTCAAACTTAGTTCATTTAACTATCAAGTCAAATTAGCTTGAACTAAATTAACTCAAATCAAATTAAATTAGTTCGAGCCTGAAATGAGCTCAACCCGAGCTAAGCTACAAGCCCGCTTTTTTGTGCAACCCTACGTCGAGCTAATAACACAGTGGTCGCCGGTTCAAGACTCGCATGAGCAAATATTTCTTATCATATGCTTTTTCTGATTTCTGCTTCTTTCAGACTCCATCGAAGAGAATTGAGTGGGACTTTGACAGTTAGGCTCAGGCAAAGAGAAAAAGAATGAAGTATGAGAATTGAGAATCCAACGGAGATATTCTGCGATACTGGCTAGTGGTGTGATTTTAAGTTTTTAAAATTTAGAATATTCCGGAGAAACCTTTTTGTTGTTACGAAACAGATGGCTGATCTTTATATATAACTAGTATTTTATCCGTGCGTTATTTCGATGATATTTTTCAAAAATATAAAAATTCATATTTTTATGTGAAAAATAAGGAAATAAAAATAAAAATAATAGTAATTAATATAAATTTCAATCATGAATACATAATTAATGCAAAATAAATATAAATTGAAAGAAAAATTAACATTCAGCGTTTAAGAAAAATTAAAATTCATAATTGATGACAATCTAAAAAAAAGAAACAAAATAGAACAATTGTACTACTAAATTATGTAGCATTTCATGTAACAAACAAAATTGAGAGAAAATTCTAACTTCACACAAATGGTCATAGAGATAGTAATATTATTTGATGAATAATTCAATCCGATGAGTGATATTAGTTCTAAAAATTTAATAAAAAATTTGAACCGTTGTAGTATCAGAACACATATGTGCTTATGGAGTAGAGATAGAAATTTTATATACTATATATATAACGGAAGATTGACGTATTGAAAGCATTTTTGTTGACAAAAATGACCCAAAAAAGAAAAATGAACGCCTTCTGGAGCTAAAATATTTCAATTTAAATTCGTCATTCAAAATTAATTGTTTCATATCTTTAATAAATATGGCCTCATTTATGCTCCTACATTATAATTTTTACATTTGCTTAAATTTACTAGCTATATACCGCGTTGCAGCAGAATTTTTTATCTAAACATTAAAATATTATAAGATAAAAAAAATTCACATTTATCTAATATTAAATTATAAATTCATCAAATTATAGAGAAAATATATAATAAAGACTATATTTAATCTTGGATGAGATTTTTGCACAATATGAGTTAATGATTCATGATTTTTATGGCAAGAAAAGTAAATTATTCTAACATATTTTATCACTATTAATTTCTTATCAAATATGCACAAGGTTGCTAAATAAAAAAACAAAAATTATGAAAATAATAGTATATAAGGGAAAGAAATGGAGAGCAAGAGGGGATCAATGGACGCGATCACATACGTTTGATCAACCAACAATAAATATTATCCGTCTAATTGAGTGATAAAATGGATATAAAAAAAATTACCATGATAAAAAAATGGACCTTCCAATTTTAAATACTTTATATAATAGTATAAATATAGATATGTCATAAATCAAACAAATACATATTTCACCATATAAAATGGTTCCCAGCTCAGAATTGCTGAGAGCTCGGCATCCCCCGACAATCTATTTGGATAACACAGAGTAAAGAGGAAATAATATAAAAGAAAGAAGGGAAGGGAATGTATTAGAAAGAAAAATTATAATATTTCACGTTTTATTTGGTTTATATTGTTAACTTCTGTTACACTCTAATTTGAGAAGTAATAAAATATAAGTGTTAAGAGTTACAAGAGATTAAATGTAACCTTCATTAACATTAACTTTCCATTAAGTTTCGAACCATAAAAATAATAATGATTTTTTTCTCGTCCTTTCTCTTCCTTTTTCTACTCGTCATCCAAACAAGGTGTAAGAGGTCTTAATTCGTGAATAATTTGATTATTCTGAATACAAAAGCTTCTTAGATAATATGATAATTGGAGTTATACTACGGTGAGTAGAGGAATACAAAATATATTTTATACTTCACGTTATGTTTCTTATTTTTGAATTCAAAAAATCAATTCAACCGTTTAAATTGATTTTCATATTAAAATATATTTAGAGATTACATATTATATTTTAAAAAAATTTCTATTTTTTGAGGATAGAAAATTATTATTATTGAAAATCATTATATCAATACATTTTCTACCCCTAAAAGATTTTTTTTTTTAAACTTAAAATTTGATCTTCAAATATTTTTTGAAATGATGGGATCCATATTTTTAATTTAAAAAAAATACAACACAAAAGATAAAGTAATTTGTACTTAATAATTTAATAATTCACTGTAACTCATAATAATTGAGAATCAAAGCCTTTAGTTTTTTGGGCGGAGACAATCAGACAATTTCTGCGTGGGGGACTTCGTAATTTACTATTTTTTTTTACACCCGGAGCCTGTGTTATTCAAAATCCAAGTTCGCTCAGGTAACGCGCCCACTCGAGAACATCAAGTGCGGATCCAAGTCCAACTATCCTGCTGAATAGCGAATGGTCGAATAGAGTGGTGGTAGGTTGAAGACGGGAGCAGAGAAAATGGCTGCGAGCACCTATTCGCCGGCTCAAGGCGCTGAGAGGAGGCAGCGCCAGCAGCAGATGCGCCGCCTCTCCATCCAGTCCGACTGGGAACGATCCGACGGCCGCTCTTTCATCCAGTGCCGCGCCGCTTGTTCGTTCTTTACTTTTTCTATCACCTTTATTTTCTTTTCGTTTTCTTGTCTCTTGTTACTGCAGTTAGTGCATAGTTGGTGAAAAAGAATTGGATGTTGAAATTTAACCAAACCAGTTTGTTTCTTGTCCAGTGTCGCTGGTACTGTACCATAATACTTTGTAGTCATTATTGGTAATCAGAAACTAGATGAAAACTTAGTTGTCATCTAGTTTCACATGCTTTCTATTGCTTGCAGTTCTTCAAACAGGTGCTGGGAATGCCGCATCAGGGTCAGCATATGCTGAGTTCGGGGCGACTAAGGTTATTGTGTCAGTGTAAGTTATATTTCTTGTTTTCTTACTTACATATTAACTTTATAGTTCCTGTTATTCTGTGCTAATGATCTTTATGAGTAGTCACTGTGCCTACAAAAATGTTGCTCATTTTGTCAACCAGCAGGGTGCTGTTACTGGATTATGTATGATTTTACAGTTTTTTGAAGCAGGGTACTGTTACTGGATTGTGTACATGATTTGACTGCTTTTATCGATTGGCATTGTACTGTTACTTGTTATGTTCACTTCTTTGTTCGTCTTTCCTTTCCTTGTCCAGTGTTGCACCAAATAGAGCAAATAGGACCTTACTTCGGTTACATTATTTAGATTTAATTTGGGTCACACAGGAGCGCACAAGTTAAATGCTCCAGCACTTAATTGTAGCCTTTAGTAGCTAAACAATTAATCTATTTGAAAATAAATTTGGTTTAATTGAGGCCCGCTTTTTGCTAATCCTACATTTACATAAATCGTTCCTCACTCGAGTAATATTTGGTTATTTCCCTTCTTTTTAATTAACAAATAGGTTTGGACCTAGAGAAAGTAAGAAAGCTATGATGTATAGTGATATTGGTAGGCTAAACTGCAATGTGACCTTCACAACTTTTGCTACATCTGTTCGTGGACAGGTATTCCTGATATTTTATCAAATTTGCAAACTTAATCAATAATATGCAACCAATTTTTTTAGAAAATTTATATATGAACAGAGGAAAGGTATTCATATTTTGTTTCATAGTAGGCTAATCCAATCACACAAACAAGGGGCAATCTCTCTAAATGTTGCCAGAGTTGGAAAAAATGCTAAATGTGCTTTGAAACAATTTATTTGGGATCTTTGATCTTTTTATAATTTCGGATTGAATTTCATTTCTAGCCTACCCCAATTTATTTGGGATTAAAGCTTTGTTGTTGTTGTCGTTGTGGTTTGAAACAAAATATTTTTGTTTTACACAGGCCTAATTAGGTCCCATGCCTAATAAATAATTGGAAATTTTCAGGGGTCTGACAATAAAGAGTATTCCGCGATGCTACACAAAGCATTGGAGGGGGCAGTAATTCTAGAAACCTTTCCCAAAACGACTGTTGATGTGTTTGCATTAGTGCTAGAATCTGGCGGAAGTATGTCAGTTTTCTTATTTTTTTTTTCTAAAATTTTTTGTTTTAAAATAAAAATAAAGAAATGGCAAAATCTTTACAATGGTTCATTCTTTGTCATATAAGAGAAGGAATGTCAGGCAATAAACTCCTATCTTGAAATTTACTTTTTATGGAGAAGTTCAAAACCTGGACCCTGAATAATGTATTGAAAACCTCAATTTAATCCTGCTAGTTGATCATTGTTCGTACATAATTGATCATCTTTTAAAAAAAAATTTTACTGCAGGTGACTTGCCAGTAATTATATCTTGTGCAAGCCTTGCCTTGGCTGATGCTGGAATTATGATGTATGACCTTGTTTCTTCGGTCTCAGTGGTACATAGTTTGGAAACTGTTTTAACACCTTTATGAAACCTAGTTTTGAATTCTGAGATTCGTTGACTCTCACTCTTTCCTCTGTTGGTTTTTTCTTTTGCTTGATTAGTCCTGCATAGGAAAAAACATTTTGATTGATCCCACAAATGAAGAGGAAGTATGCCAGGATGGTAGCTTGGTGCTTGCATGCATGCCTGCCCGAAATGAGGTCACACAACTCATTCTTACTGGAGAGTGGTCGGTGCCAAAAATCAACGAGGCATGTCTTTTTCACACAACTCACTCTTAACCTTATTGGTAATGTAAACTGACTCATACTTTCCTAAGGAGCATAAGAGCCAAGAACATATAAATCCCTATAATAGCCAAGCAAGTAGCAACTATTAAAAATAAATTGCCAAACTATAAAGATTATAGGTTACCATGGAAAATGAAGTAACACGCAATGACATCTGATGCATAGATAATTAGATGACTCTAGGTGTTATAGCCTCAGACCTGAATCTTCTCATTTCTTGTACGGACTCTGTTAAGTTGTTTCTTGCCTGAACTCTGTTAAGCAGGCTATGGAGCTTTGCACGGATGCTTGCTTAAAACTTGCTGGTATCATGAGATCTTGTTTGAAAGAATCTGCTAACTTGTCGAACTAGTTTTATGTCACTTCTGTCTATGTTTTGATGTAATTTTGAGCATTTTCTAGCTTTTGTATTTTACTGGTAGGTATGATAGACCTATATATATGACTTTATTTGCTGTAGGCTTGCTAATATGTTTAAATTGTAACTTCAAATTCATCTTTGTTTAGAAAGTTATATTTAAATTTTGTATGGAATTTTTTAACGAAAAGAAACTTTCACTATTGTACCAGTAGTGTTATACACCTGGTGTTTACTGTTTAGTTCTGATTATAAAAGAACTGAGTTCCTTTTGTTGAAGCTTAAAACAAAAAAGCTCGAAACAACTATGTTGCAATATTCACAGCACCAAAAAAATATATTGATATAAATAAAATGCATGTCAAACGAAAATAAGTTGATGAAAAAAAATATTGCAGCATACGGATTCTAAGGTTCTTACATGCCCATTTTTCTAGTCTTTTTCAAACATTTTGTGCTATTCTTCTAAAAGCGACAGAAATGTTTTTTTTTTCCCAAATCGTAGGAAAAAAAAGAAACGTTAGTAATATCGAATTCACATGTGGATAATGAAAAAACTCACAGATTACATTTTTGGATTGCTTTTCCAGTAAATTATGCCTAGAACGTCAACTCATCCTTGTAAGCTGTGTTCTAAAGCATGCCCAGATTCAATTGATTGGGGAACTCTTGGTGCTGTCACACCAACTAAAGATCATGGTTATTCATGGCAATTGTGGTAAGTGAGAATAATTTATTTATGATAATTTCTTAAACTATGTAAAATTTCATTCATAAAATTTTTGGTTAGTCATAATGATGTATACATTTAAAGAATGAAATGTAGAAAGGGGGAGATACTGACTGTACTGGTTATAAATGTAAATATAGGTAATTGCTGGGCATTCTCAGCTGTTGCTGTTATTGAAGGGATAAATCGAATCAGAACAGGACAACTAATAAGTTTGTCGGAGCAAGAGTTAGTTGATTGTGTTAATACTTGTTGGGGTTGCGGTGGAGGATAGGAGGACTACCCCTTTAAATTGGTGGTTGAATATGGTGGCATCATCCATACACTAGTGGTACTGGTGAGAAAAATCAGAAGTGTAATTCTACTAAGATAACAGACCATGGAGCGGTTATCAGACTAGTGAGTCAGCTCTGATGAACACCGTTGCGTGTCAACCCGTCTCCATATCGATTGATGCAAGAGGTTCAGATTTCCAATTCTACTCTAGTGGAATATTCACAGGACCATGTGGAAGAAGTTTGAATCATGCTGTCCTTCCAGTTGGATATGGCACATCTAACGGGGCCAACTATTGGATAGTAAAGAACTCTTGGGGTATGGATTGAGGTGATTTTACATAAAAATGCAGAAGGATATTTCAAATACTGAAGGTCTGTGTGGCCTGGCCATCGTGCCTTCTTTTAAATTGTCTGATTAATTTTAATTGAGAAAAACAATTTAATATCATGAATAATAAAATAATTATACAAAAAAATTTAAATGTGAAATCTCATAAAGAAAATTTTTTATCGCTATGATTATTTATTATTTTGACTTTTATTTTTTGTTATTTTTAATAAATAAAAGATATTATTTTAATATTTTTATTTAATACCTAATTAGTTAATGAGTTTAAATCCGATAAGCTACTGAATCTGATTACTAACTCCTTAATCAAAATCCTACATCCGCCAATGCCTGACGATGTTGTCTTAGCTTGTGTTCCTCCATTTCCCCCAATGATTTTTCAAGATTGCTCTCTTTAGTAAAAAAAACTTTGATATTGTTGTGTCCATTCAAAAAGAGCCTTCTTATAGAAACAATGACCCTCAATCAACCTTAGTGCTAACTTCTATTTAACGAAGTGAAATTATTTTTTAAAGAAGTCATGCCAAGCAGAATTAGATACATGCTTTTAAAATTCATTGTCATAGATATTGGACCTAAAATTCTATAAGTCGAATTTAAATATAATGTTCATGCAGCAACACCAACTAGCTTAGCTTTAAGTATTGGAGCTTTGATAATATCTAAACTGCTTTCTTTCCTAAAAAAAAATGTAAATTACTTTCAGCCTTTTCTAGACTATCATTTATATACACGGAATGCATAGAAAAGATAAAATACTGTATTTCCAAAAACATGTCAGACCAGGTTCAGCCCAAAAGTTCTTTTTCTGAAGTAACCGGCGGTCCAGCGCAAAGTCTATTATAAAATTTTATTTAATTAAATTGAAAAAAGTGAATATAGACGAGAAGAAAAAGAGAAAAAAGGGGAAAAAGAGAAATTGGAATACAAGCATAATCCTTAAATTTATATGTGAATCGGAACCTCATCGGTAGATGGAGACTTCAAAATTCAAAAGTGATAACAATTCTTGCCTCTGTGAAGATGCATCTAAAACGAAATAATTAAATCAAATAATTACTAGCTCTCATATGCATCAAGATTTTCATTATTTATTTTCCTATAAAAAACTTTGAATTTGCTGGTTTGCCATCAAACCGTTGGAATATTTTTCAATATTTATTTTATTTAGGACTTAAAATAAATAAATAAATCAGAATTTAATATATTCTTTCCAATTAAAAAACTCAGCTTATTTTTATGAATTAATTGAATAAGACCAAATAAAAAAGTATAAGACAAGTATATCCGCCTTAAGGATATAATGATGCATTTATGCAGAGTTACCATTTACCCATCTTTAAAATTCGATCTTCGAATAAATGTCTCAACTCATCTCCAAATAACACGGTCACTAATCAGATGATGATCATATCTAATGAGCTAGTATCAAAATATATAAATATATTTGTGATAAATTATTTTAAATATTGAAGAAATTATTTAAACCGGGAGATCCAATACTACACTCCCGTTTTACTACCGCCAAAAGCATTTCAAGCATCCTCACATGGACAAGAAGCTTGGAGACTAAGCACAAACTATGTAATAGCTGTAAGCATTGATAGTACATAATAAGATATTTAATCCATAATAGTTTTTGCAAATTATTTTCCACCGTTAAACTGAATCAATTTAGTTTTAATGCATAGAGAGAGGACTCGGTCAAGTACCCATGTTAGACTTAAATTCGCATCCCCAAATGTGAGCCGGGTTCATACTATTGTTTGAACTTGGATTCAACTGTGTTTAACACATAAAACGATTAGTCAACCATCGACAAAATTATCATCCTGCTCTGCACCCTTCAACCAGACCGCTTCAATAATAATACACAAGGATTTATAGATGTGCTCGAGAAAACACTTGCCCAGGATGACCAAATAAACAACACCAACATGATTGTCGAAAATTATATAGAAACTAAAATAAATAGAATTCATCACTAATATTATATATCTGTTATAAAAAGAAAAAAAGAAGAGAAAAAAGCCAGTACTACAACATAAATGTCTCCATTGCTCAAGCCATTGAGGGCAAAAATAAAAACAGTAAAAACAAGAGGGGGAAAAATGTAAAAAAAAAAATCCCTAACCAGATGTCAAGACCACTAAAGTGACTTACATACAACAATGCAGGGTGTAAATCTAGAGTTCAGCACTTCCCCTCCAGTTTTTCTTGCGTCTGGGATGAATGGACACAGTTCGCTTGAGTGTCTTCTTTGTTGCATGGACCGCTCTGTCAGTAGCCTCAGCAGCAGATTCTGCTGCCTGTTCAATAGTCCCCTCCGCCATGTTCAGGCTCTCTGTAGCTGCCTCTGTTACCTTCCCAGTAGGCGTACTCGCGCTGCTACTCCCATACCTATCCACCAGTAGGAGAACTACACAAGTCAGTTACTGAAAATAATGTACTGACAAATGATCTTTGATGCCTTGATTTGGGGCGCTAGAATTGGAATTAACTATCAAGGAGTTATCCATTGACCATTCTGTACATTTCCATGTGATGATTACACAAAGGTGAATGTAGGCAGTGTACAACACTAAACAATTCCAACGGGTTACAATGATCAGATAATCATCCAATGATGGTTATCCAATCCTGACAATTCTTCTTTTTAAAAAAAAAATTACTTTAGTTATTAATTTATTTCATTATTCTTCCCAAACCCAGTTTTTTTCAAGTAGGGAAGTTGTTAATATAAATAAATAAGAAATCAGCCAGTAGAGCGCCCCCTCTCATACATTTTCCAATACTGTTTCATTACCTGATTCTTTCTTAATTTCTGGTTTCAGTAAACATTCACCAAATTAAAAGTTGTTGCAAAATTAAAACTTTGTGCTTCCTTATCGTCTTAGTTATTATTATTTAGCTCTGACAATAACAGTTATATGGCCGCGTCATCAATTTTATGTCATGTGTCATATGTGCATCAAATTAAACAGATGATAGACCATGCAAACATTTTTCTAGCAACCTTGTAGAAACCCCCAAGTTAGTTAATTGAAAAGATAAAAAGAAAGGAACCACCTTCCACAAAACAAAGTATGTACTATGTAGTTAATAATCAGCGGTCATAATTTTTCAAGGAGAGTATTACCAAACGCACAAGTATCCTATTTTGAAATTTAAAGTTAAAGAAGAGATTCAAATTAAACAAACCTAGATTCAGGGCTAAGTTTGAACCAGGCCAGCTTAGCCCATGTGCGGACCATATCCCACCGGCTCATCAGACCGGTGAAACCGATGGCCCGCTCGACCGGTCGGGGCGACTCGCCAGATGACGCCTCCGATCTCTCCTTCCCATCGCGATCTTCGTCTCCGCGCGTATTTTCCGACAAACCATTTGATTGAATTACCAGAGAACAGGCGATAAGAAATAATACGACTAAAGGAATTATTTTCGCCATTGTCGGTTCGATAGAGAGAGAAAATGGAGAGACGAATATAGTATGGCGGGTTTGGAGGGGGCGATCTACGTGGACAACATGTGAAGGACACGTGGCAATATAAGTCGTACATGTTCAAATTGCGCTTTGAACTTTTGACTGTGGAAATATCTGGTAAATGGTAATCAATAATTAATTTACATTTTTGCCTAGCTACATGTAAAAGAGGGCTGTACTGTATTTAGGCTGGTATTTGATTCTGGCCCAAATAAAATGCCACCTCTAGTAAACTTGTTTCAATGTTTCTATTTGACAAGCTGGCCCAAACAGGATAACACGTGATATGCTGGTGCACTTGTGTTTGAGAAATGGGCCCACTTTGAACATTCAAAAGAATTATATTATTTAAGTTACTTTATTGCATGAAAAATGGGATATCATGAACATACAATCCAAAATTACTTTCTTTTTAACTGTAAAATTAGATATCGGAAAGACTGAGCAATTCTTTAACTATAAAAAAAAATTTTAAAATGGGAAAAATGAAAGTAGATTTTGCTGATCGGTATTACACTAACAAAAGCTTATATATTAACTAATTACGATTAATTTATATTAATTGTATTAATTTACTTAAAATTTCATAAAATTAATTAATAAATATTTAATTATTTTATTCAGATTAGATTTCATTATCCCGTGATCCAAGCATATTTGGTCGAATCAGATCAAAGAATTTTTAATTTAATTCTAATCAAATTAGATCTGACCAGATTAATAAAATAATAATAATTTGATTTGAACCAAATCCATTGACACCACTGAGGTACATACAAATGACAAATTTAACCCTTTTTAAAGGCAATAGCGAAGGGGAAAGTAGTTGCGAGATAGGCGGGCCTAACTTCATTCCTTTTTTCCAGTTAGGAAGTTCATCTGCTCATTGATTTTCCCCATTTTACCTAACTATCATTTGAAATGGTAACAAAGATGAACAGATGTTCATACTGTATAATTGATGTTTTGTTTTTTTCTTCAGAAAGATGATAAAATATTATAGAACAAAACAATTCTTTCTTGAATAGAATCCAAGAGATCAAACGCATGTTTCCTTGTCTTTCACTTATCTGAAGCGTAACGGAGAGTATTAGACAACCTATCACACTCATTTTAACCCCTCATTTCGTGTATATACACAGAGTCACAGAGAGAAAGAGAGAGCTAGAGAGACAAATGCACAATTCAATCAGAGAACACACAACTTTAAGTTGTTTCCCTCTTCTCCGTCGACACTCTTCACAAAACCTTTCTCACCGGTACCGACGCCTCACCAATGACACCTCAGATTCAGGTACCGTGACCATAATGGTGGGAAAAGAGAAGAGAGTCTTTCACGTGGACCAATATGTGCTCGACACGTATCTGTTCAAATGCTTGATGAAGCTTACCAAGATGAATGGTAATTTGAAAGAAATTTGTGGGTCTGAGTGCAAAAGTTTGGTTTTTCTTGATTTGGACGCCATTTTGTTTGAACACATGCTTTGGTTGGTATCCGAGAAGTGCTCAACTTCCACCTGTGATCCTAATTTGATGCTTGATATGAGAGAGATTGTTGATTTTTATTCGCAATGAATTAATTTATCCTTCTTTCGTTTTAATTTTGGCTCATGTTTAGAAGTTCTTGTCAGCTAGCACAAAAATTACTATCATCTGAGCTTATTCTCTACTTGAATGCATAGTTGTTGAATCGTATGTTGTATCATGAATCAATATATTTTGTACCGTATTATGTATCGTGTATTGTATCGTATCGTTAAGGTATATTAAATTTATCTTAAAATAAGTTAAAATATTCAATTATAACATGTAGTGAAATTTTTTCATCTAAAAATCATTGTAAAACAACTTTCAATTGTATTTATGTTGTATACTATATATGTAGGCTATGAACATAAGCACCACTACTATTTTTAACTCAAATAATGATCCAAATAACACACATCATGAATTTATACGATACTAAAAAAATTACCTTCTTTTAATCAACCACAATCACATATAAGTTATGTATATATTATTTTAGAAAAGAAAAACGATTAGGGAAATTGACCATATATAATGAATATAATTTCAATATAGATAATTATTTATGACTAGTATATTAGACATAAAGTGAAATACAGATTAATTAATTAACTAGACCTACAGATGAAATATAAAATAAAAAGAAAACAAAAAAATAAAGTGAAAAATAATGCAAGCCCATGCCCAAGTCAAACAGCACCTTCTTATAAAAGGGAAGTCTCTAACGTCGTGGTCCCACAAGTCAGGTTTGCCCCCTCCCGTCTCTCTGTTTTGGGTAGAGGTGGCAGAACCCGACCCAACCCGCTCGGATCTGAACCCGATCCGATCTAATTTTTTAAGAAAGTCAAACTGACCCGATCCGACCCGACCTGACCTGAGATCAAATGGTCTTTAATCCAATCGAAATCTATCAACGATCTGAAAAAACACAACATATAAATTGACCCGACCCGACCCGGTCCGACCCGACCCGACCCAATCCAATTTCTTCTAAAAAGTCAAACTGACCCGACCCGTCTGATCCGAACCCGAACCCGACCCGACCCGCCCGATTGCCACCTCTAGTTTTTCGTGATGAAGGTAAGCGAAACATAGTTAAATCGATTTTTAACTCTCCATCTCTCTGTCGAAGGGCAGGTGTCGAAGCGATCAGGATTCTGACGGTTTTCTGATCGTCCGATACAAAATCACGGTTCGCATCGTCGGTCGTCAAACTCATATCATACCGTATGATTCGTATCGTGAATTGTACGGTACTGAAATCACTGCTGGAATGTATTGCGAACAATAACAGATAAGGTTGTATTGTCCTTGTTCCCGTCTCTAAGTTTTAGGTAGAAATCTGAAAATAGCAATGTAAATAGAAAATCTAGAAGGCAAATAAAAAGGCTTCATATGTTATTTTCTTTTTCTATATCTATATTATAGTTGGAGATCTAATTTGAAATCTAACGAAGTCATTTTCACATAAATATAATTCACATTAAAAAAAGTAAATGACAGCATCTCCTTTATCAAACTCATGAATTTCTGATAGACCATTTGCATTTGATGATGGAAAATAAAATATTTAAATTGATCAACAATTACTAATGTCGATTTTAAAAAAGGAATAATTCAACTTTTGATTCTAAAACTTTCTTGAAAAAACCAACGTGGTGCTTACTCTTATTAAAAAAATATTTTGATCTAAATTATTTATACTTTGAAAATAAATATATTAAAATATTCTTGAATAAAAGTTTTTCAAGGACTATATTTTTCTTTCTAAAGTTTAGAGATAGAGTTAATTTTATGTCAAAAGTTAAAAAAATTATTTAGTGCACTTTAAAGTTAAAGTACCAACTTGATATAAATAAGAGTTTAGGGATCAAGTTGATAATTTTATAAAAGTTCAAGGACTAGTGAATTCTAAAAAAAAATTATACAATTCGAAGACTTTTTTAAATAGCTCGACTATTATCTTCCTATATTTACCAAATTGATATTGAGTTCATTGGAAAGGACTAGGTGTCAATGGGTCAGGTCATGTCGAGTTCAGGTTGGGTCACATTATTTTATTATTATTTTTGATCTGATCCGAATCCGACCCGATTAAATTCGGGTCAAATTTTTTGATCCATATCCGATCCGATCCGTGTAAAATAATTAAATATTTTTATATAATTTTAAACAATAAAATATTAATTAATTTATAATTAATCTTAATTAGTGTATATTTAAGCTTTAATTAGTACTAAATCACAAAATTATTTCAAAAAATATAATTAATCGGGTCAGATCGGGTTCGGATCAACCCGACCCGACCCGATTCGGATCAAAAAATTGAATTCATACCTGATCCATTTATCTTCGAGTTGGATCGAGTTCGAGTCGGATTAACCCGTTGGGTCGGATCAAGAATTGACAACCCTAGACAAAACCATCGAAGTTGGGCGGGCCATTATGTACACCAACCGTATCAAAAATTTATATGGGTAGTATAATTATTATATATTTAAGTTAGAGGAAGTTATGGTGCTAAATAATTGCTACAAAATGTTGACTAACAATTTTTTTATAAATAACTTTTACATATATTCTTTTAAATAAGGCCTTTATAGAAACTAAGGCCCGAATAGCAGTTATAGATTAAATAATTAGAAATATAAAATTTAAACATACTTTCAATAAAAGTTTTATATTAAACAAAATTCTAACACGTTTTTTTTTTAAATATCAAAGATGCATATACTTATAAGCAATAAAACTGAACACATAATAATTTATAAATGATAATATAATTTTTTTGGACCATTTGAAGAGTTAATTTTATCTTACGTATATTATACTTATATATATTTTTTAAATGAGGAGACACAAAAATTATACACGAGTCCTTAAATCAAAGTAGATGAAGAGATTTAAATAAACTCAATAATAGAGTATTGTTGATGTGACATAGCTAAAAAATATAAAATTTTAACTTTTTTTAATGTATTTTGAATAAGAAATTCATTATTATCTGAGTCCTTTGATTAGTATGTACACTATGGTGTTTATGTAACATGACAAATTTCTTATAGCATCTCCCATTTATGTGCAAAGGAATACAATTTTCAATTACATCGGTGTTTATGCTTACATTTTTGTTCAATTTTCAGGTTAAGGTTATTTAAAAATGTAACATAAACTTGTACAAGTTTTTGCAAGTGGTATGAATGTTTTCTTTCCAAAGTTCCCCCAAAAAAACTCTCTTTACTATGTGTGACAATTAATATCTTTGTGAAATTGAAAATAAAATTTTAAGAATAAAACCTTACGGAACTGAGTACAAAGTTACTAAATTGTTATTGAGATAAATCATTCATTATTTACAATTAGCATTAAACAAATTCAATGTTTACATTGAATTATTGCTTTAACCTGAACCCGGTTTATTTGGTCTCGTGAGCCAGGCCGGTCACTAAAATATGAAGCAAGGGAAGATCAGGTTTCGACTTTCGACCGAAGAAGCAACTAGAAGGTCGGCGGTTGTCTGAGAGAGAAGAGGGGATCGAGACTCGCCAGAGCTTGGGAGATAGTCGTAAAGGAGGAGAAAAAGAAAACGAGACAAGAATAGCAGAAAGGAAGACATCGCGAAGAGGAAAACCTAAAGAGAATGGCGACGGTCATGCAAAAAATCAAGGATATCGAAGATGAGGTATAACCTCTATCACCTCTATCTCTCTATTGCTTTATTATCGTACTGTATAATTAACAGTAAGTGAGGAGCAAGAATTTTATTTGTATTTATTGATTTCTGTGTAAAACCCTCGAAGCCTGGAAGACAAAGAGTGAAGCAGATTGTTTTGTGCCTTTCCAGTTGTCAGTTCTGCAGAGTCTGGATTGCGCTCTGACAGTGATTGATAAATTTCAGCAAACTTCTTGATGCTCAACAGATTTTATATGGGACTTTTCTTTTGTTCAGTAGTTTAAATAGTAACATATATAAGGATTGAAACATTTCGGCTGTAACTCATATGATCTTATTCTTATCCTTTGTGCAGATGGCAAGGACACAGAAAAATAAGGCCACAGCGCACCATCTTGGACTTTTGAAGGTATACATCTCCTTTTCACTCTCTTGGTGCTGCAGTAAACAGTTTTTAAACATTGTTCTTATTATGTCTGTTGAGGGTACTTTTATTTGGCTTCAAATTGAACTGATTTATTTATAATTGGGATTTTTTTAAGGTGTGTGGGCTATCTTAGTGTTGTTGTACACTGGCCTCAATACTTTTTTTCTCATCTTGTTTTTCAAATAAAATTTAGTGTAACTGCTTATGGGGATTAATTTGATATTATTTCAGAGCACACAGAAAGTTTCGCTGTGTTGGCTTACTAGCAAAAATTGCAAATTGTCCATGAACTACAAATTTATGATAGTGAATTAATGACACCTTTCATTGGTCTGTATGTTTTCTGTTTTCTTCATGTAAAATCTGCCAGCTCTGTGCTTTGTCACACCATTTGTCTGTACAACATTGATAGGGTAAAGGGGGGCTAGTTGGAGTACATTTGAATAAGTAGGTGAATGGGACATAGATGATTGTTCATTAAATTAACTAAAAGTTCTCTTATTCTTCATCATAAAGGCAAAACTAGCTAAACTTAGAAGGGAGCTTTTGACTCCGTCCTCTAAAGGAGGCGGTGCAGCAGGAGAAGGATTTGATGTGACAAAGAGTGGAGATGCTCGTGTCGGCCTTGTTGGCTTCCCCTCTGTCGGCAAATCCACACTTCTGAACAAATTAACCGGTACCTTTTCTGAGGTATGTTGTTGCTTAGCTCTTATGTATTATTTTTTTTATTTTAATTTTTCATCTTTTGCAACGAAACTATGATCTTCAACTTGTATTATACGCGCAATGATGCATCTTACCAATTATTGTTGTACCTCCTTACTAGAAACTGTTAATAGCCCTTTCTGGTTTAGTGTTTGTTAGAGCTCCAGCCTTTTGTGTCAAATGCCTATAATTAAAGCAAGTAGTACATTTCTTTTCATGTCTTTTAGTTTACATAGTTGTATGTTTATGACAGGTTGCATCATATGAGTTTACAACCCTAACGTGCATTCCTGGAGTTATCATATACAAGGGAGCCAAAATTCAGGTTACTTTTTTCTATTCTTGAAATTATGTGCCTGATGATAAAAATGCTGGTTGTAGTTTACTACCATTTGGCCAATTCTATAAGTGCTGCTTTTGCTTTTCCCATTATGTTGTTTAATTTTCTTACTTGAGCATAATTGAGGTTCTTTGAGTACTTAGCTGATGCAAAATATATTATGTTCATTCCCAAATAACTCGTATCAAGAAAGGGAAAAAAAGAGCCTGTAATATGCAGTAACAATATGTGCATAACTTCCTGTTGTTTTGCTGACAGAACCAAGACAATAACTCTTTTTGGCTGTAATGCTCCTTAGTCCTTCCTATCTTTCAATGTTTGTGCATTTATTTTTGGCTATAAATCCCTTTAAGGCTATTTGTAATATTATTTGTGTTTGGCAGCTGTTGGATTTACCTGGTATCATTGAAGGTGCAAAGGATGGTAAAGGTAGAGGAAGACAGGTATTAAAAGCTATATGGCTACTAGCTCACAACAATATTGTTCATTAAGCATTTTTTTCCTTTCTGTGAAACACAGTTTTTGTCATCTATTACTTTTTATGGTTATAAGCTCTGGACTCTAGAGATTAACACTGTATTATGCAATCAGAAAAGAAGAAATGTAATTCAAGGTCTTGTAAAATTTGAGCACGCCCTAAGTCAAGAGTGATCTTGTCTAGTATATGATGTAAAAATGAAATGCAGAAGCATAGTTTCTACAAATAGATAATAACTGCAATGACAACTCTGATACTATATGATAATATTGTAACTCTTTTATCTTATTTTTTCAGGTTATCAGTACAGCCAGGACTTGCAACTGTATTCTGATCGTTCTTGATGCGATAAAACCGATAACCCATAAACGTCTTATTGAAAAGGAGTTGGAAGGATTTGGTATAAGGTATTAATGCATTCTCGACTGTAAATTTTGTATTTGAAGTATCAAGCAGTATCGCTAATAAATGAAGATATTAATTCGCTGAGTAATTTTAATGGCAAAGGCAGGTTAAACAAGGAGCGGCCTAACTTGACCTTCAGAAGGAAGGACAAGGGAGGCATTAACTTCACATCAACGGTGGCGAATACTAACCTTGATCTGGAGACGGTGAAGGCCATCTGCAGTGAATACAGAATACATAATGCTGACATCTCTCTACGCTATGATGCCACTGCCGATGATCTTATAGACGTCATTGAAGGAAGCCGTGTTTACATACCCTGCATCTATGTTGTCAATAAGATTGACCAGATCACCCTTGAGGAGCTTGAGATCCTCGACAAGCTTCCTCATTACTGTCCTATCAGGTTGGTAATCCCTTTGCTTTATTTATCTGTTTGTGTTTTTATTGTTCTTGGACTTGGATGGTCACTAGAGGGTTTCCCACTTGTTCCCAGAAGGATAACCAACTTTTTATTAGTGATCTAGTATCTTGCAGAAATATTCTGCTACTCCAGTTAGAGTGGGGCTGACCTTAATGGTGTAGATTTTAGGTTTCAAATGCACTTGACCAAAAGTATTACTGTTCATATTGTACAGCTAGGAGTAGGTTTCATTGTAAAGTTTATTTGCTTTTATTTTTTTTTAATTATGAAACAAATAGTGCTCACCTGGAGTGGAATCTTGATGGGCTACTGGAGAAGATCTGGGAGTATTTGGACTTGACTCGCATTTATACAAAACCTAAGGGGATGAATCCAGATTATGAGGACCCTGTGATCTTATCATCCAAGAGGAAAACAGTAGAAGATTTCTGCAACAGGATTCACAAGGACATGCTGAAACAGTTCAAATAGTAAGTTCTTATTATTAAAGCTCCCAGCCCTTTGAAAGATAGAAAGGAAAAGAAAAATATAGGAAGGAAGAGAAAACAGACCAATATATTTTTGCAAATTGTTCACAAAGAATGGCCAACTTTTGAATAATTGGCTGTGCTAGAGGAGTGGAAAAAGGAACATATTCAATAGAATACAAAGGGTCATTTTTATGTAGTTATGCAAAACTGTAAAATGTTACCCATCAAAAGAGAGACAACTTGTGTAGTATCTCCACAAACCCTATCTTTTATACCTCAAAAGCTTGAAGTGCACAAAAAAATTCTTATGGACTTTGCATCTTTATCCTGTTTATTTGTAGTCATTGAAGAAGAACATGGCATGGTATTCATGCTGTTTCCAATGCTTACCAATAAGTTCTGTTTTGTTGGGTGTACACATTTTATTCAATATATTTGCAGGGTATACATGAAATTTTTCAAAAAAATTGTTCAAATTGGTTTACTCATGATTTCCCCCTTTGAAATATATAGTGCTCTAGTCTGGGGTTCAAGTGTGAAGCACAAGCCTCAAAGAGTTGGCAAGGTTTGTCTTCATCTCCAGTGATGAGTTTGCATTTTGTTTGTGTTTTTATTTTATTTTTTCTTTTTCTTCCAGATAATGGTAACATGAAACTAAACAATCATGACTTAATTTCTATGATGATTTTTTTTTAAATGTTGCTTAAATCATAAGTTAGACTTAGCTGCTGCTTTATTTGAAATCACTAATTTTTAGCGATAACAAAATTATCCAAGCAGTAAAATGTTGAAACCTTACTAATTGTCCAGTTTGCAGCAGGCCTAAATTACGTTGTAGTTTGTTATTGTTGTTGGTTGGTACTAGTTATTAATACATTTTAATTGTTTTGTTATTTTGTGTAGGAGCATGAACTTGATGATGAAGATGTTGTCCAGATTATCAAGAAAGTGTGATCACCTTCTATAATATGCGCATCAACACACCCTTTTGGTGCTTGAGCTGAGCAGCTTGTCAGGATATTGTAGACCTCTTTTCTGTGTATTACACAGTTTTGGATATTTCTAGACTATTAATATCTTATATTTAGTTTTGTTGTTAACTGTTTGTTTAGTAAATTCTGAACCTACATTATCTGGAGTTATCTTGAGAGCAATAATCTATATTCTGTGAGACGGGGGTTTTATCGTCCCTGCTTGGATGTTCAGGACAGACCTTGCCTGATTTGACCAGATCAAATCATATGCATCAGCCAACCTATATTATAGCTGACTTGAACCTGACCTTGACTGAGACGGGTGAAACTTAAGAAAGTTGATCTAAATTCCAAAACCTGATGCTGAAATGAAAACATATTTTACGTACTGGGCAGTTATGGCCAACTCAGCCGAATAAGCCCAGCTTAAAATAAGTATTTTTTTTTTTATCCTTGCAGCTGTTAAAGTTGTTAATATTCTATTTCACAAAATAAATTATTAGTAAATAAATGAACGCTCCCTGGCTGAGCTGTGCTGTTCTTGGTTCATCTAGTTGACAATTTGGGGATGTGATAATTTGCAGTGCGGAACCATTTGTAGCACAGTACCAGCCATCTGATGAAGTTGGGATGAGAGCTAAATGGTGGGCCCCCCTACAAACCACCAATGACGTGCTGTGCAGCTCATTGGCTTTTAGCTATTACATTTTGTTTGCTTTGTTCTCGTTATAAGACCGATTATTGGCGCAGCCAAGCGTGCTGACAACTAGTTCGGCGTCTCGTGGCCCCATGGATCACATTCTCCAGCTCAGTACATTGCTACTAATTGATGGGCAATTGGACGCTAATCCTTTATTATGATGAAGTTATCTTTTAATCTGGTATAATCCCACGAGATATCGATCTGTATTAGCTTTTTTTTTCTAGAAGGATCAAAATATCCATTCACTTCTCTGTCCCTCTTGCCATTTTTTAATATGGCGTTATTTACTATATTCAAATTTATTACAAACAAACGAAAGCGAAAGAGCGATAAGTTAATCTTAGTCAACTTCACGACCAATTTGATCAAGTGGAAAGTTATAAAATAAATATGAGTAGTAGTAGGGAAAAAAAGGATGACGATGATGATATGTCAGTGATTCATTTTATATTCATCTAAAATGTCGCCAAAAAACCAGAAAAAAAAATTCTTGGGTCAAATAACAGAAGGATAAAATCAAATTGAATCCAGCTACCACCTAATTCCTTCTTTCTTTCATTCACAAACTAATGAAACAATACAATGCGACCCTCGGAATTGCATTTACATCCACTGACCCACCTAAATTAAATTATATTAGCCATTAGAAAACTAAATTACACTCCAATTAGAATTTCTAATCAATTTATACAGAAAATTAGCTATAATAATATAAGATCCTTTTGTAATACCGAATAGAAAGTTCACTTTTGGAAGACTTTGTCCAAGTAATTTTCATTTAAATTTCCCAATACAAAAATGAATCAATAACTCCAAACTCCATATTCCTGAATTCCTAGGAATTGAAGGACCAAAACCAAATTAAGGAAATGCTTAATCAAATAAATAACCACAGGTTCCGCTTTTTCTCTTGGCGCACACAGAAACTAAACCAAAACTCCAGCACCCGAACAAGTGAACATAGAAAATTTCTAGAGGCAAACTCCAAAATATCATATATATATACATAAATAAATAAAGGTCAAACAAAAAAGCCGTTGTATTTCTTCTCAGATTCGGAAACCCTTCTCGAAAGAAACTCTTGATAGAAGACCAAAATTATCACCCGATCCATCCTCCATTTTCTCCTAATTAAGCGACCTCTATTTCATTTTCATGGCATCTTAAATCTCTCGCTCATTCTTTCTCATTCTCGATTCTTATAAGAAAACCTCTCGGAGTCTCATCCTCTTGCTTCATTCTTCAATTAACGAGCTACAATGGTGTTCTGGGAGGGCTACGTCAGCGATGAAACGATGGGTACCTTCGCGCCGATCGTGCTTTACTGGATTTATGGTGGCATGTACCAGCTATTGCCTCCAATGGATCGATTCCGATTGCACACGCGCAAGGAAGAAGCTCAGAAAAATCTCGTCAGCTTGCCTTCCGTTGTGAAAGGGGTTCTTTTACAACAGTTCTTTCAGGCCACGGTCGCGCAATTGCTTTTTCTGGTAAGAAATATATCAAAGCCGGATTTACTCCCCCCCCTTTTCTTTTTCTCTGAATTGTTCTGTCAATGGTGAGATGAATTCGAGTAATTGCTTTATAAATTATTCTAGAACTATTTACATGTCAGTAAACTGGAATTAAAAGTTGTATTCTTGGAGACAAACTGTTACATTCTCATTCCCCAGTTTCTTCCATTGCATTTTTTTCAACGTGGTTAAAAATTGATAAAGTATTTTAAAATAACGGGCTTCAATACATAAATTTAAGTTTCATTTGGTGGATTTTGTCAACTCTGTGTTGTTTATTTTCTTGATTGGTGCTAATTGAAAGCACGATTTAGCTTGAGGTGGCGAGGGAGCTATTATACTTGGTAATACCAAATGCATTGTTTAAATGCGTCAATAGAAGTACAAAAAATGTGCACACTAAAATAAAAAAAAGGAAATAACATATTGACATATGTCAATAGAAGTACAAAAAATGGACCCAGTCCAAGAGATAGATCTTGAGCTAGATCCATTGAGCACATAATCGGTGCCAGATGCAGTACCATTGCCCTGCTATTACTTTGGGGATCTCCTTAGGAATGGATAAGGAAAGGACATATGTTTTATTTTTACATGTTGCTGCATACTAGATATTTTTTGGTTTAGGAACATTGATTATGGTGGGTCTGAACTTTTGATCCTTAATATTTAAGGTAACTCTAGGCCATGCTTGCTGCACGAGTATAATTATGATGGTTTTAATAGACTTGGTCCTTCGATTCAGATCAAACAATTAATTTGTATAATTGTTTAGGAATTTCTGTTTCGATGGTCCTATTAAACTTTTTTAAGGCAATGCTAGGCCCAGCTCACACCATTAGATATTAGCCCTGTTCACATGATTTTAATAGTGTTTGTCTCCATCAAGACTATGACTAAGTTGTAAAAGCAGAAACTAACATACCTTTCACTGGTGATGGAGAGATATGGATGCAATTTATAAGCTTCAGATAATTAAGAAACCTGAACATTATACCAGACAATTGATTGCGCCAGCAGAGTACATGATGGCCCCCTTCCAACCCATATACAATGAATTACAAAACAAAAATAAACACAATGAAGACGCAAGTGGTGCAACGGATGACGTGGTAGAGAAAAGAGCTTAAGTTTGGTTATTTGCCCAACCAACATTTGAGGTGGGGTCAGAGAAAGTAGAAAGGCTGATTTATGTTGATGCTCAGGTGAAAATTAGGAGTATTTGTAATTTATACAATTTAATGGAACTCTTTTAAAATAAATATAATAGTAGGCATGCTTCTTCACTATCTTTAATACTGGAGGGACTCTTTACAGTTTTTAAAATGCGAGGGAGCATTTACAACTTAGACACAATCAAGAGCTTTTTCTTCCTTTTGAATTTCCCAAAATTTGTAACGCATGACTACGAGGTAGAGGTTTGTCAAACTCATCAATGTGACTTTTCTTCCTCCTAAGAACTTTTCTTTGCAAGCAATCTCGGACAAGATTGAAGAATTAAGAAACAGTGACTTCCCTACGCTTTACTGCTAATTGCTACAAGAGGCTCGAAGTCAGTACTTTTTGGCCTGCTTTGGGTTCACCTACACAATGTGGCTAATTTGGAGAGATTCGTGCCTTTAATTATTTATAGCAGTTTCTTTCAATATCCATACTTCCCTATTACTACCTATCTTCATTGGGGTTGTTTTGGCTTTCCCACATTCTATGGCATCTCTGTCTAGTTTATGTTCAATATTCTGATCTTTTATTTAGGGTGGGGATCCCTTGACAACTATTTATTTTGACAATCTTGACAACAAACTTCATATAAATTCATCAAAAATCTTTAAAATGGAAAAAAAATACAAATATATTGTTAAACTTATGGATTGGTTGTGTTTCATGTTTCATGCAATTTGAGCGTCATTTGATATTCCATCAATGACCATTAAATTTAAACCATTATAATTGTCATATAATTTTGTTAACCTTCGATGGAATATCAAATGACACTCAAATTTGGATAACCTTTGATATTCCATTAAGTTTAAAGAATATGATTGTGAAGTTTTTTTTTCCATTTTCAAGATTTTTTTTTATTAATTTATATAAAGTTGGTTGTCAAGGGATCCCCCCACCCTATTAAATTTAGACAGCCTCAAAGTTTTTCTTTCTTATATGCTAATTTAAATGTGATTTTTGTTATATTTTGTTTAGCTGTTCGATGCATATCTATGAGCTGCCCATTCACACATTCTTTCGTTTAATTCAAGGCAGTTTGTGGCCTATGAGAGATTTTGGACCTTCCTTTCCTTTGTTGCGTTGTATTATTTTTTCCAATCATGTTGCCCAATGGGTGGCGTTTCTGAACTAATAAATTCCTATTATTTTAAAGCCCCATGCTGCAAGAAATGGTACCAGCAGTTACAAATGGTGCCAGCAACCTTTTTTTTTTTTGCACTATTATTGCCATTTTTAATACCCAGGTGAAACTACCTAGCTAGTTTTGAACCTTCATCTCTACGACTATGAGTAGTCTCAGCCAGCTCAGGAAGGTGCGGTATGGGGGCAACAATTTTATTATCATTTTTTCCTCTCTTCGTGGTTTAATTTTATCTTTTGAAAATTTTAATATTAATAATGATACATGGCTTTTGGTATGAGGCATACAGGAAGGTGGCTTCTCAGACGATAATTTTTTGTTCTTGTGCTTCCTTGCAGCTTTAAATCAGTTTTTTTCCTTTCTGAACAAGCAGTAAATTTCTGAAATCTTTGTACTGCATCTAACTCTCTACTTTCTAGATCACATCCAAGGCAAACCTGGGGCGACCCACAACACAACCACCTATCTACATCCAGCTCATCCAATTCGTGGTCGCCATGTTTATCATGGACACGTGGCAGTATTTTGTGCACCGGTACATGCATCAGAATAAGTTCCTGTACCGACACATCCACTCTAAGCACCACTCCCTGATAGTCCCGTACGCGATTGGGGCCCTCTACAACCACCCGTTGGAAGGGCTTCTATTAGACACTGTTGGTGGGGTCCTCTCCTTCTTGGTATCCGGGATGACAGCCCGCACTGCTGTCTTCTTCTTCTGCTTTGCAGTGATCAAGACTGTCGATGATCATTGCGGCCTATGGTTGCCTGGAAATATCTTTCACTTGCTCTTTCAGAATAACACAGCATACCATGACATACACCACCAGTTGCAGGGCTTGAAGTATAATTACTCGCAACCGTTTTTCCCAATTTGGGATCATATTTTGGGGACGCATATGCCGTACAACCTGGTGAAAAGAAAGGAAGGGGGGTTTGAGGCTCGGCCAGCAAGTGGGTGGAAAGAAGAGTGATGTTTTGTGTTTGGGGCACGTGAAGGGTGCTTTTGGTAATTTTTCTTTTTAATTGTATAGGATAAGAGGGAATACAACCTTCAGTTGAGTCTGTCGACTTGCATGGTAAGAATGGGGACCAAATTTTTATCAAAAAGAAAAGAAAAAGAAAAGAAAGAATGGGGACAAAAAAAAAATGAAATTGGTTTCCATGTGCAAGTCTCTCCCATTTGTGATTTTCTCGTCTTCCTTTGGATTTTGTAACTAGTCTTAGTTATTTTGGTTGTGTTATATACGCTGCTGTTTCTGCTTTTTATTCGTTTAGTGGCTCGTATGTTATGAGACGATAATGCATTATTTTTCTTTTCTATCGTTAGGAGTTGGACTGTTGGAGGCTAACAATGCTTATGTGCCAATTTATATGAATCTTAAGTAAATGGACAAAAACGATATTCTCTACATTTTCTTGTGTCTGCCTTTTGTTTTTGTCTGGTAAATCTAGTATAATTAAGAAAAGAAATAGTTAATCTATTTATCTGGGTATTAGCAATTAGTCCAAAAAATTTGTCACATCCGCCAAGAATACTATATCTATCTCTACTATTTATTAAATATGTATGTGTTCTGATTCTGTAACGGTCTAATTTTTTGTTGTTGAATTTTTAAAGATAATATTACTCATCGGATTGAGTTATTCATCAAATAATGTTACTATTTATATGATCATTTGTGTTGAAGTTAGAATTTACTCTCAATTTGGTTTGTTACACGAAATGCTATATAATTTAGATGTACAATTGCTCTATTTTGTTTTTTTTTTTTCTTAGATTACCATCAATTATGAATTTCAACTTTCTTTAAACACCGAATGTTAACTTTTTTCCTAATTTATATTTATTTTGCATTAATTATTTATTCATGATTGAAATTTACATTAATTACTAAATTATTTTTATTTTTATTTTCATATTTTTCACATAAAAATATGAATGTTTATATTTATGAAAGATATCATCATAATAACTTACGGATAAAATACTAGTAAATTAATATGGAAGCAGAGAGATAAACAATAAGGGACAGGATAAGAAAATCGCTCCAAAGAAGAAAATGAAAATAAGAGGATGCCTCAATGATTTCTCACTTCTTGTTGTGTCTTACAAGAATAACAGTTTCCTTTAACATGTTGACATCTTTTATAATTAAGAAAAATTGTGCCTAGCTCGCTGCTTTAAAAAAACAAAAACGTGTTTGATGAGTCACTGGTATTTTCAATTTCACTATTCATTCGAGAAAAATAAAAATAGATTTCTTAAAACCCAGCCGAATAAGTACTTCATATACCCAGCCGAATAAGTACCGGGTGCGTATCGGGTACGGGTACGCGTTGGGTACGGTACGGGTACGTACCGGGTACGCCACGTGGCGTATTGAATTATTTTAATTGGTTTGACCGGCCGATACGGTCTCCGGTACGGCTGGGTACAGCTGGGTGCGGTTCCGATACGGCTGGATGCGGACAAACTCAAAAAATTCAATAAATCAAGTGCATGAGTGAGATTTGAACCCAAAAAATAAGCTACACCCGTTAATGCTTTAGATCGCTATACAATCTCTTCACTTGTGTTAGTAGTGATTGACATATATATATATATTATACTTATCTATTTTTTTATTTTTTATGTATTATATATTTATTTTTATTTAAAAAATATTATATATATTACCATATCCGTATCCTAAAATATTTAAAATTGACGTACCACCGTATCCGATACGATACTCGCACCCGCACTCGTGCAACACAGCTTAAAACGATGCCAGGCGGCTTTCACCTTACTATTTTCATTTATTTCCTGCCAAAGCATTCACATCTTTCTCTTTTTCATCTCTCTATAAATTGCAGATCTCTACGAATCAGGTATAAAGGAGCTCCAAGATAATATTGATCAAAGAAAAATTCGAGCCAACAATTTCAGGTATTCATCTCGTCTCTTTCTTACCTCTCGTTGAGGGATTAAAATTGTTTTATCCCCTATAAATTGCAGATCTCTACGAATCGCTGGGTATAAAGGAGCTCCAGGACAATATTGATCAAAGAAAGGTTCGAGCCACAATTTCAGATATTCATCTTATATCTTTCTTACCTCTCGTTGAGAGATTAAAATTATTTTTTCCCCTTCAATCCTTATTTCTGTATTGAAATTGCTTTCATAGACGTCTAGCTTTAGTAGTACAAAAGTTAGTGGAGCAGGTAGAGTCTACTTCATTAATTGATACAAACTATTAGTCAGTTCATACTATCGCTAAGGAAAAAAAAGATTTGAAATGTGGCCTAACAGTATGTTATTCTGGAGCTTTATAATTTAATTTCACCCAAGTTACAGATGCTTAATAGTATTAATACAAAACTTAATTTAATACCAGTATATAGTATTTAGTAGTTTACAATCTGTATGGTTTGTAATATGAATATGTTCCTGAGCTCTGTAGTTTAATTTCACCCAAGTTATAGTTTGTACAACTACCCCACTTTAGTAGATGGCAGAACCCATTCATATTGGTGATGATGATGAAGTCATTGAGGTTGATGGTGGTATTTGGGCTCGTCAATTTGAGGATTTATTTATCAATTTGTTGGAGGAGGAAGTGAAGAAAGGAAATAGAAAGGCAACAACTTTGACAAAATAAGCATGAGGCAGAATCCGTGGGGAGATGAGAAAAAATGGAAGAGATCTTAAATCTGATAAATTAAAAAATAAGTATAATTCTTTGAGGCAACGTTGAAAGGATTTCTCCTCACTGTTATGTGAAATTGGAATGGGCTACAATGGAGAAACTGGACAACTTACGTCTTTTGAAGAAACATGGCAGAGGTTATATAAGGTATGTAGCATGTATGAAATAACTATATTTATATACATTTAGCTAGTTTTTTAATTGATCTACTAACACTTATAAATTATTTTAGAAATATAAGACAATAAAGAGGTTTAGAAAAAAAAATGATGCAAGGAATATCCAAAACTGACTATCATATTCGGGGATACCACTGCTACTGGAGATGAGGCACATTCTTCCACAATAAGCCCTTCTTTGAGTGAGTCTGAAGAGTCCGGAAATGATGAAATTGAGTCTCAAAAAGAAAAGAGAGTAAAATACTCTAAAGGAATGAAGGCTTCATGTCGTAAGGCTAGAGAGAATCTTCATACAGCCATGGCGTATGCCTTCACTGTTATGGGGGAGAATTCTAAGAAATAGTTGGATCTTTATGAGAAACGAACATAAAAAAATGAACTTCTTTTGATAGAAAAAACTGATAACATTGGTTATAAAAAAATGAGGATGTGGTTGTGTAGTGCATTAAGGAACTGGATACCTTGGAAGAAGTAGATGCAACGGCTTACACAAAAGCTATCGAGATGTTAGAAAAAAGTCTTACCTATAGGACTATGTTTCTTGCAATGTTAGAAAATAGAAAGAAATATTGGGTACTCAATTTAGGCCATGAATACTAATCATATTAATCAAAATATTTTATATGATAATATTTAAGGAACTAGCATTTTTGTTTTAATATTTCTTATAAGAAGTATCATAGTGGTATGACTCTAATGTAGAACAATTGTTGGTTCAAGTTCTATCACTATGCTAATTGTGTTGTTGTGGATTATAGTTTTTACTATAGTTTCTAATATTTTTATTTATATTATGGGAATGGATCATGATGATTTTTTGTCTGAATCAGATGAAGAAATTGAGAGTTTTGTTATGTTGTCCATTGGAGCTATTTTAACTACTCGTGTTTTTGAGAGCAAGCCTCGTCCACAAAGGATTTCAAAACTAACAGGACATGAGTGGATTGTTGAATTCCTAAATGGCCACCCCATGACATGCTATAATCTATTTAGAATGGAAGAGATTATTTTTATTAACTTGTATGAATACTTGAAACATAAAACATCATTAACCAGTACAAAACATCTCTCTCTGCAAGAACAAATAACAATTTTTCTTCTCATTATTGGTCATAACAAGAGGCATCGTTATATGGCTGATCGATTTCAACACTCAACGTACACAATATGTATTCATTTTAAAAGAGTACTCCGTGCTGTATGTATTGTTGCCAAGTACATCATTGTCCCCCATCCTTTGAGGAGACCACCAGAAATCAAGTATAATCCGAAGTACAAATATTTCAAGGTAATATTATTAGCTATAAATATTCTTATGCATCTGACCTTCTATAAAACTATCCTTTTGCAATAATGAATTCTAATTATTATTTATCTCTGTTTATAATTGTAGAATTGCATTGGAGCAATTGATAGGACACACATTTCAGCTCGAGTATCAGGAGATGACCAAGTACGTTTTCGAGAAAAACGAGTCGCACCAACTCAAAATCTAATGTGTGCTTGTGCGTTCGACATGACTTTCACATATGTGATGGTCGGTTGGGAAGATACAACAAATGATTCTAGAGCCTTTATGGAGACAATCACTAAACCATCAAACAGGTTTTCTCTCCCGTCGCCGCATAAATACTACCTTGTAGACTCGGGCTATACTAACATGCCATGATTTTTCTCCCCTTACCGTGGAGAAAGATATCATTTGCGTGATTTTAGAGAAGGTGGTGTAGATCAAGGACCAGAAGAGAGGTTTAATTACTTACATTCATCATTGAGAAACGTCATCGAGAGATGTTTTAGTGTTCTCAAAGTTCGTTTTTCTATTCTCAAGGACATGCCATTTTACTTGTTTAGGGGTTGTTTGGTAGCAGTCATTTCTTCCGGAATTAGCAAGAAGATGGAATATTCTGGAAGAAACTTACCAAACATCATTCTAAACTATTGGAATAAGGTAGAAGAGCGTGATAAAAAAGAGATTTATTTTCTTCCACCGATTCGATGGAAGATTATTTCTTCCGAAAGAAGCACCCAAATCTCATCTAACTGATGACGAAAATACCCATCCGTCTTCCCCTTCTCTATTTATTTATTATTTCTCTCTGTCTCCCGTCAGTTTGCCTCATTTTACCATTTTCCAAAAAAAAAAGGAGCGAAAGAAGCAAGAAGATAAATCACGAGAGATTGTTCCGACGGCCGCCACTCAGTTTCATCAGCTATTTTTCCTACATCTGACCATCGCATCAGATTAATCATTCTCTTCTCTGCCGATTGAGCTCCATTTTGACCCCCTTCTTGCACCTCTACATCTTCACAACTTCTGAAGGTGAGTTTCTAAAATTCGAAATTTCTATTGAGAAAAAAAATCTGCTCTATGCTATATAGCATCTACTATTTTGTGAATTTTTGTGGCATTTGTGCGAATTTTAAAGGTTAATTGATATTTTTTCTACTGTGAAGGGGTCGTGGTCGCCTGAAGAGGATGTTATCCTGGAAAATAGGGGAAATCGTGCCGCCTGAGATGGTGTAACCAGATTGATCCTTATGTCAAACACAAACCTGTCACTAGTATGTTGCATTTATTTCTCTTATTATAAGATTTTGTTGTTATGGGTATTTGGGTTGAAACTAGTTGTCTTGACCTCTGTCTGATCTGTTATGTACATCGATTAATGGTATTGTTTATACTCGCACTATAAGATGAATGAGCAGGGAAAACTATGTAAACGAATAGTCTATGACATGGGATTAGACACCATTGCAGTTACAAATTTCTTATTCTATTGCTCTTATCAAAATTTTACTCCTAATCAGATCATTTGACAAACTTTTGTATTAAAGTCTTTCAATTTTTTTTTACAGTGAGTTTAATTTGGGCTTGATCTAGAAATAAGTAAATGGATGAACCATCCCTTCTTGCTGCTGTGTGTGACGACGATGATGAGTCATATTTTTTCTCAAGAAATATGCAGGTTATTCAAAACAATAATGCCTTAGTGCATATGTTAAGTGGTAAACTTGTACGGAATGATAGACCATTTTCAGGCTATCAATATATCTGTGACATTTTAGATGGACATCCTGACAGGTGTTTTGATCTATTTCGTATGAACAACACCAAATTTAATATATTGTGTCGGGAAATATTAGAAAAAAATATTGTAAAGATGTTCTGCATAGCATCTTGGATATGCAAGCTGATTATCTTCAGCAGCCTAGTGTCAATGCATCGACTCATCCTTCAGTTGGAGAAGACACCATTTATTTTCCTTTTAAGGTCAGCTCTAATTTCTACCTTAATTATCTTTTTTTTTTTTTTTCTTATGATCAAAGAGGACATGAATGTGTCTGATTATTGGATTATTTTATGCAAGTAATTGTAGACGGTTTGTATAGTTGTTATTACCATTAGTCTAAAATGGAACTGACATAATTAATCTGAGAAACCATCTTTTTGTTTTTCAGTTTAAGAAACTTAATTGGATGCGCTTAACAAAAACTGTCATACATACAAGGAGTGCACAATGTGATGGATCTAAAAAACAGATCTTGTGAATATATATGTAATTATACAAATAGGAACATAAGTCAATTAATTATATGTTGAATAAATATAACAAGTTAACTGGAGTTGAGTACTTTGAAGTTTGAAGTTTGAACTGGCATGATAATATTAAATATTATGATACTTATTTTGATATAATTTTCATTTATGTTGCTTATAGGGTGCTTTAGGTGCAATTGATGGCACACATATCCCTGCTATAGTCAACAAAGACAAAATGGATGTTCATCGCAATAGAAAAGGCTTCATATCGCAAAATATTTTGGGTGTTGTAGATTTTGACATGAAATTTCTTTGTCTCTGCTGGATGGGAAGGATCTGCGCAGGATATGAAAGTTTTGCGTGCTGCTTTAGAGACTGGCGGGTTTCATGTCCCGTCCGGCAGGTATTACCTTGCTGACTCGGGATATGCAAATAGTACTAATTTTTTATGCCCTAATCGTAATCACAATTACCACCTTGCAAATTTTGATCGGTTACCGCGAAATAATCGTTATAGATCTGCTGAAGATTTATTCAACCATCGGCATGCCCAATTGCGTAATGTTGTTGAAATGACATTTGGTGTTCTAAAAAAAAGGTTTAAAATCTTAACTGTCATGGCTCCATACAAGTACAAGAAACAATGTCGTATTGTTATAGCGTGTTGTATTTTGCATAATTTTATCAAGATTCAAAATGAGCTTCAAAATGACAATGATGCGCTCCTCAATCGAGAAGAAGATGAAAATGAGAATTTGAATGATGATCAATCGGAACAATCAGAAGTTAATGACACACACGGAGGGGACATGCTTAGAACAGCATTGGCTGATGCCTTGTGGGTATATAGGCAAAATCAGAGGCACAGAAATTTGAATGCCAATTAGGATTATTTTCTTGAATTATCGTTTTGTGTGTTGGAAGTATTATTGTTTGTCTAATTTTTTGATATGACAGTAATGTTTAAGAATTCTGTTGGGATTTATATATGATTGTATTTTTTATATATTTAACATTTAACATAGTATTTCTCTCTGCCTTTGCCGATTCGTTCATTCGAGGTTGGATTTTTTTTTTTGTTGGATGTTATATATTATTTTATTTATTTATTTTTATTTCATGATTAAGATATGTTATAGAAGTTTTATTGTGGTTGTTTGAATTTTATTTCTATATGTTGTTATTTAGGATGCACTTATTGAGAGAGGGTATTTTGGTAACTGTTATTTTTCAAATATTATAAAGAGAATCCAGTTGAATTATCTTCCTTCGTTCTTTTAAGAGGATTTTTAAGAGGATGTTACTAAACACTTTTTTAGACTTGTGGAATTAAGTAGAAGAAGCGTCTTCCGAAACAATATACTTCCATTCTATTCCTGTGTTGCCAAACACAGCCTTAAGAGGTAAAAATATATTGCACTTGCCTGTTGTGTTATTCATAACTTTATTAAAGTAGAACCATTAGCCCATGATACTTTATTTGAGGAGTATGCAAATGATAGCTTGATTTGTGATGAATCTACCGGAGTTGAAGAAGTAGCAACAGATCTCCGTCGCATGAACAACTTGATTTGTGATGAATCTACCGAAGTATGCAAATGATAGCTTGATTTGTGATGAGTATGCAAATGATAGCTTGATTTGAGGAGTATGCAAATGATAGCTTGATTTGTCATAAATTTACCGGAGTCCAACAGATCTTCGTCGCATGAACAACTTTCGAGATCAATTAGCACAACGCATCTGGAATAGACATATCAATCAAGAAGGATGAGAAAAAGAACTCTTCAAGAAAAGAACACAATTATTTTCTATTTTTCATAATTTTATGATATCATGATCTAGTTTAAGAGTTATAATAATTTTATGTAATATTTTTTTTATCAAGGAGTAATTCATATAATGCAAGTTTTAGAATATATATGTTGTGGCTTGCTTTAATTTGAAATTTGTTAGTCATTATGTGATATATGTACTGGTAGCATTTGATGTAGATTTTGAAAATGAAAATAAAATTTTAGAAGCAAAACTCCCGAAAACGGAAACTAGTTTTCTGTTTCTAAAAAACAAAAAACGAAAAAAATGAAAATAATACCAAACGCACCCTTAGTATTTCTATTCTTTTTTCAATTATGATATAAGAAAATTAGTAAAGGCTGCAACTTTTTTCCTATTAAACATATGAAAATATATTACTGATCCGAAGTCCGAATTGAACACAACAAAAATTTCCAAAGCACAAAATGTTAGCTATATGGTACATCGAGTAAATAAAATACTTAAGCTAAAAAAATAGAAAATATTTCTATCAAAATAAGATTTTGTACAAAAAGTTATGAAACAATACAAATACAAATTAGAAAGAAAATTAATATGCTCGTAAAATCTCAAGCAATCAAGTCAGAATCAACTTTTTATTTTTATTATTTACATAAAAACTAATTTTCTGAATCTATCATCTCTCAGGGCCAACTAAATTTCTGTTGGGAACACAAACATCTAGGATCCGTGGCGCAATGGTAGCGCGTCTGACTCCAGATCAGAAGGTTGCGTGTTCGATTCACGTCGGGTTCAAAACCCCGATCCAGGCGGATTTTTTTCCTTTTTATTCGGATCATCGTTGAGATGCATATACGCTATCTAAGCTGACGATATGAATTTATGAAACTCCGTTGTATGTTCTCTCTCCTCTCTACTCTCCTCTTCTTCCTGGCGCCGACTCCCAGGTCTCTCCCGTTTACGCTCGCATTTCTGCTCAGCAATCGAATTCTGGCCTCGCAAAGACAAATCCTACTAAACCTAGGTGAAAAAATGTAACTTGAAGCGGAGTGCTCTTTCTCTTCATTCCCAGAGAGGATATGGCCGGAGGGCGACGCTGCAGCTGCAAAGTTCGTTAGACTCTCTCTCTCTCTCTCTCTCTCTCTCTCTCTCTCTCTTTCTCTTTCTCGGCAGATTTCGTATTCTCTCGAGCTGCTTTAAAAAATTTAAGCTCGAAAATAATTAGCAATTAGCACATCCAGTTTAATTTCTGTGCCCATTAGTTTTGTTTCTTGTGCTTAAATTAAGAGAAAAGAATTTGGCTAAAAATTGCTCAAAATTATTGCTTTGTATAGTGATTGCCTTCAATTAGGGCTAATTAGTTTAGTTTGTTCAATCTCTCCGCTTGCTACATTTTATAGACACTGCCACAGTTTTGTTACTGACATGGAGTCTGAATGGTTTATAATTGAAATGGAATTGTTGCAAATGAACTTACTGTTACTAACATGCCATGTTAAGCTAGTTTTTGGATGCATTTCTGCTTCACTCAGCTTAATCGATAATTTTGTGATTCCTGTTAGTTTTTTATTTTGTTTATAATGTCCCAATATATATATATTTCACTAAAATTGACACGATAAACAGACACACCTTTTTTTTAATATGATTTACTTCCTTATCCCTTTGATATAGTATTTTTCTGGCAAATACTACTTTACAATTTAATGATGAGCAAATGGTGTCACCTTTAAATACAGCTTGATACTTCATGCCTCGGTGCTCTGCATTCCTCAGGAGCCGAGGTACGTTCTGAATGCAGCTTTCTTTGTTTTGTTTCCTTTTTGGGGTTGTTTGTATTATATGGATTGTTATGGTATGGTTTTGGATTTGTTGAATATATTTTAATAGTGGATATTGTTTCTTTCGAGGAAGATAGTAGAAACGGAGGAAACAAACAAATTCTTTGATATGATAAACTCTTAATAATATTTCTCTTATATGCTCTTCTATTCTCTCTTACAAAGCAATAGATTACAACCCCTTTTATAGAGCTAAAAACTAGACTTCACCCAAAAACAAGGTTCGAATGACTTGTCAAAATTCCTAAATAATCAGCCTTAAAATTATTGACTGGGTGCTTTTCCCAACTAACTTAAACACACTATTAATTAAGTTTATATTTCCAACAGGATTGAGTTGGTCGTCTGATAATGTTTAATTCTGATGTGCGAGTCCCATTGAATTATGGCTCATGGTTCATCTAAATTAGGTTTGGGTCAATGGGTATAGGAATTCTGGATTACAAAATATTTTCAGGCCAGTTCATGCTAGTTCTATTTTTGTGTGGTCTTGACCACCCTGTACCGGTTAACTCATCTTTATTGGTCTGCTTTACCACTGTAAAAATTGTATATTTATGAATTGACAAGGATTGTAAATGCTGACATTTACAATTGCAAAGTGGTTGTCACATAATTTAGTAGAAAGGTGACTAGTAGGATACTGTTGTATGTAGGTTTCTTCACTCCGGAACTGCATTGTTTTGAATTTTGAAGTGATAGAAGGGGGTAATTGCAAAATTATATTGATAAAAGACCTAATTAGGAATAATTGAGGGCTTAAATCACCAAAATTGTAAACTGATTAAGACTACTGGAGGGGTTAAACTGCAATTTGAAGTATACATCATTTGTTTATGCATTAATTTGTTCTTCAGTGAACTTTTTTCAAAATAGGGATTAATTTGCCAGAATGATATTGTGAACATGTGTTTTATTTAATTATGTCATAGGCAGTACAGATTTAAAGCAATCACCTATTTGCTAATTATTAACGAAATTTTGCGTCTGAAATTTCTATCAGAGGAGACAACGGATGGATTTGGGACGGGTGAAGAACTGACAAAGTGAGTTGGATATTAGCAGCGCAAGATGCTGTTTTTCTTCTAGGAAGATATTATATGGAAATATGTAAGAAGAAAATGATTCCTGTTGTGTGCTTTATGATGTGACGTTTAGTCACTAGTCATTGGTAGATTGAAGTTATGTTGAGGAGTATTTGATAGCATTTGCTTTGTTGAGGAGTATTACTCATAACAAGAATTTAAGTTAGCTGCATTGCTAATATAGCTTTATAGACATTTGATCAATCAGTGGTGCTTAAAAAACAAATTTGGTTCATATTATGCTTGAATAGGCTTGGAAAAGCAAAAGCACCAAAGCAAAAGGACCTTCTATTCAACTTTTTATGTTACTAAATCGCAAAACATTCTCATACAAAAGAATAAATTGAGAGATTTTTTTTCCCATAACATATCCATTTGATTTTGCTTGAACCAATCTTTCCACCAGCCCCTCTACAAACCCAAAATATATAGAGGTACAAATTCACCACATTTTTCCGCATATCAGTACAAGAGGTCCATCAATCAATACATCAAATCCAGTAAAAAACTAAAGCTATTTAATCTTTCAACATATTATGTGGTTTACAATCCTGCCAGTAACAAAATTATATCTGGATATACAAGCTGGACGAGGATAATTTATAAGAAGATTTGTGTTAAATTTATGATATACAATGTTGCGTTAAGTATCAAAAAATGGATTTAAAGAATAAATGGAGGTAAAGCTGATTATTATCACATCACAAAAGCACACTTTTGCAAATTTCTCAAGAAAGAGACATTCTTATTCATTCAAGCCACCAACCATCCAATTTAAAAAGAATCCAACGAAGTCATACAACTCTGAAAACAAAGAAAAAAAAATAAACCCTGATGTAGCACTAACCCAATAAACCTTAAAACATCGAACAAAAATAAAATTAAGCAAAATAGAAAAACCCTAATGTTGCTTTCCCATCCATCCTCTAGGAGAGGAACCACAAACAAAACACCATTTCACATTTCTTGTCTTGTTCCTACTCCTATTGCTGTTCTCCTTCCCCCTGCATGTTGTACCTACAGAATGGGCATGTACTATGCATCTGAAGCCATCTCTCAATACAAGGTGCGTGGAATTTATGCCTGCATGGCATTTCCTTTACAATCAGCCCTTCTTTCGTCTCAAAGAGCTTCTCCAGACAAATAGAACACTCTCTTTCTGATTCTCCTTCTTCTTCATCTTTTCCAACCACGCGCAATGCATCAATTGATGTGTCGGATGCTGGACCAGTTGCTCCTGTGGCAGATCGGGCCATGGCACCACCGAGCAACTCCAAAAAGGGCCGAGCATCTCCATGTACAATTATGACATTTTGCATGGACAGGTTGGGGTTGAGAATTGGCAGCCTCTCCAAAAATTCATCAGCCATAACTGCGATGATCATTAGCCGCGCAGCGGTAGTGTCGAGTTGCTCAGCCATTGATTAGCAATCGGTTGGAGAAGGAAATTAATCAACAGGTTATCCTAGACTTAATTTCTTCGCTTTGTTTCTTGTAGTAGTTGCATGAAGATGAGAGGAGAGAGTTCTTGGTTTTATAACGGTGGGGGGCAAATAGGTGAATGACAACGTATCAATTTACAACCAGATATATCCGTTAGTTTCTTTATTTAAAATTATAAAGACGGCTCGGATTAAATTTAATTATGTCATTAAACTGAGTCGGTTAATGGATATCCCTAAACTTTTCTGATTCGAATCCGCGTGGGATCAGTAAATGATTTCATAAATAAACCCAATAATTTGTAGCACACGTATATGGACTTGAAAAATATATAGGTCCATCTTATTTACCGAATTTGTATTTAGAGATAGACGAATCCAAATTCAGAATGTAGGTATTGAAAAATACTATACTATAATTATATGTTTCGAATCTTTTGATCTATTTTTACGAGTTATCACTACAACAAAAATATATATTTGACAATGATGGTTGGCTAAGTTTAATAATGATTCTTGAATTGCTATTAAAAGAGTGTTATGAAAGCTCTAAATAACTGTTGTCAAATCCATTGCCAAATCACAGATGATTGGTTAAATGATCTTTAGTAATGATTTTGTGCTAGAATCATTGTTAAAGAAATATTTAACAATAATTTCAGGTTGAAAATCATTGTTAAATATCCCTTTAACAACGATTTTGACATAAAATCGTTGCTAAATGTCCTTAATTTTTTTTTCAAATTGTAATTTTTTGAACTAAAAACAAACAGTAAATGATAATATGAAATGAAAGATATTGATATATAAGAACAAACTAAGAATAAACATTATGCAATATATAATATGAAAGAAATATAATTATTCATCAAATGAAAAATATATTGTTAAACAATGCTTATTGGTCATGTAAAAAAAAATAGATTTGAATCTTTAAATGTATTTTTGAGGGTCAAGATAGGATTTTTTGGTCTTAAAAATCACCATCGGCTAACCATGTAGATCTTTGTTTCTCATCTTTCTTCTTATATATAAAAATAGATGATAAAAGAGCTAGTAATTCGTGAAATTTCAGTTTTTGAATTTTAATTTTTAGATCGTTGGATTGGGTTGAACAAACAGTGAGATGAAAAAAAAAATCTGACAATCCGTGAGAGCAAATGTCAGAGCCAAATGGTTGTTCTGCTTTTAACAACGTTTAAATCTGTCTAGAACTGTTGTTAAATGGTGTATTTAAATGATGTATTTAACAACGGTTCTTTCAAAAAAGTGTTGCTAAATGGTTCTTATGCTTTTAGGTATTTTGAAACTCTATTTTAACAAAAAAAATTATTAAAAACCATTGTTAAAGAAGTTCTCAATATTTTAATAATGCCACTGAGTTATTTTAACAATAAATTTGATATATCATGAACATTGTTAAATGAGTGTTGTCTAAAGTCATTTTTTATTGTAGTGTATATATTGTATAATTAAGTTCATAAATAATTAATTAAAATTTGTCATTTTACTCAACTGAAATAATTGCTATATATAAACTTGAAAATTTTCGTAATACAAAATAAGTAACTCATCAAGCAGTAGTTGTCATGTTTTACTTAAAAAAATGTACTTATCACGTTAATACATAATTCATAATATTAGCCTTTTCATTGCATCAAACTTTTAATATTTTTTATTGTTTAAATCTCTTCATTTTCATCCAATGACCAATTAGTTATTCCCTCTCGCCATTTAAAAAAGATGAGTACATGTAATATATCTAAGGTGCAATTTAATGTATAAAATGATTCAACTTTTTATGCTATTATGTATAAATTATTATATAGAAAATTAATTTATATTATTATTATTATTATTATTATTATTATTATTATTATTATTATTATTATTATGAAACCTAAAATAAAGCAATATAATCTTTCAAAAGTTATTATACTAATACATGTTTAATTTAGAGAGTGATATATTTTTCTTAGAAACATTGCTTGATAGCATGAAACATCTAGTAGTAAAGCACAATCCTAACCAGTAACAAAATTATATCTGGAATTCTGGATATATAGACAAGCTGCACAAAGATATAAGTAGTGTTGAGTATAAAAAATGGATCTAAAAAGTAAATAGAGCTAAGCTGATTATTCTCTAGAAAGTGACATTTTTCATTTATTAATTCGTACCACACTGTTTTTAACAATTTTCATTCAAGAGTACACCATCCAATCTGAAAATAATCCGACGAAGCCATTGAACTTCAAAAACAAAGAATCAGAAAGACCTGATGCACTAACCCTATAAACCTTCAAACGGTCAACAAAATAAAATTAAGCAAAAATAAAAACCCTAATTTTACTTTCCCTGGCAGCTCCATCCATCCTCCCAGGAGGAATCAGAAACAAACGGCCATTTCCTATTGTTGCTCTCCTCCACCCTGTGACATATTGTACCTACAGAATGGGCATGTACTATGCATCTGCAACCACCTCTCGATGCAAGGTGCATGGTATTTATGCCTGCATGGCATTTCCTTAACAATCAGCCCTTCTATCGTCTCAAAGAGCTTCTCCAAACAAATAGGACACTCTCTTTCGGACTCTCCTTCTTCTTGTTTGGCAACCACGTGCAATGCATCGATTGAAGAGTTGGATGCTGGACGGGGCGCTCTGGTGGCAGGTCCTGCCATGGTACCACCGAGCAACTCCAGAAGGGGCCCAGCATCTAGATCTCCATGTACAATTACCACATGTTGCATAGATGGGTTGGGATGGAGCCTCAGCATTCTCTCTAATAATTCATTAGCCGTGATTCTGACGATTGTCAGCCGTGTTGTGTCGGGTTGCTCAGCCATCAAGACGAAATTAATTTATTGGAGAGAGAATTTATTCTACCAGTTTGTTGAAAAATATTGTTCTTTCCTTAATTTCTTTGTTTTGCTCTTGTAGCAGTTGGAGGAAAGATATGAGAAGAGAAGAGTTGGTTTTATAACAGTGAGGACAAGTCGGTTAGAGGCGACGTATCAATTTACAATTAGATATCCGTTGGTTTCTTTATTTAAAATTTTAAATCGGATGGGCTCGAATTAAATTGAACTAAATTTCTAGATTCTGAGTCGTTTAATGGATAATTCTAAATTTTCCTGTTTTGAATACATGTGCAGATCAGTATATGGGTTCCCTAAAAAAAGCCTGATAATTTATATATAGCACACGTATGTTTTGTGTTGAAAAGTAGATTCATGCATGTTATGATTATTTATTTCTAGGTGAGTCCGAACTCAGAATTTTGGCAATTCAATAAATTAATTAATACTCTCCCGTATAATATGTTTTGATCTATTTTTACGAGTTATATGTTCTATAATTAAGTTCAATGATAAATTGATAATTAATTAAAATTAATTAATTCGTACTTATTTAACTCAGACTTTTAATCGGAGCAACTGAGTTAGTGAAGGGTACCTCTCTAGAGGGTCCACTGAGAAGTGGGCCATGCTGAATCATATAAATAGTGATGCATCGGCAACCAAAGGCAATGGTTTGTTGAAACAGTGTCAATCGGACGGTCACAGACCCATCTCGCGTGATATGATTTAGGATTTCAAATTTATCTATGTTTGCACTACGGTTTTACTAATATCAATTTACTAATGATTTTTAGTGAAAACAATTAATAATATTGGGTGGAGGTAGTTTGAAAAATAAGTTAAATTATTTTATAACGGTTTGGAAGAAAAAGCGTTACAAAAACGTGTCAGAAAGTGTAAAAAAAATTATCGACAACCTTTACTAACGGTTTTTTTATTAATAACCGTTAGCAAAACCCAGCATAATTTTTTTAATGAATAACCGTTGGTAAAGTTTTTACGCTGGAGTTTTGCTAACGATTATTAATAGAAAACCGTTAGAAAAAAAATTTGTGCAATTTTGCTAACGGTTACTAAGACAAAACCATTAGCAAAGGTTTATGCACCAAAAAATCATTAGAAAATCTTAGCGAAAAGCGCCTATATTTTCTAATGATCACTTATACCTTTCCTAACCCTCCATTAAAAACGATCGTAAAATTATTATTAATTTTTTTTAAATCATTATTAATTTTTTTAGAACCGTAATAAAACTTTTTTGTGCGATAGTGTTGGAGGAATCTAAGAGAAATATGAATACACCGCAAGTTATTAATATAATCATTCTCAGGTGATCCTTTCTCATTTTAACTACTACATACACAACTTCATAGCAAAAGAACAACAACGCCAAAATAAATATGGCGTCTAATTTTTTTCAAATTACTAATAGTGACGGAGGTACATTATAATAAGTGGTGTTAATTGACATTATTAAAATTTATAAATTTCTTATATGATACTTAAAAATATGATGTATTTTATCAATATTTGCTATGTTATTATCTATTTGAACCCACTGAAAATTATTTGAGAATTTTGTTATTGACACCACTATTTTTTTTTTTGACCAATGAGAAAGGTTATTACTGTCACCACTAATTTTTTGGACCAACGAGGAAAGAAAAAAATACTTTGTAATGAAACAACAATAACATTCACTTTTAATTCATAATTTAGTTATCATATAATTTTTTTTATTTGAACTCGATATATAGAAGATTTCAGTATAATAATTTACTTGATTCTTTCATATCTCGTAAAAGAATCAATATCATGAATTTAGAAAGACAAAAATTGATTCATTTATTCTTTTTGAAAAGTTAACTTGTAATATGAAATAAAAATGTTAGATCATGTTTTCGATCTATCCTAAAAATTGATTTAAACTTAAAACAATATTTTATTGTCATATTACTACTTATATATATATATATATTATGATGACGTAGAAATTAACTTTTACACTTTTTTTTAAAAGAAAATATTTTCACTATTTCATAGATAAAAAATGAAGAAATTTTTAAACAACATATAACAAATTTTATGGTCAACAAATGAATATTTATTTTAGACACATATATCAGGAACACAATTTAGTACTAAATTAGTAATATAATAATTATTCATAAACAAAGAAAGAAATAAAATATTTAATCTGAAAAGCAATAGAAACTTTCCACTTTATATTATTTTTTTCTAAAACGATCAACGGCTATTTTATAAATTTAAATTGACATAAATTGATATGTTGGAATATTTTACAGCTCACGTGCTAAATTTCAAAATAATAATACAAATGTTTTAATAATATTAAATTAAAATTTATAAAAATAATTTTATAATTGTAGAAATTTCTATTATTTTTTATGTATTTTTTGAAATATAACCATTTCTAAGATAACAATATATGAAATTTCTAATATTGTAAAAATATATATATGATATTTCATCAGATTTCTTTTTTTTTTATATAAAGGTAAGGCTCAAAGTCCATTTTGTTAAGTTATTAAATCTCCAATTATGAAATTATTTTTGATATTTCTTCCGATTATGAAATTAATGTTTTTGTTAAAGTTATTAAATCTCCAAATTTTGAACCATTATTATAACTTCATAAATAAAAAAATAATTAATTAATTATTTTAAATAATACTAATTAACACCACTAATATAAAAATCTAACTCGGCCAATGAAGAACCCCTCCAATCCCCAACACACATTTAAAGCCCATCTCTTCTAAGTTTTGAGGATTCATATCTACTCTCATCTCATTTCGTTTTCCAAAAGAGGGAAACTTTTACAGAAAATTGAGAATATTATATTTTTGTTATCAGTATTGATGAGTTGATTAAAAGTGCTATCATTTTGTTTAGCATTAATTGACAGTGCCACCCGGACCTTTCTGAAGTTAAATGCATCCACGGATAAGTATTTGATGTACTAAACAATTGTGAAAGATGAAATTTGTAAATGAATGCAAAAGGACATAACAGGCCAGTCCGGAAGCAACTTGAACCTGTACATGATTTCCATCGTTCATTATCAAGATCTCCATAAGAAAAACAAAAAGAAATATTCAACATCACTAGCAAGAAACAAAATTAAGATGAACAAAATGATGTCTAGATCATCCTTTGAATCTGCTCCTTCTGAAGAAGCTTTTCGCGGGCCTTGGTCTTGGCCTGAGACTTGGAGCCCATTATACCGCCACCCCACTTCTTCCTGAGCTCATCATATTTGTCATTGAAGTTCATCTAAACAAAAAAGTTAAAAAAAAAAATATGGTTATAGTATTCACAGTTAGCTAATAAAAGAATCTATGAAATGTTGAAGAATAAAATTAAACCTTGATCGCTTCGAGAATCTTGCTGAACTCCAGCTTATCCTCATTCTTCACAGATGTTAGGCACAAGACTGAAGCATTCTTTTTGTGCACAATCTAACAACCAGAACAAAACAAGTTTAATTTAGTTGCATGTACTGCCTATGAATAAGAAAATATAATGAGCTCAGTTTGAAGCCAACTAAAATTCTCATCATCCGCAATATATAAATCTAATCTGATAATAAACTGTCAAGTATAAAAGTCATTAAACAAAGTAATAACTCTAGGTAAAAACAAACACCATACAAAAAAGTCAGGCTAGTTCCAAAAGTAAAAGCCAGAACATAAGAAGTATATGCACCTGGCCAAGACGGGATTTCCCTTTCACAATGCAGTAAGGGACCTCCATTTTGCGACACAACGCAGGAAGCCAAACCACTAGCTCGATGGGATCCACATCATGTGCTATGACAACCAGCTGAGCTTTGTTCTGCAATTATTATCATTTCACAATTAAAAAATCAGCAAACATACTAAATGAAATATACATAAGTCATTTGAACAATAATAGTTTCTTTGGCAAAATGCTGGACTCTCTACTAGCAAACATCCCATTACCATCTATTTCAACCAATAACAAACTAATAGTAAAAAAGGTTGCAATGGAGATGACAAATTTCATGTTTCAACCCTAAAGCTTTACAATGACTCAAACAAGAGGGGCAAAAAATAATTGACATACCTGCTCAATGAGATAGGTAACATGGTTTAGGCCATACTTCACCACAATGGGTTTCTTGACCTCAACAGTTTTGCCCTCAGCCTCAGCCTGGGCCCTCTTAAGCAGCCTCTCTTTTTTGGCTGTTCTATCCTCAGGTCTGTACTTCAGGAGCATCTTGAACAGATTTGTAGCTGAAAATATAAGAAACAATAATGGATCTTAGTTAAGCAATTCAATGCATGACAAGTAAATTAAGGTACAAAGTTGTTTTCATAAGATGCAGTTTTTAATTAATATACACAATCCAATAAGCAAAAAATGACCAACTGGACTGTACAACTGAAAAGGGCATTCCAAAATGCTGAACAGCACTCCAGGTGAAAAAGATCTGCTATAGTCCAACTCAATGGGTACTTCATAACCAATATGTACATACATGGTTCATATTATACACATCATGCTATGAAACACACAGCACCAGGAAGCTAAATACATAACTACCTTACCAGGGATTATTTCCAGGTTCAAATACTAACACTTTTAACAACAATTAGTATAACATAGGACTCTACCAATAACAACTAACAAAGAATTTTAACCAATCATGCAGGAATCATTATCTTACCCAGATTTTTGTCAAGGGTTTTGGTAAACTGGTTCAAAGCCGGTGGGACCTTGAGTCTCTGCTTGAGTATCCTCTTCTGTCGCTGGATGCGGACTACCTTGGGCCATTTCACAAATCGGGATAGATCTTTCTTCGGTGGCAGCGCTCCGCCAATGCCGAACTGCTTGGGCCTCTTCTCGAACAGTGGGTTTGAGACCTTCTCCTGGTATTCAAACAACAAGAGTTCAGATGCAGAAGTGTAATCACTTAAATCTAGAAAAAATAATTGTAAGGTGAAAGATGGAATACAAGTAAACCTGGTTATGGATTTCAGGCTTTTATTATATGTGTATGATTATAAAATGAAGAAAAGTAGCAGAATTTGATAAACATGAAATAGAAAATGTTGAAAAATCTAACCTTCTTCTTCGCTGGAGCTTTCACACCTTTCTTGGGGGCCTGAGAAATTGAAAGAGCTCATTAGACAAAATTCATCACAACAGAAGCCAAAAAAAATATAAACGAGCGATCAGCGATGGTAAGATCAAAGAAACAGGAAGTACCATATTGCGGCGCTGGGGTTCAAGGTTTTCGTCTGGAGTGGAGGCGGCAAAACCCTAGAGAACATGTTTTGTCTCTATTTATAAGCTGCTTCTGAGCCTTCGCTTATTTCCTTCGTTTCTTTGCTAACTTTAATTCCCTTATTCTAGGCCCATAGATTTATCTACTTTGGGCCTCATGTAACTATTTTGAAGCCTTATACCAATAGGCCGAACTGTCACAGCTTCATATACTGTACTCCACAAAAAAAGGGAGAGAAAAAAAATAAAAAGTAAAATAAATGAGTGAGAGAGGAGAGTTAATTTTACATCTCAATTTTGGGATAAGTTTTTTATAAAATTTATATATAAAACTTTAATATAATAATATAATAATATAATAATAATATAATCATAACTATAATTATAATATAATAATATAATAAAACAAAATATAATAATAATAATAATAATCATAGTCATAATCATAATAATATAATAATCATAACCCTAATCAAAATATAATAATAAATAATCATAATTATAATAATATAACCATAATCATAATATAATAATATAATTATAATCACAATCATAATAATATAATAATAATAATAAATACTCATAATCATAATAATATAATAATATAATAAATTATAATCATAATATAATAATATAATACTAAAATTATGTTTATTATAATATAATAATAAATAATAAAATTAATAATATAATAATAATACTAATAGTGATGATAATATAATAATAATAATTATAATAATAATAATAATAAATAATTTAATAATAATAAATAATAATAATATAATAAATTATAATCATAATTATAATATAATAATAATAAATCATAATCATAATCATAATATAATAATATAATATAATATAATCAAACAATAATCGCTATTCCGATGAGAACTAATCCGGTATACCACTTATAGCTTGGTATACTGGATTAACACTCTTCTGCACTTTTCTACTTAGTCTAAAATTTATTTGACAAATTAATTCATCGGAATAACAATTTTATTTCTACTTTTTGCTATTCCATGGAGTGCCAAACAAACCAACTCTTAGTTGGAATAGCGGAACAACGCTGTTTAGGGTATTGATAAATGTGTGTGTCGCGCGTCACGTACTAGCGCGTGTTCTGTCAATATGTGTTCATGTATTTGGACGTGCGTATTTTAACGTGTCAAAAATTTAAAAACCTAAACATGCACGTCTAAGACACGTGACACGTATAGCACATCATGTTAATTGTGTTCGTGTTAAATACATGTCAATACTTGTAGCACATACAAATTCAATAAATTTCAAATATAAATTGGAGAAATATATAAAAAAAATCAGAAAAATTAGAGTGGTTCTAATCAAAAAAATAATAATTGGCGTGTCATATTCAGAAATATCATACATATTAGAGTGATCATGATTTTTAATTTCAGTATCAAACCAATCTTTTAAGCACATAAATATTTTAAAAGTATGATATGTTGAAGTATTTTATACGTGCCACACGTGCGTGTACAGGTGTTCGACGTGCGTGTGCATGTGTTAGACGTACGTGTGCACGTGTTAGACGTACGTGTGCACATGTTAGACGTGTGTGTTCGTGTTCAACGTGTTAGACATGTGTGTTTAGACGTGTCCAAATTATTCATATGTTGATCATGCACATTTAACAACATGATACGTATGACAGGTGAATACATTACGTGTGGACATGTTCAGACACAAATATTTATTCATATCAGTGTTTATATATGTGTGTATACGTGTCCCAAGTTGTTTATCATTACATATACACAAGGGCGGATGTAGCGTATACTAGGGTGGTCAGTTGACTCTCCTGAATTTTAAAAAATAGTGCTTTTAGGTTAAAGTTTTGTTAATCTGACCCCCCAGATCAAATTTCTGATCTCATTTGGATTATCTGATTTTTTTTTATTAAGAAAGTTTTTTTTTAATATCGTGGATAATGAAAGAATTATGTAAAAATTTTAAAATATGAAGTCTCATAAAGGAAATTTTTCTTTATCGCTATGATTATTTATTATTTCGACTTTTATTATTTATTATTTTTATATATATATATAAAAAAATATTATTTTAATATTTTTATTTAATACCCTATTAGTTAATGAGTTTAAATCCGATAAACTACTAAATTTGATTACGGACTCCCTAACTAAAATCCTACATCCGCCTATACATATGCATGTCACTAAGTGTTTGAGTTTAATTTGAAAATAACAGCACTATTCCAAAAAACAGTACTATTCTATATTCATTTCATCGACGGACAGGATAAACGAATATTATAAGAATATCACAATCCTGATCAGACGATATGCTTTTCATGGGATTGATGAATCGTGAATAAGCCGGAAAAAGAACGTCGCTCGTTTCACCACGTAACCCCGGTGAGGCCCTTTTGGCCTTTGTTTTTTTCCCGCAAGCCAAGTCACTCTCAAATCTCATCAGTCATCAGAGGGTCGCTTTGCTTGTTGCAGTTGTGGCTCTCATCCTCTCCTGTCTCCTCTTACTATATATGCCCATTTCCCTCACCTGGCCACCACCTCTCCCTCCTGCCTCATTACTTCCTAAAAATGATCCTCTCCCCGTCACCTCTCCTCTTCTCCGCCATCCTATCGCCTTCTCCATATCTCCATTTCCCCGATCCATCAGATGCAAATACTTCGCACATCCGACCCTACCATCGCTCAAATCATGCGCCACTTCCAGCCCCCCAATCTCAGCCGTTGGAGCTGCTGATCTGGAGGCCGTGATTACAGGAGAAGACCTGCCAGAGGACTATGATCAGATGCTGCCCGTGCTGGACCCCAGCTGTCGGAGGCGGGCTGGTATATTGCTCCATCCAACCTCTCTGCACGGTCCTCATGGCATTGGGGATCTAGGTGACGAGGCTCTGAGATTCCTTGACTGGCTGCATTCGTCTGGCTGTTCCGTCTGGCAGGTTCAACTTTTATCTATGATTTTAAATTAACAAGTTTCTACTCGTGGTATGATTCAACGAGTAGTATGATAACTAACCAGATTAAATTCTAATGAATGGTTCTGGTCCCTCTCATGCCTGTATAAAACAGATCACTATTCCCTCTTGTATACCCCTCATTGTGTTCATATTTTGATCACTTAATTGATATAAAGTGGGACATATGATTAAATTTCCTTCTCTTTGTTTTTAGCTGTTTGCATGAAGATGACAAATAATTAGATGCCAGAACTCAGTTTATGCCTAAAATCAAGATATATGCCCAGTTAACTCTTCAAGTTTAGCATGTCTTTCTATCTTCCAGGCTTCCAACATTAGCTCATTACTTGACAAAAAGTTAATCTTAGTGGTGTTGCTGAAATCTTGGTTTGAGCTAACATGACTGCTTATTGAGTGCATGTTCGATGTGATCACTTGGCTGATTTTTGTGTTAGTTTACTTTTCTAGCCATATTTTTTTTAACTCAAGGTAAGAACAAATTTAATCTAGGTCCTTCCACTTGTACCTCCTGGAAGGAAGTCTAGAGAGGATGGATCACCTTATTCTGGCCAGGTGACAAATTTTTGCATATCTCAATGAAAAAATATAGAATTTGCAGTATTAGTTTTTCTTACTCTCCCTGCGTTGTGATTATTTCTGTGTTAAATCAAGGATACTAATGACAGATCCACTTCCTGTTCCACCAGTGTTGTTTAATTGTAGTTGATCTGTTGATCCTTGTTCTATTTTTATCAATTTCTATTTGGGTTTCAGGATGCAAATTGTGGGAATACACTTCTGATTTCTCTAGAAGAGCTTGTAAAAGATGGCCTTTTGACAGAGGTTGAGCTTCCAAATCCAATGTGAGTACCCAACTTCTCTTGGCTTACTTAATGATGCCACATATATCTGGTCTTCTGTTTATTCTTTCTATTTATAATATTAATATCAGGGATATGGAATGTGTTGATTTTGAGACAGTTGCTAGCATCAAGGATCCTCTAGTAGCTAAGGTAATAACATACTGGTACAACTGTGTATGTCTGGTACCTGCCATTTTGAGTTCTTTCATAGGGCCTAATTTTAGCCCAAAATTTGTTCTTGGTTTATAAAAAAAAATTACACAAAAAGAGTGGTAATTGCTATAAATCAATCAAAGTCAGTATAACTCAGTGTAGCATCTGATTTCTCTAAAATTGAGTTGGTTCGTTAGCAGATTTTAAATAAGAGGAAACACATTGATCATTGAATGTGTTTTGTTGGTTTTTCTCAAATAGAACTCCTCATGTCATTGCAACTTTGATAAAAATAAAGCTAAATGGTAAATAATAATAGGGAAGATAGAAACTTTAATACACCATTTTTATTAATTATATCATCTCTACTAAGTTGTACATATAGCATAATTGTGCTCATATATACCATTTATTGATCATACTATATTTTCTAAGTAAATTTGTTCTTACGTATACCATAATACTTCACCTTTTCACTATCTAACATATCTTGGTTGACTTCTGCATTTCTAAATAGCACGCTATAGCAGCGCTATAAAATTTTTCAACCTCAAAAGCTATGCTATGGGCCAACATTGCGTATGTCAAGTAATGACCGCTATAACGGTGGTCGTAATAGTGCATAGCGTGCAATAGCAAAATAGCGCATTATTTGACATAATTTATTATTTTGTTCAAAATTGATTTTGTACAACTTAAGATGCCCAAACTTATGTAGTTACAATATTGTTGTCATTTTAATGAAAATAATGATTTGGTTTACGGTTATTTTGATTTTTTTTTTAATAAAAAAATATTTAGCTTTTATGATAACAGTGATATTTTGAATAACAATTACAAGTTTGTACTGATTAATTATAAATTTATAACTCCTTAATCATTTTTTGTTGCTTAGTTACTCTATGAAATTGTAGTTTATATGAAAATTAATAGAAATGTTAGCTTATCGGGTTCAAATTCATTAGCTAAGCGAGTACTAAATATAAAAATCAACAATTTAACATACATTTCTACCAAATAAAAAATTTCAAAATAATGTACTTTTACATATTAAAAATAACAACGAAACAAAACTCAAATAATAGATAATCAAGTCAATGAAGAAAACTTTCCTATATGAGACTTCATATTTTGGAACCTTTGCATAATTCTTTCATTAATTATGGTCTTAATTTTTTTCTCAATGAAATTAATCAAACCATTTTGGGGGAGAGGGGGTCAGAAATTAATTCCCGTGGGGGGAGGGGGGGGGGGGGTCAAATTAGCAAAAGCTTAGCCCAAAAACACTATTTTTTAAAATTCAGGAGGCCAACCCTTGGCCACACCTAGGTCCGCCCCTGGCTGTGATGGCGCAATAATTGCTATTTGGACCCTTCTGCTAGAAAGTGTTATGAAGTATCTATAAAAGAAATGTAGTAATCTTGAATTTTTTTGGTAACATTAATGTATAAATCTGATTGCTGTAGGCAGCGGAGAGACTTCTTTTAAGCAAAGGAGAGCTAAGAAATCAGCTTGATGTTTTCCGAAAAGACCCCACAATATCAGGCAAGAACTATTTAGTGTCGAAGAAGTGGGCTTGGTAGTGTCCATTTTACATGGATTTAATTGCATATTTGAAATATTACATTTCTACTTCTATTGTGTTTTACCAATTTGTTAATTTGATCTAGCATTCACCTAGCAAAAAGCCTATCAATTTCTTCCTTTAAGTCAGCTTAAAGGGTCACTTGTAGGGGTAACTGATGCTAATTTAGGGGATCATGAGCTTTAATTGTTTGATTTGAGCTTGTAGTTTACAGCTTTTAGGGTTAACTCTAATTGTATGAAAGAACTGTTACCATGCTAGTCTGCTATCATTTGTATGATCTTACGAGACTTCTTGTTTCCTTTTTAGGTTGGCTTGAAGATGCAGCTTTGTTTGCTGCTATTGATGATAACACTGGGACCTTTTCTTGGTATCTGTGGCCAGAACCTTTGAAAAACCGCTATCTGGGAGCGCTAGAGGAAGTTTACCAAACCAAAAAGGACTTTGTAAAAAAATTATGCTGATGATTATTTTTTTTCCAATCTTCAATAAATGAGCTGAAGATCAAAGTTTGGTTAAGGACCTGAACTAGTGGCTGAAACATGTGCACTTAACATTACTGTTTGTACAGTTTTAATTGCCCCAAATAGCCAATTCAGCTTCAATTGGTCTCTGATTTTTCATCTAAGCTTTGACAAATTCTCAGTAAGAAATGCACAAGTAGGTAATTTGGCCTTGTTTTATTATTAGCAAACATTGTTGGGACCTCTATTTAAGCAGTTAAGTTTAGTTTTGCCTCTGTTGGACAGTTGGACAGCACAATTAGAATAGTAAACAAGACAATAGAAGAAAAGAAAGATTGGGGATGATAGATGATGATATAGTACCTGATTGCGACATAGATAAGCCCAATTTTTTTTTGAATTTATACCTGTACATGCAGATAGATATATTTGTAGCCCAACAATTCTTATTTCAAAGGCAATGGCAAAGAGTTAGAAGCTATGCACATGAGCTTGGGATTAGCATCATGGGTGACATGCCTATATATGTTGGTTATCACAGTGCTGATGTCTGGGCAAATAAGAAGTCATTTTTACTGGTGAGAAACCCCATTTTTATGGGGTATGTTTTCTATCAAATGCTTCTTTGCTATATCATAGGCCAAAAGGTACAATGTTCAGGAAAAGGGAAATAGTACATTGTATTGATCTTTTTGATGGTCAAAACCATTTTTTTTAGTGGGGCTATAGAGGATTATTGTTACAAGAAATAATGGACGGCAACTTGAATTAAAGGAGTACAAACAATTCTGTAGAAAACTACTAATTTACATGTCAGCAACAAACTTCATCTTTCCTGAGGGTAGCATAAGAGCAAAATTTATGTATTGTTGCACCACAACCTTCTTCATTTGAATAAGATGGTATACTTTGTGACTGGTGCATTTGTTGTAGCAGTTTAGCACATAGAAACCACTGGGCTTATGCCTCACGAAATGTTTGTTATAAAATTTATGGAACATATATGAAATGTTTGCTTTCTACTGTTGTAAATTTTGAATTTATTTTATTGGAATGGTTGTGTAGGATAGGAATGGGTTTCCAACTCTTGTCAGTGGTGTTCCTCCTGATGCCTTTAGTGAAACTGGGCAGCTTTGGGGCAGGTAATCTCTCTTTCCTCATTTGCTGATGGTCGGTATAAAAGGAAAAAAAATGAAGTAACTATATCTTATCTGAAATTTCTGTTTTCATGTATTCTGCATATTCCTCTTATATCTTAAAGTAACTCTTAGATTGTATAGTAATATTTAATATAAAGAAAGAATTTTGTTGTCCTAAAATGGTGTCGTGTTTAGCTTGCAAAACAGGATTTCGTGTGCATAGTCGTCTGAAGAGTAATAATATTAATTGGTGATATCTTGTGTTCCTCTCCTGTTATTGGTCTTTCACAAAGTGCCAATTTTCTCTCTATTCTGCCTCATTTATCAGGGAATTTGACTTAAAATAGTATCTTACTTTGCTGGGAAAGACCATACTGTATATTTTTGTTCTTGGTTCCAAATGAATTTTTCACGTAAAAAATATATGTACAGGTAATAATTCTAAAAATGGAAATGATCAGTACCAACCAATCCAGTATTTTTTTTTTGTTTTTTAAGAAACCTGTGTATTCAGTTAATAATACCTGTCCCGTGCTTTTTATTGTACTTAACTTGTTTTCTTCTTGTTTGTAATTTCAAGTCCTTTATATGACTGGAAAGCTATGAAAGCTGATGGATATACTTGGTGGATTCAGAGAATCACGCGAGCAATTGATTTATATGATGAATTTCGCATAGATCATTTCCGTGGACTTGCAGGTTATTGGGCTGTCCCTTCTGGTAAGCCTTGCCAAATCCAATTCATTTACTTTTAAGAGTAATAATATCAATCACCTGAGAAAATCATCTTGTGTTCTAGAAAAATTGTGTAAATGTAAATATACTAAGAGATACTACATTCTACATCATACCAATGACAACAATGCTGTTTTTTACATATAGATGTAAATAAATGTAAACTGTATGCATATGGCGTTGTGTACAAATTTTGTATAGAACATGACTGGCTGGTAGTTGAGTATTTTTTGCTCGGGTGATCTTTGTTGGGCCATAATTTGTATTATTTATCTTGGAAACTCTTTTCTAAATGTGTAAAAACTAAAAACATATATATTTATGCAGAAGCAAAAGTGGCATTGGATGGAAGTTGGAAGGTGATTCTTTTTTTTTTTCATACAAAACTGCACCTCTTGATGCCTATTGATGTTCTATTTTGAAAATAAAATGACATAAATAAAAGAATAATGACAAATAAGTCTATTGTGCTTTTGTCTGCTTTCAATTGACAGTAGGCTGGACCGAGAAAGGCTTTCTTTGATGCCTTATTTCAAGCTGTTGGCAAAATTAAAATCATAGCAGAGGACCTGGTCTGTATTAATTTTAAGATATCTGATGTTTATGGTTATTATTTTACATTTAGACTGAAATAGATAATGAATATTCTGTACGTAATTTAGATTGCCTACATGTTATGAGCACACACATGAATTGAAATATCAACCATTTGGACCGCTCAATTTTCATTTGTATGTTGTAGTCATCAAAAGGATTGCCAAAACATATGATGTGTAACTATTCTTCAGAGTACATTATTCTTTTTTCAAAATAAGAGCCTGGTACCACAGCATCCATTTCTTTTAAATACCTCTTGAGAAAACAAACATCGTCTCCCCCAGTGATGTGAGGCCCATTACAATCAATGTTAGGTACTTAGGTCAATGATTTCATTCTGTTGAGTAAATTTGCTTTCATAATGTGTAGGGTGTAATAACAGAGGATGTTGTTCAATTAAGAAAGGCTATTGGGGCTCCGGGAATGGCAGTTCTTCAGTTTGGTAATCATACATTTTTAGTTTCTCCTTTATTTTTGAGAAATTGCTTTATTATTTACCCATTTAAGTTAACATTGCCATTTAGTATCCATTTTTTTTTCTCTTACACTTGTCTGGAATACTCAAACATCTTTCATGGTTTTCAAGTATCAATTGTCAAAACTAATACTAAATCAAGTTAAATGATACATTTCATTGCCCAAAATAATGCAATTGTTGGGCGCTACATGCAAATGCTAGACAACTCTTCAAGAACTATGCAGTATTTCTTTAGTTTAGTTGAAGTTACCTTTTAATTTTGTTTTGTGATATCATGAATGTTTTGTGGATTAGCTTTTGGAGGTGGTTCTGATAACCCTCACTTGCTGCATAATCATGAAGCTGACCAAGTTGTTTATACTGGAACTCATGACAATGACACAGTTAAGTACTATATAGTTTCTCCCAAGTACTTTAGTTTAGCTCAATGTCTCCCAATTATGGACACTTGGTTCCAATTTGATTTAGTGAAGCCTTCTTTTGTGTAATTGAGCTCATTCTAATCTAATTTTGCCTTTGGTTATGCAGTGAGCCTTAATTTCCACCTTGTTAGAAGTATTCCTCTGTTTTCTCCAACCATATAATGACCAGATCTTTTTATTCAAAGATGCAATGAACTTCATTTATCAAGTGAAAATTTGCCTGATAATTTTGTGCAATTTTTCATTCCTCTTTTATCTGCAGTTTAACCCCAATTGCAGCTTACTCTCAAAGTGACCTAATTAAACACATGAATTTTAATCACTTTTTTAGGTGTTGGGGTGGTGGGAACACTTGCCAGATGGAGAGAAACACATTGTAAGAACTTTTGAATATGGAATTATTCAAAGTTAAATTATGAATTTGCTCTTATACCGTATATTTTTCCCATGTAACAAGTTCATATTTCAATCATTTCCTATTGCTGTTTATTGTTTACCAATACTTATTTGTTTATGTTTTTATCTGATAGGTCCAGAAATATATCTCTTTTGGGAGTGAGACAAATATCTCATGGAAATTGATAGAAGCAGCTGTCTCTTCAGTGGCACAAACAACCATATTTCCTATGCAAGATGTACTTTGCCTTGGAAGTAATGCTCGCATGAACATCCCTGCTACGCAGGTCAGTTAGGGTTGCTTGTCTGGTTGGTTTGATTTCAACCCTTTGAAGGCTGTGTTGGTGCCTGTTTTCCTTTTGGACTGTTTAGTTCGCTGATTGCATAATCATTTAAGTTCTGTCAGGAGTTGATTTTTTGGCCAGCATCAAAATTAAAACCTACTTTGTTCTTCAGATTATCAGACACTGGCAAAAGTTGCATTCAAATTTGGTTCCATTTCAGTTAGAAAGATGTGAATATTCTGTTAATGTATTTTATTGCTTCATTTTCCTATTTGTAGTGTCCAATATCAATAACATTTCACTTTAGAACCTCTTACCATTACTGGATTCTTAATTTTATTTTAGCTTCATTACACAACTAGTCAATGGTATAGCTAACATGGTTCCCCATAATTTCCTTGACTGAATCTGGTACGTTTATCCTCAATTCCTCATTGCAGCTCTTTCTGGATTTGATATTACCAAATCCAAACTGGAACCACCAACTTCAAATTACCCAATGATAAAATTATTTTTTTTCAAAAGAATGCAATTGAAAATAAATATCTTATTGTCTGTATTTGTTGCTTTTGCTTCGACAGCTAGGAAACTGGAGGTGGAGGATACCGAGCTCCATTACTTTTGACAGCCTGAACTCGGAATCTGCAAAGTTGAGAGAAATGCTAACAATGTATAACCGTATCTGATGATCTGAAAGTAAAACTTACTCGAAGAACTGAAGTTTTTGCTAGATGTCCTAGCAACTGAATTGTCAACCTTGTTATGAACTGTCATATAAGACTATTTTATGGAGTTTAATTTGGATATAAATAAGATTTTGATAAATGATCTTTATAATTCCTTTTTCGTTTAATCTACTTAAGAATGGGATAGTTCCTGAAATTTCCTGTGCTCGGCGAACCAAAATATTTCTAATCCTGCCGTGGTTGAAAGCGGACTGCCAATAATCAATCACGGCTTGATATTCATAGACAGATTTTCAAACAGTGATTTGTTTGTTAATCAATGATAATAAGATCAACTGGCCCCTGCTTAATTTTTTTTTTAATATCTTTCAGCACCTAGAATCTTATTTCAACAATTTGCTCTCTTTTTTAACGTTCGACTTGTCCCACCTCTTGTTAGGATTACTTGTTTCATACCGAAAACATGCAGATCCATGGTCGACAAACTTATATTGATTCATAAAAAGGAGACTAACTTTAAGAAAGTTGTAACCCTTTGAAATTTTCAGTACAAAATTTACTGACCTTGGATTTGGATGATGGTTTGATACATTGTCAGAACTCAGAAACAGTCTGCGTTGTAAATTAGAACTGTTAACAGATAGGGTAAGGTACGGTATCACTCTTATTCACATACTTATCTGATAAATTAATGATTTTTTAATCAAATTCATCTGATAATTTAATGAAATTAAAATTTTAACCATACATATATACCTTATCGGATATGATATAGATCGCATAAATGATCAAAATGGCTTTCAGAATGAAAAAAAAATTATAATATAATTAACAATAAAAAATTATAATATAATTATCTACATCCGTCATCTATGCTTCACTGTATATATAACGGATAAAGAATAACTCTTACCACCCTTATTGGATAAGTTAATGAATTTTTTTTATTCGTATTCATATTTAATAATTTAATAAAAATAAAATTTTATTTATACTCATCTTATTAGATATGATATGAATCGGATAAATGATCAAACGGTTTTCACAGTCCTAGTTGCAAATTCGATTGAAAATTGATTCGGTGGCCCTTGAAAGTAAAAAATTAATCCAACAGACCAAACACCGAAAGGGCCTTCCAAACTAGTGGCCCAAAAAATCACCGTTATAGTCGAGAAAAAAGGAAGGAAGAAAGATTGTATCCGGTCTGCAGAAATCACGTCTCATTAGTCCCACGAGAGACGAAGAGCAGCAGGCGGGTCCGTGGGGAGGCTATAAAATGGGCGGGATCACAAAGGAAGAAAATCACTTACCTGGACGGGGTCGATGAGCGATCAAGAAGGCTCATGGCCTAGGTCAGTGGCCTTCATTGCACTTCGGCGGAGCGCTGGCTTACCATCCGCCCAAAGTGGTGGAGTGGGCGTCGTAATTTGTGATTGAGGGGGTACGCGTTCGCGCGGCCCCTGCCATTGCCCTAATTTAAGCTTTTTTGCAAATTAGTTTTGTTTTCAGCGCGAAATTGAAGAGATTGTTATCAAAGTTTTCTTCTAATTAGTTTATTGATCGATATAATGACAGGTTAGATGTTATACGTAGGCGTATTTCAGATGGTTCAATGTTTTAATCGGACTTTCCTAGTGTTCAACTGGTATTTTCTCCTCGTTCTTAATATATTTTGGGGGTTTTCTGTTCTGATATTTATGCATTCCATTTTCTTTTGTGTAGATATTGTTTTAAACCCGGAAAGAAAAAATATAAATCGCCGTTAGGTCCATTACCATCATCATATTATATGTTCCATCCCCGTCATAAATAAATCTCTCTATCAAGCTCCAGATCGAATTGTTCTTCATTCTGCTCATGATGAAATTATTTCCAAACGAGAATGGGTCTTTTCCCTTGATGTGGAGAAGGATTGTATACATAAAACTATTGGGAATTAATTATACCCAATAGTAGAAATAAAAGAAGAGTTGAAGGATAAATAAAAGAAAGGTGGGTGTGAATTAAACTATATCCAATTGGAACCTGCACAAATGGAGTCACACATTAGATCTTAATGTGGGTATTACAGACTCTTCAAAATCCTCTTATGGTAAAGTAAATCATAAACTAAAAATGGGATTGGGATCATTCCATATTTTGCTTTTTAAATACGAATATCTGTGTTATCTGGTCACAAGTACACTGGGAGTTCTAAATCATACCTGTATTGCTTTCTAAAGCAAAATTTTCTGTGTTGTTTAGAGTAGAAGTAATTTTCTGTATCCTCAAGTAACACAGATCGAACTCATACCCACAAATATAAGAAGAATATAGTGTCACTGCCTGTCCAAATATTGTGTTCGCAATCCATCTGATTCTCTTGTTGCAATGCGATGCATTGGACTCCAGATCTGATGTTCCAAGTCCATCCCTCTATCACTTGAAGAATAGAACCATTCTGATTTATTTTGTGCTATAGCAAGCATAATAACTTGTATTTGTTGAGGTAATGACTTGGAGACCAAATTTGTGATCATAAAATTTGATCCTTTCAACAGAAATCATGGCCCAGTTACTGGTATCAAGGCAATATTTTGAGGTAAAAAGGTGGTGAGATTTTCTAAAGATCCCGTTTTCAATTTTTCTGGAGTTCTGTTCATTTCTTTGGCCATGTTTATTTACTTACCATTCGCATATATGTGGGTTCAGAAACTCAAACCAAGACTGTTATACCCGATTTTGTTTTCAGCTTATGTGCAAATTGGAAATTCAGGTACCACTTTCTACAATTATGCTTAATTTTCATTGAACTTCTTGTTCAAAAGATATCACTGTACATCTCCAGCTCAACAGTCAGACATGTGCCAAAATATTGTATCCCCTATATGTAGTTTTATTCATATTAAAGGACTAGAATATTGTTCATGTTGTCATTAGTGAATGCTACAGTTCAGAGTTGACACTCAAGAACAAATCTGGCTGTTACTGGTACAAAAATGTAAAGGAAAAGCTGATTCTAATCAAACCTTGTTCAGATATAGAGAAATTATATAAAAAGTCCAACATAACAATAGATTTCTTAACAGCTATAAAAATAAAATAAAACAAAGTTAACATAAACAGCAGGAGATTGCGAACAATTGTTAGTTTCCTGGCGTGCACTCAAATTAACCGAAGTATTTTTATGTGAAATCAAGAAAGTTCATGACTTGCAGAGTGGTAATGGGGCACCACAGAGGCACTTGTTACTAATATAGGAATCAGCGTGGTGATATACCATGAACCTTCGATTTGGGTTATTTTGAGTTTTTTAAGTATTTGTTTTGGATTTTTAAAAATTAGCACTAAAATAATAATAAAATATTGAATTATTGTTGCTGATTTTCAAAAATTCAAAATAAATATTTAGAAAACTTGAAATACCCTAAATTTTTGTATCCCATAATATTTTGATATGAAGAATTTAACGAGAATGATAATTTTGAATTTCGGACGTGTTACGATAAAATTTGAGCCGTATACACTTAGACTCGAAATGCAAATGTTTTCATAATAATGTAACTCTATATGAGTGTATATATATATATAGACAGTTTTCCCCTTATTCCGTTGTGACTCCGATCCAGATAATCCAAATGATGGGGAAACACAGTGTGCATCAGATCTAACTCTAATTGGTTCCATGAAAAATCGATCTTAGTCCTTGGTTTTGTAATTTCAAACAAAAATGAAGCATTAGCAGTTAGTCTGTTGTGTGACAAATCGATTGTGTTAATGTCTCCATTTCCATAGTCCTCGGGTATCACTCCTGGGAGTTCATCGTGGGATAGATACTGGAAACAATAGTTTCCGTGAAGTAGACCTGGAGGTATTGTACCAGAGAGGTGGTTTCCACTAAGATCTAGATACTGAAGGTTGGACAACTTTGTTAGAGACTAGTATGGGGCCTGATAACTTGTTGTTAGAAATATTTAGTTGACTGAGACTGGTATGGGAGAGGAAGCTAGGTATGGAGTGAGACTGGTATGGAGAGGAAGTTAGGTATTGAGCCAGAGATGGAAGTATTAGTTATATATAGAGTAAATTAAGTTTTGGTGAGATTAGGAAAGGAAGAAGGAATGGTACCATAGAGGCCCGGTATCGGTATGTTTTGCAGTATGATGGTTTACAGCTCAGTAAGGTCACTCGAGTGACCGCTGTTGTCATTTGGCTTATCACGTGCTCTCAATCTCCATGTAAAGGATAAGTAGCGTTTCACCGTATTCTATCAGACTGTAGCAGCACACTACATTTTGAATTTGTTTTAGGTTGTTAGCTGCATTTGCATATAAAAAAGGGGAAGAAAAAGAAACCGGGAAAGAGAAAGTTTTAGTAATATTTAGCTAGATTTTTTTTTTTGAGAAATGACAGTATTTAATATTTATGTAGCTCGGAGCGTCTTCAGATTTTTCTTTTTTTGTTTGTTTGTTGAGTGATCCACATTTATCTTGGAATTAATCAAATATTTATTCATTGTTTAGTGCGCTCAATAAAGCCTTATCTCTAGTGTTTTGTTGGTCGTTGATCCACATTTTATCTTGAATAGATTCTTAGATTATATAAAGGGAGGTCATAGAGGATGAAAAAAAAAGTAATTTCGCCCAAAATATTGTTACTCAATTTTGGATTCATTTTAATTAGCTTAAATTATATAGGGGAAATATCACCCAATTTCGCCATAAATTTAATACCAGAATGTTACTTCTTTTCATTTTCTCTCTTTCATCAAATGAATTTGAGTTGGTACAGAAGTTGGAATGAAAAGTCGCCCTATTGCCGCTTTTGTTTGTACTTTACAGAATTCATTGATGCTAAATTGAGGCACATATGTGGGTAACACCCACGAAAACCTTTTGCTTATTATTTTGGGCGCGTCCTGCTCAGCAATCTGTCAGGTGCCCAGCACGTTGTTGTATCCATTTAAAAAAAGACTAATGTTATTATTGTTTTCTTTAATGAATTCCATATGATCGAAATTGAAGAGCAAAAGCTATCTGTTTTCTGGTAGATCAATGTAAAAGAAAAGCCGATTCTACTGAAACCATGTTCTAATAGAGAGAAATTATTCCAAATAAAAACAACATAACACTGATTCTTAAACAGCGGGACATTGTGAACTATTATTATTTTCCTGCCATGATACTCATATTATTCAACTACTGTCAGTCTCAGGAATGTGAAATCATGGCTTGCAGGGTGGCAATGGGGTACCACAGAGGCACTTGTTATGAATGTAGGAGTCAGCAGTGTGATACACCATGTACCTTCGGTTCGGTATCTCCCCACACAACTCATTGTAACTCAAATTCAGGAAACGCAGATTCACATCTTGGAGTGATTTATGAATTTTTCCCTTTATCCTGTTGTGGCTCAGGTCCAAATAATTCAAATGATGCGGAAACACAATTCGGGTCAGGTCAAATTCTAGCCGATTCCATGACAAGTCGATCTTGGTCATCGGTTTTGTAATACCGAACAAAAATGAAGCATCACCGGTTAGTCCATTGTGTGACAAATCAATTTCGTTAATATCTTCATTTCCATAATCCTTTGGTATCTCTCCTGTGAGTTTATTGCGGGCTAGGTATAGGAAACGATCAGTCCCGTGAAGTAGACCAGAAGGGATTGTACCGGAGAGGCTATTCCCACTAAGATCTATGAACCGGAGATTGGCCAATTTTGTCAGAAACAATGGTATGGGGCCTGAGAACTTGTTGTTTGAAAGATCTAGTGCACTGAGATTGGTACAGGAGAGGGAATCCGGTATGGGACTGGAGACAGAAGTATTAGTTATGAAGAGTATCTCGAGTTTGGTTAGTTTAGAAAAGGAAGGAGGAATGGTACCATAGAGGCCTGGTAAGGTTTGTAGTTGGATAACTTCTAGCTCAGTAAGGTTGCCCAGTGACTTCGGAATTGTAGAAGAAATTGCATTGAGGGAAATGAAATAGATGCTGTCTATACGGCCGGCATCGTTACAGTACACATTCGACCAGGTGCAACAGTTGGTGGCTGGCAGCCATGACGAGAGCTCAGGTGGATTTCCAAACTCAGATTTTACATTTAGGAGTGCTCTACGGTCAACTGCATTGCAGTCAAGTGAGGAAGAAAGAGTGAGGTGTGAGAAGAAGAGGAGGAACAATAAATAGAAAATAGGCATTTTCACCAATTGGTACATTGTTAGGTATGATTAAGTTGCACATTTCAGCATAGAACATTGGGTATTATATAAGCGCCGCTTCTACAAATGGAATGATTAACTAATTACTTTTTGTCTAATTAATGTATTTATAGTCACTTAGATTATGAGTCTCGTAGCAAACGTTTATTCAGATACTGGTTTAACTAAGACTAGATGCTTGGACAATGGGAAAGGCCAGTACACTGTTATCTCCTGATTTGGATCCCACCCACCTTGTGTATTATTTTTTTTATATATTTTTCAAACAAAGGATCCCACTTAATTCTTAATTAAAGGGGACTGGCCACTGTTTTTTTTTTCACTGCCTACTCGGCTACTCCCCATTTGTGTTAGACTGTCAGCTTGCGTTGGCAAAATAAAAAAGAATCACTTGCCAAAAATTATCTTTACGATCTTCATAATATATATTTTTAATCAGTTTAAGAAAAATTTAGAATTGATAACTAAAAACTATAATATATAGATAGTCTAATAATTAACTTTTATACACTTTAAGTATTGTCCGATACTGTTAATTTTCAGAATATAACAAATTTTCAGATGATGGTCGTATTTTAATTCTTAATTGAAATAGTCATACTTAATGTAAATAATGTTTTAAGTATTTATGTAGTGCATGTTTAGAACTTGTCCTGATTGTAAGTGAAATTCATGTATGAACAATTCCATATCTTTTTTTTTTCTGAGATTTCAACTAAAATTTCTCGGTAGATACAAGTCCTTTGTGACACATAAATCATAATTTTTGATGTAAACAAAAATTATAAATACAAAATAGAAACTTCTCTAATTAGTTATAACCTACAAGTACATTTTACAAAGATAAAGTTTATGGACAAGTAGATTTGAAATTTGAATAAAGAGTGGTTTAAGAATATTTAGGGCCCGTTCGTTCACACGGTTTTGGATTAGCAGGGTTTTAATTTTTTGTAGCGTTGAGTTGTTTAGTGTACTCATTCAAAACCGGTGAAGTAAAATATAATTTCGTACGGCGCATATGCGTGTACGGATCATTGAACGCAATCAACTTAATATACGGACCGCATATGAATTGTTGCACGCTCTTCGCCATGGATTGATAAAGGGCGAGTTGAGAACTCAATGATGTCGAAATTAAACTGAAGAATTGGTCTAGTTCTGTACAAAATCGATGTAAAATCCTCGATTTGGGTCACAAACGACGTGGAGAGTTGGCTTTTCGCATTTGTTTAGTTCTCGCCAATATTAGATGGGTTGTGAGAGATGCGAATATTGAGTGGGTTGAGATTTAGAGGAGATGGAGCTGAAATCATGGGACCGATTTTTAAAGTCCCTTTATTCACTTTTTAATAAAAATATATGGGATATGAGGTACATCCGCACATGACACATAACTTATTTTTATATATATTTTATATTCAGAATTTTAATATTTGGTTGCAGCTTAATTGATTTGTGTTAATTATACTATTAAAATTAGTGTGTTTCAATTGAAATTAAATCATAAATTTTATTTATATATACTTTGGGTTGTTTAAATAAAATATTATATATTATTGTTTAAAATATATAATAAATCAATAAAATTTATAAATTTTAACTATATATATCCGCATAGAATTTCACATATACTGATATATATATACATAGCACATATACAATATACAATATCTCCGCATACATATTCAAATTCACATTTTAAAATTTTATCAAAAACCATAACCTTGAAAGTTCCAATGCAAAATTTGATAAAAGTAGAGACAAAAAATAATATAAAATTGGGTTTTAAAAAAGTCAAGTCGGACTGGATTTTTCGTTGGCATCCTGTGTCCATAACAATGCATGCCACAGTCTTAGTTTGACAGAGACCAGCGAAAACTGAAAAAAAAAAAAACAAATGGGCCCTTAAAAATTAACTTAACTAAGGTTGTATCCGTGCTTCGCAACGGAGATGAATATATTTTTGCTAATATATTTGTTTTATCAAATATGAAAATTTTAATATTACTTTTTGTTGTATTGGTGTATATATATGATGGATTGTGAGTGTAACCTTCATACAACTTAGTTTAGAGTATTATTTTATATTATATAAAAAAAAAAAAAGAAGAAGTAGGATTAAGTAAATAGTTTATAAGTTAATGTAGAAATTATTGCCGAAGGTGACTTTCTATTTAATATAGAAGTTTTTTTTCAGGTCAAAAGCTAAAAAAATATTAGACTAAAGTCAACGTTCTTTTGAGATTCATCAATTTGTACATTCTAGTTTCTATACGTGATTGAAATTTGAAGCCTCATGAAAAATTATTATTAAATTATATATAGTATTTAGCATATTTCCGTATATTTATTGGAAAATTGTCCATATAATATTTTCACTTTTCAATAGAGGCAAAATCGCTACCAGTGTTCTGAAATTATGAGAATATATATGATATTAGTATCATCTGATGTTCTGCATAAATCAATTAATTATGACCCATAAATCATATATACATGCAAGAATGAATGAACGAATAACAGACGAGCATGCGGAATTCAAAGCGAATTTTGTTTTTATTACCCTGTAACTTGAATTAATGAAACATTAATGCAATTTTTTCTTAATGGATAGTTAAAATATTGGATAAAAGTCATCCGTCCATGACATTAATCAAGTTGACGTGGTATATTTAAAAACTCTGCATACTTTAACACTCTTTCTGGAGTATAATTTTTTTTTCATCTTTACTTAAAAAAAAAACTTATGGGCAAGTGCCAATACAAGATATTCAAAATTTTCGTGTTCATACTTCATACGGAGATTAATCTGATCGCAATGATATGTTGTGGGGATGCCTGAAGACTCACTCAGATTTATTTTGAACTTTAGAATCCGACCAATCCATCCAGTCAAAAACATGGATATTGTCTTAATACAGGCCATGTGATGAGGCCAACCATATTTGACCATTGTTGACAGTGCACTTCAGCACTTGACTTGAAGGCCCCAGCAGGTGCTAGTACAGATCAAAAGGAGGAAAAAAAATAACTTTCACATATGATCAAAACCTTTTTAGTTAGAATTTTTTTTTTCGAATATCAGAAATATCGGAATTTGTAAAGCTGGTCGGAATAACAAAGTTCAACAAATACACAGTTCCAGCTGGCAAAAAGATAATTAATGTTGACATTTGAAAGTTCGGCACTTGAAGACCAAGGATATTAACAAAAGATTTTTGTAAATCTTAACTAGTTTCTTGTTTCTTCCATGAACAAGATAATTAGCCGAAATTTCTTTCTTTTCTAGCATTTATAATGCATTCGGACATGTTTATGATAAAAAAATTAGTGGATAAGCGTATATGCTATTATGAAAACTATCATATATATATAGAGATAGATCTTTCGATGCTTCGTGATTTAAAGAGACGTTTTGCTTGGCCAAAAAAATCTCACAAAATCAAAGTTTAAATTACAAATCTAATTCATCCAATATAAACTATATATTTAAATATTATTGAATATCAAAATTGATTATATTTGGAGCTTTCTAACTATTTTTTTTTATTTAAAAAAAATAAAAATAATAATAATAGATGCACCTATAAAATTGTCATCATTCAAAAATTCAAAAAATAGTTACAAAACTCAAAAAATAATAAAATTTAGTATTCAATAAGTTTTTAATATCTAGATTATTGTGGATTAATTAGATTGATGTTTTGAGCTTTCAATATATGAGATTTAAAACTGAAACAAAACCCATCTTTGCCTCGCGAAGCACCATAAGGTCTCTCTCTCTCTATTATTGTGGATTAATTAAATTGATGTTTTGAGCTTTCGATATATGAGATTTAAAACTGAAACACCATAAGGTCTCTCTCTCTCTATATATATATAGAGAGAGAGAGAGAGAGAGAAAAAAAATACCGTGAGTTTAAGCTCACGCGAGGTCTTCCGTGAGCTTAACTCAAAAAGTATATCAAATCATCTCTAAATTTTAATTTTTCACTCTCATTAAATTTTTCATATTAAAATCTTGTGAGGTACAAAGTTTTGGGATGTTTTGAGTTTTCTAAATCGCTTTTTTTAATTTTTGAAAAAATGTACAAACATTAAATATTTTATTATTATTTTTAGAGCCGATTTTTAAAAATTAAAAAGAGTGACTTAGAAAACTCGAAACATCTCAAATTTTTGTACCCCATAAGATTTCAATATGAAGAATTTAATGAAAGTGAAAAATTCAAATTTGGAGATGATTTGATATACTTTTTGAGTTAAGTTCACGGAAGGCCTCCGTGATGTTAAGCTCACGTATATCCACACACACACACACACACACACACACATATATATATATATATATATATATATATATATATATATATTAAAAGCTAGCGTGCTCCTAGGAATACGGGGCCCCTCCGTGATCTTAGCTCAAAAAATATATAAAATGATCTCCAAATTTTGATTTATCACTCTCTTTAAATTCTTCATATCGAAATCTTATGGGGTATATTTGGGGTGTTTTAAGTTTTCTAAATCACTCTTTTTAATTTTTGAAAATTAACTCTAATAATAAAATATTTAATATTTATATATTATTTTCAAAAATTGAAAAGGGCGACTTAGAAAACTCGAAACACCCCAAATTTTTTTACTACACAAGATTTCAATATGAAAAATTTAATGAGAGTGATAAAGTTAAATTTGGAGATTATTTATTATACTTTTTGAGCTAGAATCACGGAGGGGCTCCGTTCTCCTAGGAGCAAGTTAGTTTTACTATATATATATATATATATAGAGAGAGAGAGAGATGTTATAGTGCTTTGCAAAGTAAAAAACTCATATTGTTTTGTGGTGAGATTTAATATTCTGAGATCTCAAATGATCAATCTAAGTTGCTCAATAACTTCTTCATGTTAAAATCTTATGGGATATTAAATTTTATGGTTTTTTTGAGCTTTTAGCTATTTTTAAATTATTTTTAAAATTAACCTTGTTTAACATAAAAAATATCTTATTTCAGGGCCGATGTTCAAACATTAAAAAATAAGCTAGAAAGCTCAAAACATGAAGATGATTGATGTTCAAACACTAAAAACAACGGCTTAAAAAGCTCAAAACATTCCAAATTTTTGCATCCACAAGATTTTCATATAAAAAATTTAATGAGGATGATAAATTAAAGTTTGGGGATGATTTGATATACATTTTGAGTTAAACTCACGGAAGACCTCCGTGAGCTTAAGCTCACGGTATCTTTATTCTCTCTCTATATATATATTTTCAATTAAAATTTATACTTGGATGAACTTATATAAAAATATATAGATCATCTCCAAACTTTGTTTTATATTGTTCAATAAATTATTCACATCAAAGTTTTGCAAATTATACAAATTTTCTATTTTAATGTTTCTTTAAGTATTCATTCCATATTGTTAAAGTAATCTATTTTCATATGTAAATATTTATTATTTTATTACTATTATTTTAGACATTTTATAAACAAAAATCTGAAATGTGTATTTATAAAACTTGAAAAATAGAACTATTTTTATCCCATAAAGAAAAATAAATATAGAATAGTTAAATATACGGATAGCTATTATTTATTTAAAAATCAAATCTCAAGGAAAAGGACGTTGGAATGTTATCCAAAACCAAAAGCATAGATCGACGATCGTGGTATGGGGTCCCACAACAAGAGTGGATCAGATATGGACAGACTCATTCGCTCAGTTGGTTTTAGACATCTTCGACCATCCGAACAGAATTCATAAACATGGACCAAGTCTTAAAACAGGCTAATCAAATTTGACTTGTGGACACTTGACTTAAAATTAAAATTCGTTTGATAAACATAATAAAGAGCGCAATAAAAATTAAATTACTTTAAAGTAGTGGTATTTGACAATAATGAAGTAAATATGTGAAGTAGTTTGCATTAAGAAAGAAATTTTGTGATCTAATTTTTGGTGCGTTTTTTCTTGAGTTTGTAGGAATTTTCTTGTGATATCTATGGAACATATATGAAATGTCTGCTTTGTACTATTGCAAATTTAGAATTTTATTTTATTGGAATGGGTTTTCAACTCTTGTTAGCGGTGTTTCTCTCACTACTACAATTTATGTTTGTAGAGACGATAATTTGAGTATGTATAAATAGTTAAATCTGTTCATAGAAAAATGTATGGATGATTATATATCCGTCTTAAAAGTGTTATAACAATTATCGTTTCAAAGAATTATAGAGACGGTCGAATAATTATCTCTAATTTTTTTATGTTTGAGATGATTAGATCGCTCATAAAGATTTATCTTTACAATGCTTTAACTGTCCTTATATAGTTTCTAGTTGAAACAATTTAGACGACTTTATAAAATATCTAAAGACGAATTGATCGTCCATATCTATATACTTCTAGAGACGATGAGTTTGTCCATATGAAAATTTTTATCTATGATTCAACCATCTATAACTAATTCTAAAACTAATTCTAATGAGACAGATAAATTGTTTGTAATTTTGCTAAATAGAGACACCAATTTTGACTTGACGAGATGAAAGGACGGTTTTATCGCCCTTAATGAAATTTTGTTAAAATCAATAAACTGTCCCTATAAAATTTTAAAAGCAAATAATCAATGACTAAAATCACGCCTAAATTAATCCCTCTCTCAATTTTTAAACAAGAATTCAATATTATTTTCTGGTGAGGTGCCACACTGTGCTTATTTCAATGTTAGTTAGTATCTGACTGAGCTTTCAAGTTCAATAACCTTCGATGTTATATAGATGAACCAATCATCTCCTTCACATCTATTATTTATTTTTTTGTCTAATCAAAATTAAATCACAAAAAGAAAAAAAATTACAGTACAGACCTAAAGGGATAAAAAAATAATAATAAAGGTGCTTGTCGTGAACTCGTGCCAATCTTTTCATGTTTTTGACTTGTTATTTTATTTAATATACTAATATTTTTCATGCCCTCCTGCCTCCTCTACTGATGTATGGTTACTCTTAATCAATTATTTGATTGTTACGCAACTTTCTATACTTTTAACTTTTATAAGTTGCTTTAGTCAATTAACTTCTCTTTTTAAATATTATTTTAGTTAAATTACATAACAAAAATAAAAAATATTTAAAAAGATGAGAACAATTTTTTTTCTTAAACTAAAGTAATTATTTGTTCTAGTCATGACAGCATTTAAGTAGAGATTATTTGATAGGATGTTTATGTTTTGGCTTTAACAAAATTAAGAAATGCCAAAAAAAAAATTCAGTTTGTGGAACTTATTTTATCCATCGGGTCATGATCTGTTTGAAAATTTAATCTCTTAATTTCTTTATGAGAAATATTTCAACATTATAAATTATTGATGCTGTGATCACTTGTTATCATATATTTTAGTCATTATAATTAGACGATACGTTATTGATTATTGTGAACATTTTCTGACAAATGCTACATTTGAGTCTACCGGCTCTGCAAAAAAAATGATTCCTGAAAATGATTTAGGGTTCATTTGGCAAATCATCATAAGAGTTAGAATAGTGTTATTTTGGAAGAGTGGTATTTTTTAGCTATTCGGAAGAGCGAAAATTTTGTTTGACAGTTGTTAATCAGAATAGCTAAAATATGAAAAATTATGATACTAACAATGATTATGATGATAATAATCTTAATAGTAAAATAATAATAATAATAATAATAATATCATAATCATAATCATAATAATATAAATAATCATAATATAATAATAAAAATATAATCATAATCATAATAATACAATAATAATATAATCATAATCATAATCATAATATAATCATATAATCATAAACATAATAATAATAATAATATAATCATAATCATTATCATAATAATTATCATATCATAATAATAATAAATAATAATAAATAATAATCATAATAATATTATAATCATAAATAATAATCATAATCTTAATATAACAATTTAATATAATATAATCAAATAATAATCGCTATTCTAACGAGAGCTAAACCGATATACCAACTATAATTTAATATACCGGATTAGCATTCTTTCACACTCTTCTACTTAGTCTAAAATTCGTTTGATAAATTAATTCATCATAATAGCAATATTATTTCTACTTTTTACTATTCCATAGAAGTGCCACTATTTAATTCTATGTTACACTATAACAAATAAAAAATAAAAAAATCATTGTTCTACCGCTGTCAAGGCCAATGGAGATGTTAAAGAAAAATAGTAACATTTCTAGAGTAATTTAACTATAACACTATGGATAGACCCATAAACCTCCAGAGGCTCTCTTTGTTTTTTTTTTTTTTTTTATTTGATAGCTATATTTGTAGACATCTTGACATCTTGAGCTATATCGTGCTATGGCTCTCTTAATTCAAAAATCAAAAGCTTACCATATGGCTGTCACATCCTGCCTCGCAAGCATAGCCAACATGTTCCCTTCATCCAGCCTTACATCTTTTTCAACATAGCCAACGTAGACGGAACTGCTTTTTTTTATTACAAGTCCGTAAGCGCACATACAACTCATACATCCTTTCTAAATCTAATATGAACTCAGTTTCTGCTGGGATTTGATCCCTAAATTTTGATAATGAGAGACAATATCACTATCACTTGGCCGTAGCCCCAGTGACAGACGGAACTGCTTCACCTTATAATCGTATGATTGTCACATCATTGTAGCACAACTCGGTGAAGAGTCGTTTCAAAACTGAAGAATCGGTTGAACCTAGTCAATAATTCGGAGGAATCGGCCGATTCAATCCGATTCAAACTATTTTTGAAAGAAAAAACGGTCAGCTGAGTAACTCAGCATATAATCATCTTTTGCCATGACCGATTCCGCTCCAACTCGGCCGAGTCTGAGTTGAAAGAAAAAACGGTCAGCTGAGTAACTCAGCATATAATCATCTTTTGCCATGACTGATTCCGCTCCAACTCGGCCGAGTCTGAGTTGAAAGAAAAAACGGTCAGCTGAGTAACTCAGCATATAATCATCTTTTGCCATGACCGATTCCGCTCCAACTCGGCCGAGTCTGAGTTGAAAGAAAAAACGGTCAGCTGAGTAACTCAGCATATAATCATCTTTTGCCATGACCGATTCCGCTCCAACTCGGCCGAGTCAACTCAGACTCGGCCAATTTTCCAATCCATGCGTTTAGCTCTGCGGAAGAATGGCCACAGCAACAATATCAACCAATTCTAAACTTTGACTCGACAGCTTTGATTAATTGCATTCAGAGACAAAAGACTTGGAAAACTCTTCAAAGAATAAAAACGAGGAGAAAGCTAAAATGCATTATGTCACTAAGTGACGCTGCTCCTGTAAATGTTCTGGACCAGTACCATTACTGGTCTCTTCAACATAAAATGCAGGCAATCAATTTTGTACACTAGATATTGTATTCCTAAAAATCTACATTGACGAGTATGCACATCGTACGCAACTCCTTATTGCGTTATTAGTAATCTGTGTATTCTTAATATGATATATCATATCAGTAGAACTACTGAATGGCACTGATATAGGAGGAAGGGTCCGGAGGTATAGGAATGTCAACGGCTCCGTCAAGCATCTGAGTTACCTTCAGCATGGTTGGCCTAAGCGATGGCTCCTCTTGGACACACCACAGTGCTATCTTCACAAACCTCTCGATTCTCCTCATGTCTTGAGCCGCTTCCTCATCCCAAGTAGGGACCACCAAATCGAGCCTCCCGTCCCGGTAGCAATCATTGACCCAATATGCCAGCACAATTTGATCTTCATCCTCAATCTCCTGCTCCACGTTCCTCCTGCAGCACACGATCTCTAGCAGGATTATGCCGAAGCTGTACACATCAACTTTCGATGTGATCCCAACATTCTTGAACCACTCTGGTGCTACATACCCCTTTGTTCCTCTGATGCCGGTGTTTGTTCTCGTTTGGTCAGTCTTTAGCAGTTTTGCTAGACCGAAGTCGGAGATCTTTGGTATCAGGTTATCATCCAAGAGAATGTTCTGGGGCTTCATGTCACAGTGGATGATTTGTGTGCTACATTCTTCGTGCAAGTAGAGTAGACCTCTTGCGATGCCCAAAGCCACCTGGACTCGCTGGTTCCAGCTTGGCTTCACAGTGTTATTAAGGAGCCAACCGTTGAGAGATCCATTGTTCATGAACTCAAAAACAAGAAGCCTGTGGGACCCTTCGTTGCAGAATCCCAGCAGCCGTACCAGATTGCGGTGGAAGGTTTGCCCGATTGTCTGCACTTCCGTGATGAATTCTTTCTCAGTGTCTGCTAATACATGGCTATCCAGCTTTTTGACAGCAATGCACACGTTATCCTGCTCATGTTGGTGTAAAAATCCCTTATAAACCTCGCCAGATCCACCACGGCCCACTTCTTCACTGAACTCATTTGTTGCACTTTCAAGCTCTTTGTAAGTGAAAATTCGAGGACTTTGCCCGAGTGATGAAGTTTGTTGGGTTGATACCTTTTTACTGCTTTTGTTCTGGTAGCACTGTGTCCCGAGGATTACAACCAAAATAAGGAGCACGTTTGCAAAGACTGAGCTGCCAAGAAGAATTGACCCTGACAAGATCCAGACTCTTTTATCTTTCTTCCATCCATCATTTTCATGAGCCTGAAACTGTGTATCATTGGTCTTACGTACCTTCAATAATAGAGTCCTATCCACTGAATCGTCCATCCTTCCGTTGGATAAAGGTATCTTTTTCTTCCAACAGGTATTCTGATTAGCATTAAACACTGCTACAGAGCAGAAGCAGTCAGTCAAACATTGTTGTCTGCACGTATCTATGTCCACTGGGTCATACTGCTCATAGTCGGCTAACGTCCAATCTAGATTGCTAATTGTAACGAACTCAAATTGATCATATTCATCTATTTGGCAGCTCTGTGGAGAAAAGTCTGGCTTGCAACCTTTGTACTTCTGATTGGGGTCTAAAAAAGAATAATACGGTGGGCATTCACAATCAATCACAGTCTGATTTGAGTTAGATGTGCAGTAGCTATTGAAACCGCAAATCCCGCTACCCAACTCAGAACCATCGGAACTACATATGTTCTTTGGCAATAAATCGACCATTGTCCATCCATCTCCCCACCCTCCTTTTGCACGGATTGAGTTCGTTTTTGGGTGCACATACTGCCGAAAAACCCCATCATAGTCCAATGTAGCTCTTTGGTAGAAATCTGATGCCACATCCAGCTGACTAGAGGTCACAAGGAATGAACCATTTTGCAAGACAAAGTAGATATCACCCGTCTCGTTAAAGACTAGTCTTGTACCATTTCCAACTGTATTGCTGGCCCAGTAGGGACTATACTGGTTTCTAGATACAAGAGCAACAGTGTAGAATACCAGATTTCCATCTCCTTGTACACTTAGTATGAACCTACCAGGACTATAATCGGTGGCCATCAAACGGGACGTGAAAGTTTTTTCGAGCTGTAGAACCTGTGATGGTAGCATGGTGTCAGTAGGATTATCAAAGCTTTGCCATATTGGTTTTCCTGTTGAGCTGTACATCACAAAGTTTCCTGTATCTAACATGGCAGCATATGATGCGCTATTCACGCCTGCACTCCATAGTTCCTGTTAATGTTGGGAACATCTTTTGGTCAAAATAAATGAACTGATTTTATGTGTATATGTTTCATAGATTGAGTAGCTTAAATATATTACAAAAATCAAAACAAGACAATTATTAATAATTATGCACGCTGCACCCAGAACTGATTAGTTACTATTAAAATTTAGGAAAAATATAAAATGTCCCCACCAACTCCCCAGTCCCCACCATTTTCCCCATCATAAATGGAAAATGAGCCCCCTAAAATGTTACAATACATGGGGCCCATGTGTAATGGTAGTTGGGGGAAATAAGAGGGCAATGCTGGGGACACTGTATGAGCATCTTAAAATTTAACAAAAAGAAAAAATAATAATAACAAGGCCTATATTGAAAAGGTCCTGATCAATTACTAAACAAATCAATTCAGATATATCCTGTTATGACTTGAAAGAAATTTATTCACAATTCTATAACATTTTTTTCTTGATTAACATGAAATTGCCAAAATCCTCAGCCCTAAATCAAACCGGAGCATTTCAAGACCCAAAATGCTCTAAATCATGAAGAAGTCATATCCAAATAACAGAAGTATCCTGGACCTGAAATGAATCATGCCCCAAATAAGTGACCTGGAACTTTGCATGCAATAAATTTTCTGCAGTTGATCTTGTACCAAAATGGATTGTCAAATTTTTAAATATCTTATGTGTGTTTACATCTAAACATTGTTTAAGGACAGGTTCAACATGCATGGTATTCTCTGATGGTTGAAGAAAGTATATATAGTTCATCAACTTGGCATAAGCGATGAATTTGAGGGACTGTATACCTGTCCTGCAGAGTCCTTGAGGGAGAGGCCATATGATGTGAACTGTAAGCTGGATCCTGTTGGAGCTGGTTTGTCACCGTTTGCGTACCAGGCAGTGGTGCTGTCAGCAGTGTTGACAAACCATATGGCAAGCAGGAACTTAGAGGTGTCACCTTCGAGGGCGCGAAAGCCGAATGCAAATTCACCGGACGGAGAGAGCCATGAGGTGTCAGTGCCTGCTGAACTCAGGCTTGAGCCCAGCGTTATGTTGTGTATTTTTGTTGTCTGAGCTTGTAATCTTGTGGGAGCTGACAGAGTTAGTAGGAGGCAAAAGAGCAAGCAAGAAGAGAGCAGCATCTTTTGGTAAATTCCTTCTATGATTTTTAGTACGTGGTCGTGGAGAATGGCAAGTCGTTTGTTCAGGCGACGTAAGCTCCCTTCATTGGCTATGTTGAGTTTCTGGTTCCGATTCTTCAGAAAGCACTGACAAATCAAATGTTCATCTCTTTCATAAGGCAGGTGATATCTTCATTTATGAACAGAATCGAGGACCGTCGGTACATGCGTGATAGAAGGGGCGAATTACAGAAGGGAGTGGACCGACTTGTCTCGTAGCTTGACTTTGACCATGCTATGACTGTTAGATTTGAACGTCCCTTCGTCTCGGTTTCGTTCAATGATTCGTCTGACAAAATATAGACGTCAATAATGTGGACAAAAGATGGTAGAGCCCATATTAAAACCTCTTTTTTTTTTTAAATTTAACTAAGAAAAGTGTTTGCTTTTTCTACGTAATCTCCAAAGTCCAAACTAATTGGAAAATTCTTCCGGGTTCCATGTGAGCAAATACCGTCCTATTATTTTCCATGAAATTTTCTTATTTATAAAAGCGTTGAAAGAATCAAAGTAAACATTGAACTGAACGCGGATTCTATCATTCGACGCAGCCCCGAACAAAAGTGATGTTACATTTTACAATGAATAAGTAATAAAGCACTACAAAGATTACTTACCGGAATACGGAAATAGCTACCTCATTAGGTTGCGTTTTGCAATCTAAAGAGAATCGGCTCGGTTCACAATAACACCCCCCCCCCCCCCCCAAAAAAAAAAAAAAAAAAAAAAAAAAGAAGTTCACTAATGATACGTACATCAAAAGCCTAATGGTGTTTTCTACCCCTTATTGTCATTTCTAGGCAGAAATATTGATTTCTGTTGGCATCTCATATGTACAATGAAATTCCCTAGAGAACTACAAAACTCACCCCTAGGATGATAATTCTTTAACGGTGGTACTATCTTCCCACCTTTTTCTACAGATCCCCTATATCTACATATCTATATCGTTGTTTCCCAAAACGCCTTGAATAATTATTTCTGTATACATTAAGCCACAGGTTCTATCGCTTCCCAGAACCCAAAAAAGAAAAAAGAATCGTGTGCATTGGCCCAAAAACGGAACAACACCCTATCTAGACCCTCATGACAGATGTCACTGTAGCATTGCAAAAGAAGCACCGCTGGCTGTTTAGGAGGTGTCGAGATATACATCCAAAACAGGACCGATGATGACATGGCTCAAACAGTGCATCTGATTCGCTATTGTAGCAGATACAGCAGTTGTTGTCCCCGTCCTCAGTTGCTTCTAAGTGTCCTATCTCTCTAGCTGACTCCGACATGCTTCCAAAGTAGCTCGAGAGCTCCTCTAGCTGTGCGAGTTTCACTGCAGCGATGTCACCTCTGAGAATGTTACTCTGGCAAAGAGGAACAAGCTAATTTAAATAAAGTAAATCTATAAAATAATCTCACTCGGAGTTCTTTTAAACTCATTTACTTCAAGCAAATTAAATGCTAAAGATAGCATTGTGTGCTCACTCTTCAAATGCCAAAAATGGGAGATAAGTGTATAAAAGGCACTTCATGCTTTCTGTTAGGGAGACCTTTTAAATTACTGCTGTTTACAAAATTCACAAAATTTATTCTTCACTACACATTTGTGAATGTGTTCCAGAATTTTACTGAACAATCAACAAGAATATTATCTTATTGTGCATATTTTTTAATAATGTAGGATACTTGACAAATAAAAATAAATAAAACTAACCCAGTTGTAGTTGAGAAGATATTGGAATCCAAAATGTAGTGTTGCAGGGCAATCCATGCTACAAAACACTGAAATCAGATCAGTCAGACTTGTGTAGCTGGACTCCGAGTTTGAACCAACAGAACCCAGGATATTCAGTATTATCCCCAGAATAGGAGACAAAATCATCGTTCGGTTCATCTTCTCTCCTGATCTCCTTAATGACCTATGCATGAAAATATGAATGCACAGACTAGTTAAAACAAGGTGAGAAAAAGATTGCCAATGACCAGAATAAGAGAATAATTAAGGTGAACTAGTCTCAGAACTTTATCAACAATTTGATTCAGTAACTACACCTTGATCTTACTCAAGTATGAGAACAATCAAGTAGATATACATCCTCAGGAATGCACCACCAATTTTGGTTCAGGACAATTTTCGACTCTTTTTCTTCTGCTGAACAAATACAGACTTTTAACTTTGCTTCTTATGTTTCTTAAGCTATATGATTCAAGAATCACACTTTCAGGTGTTATGCAGAAATTTTACTCCATGTTAAGTTATTAAAAATATCTTGTTGATTAAGGCTTCAAGTATCAACTGATCTCTCAAAACTCAAAATTACGTAATAACACAGTGATGACCAAAGGCCAAAAAAGTACATACGATCTTCAAAATAAAATAAAAAGGTACTTTTCATTTCTTCCATAAAATAATTGCCCAATTGCAGTATACAGACAGCACAAAAGCTTTATATAATGCAAAACTTACAGATCAAAGAAATCAGTATCAGCAGCTGAGATGATGTGGTTTAGGATAAAAACCACCAACTCAATAAGGCGCCTGAGATTCATGTCTGGTCCAGAGAGGAAAGCCTGAGGAATCTCTCCAACACAAAACTCCAAAATTCTAGCAAGGCTGCATGAGATGTCAAAAATCACACTGCATTTCCTCTGCCGCAGATCAGCAGCCTACATCCATAAGAAGTACCAAAACATAAGGTTTAGAATCATGAATTTTGAAAAAGTTAATAAACTGAATCACATTTGTAACAATACTCTGATGGAAACTTTTTTTTATCAGAAAAGAGGAGCAAGATACAACACTCCTTCGGCATTGCCATACTCTGATGCTCTGATGGAAACTTTGGTACAGTGTAGGCCTTAATTGAGGTTCCATTAGGATTCTTTGCTCAAGTGAAACCACCACAATACTTAATGCAATATAGTTATGGCCATATATGCATAAGCAACAGAACAAATTTTCAGTATTCAACAAATAAAAAGAGGACACACCACAGGTATGCAAATTCTATAGTCATGAGGGCAAGAAGGAAACTGACGTTATGCTTATCTTGCATCTCACGAATGGACATAGAGAACTCAGTCATTGTCCAGCTCAGTGTGTTGAAAAGTCGATTAAGAAAAGATGCAAAGAGTTCTTCATCATGAATACAGGTCTCCCGAAGCAGAATCTAGAAAAAGCATCCAAAAAGAAATACTTGTATTCAGCATAAGATCTATCAATTTGACAAGGTCAATGCCCTTCACAGTATATCAGTTGGCTCTCCAATTTGTACTAACTCTAGATAGTTGGAACATGAAAGCAACACATGTTTGCCGGATCTGTATCTGCTGCCATAGATATCCATGGCAGCCAGCTGCCATTGAATCTAAATGGCCCATTTCAATCTAAATGGTCCATATTTAGCTAATAGGGGGTGCATTTTTTTTTATTTTGATGGGTCCCACAGTCCATAGAGACAATGGCAGCCGGCTGCCATTGCCAACTATGGCAACTGATCCGTGTCCCGTGTTTGCCAATATTACAACATAAACTAGCAACTAATAAACCAACAAGCACCAAACTAGCATAACTCAGAAGTATATACTGCATAGATTCCATCATACCAACCAACCTGGAAGAGTACAGAAGAGACAGAATCTGTACTTCTCAAGGATGTGAAACCACGCCCCTTGCAGAGGCGAGACAGAATGTTGGTGACAGGAATCCAGGAACGGTTGTCAAAGGCTGACAACAGGCTCCGCGGCATCCTCTCAACTGCCTCTCGATTGTTTTCAAACACAATTAAGAAGTCCCTGTACTGCACTAGCACTGATATTGACTGCAGGAGTAAATCCTTTACATCAGCGCTAAGAATACGTGGATCATTGAAGTGCTTCACGCAGAAGGTTACCTGCCAATGGACAACATGTGTAATCATAAAAGATAATTTTTACAGCTGAAATAAGTGACAGCAAAGTACTGCGATTCACAAATCTTGGGAAATTAAAACTTTCTTAATCTAATGTACATTTCCGGTCTAAAGTAACTTCTGCAAAAATTGATTTTCATAATAATATACTTCTAATTTGATGTACTGTTTGAATTCTCAGATGCTTCAATGATCTTTGCTAGCATTTTTTTTGTGCCACCTACCAAACCTAAAAATAAGATGAATGTTTAGATGATGCATCTTGCAGTTTATTAATTAATAACCGAACCTTGCAGGCCCCTTAATCAATAATTTAACAATATTTTCAATTTAAGCTTGGTACAAACTACCAAAGGTGCAGCAACACAAGTGGACATGGTAATCTCTGCATTTAAAAGGGGAACAAAGATAATACCACAAAAATGAGGTGGGGGGGGGGGGGGAACATAAATAAGTAATCGCAATAAAAATTTACACAATAAAAAAACGAAAGACTACAATTGTAATAGAACTTACAAAAGAAGAGAGCCCTTGCTTGAGAAATACTGCAGAGGAAACAAATGGAGGTTCACTTCTGCGTAATGCATGGAATGAATCAACCTGCGAGAAGATTTAAATATTATCACAGTAATACCATTTCTGTAATATAATCTCAAGAAAGTACAAAAGGGAGAAGAAAACACATTGTCCATAGTACCAGTGTTTCAAAATAGTATTCAGGAACATAGAGGAAAACAGAATCTAAATCGCTCAGAACCAGCAACAAATCAACAACCCACATGCATGCTGCATACATTCCTCTCAGCTTCCACCTTGAAAATAGAGATATTCTGTACCTGCATTACCCAAGGCAGTTTAAATGAATTAAAATGTTCTATTCCCAAAATTGATCCAAACTTATTGGATCCAAATATTAATATAAGAGTACAACTAGATGCGTCTGGCCGGTTACATATAATGAGTTAGTTATTACTCGCCTAACCCAGGTTCAGGGAGGTAAATGCGTTAAAGAAACAGTTTCAACCTTATAATCTTTCTTTCATATCCAAATCATAATTTCCGTTCCAATCTCTAATTATGTAGCTTCAGAAGTTGCAATTGAAATTTCAGATCAGAAATTAGGTATGGGAGAAGAATTCAAAGTTATAGTAATATAATAAGCCAGGCAAGTTGCTCTTCAGAATGCGCACCAACTTAACCAGTAAGATCCAAGAATACAAGAGAACATAAAATGGTGACTGCAAGACCGAAAAATGATTGTTACCAGGAGCAATGCCTGACAGAATCGACCAGCTCTTCATGGTAAACGCTCCTAGCTTCTTTCAGGCGTTTCACTTGCTCAGCACATGACTTCTCTCTAATCTGCTGGTCAGTATCATCCAGCAACAAAACTGATTGTGTCTGTTGCGATATGTAGTAGAATGCCTACAGGTGAAGAAAAAGAAACTACATAATTCATGAAGTAATACAAACATGTTGCACTGAACTTTTCAAACAATTAAAATGATGTCAAACTAAACTGTTGTTACTTATACCCGGGATATTAAGTACAGAAGACTAACAGATTCTAAATCAGTGCATCGGCATATTGAAATTCACAATCCTATTATACTATATACACAACATAATTACTTGTGATAAAGGTATCAATCAAGTATGTTCACTAACCTTTCTAAAGCTAGGCGCAACTACCATATTGTAAAGCAAGAGCATGATATCAAACAGCTCCTCCTCTCCTAGTGCCTCTGACGAGCCCTCAGAGAACGACTGGTTAGTGACTGCAGCACCACTCCCCAAACCATTCAATGATTGGTAAGCAAAGCCACCTCTTGAACCATCGCTTGAGCTAGGCTTATCATCCCCTATTTCATCACTCAAACCCCTGGTACTGCACTCAGCCGCCACAACACTTTGTGGCTGATCTTGTATGCCCTTACAAGCATTCTTTGAGCTTGTACCACTGGTAGTACCACCCATGTACCGCAAGCTCTCTCGGGATGTCTGTACCCATTCATCCTCAGAGGGTGAGCAACAGCACGGTTTGTTTGCTGTGGAATGTGTCACCCTAAATTCTTCATTTTCCATAAAACCCTCCTCCCACCCTATCTCATTCAACTCCTTACCGGTTAACTTATGAGATTTCAAAAGCTGGTTTATGGAGCCACCAATTCGAGGTAAAGTGCTGAAGTACAAGTCTGTTCGAAAGAAAATATTTTGTGGAAAATGGCGGCTCCCACCTCGGTGAAGAAACCCTAATTTCTCATCTGATGGGGATCCTAACCCCTCTGAAAGAAGGTGGAGGATGACAGTGTACAATGAGAGGAGCACAGTGCCAAACAGGTTCTCCCCAAAGCCTGTTCGGTGCTCCATGCCCTGAGCCCGCACTATGAGATTTTGCATGAATGACCTAAAAACAGAGCCCGGACAAGATTGCAAGGGCAATCCTGGAGGCATGAACCGTATCACCAAGCTGCATAGCTGGCGATGCATCTCCTCAATCTGCATATTCATGTGACTTCAAATGAGAGTTCAATTATTGAACAGTAGTTAGATATAGAGTAGCAAAATAGCAGGTTCACTGCATGTCCTATATGATGACATAACAGTACAAATAATGAGCTCTTTAAGGTTTAATTCAAATATTGAGCACATACTTAGAGGTGAGGCAAATTGATGGTACTTTTGCATTTAGCTGGTCAAACATCTTGAATTGTCAATTATGACTCATTTAAGAGAATGGTGAACCTAAACTAAGCTTAAACCAGAAACCAATTCTGCAATTATGCCTTCAATTCTACAAGGAAACCAGAAACCAAACTGAACTTCTGCATGCGTAACCAGAAATCCTTTCATCAGAAAGGTGCCTAGAAACCCATATCCTGATAAGTAACAATAACGAACTCCACAACACTTACAACAAGAATAAAGAAATAAAAAAATAACACAAAAAAAATGAAACTCACCTTTGATATTGCCTCAGAAAGTGTCCGAACAGTCAATGCCATGGTTCTGCGAGTGCCGCTATCCTCTAATAGGGTGGGGCCGGCAGGCCACCAAACTGTTGGCATCAGCTCCTTCAGGTCCTGCTTGGTTGGCACCTTCCCTGAGAGGAACCCCTCAAATGAAACTGTAAAATCCTGACTCTGCCACCATAACACCATCATCTCTCGTCTCCTCAGAACCTGGAATGCCAGTGCTAGGTATAGGTATGACCCCGTGTATGGGCAATCTGTCAGAACCAGAGGAGCCACCTTACAACTACACGAAAGAGCAAAGAACATCTCCTGAAACAACATACCAGATCTTGGATATTGCAGAAGCAGATCCAAGACCTGGTCAAGGGTTGTTCGATCATGCGGCTCCTGTGACCTAAATACTTCCATTAAAAAAGAAATGAGTGGGCCCCATGTGATATATTCCAAATCCAAGTTATCATCTTGTCTTTCAGGGCTGCCAATTAATGTAAATAACTCAGAGAGGATGGCACGAGATACTGGGTCAAATAGATCCTTGAGTGGGGCAAAACACTTGACCCGCCTCAGCTTGTGAAAATAGGCTGAGTCAGACCCCTTCAGTGCCTCAGCCTCCAGCAACCGTGCCAGAGACTGAAGGAGGTACCTTGCAAACCTTCTAGAAGGAGGAGGGGCTTGAATTGGATTGAACCCTTCAACTGGATACACAAATGGGTGCGACCCAAAATTCAAAAAGCACCTTTCTCCATCTGAGAGTGAAACTGCAGGATAGTACCCATGCCCATCACCTTGGCCGCATACCTTTACACCATCAAAGGCTATGCCAAGGGATGATCCATTTCTGTAAAATGAGATTTCTCCCTTGTCAAGGTCAATGCAACAGCCTATGACATCACCTATGGCCCATGGCTGGCCATAGTTCTTCGCATCCTTATTCCATTTTGTTACACGTTTCCCATCAAAGGCATACGAGTCATCAGCATCTCCCACCCCTTTATGATCTGTAAAGGGGCAGGACACTGTGGCCCACCCCAGTTGCTGGACCCCACATGTTTCCAGAACTACCTCGTACATCCATTTTCCTCTCCACACACATGCATCAGCACGTGCACTGCTAAATGCGGCAACACTTTCTATTAACAAAGGTTCTCTGATTGTCTTGAACTGGCCACATATGCTTGTTTTGTCTATCAGGACCCTCTTCCTAGGCGAATTGTTAATTTCATGGTCAAATTCAAACCTTTTTGCTTGGTTCTTTAGTATTGAGCAAATGAAGTTGGCGTCTATGCTGTGATAAGGGGTGGGAATTGACTTGTGATGAAGGTCGAGGATATGCTCGATGGTTCTCTCAACTGATTGGTGGCTTATGTCGTCATGGTAAGAGATCAGATGCGATTTCTGAGAACTGTTTTTTCTTGAATTGTCGCCTGAGAGTAGAACAGCCAATCCAGAGGAAAAGGGGCTCATTCTCTTTCCCTCTTCTGCCATTACAGACTGAAAGGTGGAATCTTCGCGGGATTCCCCTTTCGACGTCTCCACATGTGGTGGTGGTAACTGGTAAGATTCAAGTACTAATTAAGATTATTCCACCTTTAGCCCAGGAGTAGAGCATCCAGGATAAAGGAAATGAGCTGTTCAAATGTTAAAAACAAAAAAAAAATGAATTGAAGCACAGAAACCGAACTGATTGAATCAAGAGATGAAATACGAAACTTTTATACAAGGACTACTTAAATTGATTACGTGAATTAGTACAGATGATCAACAAACTGAAATGAGAAAAAATCCAATTAAGCCCCCCAGTTGCGAGGAGCATGAAGTTACAAAAGAACGTACAGTAACTGGAGCTACGTGGACTGATCTCGAGGTAAAAGGAGCTATTGGTATGTAGGCGGCGATGACAGGAATGCTAGGGTTTCCCTGCGGGAACAAAGCAGAAATTTTAACAGATTAATTTGGGGAGGGAGATCGAGGAGGAAAAGTGGAAAAACTGGCTCTCGCTTTCTTTATTTTACAGTATAGCACTTAAATCGTCATATATTGAGAATTAACCAAAAAAGAGGATACTTGTATTCTTTTTCTTCTTAAAAAGAAAATATCATAACAATCATATTTTGTTAGTGGGTCGCTTGATCTATTTGAGTCACACTCGTCCCGATATTTGTTTTGCGGTGAGTGTGGTGAGTCGCTACATGCATGACTCTAAGGAGGGTCACATGAATGCCGTGTATCAGATCTTGAGGTTCCTGAAGAGTGCACCAGGGAAGGGGTTGATCTTCAGAAAAAACGGACATTTGAACATTAAAGGCTATTGTGATTCAGATTAGGCTAGTTGTGCCTATGATAGAAAGTCCACGTCTAGATATTGCATATTTGTGGGAGGAAATTTGATTTCCTAGAAGAGCAAAAAGCAGTCGATGGTTAGATCTTTTGACTAACACACATCTACATTATATTCTAAAGAGCAGCCGGAACATGATTATATTATGTCAAGAGATCATTTACCTTATATACTTTTCGTTTCTAAAATCAAAATATAATGTATAACCTATATTTGAGCGTTTTATCTACTATCATTGTGCTTAGAGGTGGCAATCGGGCGGGTCGGGTCGGGTTCGGGTCGGGGTCGGGTCGGTTTGACTTTCCGGAAGAAATCGGCCTCGGGCGGGTCGGGTCGTGGTCGGGTCGAGTCGGGTCAATTTATATGTTGTGTTTTTTCGGATCGTTGATAGATTTTGATTGGATTGAAGGCCATTTGATCTCGGGTCCCGGGTCGGGTCGGGTCGGGTTCGGGTCTGCCGGGTCAATTTGACTTTCTTAAAAAATCGGCCTGCGGGTCGGGTTCGAGTCCCAAGGCGGTCGGGCGGTTTGTTCGCCTGGGCAAGTCGGGTTCTGCCACCTCTAATTGTGCTCATCTAAGTTTAAACTAAGTTTCCAAATTATATATTTGAAATAATAAATTGGACTAATTTTGAAAAATATTATTAGATTATTAATATGTATAGTATGGATGATCCGTATTCTACATATCGTTTCTTCATTTTTAAAATTCAAATAATCAATCCGACCGCTCAAAATGATTTTTATATAAAAATTTAGTTATAGATCAAATTTTATATTTAAAAAAAATATTATTTTTTTAGATATTTAAAAAATCACTTCTTGAATGACTCATAATTATTAAATCAAGTGATTTTTTAGCTATCTAAAAAATAATAAAATAATTTTAAAACAAATAAAAAAAATACTCTACAACTAGATTTTCATATGAAAATTATTTTGAACACTCGAATCAATCATTTGAATTTTAAAAATGAAGAAACAATTTGTAGCACACGGATCATACGTACTACACGCAGTACTATAGTCTAACTCTTTAATTAAATATTTAAGTAATTTAAAGCCATTTAAGAAGATGTTATCTCATACGTCCTAGATTTATCTTTTAAAATACCTTCGTTCAACTATTTTAATCATCAAATGAAATTAAAACGTTATGGTTAAGTAAATATGAAGAATTTTATAATTATCACGAGCAGTCGAGCACTATAGCATAAATTTGATAATTAATTACTGATTAACTTGAGGTGGAAAGCGTAAAACTCGCCCTTTGTCCGTCCCACGTGGATCATGCGATGGAGCGTGCACGGAACTTTGTCACCTTTCGAAAAAGCACAATCGGAATCTTAAGGCCAATCGGACGGATGAAAAGGTTTACCAGCAGGATTCGCGCGCCGATTCGTTAAGATATGTTTTGTTACGGCTTCTCCGTACAGAATCTTCTATAAAATATTATATTTTATAGAAGGTACCTAGATGCACCCGGTCCATGGGGAGTATTCGTATAACCTTTTTGTGAAGAATCTGATGCATTATTTCTGTTATATATCTTTTATTTTTAACAAAATAATTTGGCTCTGAATATTATAGTGTGCTGCTAATTTGAAAATTGTGAATTGTATGCTGTGTAACTTGCACACTATAAACATAAATTAACGGCGAAATATTATAATGTGAGTGCAAAGAAAAATGCGTATACAATGATTAGCTGAATTAATTACAAATATAAGTGCAAAATTTTATTTATCAATTAAGATAAATATTTCTGTGTATATCATCGGATTCACTGATCACATGATCACTTCATATTTTATTTTATTTTTGTATATTTGCAATTGTTTTTCTGCGCGATTGAGGTTTATGAGCTTGGTTCATGCACTATTCACTGACAGGACCCAGAAATTAGAAGCCACATATAATGTGACACGTGTCGATCAGGTGTGAACCGTGAAGAGCGTGGAAGAGGTGGATGGTTTTGGTCCTTTGGACGCTCACGGTTTTGCATAAAAGCAACTTAATTACAAAACAATGAATCCGTCATTCCCTAATCAAATACTGTGCTAGATTCAGTTTTCATTTGTTGCTTATCAAATATAAAATAACCAAATATCGGGAGGTCAGAGTTGGAGATATTATGATAATATATAAGGAATTAATTGGCCAAAAATAAGGGTCATGGAATTGCATCACTTGGAAAGCAAATTTTAGTTTGTGATACATGTCATACATGGAAGTCGATAATTATTTTATTTGCGTTATAGTAAATCAGGACATATTAGACTCGATCATATTCCCTCAATTGAGTGGCAACAGCGGAGCAACAAAGTGACATCTTTGAAAGAAAACTCTAAATATATATTTATATTTCAAGACAGAAAAATGTAAAAAAGAAAGAGTATGGAGGAGCAAAAGGGAGATGGAAAGCTTGTAGTGCGATCTCTCCACCTAAAATGATGGTTAGGATTTGGCTCTCTTTTTTTGTTGCTTTTTTTCACGAGTGCGAAGGGGTTATTGGAGGGTTTTATGATAGATTATTTTAAAACATCCATTTTTCAACTTAATATAATGTAAAATGTAAATCCAAGACCCATAAATTATTTTGAATATATATCTCACGGATAAGTTCACTGAGTTAGTCGATTAGATAATAGACTTTCAGACTTTGAGATATGTTAAGAATAATCGTAGTGGGAGCAATTAGGTCGCTCAGGTAAAGGGCGGAAATTCACGGAGTGGGGCGAGAAGAATCTCGATCCTCTTTATCGTCGTTGAGATCGTCGATTCTCGTCTCTGAAAATAATCGGTGAGATTAGGGTTTGAGCCTCAAGGCCTTTGATTATATCATCATCGGCTCAAATATGAAATAACAGGGAGCTACTAGAGCTATTAAACTAAGCAGCTCTAAAATCCGTTATCCCATTGTTCCGTTAGATTATTACCGTTAGCCACTAGCGACTGGGTATAAAACCCATTTTTATACAAACTCAGAATAAAGAGAATTATTCATCATTCAATTCATCTCACTGTTTTATCCCCACATCAACACTACTCTCTTTCACATAGCACACAATTCTTCATGGTATCAGAGCAGATTCGATAAATCTAGCTCAGTCTAAAAAACCCACAAAACTGCAGATAACAAAGGAACTACAACCATCAAAAAACTAATCGCCAACAAGCATACAAGACAGAGCAAAGACCAGCATACAATCAACAAGGCAAAAAAAATCGACTGCCAATAGTGAGGAGACCAGATTAAAACTGACCCAATAACTCAAAGAGGCTAACGAAAAGGTTCAAAAGCAAGTATTTGTTCTTATCAGCAAACCAAGTATCAGTATTTGTTCTTATCAGTAGATCAAGTATCAATATATGTTCTTATCACAAAACCAAATATCAGTTCTTATCAGAAATCAAATCAGCACTAAGCAAAGCCAAGAATCAGTATCTGTTCAAACAAAAAAGCTCAAATCATAACCTTTTCGATTCCATACTAGTAAAAGGCTCAAAATGTCAACCCAAAACACTGAAAAAATTTACCTTAGTAATGCTGAATGGCGAGAACTTCAATATGTGGGCTAGACATGCCACTTTTGGCCTAGTGGGGAGAGATAGATTTGAGTTTGTGAATGGTGATATAACCATGTCAGTACCAGCAGCTGCTGGTGGCCCAACAGCAAAAGAAAAAGTTACAATCCGAGAATGGAGAAAAAGAGACAACCAAGTTGTTGGCTGGCTATTAGCAACAATGGAGCCTCATATTGCTAAAATCATGACATATCAAGGGACAACTTAGGCCATGTGGGAAAACACTGAGAAGATGTATGGCGAGAAAAAGAACTACTCGTACATTTATCAGCTCCAACAAGAGATCCAGCAAATTAAACAACAACCCAACCAATCAGTTTCTGAGTTGTTCTCTCTGCTGCAAGAAAAATCAGATGAGCTAAAGCTTTACCGACATTCAACCTCCGACTTGAGGAAATTCAACTGAGAGAAGAGCAAGATGAGGTGTTCAGATTCTTAGCAAGCCTAGATCCAAGCTATGAAGCAGTTAGATCACAACTCCTTCTCCAACCCGAGTTACCCTCACTTGATGATGTAATGGGAAGGATTGAGGGAGAAGAGACAAGGCGACTTGTAATGGGTCCTCAGCCGATCATTGATCAAGAAGCTAAAGCATTTGCCACCGCCTTTCAAAACCATAACCCTAAATCGGAGATGAGAGGAGCCCAAACGTCTGGTGTGAGCATTGCAAGCTAAACGGACACAAAAAAGATGATTGTTGGTTTCTCCACCCTCACTCCGGCCAAAGGGGCCTAAGAAGCAAGGAGGGGATCGGAGGTAGGGGAGCGATCTCAACGAGAAGAGAAGAAAGGGTTTGTCGCCGAAAACAAAAGAAAAGGGGGAATGGGTCAGCGAACGGGTAGAGAGCAACTCGACGTTTAAAGGCCCCTCTAGCAATGAAACACAAACATATCACATGAGGCAGCTAATGGAACAACTCTCTGTGTTGCTGATAAAAAAATAGTGAGCAAAAGACATTTGGTATTTCTATAAACCATATTGTTTCATCAAAAAATAGTTCTTGGATTTTAGACTCGGGAGCAATCGATCACATGACCGGAAATGAAAATTTACTTGTTAATTTTAATAAATACAATACAAAACAATATGTGATGGTTGCAAATGGTGAAAGAATGAAAATTCTAGGAGATGGTTCAATCAAAGTTTTTTCAAAAATAATTTTAAATGTTTTGCTTGTCAAAAATTGTGCATCTAATTTATTGTCTATTAGAAAATCATAAGTGAGTTAAATTATAAACTTATTTTCTCATAAAAAAATATGATTTTTCAAGATGTGATATTCAAGAATGTGATTTATGAAGATTAATGAAAAATGGACTTTATTATTTGGATCGAGCAAAATTCAATTTCAATATTAGACAAAGATCAATTGAGCATCCTTTAGCATCGAAGAATTGGGCATCTATCCGATAGAGTTTTAAAAAATCTTTTTAATTTATCTAATTTAGAGAATAGTAGTAGTAAAACTTATAAGTTAGAAAAATTAACTAGGTAACTTTTAATTTATCTACTTTTAAAAGTGATAAACCTTTTGATTTAATTCATTCGGACATATAGGGTCCGGCTTCTATTGTATCATTTAATGGGTATAAATACTTTGTTTTATTTATTGATGATTTTTCTAAAACAACATGATTATATTTATTAAAAAATAAGAGTGAAGTTTTTTTAAAATTTTAAATTTTTTATAATTTTGTTGAAAATCAATATAACGCAAAAAGTCAAAGTATTTAGATATGACAACGGAACCGAATTCATAAACCAAAATTTTACTGAATTCTTTAAACAAAAGGGAGTTTTACATCAAACTCCGTGTGTTTATACTCCGGAACAAAATGGAGTTTCCGAAAGAAAAAATAGATATTTATTAGAAATGACACGAGTTTTATTATATCAAAATAACGTTCCAAAAAGTTATTGGTCGGATGTCGTTCTCACTTCCGCATACTTAATTAACCGATTACCAAGTATCAAATTGGGTTTTAAAAGTCCATTAGAGATCCTTTACCAAAGAAAAATTGTCATTGATAATTTAAGAGTTTTTGGATGCACGTGTTATGTTTATAATGATAATAAGCAAGATAAATTGGATTTTAGAGCAATCAAGCCTATTTTCTTGGGTTATTCCACTAAAAAAAGTTATAAATGTTATGATCCAATTAAAAAAATATATATATTTCGAGAAATATAAAATTCCAAGAAAATGAGCCTTTCTTTAAAGAAAAATTAAAAGATTACAATATGCAAGAACCATCAAATAGTATTTCATTCTTTCAAGGACCCGAGGGTAATGAAAGAACATTGAAAATAGAGAAAGAAATTGAGAATGAACAATTAGAGGAAATTTCCCAAAATGATGAGCAAATAGAGAAACTATTGAGGAAACATCTCTACGAAAATCAACTCGAGAAATCCAACCCTCTACTAGGTTACAAGATTTTATAACATATAAAGTAAATTATCCCATCCAAAATTTTGTTTCTTACGATAATATTTCAATTGATCATAGAGCATATTTGTCCTTAATATCAAAAGAATAAGAGTCGATACACTATAATGAGGCCATTACAAATCAAAAGTGGTATAATGCAATGGAAGAGGAATTAGAAACCCTTGAAAAGAATGAAACTTGGAAAATCATGAAATTACCAAGTGATAAAAGGCCGGTCGGGTGCAAATGGGTTTATAAAATTAAATATAATAGTGATGAAATCGTAGAAAAGTATAAAGCAAGGTTGGTAGCCAAAGATTATACTCAAACATACGGTGTTGACTACCAAGAAACATTTGCACCGGTTGCCAAAATGAATACCGTTAGAATTCTTTTATCCATAACGACAAATCAAAGTTGGACTCTATACCAATTAGACATTAAAAATATTTCTTCAAGGAACACTTGAGGAAGAGGTATATATGACATTACCATCCGAACACAAAAAAGAAGGAAATCCTAACTTAGTTTGTAGGTTATTGAAATCAATTTATGGATTAAAGTAATTTCCAAGGGCGTGGTATGAAAATTGAGCTCTTATTTAATTTCTTGTGGTTTTATAATTAACAAAGCTGATCATTCTTTATTTTGCAAAATAAATAATTATACAACTATCATAATTCTTATTTATGTAGATGATATAATCATCACGGAAATAATTTAGAGGAAATAAAGAATGTCAAAAGAAAATTAAAAGAAATTTTGATATTAAAGATTTAAGATTATTAAAGTACTTTTTAGGCATTGAGATTGTACATTCCCCGAAAGGACTTTTTATTTCTCAAAAAAAAAATGTGTTAGATTTATTAAAAGAAATGAGAAAAATAGGGTGTAAATCGGTCTCAACCCCTATGGATAGCAAATGCAAATTAAATATTGAGGATGGTAAACCCATAGAAGACGTTAATCATTTTCAACGATTAGTGGGTAAATTGATTTATCTTACGGTAACTAGATCCGACATTTCATATTCGATTAGTCAAGTTAGTAAATTTATGCATTCATCTAGGACATGTCATGTAGATTCTATTGATAGAATTTTATGATATTTAAAAGATACACCCGAAAAAGAAAATTAGTTTAAAAATAATGATTCTAACGAAATATGTGGCTATTCCGATGGAGATTGGGCCGGTAGTTTTGATCGAAGTCAACTACCGGTTTTTGCACTTTTGTATGCGGGAATATAGTTACATGGCGAAACAAGAAATAAAATGTTGTGGCTCGCTCTAGTGCGGAAGCGAAATACCAAGCACATTGAAGTAAATTGTCATTTTATATGAGAAAAAAATTCAAGCAAACAAAATTAAGACTCCGTATGTCAAAAGTGAGGATCAACTAGCCGATGTATTCACAAAGGCACTAGACTCGAGAAAATTTCAAGCTAATATAGACAAGTTAGGGATGATCAATGTTTTCTCACCTCGAACTTGAGGGGGAGTGTTAAGAAAATTGGTGAGATTAGGGTTTGGGCCTCAAAGCCTTTGGTTATATCATCATCGACCCAAATATGAAATAACGGAGAGCTACTAGAGCTATTAAGCTAAGCAACTCTAAAATCCATTATCCCATTATTTCCATTAGATTATTACCGTTAGCCACTAGCGACTGTGTATAAAATCTATTTTTGTACAAACTCAAAATAAGGAGAATTATTCATCATTCAATTCATCTCATTGTTTTATCTCCACATCGACACTACTCTCTTTCACATAGCACACAATTCTTCAGATATAAATGAACAAATAAATTTGAAATATTTTGCATTTCAGCACACAAAAAAATAATAACATAATGACCTTTCCTTCCGAGTCATTGGATTTGGAAACATTATTATACGACTTTTTCCATTTATTATTTCTCATATAAATTCTTCTGTATTGATATTTTATTTTCATTTTTTGGTATTGTATACAGACCTTCGCAAAACAAAACAGTAATAGAATCAACGGAGCAGGATTTGAACTTAAATAAATGAAGGATTATAATATCACATCAAACTTAAAACTCGTTTCAAAATTAAAGTGCGAAGTGGTGGCCAGATCAGGGAATTTAATTTCATCCATCATTTTATATAAGCATATAATTTTACTCTCTTCTCCAATTAAATGAACGAAATTGTTTATTATTTATTTATCTCTTTTATAGATTGTTAATCTTGAAATAAGAGTAATCACGAAGTCCTATTTATCATCAAATTCTACAAATTTCTCGAAGCTGTACAAATTTCTTCAATCAATCCATAACAAAAACAAAATTGACTAAAATCAATCCATAACAAAAACAAAATTGACTAAAGTCGTGATGATGACTATATCATACTCAGGGGCGGATTCAAAGTTGTCCATGATGTCCCTTTAGATTTTGAAAAATAATATTTTTCGATAATGCTTTCGGTAATTTGTCTCCCTTGGAAATTTTTTTGCCCCCTAAATTGTCTGATTATTTTTATTGAGAAAAAATATTTAATATCGTGCATAATGAAATAATTATGTAAATATATCAAAATATAAAGTTACGTAGACGAAAAATTTCTTCATCAACTTGATTATTTATTACTTTGAGCTTTATTTTGTTGTTATTTTTAATATATAAAATGTTATTATTTTAATAATTTTTATTAGATAAGAATATATATATTAAAATATTAATTTTTTATTTAATATCTAATTAGTTAATAAATTTAAACGTAATAAACCATTATAATTCGATAATTGCTCCCTATCAACATCCACATCTGATCATACTGTGTCAACTTTTTAATAATGAACGTATCTTGTACAGAGACGAATCTTTTCTTTCTTTGGTATAACACTAATTAACAATAATTTAATGACAGTTGTCGTTACAGTTAGGCGGATACACCAAAAAGGGCAAAAAGAAGGTTGTAACTCGTAACCAATTGCGTGTTGACAGCACAAGACGGGCAAAGGCCAAACTCCAAAGGTCGTAAAGTGGCTTTTAATCCAAACAAATATATATTCTGAGGCTGCTGAAATGCAACAATTCGTGCGGCGGGCATTGGCACATTAGCAAGTACCAAATAGCAAGCAGCAGATTGTGATTTTTTTTCCTTTGGTTCTCGCTTTCCTAACTCGATTGGTTTCATGTTTTCAATTTAGTATCATTTAGATTTTTAGACAAGTTGAATTTTTTTTTTAATTTGTGATATTAAATTTTAATAATAGTGTATACTTTTGCACAATATGCACCAAGGGAAATATTAATAAATTCAACGCACACATTCTTTTTACAAGCCCATAATCACAATTTAAATCAAGTCTCAGGTTCTTCTGGAATTCGATGATATGTCTCTACGGTGAGAAACTGTGTTATTATTGGGGATGCAAACGGATTAAAAATGATCAGATAACGGTCAAATTATATTTATATTTTTTTAATTTTTTAAAAGTAAATATGAATGCAAATCATCTTGAATACAAATACAAATTGGATATTAAATATATATAATATGAATAAGAATACAAATATAAATATAAATATAGATATATTTGAATAATAAATTAAAATATCACCAATATAATTAAAACAATTGTATAATATTTTTGATGATAATCACTTAGTAGAAAAAATATATTATAAGAAAAATCATTCATTAATCATCATTAATTGTTAGTGATTTAATCACTAATTATCATTATAATATAAGTTAGAATGTATCATAAATTATAAAAAAGTGAAATATAAAATCAAATTAGGTATAAAATTGACTGAATTTGTAATCTACATCAAAAACTCTATTGAAAAACATACAATAGACATTTTATCTGGATATCCTGAATTTCCAAAATATTCGATCCGGCTAATTGTCCGTATCCATATCCGAACACGGTTCTGAATTGAAAATCATATTTAGATTTATATTCATGAAAAAATTATACATCCGTATCCATATCCGAAAATATTTATATCTGAATATTCATATCCATTATTATTTAGATTCAAATCTAACTACGGTTGGATCATATCCATTTGCCCTAACTACTACTATTGTACTATAGCCCCCGCCCCGGTGGCGCGCACACGCATATATCAGAGGACTAGAGACAATTTGAAATAATTTCAAATGATCTATATGATCATTTGAATAATCAATATGTAACTACAGTTCTTACTATATGAGAAAATCATGAAAGTTGTGAAAAATTATATTTCTTAAAAACATTTTTTCATATCTTTGATGAAATATTAAATGATACTTAAATTGTATGAAACTTGAACCATAATTAATATATAAGTATAAAAATATATTTATAAAAGCTTTTTATTTTAAAATTTAGTATAAATTATTTAAAATTAATTATCAAGATTGTTAAAATAAATACTTAAAAGGATCCCACCCTCCTTACTATATCATTTTTTTACAATTGAGCATTCATTTCAAATCTCCAGTCAGAGACTTCATCAAGGAAGGTTGTGGTTTCAGGTTTCATATTATCTTTGATATGAAATCAGATGTCAAGATGTATGTTTATTTTACTTCTAAAAAATGATAATCATTGTAAACCACTTTTTAGGAAAAGAAAAGAAAATAAAAGAGACTCGATGAAAGTAATTGATCGAGTGCAATGAAGTTATCATGACAGCTAACTCATGAAATTGTGCATCTCTATCAATTGTTATTTATATTTAATATATTTTAGTATGGATGTGATGTGATATAAAGTTGAAGTCCATATGAAATAATAGATCTCATAAGCTAGAGTGAAAAAAGATGGTGAGCCACCAATATCCATTGATTCATAGTAAAGAAGAGAGACAAGGGAGAAGGAAAAAAAAGAATTTTATCTCGATCTCTACTCTTTATTAAGTGTTTTTATTCTACAATGGTTCATATTTTTTTGTTGAATTTTTAGAGCTACTATCAATCATCAGATTGAGTTATTCATCAAATAATGTTACTATCTCTATGACCATTTATGTTAAAATTATAATTTTCTTTTAATTTTGATTGTTGTATAAAATGCTGTATAATTTAGGGGTACAATTGCTTTACTTTATTTTTTTCTTAAATTACCATCAATTATGAATTTTAACTTTCCTTAAATTATAAATGATAAATTTTCTCTCAATTCTGCATTTATTTTACGTTAATTATATACTCATAATTGAAATTTATATTAATTACTAATTTATGTTTATTTTATTTTATTTCTTTTCGTATGAAAATATAATTTTTTATATTTTTAAAAGACATCAACGTAGCAATGCACGAACAATATACTAATATTAACTAATCTTGTTTAGAGCTGTGCAAATTAAAATGAATACCTTCGTTTTAAAATAACGATAAAAAAATATAAATTCAATATTTCAGAACATGTTAATTGTCGGTTAAATGAAAATGAGGGGACAGAAAAAAGTTACTATCAACCGATATATCCAGAAACTACGTACCCCTATTTATCAACTCTATTGCATATGTGGCTGCATCGTTACAGATTCATCGGACAAATTGATTTATCAACCCTATTGCTAATTGATTTGACGCAGACAGAGATCCGAATAAACTCCTTTTCCCGGGTCAAATTGGTCCATGGCGAAAGCAACATTTCATTTAGTCACGTTCTATGGTTCAAAAGTCCATCAAAACTGATACACGTACATATATTATTGTGTGAAAATATTTACAATTTTACATTTTAGTTGATATGAAAACACTTTAAAAAAAATACTTCGTCATCTCCTAAATTTTGATTATGACGCTGAATAATTTTATATATCAAAATATTATAAAATACAAAAAATCTTTTCAAACTATTTTTTTTTTAAATATTGGTCGAAGTGAAAATGTTTACACTTCCAAATTAGAAAGAAAGGAAAGGAAAAATATGATAGAGAGAGAAAAATGAATATGTTAACATTATCAACCTCCAAAAAGAGAGGTGGAGGATTCTCAATAAAATTAATGAAGTTACTCATTTAAATGAGTCTACTCTGTATTCACCTCTGAATTCACATTATTAACAAATATGCAAAATAATAGAATATAATAAATTAATATTAATATATAGTAAGTCAATAATAACAAAGATATTGAAAGAAATATATATAAGCACTATTTTTGAGACACGTAATTAATTATATGATATGTTTTCTTCTTTTTCTCCTTTATCGCCTTTTTAAATTCTGATTAGCTAATTTAATATGATAAATATTTTCGTTATTTCAATGAATAAAGCTTCTATCTAATAAAAATATTTTAGTATTTACATCTATACACACACACACACATGAAATTTTGATATTATACACTTCATTATTATAATAGATAATTAGTTAAAATTAATGTATGAAATTTTAAATTTAATCAAATGTCTTTATCAGTATTATATATAAACTCACGTGGGCTCTACAATTTATTAAAAATAAACCAAAAGGAAATACTGCATGCAGGAGAAAATAACACTCGAGGTTAATAAGGTTATGTAGTAATGTATCCAGTGGGGAAGCAAGAAAAATATGAAATGGGGGTCAATTACGAATATCATTTATTTTATATTTCTATAATGATAATGAAAAAAAAAGAAAATTATAATTATAGGGTCACAATGAAAATAATTTGCATTTACATGAGGTTCAAATATAAATTTCTTAACAAAATGTTTGTACAATATGAAAATGCCATATAAAATTACGCATTTTGAAAATCAAATGGGGAACATTTAACCCCATTTGCACAACATAGATCCCCCGCTGAATGTATCTGATTCCCAGATAATTTTTTTTTCTTCTTCAAGGAGTCTGTGCGTACGTCAGATGTAAACTTAATCAGACGCAATTCTTTTCTCTCTGCAACTTATATCAATTATTTCATTATAAAATCAACTTATCAAATTGACTAATGTTAATTTTATATCCTATGATGCAATTGCCACATTGATTTGCAGCTGAGAGCTTTAATACAACTATAAATATTTTATGAAGAGGGCAATTCATACTTATAATTGTAATCCATCATTCCAACTTGCTATTTATTAATGTCATAATAGTCTGGGTTGGTTTTGTAAACCTAAATCGACTTTGCCAGGTTAAGTTTGAAAAGGAATATACATGTATTAAATCATCCATGACGTAATTCGTAGAACAAATTAGCTGTTTTGCTCCTCCTCTACGTCACGTGAATCGAAGGAAAATTATTTACAGATTTAATTGCAAAGATTAACATTATTTTTCCCGCTGTTAAGTTGAAAATTTGGCTGTAAAAAAATTTGATATTTAGTAAATATACAGAGTAAAACTAAGGTGATCCTACATATACTTTATCATCTTAAAAAAACTATGTTTCTTAATAAATTTCTAACATTAAATCTTGTGAGATACGAAAAATTCTCAGGATATCGCATGAAAAATTAAAATTTTAGTCGTTAGCATTTTTAGGTTGAAATGTAAATGAAAGCATGTTAGAAATTTTGAGTTTGTCTAGCATGTTTCAATTTGCATTTCAACCCGAAAATGTTAACGACTCAAATTTTAATTTTTTATGCTAAAAATTTCAATTTAAATATTTCAATAAAATTTTTATATCAAAATCTTATAGAATATAAATGTTAATCATGTTTAGAATTATTTTATTATTTTTAATATTTTTTAAAAGATGACCAAAACGAATTTTACCCTCTGACTGTGTACTTTAATTTCCCTTTTAGAAAAAAAACGAAGGAACAAGTATATTTGAGGGAAAAAAATATTCTAAATAAAAGACTGAGCTAGCTAACAAGAAGAATGCCTTGCTAGAAACTATATATATACCCATTACTTTGTTCACGTGTCAGAAATGGCATTCTCCCTGTAATTGCATTTTTTTCCAAAGGAAAAGAATTCACAGTTGGTCAAATAATATTTCCAAAACAATCAACTTAGCCCCTAAATTGTCATTTTCTTTAATGTTCTTAAACTTTTAAATTGTCAAATTGGTCATTGGACTTTGAAAAGATTATTAAATTACTCTATTTCCAAAAAAATCAGTTCTTCAATTTAAAAAAAAACACTAATTCAAGGTCGTATTTCTTTCAGAAACTCCATTAACTAAAATCTAAATTAATCATTTTCAAAGTTAGTAAACTTTATGAAAATACAGAGTTACATACCGGGTTCAAAAGACTAGGATAAAATTTTCTTCATTCATAGGGGATCAGGGGAAGACACAACAATATTTCTTCACTAATAAAACTATGTTTCTGGCTTCTGCCTTTTCTTCTTCAGTCCAGCATTCAACAATACCAGTTCAATATCTATTCTGACACTGAATTCATTTATTTCCCATGCCAGAAAACATTCAAACAAGAAAAAGGAGATGAATATAATAAACCCAACCCAACTGGAAATTCCTAAAGATCCAGTACGCTATCTAGGTCGTGGTCCCAATCCTTACAGGCCCAGTTATCCCCTTATCAAATTATTTATTAGCTAACCATTTGACTTGATTTTTCAAACTATGCATGTAATCATGTAATGCAATCAAGCCACAACTTTTGTGTACTCTGGATAAGCTCCACACCGAAATCTCACAAACCACCAAACTGATCTATCCTAACTTCCAACTCCCAAGCCATCTCCCGCCACTTACCTCTCTCTCATTCTCTCTCTGAAGCCTGATTCTTTAGAAATGCTCTCTCTCTTTCTGAAGCCTGCTTCTTTAGAAATGCACTCTCTCTTTCAGCCCCCTCTCTCACTCCTCCAAAAGACCCATGCTCTTTCTTCAACCTCCCCTATAGTTCCCCCAGCCACTGGCCGTTCTTCTGGACCCACAATCATAGTAGGCGGTGGCCTGGCAGGTCTCGCTGCTGCCAAACATCTCTTCTCTCTCTCTGTTCCTTTCCTCCTCTTAGAAGCCTCAGATTCCTTCGGAGGCCGGGCCCGGACAGACTCGCATGATGGGTTCCTGCTTGACCGTGGTTTCCATATTTTTCTCTCTTCCTTCCCTGAGTGTCGTCGATTGTTAAATTTCTCCCAGCTTGATCTCCAACCATTCTATCCCGGGTCGTTGGTGTATGAATCGGGCCGGTTTCACCGTATATCTGACCCATTTCGCCGTCCGTTTGATTCACTCCCATCAATTTTCAACCCGATTGGATCCCTGCCTGATAAACTGCTGATAGGGCTTACTCGACTCCGCGCTGCTGCTCTTGCAGATGACACCATTCTCTCTTCTGATGAATTGACTATATATGATTATTTGAAATCACTTGGCTTCTCTGACTCTATTATTGAAAAATTTCTTCGACCATTTTTTGCCGGAATATTTTTTGACCCAAAATTGTCAACTTCGTCACGGCTATTCAAGCTAGTGTTCAAGTGCTTAGCATTGGGAGACAATGCACTACCAGCTGGAGGAATTGGGTCAATTGCGCAACAACTAGTATCACGTCTACCCGCTTCTTCCCTTCGCACAAACTCGCGTGTTGCTTCTATTGACCGTGGCATGGTCACACTAGCCTCAGGTGAGGACATAACCACTGATTCTGGTATAATTGTAGCTGTAGAGCAACCTGAGGCAAAGAAGCTCCTGCCTCAGGTGTTTGGAGCCAACATTGATTCCATTGTAGATAGCTCAGAAAAACAAACTCGAAGTACTGTTTGTCTATATTTCTCGGCTGACCAGGCACCCATAACTGAACCCATCCTCTTACTAAACGGGTCGGGCAAAGGAATTGTCAACAACACGTTCTTTGTGACCAATGTGGCGCCTTCTTATGCGCCTAAAGGAAAGGTGTTGGTGTCAGTGTCTTTGATCGGGGCGTACAGGGACCGCTCAGATGAGGATCTGATAGCTGAGGTTGTACAGGAACTGACTGGCTGGTTTGGGTCAGATGTGACTAGTTCATGGAGGCACTTAAGGACTTACAGGATCAACTTTGCACAACCAGATCAGACTCCACCAACAAATCCGATTGGAAGGGACCCGAGGGTTGATGAAGGGCTGTATGTTTGTGGGGACCACTGGAGCTGGGCTACGTTTGATGGGGCCCTATTGTCAGGCCGAAAAGCAGCAGAGGCACTTGCTAGAGATAGGGGTTTGGTTAAGAGGTGACTTCAATCATTTTGATTTGTTTTCCCCCCACTTTTGTACTCCTTTTCTGATCGATTATTGTTGTAAGTGCCGGTAATATTTTTGATCGGTTGTAGATGTAACTATAATCTCCTGGGAATTTGTGAGTTAATATTCAACGTATAATCAAATTGGATTATCATTTAACGCATTCATATTAGCAGGTTATAATTTTATCTCAAGCTTGCCAACCTCTATTGAGTCGATAAATACTATTATTATTATTATTATTTTTTATCGTGCTAAGAAATTAGGAAGTGTTTTGGCTTGAGCAATTATTTACTCTATTTATCTATGTTGAAGCGATAGGCATCCATTGAATATCGAATACTTTATTCGGTCTAGTAAGTAGTAGTAGTGCGGAACTCTTATACTTTAAAAAACCCAGGCAATATGCGGGCCTTTCTATATTAAAACACATTCTGTTAATTACAATTTAATGTAAAATTGATAAAGATATTTTTTTAATAAAATACTTATATTAGCAAGAAAGAATTTAAATTATTAAATGAGGTTGCCAAACTTAAAAATAAAAGAAAACAGATAGATACAAAATAATACAATTAAGGGTCTTTCTATATTAAAACACATTCTGTTAATTACAATTTAATGTAAAATTGATAAAGATATTTTTTTAATAAAAATACTTATATTAGCAAGAAGGAATTTAGATTATTAAATGAGGTTGTCAAACTTACAAATAAAAGAACAAAAGTGAGATACAAAATAATACAATTAAGTTGATGAATAGAAATCCTGAGATCAAGTAAACATTAATCCAAAATAGCAACCTTAATTTAATTTTGCATCAAAGTTAAATACATTGATCGGTTGCCGAAAACACCATATTTTCATCTAAAATTCAACATCTCATCTCTCGTACCCATTCCATTTAATTCTGTAAATTTCGTCGAGTTTCTTCCTATTTGCTACTTGCTCTTGTTTTCTTTGGGCACTTCAACTAAGAAAAGCCATGTCTCAGTGACTAACAATTATGGTAAAATAAAAGAACTATTTTCAATTTTTCTCTTTTAAATTGTTTTACAAATCTAAAGTAAATTGATTATTTTTTGTTATAAGTATCTATTTTTTACGCTTTTGTGAAGCCCTCTTTTCTGCTCTAATATTTAACAGCCTCTATTTGTTCTTCTCTATATATATTATCTAGTACAGCATCCCAGCCTCTTTTTCAGCCCATTTATTCAGCCCGTTAAACCCTTGGCCCGATACGCATCCCTAGAAAACGGGTTCGGAAGCCCAAACCCGTGCTATCATCTCCTTTCCGCGATGGGTTCGATGGAGGGTTTAAAAGCGGAGTTCAACGGCGGAACTCAGGCGATGAACGGCGGCGGCGAGATGATGATGACGCGGCGAGGAAAAGCTTCCGGTTCGTTGGCGCTTCCTCTAGAGGTAGGCACCAAGGTGATGTGTCGGTGGCGCGACCTGAAGATGCATCCAGTGAAGGTTATCGAGAGGCGAAAGATTCCCCATGGTGGCGCGAGCGATTACGAGTTTTATGTCCACTATACCGAGTGTAAATGCACTGTTGCAGTGTTATTTTTCTTAGTATTGCCCTTTTGTTTGGCTAGGTTTGTGCGATTCTTGTTCTAGGGTTACAGACCTTTAAGCTTACCTTAATCTTTATTGTTAGCAAATTTAAGCATATTTTCGGGCCGAGTTTATCTTTTTGTGGCGATTAGACCTTGATCAACTTTTGGATTTGAGTCACCTTGTTCTCAATTTCCCTTAGTGCGTGAATATATGCAAAACTAGGTCAAACTGGCCTTGGGTGAATTATCGATAGAGTACTGTTACTAATCTCTCCCATGCTTATATTCTGTACTTCACAACCAATTAAACCTGACATTCTGTTCTGTGATTATGCAGCAGTTGAAAGCTTCCAGAATTAAGCATTTGAGGCTCAATTTTGATAACCAACTCAGTTTAACCTTGTTTTATGCATAGCTGGATGAATAATTCAATGGGTTATAATTCAGCCTATCTCAGTAGCAATCTGTACCATTTTGATACTGCCTTTCTCCCATTCAAATTGTTTTATTTGGTTATTTATGATGTCCTTTTGTTGATTCAACATTTGATGGATGTTAAATGAGAGTGTAAAGTTATTATATGATCATGCTGAAGTGCCCAAAATGCCGTCATGACTGTCAAGATATATTCTATAAAACCAAGATCGTTTTCCTTTGTAAGGTTTTTTTACCAGCATGTTCTAGTTGTAAAACCTGTACAATGCCATACTGATATCATATTTACGATTGATTACTGATGTATACTGGTTGATTGTTGATGTCCAATATTGTACTGTTATCATATGCAAGATTTAGAATTTTTGACTTGTTTTGAATTGCATTCAATCAAGATGGGTTCTTTGTGGTACAGTTAATAGGAGGCTTGACGAATGGGTTAAACTCGATCAACTTGATCTCGATACCATAGAGACTGATGTGGATGAAAAAGTTGATGACAAGGTATGCTCTTCTTTTTTTAAATTTCACTTTTTTTTTTATTATGGATGGTTCTGATTATTATTTTACTATGTTTTGATGTTTTGGCTTCTTCATAAATTCCTTGAAATATCAAGTTATGAAAGGAACAAGATATATGTTGGGATCCATGGATAGCTGATTGGACTGACCAACATTTTAGCACACACATGCTGAAGTACATGCTTCCATTCAGCTTTTTCTGCTAATCTTTGTGCCTCAATTATACTGTTTCCATATGCAAAACCTTAATAAAAGCATATATCAAGAAAAAATACCAGTGTCAACTTCACTTTATATATTGGTCAAAATTAATGGTTGTAAGACTTAGCGTTATTCTTAATTGTTTTAGGCTACGAGCTTGAAAATGACGCGCCACCAGAAAAGGAAGATTGACGAGACACATGTTGAGGTATTTTTATTCTTTATACTTGTAGTGCTTTTCTTTTGGCATTCTTTTGTTCTTCTAAAAAACTCATTGGTTCAGTTGTCACATATACAAACATGCATTAGTTCCTGAACATTAGTCAAGAACTATGCCAGTATCATTTTTAATCCCATAAAAGTGTTTGGTCATGCTCTAATTAAGCCCCATTTAACATTTTCTGTTGTCCCTCCAATTCTGAAAATAAATCCTTTATTTTTGACCTAGTTTGGCTTGGTTGTGCATCTACTTGCCCGATTTGATCTGTTTCTTTCATTGTGAAAGTGAAAACAAGCTTGCAACAATCCAGGAATCGGCTAACATGGATTAATTAATTTTTCAAGCTAGTCTCTAGTCTCTACCAGTGCTCACAATGACCTGCATGTAGGTCCTTATTCGTCATGTTACTAGTTTAATCTCTGATAAGTCCAGTGATGCCTAATATCTCTCACTACTAAATCAACCTGTAATTCCAAGATTGCCTCCATCAACACTCATTCAACCAAAATTTTCTTCCATGTATACCTCCATGCGTGCAAAGTTGAGCCATATGATGTATCTATAATCTTTATTTTGGAATTGACATTTTGACGCGCGACTTCCATTTCAGGCAGGTCATGAGGAGCTTGATGCAGCGAGCTTGCGGGAGCATGAGGAATTCACGAAAGTGAAGAACATAGCTAAAATAGAGCTAGGGCGATATGAGATAGATACCTGGTACTTCTCCCCTTTCCCTTCAGAGTACAATGACACTCCCAAACTTTTCTTCTGTGAGTTTTGCCTTAGCTTCATGAAGCGGAAGGAGCAACTCCAGCGGCACATGGTTCGTACTATTGAGTTTTCATACTTGTGAATTTTTCTAACTTCTATCAGTATCTTGGGATTGTGAATATCAATGTACTGTTTAACTCTGCCGTCAATCTACATGCTATGTTTCATCAAATATTGCCGGTGTTACATCTTCTGCTTCACTACATCAAACAGGCAATTGGGTCTCTATCAAGTAACTGAATATTTAATCCAAGTAGTGGGTTCACAAGGAAAATATTCCATAATGATTATTTTCAAGATTTGAGAAATTACCAACACATGATTTATTTTTCATCTTGCAGAAGAAATGTGACCTCAAGCATCCACCAGGCGATGAGATATACCGTTGTGGCACACTCTCTATGTTTGAGGCAAGCTTTCTCTTTTGTTCTTTTGTAAAACAAAAACATTATAATGCTAAATTGCACCAATGTGCTGTGACATTTTGACCATGAATGCTCAATAATAATATCTTTGTGGCTACTGGACTGAAACACTCTTATTGTGATTTTGTTTATTCATCTGGTTTTCTTTAGACATTTTCTTCTTCTAGTAGTACAAATGTTGGCTGATTTGGTTAAAGAAAATCAAACCTCAGTTAGAGCTTGCAGTATGGCTATACTTGGATTTGGTAGAACGAATGTCTAGTATGATGTTGGGTTAGGTCTGGATCAGCAACTATTCAATAATTTAGCTGAATTTAGCACAAGGGCTGTTTTTATCAGCTGGTTCAATACATAAATAGCTTCTAGCTATTACCTGTGCCAGAACATGTGTAATTTCTTTGCACATGTTCTGCAGAAGAGCTCTCTAGTTTTTGTTGATTTTAGTATACTTTTTTTTTGTAGATAAGTAATTCTTTATCTGATAATGCAACAGGTAGATGGGAAGAAAAACAAGGTGTATGGACAGAATCTTTGCTACCTGGCGAAGCTATTTCTTGACCACAAAACCCTCTACTATGATGTTGATCTTTTCTTATTTTATGTCCTTTGTGAGTGTGATGATAGAGGATGCCACATGGTTGGTTACTTCTCAAAGGTACTAACATCTGACATCTGCATTTCCATGTCTTCAATGTTTAATTTTAAGATTTTACCTAGTAGAGCTGTGAGCTGTGCAAAAATTTGCATTTTACTAGGTGAGCTGAATTTTTCTGCTTGTATATGATGTAACAATGTGTTGTCACTTGTGTGCTTTGTCCTTGGTTTGTGTGCCAATTGTATTAGCAAAGGCAACTAGATTCCAAGTGGGTATTTTAGGGTTAATTGATTCTAAACCTGATTGAACTGAGCTCAATTGAAAAAAAAACAGAAAATTGAGCTTTTGATGCAATTATCTGAGTAATGATTTTAAATTTGCATTGTACTTTAAGCTTACGAAATTAATAAAATCACTGCAGGAAAAACATTCAGAGGAGTCATACAATCTGGCCTGTATCTTGACACTTCCTCCATATCAGAGAAAAGGATATGGGAAGTTTCTCATTGCCTTCTGTAAGCTTGACTCTCTTTTCCTTACAATAAACCTTTTGTGCCATTTTGGTTGCAATGTACCATCTTGAATTGGGAGACGGCCATTTTCTTGCCAAACTTACCAACTCTTTTTAATGTTGTTTCCATAATTTCATTGCATATCAAAAGCATCTGTGCTGCTTTACATATTTACAGTTTCACTTGTGGCCTAATGCACAGTTGCATGGAGCTTCATTTGAAGATCAGTTGTTCCCCTATTTGTACATACCAGTCTGTAGGATAATTGATTCTGGCCAAATATTACAGCTAATGTGCAAAATACTATTTTCTTTTCTACCAAGTACTTATTGGTCTGTGGTTCTGTGTGTCCCTGTGGTCAGCATATGAATTGTCAAAGAAAGAAGGAAAGGTGGGAACACCTGAACGGCCACTTTCAGATCTGGGTATGTTGAGCTACCGAGGCTACTGGACACGAGTCCTTTTAGAAATTCTAAAAAAGCACAAAGGAAACATCTCTATAAAGGTACATGTGGTTACTCCATTCTTAAGTTAATACCAGTCTATGCGGAGAGTAGTTTCCTTCCGAGACGTGTCAGTCCACTGCATAATATTCATATGGTTTAACAGGGAACAGATGCACTTGTCCTTATTTTCTTTTTTAAGATAAGAGGGGCATGAATTTTCTATACTTAATATGACTATTAACTTGTAGGATATCTTTATACTGGAATTATCAGGTGTCAGCCTAATGGCATCTGGTTAACCAAAATTTCTCCCGTGTTATTAGTTGCTGGTTTTTTGGCTTGGTCCTTAAAGAGTCGTGGATTTTTCTTTCTTTCTTTTTACCTGTGTGCCTGGAGCTTCTAGGTGGTTGGCCAATTCAGAGAGGATTGGATGAATTCTATGTGTGTTGTCTTTATGGGAAAGTGTGATTTTAGGTTTAATTCCACATTTCGTCCATAAGTAACAAAGGCTCAAACACTAATATTCTCGATATAATTCTTTTTTTTTTAATATTGGCGGTTGCTGCCAATTTGAAGAATTCGATGTTTCTTTCATTTTTGCAAGGTAAATTTATTTGTGTATTATGTGGGACAAACTTGGGTAGCACCAATTCAAGAGTTGGTCCAACACTGTTTGCTATGGTTTGGTCATATCCAATGAAGGCTTCTGAGGAACTAGTATGCGGTGGTATTCTAAGCCGTTCTGAAAATACAAGAAGAAACAAAGGTCGATCAAGATTGGCATGGGAGGAAGCGATAAAAAGTGATTTGAAGGAATGCAGCATATCTAAAAAGATTTTGTATTGGATAAGAGTGCCTAAAAGATGATGATTCACATATGGGAATCATGATCTAGGACTAGAGTCTAGAGTTGTAGACTTAGGTTTCTTAGATTTTCAATTTTAGAATTTAGGGTTTAAAATTTAGGATTTAGGATTTAGAAAATGATTTATATTTTATAGTATAGGTTTACTTTGACTATTGTTATTTGGACTATTATTATTATTATGGACGTCTTTATTATTATTAGTACTATTATTTATTATTGTTATTATATTACTACTATAATTACTATTGTTACTGGTGTTATTATTATTGTTATTATTATTATTATTATTAGTATATTATTATCATATGATCATTCTCATCATCATTACTTTCAGTATCATTATCACTATTACTATCATTGATTTTTGATAATTGAGATCTCTAATCTCTTCTATGATTTCGGGTTGGGTTTCGTTTTGAGCCTACCCAAATTTATTTGGGATTAAAGGCTTTGTTGTTGTTGTTGTTGTATTATAGGAATTGAGCGACATGACAGCTATCAAAACAGATGACATTTTGTCAACACTACAAGCCCTAGATTTAATCCAGTACAGGAAGGGACAGCATGTAATTTGTGCCGATCCCAAGGTGCTTGATAGGCATCTCAAAGCTGCCGGTCGGGGTGGACTCGAGATTGATGTCAGCAAGCTCATCTGGACTCCTTACAAAGAACAGGGTTAATTTTTCTCCTTCAAACTTTGTATATTTAGTAGTAGTGTTATTGTTTAACCTATTAAAACTTTGTATATGTAATATGCACTTGCTCGTCTAGTGGAGAACACAAATTTAACCCTTTACTTGGTTTGTAAATTTAGCTGTTAAATTTGTGTGATCAAGTTAGTCATCGTACTATATGGGATTGTTCATTGCCTCTATGCATGAAGGTCATAAGGCATATTTAATCAAAAACAAAGTTGGTAGTGACACACCCCTCCCTCCCCTCCACCTCAATCCTGCAGTCCTGAGCACCACACATACACAGTTTCATACAGAAAAAGAAGGGCATGAAGGTCATAAGGCATATTTAATCAAAAACAAAGTTGGTAGTGACACACCCCTCCCTCCCCTCCACCTCAATCCTGCAGTCCTGAGCACCACACATACACAGTTTCATACAGAAAAAGAAGGGCATGAAGGTCATAAGGCATATTTAATCAAAAACAAAGTTGTACCCATATTGTTGTGCATTTTCTTTATATCAGTGTGTAGTTTCTTTTTTCCTCCATTTATGCTGGAAGTTATTTTCATTTGCCATGTGTTTTTTATCAATGGCTTTCAATATATGTGTATCATTCCTTTTTCTACCTTACTTTTGTTCAAAACTGGGTGGCCTAATCCAGAAAAAGGTACTATGCGGTAAGCGCCAATGTCGCCGTCGGTGATATGCTGGTGTGGTCAAGATCATTGATGTCCCTTCTTGATATATACCCATGTGGAATTCCTTTATTGTGTTTTATTTTTAAGCTATTACTGTTGGTATCATTAATCGTATCTATTACTCTATGTAGAAACTGGTTATTTTTACTTACAAGTAAGAATTATTAGGCTGTGTGATAGTGAAGTGCCAATGTGCTTGAGCAAAAGAATCATCTGTCGTTGTTTTATAGGAAGTACATATAGCTGCTTACACTTTTGAGGCACCTATGTGGAAGAAATGGGTCTCAAGTTTGTATATTCATGTTCATAAAAAGAACGTTTTTTTGTCCATTTATTTTGTATAGGAAGTTAGAAACAACAGCTTCAGCAGTGGTTATTTATGAGTAGTACTTGAATTGATTTTGATTGAAATATGGAAACGTGTAGTTTCTGGATGCTTGTTCGACTTGCATTTTGTGGCAATTATACTGCTTCATCGAGTCATCTTATAAATTTCCATATATCAAGAATTAGAAGTACTTCCTTGTTTCATGACACCTCTCAGTTATCAGGGTGGTCCATCTTTGAGGTGGTAGAATCTAATTCAAACCCATTTGATCCAAATTCGAATTCAATCCGACATGACGGATTACTACCTCTAATCCTTACCAGTTACCATTATAGGGTTTTACTCTGTTCTTGTTGCATGATTAATAGATAAGAAAAGAGGCACCATCATTACGCTGACTCCATTACTGAATTGTATGTTCCGGGATCTGTGTCGGTCAACTGACAAGCACTAGCTATATACCCGCGCGTTGCAGTAGACTCTTTTATTTAAACATTAAAACATTATAAAAAAAATCATATTTATTTAATATTAAATTATAAATTCACCAAATTATAGAGAAAACTTATAATAAAGACTATATTTAATCTTGGATGAGATATTTGCACAATATGAGTTAATAATTCATGATTTTTATGGCAAGAAAAGTAAATTATTCTAACATATATTATCACCATTAATTTCTTACTAAATATGCATAATGTTTCTAAATAAAAAAAATATTATGGAAATAATAGTATTTAAGGGAAAGAAATGGAGAGAAAGAGGGGATCAATGGACACGATCACATACGTTCGATCAATCGAAAATAAATATTAGCCGTCTAATTGAGGGATAAAATGAGTATAATAAAAAATTATCATGACAAAAAATGAATCCTCCAATTCTTAGATGCTTTATATAATAGTATAGATATTTGTAATCCATGTTAAAAGCCAACAGTTGTCCTGAGAAAAAAAATAGTGATGATGACCCCCATGTTTGACAAATAAGAATTCAACTAATGCCGAATTTGCCGAGGCTTGAATTGCATATTAGCTAAATCCTGTCCGGACTACAACTGTTTTTGTTGGAAAAAATATGGCACCGCGGTAAGCTGGATAATGCATGATCGGATCACTTTCCTAACATTAAATAGATTTAGAAATAGTTGATGTGTTGGATGATGGATCTCGTCACAATAACCCTCCCCTCGAATCTACGTCCTCCAGAATATTTTACACTTTAAAATATGTCCGAATTTCAACAATAACCCTCCTCTTGAATTGCCAGTGTAAATTTTACAGCAGAGGATATGCAACCCCTTCGTCTTTTGTTGTATATCTCTACTTTTTTTTAAGTACGTACGTATTCTGATTTTATAAAGGTTTAGATTTTTTATTAAATATTTAGAGCTAATATCAGTTATTGAATTGAATTATTCGTCAAATAATATTACTATTTCTATGATCATTTATATTGAAATTATAATTTTCTCTCAATTTTAATTATTACACAAAATATTACATAATTTAGAAGTATAATTGTTCTGTTTTGTTTCCTTTTTTCTTAGATTGTCATCAATTATGAATTTTAACTTTTTTAAAATTCTGAATGCCAATTTTTCTCTTAATTATATATTAATTTTATATTAATTATGTATTCATGATTGCCTATGCTACCCCGGTACTCCACATAACCTGCCGAACACGAATCGGGTATGTATCTTCAATGTTGTGACTTGAAATTGTTATCGGCTGCTGAGACACGTTTTGCATCTGTTATTATTGTACTAAAGAGATTCTTTCAAGTTAAAAGAGGACTTAAAGAGTTGGTGATAAAAGAATGTTGGAATGAATATCAACAGGATAATGTAGATAGGGCCAATTTTATAAGAGAAAAGATATTAGATGAAAATGGATTTTGGAAGAAGATTGAATACATTCTTACATTTACTGAGCCAATTTATGAGATGTTGAGGGTTGCAGATACCGACAAACCATGTTTGCATTTGGTATATGAGATGTGGGATAATATGATAGCCAAAGTGAAAACTTCTATTTACTCTTATGAGGGAAAGAGAGAAGACGAAGAGTCCTCCTTTTTTAATGTTGTATGCAAAATTCTGACTGATCGATGGGCAAAGAGCAACACACCTCTTCATTGCTTAGCACATTCATTGAATCCTAGGTATCACTTTCAAACTTATATTAGTTTTTAATTTATTAATTTTAAAAATAAATAAGTTGCTTCAATAACTAACTCTAAAACTTACCAGCTCAAGCTACTGTCCATAGCTAACTACTGGTTTTAGAAGTTAATAAAGAATCCTTAGATATTATGGTTTTAGAAATGAGTAACCTTCAAACTCATCAGCTCAAGCTACTGCCCATATATAACTTTCAAACTCATAAGCTCAAGTTGCTGTCCATAACTTTTTTTGGTGCTAAAACACTTATATAATAGGTACTATAGTCCCAAGTGGCTTGAAGATCATCCAAATCATGTGCCACCACACATGGATAATGAAATATCAAAAATGAGAAATCAATACTTGAGAAAACTTTTTCCAAGCACAGAACAAAGAAGATGTGTGCTTGATGAATTTGCTAGATTTTCCATTTGTGGTGGGGGATTTGATGAGCATGATTCCATCGGGGATAGAGAAGGGTTAGAGCCAATCAATTGGTGGGTTGTGTATGGTGGGGCAGCCCCTAATATTCAAGCACTGACTTTAAAGTTGCTTGGTCAACCATCATCTTCTTCGTGTTGTGAAAGAAATTGAAAAACTTATTCTCTTATCCATGATGCAAAAAGAAACCCAATGACACCAAAACGTGCAGAGGATTTAGTTTTCGTGCACTTTAATTTGCGTCTTCTTTCAAGAAAATCTCCCGAATACTTAACGGGAGAAACAATGTTTTGGGATGTGGCGGGTGATGCACATGAGCCATTTGATGGCGCCGAGCAACTTGCTATTGCAGAACTTTTACTTAATGAACCAGAGTTTGAGAGGGTAGTATTTGAAAATGATAATGAAGACTAATTAAGTGTATTAATGTATTTTGATTTGTACTTCTATTATAGATTTGTAGTAAGTTATAGACTTAATTAGACGCATGATGGACTATTATGTATTTTGAGCTTGATGACTTTTGCTATATTATGCACTTGTATGTTGTAGTATGTATTTTGATTTATACTTCTATTATATTATGCATTTGTGTTTATATAGTTTTTATGGACTAAGTTTATGTTGAGCACTTGTGTCAGGTTCAAGTAACTTCATTCTCTCATTTTTTTTATTTGATCTTCATCCGTGAGCAGCTCCCAGGAATTAACACATTTTGTTATTTTTTATCTATCATGTGCGTGACAATATTTTGATTATAACTCCCATTTTATTATCTTTTATTTATCATTTATGCAAGTATATCAGGGTTGTCAAGTTCAAATTGAAATAGAGAAAAAGAAAAAAAATAAAATTTTAATGCATAACAATACTCATTATATTAAAAAATATTATTTGTATATATGTATCACCGTACCCGTATCTGAGATTTTTTAAATTTATCATACCGCCGTACCCGTATCATACCGGGTACGATACTCGTACCCGCACTCGTGCAACACAGATGATTGCCAAATAAATTCTTAGGGTATGTTTGGCACTCAATGAAATAATAAAAAGTTAGAATAAAATTGCTATTATGACGAATTAATTTGCCAAACAAATTTTAGACTAAGTAGAAGAACGCGGAAGAGTGCTAATCCGGTATACCAAGTTATAGGTGGTATACCGGATTAGCTCTCGTCGGAATAGAGATTATTGCTTGACTATGTTATATTATATTATTATATGATGATTATGATTATGATTTATTAGTATTATATTATTATATTATGATTTATTATTATATTAATAGTATGATTATTTTTTTTATCATCACTTGTTAGTATTATAATATTATTTATTTTACTATTACTTATTATCATTATATTATAATAATAATATAATTTTAGTATTATATTATTATATTATGAATATAAATATAATTACTTTATTATTATATTATTATATTATTATAATTATGATTATTTATGATTATTTATTATTATGATATTATTATTATTATATTATATTATTATAATTATGATTATTTATTATTTTATTATTATATTTTGATTATGGTTATATTATTATATTATTATTATAGTGATGATTATATTATTATTATATTATAATGATTACAATTATTTATTATTATTAGTATGATATTTTTTTATTATTATATTATTTTGATTTTGATTATGACTATGATTATTATTTAATTATGTTATATTATATTATTATATTATGATTATATTATATTATTAAAATTATTTATTATTATTATGATTATGATTATTTATATTTTTATTATATTATTATGATTATAACTATGAATATTATTATTTATTATGATTATGATTATATTATTATTATTATTATTATTTTACTTTTTTTTTATTATCATCATCATTGTTAATATCATAATTATCCATATTTTAACCATTCTGATTAGCAACTGTCAAATGATATTTCCGCTCTTATAAATAGTCAATAATACTACTCTTCTATCACTCTTCTAGAAAGACACTATTCCATCACTTTTCTAAATTACTACTATTCTAAAGTTATTCCTTAATTTGCCCTAGTACGTTCTCTGAGTATCAATCAATAGTATGCTGCTTTTACCCGATTATCTGGTACTGAATTGGGACTAATCCAGATCAAATTATTTTTCATAGGGTATTGTTTTAAAATAATGTTCAATTAAATAATGTGCACAATTATAAAATTAATATTTTAATATCCGATCCGGACAAGAACCATAACTGAAAATAAAAATAGGTAGGATATGAATTTAATTTAATTATCCGATCCAAAATAAAACCCAACCCTCTAACTATATTAATGTCCAATATATATCATATTAATACAGATATGTACGATTGATAATTTAATTATCATAAAAGCAAAGCCAACAACTAAGGAAAAAAATATATGACATGTGAGTTTACAAATTTCTTTTAGCAAAGAAATATTTACAATTGTTGTAGATTATTGTGCATTTTCTTTAATTTTTTTTTCAAAAGCTCATCTTTCCTCCCTTCTAATACGATAGAATAGTATTTGTAGATGAATTATAAATTAATTGAGAATTATTATTTCTATTTTATTATCATTTTATCATGTTATATTATTTTGGTAACAATATATTTCTGATTTTGAGAGCATATTTTGTGTTAAATTGTTGTAATAATAAATTTTATTTAAGATGTTAAAATAAATAAATTATATGTTCACAAATAAGTTACATGTATCTACATACCCGGAAACGAAATACTATACGCGAAGGGTCCGTTTGGCATCCAATGGAATAGCAAAAAGTTGGAATAGAATAGTTATTCCGATGAATTAATTTGCCAAACGAATTTTAGACTAAGTAGAAGAGTGCGAAATAGTGCTAATCCGGTATACCAACTTATAGGTGGAATACCGGATTAGCTCTCGTCGGAATAGCAATTATTGTTTGATTATATTATATTATATTATATTATTATGATTAAGATTAAGATGTAGTATTATTATATTATTATATTATATTTATGATTATAATTTATGATTATTATTTATTATTATTATTATCATTATATTATTATTATTAAATTATTATTATCATTATTGTTATTATATTATCGTTACCATTAATATTATTATATTATTTATTATTATTATAAATATAATTTTAATATTATTATATTATATTATATTATGAATATAAATATAATTATTTTATTATTATATTATTATGATCAAGATTATTTCTTATTATATTATTATATTATGATGATTCTCATTCTTCGATTATTATTATTTATTATTATTTTATTATGTTGTATTATATTATTATATGTTTATTATAGTGATGATTAATTTATTATTATATTATTATAATTATAATTATTTATAATTATTTTTATGATTATGATTATATTTTTATTATTATATTATTATGATTATGATTATTATATTAAAATTATGATTACTTATTATTATTATATTATTATAATTATGATTATAATTATAATTTTTTTATTATTATATTATTATATTATGATTATGTTTATATTTTTATTATATTACTATTATTATCTTATTATTTATTATGATTATTTTTTATTACTTTATTATTATTTTATTATGTTATATTATATTATTATATGTTGATTATAGTTATGATTAATTTATTATTATTATTATTATTTATAATTATTTTTATGATTATGATTATATTTTTATTATTATATTATTATGATTATGATTATGGTTATATTATTATGATTATGACTATAATTATTATTATCGGGATTATGATTATGATTATTATATTATTAAAATTATGATTATTTATTATTATATTATTATGATTGTAATTATATTTTTTTATTATTATATTACTATATTATGATTATGTTTATATTTTTATTATATTACTATTATAATATTATTATTTATTATGATTATTTTTATTACTTTATTATTATTATTATCTTACTATTATGATTATTATTTTACTATTATTATTATCATCATCATTATTAGTATCATAATTATTCATATTTTAACTATTCTCGAGTAACAATCGCTAAACGATATTTTCGCTCTTCCGAATAGTCAAGAATACCACTCTTCTACCACTCTTCCAAAAAAAATACTATTCTATCACTCTTCCAAAATTACCACTCTTCCAAAGCTATTCCTTAATTTGTCAAACGGACTCGAAATGTTTATTAGATGAATATCTAGAATAGGAACCAATCGTTTTTAAAAGTTCTAAATTTAAAACTGAATACTTTTAGAATATGAATCCGAATAAGATATTACCCGATCCTACCCAAACCGATATCACCCCTAGCGACCTAGGCTACCACCGAGCCTCCGACCTTCTCCCCTTTTCAGATTTAAGACCGATCTAAACCAGTAAACCTATTCACGCATCTCTCCGGCGTGATACCCTAGCTCTCTCCGGCGACCATTGCTATCGCCGACGATTCTCGTCCGTCGCCTCTCCTCCACTGAGATCATTGCTTTCTTCGAAGATTCCAAACCCCATCGCATCCCCATTTCTCGCACGAAATTAGCAGCAGAAAAGGAACTGTGGCTTCAGCGCAACGATTTTGCATCTGTCCTAATCAATCTCCAATAATCACAAGGTACAACTTGATTACTATTCAACGAAATTTGGTACTCGTTTTTTTATTAATTAAGCAAGAGAGTATATATTATGTGATGTTGATTGACAAGATAATTTTCCATTGCGATGCACCTCTTCTGGTTAGGAATTTACTTGTATTGGTACAGTCCTGTTGTGGTACCAGCTGATAAAAAAAGGAATTGATGTGTTTTATTCAGTAAAACCACTGAATTTACTTTTCCAATTTTTTTAAAAAAAAATGAATGATGTGATAATATAATCTATAGGCTGGTTTTTGACAAGTCTTGACAGGTGTTTGATATGTTAGCTCTGTTTGTGTTTGGTTTGACAAATAAATTAGTACACCTTTGCATGTGTAGTGGATGATTATAGTATGATTTGAGAATAAAAGCAACATTCTGTGTTGGAATAGGGAGTTTCTATCCTGCTTTTAAACAGTTGGCTATTCTGCATTGTGTTTCTTTTAACTGAAAATCTTTTTTTTTTTTTTTTTTTTTTTTTTTTGTTGGGATGGGTAAGGAATAACAGTAACATAAGTTAGCAAGCTATTTCAAATTCTAGTTTGTGTTTGGATGTGTGAGTGGCTATTTGAAATAGCTGTTAGCTCCTGTTATTTTGATATTCCAACAAAAAGTAGAGGTAACGGCTATTGTGAACTGTTGGGTTAGACTGGCTCCCAATCTAAACGCTCCCTCGATTGATAAAGTAGATTAGCTCAAGAAAAAATGAGACCAAACAAACAAACTATTGCTTAAGAAAAAGAAATGCAAATGAATTGCACCTAAGAGTCTGCTGTTAAGCCAATGTGCTACCCTTTGTTTATGTGTTGGTTTAAGCCAATGTGCTACCCTTTGTTTAGGTGCTAGTTACCTCCTTTTTGCAATGCCCAGGAAAGCTAGACAGCATTAATTTCCTCCCTCTTTTTTGGTGATATGGTTCTTTGCTTCCACTTCATGATGAATATAACAACTGTTACATGTGTATTGCTAATGTCTTATAGTAATTAAAGTGCAAATATGTTTTAGTATCATTACATATGATGGGGTAATTAATTTTAGATTTTTGTTTCTAGTTTGCTGCATTAATTAGATAGCTGGGAAAGGCTTGTAGCTTGAATGCAACATTTTTTGCTTCCTTCTAATCGATCTCTAGTAATCATGGAGGTACAACCTGATTAATCCACTCTTCAACGAAGTTGATTTGGTACTCCTTTTTTTATTAATTAACAAGAGAGTATCTATTTATTAATTAAACAAGAAATTTATTTGGTACTCCTTTTGGCTGAATACGAGTAAATTATTCAAGTGTTTTTATGTACAAGTTTGAATATTGTACTTAGTTGGGCAATTTGTGCTCCAATAATATTATATGGGCAGCATATGCAAAATAACTTATTTATTGAGTTGAGATTATATTAAATTGAGTCGGGCAAGTTCTAGGTCATTGACATGTTACAAATTTTCTTTAGAAAAATCGATTTTGTTTTATTTTCTGCTCTTTCCACGAAGCTACAAAAATGAATTTTATGTAATAAAATATAGTAAGACTGTAAATGGAATGGGAAATAGGAAACTAGTTCAATACTTTGTATATTTGATGAGTAACAAAATATGGTTGTGGATATTAGATCACCCCCCAACCCTAAAAAAAAATGAAATATGCATTGATGGCTTAAATTTACAAAGTATTTAAATAGGACAAATCATAAAATAAAAAGGTGGGGACTAATCATAAAATGAAAAAGTGGGGACTAAATAAGAAAAAAAATGAGATTATATAAGACTAATCATAACTTGAACTCCGCAGTCAACTTCTATACTTTGCACAATTGAATGGAGTAAAATGGTAACCATAGATATACAGTTTTTATTCACATCAAACTTCCTTTGCATTTTTTTGTTTGACTTTTTGACTTATCGTTTGTGATACTTTAGTATTCCTTTGACTCGAGATTTAACAAACACATGACCCTAAATATGAAATAGCTGTATCAATTCACAGACCAAGGCAACATCAAATCATAGAGGCAGGAACCATAGCGGTACCCACTGGTATTGATATACAAACGGTTCAGCACAATCATGATTGGGAAAACAGACAAAGCTAGTTGAAAAAAGAGGGACCTATCAGTTTCAAACAACACAACATAAAATCAAATTTGTAGAATATGCATATCATTTTTCACCAAAAACATGTATAAATACAATAATTTTGATATATTTCCATGATATTTGATGAAAATGACTGTTTTGAAAAAAAAAATCAGCTGTTAAACCGATTGACCTGACGATCCGACTGGTGAACCATTGGCATGAAACTTTACCGGGTCTATGTCCGATCTAGTTATGTTAGCGTTGTGTTCTCTATTCATGCACGCTTAAATTGCTGCTTGCAAAAATCAACTCAAATTCCTAATTCTTAGTTCTTAATTCTCAATTCTTAACAGATAGATAGATAGATCGATCGATCGACTGGTTGATTAGATAGACGTACGGATACAATTGTATATACAAGAGATTAGAGATTAGATAGACGTACAAATGCGGCGTTCTGGGTTGAAACTAGGCGTGCTAGCCCTCAGTGGCGCGGCGGCAGCAGTGGCGGCATCGTCAGAGGATGCACCGTTGGCCCTGAAGATTTGCACCCTCCTGCCACTCCGCCTCCTCCGCGATTCCTTCACTGCTGCCACCATCGCTTTTGGTTGGTTTGTTTATATTATTTATTTGTCTGTTTACTTATTGTACCATTAAATGCTGACGCTGATTTGCTTTTGTCAGATTACCAGTATTCATGCTGGGGCCTGGAACAAGGCAGCGACACGTGGAGCAGAATTAGGCATGAGGTGCACCTGCGTAGCGCCCGCCGCATCCAAGACCTCTGTTTCCGCAATGGTGGTATCTATATCAAACTAGGCCAGCATCTCAGTCAGCTGGTCTTGTTCTTTCTTTCTTTCTTTCTTTCTTTCTTCCTTTCTTGTATTCCTTCGTTTGATCTTCCCTCGCTCCCTTTCCCTATTTAATTATATGTTGCTAATTAATTTCAATAGGACTATGTGATTCCCGAGGAATACGTTCAGACTATGAGAGACTCTATGCTAAAACGATGCCCTGTTTCCTCGTATGACCAAGTTCACCGCGTCTTCATTAGAGAGTTGGGACAGCCCCCTGAAAATGTATTCCTTCTCTCTCTCTCTCTCTCTCAAAAATCTTTATCCCAACCTCTTTCTTCACTGTCATCTTGCACATTCTTCTGTCTTCTTTAGGTTTTTGCTGAGTTCAATCCAGTGCCTCTCGCTAGCGCTTCTCTTGCACAAGTTCATGTTGCCAGGACCCATGATGGACAAAAGGTTGCCGTCAAGGTACCTACTGGCCATTAATGATATTTTTATTTTTTAACAAACTGAGAAGAAAACAAGAAGAAAAATGTGGAAAAATGTATATTATTAGGATTTCTTAGACTCTTTTGCTATATTCCAGGTACAGCACACTCATTTGACAGATACTGCTGCTGTAGATATTGCTACTGTCGACTTCATTGTCAGTTTCTTGCATCATTGTTTTCCATCATTTGACTACAGGTATCCTGTAAGCATCAATACTTGTCATTGCTTTTTTTTTTTTTTTTTCAAACTGCAATTGTGGCCTTCTTAGGCTTGTCAGAATTTTTAATAATACTTTAAATTGTGATTGTAGGTGGTTGGTTGAAGAAGTTCGTGAAAGTTCACCCAAGGTATGCATGCTTATATTTAGAAGCATTATTTGTTTCTGTAATGAAGCCCTACCTTCAATACTCACTCTTGAAACTTGAGAGTGCTTTCTTTCGTATATTAATAAACTCATTATTTTTCAAACAATGGCATGGCATAGAGAGATCCTTAGATGTGGTTAGTTTATGATCTGTATTCATATATGGTAATGCAGGAACTAGATTTTCTGCACGAGGCGAGAAACAGTGAAAGGTGTGTTGACAATTTCAGGAGATTGTCTCCCCACATAGCAGAGAGCATATATGCACCAAAGGTATATTGGAACCTGAGCACATCAAAGCTTCTGACAATGGAGTTTATGGATGCAGCTGAAATAACAGATGTGAGAGCAATAAAGAGGCATGGACTACGACCCCATGACGTGTCAAGACTAGTGAGTGAAGCATTTGCCGAGATGATGTTCAAGCATGGTTTTGTGCACTGTGATCCTCATGCAGCAAATTTGATGGTCCGGTCTCTTCCTAAGCCCACTTCTTGGTGGTCTACATTTCTTGGTAACCCACTCGTTTCTCTCCGTCATATCCTTACATAGATCCTTTACCCCCTTTGCTCAACTCTGATGTATGTAATTATGTATGTACATGCGTGCATCATGCTTTTGTGTTTGTACGTACAACGTGCAGGCAGGAGAAAGCCGCAGCTCATACTTCTGGATCATGGCCTCTACAAGGAACTGGATTTTGATACCCGAACAAGCTATGCCGCCCTTTGGAAGGTAGGTGAAAGAAATGCATGATTGATAGGATAAATGATCATGATAAGATTTCATCTGTGATTTGATGCGGTTTATAGCTAGAATGAAGGGAAGTTGAGAAAAAAAAATTGTAACAGGGGCTTGTTTTTGCGGATGAGAAGGCGATAAAAGAGAACAGCATAAAGCTGGGGGCAGGGGAGGATCTGTATGTGCTGTTTGCGGGTGTTCTCACAATGCAGCCATGGAAGAGGGTCATCGACCCTTCTGTGGACCATCTTGCACTTTGTCCATCGCACAACCACCGTGCTGAACTCCAGGCCTGTCTCACTGCATTCCTTGCTTCGTTCTTTTTTCATATATTTATATGATGATCTAATTCCAATCAGTCAAGTGTAGTAAACAGTAAGAATCCCTTTTTCCTTTCTAATAGGAATTTCTTTTAAACAGATGTATGCTGCCCAGTATTTCCCACAGATATCGGAGTTGCTAAGAAGGCTGCCTCGTGTTATTCTATTGATGCTAAAAACAAATGATTGCTTACGAGCTCTCAATCATGACTTGGTTTGCCTTTCTCTTTTTGTTTGATATCTTTCTCTTTTCCATCAAAGGAATAAATAGAAAGAAAAGAACTAGACTTGGTTTTGACGGTCCACAATGAATGCAGGTGGATGGGTCACCTCTAGAATCCTTCTTGATAATAGGGAGAGTTTCGTCTGAAGCCGTGTTAGACGCCAAAAGGATGATTAACAGTAGAAAGATGTGCAGCCGCATCAGCATCAGTATCGAGCATCTTCTGCTCAAGGCTCGACTATTGGCCATGGAGCTTCTCGTCTGGCTCCTCCTTGTCAGGAACTCTTTTCCTGCACAATGATGTTGTGCTAGCCAAGCTTGTTGGACTACTCTGACTTGTTACTCTTGTTAATTTCATGAAAATATGAAAGGTAGTTTAAACAATATTCCTTTTTATAACATTCTTCTTAGTTATTGCATTGTATTAATTCTCTTCTCGAATTATTCTTGGCCGGTAGATGGTTAATATATCACTGTGATCCTATCATAAAATTGAAATAAATTGTGTTATTTTGGAATTAAACTAACCTATATTTGGTTGGAATTTATTTGTGTGAGTATGCGATTTGTATTATTTTTCCATTCAACTATACAAGTATTTCATTGATAATTATAATACTTAAAAAAGGAGTACAGTTGATTGAAGTTGTAGCATTCCAAAAAGTAGCTAATTCTGGGTTTGTCTTGCTTTTGGTTTAAAGCCTAGCAATTACCCCTAAATTTTGCTGCAAATTCTGTACATTTATTGCTGTTTAGTTCAGAACTGGAAGTTTTGACCCCAAAAATTCGCTAAATTTCGGGATTTCGCATTTTGTTTTATTTGCTCAGCTGATGTAAGGCATAACTACCAAGAGTTTTTTTTTTACCTGGATTGCTTGACAGCAGCTGTCAAGTTTGCATAACCATCAGTAGGATTGGAATGGTTAAGTTAGGGCTTCTATCTTCACTCTTGTTGGTATCTGAGATTTCGGTCTTTGCAGTTGGAATTATCATATCCTATTCCCATATGAGGTTTTCAGTTTTTGATGATTGAATTTGTGGTTTAAATTGAGCATTATTTTGGACATGGACAAGGACAACCCTGTTATCTCCCATTGATCAGTACTCAACATGTTCTTTTCTCTGTTCTTGGAATTCTCATGTGATCAGTTGGTATTTGTTAGATATATGTTAGATATAACAAGTATTGATGGATATCAATTAGTATTAATTAGGATATCAATCAGTATTTATTAGGATGTCTTTCCTATTGTACACCGTTGTACGCTTATATAAAGGTATTGGAGTAATTGAATAGAATAAGTTCATTTTTATCTCAAATTTAATTTGGTATCAGAGTTAGGGTTGGCTGTTCTGCAGTACTGTTCACCTGTTCACCGTCTACTGTTCACCTCGCGGTTACCGTTCACGCGCGGCTACTGTAGCAACCGCCCAACAGCTCCTCTGTTTTTTTCTCTCGCTTCTCTCCCTGAGGCTGAGCTCCTCTCTTCTAGGGTCGGTCGTAGACTAAGTCGACCTCGTTGGTTGATTAGGTCGGTGTGGGGGTCTATACCCCACGATACCCATGGTTGGGTGATCGGGTTTGGGATCTCGGTCTTGAATGGTTAAGTAGATCAAGATTGATTTTTGAAGAAAAGAAAGGAAGTCGCACACAATCTGTGATCGAGACTTGAATCTGAGTAAGAGATGTCTGAAGAAGGAGATGGTGTGGGAGGTAAAAGATTGGAGCTTCTAGGGAAGATCAATCTCGAGGTCCTAAAAGTCTTGGTCGGGCTCATACAGTGAGCGAGCATCTTGACGAGGGCCACTAACTCTGCATCTGCTCAGGTACAGGTTAGGCTAGATCTTCCTCCCGTGGATTTGAAGCTTGATGGACCGGCTACATATCTGAGTTGGTCGCGTCGGATTGAGGTCGCTCTAGTTGGGAAGAGACTAGAGGGATATCTGACAGGAGTCGAGCCGGATAGTGACAGTTCTCAGGCCGATGAGTGAAGGACCACACATGCTTAGTTGTTCACATGGTTACTTAACTTGATGGTCCCATCGATTGCTTCATTAGTGGATGACATTCAAATGGTGAGGGATATCTGGGCAAAGCTGAAATGATCTACGCTGGAACTGAGAACCACATGAGGGTGTTCCAGATCCAGCGAGATATAGATGCAGTGGTACAAGGTGACAAATCGATCCAGGAGTATGTCATCTATCTATAACGGATGTGGGTAGATTTAGATCACTTCTCGCCAATGTCAACCTGTAGTGACCCGAAGTGCAACCTGTAGTGACCCGAAGTGCAAAAAAGGGAAGATCTTTGCACAAGGGAGGACAATGAAGTTTCTAGGAGGTCTGAGCCCAACCTTTGACCAGAGGAGATCAGTTCTCCTAGCCCAGCCAACGATTCCATCATTGGACGAGTCTATTGCGGCAATGATACAGGAGGAGAGTCGCATGAGGCTACACTCCGAGCAGAGGTGCATTCCGGCACACAATCCGCCTTGACTACTGCGAGCTCAGATATGATAGGTGCAAAGGTGGAGACTCGCAGATGCTTTAACTGTGAGGAGTAGGCCACTTGAGGCAGGTTTTCCTTAAGCCACCCAAGGAAAGAGATTCGGGTGGAAGGGGCAGTCTGGAGGTAGGGGCCGTGGTCGTGGAGGCAGGAGATGTGGTGGACAAGGAAGCTACCGAACCAATCTAATGGTAAAGGAGGAGGAAGAAGACTCTACACCGAGTGTTGTTTTTTCGAAAGAGGACAAAATATACTTAGAGGTGCTTCAGAGGAAGCAGAAGGAAGCAGAGGCGGGAGATGGTGTATCCACCTCGTCTTCGTTCAAGGGTAATGTTGCTTACTTTGTAGCCACAACCTAAGGTACATGTGATTCGCTTGCTCTTGCTTCTTTTCCCACACCTGGATCATCCGAGTGGATTATTGATTTCAGAGCATCTGGGCATGTGACAGGCACTGAAAGGGAGTTATCTTCCTATACTCGCCTAGCAGTTCCATTGAGTGTCAAGACAGCCGATGGTACGAATCAATCTGTGGTTGGTAAGGGTGCGATAAATTGTACCGACACTCTGACTTTGTCCAAAGTTTTGCATGATCATTCTTTTCTCGTAAATCTCTTGTCTATAAATGCCATTATCCTCCAACTAAACTATGTTGTTTTGTTTGATATCCCAAAGGTGATCTTCCGAGAGAAGAGGACGGGCAAGATTCTTGGGACTGGGACATGACGTAGTGGATTGTGGTACATGGATCGTGAGGGAATGGGCTCAACCCTTTCATCCATAGTTAAGAAATCAAGAGGAGACAAGAGTAGTGTTGAGGACTTGTTGTTACTTCATCATAAGGCGTTTGAGTCATCATTCTTTTAGTCTTTTGAATCAATTGTATCCCGTTTATTTGAAAAGGCTAAGGAAGATAAACTTTTTTGTGATGCTTGTGAGTTGGAAAAGCATACAAGAAGCTCATATGTTAGTTCTGGTAATAAAAGCTCTTGTGTTTTTGAGTCGATACATTCTGATGTATGAGGCTCTTGTCCAACAATAACTTTCAATGGATTTCGATATTTTGTGTTTTTTATTGATTGTTATTCTCGTGTTACTTGGCTATACCTTATGAAAAATAAAAGTGATGTGCTTGCATGCTTTTATAGACTTTTATAAAGGGGTTCAGACTCAATATGGGGCCGTAGTAAAAGTATTGAAGTATGATAATGGGACAAAGTACATCAACAAAGCATTTGAGGAGTATTTGTCATCTCAGGGAATTTAACATCAAATCACTTGCCCATACACATCAGAGCAGAATGAAGTAGCAGAAATGAAGAATCGTCATCTCCTTAAAGTAGCTCGGAGTATGATGATTGCGATGAATGTCCCAAATTACTTGTGGGGGCAAGCAGTTTTGACAGTCACGTTTTTTATCAAAGGATGCCTTCACGAGTCTTGAAGTGGAAGTCTCCATTTTAGGTATGGAAAGGTACGAAGGGAGATATTTTTCCTTTTAGGACCTTCGGCTGTATGTGTTTTGTGCAGGATAATAGACCAGGGGTAGGAAAACTGGATTCGAGAGCAATCAAGAGTGTCTTTGTGGGATACTCATCCACTCAAAAGGGATATGTCTGTTGGAGCCCCATTGAAAGGAGCTTGTTTGTGAGTATGAATGTCACATTTCGAGAGCATGAGCCATACTTCTCCTCTGGGGTATCCTCACCTTTTGGAGACTCTCGATACTGTAAGTGTACGGTGAGAGTGAGAGAATAGTGGTAGTGATGAGTTCATGACGGTGAGTGTTGGGGACATTTCTTGTCCAGTTGAGACGGTTGTGGAGCCGATTGTTATGGAACCAGTTGCTGTGCCGGTTCAGCCGGTCGTTTCGATTGTGGAGTCTGTGCTAGTTGTGGAGTCGGTTATTGTGCCGGCTCAGGATGATGAGAGTAAGACTCGAACTCTGAGAGAGTTGAGAGTGTACACGAGGAAGGGGAAGAAGCCCGTAGAGTCGCTTGTCCTACGTCCCTTGTCCCTGCCTGCTCGACTCCGGAGACACCTTCATCATCCACCACAGACCCAGATTATTCAGGTGATATGATTCATTTCTCTACTCCTCCCATTCCTTTATCAGTAAGGCGAACTACTCGTAGTAATGCAGGAGTCTCACCGGATTGATATGGGTTCTACCTTGATCATGATATTACTCATCATATCTCTTACTCTCACATATCACCTAGTCATAGAGCATTCATTGCATCTTTGGATATTGTCTCTCTTCCTAAGTGTTGGTAGGATGCTAAGAAAGATCCCAAGTGGAAAGTGGTAATGCTAGAAGAACTTGGGGCCCTTGCGAAGAACAAAACCTGGCAGTTTGTGTCACTACCACCTAACAAAAAGGCAGTCGGATGTAAACGGGTCTTCATTGTGAAGCAAAACCTAAAGGATCGGGTTGAGCGCTACAAGGCTCGGTTGGTGGCGAAAGGGTATAGTTAGACCTATGACATCAATTATGATGATACATTCACACCAGTGGCAAAGATGAGCACAGTTAGGACTCTAGTTTCTCTAGCAACAAATGAGAGGTGGAAGTTACACCAACTTGACGTGAAAAATGTGTTTCTTCATGGTGATTTGTTGGAGGAGGTATACATGGAGATTCCACTAGGATTCGACAGAAACCAAACGATTGGTAAGGTTTGTAAGCTCAAGAAATCTTTATATGGACTAAAGCAATCTCCTCGAGTTTGGTTTGATAGGTTCAGAAAGGCTATGGTTGGCACGGGGTATCAATAAATTAATGCCGATCATATTGTGTTCTTTAAACGAGATGAAAGTCACATCACGATACTTGTAGTGTATGTGGACGACACGATCATCACAGATAATGATGAGGATGATATTGCACAGCTGAAAGTGAGACTGGGAAAGGAGTTTGAGGTGAAGGACCTAGAGCATTTGAGATACTTCCTTGGAATTGAGGTGGCTCGTGGGTCAAAGGACATTGTTTTGTTCTAACGAAAGTATGTGCTAGATTTGCTTAAGATGATGGATATGCTGGGTTGCAAGTCTGCAAGTACACCTATTGATCAGAAGTCAAGCTGAGTGTAGAGGCAAGTGAGCCAGTCGACAAGGAAAAGTACCGGAGGTTAGTGGGCCGGTTGATATATCTGAGCCACACTCATCCAGACATATCATTTGTAATGAGCGTGGTGAGCCGCTATATGCATGATCCTAGGAAGGGTCATATGGACACAGTGTACGAGATCCTGAGGTACTTGAAGAGTGCACCAGGGAGATGATTAATCTATCGAAAGAATGGACACTTGAACATCGAGGGTTACTGTGATTCAGACTGGGTTAGTTGTGTTGACGATAGAAAGTCTACGTCTGGATACTGCATGTTCGTAGGAGGCAATCTGGTCTCTTGGAAGAGTAAAAAATAGCCCGTGGTTGCTCGTTTCACAGCCAAAGCAGAGTATAGAGCTATGATCCTGAGTGTTGCAGAGATGATCTGGTTGAGATCCATATTGGTGCAGCTCAAGATGAATCAGGGGGCTCGACTACTAGAACTGAGATATGTAGCCACAAGGGAGCAAGTGGCTGACTGTCTAACAAAGAGGCTTAATTCGCTAGATTTGATTAGATTATATGACAAGATGAGCTTAATGAATATTTTTTTTATCCATCTTCAGGGGGAGTGTTGGTATTTGTTAGATATAGTAAGTATTGATGGATATCAATTAGTATTAATTAGAATATCAATTAGTATTTATTAGGATTTGTCTTTCCTTGATGGTTATATGTATTTTGCGCATAAAAGTTAAGTTTTCATGGTAGTTGTTAGTTCTTTCTTTTAGGACAAGAAATGACTGATGATTTCATAAAATGCTTAAAACATAGGAAAAATAATTCATATAATGTTTCATTTTGGGTCGACCCAATATGTTATTCTTTAATAAGTATTTACGTGATTATACTGATAATTTCTCATTACATCATGTATAGAACATAATCATCGGTCAATGTACATACTAGTTTTATATGAGTTAAGTAGTGTTTCTGACTAATTACTAATCTAGATTAGGACGATTTAGATTTTAGAGTACATATGAACTTCTATTACAAAAGTTTCCTTCGTCCTTTCTCGTAATCTCGTTTTCTCCTTTCCACTTCATGATAATCACTTTGTTCTATCATCTCTAGAGAATATCTCCACGTTATTCCTGAATACGCCTCCTCATTCATACAGACCCCTCTTACATGTAAAATAAAATGGGTGGAAAGAGGGACAAGTGGAAAGACGGGCATGGCAATGAAATGGATGGTATTGGTGGCGAAGGGGACTGAGTCTATCTTGTCAACTATACTTGTTTATATTATTGTGGTGGTACTCTTGGTTAGAAAAATAATTATCTTCAGGTATTTGACAACTTGGCTTAATTTGGGGCTTTATGCTTTAGTCGGAAATCATCAAATTTGAAACTTCAGGGTGCTACTGAAGATGATCTGTCACAGTTCTACTGATTTAAGCAACTTTACAAGCTGAATTGTGTACATGATGAAAAGACATATTTGAAGATGCATGGAATCAACAACACGCACACAAATCAGTTGTACCAGTTACTGGTAAGCAAAAGTAAGAGAAAAAAACTTTGCGATATATAATACTGGTGGTGTTTATAAACATTGGTTAAGAGAAGAATCATAGATATTGACTAATACCATTGTGCTAATCAAAATCTAAATTCATCAAATATATCTTTTTATTAGCATATAGTATGCGATACTGGGTATCATGTGTTATATATTGGTATGCAAATTTTGTGAGTTTAAATTAGTTAGTTACGATTCAGTGTGATTCCATGTACGGGTGTGACACATTTTAATTTGATATTAGACTTACTTTTTAGTGCAAGATGATGTTAAATTTTGGTTTCATAACAAACCAATAAAACTGGGATGTTGAATTTCTTTTTCCGAACTCATTTTGTTTGTTCTTTTGTGCGACTTTGCATTTATTACATGTTTCTAATTTGTGTCTCAACAAATAATAGCTTAGATCAGTTCAAAATCCATAAATGTGCTCCTCCCTTTCTACTTTTGATTCTTTTAATATAAAACAGCATAAAGTTCTAAGATCCTACATTCTTACACATCAAACATCTGCATGAAAAGCAAAAATTTCAAGAATATCAAATGAAGAACTATAATTTCCGGTATTTTTCAGGATTCACTCATTTTCTGTCATATCAAACAGGCCCAAAGCTGCTTACACTTTTGAGGCACCTATGTGGAAGAGATGGGTCTCAAGTATGCATATTCATGTTCATAAAAAGATGGTAGTTAACATGAATATTTTTTTTCCTGTGTCCATTTATTTTGTATAGGAAGTTAGAAACAGCAGCTTCAGCAGTGGTTAGTAATGAGTAGTACTTCAATTTATTTTGATTGAAATGTGGAAAAGTGTAGTTCTGGATGCATGTTGACTTCCATTTGGTGGCAATCATGCTGCTTCATCGAGTCAGTACATAACTTTCTATATATGAAGAATTAGAATTTCTTGAAATAAATTTTCCTTGTTTGATGACACCTGTCAGTTATTAGGGTGATCCATCTTACCATTTTAGGGTTTAGTCACCTCTGGTTGCACGATTAATAGATAAGAAAAGAGGCACCGTCATTACGCTGACTCCATTACTGACTTGTATGTATACCGGGACCTGCGTCAGTCACCTGACAAGGATATTTGTAATCCATGCTACAACCCAACAGCTGTCCTCTCAGAATTCAATTAATGCCGAAACTTGAATTGCATATTAACTGAATCCTGTCACTCTACAACTATTTTGTTGGAAAAAGCATGGCACCGCTGTTAGCTGGATAATGCATGATTGTATCATGTTCCTAACATTAAATAGATTTAGATATAGTTGATTTGTTGGATCTCGGTACAATACCCCCCCCCCCCCCCCCCGTTGTATATCTTGTGATGTACTTTCCATGATTGATGCTGCTTGATTATTATAGGTTTCAATTTTCATGATTGGTGCAGTGGTGCTGGTATCTGCAGTGTTTTTTCTTATTTTTGGTTCCCTCCTAGTCTGTAGCTTTTGAAGAAGCTTAGTTTTTTTGCTATTTCTCATTAGTTTGTATATACAGTTGCAACTTGCAACCATAACAATTATTTAATTGTATTCAATACCTTTTTATAAAAAAGATTTTCATTTTTTTAGCATTAGACGAGACGCTCAAGTTTTCAAGTAATCGGACCACAGGAACCATAATGGCTTAACCAAAATGTGGATACATTTTTTTCGGCTCAAAGAAGGGGCTCCAAATCTGCTGTCTATAAAAATAGCGAGCAGTACCCTCCTCATTAAATCAGGGGAGAAAATCACGGACACTGTAGTAGAAAACCACTGTTGATCGTCGGATGTCTTACGAACAAGACGCTGCTCGTCGATTTTATGAGCAACTGATTTTGTTCCCAAAGAAGGGACGGAACTAAAAACAATGTGTAGAGTTGCCCCATCAAGGAAGTAGAGTATTTGAGTTGAGAGAAATTTTATTTTTCACTACATCAAAAATGATAAATTATATTTTTTAGTGGATCAAAGGAATGTTCGGGCACCGACTGACCTTAGTTTTGCTTTGTTTCAAAGAGATTTCACTTTTTAAGGTATCATAAATGAGAAGTGATTCAATTACCATCATTTTGGTGTTCATGGTGTCTATTTATTTATTTATTTATGTATAAATTTAAAAATATAAACCGTTAGATATATTCTATATCATCTCAATTATATATATATGAAAAATCATAAAAATTTAACTTCATTTGAATAACCATCAAGTAAAGTGTCTAAATTATATCGAAATGATATAATTTTTTGTATACATATATAAGATGATATTTACAAAATATTCGTTCAATTAGTTTTATTATTTAAAAATTTAAATAATAATATTTAATATTTAATTTTAATGACACCAATACGATATCAAAATAATAATAATTGAATCTCTTCTCATCATAAACTCCATAAGTAAAAGCACGTGAGAACCAGATATTTTTTTTGGAAATATACCAAACTCAATACTAATAAAACCAAATTGGTTCCCTGCCCCTTGTTTTTTCTTTGACACGTTCTCCCGCTTCCGCTCTCGCTCTCATTTGTTTCCTCTCCTTTTTCTCACTTTTTTTTTATCTCGCTTCATCCCTATGTCCCTCTCCACTCGCCTATTTCTCTATTAACACTGTTATTCAACATATTAACATTATTATTCAATTTATTGAAGTTGTTATTCAATTTATTGGCTTTATTATTCAATTTCAGTAATATATGTTTGATTTTTCTTTCTCAATTTTTTACATTTATAATATATTACAATGGATCAATAAAATAGTTTTTTTTTATCTATTTAGATCTTGAATAATAATAAATTTTAATGCACTTAACATCTGCAACTATCATTTTGTATTTTGATTATTTTAAATAAATATAAGATATATATTTGAAAAAAGTCTAATAGATTGATAAAAAAAGTTTAGTTGTGATTAATAACCATTAGAGAGAGGAGTATTGTGTAAATTTTAGTGGCACTCATGTCAAGTAATTTGTTATTCATGTTATCTCTTTTGTTGTTAAAGTATTCAACGCAAAGTGCATTATTATTAAAAATGAAAGGAAGCATATGAAAAAACATTAAAAGCGTATTATAAATTTTTGTAACGACTTTGACATCGCTATTTTCGCTAATTTTTTTACTACATTACATTATAAATTAAGAAATAATTTGATCTTGGTGGAACTATAACCAAGATGCTTGCTTAAATATAGTAGCAAAACAAGCATTGAGGCCAGCCAGTGCCCGTACATCATGATTCATTGAAAAATAAAAATTTTCCTTGTCAGTGTAGTAAAAAATAAATCTTCTTTCAACTCGGAAACCATTTTTTGATCCGGACACCCACAGTGATCGTTTCTAATTCCAACCTCCTTAAATATTTATAATATAACTGACAGGATATGATACTATACAACCGTAAAGCCGTAAAATTATTTCGGATAAAACAAAATACAATTAATATGAAACATTGAAACAGCAAACTAGGCCTGCCCCAGGAATGATTTTGCGTCGACACCATTAAATGCGAAATTGTGAGTTCTCTCAGTAAAAGACAAGAGCTCCACATGGGCTGTACTACTAACTAATTGATCTTCAAAAATTTTCACTGTTAACTTAGATTATTATACTATTTTCACTGTTAACTTGGAAGCTCCACATGCAACCTAGCTACCTACTTTATGTCTTCACCTGATGCTAAATTATTGACAGGGGAGGACTCCTAACTATGATCAAAGAAGTCACTTAACAATTTCACATCATAAATTAAAATTTATTTGGTATTTTTTGTAGTTTACTGTGAACGACGGATATTTAGACGGCACTTTACTTTCTCTGAATAGCATTCAAGATTTCTAATGTTTTGTCGTCATATATTAATGATATTGATTCGTATTAATTTCGTAAGCAGTAATCTGTCTATATATACCGACTTCTGGCGGTGCTAGTGTATCATACTAATTTATCAATATACGTTGGTAATATATTTTCTCTTATCCCAAGGATGCCAGTACAGAGACAGAAAACCTGGCCGTAAAAACTATCACAAAAAACAAAGAATATATATATATATATATATATATATATATATATATATATATATATATATATATATATATATAAAATATAGTCTTTCTTAGCGTTAGTTGTGTCTTTATTGCGCTTTATTCTTAATTTCAAGTCAGAAATGACCGATCTGAACCGTTCAATCTAATCTTCATATCAAAATCTATCAGTAAATCAAAATTTATATTTTTTTAAATTTTTTTGCTATTTTTTCTGATGAGGAGAAAAATGACTTGATCTGAGAATTCTGGTTCATCCAAAAATGACGATTTTTCCCCCTATCCAAAAAATAGCAAATAAATTCCAAAAAATATAAAATTTGGTTTACTAATAAATTTGGATATGGAAATTAGATTGAGCGGTTTGGATTGATCATTTATGACTTAAAAAATTAATAATGGAGCGCAAAACACACAACGCTCTTGTGCTTTGCAAAGCACCATAGCCTAATTCTCTCTCTCTCTCTCTCTCTCTCTATATATATATATATATAATAAAGATAACGTGAAGTTAACATTACCATAATATGGGTTATTACATACCCCTCCTCAGCAACGATTTTTATAGAAAACCGTTAAGAAAAATACATGATGACAATTTCACAATTTAATAGAAAGATTCAACAACGGTTGCTACAGAAAAGCCGTTGACGAAACTGTTTAAAAAATAAAATCTTCAACAACGGTTGCTTGTAAATAATCGTTGTTGAATAGATAAGAATTAACAACGATTATTTGCAAGCAACCGTTGTTGAAGTGTTATTCTTTTATTTTTTTTCGTGGAGAATCAACAACGGTTAGTTATAAAAAGCATTGTTGTTTCTCTATTCAACAATGGTTTTTACCAAAAAAACCGTTGCCAATTCTCCATAAACAACAACAGTTTTTTGATAAAAATCGTTGTTGATTCTCAAGGATTTAAAATATAAATCTTTCTGCTCATTCGAAAACTTTGCGTGCCTCCGTCTCTCTCTTGAAAATCTTTGTGCCGTGCCTTCTGCTAACTCCCTTTGTGCCACGCCACATTTTTTCATTGACATTGCCTTCCCTAGCCCCATCAGAGCCTCACCTCCTAGACTTTGCCTTGCCGTTGCTGACCACTGACCCTTATTGCCGCTTTGAGTTAGAAACCCGATAATACGTACCTTTCTTTTTCTTTTTCTTTTTCGACCGTGTGTGTTGTGTGTTGGTGGCTGAGTTAGCCCCGAGCACAAATAACCTTCTTTTAGAATTTTAACTAAGAATAATTTATTAATGTCTCACTTCTATAAAATTTTGATTTCCTTTTTTCTTCTCTGAGCTGCTTGTGCATAAAAATACTTTTTTTCCTTACCTTTAATGTGCAATGACAGGTATCAGCTAATAACAACGGTAGAAATCAATCTGGTAGGAGGGTGACCAATAGTTCAGATCCTGAGCTTTATTGTATATTATCTGTATTATGAAATTTAATTTTGAAATAATTTATTATATATTATTTGTGATATTTGTTATTATGTGTTATATATTATTAGATATTTAGTGTTATAATTATGTAATTTAATTGTCTGTTATTTTGATAATATGGATGACATATAATATCTAATTTAGACTAGCAATTATTGAGCTAGTCATAGAAAATCATAATATATATATACTACGGTGCTTTGCAAAGCACAAGAGCGTTGTGTGCTTTGCTCTCTATTCTCCATTTCAAGTCAGAAATTATCGATCCGAACCATTCAATTTAATCTTCATATCAAAATCTATTAGGAAACCAAATTTTATATTTTTTAGAATTTTTTTCTATTTTTTCAAATGAAGAAAATGACTCGATCTGAGAATTCTGGTTCATCCAAAAATGACAGTTTTCCCCCTATCCAAAAAAAAAATAGCAAATAAATTTAAAAAATATAAAATTTGGTTTACTAATAGATTTTGATATAGAGATTAGATTGAGCGATTTGGATCGATCATTTTTGACTTAAAATGGAAAACAGAGCTCAAAGTACACAACGCTCTTGTGCTTTGCAAAGCACCGTAGCCTAATTCTCTCTCTCTCTCTCTCTCTATATATATATATATATATAACAACAACAATGGTTATTATCATAAAACCATTGGCAATGGTACCATTTAAAAAAAAAGAATCAACAATGGTTATTCTACAAAAACCGTTATTGATTCCCATAGTTGCCAACGATTTTTATAGAATAACCATTATTGAAGCTCACATTTTCCAACGGTTCTTAGAAGAAAACCGTTGTTGATTCGCTTAGTTTTGCCAACGATTATTTAAAGAACCGTTACAAGAATCAGTGACCTTAGCGTCAACAATGGTTGCAGAATTGTTAGCAAATGATATATTTAACCGTTATTGTTTCTTTTTTTTGTAGTAGTGTAAACTCACGGAGGATTTTCATGATATTAACTCAAAAATATAATAAATTACCTTTGAATTTTAATTATTATGCTCATTAAAATTTTCATATAAAAGTCTTGTGGGATGCATAAATTTGAGGTGTTTTGAGTTTTCTAAGTTATTATTTTTAATTTTTAAAATGCTATACAAATATTGAATATTTATTATTATTTTTAAAGCCAATTTTTAAAAATTAAAAATGAAGATATAAGAAACTCGAAACATCCATTTTTTTTTGCATCCAATGAGGTTTTCATATGAAGAATTTAATGAGCATGATAAATCTAAATTTAAAAATTGTTTGATGTACTTTTTGAGTTAAACTCATAAAAAACCTCCGTGAGCTTAATCTCACATTATCTTTACTATATATATATATATATATTGAGCAAGATTAAATAAGGTACCATATATATATGTCTCACTAATAAATTTCTCTAAAACTTTTTTCCTAAAAGAGATGGATATAGTATAATGAGTATGATGAAACACTACTTAAGTTAAATAAGTCTTGTTGTTGCAAAATAAATATGGATGATAATGAGCATCTCTTCAAGGAGTGATGCACAATCAAATTTTATGAAAATATATAAAAACTAGTGTGTATATATATATATATATATATATATATATATATATATATAGTTTGGCTACATGCTATATATAGCATAGATATTTTGTGTGACTTTTTTATATTTTAACATCGAGATCTCATTATCTATTTTTAAAATATATGAGTGGTCAAATAGTCGATCCGACCGTTCAAAATGATTTTCATATGAAAATTTAATTATTGACCAATTTTTATATTTTAACATGATTTTCAAAAATTAAAAACCACAACTTAAAAAGCATAACTCATATATATATATATATATATATATATATTTTTTGATATTAATAGAAATTATATAATTTATTAATAGAAATTGTAATTTTAAAAAAAATCTTGTTGGTGATGGTGATCGACCGAAAAAGTTGCTGTATATACTTTTTTTAAACAATAGTTGGTTACATAACAATCATATTTTTTTTTCTGAAAAATATATATAATAAGTTAATAACTAATATTAATTAAATAAAATTCTTTCTTTTTCTGATTGATTTAAAAAGTTTGCATACTGTGATGAATATGTCGAAAGATTTGATAGACATAAAAGGATATGAAGAGAATAATCAAATTATCCAGTTTCTATTTTCCTTGTTATACTGTCTCGCCATTGGCAAACTCTCAAATTCTTCTCAATTACTTAAAATTAATAGAATTACTAGGTTAATTAGCTTTAGTAAGTTCTCAATTAACTTGAGAGCGTTACATGTTCAACCTCTTTGCTTAAAATGGAATGAAAAGATATATTACAAAAAAATCGGAGGGTCCACATGTCAAAAGAGGATCTCTTTTCTAGTAGAGGTGTAGAGAGTAGGGTTCAGGTGTTCAATTGTCATGTACTTGTGTTATCTATCTTATCTTAGGTTAGGTGGTTAGCACTATCATATCACGACCTAATTTTCTTCGATTCATATAGTATGTTGTATACGCCAATTGGACTGCTCATATTCTTCTAGCTAGTTCACGACATGTTACAAAATTTCTTTAAAAAAATAGATTTTGTTTTATTTTACTCTCTTTCCACGAAGCCTCGAAATGAAATTTATGTAAAACTGTAAATGGAATAGGAAATATGAAACTCGTTCCATACTTTGTAAATTTGATGAGTGATGTTTCAATTTTTTTTTGTCCTTGACAGTTCGGAACATGTATCATCTTTTCTTATTTAGCCCCACTTTTTCATTTTATGATTAGTCGGAGAGAGTTCTAGACTTCTAGTATACTTAGTTCACCTAAATAAAGGGGCAATTCTTTCAAAAAAAAAAAAGAGGAGCAAAAAACAGTTGAAAGAAAAGTGACTTTGTTGATAACTGTCAGGGGTGTTAAAAGCGCACTGACAAATTAATTACGCAATTCGCTCCATGAATATTTTTTTTCCTTTTGAACAGGAATTCGCTCTATGAATTTTAAACGATCATAGAAGTAATTTTGTTAAGGGTGACATTATTTAAAAAATAATAATTATAATATTGAAAGTTTTGTTCTTAATATTAAAATTATTACTCTTAATAGCATATAGGTAACGTTATTTTAAGAACAAAAATTACAATATTGAAATAAAAATTCTCAATATTATAATTATTATTTTTAAAATAACGCCCCCTTTTTCTAAATGCATTGATACATTATTTTTCCCTTTTTTGGGGGTTTTAAACCGTGTTAGTTACGGTTTATTTATAAGCAAATTTAAGCCAGCTATTATAATTCAATATTTCCGTTAGGCGATTGCTTTTGCCTTCCACATAATGGAAGGATTGATGGGTGTGCTAACGCATTAAGAAAAAATCTTAATGCAATTTTGACAATAAATTTTTAAATAAATACGAAAATTTTTTAAAAATAAAAAAACTTTATGGATGTCTTCTTCTATTTATAGATTGATGGTGATTTAAACTACATGCAATTCCATTAACATTTGGTACTCCATCAAGGACCATCAAAATTTTATAAAATTTGCCTTTAACGATATTTAATGGACTATCAAATGATAATAAAATTTATATAAATTTGAATCACCACAAATCTATAAATATAAAAACATATCCATAATTTTTTTTTTCTATTTTTAAAACTTTTTTATATTTATTTAAAAATTTATTTTTAAAATCACCAAGATAATCGTTATCAAGTGATCACTTCCCTATTTTTATAAGCATAACACAACAACCAAGGACTCCAATCATGTATCCATCGAAATAGACAACTTTGTGCAGTACCGACCTAACATTTCAAATGATAAACAAATGATGCGTGCATGTCTGAAATTATGTTTAATTTCAAAATCAATGGATTAAAACAACTTAAATGTTGTTACAGTAGCAAACACAATATTCTTCTATTAAAAAAGTAGATTATCATATTTAAAAAAAAAATCTCTAATTTAGTTATAAAAAACAATGTGCTTCATATAAGAGGTTGCAAGTTTGAAATCCTGATGAAATTCTTTATAAACATTTTATAAATTTATATTTTTTAAGAAAAAAGTTAAGTAGTTAGATATTGAATTATCAAATGATCTAGCATTTTTATAGTTTTAGTCTTATTTACTGTCATATGTCAGAGTACTGACCAACCTTTCAATATTGTCGAAGTTTAAATCATGTCTGAACAATAAGAATTTCCATGATTTGAATTTTTTTATGATGATATATTATCACAAATATTAAAAATAACTTACATGATTTGAAATTCTTTCTAAAATATTGGCGGATTGACGTCATTATAATAACTCAGCAGTTATATGAATAAAAAATTAACTTTATTCCGAATTAAACCATCCAAACAAATTTACATTATTCAAAATAATACATAGGACGAGTTTTGCAAAAATTATGTTATGTAGTTTTTTGGCCGAGTTATTTGTAAGGAAGTTTTAACGATTCCCCATGTTGCATGATTAAGTTTTGAAAATGATTCATTGCAGAGTAATATGTATACTAGGCGTACTATTTTCAGACTAAAAAAAAAATAATTTTCATATTGAGACAAATTATTGAGTAAAACTCAACATAAAAAATACATAGAAATTCCAATAACTGAATGATAAAGTAGTTTATTTTATACTTTAAATTAAATATAACGCTCCACTCATGTAAGAGAATCTATTGAATTTAAATTAAATTTATAATGATTAACGATCATTCATAATACATAAAATGATTAAATATTTAATCCTTCTAGTTATGCCACATCATCAATATTTTTTATCATTGATTTTATTTAAATCTTTTTATCTACCTTGATCCAATGACTAATGTGTAACAAATTTCTCTCATCACTTAAAACAAATGCGTGTAATATATCTAAGATACAATTTAATGCTTAAATGATCCAAATTTTCTGTATAATTATGTATAAATATTATATATTTTTTATCTATTATTATTTATTACAGCTAGTTTTATTAATTTCTTCGGAGGTGATGCTCGAGGGGCAACCCTAATGATAAATAATGCTCGATAAAATGACGTGCATTTGGATTTCGCTAAATTGCCTTTATTGGAGTATCATTTTGCACTTAGTGCATTGGAACTTCTACAGATCTCCAATGTAGTACCCAAGTACAGTAGTGATTGGATGGTAGGAATGAAAAATTGTTAAAAAATCATTTTTCAGGTGCCGCCAAATGAAAACATCACATCCTAACAAAATTCTTTTAATCAAGCGCTCATTACTTTATTGGCCTCTGGCCTCTGCACATGACCATGCACCAGGCAAACATATTCTCTAATTATAAATTAATTAACCATGCCAAAAAATACAAACATGATTAGGAATTTAGGATTTAAGAGGTGAGCGTGGGCCTAATTTTAGTTGGGCAATTTACGGAGTCCGTATATATACTCTTCATTATTTCACCAATGTAGCCCGCGAAATCTAGAATATTGAATTATTTTATTATTTTTGTTGCCGATATAGTGTTATACATATTCTTTTTATTCAAAAGATTATAGTAAAAAGAGCAGAAATACAAAAATCTAGTTTCTATAATAATATAGAATGTATATATTTTGAATATAAAAAAAATCACAATTCGAACATAAAGTGACTAAACATCTGTTATAAAGCACCATATATAGCTTGAAAATATATTCTTATTCGAGCGTATATACAAAGTCTGCTTGTTTTAAATTTAAAAAGAACCAATTAGTTCTTCCATTTATGACTATGTGATATTTGAAATATTAATGACTCGGACAGGAACCGCATGCATATAAACTAACCAGGCCCGGTATTAGTTTTGTGGAGGATCCCTTGACAATGGGTTATTTTGATAATCCTAACAATAGACTTATAAATATAAAAAAAAAAATTTATAAATTGATAATGTTTCAATTTTCATATAATTTCATTATTGTTTGATACTCCATTAAAGACTATTAAATTAGATCCATTACAAATTATATAAAATTTTAATTATTTTTGATGGATTATCAAACGATAATGAAATTACGTGAAAATTTAAAATCCATCAATAAGTAAAAAAAATTATAAATTTTTTTATTCTAAAATTTATAATATTTATTTAGAATTTAGAAATTCATTATCAAAATTATCAAAATAAACTATCGTGATGGGATCCTTCCCATTAGTATTGGCACAGATCCAATCCGATCAGAATTCAGAAATCTTCAACGATCGAAAAAACGCATAGAGAGCCTTCCAGTCAACTCCCGACCCGCCCGACCCGAACCCGAACCCGGTCAATCCGATCAGAATTCAGACTTCAGAGATGATAGAGAGCCTAGTCAACTCAAAGGTCAAAACGAAGGGTGTACTGGCGTACTACACTTCATACCATAAAATCACATGGACCCAGAAAAACCACATGGGTAAAAAAGCCTTTAAATTTGGCACCAGAGAATAGAGATGCACAATTATAAAAAATAAAAATAAAATAGAGATGCACTACTGTTTCTCTTTCTGGTACCCGGATGGCATCTTTCCTTCCCCTAGCACATGGACAGCAAGGTTGAGAGGCGAGGGAGGGGGCAGCTTTTACATTGCATTTGCACCGGATCCTCTCCAACTCTTACATCTATCACCTTTCATGTAGCGACTATTTTAGAACCTTTTAGGTATGTTTGGATGGGGTAGGAATAGCAGAATAGTTGTTGTTTTCAGAATAAGAATAACAGTTGTGTATCCAAACGTAAATATGTTATTCCGAAACAGTGAGAATAACTACTATTCTTCTATTCTGTGATGATGATGGAATAATTATTACTCTTCTCAACTCTCCATTACTATTCCCAACAAACAATCCAAATAATATTTCTACCATCCGGAATAATATTATCTTTTTACTATCCTCGAGCTAACCGAAAAATTACTATTTTTTCACTATCCTTATTTGTTATTCTCAATTCCTCTATTCTTACGCTATTCTGTACACGATCCAAACACACCCTTTTTTGTTGTAAGTGCTTGCTGTAAGTGTTTATAAGACAACTTCATTACAGTTTTGCTCAAGAAATAATTGCTCCACTATATGAATTCATATCTTAGAGTACTTTATTGGATAAAGTGTTTAAATTTGAGTGAGATTCCTAAAAATTTAAGAACGAAGATTAAATTCAGACAGTTCGTAATACAAATTTAACGATCACAATGAGTTCGAACAGTTACTCAGAAAGATATTCACTTCCACTATATATATGTCCAAATTTATAATCACCGAGAATAAAATTGTGTCTGAGTAAATGATTTTTTTTTTAATGTCTTTACAATTACATAGATGAGGTGTAAATTAGTCGAACAAAACTACAATTGATGTATGCAATCAGAAAACTGCACATTTATTTTAAAGATTTTGGAATGTGTATAGCTGCGCACTTGTTTTGCTAAGCAGGGTAGATGGGACTGAAATTAATCTGCTGCTTTTTCAATTTTCAGGATAATGCTTTCTATCATCATAAGTTTCTAACTTGCATATAAGTGTTAGCAAATAATATTTTTAACACATACAAATCGATCACTCGCGGTTAAAGTAAAATTCAAACTTATTTTTTTTGATTTAATTTAATTAATTTGAAGAAATTAATTGATTTATTTAATTAGTCTTCATAAATTAAAATCTAATCTATTTATTAAAACCCTCAGTAAAATAAATATCGGGAAACGTCCCAAAATAATCAGGTCCAATGGACAACTAAGATGTTATATATATATATATATATAGAGTAAAGATACTGTGAGTTTAAACTCACAGAGGTCTTCCGTGAGTTTAACTCAAAAAATATATTAAATCGTCTTCAAATTTTAATTTATCATCCTTATTAAATTCTTTATATGAAAATATCGTGGGATGCAAAAATTTGGAGTGTTTTGAGATTTTTAAGTCACCGTTTTTAATTTTTGAAAATGATGTTCAAGTAATGAATATATTATTATTATTTTTAAAGTTGATTTTTAAAAATTAAAACTTATGATTTAAAAAACTCAAAACACTTTAAATTTTTAAATCCCATAAGATTTTCATATAAAGAATTTAATGAGTATGATAAATTAAAATTTAAAGATAATTAAATATGTTTTTTGAGTTAAACTCACGAAAAATCTTTATAAACTTAAGCTCACGATATCTTTACTATATATATATTTCTTGCTGCCCACCTTTGACGTTCTTAAATTTATTATTGTGGCTACTCTCTCGCGGTCTACTGCAGGGTTATACTTTTTTTGAGGCCGATATCTATTGTGCTGTGAAACTAATCAGCAACCCATCTATACTCTAATGAAAACAACAACAACAATTGAATTGTAAAAATATATATATATAAAAAAAACAAAATAATCAGCATATTCATCGATAGGTAAGAATTGACAAATATATGTATAGAAAAATAAAATAAATAAATAAATAAATAATTAATATGATTTCATAACACAATAATAGCATAATCTGGAGGGTATAATTCTCAGATTGCCCAATTTCATTTTCATATACATAATATCAGACAAGTAAAGATGGTCTAAATTCGGTCATGAGGTTTCCAATTTTATGCCTCATTTGGGTCAGTGGTATACAATATATCAGTTATCGCCTACAGTAGTGCATTCATATCAGATAAGTTACATGTAAGTCTTCTATTATCAGAAGAAAGGTGTAGATTATTTTTTTATGACAAATTATCACTAAACACGTCAAAGTGGTCTTAAAATGCTGATACATATCAAAAGCCTACAACATATGAGAAAGAAATGGGCAAGAAAAAATTACAATTAAAAACTAATTAGTTAAATTGAATCAGCATCATCAACTGATGGCCTATCCACCAGATACACAGTCAAATTGAATTGAATCAACATCATCAATTGATGACCTACCTGAACCGAAACATGGATGACCCAAAATCTACAACTGATTTCAGTGAATTCACATCTCTTTGGAGCATTTTAATAGATTAAAATGTTTTTTATGCCAAACCTGAAATTACTGGTTCACTATGTAGCATATGAAAAAAATTCAATTATAATTCATGCCAAAATGAGCTTCTTTATTTATAATGATAATGCAGACATAATTTATTTTGTACCTATAATGTCATCAAGAGACCACAAATAATCTTAGAACTTTCATTCACTTTCTTCTCTTACTTAGCCCAAAATAAAATAAAACTATAAAAATGAAACCAGTCAGATAAAACATTAAAACATTAACCATATCAACAAAAAAAAAATCGAAATACAAAAAATTTAATGTCAAAATAAAATCTGTGTCAATGCAATTGTATCGAATGGTCCTCAATCTTAAATCGCTGAGGATTGGATTCTTCCCCTCTTTTAGGGAAGTTATTTTGGAAACAGCGCAAGCAGTGAAGCAAATTCTCCTCTCCGTACGACTAAAAGCATCTTCACTATTTTGTCCACTGGTGCATCTTTGCACTGAATTCATTCCCGTATATGCACAAATTACAAGCAACAAAAAACCTTGTTGCTTTCTCAGATTCCCAATGTTATTACTCTACTTCACCAGTACGGCAATGTATAGGAAGAAGAACTATTTATTCATTTTAGCCAATCAAGCAATTTGGAATGATTAGTTGTTGGTAAAGAAAGAGAGAAACAAGGAATCAAATATATATAATTATCTGGAAACAATTTTATGTAAAAAAAAATGTATTTAGATTCGACATAAATTCTATCTATGTCAGATTTTACGCTCCGTTTGGCAAATCAAGGAATAACTTTGGAATAGTGGTAATTTTGGAAGAGTGATAGAATAATATTTTTTTGGAAGAGTGGTAGAAGAGTGGTATTCTTGACTATTCGGAAGAGCGAAAATATCGTTTGGCGGTTGTTATTCAGAATAGTTAAAATATGAATAATTATGATACTAATAATGATGATAATAATAATAATAATAGTAAAATACTAATCATAATAGTAAGATAATAATAATAATAAACTAATAAAAAATAATCATAATAAAAAATAATATTATAATAGTAATATAATAAAAATATAAACATAATCATAATATAGTAATATAATAATAAAAAATTATAATTATAATCATAATTATAATAATAATATAATAATAATAAGTAATCATAATTTTAATAATATAATCAAAATATAATAATCATAATCATAATCATGATAATAATAATTATAGTCATAATCATAATAATATAACCATAATCATAATCATAATAATATAATAATAAAAATATAATCATAATCATAAAAATAATTATAAATAATTATAATTATAATAATATAATAATAAATTAATCATAACTATAATCAACATATAATAATATAATACAACATAATAAAATAATAATAAAGTAATAAAAAATAATCATAATAAATAATATTATTATAATAGTAATATAATAAAAATATAAACATAATCATAATATAGTAATATAATAATAAAAAATTATAATTACAATCATAATTATAATAATAAGTAATCATAATTTTAATAATATAATCATAATATAATAATCATAATCATAATCATGATAATAATAATTATAGTCATAATCATAATAATATAACCATAATCATAATCATAATAATATAATAATAAAAATATAAACATAATCATAAAAATAATTATAAATAATTATAATTATAATAATATAATAATAAATTAATCATCACTATAATCAACATATAATAATATAATACAACATAATAAAATAATAATAAGTAATAATAATCATAATCATAATCATCATAATATAATAATATAATAATAAATAATCTTGATCATAATAATATAATAATAAAATAATTATATTTATATTCATAATATAATAATATAATATTAAAATTATATTTATAATAATAATAAATAATATAATAATTATATGGTAACGATAATATAATAACAATAATGATAATAATAATTTAATAATAATAATATAATGATGATAATAATAATAAATAATAATCATAATATTAATATAATAATAAATTATAATCATAAATATAATATAATAATATAATAATACTAAATCTTAATCATAATCATAATATAATAATATAATAATATAATATAATATAATATAATCAAATAATAATCGCTATTCCGACGAGAGCTAATCCGATATTCCACCTATAAGTTGATATACCGGATTAGCACTATTCCGCACTCTTCTACTTAGTCTAAAATTCGTTTGCCAAATTAATTCATCGGAATAGCTATTCTATTCTAACTTTTTGCTATTCCATTGAGTGCCAAACACTCCCTTAGTGAAGTGTTATCTGCTCACTTTGTACAGATCTAGAATAATCAATATTCAAGGGGTCTAAAATGTAAAAAAAAATACAAATTTTGGGGTGTCAATGGGTTTAAGGTAAAGGTTGGGCGGAGATTTTTCCATTGTTAATTTTATTTAAAATTATTTTTATCCATACTTTACATTTATCAATTAAAATTAGACTTATAATTGATAATGTCCAAGTAATGGACATATACCGGTTGCCGGTGGATAATATTAATATAGTAATTAATTTTATCATCATTTAGAAAAAATATTCTAACTCATTCTTTTTGTACAAATATATCTTTATTTTATAATATAAAATAAAAATAAAAAATATAATCAACTACAACTTAGGTCATTTGAAAACAAAAATAAAAATATAAGTATTTTTTTAATTTTTTAAAAAGTTAAAATTATCTAAGTTGGAGTTAATTGCATAATTATAAAATAATTTGAATTTTAAAACAAAAGAGCGGGAATATGATCCATTTTGTGGCCATGCCATAGATATTTCCCAGGAGATAAAAATTTATGTATCTATTTTTTGTGTCTGGTCTTTGTGGCCATGCCATAGAAATGTTCTCCTTATTTTGTCAATTTCCCTAATGACCCACTTTGGCATCATAAATGTGGACATAAAGAATACTGACAGTGAGCTTAGTGTGGCATTGATAAGTGTGAGCCTTCCACCTACGGATAAGAGAGATGTCTTTCATTTTTGTAGCTTGTTTTGTATTGTTTGTATGAATGCTCTGTAATTCCTTATTCAATCATTTGTTGGACAATTACATTCCTAGATATTTAAAAGGGAATGTGCTGGTTGTACATCCCATGATCTTTGCTAATGCTTGTACTTCACGTTGTTCCATGGTTGTGGCCATCATTTTAGATTTTTGTATATTTATTTGTAGGACTGAAACTTCTTCATAAATCTTTAAACATGATTTAAACAATCTGACCTATTGCTCCTCTGGCTTGATAATGAACAGTGTATCATCTGCGTATATGACAAGCACTGCCTACAGTTTGGATAAGGCTTTGTAATAAGCTTTTGGTGTGCTAATGCTTCAAACCATATTAGTAGAAAGTCTGCTGCCAATATGAAGAGATAGGGTGACAATGAATCATCTTACCTTAAGCCTCTTTTTATTTTGATTTGCTTCTCTATCATTGAATTGAGCATGATTTGTGAGGTACCTTGCAATACCACGTCTTCGATCCATCTTATCCAATTTTGTGTGAATCTTTTGGCTCTCAATACTCGTATTAAGAAATCCCATGATAGTGTATCAAACGCTTTAAATATATCAGCCTTAAACAAACTAATTTGTATTTTCTGTATTGTGGTTGTTGCTGCCAATTTCTATGCATATAGAAACCCTTCATTGATATGTCTATTTTGTAAGAACCCTGACTGCGCTTCAGATACGAAGTGGTGTATTATTGTTTGCAGTATGTCAGTCAGCAGCTTGAAGAAACATTTTTGCATGGAGTTTATTAGACTTTGGGATGAGTACAATGTATGAATCATTTAATGGGCTTAGGGTTTGTCTGGTGTTGTCAGCACTTGGTATAATGTGGCAAGAATATCTGGGAAAAATTCTTTGAATTCCATCAAAAATTCACCTGTGTATTCATCTAGACCTGGTGCTTTGTTCTTTGACCATTGTTTAATAACATTTGTTATTTCCTATTTTATAAATGTCTGTTGTAACCCTTGCATGAGGTGGATTAATCATTGAATATTGCTGCCAAATCAGCAGCGATGTTGTGTTGGTGTTGATGTTTGCCCATAACATTGCAGAAATATTTATGTATATATAACCTTTGCCTTTTTAAGAATTGGTCCTATAAACTTTTCCATATCATTCAGTGATCTTGATTCTGCCAGCTAATCCATCCAGTGCAGGCACTCGAGATAGTTCTTGAGATGCTCTGTTTGATTATTGGTTTTTAACTTTTTCCAAGCTATGATGGCCTTTCTTATTATCATTTTTTGTTATAGCTCTTTGGGGTTGGATGTAGTTGGCATCTGTCTCTAGCATTGAGTGACCACATTTCTGAAATTAGTTAATTTAACTCAGTAATTTCTTATTCTGAATGAGTTTGGAGATGGGAATTTGGTTTCACATGTGCCAATTTAACCAAGTAGCTACTTTTATATCATCTCTTATTGAATACAGTACAGATTGAAAACTGAATAAAATACGTGATGTATTCAATAGAATGATTTCGACTCGATAAGGTATCTTTAGTTGAACACTTGAACTCGGTAGGGCATGTGAAGTATCAACTATTTGTCAAGAAATATCGCCTAGATTTGTAGAATACAAAACTCAACTTCAAAAGAAAAAGAGTTAACTGTAGTTTAAATGAAATTCCAGCCAAATTATTTTCGGACAATCAAAATAATGCTAATTCCGATGAGTGTTGTTAATTTATTAATTAATGATTTTTATTCATTAACTTTTCTTCTTTAATCACATCAAAAAAGTTTATCTTAATCTTAAATACTCAAAACTAAATTAACAATCTAAAATTATTTGCGTTCCATAGGAAAATCTCACTCAAAATAATTCTTTTTTCTTAATACGATATTTTTATTAGAATATCGATCGATTCGAACAACGCTGATTGCTTTCATTTGGTATATGAAAGTACAGTGCGTTTATATATAAGCTATTCTTCTTTTACCCCTCAATAATTGTAGAAGCGCATTATGAGATTTTTTTTTTTGAAAAAGGCATTATGAGATCTTAAATTTGGAATTTGTCAGATTACATTTAATGCAGGACACAAATTGTCCTTGGTTTTTTTCAGGATGCGCGCGGTTACCTTCGTGTATTTCAACCGAAAAATCATACCAGCTTTTGACTTATAATAAAAATGAAAAGCTCCACCTTTCTTTCCAACTTTATGCACAATAATTCAAGAACATAAGTTTCATGTGCAAGAAGTTGAGAGTACTAATAAGATTTATAAAAAAATGTATCAATTTCTAGAGAGTCGAATCAAAACCACAAGTTGGAGTTGATTATAAACAGCGATTGCACATGATCTGCTTTGTCTGTAAACATGAAAATTTCTGCAGAATATATATATTATTTTTTAGTTGGTAAATTATCGCAAGGAAGATTGCATGCAGCCTTGAAAGGATGTACGTATTTGCACCTTCTTTTTAGACGTGTTCTCTCTATCTTTATATACTTATGTTTTATGTAAAAACTAAGTAGCCATCAACTGCATGTATGAGGAGTGCAGGAATCTAAGGTAGGCGTAAACCGGCGTCCGAACATTCTCTCGGTTCACTGAAAAATAAAAATTGTATAATAAAAAATAAGTTTTCTTTTAATCTGAACATTCTATTTATTTAAATTGAGCACCTCTTATCGATCGTTTCTGATTCCGCCTCTGTGTATGAGAGTGTCCGAGACACCAAGAGAAGAGAACGCCATTTTCAAGAGACTATTAGAGAGACTCAAAATATAGAAGGTATATATTTAGATTGTGAGCAAGCTCGATTTAAAATACCTCTGATGATCTTTTGGGATTTTTTTTGAGAAAAAAATAAAGGTCAAGTTCTTATCGTTTCAAATTTTATTAATAATAAAAGGTTACAAATGTTATTACAGCATGCCATATACAGTGCCAACTACTATTTTGTCCATATTGTAATTAATTTATATTACATGGTCAGACTCCATATTTTCTTATTACCATGTGTTCATTGTGATATATCGGTCTTATATATATATATATATATATATATATATATATATATATATATATATATATATATAAATCCGACTATGGTGCTTTGCAAAGTACAGAGGCATTGTGTGCTTTGCGCTCTATTTTTAATTTTAAGTCAGAAATAATCGATCCGAACGTTCAATTTAATTTTCATAACAAAATCTATTAGTAAACCATATTTTATATTTTTTTAGAATTTTTTTATTTTTTTTTCTGCTGAGGAGAAAATGACTTGATCTGAGAATTCTGATTCATCCAAAAATGATGAATTTTCTCTATATCCAAAAAAAAATAGCAAATGGATTCCAAAAAATATAAATTTTGGTTTACTAATACATTTTGATATGGAGATTAGATTGAGCGGTTTGGATCGATCATTTCTGATTTAAAACTAATAATAGAGCGCAAAGCACACAACGCACTTATACTTTGAAAAGCACCGTAATCTAATTCTCTCTCTCTATATATATATATGCATCTTTATATAATAAATCAAGTAAATTTGATTTATAAGATCGCATTTTTATAAAAAAGAAAAACTTAAATGTACTGTATTAAGAAAAATTAAAGTCCAATGGAGTTTAATCGAGCTCTAGAAAAAAGAAAAGAGTTGGGACTTTAAACCCTCTCGTTACTAAATAAAGGAAAAATATTTTGGTACTCCTGACTTTAGAAGCGGTTTATAATCGGTGTTAAACTCTTCATATAATCGGTTCTAAATGAAAATTTTCTGGTAATGTATAAAATATTCACAAATTTTATAGAATTTGATACCTAGCTAGCATTCAACAGTTAAATTACCTTTTCAAAATTTTAAGATGAATATGAACTTTAAAATTTTTAACTTCAAATATTCATAAAACAATTCTATTCGAATTCCAAATTTATAGCATTGAGATTTCAATTGAAACTAGATACGTCTGCTTTTCTTGTTTTAGGAGTCAATAGTGGTCGCCATAAATCTCAGTCTAGTTAAAATATCAGACATTATATGGAATGAAAAGTTTACACACAATAAGAACATTTATATGAGATAAAACAAACTAAAATATATTATAAATCGACCATATGTCTGACCGATGGTCCTTTGTTTGCGCCGGGAAACGTTTTCAATTAGCAATGTGGTGATATCTCAATCATTACTGTGATAAAATTGTTTTCTCTTTTTTTATATATAGATAAATACCTCAATCATTATTATTCAGGTCAATTGTTTGGGAAGCTCTCTGGATCGTTCATGCATAAAAATGCTATTCAACCCAATTGACAGGCAACAATCATTCCTATTGTTAAATGTGCTCTGTTTTATTAATCAGATCTATTTTTGGTTTCTTCGAGTTTTCTAGGATGACATGATCCATGTATTCCGAACTATCTTTTGATTTGTTATGGCCGAGACAGATGAGAGAAACCGTGTAGCAAAGTCTATTTAATCTGACTTTGGGCTCATGACTGTAGTTTTGCGTGGGGAGGAACAATAAGTTTTCAATGGACATTTTATAAGTGAATAAAACTGATTTGATACATAGGAGTAAAAATATTCATGAATTTTAAAAATATATTTGATGACTTGTTGAATTCATATATGAATACTAAAAGAGGATTTACATTATTATACATTAAATTTACATTTATATTATAGGTTTAATACAGTTGATAATGAATTATATATATAAGAGCATCCGTATTTTATTGTCAAATTAATTATCAAATCTCATTTGACAATTGTCATTTGAATTTCAGAGATGCGAGACTAAGCAAAATTAGACAATTGTCTAAATTTGACAGTCCATTTGACAAGCCATATCAGCGAAGGAGCAGAAAATTAATTATGAAAGTACCATCTTGACAATTTTATTCTATTCATAGATGTCATTATTAAAATAAATTGTCAATTTGATTACGTGGTATGAAAATTTAATTTTGACAATCGATACCAATACGGATGCTCTAACTCTCTATGAAGAGACAGATTCAAATCTCTCAAAGAACATCTAAAAGAAAATGGACGTTGGGACTAATGGAGCCCTTATAAGTTATATGAATATACTAAAAGAATAACGTACTAGTATATACTAAATATACTCCATCAGTGGAGTGTTTGTTGCATGAATCTAGTTAAAAAAAAACACAACATATTAGTATATACTAAAAATATTCCAAACCTTTACTGTAATTGTAAATCATCTAGAATTATATATGTCCATCATTATTACTGTCCGATTAGATGTGACAAAAACCCGACCTGACTCAAAAAATCCTTCCAAATCCAATCCTATCTAATATTTTAAAAAGTCAAATTTATCCGACCCGTTCGATCTGATCCGAGATTAAATAATATTTAATCTAATCAAAATTAATTTAAATCTAAAAAATTCAACATATAAAATTAACCCGATTTTTTGACTCGAAACCTGACTGACCGATTCAATCCACCCTAATCCAAACCTGCCCCAATCCATCCAATTGGTACCTTTATGTCCGACTACTGTGTGCCGCATGGATGAACCATGTACAAAACAATTATAAATTTTAAGATAATTCACATTCTCATGAATAATTTCATATATACAGGAGCTAATATGTAGCAGTGCTCCGTTGGCAAAGCTCTAGACAAATGATCTGATAACAGACATACAAGTCCTTTGCTTTGAGATAAAGAAGATTATGGTCATGAGAGCCCCACAACTTTAGTAATTCCTTAGTTGGGTATTATGAAATATGCGGCCAACCTGCTGTACAAACCAGGTTTTTACTTTAAAACAATCGCATAGCTTTCTTCCTTATATTGTTTTTATCGTTTTTTTTGGAAAAATGTTACTTGTCATAATTTCGGGAATATAAAAGTATCTTTCAACATATATTACATATATAGTTATTTTTTTATTTCTTGATAATCTGCATGGACATAATATAGATCGGGTGGAAGTATTCACAACTCAACCCTCTTGAGTTTTTACATAATTGTTTTCAATGTACCAACCATTATTTAATTATTATTCAATCAAAAAATAAAAAACATATCCATCTAACATTAATTTTAGCTATATCATATCTTTATCTATTAAATTTAGATTTATATGTACACATTCTACTTTATCGGTTAAGATTAGTGGGAAACAAATAAATAATAAATAACTATCGATACTATATTATTAAATAGCGTATGAACTAGAGTATTAATGCTGTAATGAATTTTTTAATGACCAAAATATTTTTGCTAAAAAAATACAAGGTACGGATTAAAACTTAAATAAAATCGAGGAATGGGTTCTGCCTGCGCATCTTTTTCCTCTTCTCCATTAAATTTTCTATTTTTTTACCACATTAATAAAAAGGAGATCTAAAAAAATTTCTCCATATAAATAAATTAATCATTAACTTTTTAAAATTTTGCTTAAAAAATAAATTATCCACTATAGAAATTTACTTAGAAAACAAATAATACATTTTATAAGAGGAGGGTTGAAATGCCTCAATTTTTTGTGCCTCAATCATGTCTCAATTTTTTAAATTTCTAATAGCTTAAAAAATAAAATGAAAATATTAAAATAAAAATTATGACAATTGAATATTATTTTATGTAATATCAAGAGCTTATAAAAGTACATTAATATGATTAATTTCTGTTCGTTGATTTCATAACTTGTTGATTCACATAAAATGAAAGCGAAAATGAATATTTTTATGTAAGCTGAAAATATAATATAGATCAAATTTAAATACTTTACTTTCATATTTTAGCTTATATTTTTGAGATAACAAAAATTTAAAAAAATGGGCATAATTGAGCTACAAAAAATTGAGTCATCCTCATTTTATAAATAGTCTTTGATTAAATAATGAGATAATTTTATTTAAAAATTTAGGAGTCTTTATAAGACATAAATTATATCTATATAAAATATAACAAGTAAATGTATTATTTTTTAACTCATCATATTACTAAAATATCAAACAATTATAATTAATGTCCATTATTCTAAAAGCTATTTCGTTTTTTTTTTTAATGTGTCTTCTGTTACGAGAGTGACGGGGGAATCCGGCATGCGATTTTGATCGTCTGATTTGAATCAAATGCACTCAATTTAATTTGATGTGATCTTGTGCAGGGAAGAGTTCTTTATTATGTCTAATACAACAGTTTTATATATGTTATCTCACGTGAAATATGTTTTCCAATGAAATATTATTTAAGAAATTCTATCAGATTGGTAATGAAATATTACGTCTTTTTTTTTTTTTTATTGAAAATGCAGACATTGGTCTCTCGGCAATCTGTATAAAAGGTTAAAAGTATACAGCGTGAGACGACATCAGAAAAATATGATCTCTCGCCACACGAAAGGCAACACGAAGCACAGAAAATCCGAGATGGCGTAGAAGACTACAACCAGTTTTTAGTAATAATAAGTTTTATTAAATTAATATTATTAAAAATAAGAATGAGAAACGTAAAATTTCAAATATACGAATGGCAACGCGCCACTGACAGTGGCGCGTTTCATTATTTTTACGAAACGCGCCACTGTCAGTGGCGTGTTTCATTATTTTTACGAAACGCGCACGCTGCCGCGTGGCGCGTTTTTCTTATATATACAAAATGCGCAACGCCTCTCCATCTCACTTCGCGGGGTTTGACGAAACGCGCCACTGCCAGCTGACGCGTTTCCTAAAAATAATGAAACGCGCCACCGGCAAAGCGACGCTGTTTATCCGCGCCATCGATGTGTGACGCGATGCCATTCGTATATTTGAAATTTTATATTTTTCACTCTTATTTTTAATAATATTAATTTAATAAAACTTATTATTACTAAAATCTGGACTACAACTGAGCGTCTTCTCCTGTTCTGTGAAGGACGTGAGGAGTTTGTTTTCTTCCTTCCTTTTTAACCTTTTATCATTTATCAAGTTCTAAGTTCTAACCTTGCCTTTCTTTTCATTCTCTCCGTAGCTAGGTTTCCCCACTCTCAATTTTACACGATGATCTACGTGCACAGATGCTTACATAACACATGCATTGATGCATAGTAAGATGGCATGTCACTATGCCTCCTCTTTTTTTTTTTTTTTTTTTTGCGTTTAATTTGGTGGTTCGTTGTAGAAACGCAATTTATTGTTTCAAACTTCCAATAACGGCTTATCATTACAAAGTCCAAAATGGTGTTATTCGTAACGGCTTTTATCATAGACTCTCCTTTTTCAGTCTCCGTTACTTGGTTAGTTCGAACAATGATAATTGTTTTATTATCAACCGCTTTACTATTCTCTCACCTACAGGATTGCTTTATTTTAAGGAAAACATGTTTATACATAACACCAATTAAATTTCAATATCAATTAGTTATTTGTGGTTAATTGTCTATAATTGCAAATAATTAAATTAATTTAGCTACTGAACATATTAAAAAGAACATTGATTTATGAATTATGATATATAATTGCATATTTGCATCCCTTATTTTCACATCTTATTTGCATACCGTATAAATATTTAAAAAAATACATAGTCTCTACTCTCTAACTCAAATTATTAAAAAAAAAACTTTTTATACTTAATAATATATGCAAATATGATGCGCAGAACTTAGTGTGAAAGAATAATTTCTCTAAAAGAATATATGTTATCATGAATACTGGTGTATGGTTCTTAGGCTTTCCTTGATTAAAGAATAAATATTTTATTTTTGTACAATATCAATTATCAACGCCGTCAACTATGACTGTTTTTCACTCACCATTTCAATTACAACGTTGCAAAAAGTAAAAAATGTATTTTCAATAAAATCCAAACACAATTTTTTTATTGCTTACTGCAAAAATTAGTTGCAATTTGTCAATACTAAATCATTTTATTTGTTTATTGTAATTCAGTCTCTAAACTAATTAATTTTGCTTGATATTTTCATGTAAAAACTTTCAATTATGGGTACGAAAAACTTTTAGGATGGTGATATTTGTGCAAAAACAAAGTATACTCCAATAAAAATTGACATGCACATTAATTATGGAGATGCATGAAATAGTCAAATATAAAATATTCCTGCAGATGTGAATTATATATAAACTTAAATATTTATATTAAAAGCGGACATTTTTTAATCTTACGAGTTACGATGTACAATTACCATAAGATCATACTTACAAGTTCAAATTAAGTTGACTTATTTATTTTACAGTTTAATTTTATAATAATGTTAGAAATGATTTTACTCATCATTTTTTGTGAACTCTTCAAGTCTTAGGATTAGTGCAAGAATAACACTGTTTGAGTTAGTAATTGAGAATAGTGTGAGTTTAGTGATATCTCGGGAAATATGAGAAGAATGCTAATTTTTACTATTCCATGTTAGTAAAATGTTGTTTGGATAGTAACTTGAGAACAATGAAGAGAATAGTTAAAATAATTAATTATTTTTTAGTATTTTATTTAATAATAATATTTATTTAATACTACTCCACACTAATATAAAAGAAAAAAATATTTTTTATTATTTTCACTACTCTTATGGACACTAATCTACTAACCCAACGTTTTCTATGGGTTAGCGATTGGCACTATTATGTTGCTATTCTCGATTTTATTTTTGTGTTTGAATGATTGCTAACCCGAAACAATACTGCTATTCCGAGAGCAGTGCTATTCTACACCATCCAAACAAGTATTTTAAGCTTATATTTCTCGTTGACTTTATGCCCTTTAGTCGCTAATTAATCATGAAAAAACCCTAAAAAATAGTTTGATGGTGTGCTAACAAATTACTTTCTTTTGGTGTCAAATTGTAATAACAAAATGTACAGCAGTACAAATCAAATTGCACCTTTATCTTGAGGCGGATGCTCACATGAATATCGCCATATTAGCACACGGATACAGCTATAAATGAAATAATAAGTTTTGTTTCTCTCTCCCCTCTTTTCTGTAAACTGTTGTGAAACATCCTGTGCGCAAATTTTGTATATATCTCTCCAAATTCTTTAATCCAGTCTCTCTCTGTCCTTTACACCCTGTATTAGTTGTAGAGCCTCTCTAAATTATAACTTTCTCCTCTGATTCTCTCTCTCCCTTTCTCCTCTCCTCTCCTCTCCTCCCCCCTCCGAATCTCCATTGCTAGGGTTTCTTCCTTTGAGTTTCTCTCTTCTCCAATGCCAATCCCCTTCTCCTTAAGCGAACCCAACTCAAAGCCCTAGCAACACTAACCCGAATGGATCAGCTGCCCTTCCATTTCCTGTTCCTACTCTTCCTCTCCATTTCCCTCCTCCCCTTCTCCATCTCCGACGACATTCAATCTCTACTCGAGTTCAAGAAGGCCATTGTGGACCCCACTGGAAGCGTGCTCTCCTCCTGGGCCACACCAGCTAATACCGTTCAATCCTGCCCCTCCACATGGGTCGGCATCACCTGCGACCCTGCCTCAGGCGCTGTGACAGGTCTCAATCTCTCCTATCTCAACCTTTCTGGCGAGCTAAAATTTGCGCCTTTGATTGGCCTCCATTACATCCAAAATCTCTCTCTTGCTGGGAATGCATTCACCGGTCGGCTAGTGCCCGGTCTTGGATCCATGACCGCTCTCTCTCACATTGACTTATCAGGAAATCAGTTCTACGGACCCGTGCCTGACCGAATCACTGATTTATCCGGGCTAGTGCACCTCAATTTGTCAGGGAACAACTTCTCACAAGGATACCCTGCCAGTTTGTCGAAATTGCAAAATTTGAGGGTTTTGGATTTGAGATCAAATGGCATTTGGGGCGACATTGGAGAATTGTTATCAGAACTGAGGAATATAGAGCATGCTGATTTGAGTGATAATTTTTTCACCGGGGCAATATCAGTAGACCCAAATAATCTCACTATTTTGGGGAATACAGTGAAGTACTTGAATTTGAGTCATAACAAAATTCAAGGTGTGTTTTTTTCAAGAGAATCAGTAGGGATGTTTAAGAATCTAGAGGTACTTGATCTAGGGAACAATGCACTGGCTGGAGAGCTGCCGTCTCTTGCAAGTTGGTTTAATTTGAAGGTACTGAGATTATGCTCCAATGGTTTATTTGGCTTGCTGCCTGAGGAGATTTTTCAGAGCACATTTCATCTGACCGAGATTGATCTCAGCAGAAATGGGTTTACTGGTAATTCACTGTGTTTCCTTTCTGTTTTTGTTAAATTTTTTGGTAAATTTGGATTCTGATGTCTGTTCTGCAGGATTTGTCAGCACAATGTAATTAGTAGCTTCCAGACTAGCTTTGAAAGATTAAGTAAATGTGGTATTTCAGTTAAGAAAGGCTTAGGTTAGTGCAAATGGTGGATCAAAGCTAAAGTTATTACAACCCATTACAACAAATAAATATAATAGGGAGCTCCAATTTAGATACAGTAATTGTGCTCTTGCAATAGTTTTCCTATACAGTTTTCCATATTCTCTAATTTTTACTTCTTGTTAAATTTAGTCCAAATAAAGTGTTGGGTGCATTGTCTGATTTACAGTATCAAATTTTGTTTTCATTTCAGGGTCATTGCCAAGTATAAACTCCACAACATTGAAGATTTTAAACCTCTCTTCTAACTCCTTGTCGGGTTCATTACCCTCATCCATTAGTTCATGTGCATCTATCGACTTGAGCAATAACTATCTAACTGGTGATCTAACTGTGCTACAAAATTGGGGTGAAAACCCTGAGACCATTGACTTAAGCTCAAATGCTCTATCAGGGACATATCCTGAAAGCTTATCTAATTTGAAAAACTTAGTAACCCTAAGGCTACACAACACTTCGTTAACGGGTTCACTTCCTTCAGTTTTTGGCACTTATACAAAATTATTGGTGCTTGACCTAAGTTTGAACACACTAACAGGCCCCATTTTACCTGGTCTTTTCACATCTCTAACCCTGACTAGCTTGAACCTATCAGGTAATGGGTTCAATGGGTTGATACCGATACAAAGCTCACATAGCACTGAGTCACTGGTCCTCTCCTCCTCTTCAAACCTCGAGATATTGGACCTCTCCAATAACATCTTAACTGAAAATATTCCATCTGATATTGGTAATATGCAAGGTCTCAGAATCTTAAATCTAAGTCGAAATAAATTATCTGGAGTATTGCCACCTGAGTTAACAAAGCTAACTGCATTGGAATTTCTTGACCTGTCAGGCAACCGGTTAACTGGGCCAATACCTGACTTGGAACAAAAGGGCCTGGCATATTTTAATGTGTCATCCAATGACCTGTCAGGCACTGTGCCGAGAACTATAGAAAGGTTCCCTTTCTCTTCTTTCTACCCAGGAAACTCTAGGTTGGTCTTCCCTGACGGTGTGCCAACGGGAAATGACAACAATTCCATAATGGGTCATGGGTCAGGAAACCGGCACATGAAATCTGCGGTGCGGGTTGCATTGATCATTGGCTGTGTTGGGTCTTTAATACTGCTAATTTTTGCTGCAATTGCGCTATATATGATCAGGTCTCAAGAATTGTGCGGAAGGAACGGCTTCAAATCAAGAGATCTAAAATTCGGGAGAAGCATTTTCAGCTCACGAAGTGATGGTTCTGTCCCTGCCCCCATAAGCTTCTCAAATGATCGTCTCTTGATCTCACATTCTAGGTCCATGTCAGCACAAAAGGAGCTTCTAGCAGACTCAATTGAATTTGGTTATGCAGCTGACCCAAACTCGACCCCAAAGGAAACAGGCTTACAACGAACAATTCCTGACATGGTGGAGCTCTCTAGTCCAATGCCAGCCCAGGTTCGAAAAACGAGCCAAAATCTTGATTCAGACCCCTACGCTGTAGGAAATATACCAGAGCAACAAGTGGACCAGACTGACAGGCTGGCAGGAGATATGAATTTGTTGGATAGTTCTGTAATATTCACTGCTGAGGAGCTATCAAGGGCTCCTGCTGAGGTCTTGGGCAGGAGCAGTCATGGAACAACATACAAAGCAACTCTTGATAATGGGCATGTGTTGACTGTGAAGTGGTTGCGAGTTGGGTTAGTGAAGAGCAAAAAAGATTTCTCAAAGGAGGCGAGGCGGGTTGGGTCAGCGAGGCACCCTAATTTAGTGTCATGGCAAGGCTTCTACTGGGGGCCAAAAGAGCAGGAGAGGTTTATCATTTCTGATTATTTGATGGGAGACAGCTTGTCTCTATATCTATATGGTAATTTCTTTTTTGTTTTCTTATGATTCTCTAGGTGCACTCTTCTACCGATTATTTTCTGTTTATTTTATAATTTTATTTAGTTTAGTTGTTGTCTTATAGATATAGCATTATATTTGTTTGTTGGACTTCTCTGCAACTTGACCCAAGTTCACGTTATGCTGTCATGGTGAACATAATTACATATGTACTGAAAAAAGGAGAGAGAAAATCCTCTAAACGGTGTTCACTTTTTCATTGAAAAAGATGCAAAAAATTATTGGTCATCATGTTTTCTGCACAAGTCACATTCAGGAAGATAGTTTAATTTTGAGAGGGTTTATTTTGTGAAGAAATTTGGAGCACAGGTTTATAGGAATATGCCTGTTATTTAAAATGATAGTTATATGTAGTTGACATTTTTGGCGGGCTTATGGAAGTCCCATTCTTTTGTTTGGAAGGCTACCTGAAATACCATGTTTATCACACTCCTTTTTTACCAGAATCTACTCCAAGACGGTACTCTCGCTTGTCAGTGCTCCAGCGGCTAAAAATCTCATTAGACCTGGCACATGCTCTCCTCTACCTGCACCAAGAGAAAAACCTGCCACATGGGAACATAAAGCCTACTAATGTGCTCCTAACAGGTCCTGATCTCATGGCTAAGCTAACTGATTTTGGATTGCACCGCCTTATGACACCAGTTGGCATCACTGAGCAGATCCTTCAATTGGGTGCAGTTGGGTACCGGGCACCTGAACTGGCCGATGTGCCCAAACCTGTTCCCACTTTTAAAGCTGATGTTTACTCCTTTGGGGTGATTGTTATGGAAATGTTGACTCGTAAGAGCGCGGATGAAATTATATCAGGTCAGGTAGGTGCAGTTGACCTAACAGATTGGGTACAATTGTGTAGTAGAGAAGGTCGGGGGCCTGACTGCTTTGATCGGGATATAACGGGTTTGGAGGAGAACTCGCGGGTTATGGATGAATTATTGCAGGTATCACTTAGGTGTATAAGCCCAGTTAACGAGAGACCTGATATTAAGACGGTGGTGGATGAGCTCTGTGCTATAACAATTTGATCGGAGGGGATTTTATTTTTTTTTTGTACATTTTTTTAACTGTGTTCATTTGCCCGATATTTTTTTGTGGGTTTCTTTGGGCCTTTCGACCTTTTTTTATTTTGTTTTATTTTTAGTGTAAAGATAATTTAATCCATTGATTTGATTGATTTTGTTTGTCAGTTCATAGTTTAAATAGAGATATATCTTCTTTCCTAGGATGCCTCTGTTATACTTGTACATTATTTCATATCTGAAACTCTGTTGGGAAACTTAGTTTCCAGTAAAATCAACTCTTCGGGGAAACCATGAAAGTGATATAGCATGGTGGTGTTATTTTGGAGTTAAGTGCCAAACTAAGCTTTCTGGTCCTCTGGGACGATTCGAAGCTGCGTCCACCTGGAATTACATGAAATGGTCCCCCTGTGATAATACTCGTGGAATAAGATCTAATGTTTGGCTGGCCTTAAAAATTGTTGAGATGTTGTCAATTGCCGAATAATAAATAGGACTGGGTGTTTAGGTAATTTATTCCATGGTATAGCATGTGTACCAGCTCAGGTATGTCTCCCAATGAATCATAGTCCCTGGACCCTGGCCTTATTTTCTTGAATTATTTACTGTTTGTAGGAAAAAGTAAACAGGAGCAACAAATAAAGAAGATGCCACTCGTGCAAATTATAGAGCTCTGTATTGCATATATCACACTTCATAACTACAACTAAAATACATATATTTGCTATTTGAATGTTCACTTTGTTGAAATGTCACATTTTTGCTAACAGTAACAGACACAGTACTAAATCTACTAACAAAAGATAATAAATAAAAAACAGTAGAGGATTCTCCTCCCAAGAAGCTATTTTTTTCTTTCTTTTCGTTTTCTTTTGTCCTCGTGCATTGCACATCGGTTAGGGTCAACTCCTAGCATCTTTGTGTATCGTTGAAAGTGAACAATGTCAGTATGTAGCTATGCACCAATCCAATCTCTATATCTAAATAATCACGCCAAATATATTGGTTTTTATACAATTATATATACATAAAATAAGAAGTTCAATGCAGCAGCAGTCTGAACCTTAGCAGGAAGGGTTCCTATACTTTAAACTCAGCATGTATATATGTATATGTATGTATGTATGTATGTATATATATATAGAAAATATCGGGAGCTTAAGCCCACGGAAATCTTCCGTGAGTTTAACTCAAAAATACATCAAATCATTTCAAAATTTTAATTTATCATCCTCATTAAATTTTTTATATGAAAATCTTATGGGATGTAAAAATTTAGAGTGTTTTGAGCAAATTTTTGTATCCCACAAGATTTTCATATAAAAAATTTAATGAGAATGATAAATTAAAATTTAGAGATGATTTAATATACTTTTTGAGTTAAGCTCACGGAAGGGCTCCGTGAGCTTAAGCTCATGGTATCTTTACTCTCTCTCTCTCTCTCTATATATATATATATATATATATATGAGTCTGACTATGGTGCTTTGCAAAGTACAGAGGCATTGTGTGCTTTACGCTCTATTTTCAATTTCAAGTCAGAAATAATCGATCCGAACCGTTCAATCTAATCTTCATATCAAAATCTATTACTAAAACAAATTTTGTATTTTTTAAATTTTTTTTTCTATTTTTTCTGATGAGGAGAAAATGACTTGATCTGAAAATTCTGGTTCATCCAAAAATGACGGTTTTCCCCCATTCAAAGAAATAGCAAATAAATTCTAGAAATATAAAATTTGGTTTACTAATAGATTTTGATATGGAGATTAGATTGAGCGGTTTGAATCGATCATTTCTGACTTAAAAATAATAATAGAGCGCAAAGCACACAACGCTCTCGTGCTTCGCAAAGCACCATAGCCTAATTCATATATATATATATATAGTTGGGCTATGGTGCTATGCATAGCACAAATCTTTATATCATAATCTTATATAATACTAATTTATCATCCTCATTAAATTTTTTATATGAAAATCTTGCGGGCTGCAAAAATTTGGAGTGTTTTAAATTTTTTAAGTCATGGTTTTTAATTTTTAAAAATCTGCTCTACAAATAATAATAAAATATTTAATATTTGAACGTCATTTTTAAAAATTAAAAACAGTGACTTAGAAAATTCAAAACACTCCAAATTTTGGCATCCTCCAAGATTTTTATATAAAGAATTTAATGAGAATGATAAATTAAAATTTTGAGATGATTTAATATATTTTTTGAGTTAAACTCACAGTATCTTTACTATATATATATATATAGAGAGAGAGAGAGAGAGAGAGAGATATTTTGTCTATTGTGCTTCTAATAGCACTTCGAACGAAACACTACCAGTCTATATTTTAATTTTTAATGCTCAAAATTTTAATTTAAATATCTCAATAAAATCTTTATATCATAATCTTATATAATTCTAATTTTTATTGTGTTTGAAATTAATTTACTATACTTAATGATTTTTGAAAGATAGCCCTAAAATAATAGAAAAATAATAAAATTTGTTTGTAAAAAATGCTTAGTTTCTAAAAATCATTAAGCATAGTAAACTAACTCTAAATATGATAAAAAATATTATTCTATAAGATTATGATATAAAGATTTTATTGAGCTACTTAAATTAAAATTTAGACTGGTAGCGTTTCGACTGAAGTGCTACTGGAAGCATAATAGACAAATTATATATATAGAGTTATGCTACGGTTAGTCATAAAGTACAAAATATTTTTATACTTCGCGTCGTATCTCCCATTTTGAAATTCAAAATATCGATCCAACCGTTAAAAGTGTTCTCCATATTGAAATATATTTAGAGACCAAATTATATATTTTTTAGAAAAAAAATTCTATTTTTTTGAGGATTAGAAAATCATTTTCTCTCTCTCTATATATATAAAGAGAGAGAGAGAGAGTAAAGATAGCGTGAGTTTAAACTCACAAAAGTTTTTCATGAGATTAACTCAAAAAGTATACCATATTATCTATAAATTTTGATTTATTATGCTCATTAAATTTTTTATATAAAAATCTTATGGGATACAAAAAAAATAAGGTATTTTGAGTTTTTTAAGTCACTGTTTTTTATTTTTTTAAAATCATCTCTAAAAATAATAATAAAATATTTAATATTTATATATTATTTTTAAAAATTAAAATAGTGCTTTAAAAACCTAAAAATATTCTAAATTATTGCATCCTGTAAGATTTTTCATATGAATAATTTAATGAGCATGACAAATCAAAATTTAAAGATGATTTGATATACTTTCTCATTTAATCTCACGAAAGATTTCTGTGTGCTTAAGTATATTCTGTAGACCCTTGTGTGCAGTAGCGTTGTAGAAAATGAGATGAAATAAATGGTGGTTATTATATGATCTTTTTTAGAGAAAAATGAGAGAGCATCAAATTGGTTCACTGGTAAATAATTCGTTGCACACAATTTAAGAATGGACAAATAACAATATAACATTATCCAGATGGTCTTCTCTTTTTGTTGTTTCAAAGCTCCATGATTCAAACATGGATTTTCTGGTTTCTTTGTCTGTTTAATTGTTTTTACTTTCTTGTTTTTTTACGCTTAATTGCATAGTACCACATGTTGTTTGAGGAATAATTACATGCCTAGAAGTAAAATTTAGGATGTTCAAACGTTCAATCTGAAAGTGAGGTTTAATGGGGACCATCTCAGCCGAATTATCTCCATATTACTGATCAATCTTGGATCCAATTCGGATGAGTACTTTCAGCTCCATTCCAATTCCAAATTTCAAAACACAGTTTCAAAGTTGAAATCTGTCAGACAGAACACCTCCCTTCCCAAACAATTAAACAACAACTAAACATAAAGGTTGGGTTTCAGTGAAGCATATCTATAGAAAAGGGCATTTAAGATCTAAAAGATCAGAATGTTTTTAGCCGATAGTAAAACAAACCAACCAAAATGTGATAAATTCTCTCAAATAGGGGACCCAAATCGAATGAAGAGACTGACAATATGGGACCCAGCGTGTCTCAACACTTATGATGATAGGCACCACTTGTTGCATCCATACCTGACAGGCGCTGCAGCTGTCAGAACCAACACAATAAGTCTCATTTATCCATTTTAATAACCTAAAAGCTGCTACAGTGGATGCAGTCGTCCAATATTACTTGTCATGATTGTGAAAAGAGTTAAAAGGAATTGATCGAGTAACCAGAAATTTCACCACCTAGATAACTCTAAATGCAATCATGACATTAGATGTTTAGATCGACCAGAATTTTCAACCCATTCTGTTTGTCAGTGAATATATTTACAAGCAGTAAAAGAAGAATATAGCTGATTAAAAGAAAACCAAATAATTTCCTTCCCCCTTTACAACTTTTTCATTGATCATAGCAAGAAAAATATCATATTATACCTTAAGCTTAGATAGATGATTGATTTTTCATCTATACATTGTTGTCAATTGAAATGAACAAACACATGCGTGTTACAAAATACTTACAATAACGCCACCATACACCTATACTTTTGAACTTGGCCCCCTAGACATTCAATCATTTCCTATTGTGTTAATACTATTACTATACAATATGTTTGTTGTGATAGAGATATCAGAAAGGAAGAAAACCATTAAAGTTTTCTATCAGAGGATTATAACACAAGGCATTGTGTACTCTGATTTCTGAAATAATGAGGTTTTAATTAAAGTCAATTCAGGTCAAATAAGAAGAACGATCAAGATACTAGCTGGCATTGATAATGCTAAAGTGATTATCTTGCAACAACTTCAGATTATCAAATCATTCAAGGAACAATTTATTGGTACATTATTCTTAAGTTACTGATTTTTAATCAAACGTGAACAACTTTTTCTGGCTTATTTGAATTGAACCAACCAGTTTATGAACTTCTCAAAAGAAACTCAAGAAATCTTTTTCACCAGCTGCTTATATTAAATAAAATGATTTGACCTATTAGGCTATTACTGCTCCTAGCGATCTGACAAAGACCTGACTAATATCCATCAGCAAAAACCCAGTTTCAGCCATGCAAATATAGAGAGTTTAGGCAGAAGCTTTTGTCATACATATCTTTTACATGAAATCATTTGCACAAGAATATATTTGATCACCGAGAGAATATAATTCTTTTGAGGAGTGGGAAGAGTAGATTGATTCAATTAAGGTATAAAGGCTAAATTATTCAAGTCACAGATATCAGACAGACACCCCAGCCCACATCAATCATCACTGCAGTGTAACTTAACTCCGTGCAACCGAATAAGTCAGAGTAATTCTACCAGCCCAATTTGAGCGCTGACATTTTGCTAAACTCATGAACTGCAGTGTACTGGACTAGGAAAATGTCACATTTGTCTCTCGTTTCCCTAAACTTGGCAGCTCGGTGAGGGGGCACAGTAACCCGCTCCATGTAACTTACTCCGAAGGCGCACCACAAGATCCGAAATAGACCCGGAAACGTTTCTCCCAATTAACCCGCTGCCGCTGATCACTCATGCGAGTCATACATTTCCCCCTCCTCGCCCTTCTCCTCTCCCAGCGGCGGTCAATTCCTCGAACTTCAGAATTTCTCCCAATCAGATTCTATTCATACGACATGTCGAGAAGAAACGTCCAGATCAACAATACGAACTGCAACATTTGCGAAAACTCCAATCTCGCATCAATCTGTTCCACATGTGTCAATTTCAGGTGCTTGTGTCTGTGCAGATTTCTCGTTTTTCCATGTCTGATAAAGAAGTTGCGGGACTCCAAAATTGATGTTCTTTTATTTTTTTTTTTTGTTTGCGCGCAGATTGAACGAATATTATACCCGGTTGAAGGCGTTGAAGAGTTCGAGAGATTCCCGGTATTTGAAATTAACCGAGAAGCTCGAAGCTAGGGTTAGTTTTTATGCACGTTTCTTTTTCCTACTTGATTTTAACTGTAGTTTTAATTAGAATGAGAATTTAAGCGAAATTGGAAGAGATGAAACAAGACGTGAAATAGTTTAAAAAAACGTGTGGATTGGCAAAAAAAAATGTACAAGTTAGTGTTCATTCGGGTTCGAAATCTATCATTTGAAATTCCCTTATAATTTGTGATTAGCAATGAGTGTTTTCTTAATGGTATTTTGTGAAAAATGCACCATATGAAGTTGTGCTAACAATAATGGTGTGTTTGTACTCGATCACCTTCTCTTGAACTATTTCTCAGACACCCTTGCGACCCGCATATTCTTAAAATCATTTCATTGCTGTTTCTTTGATATTTGGTAATTGTGGTCGTATTAATTTTTTTATCCTTTTCTCACTTTTAACAGAAGAAGGATGATGATCAACGAAATTGGAGAGTAGCTAAAGCAGAGAAAATAAAAAAGTTGAGAGATCATTTGATAAATTTGGAGAAACAGTTTTCTCATGGTCAATCTCGCAGCATTTGAATTAGTGTTTTAGTTTTTACTTTTCTTCTCTAATATGCTTGTCTCATTTGAATAGTATCTCTTTTTCGCAGAAAAATCAAAGGTTAAAGAAATATCAAGCACCCTGAAACTCAAGTATGAATATCTGGATGAAGCCCGGACAACGGTATTCAGAACTTATATGTAGAAATTATGTAACAAATAAACCAGTATTGTACTATGATGGAATATAGTACTGACTCTAGTTTGTAAAATAAACTTGATGCAAATGCATGTAAAGTCTTGATTGTGCACCTACACCTTGATCATTCAATTTGAGTCTAAAAGTAATCATGATTCCCCTAGCCTCCATTAACAGTTTAGTCATGTTTGATTTAATAGTTTAATCTGAAAACTAATCAACTTATTTTTAAATCTTCAGCTGGAGAAAAATAAGGTTGAGTTGTTGGAGACATTCTACCCAAATCTCATTCAAACTCAAGGTCTAGGACTTGTAAGTTTGATTCCTTCCCCCTTTTAACTTCGATCAAAAAGGAAAGTAAATATCAAAATCATTCATATTAGAGTAGGCTTTATCTGAGACTCTTTCTGATCTTCCTTCACCTTATTGTAGTAAAGTGTTTAATTTGTTTTCAAATGATTTCAGATGGCGATCACCTCTGAGCGGCTGCACAAACAATCTGTTGTCATTAAACAAATATATAAATTATTTCCAATGCGCCGTGTAAGTCAAGCCTTACTAAGAAATGCATTACTTGTCTCTTCTAAATGTTAATTCTTCAATTGCCCATCAATCAATTCTCAATTGATCTCAATTGTGCAAGGAAACCTTAATTAAACTGATTTGTATCTCTATTACTATGAGTCTAATAATTGACCTTCAATTTCCACCCATTTAGTTATTCCCCGATCGCACAATCAACCATCAAAATTAACCAACAAAAGTAGCAGCGATAATCAATATAATGGGGCTATGATTGCTGGTTGATGAGATGAACTACAAAAATAAAACGATAGATCTACTATGGGAACAAAAATGTTAAAGTTTTTACAAGGGGAATTTTTTTTTTTGTAAACTAGTCTGTTCTATTGTTTGCCTTACAATTATTATGGTACAAAAGCGACCAGATACATAATGTCTATCATTTCTCTCAATATTCATTGAAAATTAAGAAAAAAAAAATTTAATGGATAGCTATCTGGTAATGATGTTTTCTTATACATATCCTAATAACAGGTTAATTCAGATGGAGAGGGTAAGGATGGGTATAATGGCCCATATGATCAAATTTGCTTTGCCCGGCTCCCTAGGGGCCTTGATCCCCACTCAGTTCCCTCAGAAGAGCTTGCTGCTTCTTTAGGGTTGGGCTTTTTTCTTCCTAAAAAGGATCAAGCATTCAGCTCTAGCTGTTTGAAATTTGATATTGCCCACCAAACTGGTCAACTTTTGGCTGGTTATGATTGATGCCCTATCTTCATATCTAACGTACAAACTAATTTTACCTATTTTGCAAGAAACCTTGATTTTTTTTCTCAATTTTGAGCCCAGCAGCAAATATAAAAAAGACTTAACTCAGCAATAAGCATATGGTCATATGGACAAAGGCATAAACACTCAGGTGCAAAAGAACTTGAGACAACAATAATAATTTACAATGCAGCTCATGTTGGTTTATTTCTTACTTGTGCATTGCTTGAATACAATTATCTAGGCTAATTTTATGTTTCAGCATTGAAATAAAAATCCTATTTTGTCCATTTACCCCCCCCCACTCTTCTCTCCTTTGGGGTTTGAACAGGTACATTGTGCAACTTCTAAATCTTGCAGTCCCTGCATTGGCTGCTCCCTCTCTTCATAATTCAGGCTTTGCAGTGAGCTTTATTTATCTTACATGTGATGTATTGTTGTGTTTCGTTGGGATAATGATTAAATTGGCATCTGAAGTTAGTTTCTGGTCGCAGATTTTTTTATTTTATATGTAGTCAAAAGTCAGTTATGTCAGTTTAGTAGCAGATTTGTACCAAATTGTTTTGTAGGTACCTGGTACTGCATGTCAGGTATTTCTTTCAAAATATGCATTTATGTACGAAAAAAGGTTTCTTACATTTGGTTTCCATGTTGCTGGCTTGATTGTATTGAATACTGATGGTCTGTTATTCTTCTTCTTTTTTTGTGATTTTTTATATGTAGTCAAAAGTCAGTTATGTCAGTTTAGTAGCAAATTTGTATCAAATTGTTTTGTAGGTACCTGGTACTGCATGTTTGGCAGTATTTCTTTCAAAATATGCATTTATGTACGAAAAAAGGTTTCTTACATTTGGTTTCCATGTTGCTGGCTTGATTGTATTGAATACTGATGGTCTGTTATTCTTCTTTTTTACTTGTATTGATTTAGGGTTCCTGTTCACGTGTATGGCAAAGAGACTCGTACTGGGATGCTCGGCCTTCTTCGCAGAGGTATCTTAACTACTCTCCTAAATGAAAACTTCAATTTGACTGAATAGTTTGTTCTGAGTTTTACCAAGTGATGCATACAGCACTCAAATAGTTTGTGTTATTTTTTTGTCTTTCATTGATAGAGTGTGTTTTAAAGTTTGACAACTGATACATATGTAGTCTAATGATCCATTTGATTGAAATGTAAGAGCTTTGCTAGAAAAATATATGTGCATAACTGTTCCTGATGAAAATCCAAATGACATCCTTTCATCACTTTTTAGTTTTTATGAATCCTATAGGAAGTTGGAAAAGGGTGGTAATACAACTTAAGGTCTCGACTACAAAATGACAAAATCTATCTTAAAGTGACTGGAAAAGAGGAATGGTTTGAAACATTGATATCCATTAATTCTAGTTTATCTGGTTACTTTCTGTGCAAACAACAGTAAAGAGTATCAGCTCTTCATTCCGCGAAAGAACTTTTGCTCATCAGCTGGGGAAAACTCATGGTCTTCAGCTGAAAGGAGCTCCAGCTCAAGCAATTTTGGCGTGTCATCTGTTAACTCAGAAAAGAGGAACTATTTGCTGGAAAGTGACAGAAATGGCAGCTTCAGCTATGCCTCAGCTTCTGTCCACTCGGTTGAGTCCCACAAGGATTTGCAAAAAGGGGTTTCTTTATTGAAAAAAAGTGTGGCATGTATAACAAATTATTGTTACAACTCATTGGGTTTGGAGGTGCCTCCAGAAGCTTCTACTTTTGAGGCCTTTGCAAGGTTGTTAGGGACTCTCTCTTCTTCGAGGGAGATTCGGTCAGTTATTTCAAGAAGGACGCCCTGGTCACGGTATGTTATTGGATATATTTTAGAAGTTTTGACCTATACAAGCTGATCTGTCACCAACTTATATAGTATTCTAATAGTTAACTATTGATAGTCTTGAAGAGAGTCATATTGCATATAGATTCTAAAATGGGATGAACAGCATAAGTTTAGGCCTGAGGCAAGTTGTGCATCCTCCAACTTGTCGAAAAATTCAGTGTCTACTTGAGGAAGTTTTCACTGTTGGTATAGTTTAACCTAACAAGGTATTCCACAGATAGGCATGGTAGAGGCTTTCCTAAATAGGCCATTGAGTTTCTGATACCTTTATCTGAATTATTTTTTTGGAACACCCATTACTGCCTGAGTTACCTGCAAACTGTGTAATCAAGCATCAGTTTTGTCTCAACTGACTTTAACTGTGATCCTGCCTCAAGTACGGCAAACATGCAATTTCAGTAGTAATCCTTAATCAAAATTCAGTATCCTCTTGATTATGCAAGTGAGTAGCAATTACCTGAGTCTCAGTTGATAATAGAGGTTAATTCTCCAATAGACTTACTGATCCAGTTTATTATGTTTTACACTAGATTGATGACCAAAGTTGATACCGTGATTTTTATTAGTTAATTACAAACCTTAATTTAGTGCTTGAATAATTATAAAAGAGTTGCCACACCTTTTTAACTTTATTTCACTTTTGTATATCCTCAGTTGTGTTATTATCCTTTTTTCTTTCCTAGTAAAAATTTTTCTTTTTTTGAAAGTATCACTTTGAATTACCCTTGTAAACAGATCTGACAAACAAGGTCATCAGCTGAATCGATCAGTTTGGAATGTGAATTCTGGCATCTCATCCATTACTGGCTTATTAGATAGCTCACACACTATGGTAATCTGAGGATCATAATTTTGATTATCATATTTATTTCTGTAACCCTGCTACTTAGTGGTATGGTACTTGTACAGTCTTACTGCCTGACCTCACTTGGACCAAAATATGTCGATGTCGGTGTCCTTTTTTCTTTTCGGTGCTTAATTTGCCGATTATTTTTCATTTTAGGATGATTTGGTTAAAATGAAAACTGCTTTAAGATCTATTTTAAAACTGGAGGTTTAATTTAGGCTGTTTTAGATTGGGCCTTTGATGCACACCTGAGGGCATGGTAAATTAGATGAAATTTCACCTGAGGAGCTTGATTGTAAAATTTTGTTAAGCGACAAAGTCATACAAAGGTAGCTAGTATTTTTATGTTGGGCTTATCCTGAATATCTGTACTGGCATATAAGAAACAGCTGTTTTTGATACTGGTATTAATTGAAATAGAGAAACTATAGAGAGAACAACCTCGCTCATTCTGCAGCAAGCTTTCTTTATTTGCCAGAGACAACACAGTATGGAAAGACTGAGAGCATTGTAGAGGAATGGGATATAATAGAGCACCCCAAGTACCCCCCACCACCATCTCAAGTTGAGGATGTTGAGCACTGGACTCGTGCCATGTTTATTGATGCAACTGCTAACTTTAAGAAATAAGTAGCATTGTGTAAATAATTAGAATATTAGGTTAACCACTTTTAGATTTAGTTGTAAAGAAAAAACAAAAAACAAAAATCTGATTGGCGAATTGTGCCTTCCTTTATAGAAAGTGCAACCCTTTTTAAGTATTAGAAAAACAGAAATTAGAAACATTATGTTTGGTGGACGTATTATCATGCAAATGGATTAGTCGCATACAGTACATGCCCTGACATCGAACATATTTTTCTTTAAGATATGGACTTAAATTATCCGACTTCAAACGTTTCGGAAAATAGTCGTTACTAGACCAAAGATAAATTTCTATAATTCTATCTGACAGTTTGTTTGAAGTTTTAAAAACCGAGTTAACAATATTTTTAGTTGCATTTAAAGTGTCATTAAAACGCAGGTACATTGGCAACCGAATTCATCTGCAGCTGGTCCCTTTATTGGTTATTGATTTAATAGGTGTGTAGTGGGCTAAACAAGCCAAATTCGCTCATTAACCATTCTGGTTTCAAGGAGTTCATTAACTATTCTGGTTTCAAGCCAAGAGTGTTGGTTAATGATCGGTTCATTAAGGTAATGAGTAAGTCAAGCTAGTTCATTAATAATTTATTTAATAGTTAATAATATTTTATAAAAATATTTTTGTCAAAATTTATGTAAAAATCAATATATTTTTTCATATATTTCATACAATAATTATATATATATTAAACTATAATTTGTGTAATACATTAGAAATTCATAATAGAGTAATATAAATAAAATATTAATAGTTTAATGGGCTAAAGGGCTTAGCGAGCCGAGCCGGGTTAAAGGTAAGCTTGACATATTAACTTAATGACCTAGTTCAGTTTACTAATGAGCGAGCAAAATTTGAACAGATCCCAAGCTATTCATGAGTCACAAGTTTTCGTACAGCCCTGGCTGTGTGAGTACAAGTGTACAACTGCTTGGGTACAAATAAGATGTCGATCTTAGTATCAAGCAGGTTCAGCTGCTTGGACATGAGCCGTTATTATCAATTGTACGATCAATTGTAAAGACCAGATCATCTGATGGTAGTCTTCAGCTAGAGTAAACAATACAGCATTCTTCAACCGATTGGAATGCCAGAAGATGAGAGAATTATTTCATGGGGAGCTTGCGTTCCAGTACCGCCCAATTTGAAAAGGCAATAGAGCAGAAGCAAAATTAAACGAAAACGAAAATTTAGTACACTTCTACGGCTGATCAGGGGCCGAGTCCACAGAGCAAAAGACCCTCGATTCTCGTATAGGTCTGATCTCTCTTGCAATAGGAGAAGCGAAAATAGAATGAGCAAGAAAACAAGAATGGTCGAATTTATTTTTTGTGCCACGTCATACTTTGTTGCATCCGTGTCAGACGTTTGTCAAAACACAACTCATTCAGCTAACATTTTTTTGTTTCCTTAAATATACAATTCAATTCCAAACACTTGTTTTGGGTTCAATTCCAACCATTCTGGAAGACTACTTGAACTGGGCAGTTCGCTGATTGTTTGCTCATTTAATTTGGAATATTTTGAAATTGGAGTGCTTGAGAAAACCACGTATTCATAAAGAATCACAAGCACACGCAGAGCAAGCCCACGCAATGTATCCTATATCCGCCCAGCAGCTGCAGATGATATTTTAGAAATAAATACATCTGGAGGTTAATAATAAAACCATAATGATTGAATGTAATTAATCCCTCATCCAATTCATCTTTAAGCAAACAGCAATATCCTACTCGGTCTCCATCCAAAGAAACAAAGAAAACTCGAAATCGAACTCAGTTCACAATGCTATTCTATCCTGTTTCTAACCAGTACGATCACAATATCTCCAATATTACAAGATCTACTAGACTAAACACCACTCCTGAAACATCTTTTACCACAACAGGCAAAAGCTACCATCTGGAGAGTTTCTAATATGACCTGAAAAAAGAACCAAAAATTAAATACTATCCGCAAGCAATGGTAAACAACCTGATGCAATTGGTCACTGTATTTCAGCATCAACAGTGCTGGCAATGACAACCGGAACCCTAAATTAACCATAGACCAGTATAATGCACAAAGTAGAAAATAAGTATGTAACAAGAAATATAGGCAGGTGATAGACTGCTAATGATTCAGGATATTCTCATCACTCTACACAAGTTTCACACTTCATCCGCACCATATTTAAGACTATACAGATCAACTAATGGTGTCACCTAGTCTGGTTTTCCAATACCATACAGCACTCAATCTAATTGTGTTCTGGAGGAAATAAAACCAATCAGATGAGCACAATTGCACAGAGATGGTGGGAAGGGATACCAGATATAACTCTAGAATTAGCAAAACAGCTTCATTCTTTGGCAGCCTTTGCACGAGCAGCAAGCTTCGCAGCAACGGTCTCCTCTGACAGAGGCAGATAATAGACCCTTGGTGCAGCCTTGGTCTTCCTAAACAGGTCATCTAGAGTCACCACCGCTGGCAGTGGATCGGTCTTCTTCAGTGGAGGTGGTGGTGGCAGCCTTTCCCCAGCTGATTTTACATTTCCCGAGCCTGGGGCTGGGAGAGGAGGTGGTGGTGGCAGTTGCACCTGTTGTTGCTGATTGCGGGGTGTTGAATTCTGTCGAGAGAAGGGGGGCTGTTGTGCGGTGGGCTGGCCTACAGTTGACGGTTTTGGAGTGGTTGCAGGGCTAACAGTAGGTGGGGCTGCCACTGCAGGAGATTGAGGTGGGGCCTCAAGGCGCTGCTTGATCTCTTGCGAGTCCACAAACTCAGCAATCAATTGGTTACCACCATTAGGGGGCCACTGAAGATTGTAGACTGCATTTCGGGTGGCTATGGCTTCTTCAACAGAAGAATACTAAAAGAAAAAAAATACAGGACAATTTTACATGAAGATAATAAAAAAAATATTAACTTTGATTAGCTATTTCCTTTTTTTTTGTGAAGAAGTCAAATTGCCAGCCTGATTAGCTAATACATGAAATAATGTTTAATTTTTTTTTTACTTTCAGTATGGAACAGTGATTTTAGTATCGTACGATTCACGATACGAATCGTACGATACGGTACGATTCCAACGAAGGGCGATGCGAACCGTGTATCATTCGATACGATACAATACACGTATCGTACCTTCGTATTGCAGCGATTCAGATGATTCGCTGATCGTGCGATACGGTACGAACCGTGGGCTGGTATCGCACGATCAGCGAATCGTCTGAATTGCTGCAATACGAAGGTACGATACGTGTATCGTATCGTATCGAATGATACAGCGACCCATCGATAACCAATTAAAATTGTGCGCGTTCATCCAGCATCGTCGTTGCTTCCTCTCCCGGTCGCTTCATCATCAACAACAACAAAGCCTTTAATCCCAAATAAATTGGGGTAGGCTCGAAATGAAACCCAAAAATGGGTTTCATTTCCATAAAGATCGGCTGTTTTAGTGCAGGGCTCGCCACACCCACCGCAACCCTCCTCCTTTATTCTGGCTTGGGACAGACTGTGCAGAAACTAGTCCACACAGTCGCTTCATCATCGATAACAATTAATTTTCTTCATCGCTTCGTCAGTCCTGCTATATTTATCACACAAGAAAAGAAATCGCCAGGAGCCAGGAGAGAGAAATCGCCATCGCCAATAACTTGTTTCACCTCCCTCCTCCTGTCCTTCCTTCGTTCTTCCACATTTACATCAGGTTAGTTAATTTTCTGTCCTTTTTTTAGTCTTCTACAATGTTCAGACGTGGTTTATTTAATCTCTGGCCACAGTTTTTTTTTTAAATAACAGTGACAAGCCTTTCGAAATTATATTTCAAAAACTTTTAATCAAATGATAACAAGTAACAACAGTCAAAGTAATACAACAACAACAACAAAGCCTTTAATCCCAAATAAATTGGGGTAGGCTAGAAATGAAACCCAATCGGAAAAATGTTAATTTGTTATTTACATTTAAATAGTCAAAATTTGTTATTTAATCTCTGTTAATTTGTTATTTACATTTAAATAGTCAAAATTTGTTATTTAATCTCTTTTAATTTGTTATTTACATTTAAATAGTCAAAAATTGTTATTTAATTTGTCAAAATCTGTTAGTGATTTGGTGACTATATTTTTTTGCTTCAGGTAAATTTCCTATCTTCCTTTAGTATACTAATGACGAAATGTACTAGCAAAATTAAGTAGCTTATTTTGTTAATGTTTAATGATCATATAGCATATGACTTAACGTTACGTCACATAAATATGATATATTTTTTTATTGAAACTTTATTTTAATGAAATTCATTCATAATTAGTTATATTATGTGATTTCTAGAATAACTTAGCATATCTTAAACGATTTGATACGATACACGATACGATACTAAAGACTACGATACACGATACATTGTACGATTCGAAATCATTGGTATGGAATATTAAGATTATTGAATACTAGTTTGGATTATAACCACTGACCAAAGAAACAGGACCAGTATCAATGAGGGCACACCAATACGAGTGTTATATTAATAACCAATAGTTTTGACCCAGTTTTGTGATGCTTTCAGTTTCAATTTTTGTTATCGGTTTGTTCAATATTTAATACCTAAAGCAATTACATAACAATGAAAACAAGCTGGTTTATCTTAGAACTAATAATTTCATCATCACACCAGACATAATTGCTAATAGGAAATTTTTTACAGATGGACAAGCCAATTTCTTCAGTATTGCACAGAAGTCTGGTACACCATGTACAGGCAAACATACCGTGACATAGCAGTGGGTCTTGATGTGGTCCATCCAGAAACTGGAAACGGAGCCAGTTTTGCTCAGCAGTTCTTGTACTGCTTTCAGAGTGAAGGGGCGCACAAACTTGTCAATTCTTAGAGAATTAGTAGCAGGCTTCTGTGACGGTGGAACTACAAAATTTTCACAGCATTAATCATTTATACCAACCACAAATCAAGCAAATACATAGAATAATCTTAGGCATAACCCTGATTCTCATGTATTCAGGTACAACAAGAAATATAGGAATATCAGCTTCCCACCCAACAGAAGCACAACAAATCTTCAGTGATGTTCTCAACCTCTAAATACATAATATTTCCTTCAATGGATGCCCAAAAAAACCACCTTGGCATTTGTCTCCATACATGAGAAAGGAGGCTCCAATACTAGAGAAGTCAAGATAGAGGGCCATAGATAAAATTCTTTTCTAGAGGCTTGACATTTAGAGATTCTTCAAGAAAAAAAAAAAAAAGGAAATGTCCATTCACATACCTAAAGGACTGCAATGCAATATTTTGGGAAAGCCATATGCATGTATAAAACATGAGACTACAGCCAGGCTATTTGTCCACCATTCATGAAGGATACCATGAGGTTTGAAATGGGCCCAACTCAAACCTCAACATATATATATAGAGAGAGAGAGTAAAGATATCGTGAGATTAACTCAAAAAATACATCAAATAATCTTCAAATTTTAATTTATCATGCTCATTAAATTTTTTATATGAAAATCTTGTGGGATGCAAAAATTTAAAGTGTTTTGAGCTTTGTAAGTCACTGTTTTTAATTTTTCAAAATTAGCTCTAAATATAATAACAATATATTCAATACTTGAACATCATTTTAACAAATTAAAAACGGTGACTTAAAAAGTTCAAAACACTCCAAATTTTTGCATCCCACAAGATTTTCATATAAAGAATTTAATGAGGATGATAAATTAAAATTTGGAGATGATTTGATGTACTTTTTGAGTTAAGCTCACGGTATCTTTACTCATATATATATATATAGAGAGAGAGAGAGATGGTTTATGGTGCTTTGCAAAGAAAAAAACCGTTATTGCTTCGGGGTAAGATTTCATATCTCGATGTCTCAAATGATCAATCTAAGTTGCTCAATAATTTCTTTATGTCAAAAACTTTTACGATATTAAATTTCATGATTTTTTGAGCTCTCTAACTATTTTTTAAATTATTTTTAAAAACAGCCCTGAAATAGGCTATTTTCTTATGTTAAACACGGCTGTTTTTAAAAATAATTTAAAAAATAGTTTGAAAGCTCAAAAAATCATGAAATTTAATATCCTACAAGATTTTGGCATGAAGAAATTATTGAGCAACTTAGATTGACCATTTGAGACCTCGGGATATGAAATCTCACCCCGAAGCAATAATAGTTTTTTGCTTTGCAAAGCACCATAAGCTATCTCTATATATATATAGTGAGGATATGGTGTTTCGCGAAACACAAAACCTCTGTGCTTCACGTCCATATCTCGAATTTGAAAATCTAAATAGCCAATCCAAACCGTTTAGCATGATCTTCATATTGAAATAATTTTGGAGATAAAATTTTATATTTTTTTGATTTTTTTTGCTATTTTTTAGATGGATACAAAATCACTAGTTTTGGATGGTGCAAAAATCATTAGATCAACAAACTTTGTACCCATCTAAAAAATAGCAAAAAAATTCAAAAAAAATATTAAATTTGATCTCCAAAGTTATTTCAATATGAATATCATATTTAACGGTTTGGATCGGTTGTTTAAACTTTCAAATTCGAGATATAGATGCGAAGCACGGAAGATTTTGTGCTTTGCGCGAAGTACCATAAACTCACTCATATATATATATATATGGATAGGCTATTGTGAAAACGTTTGCATTTCGAGCCCAAGTGCATACGGCTCAAATTTTATCGTAACACGTTCGAAATTCAAAATTATCATTCTCATTAAATTCTTCATATCAAAATATTGGGGGATACAAAAATTTAGGGTATTTCGAGTTTTCTAAATATTTGTTTTGGATTTTTGAAAATCAGCAACAACAATTCAATATTTTATTATTATTTAAAGTGCTGATTTTCAAAAATCTAAAATAAATACTTAAAAAACTCAAAAAACCCCCAAATTTTTATATCCCTCAATATTTTATTATGAAGAATTTAATGTGAATGATCATTTTGAATTTCGGACGTGTTACGATAAAATTTGAGCCGTATGCACTTGGGCTCGAAATGCAAACGTTTTAACAATAGTCTAACACACTCTCTCTCTATATATATATATATATAGAGAGAGAGAGAGAGAGTAGCTAAGCCTCACCTATGCGCTCCTTGGGGGAACCAATGCTGACATTCGAGTCAGACCGATTGAAAGTACGTTTTGGTGTGACAGGTGGAGCCAGGTCCTTGGGAGTGCTGGAGCTGCTCAGATTTAGCAAATCTGGCACTTTTACAGATTCTGAGTTCCAGCGGCGCTGTCTTTTGAAGTTCTCACTCTTGTTTAGCACCACCTCTTGGGCTGTGCATATCCAATTGATTTAGATTTTTTTCACATTCAAGACTTCAAGATGCCAATTCTTAAATTTTGTTGGTGAAAATGCAAAAGGGGAACTTTCAGATATCACATTACAGTACTGGCAGTCTGGTACTAACTTGGTATATTGACTTTTTTGGACTTCTATTGAATCGAGAAATAGCTTTGATTGCACTTTCTTATATATAAGTTATCCTCTGGATAATGAAAATCAAAGCAATTTGATGTTGACTCAGGCACAATTACCACATTATCATATCACCTTCTTAATTTAATAGTACTATATAGCTGTCCATTGTTTTCTCTATCCTATATGTATTTTCTTCAATAGTTTCAGTAGCAACATATAACTAAACACAAGGAAAAGAAATGAACCTTCCAGCTTTCTCTTCTCAGATGCTGCCACAGCTGGTCTGACTTCTTCTACAGAAGCAGCTATGTCCATCTTATCAGTATCGGCAGGTGCACTATCAGAATTCACCTCTTCTTTTACCATATCTTGGGCACCACCACCCACTGAATCAACTAGAGGCTTACTGCTCTCAGTCAAATCTTCTTCCATTGAATCATCACCTGAGCTCCTGTCTAAGTTCAGTTTCTCAGGGGACCCGCTGTCAGCACCAACAATGCTGTTTACGTTGTTACTAGGGGTATTTTCATAATTTTGACCCTCCAAAGAGGAGGTGTCGGCCTGGTTTTTGACCGGCTGTTTGTTCTTGTCATCTTGTATGTCCTGCTTAACCTCTACTTGTTTTTCTAAATCAAAATTATCAGCATTCAAGTTATCTTTTAATTTGTTTTCTACATTAATGCACTTAAAAGACTCGGTACTAGAAATTGACTCACACTTTACTTGGGACCCTGTAGCGGGCCCCACCTGTGATACCTGTTCGTTGGGCTTGGCCTGGTCAGGCTTCACTTCCTCAGCACCTTTCATATCTTTCTGGGGAATTTCATCGAGCGGGACAGAGAGATGGACAGGCTCCATACCCACTCCCCCAATTTTGAGTTCCTCCGTTTGAGTTTGAATGTCTTCTCTCTCCACCATTTTTGCATCACTATTCTCAGCCTTGATTGCTTCAGGGGCATCTAAGGGTTTTTCTAATTCCTCTTCAGGGTCTGATTCGGTACTTTCTTTCTTTAATGGCGGTGCATCCTCCACAGTTTCTATTTGATTTAGTTGAACTAGAGAGGCTTCTTTTACTTCTACTTCTTCTTGTTGAACTGGAGGGTCTTCTTTTACTTCTACTTCTTCTTGTTGAACTGGAGGGTCTTCTTTTACTTCTACTTCTTGTTGAACTGTAGGGTCTTCTTTTACTTCTACTTCTTGTTGAACTGGAGGGTCTTCTTTTACTTCTACTTCTTGTTGAACTGGAGGGTCTTCTTTTACTTCTACTTCTCGTTGAACTGGAGGGTATTCTTTTACTTCTACTTCTTCTTGCTGAACTGGAAGGGCTTCTTTTACTTCTGTTTCTTCTTGTTGAACTGGTAGGTCATCTTCTACTACCATATCATCTGTATATCCACTATGGATTGGAGGGGTTTCCACCTGCTCTTCCTCTTCAACCTCTTGTTCCTCTTCAAGTTGGGTATTCATCTCTTCACGTAGTGCTTCATCAAGGCGCCTCACCAATTCATCTTTCAAGCCTCTTAATGGAAGCCTCCTTCTCTTAAGTTCCTCCTTTAGTTCAGTGACTTTCCATTGGTCAATTGGCTTGTTGTTTAAAACAGGATATGGTGAAGGTGACATGTTTCCTGTTGATAAACACAATATAAACTGTTAAAGTCGCATAATCAATGGCAATTTTAAGAATTAAGATGCAGCCAGATTTTCAGTATTAAAAAAAAATGGAGAGACTTTTATGTGCTTATTTGCAAACAAGAGTTTAAATAGCAGTGAAACCACTAATCCTCCCAGTCTCCTTCCGATTCTCCCTTCTAAAACCCTAATCTTCCAATTTTCCTCTTGAATCCCTATCTTCGAGCTTATTCTCTCCTTTTATCCAAGATTGCACGATACTAAACGTGCAATTATACGATTTGGATGACCGGTCATAGAAGAAGAGATTGGACAAAAGAACAAACTGTAGAAACGACATTTAAGCGGAAAGAACTAAATTAGAAAAAAAGAAAAAGAAAACCTCAATTATTTTGATATTCTCTACAAGGAGAAATGTCGCGAAGAGACAGAAATTACCGTGAAGAGAGCTCAATTTTCGCCCGAGAGAGAACGCGAGCGCGACGGGGAGAACGAGAACGAGAACGAGAATGGGATTATTTTTCCTTCCCGATGGAAAGCTTCGGCCGAAAGGCTAGGGTTTCTGATTTAACTTGTGAATCGACATAGAATGACAAAATTAGCTCGTATCCCCTGTTGATACTGACATAGAACAGTCATACAGATGGGCCTAATCTGTCCGTACGATTTTTATTAAACGAAAAATAATTTTCACAAATTGAAACTTGGGTCCAATTTGGTCCGATCCAAGCCGTCCAATTTTCGTGATCTACTTTATAGTGAAGCGCTGATAGCAGCTGTAAATTGGATTGCACTGTGCGAATTTAGTTTGTTACCGGATCCGGGGTCGACATCAAAAATATCCAAGTACTCTGCATTAAGATCAATTGAAGGCAAAAACAATCTGATCAATCGAATTATAAGGTAATCGATCAATTTGACCGACTTGTACAGTCCAGATCAGAAATGACGCAGTTTAGATTTTGATTGATTCAAATTAACACGATAGAAATGTTATGCAGAAATAACGTGTCTTTTTTTTTTACTTCTTCACTCGGAACTTCAAATTATATCAACTTAAAAACGTGAGATATTTTATTTTCATTTATTTTAATCGTTGATTACTATTAAAAAACTCTCAGTTTCAATTTTTTTTATCATCCGAAGTGAAATATATTTTATCTTTTTACCATATTATGCTTAACTTTTTTTTGAGAAAGCAGACAAAATGCCCGTTGTTTTTTATTTTTTTGGGAAAATCAAACAACCATAATAGAGTTCATGCAGATATCATATGGAAAATAAAAAGTTCGATAAATCTAACGTAACAAAATAAAACCCAACCATAGACTCATTACAATAGCATTAACAAGAAAATTATATTCCTCAATAAAAAAAAATAAGTCCATCCTCCCGACAAATGCGCTCCAAATGACTTTGTTGCCCTGTTCATATATGAAAAGGATGTGAAATATTTAGCATAAAGTTATTAAAAAAAAGGATTAAAGTTGTGAAAAGATCAATCTATTGCAATCATTCCATCTCACCCAACATATAATTGCAATAACCAAAAGAGCAATACCCTATTTGAATTAGAAAATGAAGCAATTAAATAAACTAAAAAATCCTGCATAATCGAACAATTAAGGAACAAATGATTAACTGATTTCAATTCAGTACAAAATGGACAAGTAAGATCTCCTTCCCACCCTCTATGAAATAAGTTCTCTAGTTAAAAATTATGTTTTGTAAAACCAACCATAGAAAATATTTAACCTTCCCAGGTAAATATAAATCTAAAGTCTGAAGCATAGAAACATTGCAGCATCCAGGATGCATAAAGAATTCATACAAGGATTTAACAGAAAAGATCCCCTTAGCCTTCAAAGCCCATAGTGCAGTATCATTTCCCCCAAATAAATAGGAGATCTAAAAAATAGGAGATAAATCATGCAAAATAGATATCACCTGAGTTTTTTCTCCCCGCAATATCACCACTATTCCAAACTTGAGTCATAGTGACAGTGAGTGGATTTTTAGATTTTGCAAAAAGATATGGAAAACTCATGTAAAAGGGTAATTCCTCCATATCAAACATCAAACCAAAATTAAATAGTTGAGTCTTCCGCATTCAATCGTTTCATAGTAATCCTCATATAAGATATTATTATTGAAATGGATCTCCAAAAGGGTGATAACCTTCCCTGAAATTGTGAGTTATACTTGAGTTGTAAGACCTATTTTCAGATAAAATAACCCAAATCATAAGAATAACGTTGCCACCATTTAGATAATAATGCTAAATTCATATATCGTAAATTGAGAAACCCCATTATGCTTAACTTGTAATCTTACTATCACAAAAACTCATATAAATAATTTAAATAATGTCATTTACAATTCTATAAATTTATCTAAGCTAAATATATCAGATACAGTATAAATTAAGCATAAAAATCAACTATAATGCATTGAAAACACATCTTAAAAATTCCATTATTATTTTTAATCAATTTGCACATCATTTCTAACCTTAATATTTCAAAAACTCACACTTTGTCTTATGCTGTTTTTAAATTTTGTTGTACTTAATAATTCTTTAATTTTATTATTTTGTAAAATATATTTAAATTTAATAAGTTTCTTTGAGACATTTATGTAGGATCCTATGAAAGATTTAAGGAATACAAGTACTGATGATCAAGACTATTGAAGAAACTTCAATAGACATAGGATCATAATCATGTAAAAATATAATTCAAAATCTTACGTTTCTTTATAAGTTTGCAAGGAAAAAGATTGTTGTCGTAGTAAACCGTTATAACTGTTATCTAACCATTATAACATTTCATAATTCTACATTCAATATTTTCTAAGTTTTCTGAAAACAGAGACACTATAAAATTAACAAACCGTATCATTGTGTAACACTATATGTGAAGCGTTAGTGCTTCATAACTTTTAATGATTCAGTGAATTATTATAATGTCTCTGAAACGTAGAAGACCTTATCAGAGTCTGGTCAAACTAGTCAAATCATTGTCAACATTTCATCTTATCGTATAACGGTTCAATCTATATATTTCTGAATCGTTATAATGATACAAAAAAGTTCTGACAAGAGGTATTATTGTAATATCAATATTCAAGACCATGAAATGTTATAGCGGTTTCAAAATTATTATAATGATTTTCTGTGCAAGAATACCAACTGTTTTCTATTTGTGACCAATGACTGTCTTTATTGCTTTACATTTGATTGTGTCTAATTATAACTATCAAAAAGCAAAAACCTTATGTGCTTGGTCATATTTCTCTGTTTTTCATTTCAGAAAGATAAAATATGGTCAAAGCATGCTAGAGTGTGATCCAGTGATATACAAGGGGCTTGACTGTAGTAGTGTAAGAATTTTGCTTTCCTAAACTGATTATATAGTTTGTTATTATGGTTTTTTTGGTATTTTGGTTCTTTTCTGAGTTTTTACTTGATAATTTAGGCTAAATTATGTAAATTTGACCAACATAATCATTTTATATAGGGGTGAAGAATAGTAAACTTGGTTATTTTTTCATGTATGTTGAAAAATTATCTTCGTTTTTCTTGTATCCTGCTATGTAAGTACAATTCTCACAAGTGGTTCGTTACCATTGCATGGAGGTTTCTTTTTCTTTACTTCTTGTTTGGTTGCTGCAGGCTAAGCATATAGTGATTCCATATCTTCCAATGTTGGTCCCGTCAAAACCTTGGAACTGGTATGATCTATTATATATATATATATATATATATATATATATAGAGTGGAGATACCGTGAGCTTAAGCTCATTGAGGCCTTCCGTGAGCGCCTCCGTGAGTTTAACTCAAAAAATATATTAAATCATCTCGAAATTTTAATTTATCATTCTCATTAAATTCTTTATATAAAAATCTTGTGGGATGTAAAAATTTGGAGTGTTTTGAGTTTTTTAAGTCACCGTTTTTAATTTTTTAAAATGATGTTCAAGTATTGAATATATTATTATTATTTTTAGAGCTGATTTTCAAAAATTAAAAACTACAACTTAAAAAGCTCAAAACTCTCCAAATTTTTGCATCCCATGATATTTTCATATAAAGAATTTAATGAGAATGATAAATTAAAATTTCGAAATGATTTGATATGTTTTTTTAGTTAAGCTCACGGAAGGCCTCCGTGAGCTTAAGCTCACGGTATCTCCACTCTATATATATATATAGTATTGAAAGCTACATATTTCTCCTTTTGGTCATTTTTTCTATCTTACTTGAAATGGGTGTACATAACAATGAAGTGATCTATTCTAGAAACGAAAGGTGCAACAAGAGTTTTTTTTTAGGGAAAATTAGTCTCATGCCACCTCAAAACTTTAAATTTAGCAAAATGCCACTTTAAAACTTGAACTCACTCTAATGCCACCCTAAAATAAGTTTATTTAGTCTTTTGTCACACTTATATATTTTTTGTTCATTTTTAATTAAGTTTAGTGAAATATCACTGTATTTTTGGGATGTATTTTTTTAATTCCAAAAATACCCTCATTTATGTCTGATATATCTTTTCCTACTAATTCCGTCAGTTAAAATCGTTGATATCTCTGCAAAATGCGTAATTATTTTAGCAAATGTCAAACCAAATATTTTTTTATTTTATTCTACAATAGAGAAAACAGTCAACAAATAAATCATACTAAAATCTTCTATCCAAATGACCCATAAAGAAAATTATAAAAATGCATTTATATATGCTTACGAATAGAATTTTCGCTTTAAAAGTTCTGAATCATGATGCTCATAGTCTGAAATTTGCTTTCTGCATTACGCATTTTGCAGAGATATCAATGATTTTAACAGACGAAATTTGTAGGAAAAGATATATCAGACAGAAATGAGGGTATTTTGGAATTAAAAAAATACATCCCAAAAATACAGTGATATTTTACTGAACTTAATTAAAAATGAACAAAAAATATATAAGTGTGGCAAAAGACTAAATAAACTTATTTTAGGGTGGCATTAGAGGGAGTTAAAGTTTTAAAGTGGTATTTTTCTAAATTTAAAGTTTTGAAATGGCATGGGACTAATTTTCCCTTTTTTTTGATAGAGAAGACTAAGAAATTCGCACATTAAAAACTGAACATATTTTTAGAATAGTTTGTAAAATACATCCATGTGTTAGACAAGTACAATGCGAGCAAGAGGATCAAAGGATTAGTAAAATACATTGAATTTTGCTCCACAAAAGCATCTTGGTTTATTTTGATGTTATTTCTGATGCAATTATGCACAATACAAAAATGATGATCAAAATAAGATATAGTTAACATTTTAATGTAACCTAAATAATTCAACTATTTTTATTTCTGATTGAGGTTTTATGGGATTATGATGTGGTTTATTTTCATTTTGCAAGATCTCAATAGGATGAGTTTTAAGTTTGACATATATGGTATGATTGTTGAAAAAGTTGCATTAGTATTGAAGACTTAGATAATTTGTGTTAAGATTAGCTGAACTTGTGATATTTCAGTATTAGGAGAGAATATGTTATTTTCTTTTTTGACAACTATTGTTTCAATAGTATTATTATCCCAGTGCATTGAGATAAATTTAATGCAATTTATAATTTAATTTTAATATTTAATGTTAATTAAAATAAAAATGATTGAACAATGTAATAATGTGAAATGAATCTAAATTGTCAAAAATTAGTAAATATGTTGTTAATTACAACATCAGGAGTCATAAAGAGTATTTAATGAATGAGAAATTACTTTTATGCCACTAGAATGTAGTCCAGACCAAATAAAAGTAGCAAAAGCAAACAATCTTGTTGTATCTCAATAAATGTAGTGTTGCTAGCTTGCAACACCAATCATTTATCTTCACCCACATCATAAATTGCTCTTGCTACAACACCTTTCTTTCAACTTCTAGCTGATTTTTCTAAGTCTTGAGTGCTTGTTGTTATTCTTTATTTTGGTTAGTTTATTTTTAGTCTTCTTTGTACATGTCTTGTGAAAAAGCTAATGTTTTTAATTGTAAATTTTTTTGGTCAATAAAGTGGCGTTCAGTTTGTGGGACGAGATCCGGAGACGTATGTTTCATAATTGAACTCCATTATCATATTGTGTCTTCTATAAAATTCTGCACTTACATCTTTTGTACTTCATATTTCATATTTCTCTACAAGTTGTATATTTTATTGAAAGGTATAGTAGATTATTTTACATCAATTGATATTTGATTGAATTTTCATAGCATATCTTTATTTGTATCTAGTATTAGACTTAATTTGTGGATTCTCTCTTGATCTTTCTTAAGCCAATTCTTGTATGAATTTTTAATAAGCTTGGTTGTCACTAAATCGGTCTCTCTCTAGAATAGTGTGAACTTATGATTTCGGTAAATTCCACCACAAATTACCTTAGTATATCAAATTTGTATGAGTTAAATAAATTATATATGATGAAAATTAAGCAATATTTATTATGATGCATTTAAAATTATGATTCTATTCACACTTTTATCAAATTATGTCTAATTTTTAGTCATAATGTATCACCAACACTACAATAAATAGCAACAACAAAGTCTTTAATCTCAAATAAATTAGAGTAAACTAGAAATGAAACCCAATCCAAAATCATAGAGGTTAGAGATCTTAAATATAAAAAAATCAATGATGATAATAATGATGATGAGAATAATGACAATAATAATGATGATGATGATATCATAGTATGATAAAAATATACTAATAATAGTAATAATAATAACTAATAATAATACTAGTTGTAGAGTAAAACTAGGGTGTTCCTAAGAGTATGGAACCTCTCCGTGCTCTTTAACCAAAAAATATATTTAATTGTCTTCAAATTTATATTTCTCTCTCACAATAAATTCTTTCTATCAAAATCTTATGATATATAAAAATTTATTATTTTTTGAGTTTCATAAATATATTTTTTATATTTTTAAAATAAAACTAAAATAATAAAATAATTAGTATTTACATATGAAAATAAGTCACTTTAAAAAAATCCAAAATAGGTACTTAAGAAACTCTAAAAATAGAATTTTTATATCCCATAATATTTTGATATAAAAATTTACATATACATTTTTGAGTTAAGAGTACGAAGAGACTCCGTACTCCTAGTAGTATATATTAATTTTACTAGTATTAATAGTAGTAATGTAATAATATTGATAATAATAAAGACATCCATAATAATAAGAATAATAATAATCTTAATAATAATAGTCAAAGTAAATCTATGTTACTTCTAACTTCTAAAATTCTAAAATCTAAATTTTAAACTCTTATATCATGATTAGTCTAATATATAAATTGTCATCTTTCAGCACTTTTATCTAAAATAAACTCTTTAGATATCACTAAAACTCTAATAATTATTTAAATTTTATGAAATTTGACAACATATTTTTATAAGTCGTTTCCAAATTTCCAGAACACTTGTCAGTCCTAAAAACTTGGGCCAAATTTACTCCGTAGACAAAGCAATCTTTGAAGTGAAACATGAAAGGAAGGAACTCAAGCATGAATTTTATCAGAAGCATCCGATAAAACGAAATTGTACTCAAAGCGTTGGATTTTTTTTTGGCCCAATAAAACAAAACAACTTATCTTTATAAATTTTTAAGAGCAATAAAAAAGGAGTCGCAGATAGAGTCCATTTTTTTATCGTCCATCGTTCATCCTTTATATTTAAATGAATCGCTCAAAAAATTATCATATGAGTGAGCCTAAGCCTTTACGGAATGATTAACAACAGAGTTATTTCAATTAATAATTAAGTACATATATTTAATGATATAAATATTTAGGTACGTAACACATAAATAAAATTATTATGTGAGATTTACTAGATGCACATGATTTTGCGTATATAGTACACATCAATCATACATAAATGAGGAGAAAGATATATGACTATCAAGGTAACACCTAAGTTAATGCAGGTAACAATGAACGATTTATTATTAATATTTAAAATTAATTAATTAATAAATAAATAACATTTACGATGCATTTCTATTAAATCCGCTTGACAGTTTTGCTATATGTCATGTAAATATTTATTTATATATTAATTACATTTAGTGTAATCATGAATTAATATGATTTATTTGTTAACTGATGTTAATATTTCACTTTCTTCATTTGGTCAGAGAACACATGTAACAGTGTATGAGGAAAAAGTATTTTAATATAAAGGTGGACGGGATGAATAGTTTTAAGAGATACATCACGTTTTCCAAAAAAAAAAACTGTGTTTCCCAGAAAAAGAAAAGAAAATGGAATGCAACGATCATGTGTTCGCTCTTCTTTTTTTTTTTCTTTTTTTTTCCTGGATGTGTCTAAGTGAAGAAAATTTTGCTGTTGTTACGATGGATTATGTTATGTAATATGGGTAAATAAATGGCTAGAAATGTTTAATAGAAATCTTCATAAATGCACTAGTTTCAGTATTATTTTTTTTCCTCAAATTATCTTTTTAATTAAAGACCATGATGGGCCTGCAAGAACAATTTGACCATCTTATTATTTGGGTTATCTACTAAATTTTCTAACTAATTAAACTTTAATTGTGAAGATGAAAATCTGATCAGACACTTCAATCTAAAATCTAAATGACGCTTACTGAACTTTTAGATTTTAAATGACGAAGATATTTGCATCTTATACTTGTCGCTCGTTTATAAGATAATAGTGACAGAAAGTGGTGATTGCTCACCATGCAATATGCAATGCGTTGCTAATTGGCACGTCCCTTTCCCTTTGAAAAAAAGTGGCCAAAGGCCAAAAACCAGACTTCACCAGGATCCAATTCTGTATATAGTGGTCGCAGCAGTGCATGATTTTCAATATATAGCAGTTAAATTAATTGATTTTTTGAAGACCTAAATATATCAGTTTAATACGGTCGTTGTAGTTCATGGCTAATTAATATTGTTAAGAGAATTGCTTACTTACTACTGAACTCAGAATTTGGGTGTATGAATTTTGATGTCATGAATAATTAACATCGTTTTATCCTCATCCGTGAACTCAAATAAAATTAAGAAATTGTATGAATTTTTGGTGCATTAATAAGAATAGACACGATATAAATTTAATTTCCATGCACACTTTCCCCGTCATGAAGCCTTAAACGATTTGAAAATTATAAAATACTAGGTTGTAACTTGGACTTCGTCCCAACAATATAGTCCTTAAATAAATAATTAATAACCTAAAATTTAAAATATATTTAATTAAATTTCACATTGAAGAAATTTGGACACAAAGTTTTTAAATGCTAAATAATAATAATTATTATAATAAATAATATAATTAGATACATATTAATTTATAAATGATCATATAAAAAAGTTAGATCATTTTAAGAGTTAAGTTTCATCTTAAATATTATTTTAAATGATGATAGAGAAACTATTTTATATAAACCTTTAAATTGAAGAAGATGAAAAGTTTAAACAAAATCAATAGTGAAAAAAGTGATGATATAGCATGTATGAAAAGTTTAAAATTTTAATTCTCTTTATGTATTAAAAATTACCGCCACTCATGAATGAAAAATGGATCCCCTAAAAAACTAGAACGCATGAGTCCACTTATAAAACAGTGGGAAAATAGGGACAAGACCGAGCACTATATCAAAATGATTTTTTAGGGCAATATATGTTATATGCATCTCCTTTAATTCCAAAAAAAAAAAAAGTTGAAGCCGGTGGAGCAGTTTTCGCAGAAAATAAATTTCTACTGCTTTTTAAGTCATGTGCAAAATATTTTATGTAATTTTGTTTGGCGTGCTTGACATGAATCTCCACTACAAAAAAATAATGGAAAGGATGCTACGTACCCACCTTCACTTAGCAAGTTAGCATGAATGGGCAATATAGTAACAAGATATATTCCCTTTCGGAAAGGTATCTTATCTTTTATATAAGAGATTTGTAGCTAGACCCACACCCACTTCAAGCTTAGTTTAGATTAATGAAACCGAAAACAGTACATCGATCGAAAAGATTATTTTCTAATTTGTAATCATATAGGTATTCGTTGTACAAGTTAGTCAAATCTTTGACTCTATGGGTGTAATGTAATTATTATTTTTAAATAGATGTCCTGTTATATTCAACTATTTCTTCTATTTTTTTTAGGATAATTAACATGCATCAAGTTAAAAATTCTCTCGTTTTTCCGATCCTAGGAGCACACTGTTGACTGAAAACTGGGTTTCGCTCAAGAGTTTTATTTTATTTGTGTACAAATAGTTTACTTGAGTCTTACGCCGTATTTGGTTTGTTATAGGAGGTGAAGAAAAGAATACAAAGAAAAAAAAAGAATACTGTGTAGGCGATCGAAAGGTACAAAAATGAATGGTGTTATTATTTTTTATTCTTTAGTTTGAAGGTTCTGTTTTTCTTTGCTCCTCAATTTCAGAGTATATAAGCTTCAGAAAGTTGAAGGAAATAATTAATAAAAAAACAATCTCCATAAACCTTTCTATTAAATATCCAATGAAATAAAATCATTATAGAAGGGGTATACCACCATATACCTCGTACCTCCCAAAATTTTAACTAGTCATAATTAGCTCACAAGAGTTATAATTGGATTAACACATCCAAATTTTGTTAATAAATGACAAGAAAAACCTTACATTTGTTAGCACTTATTATAGTTAATTATTTTGGACATATTTTTTTTTCTAAATTTGGAAAATATTTTTTTCTTTAGTTTTACATTAACGCACAAATAAATTGTACAAAAATTTATTTATTTTGCCATTTTATTTTTTAAAATAAGAACCATAAAATTGTTACTGATAAAATTATGTATGTATATGGATATTTTGATTATTTATCGCTATAAAATAATTTAATTTAACAGTTGGGCAGCTGATTGTCGTGAATTGAAAGTTTGTGCTATTAAGTTTTGGATCCATGACTTCATCTCTGTCGTTTTCTTATAGGTATAATCATCTCTTCTTTTTTTTTTTTTTTGAAGAAAATTAGTTTCTTATGGATCTCTAATGTTAAAAAAGGAACCATCCCTTCATTTCTGTTTATTCCATCTAATGTTAAAATATTAAAATTTTGTGTGACACGTCTCAACTCCCAAGAGAGCCATGAATTACGCAACTTGTGGTCCAATAAATTCCAATGACTTAATTAAAAGAAAACAATTATGAAAAGTTCAAACTATTTCCTTGAGTGCCACAGTTGTTGTTTTCAAGTTTGGTATGGTGTCAATTCTTACATCCAACAACACTACTATAATTAAGTCTAATAGGGGTGGGGGACATATAGATGAAACCATATACAATTAATGCCCTAAATCTGATAATTACGAATATGATATGCAACCATTTGGCATTTGCTTGACATATTGACGTGCATGCATGCTTCTAGCAGATTTAATTGGTATACATGTGTTGTATATCATTGTACAGAACAGACCTAAATTTGTACTCTGATTGATCGCATGTTATGTAAATTAGTATACATTTTGTTAACCATATACTATTATAGCAAAATTGCATATCACAAAAATATAATTTTTCCTATAATCTGTTTGCAATTTTGCATTGATATGTTGTTTTAATGTGTGACAAGGGATCACTTGACAATGTAATTGTCCACGATTAATGTTTCAAAATTAGAATTATATATGTAGATATAACAGACAATTACCTTCCACAGCTAAATTGACATCCAAATTTTTTGGAAAATAAACATCATTTATTTTCTTCCACTTGTGCATCTTTTTAATATTTTCTATAAGACATTATATTCTGACATAATTACAACCAGAAACTGAATCTAGAATACACACAGAACGAATTGAATATGTACGCAGTACGTAAGCTTCTGCCCGTACATTTAATATTCGATTTTTTTAAAAGTAGCTGGCAGTATACCTACAATAGTACAATGTAAATTTAATATTCGATTTTAAATATGATTTTTCACAAAATTCAAATTTTTTTTAAAAAAAAAAGATCGGAAACAGTGTTAGGGCGAAAATATCATAATTGCATAAACTATGTTCTCCTCTTCACAATTGTCGAATTCTACTACTAAAAATAATAAAATTAATTAATAAAACGAAAACTGATCAGTGATCATGCATGCATTTTAATATTATACAGATATATAGCTCAGTAATATGCATGGAGCGGCATTATTGAATATTGATCAATCTGCAAACCAATCAATGAATCAATCAATCGGCGGTAAGAACGAAAGCAGTATTATACTCGTTTAGAGTATGGCGCCTGGAATCTTTAGATTTCAAAAATTGAATCGGGCACACAAACACACACAAATAGTATTATACTCGTTTAGAGTTGGCAAAATTTTATCCGTTTTAATTTGAATTCAATCTGATTTGATTTTTTAAAAATATTAAACTAATTCGATTTAATTTAAACCCGACCTAATCTACTTAATCGGAAATCAAATAACATAAAATCCAATCGAGATTAATCTAAAATAAAAAAAAATCAACACATAAATTAACCCGATCAGATTTCTTTCAAAAAGTCAAAATGAGATGTCTGAATCCGAATCCAATACAATATGCTAGATTTCCACGTCTATAGTTGTTTTGTCCTGAGGTCCCAATATTAAATTTGAAGGTATTTTCCTTAATATGCATGTACAAATGAGATATTTTTTGTTTTTATCATCGTTTTTTTTTACAAAAGCATAAAGGCATTCTGAATTTCATTTCTTTTATTATTATTGTGCTATTATTTTTATTATCATCATCATCATTGATATCATAATTATTCATATTTTAATTACTCTGATTAATAACCGTCAAATAATATTTTTGCTCATTCGAATAGTTAAGAATATCATCATTCTATTATTCTTCTATAAATACACTATTTTATTACTCTTCCAAACCTATTCCTTGATTTGAATCCTAAAGAAAACTAGAAGATAACTAATAAAATTAGAAGATATCTTTTTACGATTCTGCTTTTGCTTGAGCTTCAACTGCTGAATTTACAACAGTTCAAGTAAACAAAAAAAAAAACAATTACGGATCATTTTCTCATGAGTTTCGTTAGTCGCTCGGAAATCGTTAGACGTGTATTCGTCCTGACAGTTCCCATAAAGCTGATTTTTCAGCTCCCACTGGGTTAAAGAAAATTTTCATAAAGAGAAATATTTCAGGTCCTAAGCAGAATTTTGATATGAACTCACTTAAAAAATCCAAAACAGTTTTCCATTTTGTTAATCACAAATTAATCAAAAAGTCATTTCCGTCAAAAATTCTGAAAAAAAATAAGTACTTCAAATTAAAACCTGTATAAGAAGGAAAATGTAGAAATAATTACGTGATTCTATAGATTATCAGATGAATTATGAGCCAAATTTTAATTAAGGGAGTTAAACGGCCTCTTTTCATAAAACCATATTCATTTAAAATTATTTTGATATTAGAAATCTTAATTTCATGTGAGTCGGTTTCAGATACTTTCATATCAGTTTATCAATGTATGAATATGCATGCTAATTAACCCCCCAGTGTTCTTTGATAAACAGCATAATAAGTTTTCATTTATATGTTCAGAAAATATCTATTATGTGGTAGTCGCAGGTTTGAGATAAATTTAACAATTTTAATCCTCATTTTTATTAAAAAAACGCAATTAGTTTGATATAAAGATTACTATATTTAAACTCCAAATTACTCAACTCATGGCTCCTCTTTCTCATTGGTCTACTCCAGCTTGCAAATTGTCAATTCTTTTTAATCAGAAATATCACCTCTTTAATTGTCGCTAGTTAGGATTGCTTTGGTTTGCGGGGAGTCAAAGAAGGATATTGCTTCATGTGGGTCCTGTGACTCCTGTCAGACAATTGGATACATATATATTCAATGTCTAAAAAGATACAAAATGTTTATCTGTTTCATGACGTGCAATCAATAAGAGACCAGACTTTGTATTTTACAGCACTTCAATATGGGATGAGTATTGACCGCTTCGTAAATTTAAATACAAGTCAAAAGAGTGAATAAATACCGTTTTTTTAGTGTCAGGTTTAAAAAAAAACGACATTAAATATGTTAATATAAGATTTTAAAAATCCAATAATTGATGATCTACTTTTATTGTCGGATTTTTATAAAAAAACTAACATTAATTTTTTTTGATATAATAGTATCGGTTTTTTATAAAAAATAAACAGTAAAAGTTCGAATTTAGTATCGGATTTTACAAAAAAAAATTGACATAATGTGTCAGAAAATTTTAGTGTAATTTTTGTAAAAAAAATTGATACTAAAAGTGTGAAAAATTAGCATCTGGTTTGATTATAGAAGTATTAGTGATCGGATTTTAAAAATCTAAAACTAATTATTAGAAAATTTTAGAGCTGCTTTTTTTTATAAATATTCAATATTAAGTGTGAAATTTTAGTGGTCTGTTTTGATTATAGAAGTATTAGTGTTGTTTTTTTGTCTATCTTTTTCTCGTCGTTTCTGTTTGAAATTTGAGATTTTAATCAATGTCAGATTTTTATAAAAAAATGTCACCAATTATATTTTTTAACTCTGATCATGTAATTTAAAATTATGTTATTTGAATATATATTATGATATTTAAACTTTTTCTTGAACTGATTAGAAACTAATAAATTATTGTAACCAATAATTCATCCTATTTCATAATTGGTAGAACTTTCATCATAAAATAATTTCATTTTAACCTCTGATTGTTGTGTTCTTCATCTTATTGGATCAACCATCATGTCAACTCCAAATTTGATGAAAATTTACCAACATAATTATTTTACAAAAAAAAAATCTTAATGTTACATACAACAACAATAACAAATCCTTTAATCCCAAATGAATTGGGGTATGCTAGAAATGAAATTCAATCTGAAAGCATAAGATCAAAGATCTCAAATATATTATAATAATAATGATGATGATGAAATAAATAAATAAAAATAAAAATGAGAATGATAATGATAATGATGATGATGATGATGATAATATGACGATAATAATGATGATGATGCAAATAATATGCCAATAATAATAGTAAAATCTTAATGTTGCATATGATAGATTTTTAAAATACATGAATTTCTTTATTATTTCACAAATAATATCATTTCATGTTACTTATCCGTAAAACTCATATTAAAGTTAAGTTACATCTCTTCATTGATTTTAATTATTTATGTGTGTTCCAACTAGGGGTGTCAATTATTGATCCGACCCGACATGACCCGAAAATAAATGGGTCGGATATGAGTTTAATTTTTTTGACCCGAATTAGATCGGATTCGGGTCAACCCGACCCGACCCGACCTGATTAATTATGCTTTTTGAAGTAATTTAGTGATTTAGTACTAATTAAATCTTAAATATATACTAATTATACACTAATTAAGATTAATTATAAATTAATTAATATTTTTTTGCTTAAAATTATATAAAAATAATTAATTATTTTATACAGATTGGGTTGGGTTTTTGACTTAAATTTAATCGGGTCGGGTGAAAAATAATAATAAAATAATTTGACCCGATCCGAACCCGACCCATTGACACCCCTAGTTCCAACCGTATCAATGCATTTAAGTTTACTAAAATATCATTTCTACAAATTTTTACTTATTTTTAACATTATATGATCACTCAATCAAACCCCATATATATTTACCATCCAATAAAGAAAATCTATTGATTGATGATAGCTTGATAACTAATTAATTGAACCCAAAATTTACAAAATAGATCAAATATATTGGCAATTAAAAATTCCTGAATGAATATTACTAACAAATTTTATAAGAAATTTGCACACTGAAATTAATTAGTGTCGAATTTTTAATAAATTCGACACTAAAAGTTTTAACCAATAGAAATTTAGAAACGAGATACTTACAGATTATAAACTTTTATCACATTCATCGTCAATTCTATACTTTATCTAATGCTCTTGATCAAAACAAACCTTTCAATATATATTCTTCTCTCATTCTACTTCTTATTCTCATTCTATCCATTTTAAACTAACATTAAGAACAATTCAATAAATAAATAAGAAATATAGAAAAAGTGGAGACATGATCAAAAGGGGAAATTAAAATCCAGACACCTCACATTCAAATGATCATAATTTTTGATAGAAAACTTAGATAAATATTGTTTTGATAATTTTCAAAGCCAAAAAACCTCATCAAAAGTATAAAAAAAATGCGTTTGAAGTTTTGAGAATTTTATTTTTATTTTTTTGATATGTGGTTAGAAAATATATATTCTAGTATATATTCATCATATATAATTGTGTTTAATAGTATTATGATGTATTTTTTTTGGATTAGTTACTTTTAGTTCTTTTCTTTTTTTCTTGTGATCATCGAACTATATATTATAATTGAATACACAATATCATATTAACAATATCATTATTTTAACTGTATAATTCATTCATTTTAAAAAATATATATATTTAGCAAATAGTGCTAGATTTTTTTTATTAAAAATCAGACACTAATTATAACATTTAGTAACAATTCTTATTAAAAATTCAGAACTAGTTAAAATAATTAGTATTATATTTTGAAAATCAGACACTAATTAGAAACATCTAGTGTAATTTTTAATAAAAAAATTGACACTAATTATTTTAATTAATGTCAATTTTTTTCGTTACATTAGTATTATAATTAGTGTCGGAGGCTTTAGTATCCGATCAAAAATTGACGCTAAAAATCTCAAAATCCGATACTAATTGACCCTTTTGGACTTTAATTTAGGTCATATATATGTGATTAGAATATAAGTCAGAAATAAAGTCCTTGCATCTATAGTTAGTGGAAGAATAAAAAGAAAGAAATTGATAGTATGATTTCTAAAATTAAAGAGCCTCTCTAAGTTTCGTAAATTATTTTTTATCGAAACTGTCATTCATAATGATGACGGTGATGATAATTATTAATATAAATATTCTAAAAAATAATAAATATTATTATAATAATGTAATTTTTAATAATAATGTCATCATATAATTATTTTAATATTATACTGTATTATTATTAGCTCGTGATTATTTATTAACTTGTATTGTGAAGATAATATCTATTTTATTAGCATCATTTTGAATTGTTATAATAATAATAATAATAATAATAATAATAATAATAATAATAATAATACTTAAGAGAACATTAATTTTATTATAATAATGACAATACATAATACAACAACAAACAAACAACAACAACAACAACAACAACAGAAACAAACACCGTCATCATCATGATCTTGTTGTTATTAATGTGATTATAATAATTATTGTGATTAATATTAATATTATTTATATTTTAATTATATATCCTGTTCTTATGCTTTCATTTACTCAACATAATAAGAATATTTTTAATCATAACTTAACATAAGGAGTTACATCTCCTTAATTAACATTATATTTCAATCGAATAAGAATAATTTATGGGATAAGTATTAATCATTTCGTAAATTTAAAGGACAATATAGTGACCATTCTATTTATGACGTAAAACAAATAGTCTGAATTATGCGGATGGTTACTGCACGACGTACACTAATCTACAAAATATAGACCGAGAAACGATAGGTTGTGGCTTGGCACATTCAAAGACTAATTTGTTTTGAATAAGAATTCTGAATCAGTACTGATATGGTTCTCCAAGCGTGATATTTCTGTTTGGGGGACATTAATTAGTCGCAAAATATTAAATTAAATCTAAATTAACCTACCAAAATAAAAAGAAGAAGAAAGAAGAAGAAGAGGGTCATCCTGCGGATTCGCTGCACTTTTTGAATTTTGAAGATATGTAGGTGTACAAGTTTAGCTCCTTTTTTTTGTTTTTGTTTTTGTTTTTTCAAATCTTTGTTTGATGATAATTGAAAGCATGGGTCAGGGAGACTTAAATTATTTTCAAATTCAAACCCGATCCGACCTATCATCGATCTCACCCGCACGTTAGTATCCCAATTTAACAAGGCATCAGAAAGTGCTTTTTTATTTATAGCTGTTTAAGGAAAGATATTATAAAATTAGAATTTTAGCCTGTAAGGAAGATAAGTGTGAAACCCAACATATGCCACTGAAGTCAATTGAGAGCGATGACTACTTAAAAAAAATGGTGCAGCCTACAAACCCCTTTTTAATCAGTATACCGTTGAAGATTACTTGCTCCTTCCTTTCCACTAATTAGTTTAAATTTTACGCAACTTGCACAAATTTTCCATGCAATCATTCAACAACAGCGCTCACAAAGAGACAAAGAAAACGAAAAATTAAATAAAAATGGAGAAAGATAATTACTTGAAAGGCCTATAAAAGGGGAGACGAGATGATCAATTGTCCACAAAACCCTTTCATGGCATTAATGATTTGGTGACTTGAATGCATCTTCAGATTTTGAGCTTCTGCTTGGGCATATTTTCCGGTTTACTCATCTCGTTTGTTGGCTTATTACCTAACACACTCACCAATCATATATAAACAAACAACGTATATATCTCATATCTGATTAATTAACCCCTTTGTAATATAACAACTAATTAACCTCTCTCTCTCTCTCTCCCTGTCGCATCAGTTGCTGGTTGCATCTTTTTTTTCTTATATAGGCCCATCCATCTAAAAAAAGATCTGCGGTCCTATTCTATCAAGTTCTCTTAATCAAATTTCCAACCACCAACCATATTAATAGATCTCCTATATTTTCAACTTCTGTTCTCTTACCAGAGGGAAATTTAGATATCTGTTGTAGACCATGGGACTAGCAGGAACCTTCGAATATTTATCAGAAAAGCTTGGAGGGGGCCATGGACACAAAAAGAAGATGAAGAAACAGCTTCAGACGGTTGAATTGAAGATCAGGATGGATTGCGAAGGATGTGAGCTCAAGGTCAAGAAAGCTCTCTCTTCTCTCAAAGGTTCCTTCTCTTTTGCCATAGAATTTTAGTATAAAATGTCTCTCTAGTATATCCTTAATTACATCTATCAATTATCTCTTATTTATTCAATATTCTGTTGTACCTATAATTAGTAGCACATGCATTGGCACTCACAACTATATATTTCATTAAGGAGCAAAATTTCCAAAATGTTTCTTTGGGAGACCTCTTCATATTTACTACTACAATGAAGGGTTTAAACACATCGGTGATTCAATTTTGATGGCCCTTGTTTTTTCAAGATTCTAATGCTCAAATTGCCTGAATCTTTGGTTTACCAGCTGATGAAATAGAAAAATCATACCCAAACTAACAGCAGTTCACTTATCCAGGGGTTCAATCAGTACAAATAAACTTGAAGCAACAAAAAGTCACAGTTGTCGGCTTTGTAGAGCCGAACAAAGTCTTGAAAAAGGCTCAAGCCACAGGTAAGAAGGCAGAGATATGGCCATACGTGCCATATCATTTGGTTAGCGAACCATATGTGGCAGGAACCTATGACAAGAAGGCCCCAGCTGGTTATGTGAGAAAAACTGAGAATGTTACTGTTTCAAGCCAAGCTAGTAAGCAAGAAGATCAGTACACAGATATGTTCAATGATGAAAATCCTAATGCTTGCTCTGTTATGTGAAAAAAAAACAAGAATAGTTCATTGCTTAGATATTTGGTTATTGTTTTGTGATATACGTACGGTTTTGAAAGGAGCTTATTTCTTTGCTGTCCCATTCTGATGGACTGTGTGAAAAGGAATAGGAATGTGTTGGTTCCATCCATGGTTTTTGCTTTTAAAAGAAAGAGAATGTTTTCTTTCTTGTGTGCATCTTTGTATATCGGATTTTCTGTAATATAAGTATGTAATATGAGAAAGTTCTGTTTCTTGATCTTTGGTTATATTCGTATTATATACAGTAAATAATTATTTTATTTTTTCTTGAAGATGAATTTCAGATGCATAACAAAAAATATCTTGCGCAATTGATCTCATACTCAGAAAATATCTTTTCTATTGTGTAAAAAATAATAATAATACAAAAAAATAAAAAAAAAACGAGCCATCTCCAGTTTTCAATGAACCACTTTGGTTATGCTAGAGGTGGCAATCAGGTGAGTCGGGTTGGATAAATTTGACTAAAAAATTATCGGGTCACGGGTCGGATTTGGGTAAATCTGATTCGGGTCAGGTCGGATTTTGGGTCGAACATTATTAGTTTTTTTAGATTTCAGGTCATTTCGGGTCGGGCAGGGTTGAGTTTCGGGTTCTTAGTAGCTCAGGCCATCTCGTGTTTCAGGTCATTCGTGTCCGGGTCGGGTCGGGTTTCAGTTCATCTGATATCAAGTAGTCTCAGGTTATTTTGAGTCAAGCCGGGCCAGGTCGGATTCTTTTTTGTGATATTTTATTTCGGGTCATATTGGATTTCGAGTCGTCAGATTTTAATATTTTTTCAAAAAAATATTTTAGACAATGTTAGGTCTAGATTATCAATTATGTTATAATCAATTTGACTTTTCAAATAATAAAGATATGATTAATTATTTTGGGTCTAACAAACTGAAGACATGTTACTTATAATAATTCTGATTAATAAACATTATTTTTTATGATAATTTTAATTTATGACATATAAATTTTGATTAATAGATATTATTATTATGATTCGAAATGTAATTTTTTTATTCGATATAAATTTTGAATATATATATGCATGTAGGTAATTTCTTAATTAAAATTATCAAAATTATACATGTAATTATTTGTACATTCTATATTGATAAAAATATTTATTAATTTGTGTTAAAATAAACTGACAGTCCATCGTTGTTTATGAAACTCATGCTTAACCCAGTCCTCTTCTAAACCCGTGCTTAACCCGACCTCCTCTAAATCTGTGCTTAACCCGACCTCCATCAAAATAAACTAGCAGTCAAGTACAAGTTGAATTTATAAAGAGAAGTTTAATATTTATATGATATAATTTTAAAATAATTAGATACATATATGCAACACGTGTCAGGTCGAGTCGAGATTCGAGTTGTCTAATCTCGGGTCATCTCGGATTTTGGGTCGTTCGAGTTCGGATCGGGTTGGATTTTGAGTCATTTGATCTCGAATTTTAGAGTTATTCGGGTTCGAATCGGGTTGGATTTTAGATTGTCTGATATCGGGTCATCTCGGGTTTTAAAATTGTTTGGGTTCGGATCGGGTCAGATTTTGAGTTCTCTGATCTCAGATCATCCCGATTTTGAGTTGTTCGGGTTCAGATCAGGTCAGATTCGGTTTAGTTTGATTTTCTAAATAAATCAGGTCGGATCGAATTCAAATCCGACGGATCGGACAATTTCTCGAATCGGATCAGAGTTTTGCCACCTCTAGGTTATGCCCAAATTGCTCAACCATATCCTTGTCGCTTAATGAGCTCAACCCAAAATTTAAATTCAAAAGAAAATCCAAATGAACGTATTGACTTATTAGTTATTAACTATAGCTTAGATTTCATTTATGCAGAACACATTAAGAGACGGTACAACACATCTTCCAACAATGTTTTTACATGATCCATCTCAGAGACTATGAAGACAACGATGATAATTCAGCCCTCCCATCGTTACACTTCAGGAAACTCGATGGACATATAACTAGATCGTGAGAGACCATCCAATCGAAGAGGACAGAGGCCACGACAATATACGTCATTTGAAGAGAAAGATGTAGATGTATATTTGCCCAAAAGTCTCAGGATATAATTCAAACAACAAGAGAGATTCATTCAGAGCTCAAGACATGGTTCTAACAAATAATACATCGCAGAGTGAGAGACACGGAGATGTATTGCGCTTCAAGCAGTCAACCAGGGTCGTATCGAATACCTGCTAGCGTCGACTCTGTTGGATACTGCTGGTAGATGAAAAGAAGAGACTAGATGCTGGTCGGACCTTGTTTCCTGTTATGGAACCAGCTGAGGTAGTACCACCTTTGTTTAGAGTTGTTCTGCTATGCTCCTGCGGCTAATCAGAACTGCATTGAATTTTGCTACTACCAATTGGTTACGGCTCAACTTGGGTACACATCGGGTTTCTACTGCACTCCTGGATAAGGCTGAAGTGATATTCAACGACCAACTGGGGCTGTTCTAGATTCTCTGGTACCGATATTGTAGGTACATAACAAATTACAAGTGCCCAATAGCAAGAATCTGAAAACATAGCTGGCTGGCGGATGTTCATAGTCAGTCGATTCTAGCACTTTCAACATCATGGTTGCTTGTTCCTTTCAACATTTTGTTAATGGTTATTAATCCTTTTGTTCTTTTTGTTTCTTTTTGTTTCATTTTGTTTCATTTATGTACATTGATCACAATTTGATCCCATTTAATGAAAATTTGAGGGCTAGACCCTCATCTTTTTCTCAAAAAAAAAATATAGCTTGATTTCATAGGTAAATACAGGTACGACAGCAAACACAAACAAATTGTACAAACAAATTGTAATTAGACCGTCAGTCTCCATTAAAACAAATTTAGTAGAGCTCATTATCAAAGACCCAAGGTTCATGAACGAAAAGCTCACGACCATTCATTTGCACTGCTCCAGTGGCTATATCTTGTGCACGTTTACGGTCTTTCTCAGCTTTTCTAGCAGCTACCTCCTCATCCTAATTGTTTTTTCTCAAGAGAGTAGAGAAAAGAATTAATAATTGTCAAAAAAACCATGAAATGATACAAACACATCCTATAAGAACTAATTGACAATAGGGCATGAGTATAGGAAGCATCACTTCATGGTGTTTTCTTTACCAAACTGCACCTGATACCTATTGCACTAACAAAAAAATCTAGGATTTGTACATTGGGAACTAAATACCCTTTTTGGTTTTTTTTTCCCAACAAAGGGCATTTAGGTACACAAATGACTCACACAAATATCTTATTAGCTGCTTCATACAAATTCAGAACTTCAATAGCCAAAAACATAGCCTTTTTAATACCAATTTCTTCAAAATAGTAAGAAACTAGGTATAGAATAGTCACATATTTAACAGAAGGAAATTTTGTTAAATAATTATCTCAAAAAAATATTGGTGAGAATAGAAGATACAAGATATGTTTGATGTTTCTACAAGTCCGATAAAACATTTTGTTTTATCCACAAAATTCTGAACAAAATAGGTTAGTTTATTATTACAAAAAAAACAAAAAATTACAACCACCATTTAATAACCCCTCGTAGGATTACATGGATTAATCTCAGCACTGTACATAAGGTGCAGGTATCAGTTGGTAACATTTATTTCTATTTCATTCTTCTAACTAGGTACAATTCATAGAAACTGAGGTACTACAGATACTGCATATGTAACCGCCTTTGATAGTACTTTGTGAAGTAATGAAATCCAAATTACATTAATAACAACTTGAAACAACATGAAACACAAATGGACTGATCTATAATAAACAAATGAAAAAAGCATATCACAACTTAGCAAGATACACCAAGATATCATGCTGTAGACTGTAGTACCAACTGACAAACTGACAAAAAACTTACTGTAACAGCATATTACAAGAACTATATACCATATATGACTCTCAAATGTCATTGAATTTTTAGCCACTCACTCCATGCAAGACCCTCAGTAATGGTTATTTAGCATAAATAAATAAAATAAAAAACAAATGAGGAGAATATAATTTCTTAGATATTATGCCTCTTGTATGCTTTATTGGCAAGTGGTTACCAGTATATTCAAAACTAAAAACTTATGACCCAAAAAAATGGGAACACAAATTGCATTTTTAGCTGCTGCAATAAGATGATGTTATCCTCAGTTCCCTTAAAATGGCAATCAAGCCCCAATTCAATCCATGTTACCGAACTAAACCCTAAGTTGCTATTGTGTTATACTGAAACTTAATGTTGACCTACTTTCGTCTAAATACTCTTCTCTTATTCCTTTTATGTAATTAAGCATAAGCATGAACTAGCATGAATAATTGTAACTGATAACATTATAGAGGAGAATAAATACAAAAATTCGGAATTTACTACAGAAATCAACACTAAGAAAGAGAACCTTGCGTTGCTTCCAGGAGAGGAATTGGGCTGCTGTCATGGGTTCCGTCCTCGGCTGGGAAGGGGGCCTCACTTCGCCAACAGCGCCGCTCTGCTCCTCTGGCTGCTCTTCCCCCATCGCCGCACTGCTCAATATCTTTTGTGAAATAAATGTGAAATGAGCGAAAATGGGCTAGTAATGTGACTTTGAGTCTAGTTAGTGTTACTTTAGGGATGAAAATGGGCTGGATGCGGGTTATTATTTGTCAAATTTAAAATTCGGATTGTCCTTTATAAATTCCGGTCCGTTTATTCGGCTTGTAATTTAAAATTCGGTTTTTCAAGTCTATAATTATCTTACTCATTTAATTTTAAATCATTTAATTTCTGTCCGATAATTTATTTTTTATAAAAAATTAAAAATTTAATAAAAATATTTTGTATATCAATTTTGTTGTAACTAAAATTTTCATATAATTATAAGTGACATTAATTTAAAATATATAATTAATTAATTACTTCATAATATTATACATAATGTATTATATATTGATAATATATATATATATATTTGGGTCAAGCTGGTCTAATCTCAAGCCCTATCTGATCCGGTTTATTGGATAGCGCAGCCCGACCTTATCCGCTCCCTCTTCGGACCGGACGGATAAGCCATTGGACCGCACAAACCCGAATGAGTACAATAGATCATGGGCTATATTGTCATCTCTAAGTTACGGACTATATTGCCATTTCTAAGTCAGTTTCTATCCGGAAATTATCAATTTACCCCTTTTATTTTTCAAAATTGGAAACACCCTCATGAGAGTCATCCTCATGATTCATGAACCATGACAAGCTGTTGTACTACACTTCCATTGCATCTTCTTTGCTTTCTTCCTTATTAAGTTATTATGAATCGTTTTGTAACATTTTTTTTTTGATATAAAAGCTCCCATTAACCCCAACTTTTTATTCTTTTGAAATGTATTTCCGATCTCGAATTGTATCTCTTCGTAAAGAAAAGAAACTTGCGATTCAATTATATTTAATTCTCAAAAAAGTATCTTACACATCTAATTCTTGTATTACTATGGCCTATAGCGGCTATGCATAGCCCTATTGTTATTGATAAATCTCAGAATTTTACCCATTTAGCTGATTCATATCTTATTCAATAAAATAGATGTCGGTAAAAAAATCGTTAACTTATTTTATATGAGTATGGATACAAATTTTCCGTTAAGTAAATGAGTAAGAATACGAATAAAAGTTATTTCGTATCATGTAGGGTAAAATAATGAAAAAATGTATACTATTTTAAATATAATTCCATTTTGTAAACTATTATTTTTAATTGATGACAACAGATTTATTTTTTATCTACTAGGTGTTGTATTGAGATATATATTCTCAACATCCTAATATGTGCATAAATTAATTGAAAATTTATATAAAATTATAAAATAAATATTGTTTAATAGTTTTTGTCATTTTAATATTGATTGACTCATGCTAGGTTTTTTTAACAACTCCATGAAATCAAAATTACGTGCAACTTTTTTTTGTATAACTTAGGAAAGAGATGCTATTTAAGGTTTTTGATAATTTAGGAATATGATGCTAATTGAATTTTGTTTTATAATTTAGAGGTGAAACGCTTTGTAAATCATGCTTTCTTATTATTGGAATAAGTGCATTAATAAAAATATTAGAATAACAAATATCTTTCATTTTTTAATTATACCAGATTTACATAATGTTTTTAATTTTAGAAATGTTAATATACCATAATAATTTCATCAGTAGTAAATAGATAAAGGTATATATGCAAATGGTTAACAACGGTTTCAACGTAACGACGAACTTTTTATAGTCCCCCTAGATATTTTTTTCTATTAGGACCCACAAGAGTTATGTATTTTTTTCCATCTCCAAAGCACAGAAATCAATAAAAAATGGTTTTATAAATACCAAAAGAGAGAGCAGCGATTTTTTGAATTAATTATTAGAATAATTATATTTTTAATAATAAGAGTGATTAAATCGAAATTATAAAAATACAAATGGCAGTGTGTCATTAGCAAGCGCTTTAAAAACGTGCCACTGACAGTGACATCTTTAATATTTTTACTTTTCAGTTATTAAAAAAAAATCGCTTCAATAACGTCTTTGTTCAAACACGCGTCAGTTCGACTGACACATTTGTAAAGTGCCACTGTCAGTGACGCGCTATCATTCATATTTTTAAAATTTTAATTTAATCACTTTTATTATTAAAAATAGAATCATTCTAGTAATTAATTTAAAAAAAAAAACTGGAGAGAGAGGGAGAGAGGGAAGAAGTGGAGAGAAAAAGAGAAGAAAATGACAGCTGTTCAGAGAGAATGACAAGTTGTTAGCTATCGTTAGAGACTTGAAGACGGGCCGGTCCGGTTCAAATTCCTCTCGGGCTATGGATAAAAATGGATCACATGTCAAGGGTAGATACAAAATTGTTTTTTTGGATTAGAGTGGTTCAAAACTAAAAAATGCTGACTAAACTCGTGTTGGACCTCCACGGATAGGACCCTCACGGGTTGAGACGGGTGAGCCAAGAGGCGGTTTGGTCCGGGCAAGAGGTGGGCACGACTCTATTTTTTTTTGCAATTTCATAAAAAAAAAATAAATCGCAAAAACTCCATAAACTTCAGAAATTTCTAAAAAAAACAGAAAAAAATCAAAATAAATAATAAAAATTATAAAATTTTTAATCATAATATTTTATATAGTTTTTTTAACAAATTTGGTTTTATTAAATTTACATTGCTCACAACAACTTATATTGCTCTTAAATTTGAATGATTTTTAGTAAAGGACTCATCCCTTCGTAAGAATCTACAGGAAGTGAAACCTTTGAAAGATATGAAACCAAAATCATGCATTTATTAGCTAGATTTTTAATATTAAAGAAAACATTACCTTGACAAATCTGCCATAAATGACACATTCATCGAAGATGACGCTGTGAGATCCCCTTCAAGTAAAACTGTTTTCCGATCCTCTTCACTAGTTTGATTTTCATCAGAATATGAATGACTGATCAACAAAATTAGTTTGTCTTAAAAATATGAACAACAATAAGAAATAAATTTACACACTAGCTTTATTCGTAGTAGCAAAAAGTACCCATACTATGTGTGCATTCAGGATCCAAAAGTTGATTTGAATTTGAAAAAAAAAAGACAGAATGTTGCATTGCTTAACAGACAAAAAGATATGATAAAAAGCAGTTACAGCAAAGAAATAAATTTATTATGATTTATGATCTGAATATTTAAGTAAAATAAATCGAGGAACCAAGACCTTACTCTTTTTTATGCAAAGGAGCTCTTTTATAACGGAGCTCTTTTACAACCAAGAAACTAATATAACTAATTCGGTTTTATCTAATTCGATTTTACGAACACGGGTAGGAGCGGGTACGGGTACAGATAGACATAGGTAAACATGAGTGGTTACGAGTAGTTGTGGGGCGGATCTAGGTTAAAGGGGTCATTTGAAGAAATTTCACATTGAGTCTAGATCACCCATAAGTCTCACATGAGATGAGTCGGGACGTGTCACGATCACAAATTTTCATAGGACGAGTTGATCCGTCCAGATATTTTCAAAACTGTAGCCGTGGCCGCTGAAACTCCCCCTCCCCCAACCTCATTCACCCCACGGAAATATGCTCATACCCCATAACCACTCCCTACCTCCCATACAACGACTCTCCACCTATGCACAGGTGGTAGCCATCAACCTCCTCCCAACCAGAGCCCTAACTGCCTGCAACAATAAAAACCTTCACCACCAATGTCACCTACAATTTACAAACCAGCCATTGTCCGCCCCTCCCCCCCTAACTACCCCTCCGGGCACCAGGTACTATGTTTTCTCCACACAGTCCGACAAGACTAAGATTCCCACCTTCCATAGCATTTCTCGAGTGGATGGTAGATGTTTCCGTTGCCGTTGGATGGGACACATGATGTCTGCCTGCCGAAATCCAGCTAAGCATGAGAAATGTTAGAAGGTGGGGCACATAGGAAACCACTGCTCCTCAAGGAGACTCAATCCGGCGACCCCCTCTTTCATCCCTGCCACCCGGCCTCGATCGTCAACACCAACAGATGTACCTGGATTCGAGGAACTATTTGTTGGAACATATATACGTCTTCCCACCAGTGCAAATGCACGACAACCGCAGATAGTCCATAACTTGCTTTGTGGACAGAATCGAGGAGTCTTTCTCTGAAGTTGTGAGACTCACCAAAGGGTGGTCCTGGACGTTGGAGACTGGGAGGTTGACCTATACCCCGATGATGTCGCCAAATATGCAGCAGAAACAAAACTGGCTACTCCTGCGGAGCTTTAGATAACCTTCACTGATATGGGAAGATAACTAATTATTCTACCAGAAGGACTTGCTCTTGATACTTTCATCAAAGCTATTCCGATGCGGGCGTGGCACCATGAATTAGATAGACATCGTGAATGACATGGATTATTTACTGGTCAAATTAATATATGAAGACATATAATTCAACACACGTGGGAAAACTTTTTATCGTTAATATTCATCATTATAAATACTAGGATTGTTCATCAGCTTCGTCCCGAAAAATATAATATATATAAATAATCAGAAATTTAAAATAAAAAATTCTGTAAAATGACTTTTGTTAGTAAATTTTTAAACATAAATATATTTTTTAAATCTCTAAATATATATTTAATGACAAATATTATAATTAATTACATAAGGATTCATAAAAAAGAATACAAAGAGTTGTATTGTTTTAGTATTTAAATTGTACTTTAGAGACATAACATTATCTTTTTAAATGAAGAAAAAGAAAAATGATATGAATCATTTAATTAAGATAAATAAAAAGAGAAAAATAAAATCAAACGATGAAAAACATCATAATGTATGATGTGACATATCCGAAAAAATTGGAAAGTTAATTCTCCTTTTATTTATCCGAAAAAAATGGAAAGTTAATTCTCCTTTTATTTATAGAATTGGGGTTAATATGGTGAATCATAACAAAAAATATGATGGAAAAATAATATAGATAAATTTTTTCTTCCAATTATAATGAAAAGTCAACGTAAATGCTCAAATTAAAATAAGTATAGAGATAAATTGATCACAAGATATACCCGCAATTGCGCCCCTTGCAATAGACACGTGTATTTACTCATTAAACATAGGCAAAAGCCCTCCGTATTGATATATAAATTGGGATTATATGAATTGATAGCGAACGCTCAAAGTTAATTACGAGACACTTTGACTTAATACAAGATTAAGAAACTGAGGCATTATTAAGATATATACGAGGGATCAGCCAAAAACAGTTGCCACGCTTTGAGGCATATCCTTACATGCATGCATGGATAGTACTTGACAAGTGTCTAAAAATTTCACATTGCATTAATTCTGGGTGTAGGGTGGTAAGACGAGTCGTATGGCATATTGATGATCCGAATTCAAGGGATCGGATTGGGTAACTAATATTTTATTATTTTTTATTCAATCTGATTAAAATTGAGTTAATTTTTTTTATTTGATCCAATCTAATCGGAATAAAATAATTATTAATACATGCGTTTAAGTAATTCAATTATATTTAATAAATTAGTATTTTATAATGATAATTTTTAAAATACAAAAAAATAGGTTTTCATGATAAAACAAAGAAAATAAGAAATAAAGATAATTTAGTAATTAATATAAATATCAATCATGGATACAAAATTAATATAAAATAAATGTAAAATTAATGAGAGAAAAGCTAACATTCAGAATTTAAACAAGGTTGATATTCAGAATTTAGAATAATTTAAAGAAAAATAAATTAAAATAATTATATTTCTTTATTATGTAGCACTTTGTGTAACAATCAAAATATAAAAATGTTATCTTATTCTAATACAAAATATGATAAGTAACAAAGTAAGAAACAATCAATTGCTTTTATACATTAATCATAGCTTTCCTAAAATAATGTATAATTTAATTTCAAATTTGGTATATTTTTCAGTAATATGGTGTCTTTTAGGAAAGAGATATTATCAATTGTATAACTTTTAATGTAGCGGATGTGTTATGAATTTAACAACGATTTTATTTTCATTACAATATTCGATTATGTCATAAAAATCTCTAATATATCTAATGATTCATGTTTTCTCTAAAAAATAATCAATTAATTTTAGTCAATTCCGACCATTACAGAATTAGAACACTTACACTCTTAATAAAGATTAATTAGAGATAAGCTTTAATTAGCATTAAATTCAAAAAAGTAATGAAAATCACAATTAAAAGAGTCAGGTCTAATTGATTTGTTCCCGGCTTGATCCAAAACAAGTCAAAACATCTTGACCAATGTGACAATACTCGATGCATTTATTCTCAACTCATTTCAGTTTGAATCGGATCAGAAATTTACACCACTAATTATGAACATGGATATCCGTTTTTGTGTTGTTTGAGTGAATTTCATTATTTTCTATTTGAAAGGACATGGCTTACTGTTTACTTAAAAATTGAGATGATTATTTCTCAAATAATTTTTAAAAATTATAGATTTGTAATGTATTAAGTTTCATACAATCTAAGCGTTATTTGATTTTCAAACATTGAGCTCTGTTCTAATTGGAACAATTCAAACTTAATGATGTTTTGATAAGGCAAAAATTGTTATTCAAATTGTATCATTAATATATGCACAAATAGGCTTATAATTTTTAAGAATTTTTTGTTAAAAATTGTCAAATTAACAATGAGCACCATGGATCCCAAGAAAAGATACCATCCCAATGTCAAATTAACAATGAGCACAATTGCACTAATACCACACTCGATTCCTTGATCTTCTGCTCCAACTACTTCTGTGGCTATTTATATCAACTCTCTTCCCTCTTATTATGTGTCTTCCATGCATGAGAGGGAGAGTAAATGTGCACGAGTTAAATTTCGACCCGCTAATCTTAGGATAGGTTCATTGAACCTGGACGTGTTTGACAATTTCTCGAATCTCACCCAAAATAATGGAATTCTTCCTGCACCGCTCACAACCATCCAGGATGGACACTTGGCGTAGAAAAAAAATACAGAACATTAAATTTGGACCATCCTTTATCCTCCTCTGTTTAAATTTAGGTAGATCTCGTATTAATATGGTTCTCACACAGTACGCTTTTGTGTGTTGTACAGAAGGCTACTTTTCACTCTTCCTTGCAAACGAAGAAAAATAAGAAAAAAGAAAGAAAAAGCGAAGTCACTTGAGACCCTTTTAGGGTTTCTTTTTCACTTTATTTTTTGGGATATTTCATTGGAGGTGGCAGACAGTATTGTGGGTCCCATGAATCATGATTGGTGGCTCAAGATTTTCCTGCGTTGAGGTTCGACTTCTCTAAATAGGTTAGTATACTTCGAGAACTCTTTTTCTCCCTTTTTGGGGCCCTCTGGTTCCCTTTTTATTATTATTTTATTTTGTATTTCTTTTCTTTTGTGGAAATTACAATCTATGAATCTTGGTTTTCTACTTGCTGAATTTTCTTTTACGAGAGGAAAGCTGAACAATGCGGGTGTTGTCTTTAATTATTTCCCCCCTTTTACTTTTTATGTTGCCGAATATTTTTTACGGAATTAAAATAATAATTGTTTTATATTTTAAATATTTAAAGCCATTTAATGGTGACTTTTTTCTGACGCATGGATGCGTGAAGATGAATTTTTGGTGATCGCTTTTTTTTTTTAAATATTCTTATTGTTTCTACTTTTTTCTTATATATCTTGTTATTTTTTGTGTGGGATGTGGTGGGCTAGAATTTCAATAAAAAATGTTGCAGGAATTTCAAACAAAACTTCAATTATCAATTAAGATGCCCTTAATTTATCATCAAATACGAATAATTTCTTTCGAAAGCTTAGGAGTGTTATAACGTGTGGTAGAGAAAAGGCGAAACACAAGAAGGGATTCAAAATGGAGGGAATTTTTTTTCTTTTTTCCCCACTCTTGACAGTGTGGTTGCTGCTTCTGAGTTCAAACTATTTGAAGTGAATGCAGATGTTGTGTTTTGATAGACAAATTAGAGTGAACTATCCTAAAGAAATTCTTTAATTTTGCACTAACAGTTTGGGTGCTGGCACCACCGTGGCAACGCTTGTACTGTACCAAAAGCATGCATGAAATTTAACAGGGAATGCATTTGTTACGGAAAAAAAAGTAGTTTTATTGATTTTTCCTTTCTTTCAATGTTAGTACCACTATACCAGTATGAGTCTGACATTTTGTTACTTTTTTTTTCTACAGTCAGTGTTCCAATTCAGAACTGCATTCAATGTTAACTGTTTTGCCCATTCTTTATGTGTACCAGTCTTAATTTGGTACCAACAATTTCAGTTCCTTTTCTTGCTTCTTACCTCACTTTCACAGGATTACAATTTAATAAAATCACAATATATGTTGGATTTAAGAGCATATAGCATAGTTTTTTAAGAAAAAAAGTAAGAAATTCAAAGGAAATAAAAAGCAACAAAAGTTCTCTTCACCCCCTTAATTTTTGTATTTAACCAATTGAACTCATTTTTTTTTTCTTTTGTCTTCTCTTTCTTAAATTTAATTGCAAGCTTTTTGGCACATTTTAACAGAGAGAACATATTTCTCTCTGTCATTTGTTTTTTCTTCACTTTTGAATAGACTGTAGACACACATTTTAAATATAACAATAGAAGCATTATTATATACATTCCAACTCCATAGTCCAGACCTAGTTGTTGACTTAGTAAAGTGAAATATTATCATGTTTTTCTCTTGAGGAGTGATATTATTCTACGGCGGTAAAGAAAAAATAGTGAACTCCTTTTGACAAAAAAAGTCCATGCGTAGTCTCCAACATTTCTTGGTGTAATAATTATTATGTCGTTCTTTGGCTGATTATGAAATAGTTAGGCAATAGAGAAGATATTGGAAGTCAGCAAAACCAAATTTGGTTTGCTCAACTATTTATCATTCATTGAATGTCGTTTTATTTCACATCCACATGATGCATAGATTCTTATGTTATACTGTTTAGAATATAACAGCATTGATCAGCCTAACATTATATTCTTGAATCGGGACTCACTATATAAGTGCACATTCGTTCTCTTTAAATGCACCCTCAAACTCACTTCACTATATCTTAGGTATCTTGCATTCTTCTACAGCAATAATTTCCCACTGAAGGAATTCCTTCTCTGTTCTCTGTTGGTTATAGAGCTTTTCATGGACCCATTACTGCAATAAAAACAACATAATCGCCCTGCCTAAATATGAACATATTATTTAAGTGTTGTTGATCTATTGTTTAACAATTGCATGATAATTTGCAGATAAACTAACTAGCAAACTCTGAATGGGCCGCTCTGTTTCTGATGACTATGAAAACAGCGGAGAGCAGTGGGCATATCAAATGGAAAATGGCCAAACAAAATACAAAGTTGGATTCCCACCAAGAAGGAATTTCCTCGGTGAATTCAATGAAAGATTCAATGAGACATTCTTCGCTGATGATCCCTTGCGCCCCTACAAGGACAAACCACTGTCAAGGAAGCTATTGCTTTGCCTCCAATTCTTCTTCCCAATTCTTGATTGGGCAAGGCATTATGATTTGAGAAAATTTAAAGGAGATTTAATTGCTGGGTTAACCATTGCAAGCCTCTGCATTCCCCAGGTACAGTTAATTTGAACCAAATTAAGACAAATTTTCATTTTAAACTTAACCTTTGACTCACTAATTGATAGTTCTAACATTATATACCATATAATGATATAATTGCTAGGACATTGGCTATTCAAAGCTAGCTAACCTGGATCCGCAGTATGGCCTATGTAAGATCTAGTTCATTATAAAGATAAAATTACAGCTTGCAACTTCATGTAGATGTTAAATATACAATTTTCAATTTGCAGATTCCAGCTTTGTGCCCCCTCTGATCTATGCTACAATGGGTAGCTCAAAAGATATTGCAATTGGACCAGTTGCAGTTGTTTCTTTACTGCTTGGGACACTTCTTCAAGAAGAAATAGATCCGACAAAGAACAGAGAAGAGTACCAACGGCTTGCGTTCACTGCTACATTTTTTGCTGGTATTACTCAAGCTGCCCTTGGGTTTCTCAGGTACTATGGCCCATTATGGTGTAGTTGGCTTTAAGAAGTTTATCTAAAATTTAAAAAGAAATATTTACAATCCCCAAAATATGTATATCATTTTCAACTTAACTGTTGCTGCACAGCATTTTTTTGGCATAATTTTATGTCTGCTGATGTGACCTTTAAGAGTACTGGGTTCAACTTGTTCTTATATTTTTTTTTCTGAAGTAGTATACCAGTACCAACATCATTGCAGATTTTCTAAATTAACTAGTACACAAAGAGGACCCATGTTTCCATACTTCTTCTAAAAGACACCCCAATAAGCTAAGTAAACAAAATGCAGATTTTTTTTAACCTGTTTCTATTCATATCAGCTGCATGCACCAATGCAAAGCCATCAATGGTAAAATTCCAAATGATGAACGTGCAATGTGAACAATTACCAATAGATTTTAACACTTGTTTATGCTATACACTTCCAGGTTGGGGTTTTTGATAGATTTTCTCTCACATGCTGCCATTGTTGGGTTCATGGGTGGAGCAGCCATAACAATTGCACTACAACAACTAAAGGGTTTTCTTGGAATAAAACAATTTACAAAGAGCAGTGACATCATATCTGTCATGAAATCAGTGTGGAACTCAGCTGAGCATGGGGTATGGTAAATATTGGTTTTGCAGTGTCTACATGAACTTTTCTGTCTTTTCCTTGTAGACCAAAAGCAGTCGATTAAATAATATGGCACAAATTTTCCTGAATTATGAAATGGATGTGATGGGAATAGGAAGACAAACTTAAGAAAAGGTAGCACTTCAAACACCAACCAACTTTAGTCAGCCCATATATGGCTGATTCAGAGAGGAGCACAATTTATGCTGAGACAAACAATTATTAATGAAAGCTAGTATGTAACTAGTGTGCAGATCTTTGAAACAGCTTAGACCAGATAATTTATAATAGTTTTATTGTTTTTCAGTGGAACTGGCAAACAATATTAATAGGAGCCTCCTTTCTGTCATTCCTATTGGTTGCACGATACATTGTAAGGAAATCTTCTGTTCTTTTAAGATTACAAGAACTTTTTTTTGTTAGAAAGTTCTCATTTGTGCCCTGTGAACCCTCAAGTTATCAAATTTAGCCCCACAATTGACTAATACCTAAGCTGGTTAAAGTTGAGGAATACCAGCTTAAGTTCTAATTCTTTTTTCCATCCTATGTTTTTGAGGCGCTACGCAGGACATAAATTTCTCTTTATAAGTGGTGCTTTAAAATGGCCCCATTTTCCGATTAATTTTATTTTTACCTACTTACAGGGGAAGAAGTCGAGAAAATTGTTCTGGGTCCCTGCAATTGCACCCTTATTGTCTGTTATCATATCGACTTTTTTTGTGTATATAACTCATGCAGATGAGCATGGGGTTCAGATAGTAAGTCTCCCTAAGCAAAAAACTTCATCCTGCTAGTTTATATCGGCGAATTTAAATATATAAAAAAAAAATTAAATGATTTGGATTGTTACCTATAATGGTAGGTAAAAACCATTTATATCTGTTGGATTTCACGGGTTTTGATTAAGCAATATCAAAGAGGACAGTGAGAAAACGGGAAAGAGGAGAAATGATAAATATTCATCGATTCTGAGTTTCAGACTTGGGTTTTTAATACTTCCCAAAAAAAAACGCCATAAACTATTGTAATTACAATTGTGCAATATCACTCCTCTAATTTCTATATAACAAAATCTTCATAACTAACTACTCTTCCAACAATATTTTTTATTATTTTACATTAATTACTATTAAAATTACAGAATAATAGTTATTCTGTAAAATTCTTGATCATCATTCATCCAGGGTATTTGGTTCCTACAAGCTACCATTCTAATGTTCTAACTTTTGTATCTTCATTTAAATTTAGGTAAATAAAATAAAGAAGGGGGTGAATCCAGCATCTGTGAACCAAATCTACTTTACTGGCTCATATGCCTTAAAAGGATTGCGAATTGGGGTTGTTGCTGGAATGATAGGGTTGACAGTAAGATATCCATTTCAAACCTCAACTTTTGCTTGCAGGACAGTATCATCTATATCCAATCAGAGGAGATTAGGCGACATATCTTTGGCTTCCTCTGTGCCAAGAAAGATATTGCAAATAGTAATGAGTTGTTCTTCAATCTTGGGCACTTGGGATAACTTAATCTGATTTCTTTGCTTTTGTACGTAGGAAGCTATAGCAATTGGGAGAACCTTTGCTGGCATGAAAGATTATCAATTAGATGGAAACAAAGAGATGGTTGCTTTGGGAACAATGAATGTCATTGGTTCCATGACATCTTGCTATGTCGCCACAGGTGTGACGAATTATATCAGCTTTTGAATAATTGAAGATCCATCAGTGAATTTTTTTTTAGCTAATAAGATCTTTCAAAAATTACAGAAGTGAAGACTTCCAACTTATTCTTGATAAGCCAGGGTTACAGCTTTGAGGAAAAATCACCTAACCTTCATTTAGAACCAAATGATTTAGCTGTTCTAAATGTTCCAATGTAATCTCAGGTGACTTTGCTTCATCCAAATAAAAGAACATTTGTTGGCTGATTGCAGGGTCCTTCTCTAGATCAGCAGTAAATTACATGGCTGGATGCAAGACAGCCGTCTCTAACATAATCATGTCCATAGTGGTGCTTCTAACTCTGCTACTGATCACTCCTCTGTTCAAGTACACACCTAATGCAATTCTTGCATCCATCATCATCTCTGCAGTAATTGGCCTCATCGACTACAAAACTGCATTCCTCATATGGAAGGTCGACAAATTCGATTTTATTGCATGCATGGGGGCCTTTTTTGGAGTTGTATTTGCTTCGGTTGAGATTGGCCTACTCATCGCGGTATGAAAAAATGACTCAGATTTCATATGAATTAGAAAAAATACGCTACTGGTTTGACTACAGGAGAATGAATAATATAAATTCTAGCTTTGTTTAAATGAGGCTTAACTGCATACCTGGTGGATATACTGAGTAAAACATCCAGCTTCAATCATACAATTGATGCTGAATAGAAATGTGACTGCCTGAAGTGGGTTTCAATATAAAACATTCATGGTGAAGATGAGATGAAGAAAAGAATGCGAAGCTGTGTTTTAAACTGATTATTTTTTGAAACTTTCAAATAGGTTGCAATATCACTAGCTAAGATACTTATTCAAGTAACAAGACCAAGAACAGCTCTATTAGGCAATCTACCTGGTACAAATGTGTACAGGAACATTGAGCAATACCCAGAGGCAACTAAAATTCCAGGAGTTTTAGTTGTGAGAGTGGATTCTACCATCTATTTCTCCAACTCCAACTATGTCAAAGAGAGGTATATATACAACTCCTTATGCGACAATAATAAATGCTGATTTCAGTTGGCTTATTTTACCCAAATCTTATTTGCTGTATGCAATCTGCTATGGTACGCGTGTATGGTTTTAATCTCATTTTGGTTTGACCAATATGATAAGTTGTGTAACCAAGTCCTAGTTAAGCTAAATGGTGTTTTTCAAAGTCCTAATTAAGCTAAATAGTGTTTTTTTCACTCACCAATTATGACAGATTTGATGTATCAGTGATTTTATTGATATATTCTATAGAAAAGTCCATTTTGAAAAATTTGCACTTAATTTGTGCAGAATTCTGAGGTGGGTAAGAGATGAAGAGGAAAAGCTGGAAGCAAAAGACCTAACAAAGTTCAATTTCTTGATCATTGAGATGTCACGTAAGATTTGACTTGAATTCTTAATTTTTCTAATAATCACCTTTTGAAGGAATCACATGAGCTAATTATGCATTTCCACATTTCAGCTGTCACAGATATTGACACAAGTGGTATTCATGCTTTTGAGGAATTGCTCAAGACTCTCAAGAAACGTGGCATTCAAGTGAGTAGAACTAGTTCTGTTTATTCAAAGATAGTTCACAGATTAATGTACTAAACACACTCCTAAACAATTGCAATATCATAAAAAACAAATTACGATGGAGCTTGAATAGAAAAAAAAATGGGATAGACCAATCTATCACATTTTAAAATGTTTCTTATAAACTGAAGTGAATTTGTTCTTCTAATGTCTTACCATATGTATTTCATAAAGTGAATTTAGTGTCTTACTGAAACACACTCCTAAAATTTTGCAGCTTATTCTTGCTAACCCAGGCCCTGTGGTGATTGACAAGCTCAGATTAGCTGATTTTACTGAGCATATAGGACATGATAATATATTCTTGACAGTTGGTGAGGCCGTAAAAGCCTGCTTGATACAAAGAGAACCATGAATCTTTACGCATGCATATGTTTTAGTGAGGCAACTCATATGTTTCCTCCGAATAAAAAAAATAAGAAACAAAGAGAAAGGAACTAGCTAGAATGAAAGAATTTGGGAGTTCCGAATCAGAAATCGTTTTTATAGGTCAAATTTAATGTATCTTCTCTCTCCTTTAATATTCATGGTTAATTGTATTGTATTTTCTCTCATTTAATGTTCATGTTATTGTCATGTCTAAAAGATAAGTTATAAGATTGCGATATAATAATATTACAGTCTTTTCACTGAAAAATTGCCCCTTGTTTGATGGAACCTAATTTAAGGAATTATGAAGAATAATTCACCGAGCAACCATATAACTCAACAAATGCAGCCAGTTCTCTACCTTCACTCAAAAAAAAAAAACCGCAGCAAGTTTATATATTATTATTTTTCCTTACGGCCAATTGGTGAATACCAGCTACTAGGAACCATTAACATAAGAATGGAAAATTTCCAGAAAGCAAAACCGGAAAAGAAAAGAAGAAAGGAAAGAAAGTGATCTAATTTTTTTACATTAATTAATTTCTCTAGATATTAGTGTGCAAACAACTTCCTGGGGGCAAAGTGATAGATGTATGCTTCTCACTGATAAAGGACAGTTCTAAAAGTTCTCTCTCCATCTCAGTGGAGATTTAAATATAAGAAGTCCAGTAATCTTAAGGCCACTATAGACTTCTAGCTAGCGCATTGCACTTAACTATGACGTACCGGAACACAAAATAACTACAGAATGATCAATTTGGATGATAGCAGAGTCTTTCCATTGAAAGAGAGAAAAAAAAAATTTTAGTGGGAGTTTCTTCCCACTTAAATGCGAAATATAATCTTTATAACCTTCATCATACTATTGAGTTGCAGCAGAAAAACATATCCATTACAAATCACAGAATAAGTGTTGAACATAGAAATTTTCCTCTAGCAATCATTATTCCTGCTAAAACCCTCATGCAAATGTGAACTCCTGATGTACACCACAAATTTTTTCAATGTCTTAAAAATTGGAAACACACCATATATAGTCGCAAATTTGTACATTTGTAATCCTTCTAATTATGAATTTAAAGAAAGCATTGAGACAGCAACTCCTGCTGCGATGGTGAAGACATTAATAGGAAGTGCCACAGCTAGAGATTCTGGTGGATGTGGAGGAGATGATATATCAGCTGATCCCTGGGAAACAGATGGTACTGGAGCTGAAATAAGAAAAATAATATTTTTTAAGAGAAGCACAGTTCGCCCTTCATTGGTGAAAAAATGTCAACTGATTTATCAATAATCAAGCTTCTGAACAGAAAAAAAAAAACAAAAGAAAAAAAGATCATCATTCTGACAAATTAATTACAGCAAAAACTATAGTACGCTCAAGCACACAATAAATATTTTTATCAATTGAATGGGAATAACAGAATTTGTTTTCCCTTCATTCATTTCCAATTAAGTCAGATAGAAAAGCACATCTGTTTTGTTTTGTAAATGCATGTACATACTTCGCAAAGAAAAAAGAACACATGTTCAAGCTTCCCAATGGAGAATTACTGCACACATTTTTTTTAATTTTGTTTTAAGGGCGTATATGCCGTAGTGTTCCTTTGGAAATATTTTATATTTTCTTATATTGAAATGGTACATACGAATATACGAACAGACAGTTAGAGTGGCATACCAGTTGCAACTGTAGAAGAACCAAGAAGGGCTGCAACAGAATTGAAATTAAAAAATATATATTATTAAAATTGAAACAACCTCTCAATTTAAAATCTGAAATTACAATTGCAAAGGCGGAGAAAAGTTGCTTTCAATCAATATAAAAAAGAAGTTACCTTTGCACTCGCTCGAAGTAGGTAAGGTGAAGGAGCAAGTATACGGCAAAGACATAATCCGAGACGTATTGACTGGGAATCCCAAATCTTTCTGATCACTGGTTAACAAAGCACATAAACAACTAACATCTACCTGGGCTATTGATCTCAGATCACCACAACAACTTCCCTCTGGTTTTGCTGAGCTGCTCCCTGCTTGAAGATAGTCCAAGCATTCCAATAAACCTGTTGCATATTGGGAACAATCTTGAGTTGGTCCCTCTGCTGGTGCCGGATCAGATGCCGGTGTTGGTGCTTCTACCAGTGCTGGCGTTGCCACTACCAGTGATGGGGCTGGTGCCTGTGAGTGTTTCCGTTTGTGATGACCAACACCGAGAGCACCACCAGAGAGGGAGAGGAGTAAAAGAGAGAGGAAGGAGAAGAGCATGAGAGAAGGTTTTGTTACAGCGTAAGAAGACTCCATGGAAGAGTACTTCTCTTTGTTCTTATGGAACTAAGATGGAATTCCTTTGAATGATGCTGTGATGAAACTAGGATGAAGTTCGTCCTGTTGCAAATCCCTTTTATAGTGTTGATGTTTGATCCAGATCAACAGAATTGGCTTTTGTTTTTCTTCCTTTTTGTTGGAGAGAGAACTGCAGTTATTTAGGACAGAATTTGGTCATTGATACCAGAATAGTTACCTCCGTTTATTCCTTAATAGCATTTTTGAAGATTTCAAACTGTATAAGTTATGCCCCATTACTGAACGGTTAGTTTTTTTTTTTTTTTTACTATTAGCATCATGGAGCGAGACAATCATGCCATGAATATTCTGATTTTAGCACTAGGTTCATTATTGTTCAACAAAAACTACGTGGAATAATATTTATAATGACTCGAACATAATATTTGGCTCCGTACATGTAGTAAATGATATAATGATAGTAGAACGATATATGCATTAATGTGGAATGTTCAATATTTGAGCACTTCTTCGATGAGGACCAGAGCTTTTCAATATTATAGAAAGGACAAAAAGGTAATTATAAATATTAACCGGTTACTCAAGTCACCCGTATTCAGTCACAAAACATATGTTTTTCTTAAAGGCTGGTCCATCATAATATTTTTATAAGATCACGCCTTAGAATTTATTTTCACAAAGAGTCATGAAAAGAACGTAATCCGGACTCACGCCATTCAAAGTATATTTTTCATGACCGAAAACTGATTGCGTCAACCAACATTGAAGGGCGCAAGCCCAGCTCACCCCTTCAATTGAACTAGCAAATAAATCTTTCGCGAGGTTTCCAAATTATATTTAAATGTTCTGATCAGAGTTTCCTATAAAAAATATAACTGTTTAAAAATCAAATATTCTCATCAGCACAAATTTAAAAATTCTTCAGCCCACTACTCATTATATATAATAAATAATTAAAATTATATTTATATTTTTAGTTAAAATTTTAATATAATTTTAGTTATTTATATATAAAAATAGTTAAAATTATATTTATAATTTAATTAAAAAAAATAAATATAAGTTTAGTTATTTATATATGTATTGTTGGAGTTATGTCCTAGAAGCAAATCAGTTTTGATGGTTCATTTTGGTTTTTGTTATTAATGATTTTATATCATTTGTTCCATGAGATTATTATTGATAGATCATTTGAGTTGAGGACTTGAATTGTGGATCTTTGTGCTTTATTTATTTAAATGACAATAATAACTCTAAAAGTTCATAATCTTGATAATTAACAAGGAACATTAATTATTCATATAAGATTAGTATGCAAGTTAAGTGATGATTAAGTTCTGCAAGTCATGGGTATATGTTACCAACTTAATTGCATAAGTATATGTTTTTTGAACATAGTACTGGACTTGACCCAATGAAATAATTATATGGATTGTGTTATGTATCATTAATTATTTCATAAGTGTTTAATTCTAAAGTTTGAGATGTTTCACTTTTTTCACATGAGGAGTGTTTGTTATGAATAGTTTCTAACGTTGTCCGTAACTGGCTACTATAAGGATTCTATTTTGACATTCATAAATTGTGCGGGGAAAATGTTCATCAAGAAATTATTATGTCCCTCACAATTTATTTGTTGAGCAATGATATCAACTGGGCCCTTTGATGAAGTTGGATTGTTTGCATGCAATTTTATTTATACAATCAACTATATCAAGAAACATATAATATGCAAGAATGACACATTCCAATCTTGGATTATATATTGAAATTATGAGACATAAGAATTAAACAATAGAAATTATATTTTCTATGTAGGATGAAATACTATATTTGTATAGTATTTATTTATGTTAATTGGGAATCATAATGTGCTGCTAATTATCACTTGTGATTATTAGAATTAAGTATACTAATTTAATTTTATGGCCAACATGACATAAATCCTCTAGGGTATTGCTAAACAAGCTCTTAACCATAGTTACATTATTTTAGTTTATTGAATAAATTAATTATAAATGTCATTATAATTAATTATTTCAAACAATTTTATGAAACTAAAATAAATGTCTAATCAAGAAATAATTTTATTATATGATAAATAAAAATTATTTCAAGTCAACATACTTAATATAAATATGGAATAATAATAATTTGATGTACAATTAATTTATGCAATAATTGGGCCAACTAATTATGCATTAGGAGAAATAATAATGATGGAACAAAATAAGTTTAAAAGCCCATAAATGGTCAGCCAAAACTGATGAGAAAAGAGGTCCATTTTGATGGTTATATGTGGATTATTTGCCCTAGACTTTATCTATATAAAGGGGTTCAAATTGGATGATAGAGAACATCCAAAATCCTAGCCACCATTGCTTTTTTTCTGCCATCTAATTTTTGGACGAATTTTGGTTGCCTTATTTCTTTCTCTTGCTTATTTAGATAGGCTCATGTGTTGAGAATTCCATAAAAAATCAATTCAATAAGAGATTTGGATTTGTTTGATTAGACTTGAGATCTACAAATACTAGCATATTTGATTAATCTCTTGGTTAATCTTGTGGCATAATCTATTGGAGAGGCACTCGACTTCGGGTGTAGGAGAAGAAGCAAGGAGAGCGTCTTTTGCAACCACCACTGCCAAGGATTACCTTCTTGATACGATTCAAGAAGAGGTAAATCAATATTTATATTAATAGGTTCAATTAATAGCATAAGATCTTGGTATATTACAAATGGTAGCTTGATTTAATTATTAAATTAGTGCTCTTTGCATATACATGAAACTTAACATGTAAACAGATAAAATTAATTATAATTAAAATTATAATTTAATAATAATAAAATATAAATATAAGTATAATTAATAACTAATCGGATTATATTTAAAAATATATAATTTTAGTTAAAATTATACTTGAATAAATATTTTGTTGCCCATTTAACACCGTACGGAGACCGCAATCGAGGATCAGGAACTCCTAATGGAGGCTCCTCAGTTCTATGGCTATACGGTCAATAAAATTTGAAAATTAAATAAAATTATCTCAATTAAGATGAGTGATATTGATTTATCTCGGTCTCCCGATCGGGAATCATGTGCATGACCACATCTGAAGCAGAAGCAAAGGACCGGCTATGCAATCTGCTGGCTCGAGACATGAACGAGAGAGGTTGAAGTACAAGCAAGAGAATACTGTCTGCCCCCAATCATAGCCGTCCTCCGGTACGTTGAGCATATTGTCAAGAAAGTTCAAGTATACCACCGGCACCGAGTCTACACTATTGTTTGAGAACATCACGGATCCGAATAAATCCAAGCAAAACGCTCGTGTGTACCTATAAAAAAATTAGATCAAATTTATAATAAATTCACGGTGGAGTAAAATTTATAGTAAAAATTATAACGTCAGACGGTCTTATCATCGGAATAGCCAGGACAATTCTCGAAAATGCTTTCGCAAACACGAGAGTCGGATACTAAATATCGAGAACTGAACGTACTCATTCTCTTTCCCCCATTCCTTGTCTTAAACTGCCACATATTATCAGTGATGTCATCATAGCTGTATGGATCAACATCCAACCCAAGGAGCATCTTCAGCGTTCCGCTCCATTCATTGTCAGTCACCCATGTTATTATTTTTTTTTGTATTTTTTATATTTCAAAAATAAAATATAAAATAATATAAAAAATTTAAAATATCCCTGATAGGCAATCCTCATGGACAGTACACATTCTCCAGTGTCACCGTCATCTCGCCGACTGATAGATGAAACGTCGACGTCTCTGGTCGCCACTTCTCGACAAGCACTATCAAGAGTGATTTATCTAACTGGCAATCACTCATGATTGCTATCTGGTAGAGACCGAGTCGATGTAGATATGAATTCATCTGCACGTTGTATGATATTTTTGAATGATGTGCATTCAAACATAGAGTATTATGTGGTTGCACAGAATTATGTATTACATACGATATGCTAAAATTAATTATAAACTATATCTTTTCACGTTATACGATTAAAAATACTTACATCGATTCTAGCCCTCTATGACCTATGTTCATTTTGTGACACGACAAGTAATTGTGGATACATCATTTTTCACTATAATTATTAAAAAAATTGCTAAAATTAAAATTAAGTTATAATTTGGTACAATTAAACTAATTATAAATTTGATACAATTTGGCATATTTTGGTGCAATTTGATTCAATTTGGTGTAATTTGGTATAATTTATTATAATTTGATTCAATTTTGTGCAATTTGTTACAATTTGGTACAATTCAATAATTTTATATAATTAACCTATTTACATTATAATTAATATTATTTCATCTAATTTAAACTAACAAATTAATGATAATTAACCTAATTATTACTAATCTATAATCAAACTAATTATATCTATATAATTCAAAATTAACACTACAAATCAACCAAATCAAACTACATTAATTATATTTTAATTACCACTATAATTATATTAACTAAATCTAACAAAACTAATAATTTCTTTAAATTCGACCAAATCAACGGATCGATGGGTTTTTCCAAGTCTCCTTAGAAAATTATGAAGTTTGACGCAATCGGTTTTGAAAATGAAGTAGAAATGAGAGAGATTAATTAAAAATGGTGAAATTTTTTTTTTTTTGGCTGAGAGAACCAGAAGAGGAAGAGGTGAAGAGAAATGGATGAGGGGTGGGTCGGGTTTCTAAAATTGACAATTGGAGTTGGAACTGAGTTTGAAACTCAGTCCAAAAGGGGGCTGAGATCAAGTTTCAATCTCGGTTCTAACCCCAATTGCTATTTTCAAAAGCCCGAATCTGATTTTAATGTGCAAATCGGCATAGTACTCCTACCATTTTTCTATATTTATTTATTTTGCTACTGACTAGTACTTGTCTTGGGTTTTGTGAATATAGGCTATTTATTTTGGACTTTTGTATGATTTGGACGATCTAGTTTTTCCCCATGTTGGATTTATGTGCTTAATTGATTTATTATTAAGAATTTTATCTAACAAAAAAATTGCAAGTTATTGTTGCTTAATTTTAGTCTGGGTCATAATTATGTTATTGATATGAGAGTTAGCAGTTTTAAATGAATATCATAATGAATGACCTCGATACTATGTTCAATATATGGTTATGGTCATAATTATTATTTACAATATTTTATGATTATATTATGTTGTGAGTTTAGACGCAAATTCTTGCAGAATATTGTACGTGACTAAATGCTATGCAGTTTCAAATAGGACTCTTTTGGATAGGCACTTGTTTATGTCCTAATATAAAAGCGAACATCAAATCTTTGTTGTTGTAGACTTATTCAAAGTTGTATAACATCTTTGGATATTTAAATAATCATTATTATATATTGCATGCTCAAACTTTAGAATGATTGAAATATTTTCTCTTTTGAAGATTTGATGAGTTAATTTATATTCATTTTTAAGATAATATTTATTCAAACTAGTTGATTATATTAAATACTAAAATTTATTTGGATGGATATAAAAATTTGGGATGATAAATATTGAGACTTAGGAGATCAAATAGTATGTTATGATCAAAACTGATAAATTGATTTTTTTTTCTCTGTTAGAAAATGAAAAATAGAATGAAGCTCAAACTAGTTTGATGAATTGTCCAACACATAATGAATTTTATTACTGCGTAATTTTTATGTTTGCGTTATATTTTTAACATTGTCTTTAGATCCCTAATGAATTTCAGATGAGTTTCTTATATTCTGATGTCTGATCATGTATTTATGTTGTTTTTTTTTATACGAGAATATTAGAAATGAGAGGCTCTTTTTTGTATATAAAATTCTTACTCACGGGTTGAATGATCAAGCTGACTATTATATTTTTTTATATTGAGATTACTAATATGAGGTACTGAGACTTGCAATTTCTGGTGTTAATACTTGTAATTTGTGATGAAACATGTTAGAGTTGTTTGTGGTATTGAGATTGTATGTTTGTTATTTGTGAGATTAGTAGTGAGATCTATAATTTGTGAGATTGATTATTTGATAGTGAGACTTATAATTTGTGATATTGAGACTTATATTTTATGGTATTAAGATTTATAATTTGTGGTATTGAGAGTTATCTCTTATGCTTTTAATGCTTGTTTGTTATGCTTTTATAAGTCTCACTAACCTGAGATATTATAATATCTCGTATTGAGACTTATAATTTATGAAGAAAATGTCAGATTTGTTTGTGGTATTGAGACTTTAGATCGAGTTTGATTTAATTTGAGTTTGATTTAATTCTAATTCAATTTAGTTAGAAATAATTTCAAATCAAACTCAAACACTAGTGAGTTCGATTGAATTCAACTCATTTGCCGCCCTATTTATTGTTATGTGGTCTACAATATATGTTTAATGATTAATATATTAAGATATTTTATGTTTGATATTAAGATTTTTTATGATAAATATAAAAATTTAAAAGTGATGATATTGAGAGTCAAAGTTTTTAAGAAAATATTAGCTTTTAGATCAATGGTATTAAGATTTTAGTTATTACTTATGAATGATTATTTTATAATGTATTAATATTTATTTTTATTGAAGAAAATTGATTATTAAAGGTTATGTATTAAGAGAAAATTGACTATTGAAACAAACAAAATACTTTGTTCAATAGACATTAGGACATATGTTAACAACTGTTAAGAATAGAGTTGTTATTTATAAAAAAATTCTTAATTCTTAATTCTTATTTTATAATGTATTAATACTTTTTTAAGAGATTTGAGTATTAAATTTAGGTATTAAGATAAAATTGATTATTGAGACAAACGAAGACGGATATACAAGAAAAAATGAGACTCAATTCAATAAATAAGATATATTTATTTATCCAACAAATGTGTGTATTAATAACTATTAAGATAATTGACTATTAAGACGAGTTAAGTCAGGTGTAGATAAAAAAATACTCGTATTAATATTTATTAAGACATATAGATGCATAGTCATGAGTTGCTAGAGTATTTGTAAGTGATCAAGTGTGCTGACTTTTTGAAGTGGTGAGTGATCAATGATTAGGCTAGCTCCTACCAAAACATAAGTTGTTCAAGGCATCAATTGTGAGTTGGAATAGTTGAGACCCCCAGCCAAACTTTGTATGTGAGCGAAAATGGTTCAGCATGTATACAAGTAGCCTACGGGTAGGTAATGTAACCCATTGCTTGGAGATAGGTATTGTAATTAGAGATGAATTTATCCCTTTGCAGGTTACGAGGAAGGTTTATTAAGTACAATAAATCTTTGTAATGAGTTAGGTGGAAAGAGAAAGCTCAGTTCAATGCTCTAGAGAGAGGTCATTGCTTACCAAATCAAGCATAAATATTAGAGGTGTCTCCGTTTTTTAAGAAAGTCAAACCGACTCAAATGGCCTTCAATCCAATCGAAATCTATCAACGATCGAAAAAACACATATATAAATATATTTCTTCCGGAAAGTATGACGTATTTCTAATAAATATTTTACCAAACCAAGCGCGCACATATATATATATATATATATATATATATATATATATATATGCGTATTTCATATTTCACGCTTATATTTCATGTTTTAAAATTCAAATAGACGATTCATCATATCAAAATCTCTTTGGTGATCAAATTTTATATATTTTTATATTTTTTGTTATTTATTTAAAGGGATAGAAAATCGTTGATATTGAATGATTAATAAGACGTCAGATCAATGAATTTTGTAGCCATTCAAAAAAATAGTAGAAAAGTTTCAAAAAATATAAATTTAATCACCAAGGAGATTTTGTTATGAAAATCATATTTAATGGTTTGGATCGTTCATTTAAATTTTAAAACATAAAATATAAGTGTGAAATACGAAATATTTTGTGTAAAGCGCATTAACACACCTCATATATATATATACATCCGTCAACAACAGAAGGATGCACATAGAAACGAAAAATCAACTGATAAGGAGATGGCAAGATCTGAATTTCAATTTACAGTATAGCATGAAGGTATATTCTTCTAAGTTATCTAAAATTTTGAGTTTACTTGTCACTAAATTTGGAGCAAAGCTTTCCTAAAAATATGATTCGTGAATAATTCATTTTTTTTATCTTTAACTAGATATTTTTATAAATAAGTTGTCAATTTAATATATCACATTTTATTCATAAAAAAATACTTAGTTCGTGAATAAAACACATTATATATAATTTTAAATGATTTTATATTCCTTTTATATATATTTAAAATTTTAAAATTTTAATATATTTTTTATTTATATTATATAAAATGAAATTCTGAATTATATCTGTATTATTATACATCTCAATCGCATTTTTTTTCCGAATACCGAATTTATTTACCTCAATCGCAATTTTTTTTATGAATCCCGAATTTGTAGCTATGCTAGCTACCGTCCTCTCAGATCGACGAGTCCACAAAACAAGGGCGAACAGTGTCTGCAGATATTTTCTGTGCGGAGATCACCGCAGGGAAATCACAACGGCTCAAGGAAATCACAACGGCTGTGGGGAAGTCTAAACACGAATTTTGATGCACGGAACTATTTATTACTGTTAATTCATAACCGTTGATAAATTATTGGACCGCTCAGATCAAAAGAACCGCACCTGAGGAGCTTTTTCAGGTCAGCAGGTGATATGGTTCCCACAAAATGGAGAGCAGCCATCGTGGCCCTCATCTTCTTTACTCGAGCAACACAGAGCGGAGAGCAGCCATCGTGGCATGGAGCAGACCCGCCTCGAGTTCAGCCCGGGTTGATATCCCCCACCTCCTCTCTCACAAAAATAACGTGGCGATGACGGGTGCCTTCCCGACTTATACATCTTGGCAGATCTAGCAGATCCGACCTCAAACCCCAGTAATGTAGCTCCCGCCGAGTTGGAGAGCTGATGTAATTCCTCCCTGAGGGACATGCGTGGTTGGCAAGTTCATGACCAGCTGGAGCCCGATCAAGCGCATGTGGCAGATCTGGATTGGTGCTGTTGGTCGGCTTCTTTCTCTAATTTGTCAAGGCACGAAAGGCCTCCTTCACTTCCCGCCAGCACGGTGGGAGTTCTTTATCTCCTGACTGTAGAAAGTAGAAAATCTGTAAATTGCTTACAATCTGAGAAAATAATGTCAGGTCTTTGGGAAAAAAAGGACTACAACTGTCGCAGCATGATGCCCATAGGCGCTGCCTCAGCCTGGAACACCATCTCGGCCACCGCAGGTGTGAAGTAGACGAATTGCAGCCCCCCATTTTCATAGAAGAAAGCAACTGCTACGCCAGCCCTACCATTAGTGTCTACAGAGGCTTCTGTCACGCCAAATGCCCTTCCAAAGGCTAAGGTATCTGAGGTCTCTTGCTGAAATGTTGGGGCAGGGATGGGTGGTATGGGTTGTTGTCTGTGTCTTCTGCATACATGTGTCATTGAAAGGGCAAGGGTAATAGTACTGGCTGGTTGGGGTTGCTGGTTTTCAAAGATTTAAGGAGTTTCTTATTTTCCAAATGTTCCATGCCAAGTACACAGCTAATCGTTTTTGTTCTTCATTTAGGTTGTTCAGCAACTGTAGTATGACCTCTATGAGATCTAATGGCAATTCAGGTGTACAGATCTGAAGCGGGGAGAACAACCAATTAGACCAAGCATGTGGAAACAAGAAGAGCAAGTGATGCAATGTTTCAGATTCTGTGCCACATACTTGGCAGGTAGGTATCATCCTCGGTATCCTTCTATGTAAAACACCCTGGATGTAGAGCATCCTGGCCAGTTCTACAAAGAAAAGTCACAACTCTAGGTATGGTTTCTAGGTTCCAGATGAGTATCCAAAAAGGGTATGGGGGATACATCGGTTGCTGCGCTCGCTGCTCTCTAAGAGCTTGATATCCAGTTTTTACTGAGTACTTGCCACTTTTAGCATCCTTCCGCACAATCAAGTCTGGTATTACTTAGTCCCCTGCAGGCCTTTCCTCCATTTGAAGAATATACGTTATTGTCAGCTGATTAAATACTTCGTGTAGGGCTGCGACATCCCAGGTTTGAGATGTTACAAACTTAATATTTCATATTTGAAGTTTTGAAGAGTCATCTTTCATATATGGTGAAGGATCCCTTGACAGTGGGTTATTTTGACAATCCTGGCCATAGAATTTAGTATCGTACGATACGAGATACGCATCACACGATTCGGTACGAGTCAGAGGTAGGGCAATACAGATCGTACTTGTGTATAGCATGAGTAGTGTATCACGGGAATCATCGCAATACAGAAGTGTGATACGTGTATCATATCGGATCACAAGTTTTTCTGAGTCGCAATCTGAGCCATCAGATGGACTAAGCTACGCGCGGAGAGGATCAGTGCGAAGCGCGAAGAGAGGCAGAGCAACGCATAGGTCGGAGTGGAGCGATGTGAAGGAGTTTAGGTCAGCCCTGAAGTCGTGATTGTGAGAAACTAAAAAGAAAATTCCTTCGACTCGGGTAAGATTGAAGAGATGAGTTGCAATCTTACATACTAGTCCCTTACTTTTTCATAATCACAACTTTTGAAAAGAAGCTAATTGTAAGCTATTCCAACTGGAAGTTTACTCTTTTGTATCGACTGTAAGTTATTCCAACTTGTTGACTAACATGTTTATCTTATTTAAATTATAATTGTGTTTCAATTTCAACTGTGACAATTGAAGACTTGATGTTGCTGAAGTTCCTTGAAGTTACATATTATGTTACTTGAACAATAGTAATATAGATCGAAATATAATTTACTTTATTGCTTATGTTATTACAAAATTCAACATTTATTAAAGTTACCTTTATTTTTTGTTGATAAAAGACATCTTATTAACCTATCTAGCTCCGATGAGCCTTAAGTTGGTTAATTTAGCATAATCATATGTAATTTGCTTTGTTTAGTCATTATATTGCAATTATGTCTATTGCCTACAGTTTTACACAAGGTTGTGTTAATGATTTACAATTAAATTATGTTATTGTGATAGCTTCTTTTGTTACTAGAACATGGTCATAATTTCTTTTGTTATTTAATATTTTTTTTATTATTTACTAATTTACTATAACTTCTTTTGTTATTTCAAAAATAGCTTAACGTATCTTAACGATACGATACAATACATGATATGTGATTCGATACAAAATACAACGATACATGATACATTTTATGATTCAATAACTATGATCTTGACAATGAATTTTTAAATAAATATGATAAAATTCTTAAAAATAAACAAGTTTATAGATATGTTATTTTACTTATGGATTGATAGTGTTTCAAAATTTATGCAATTTTGTTATCATTTGATAGTCCATCGAATATCATAAAAATATTTGTTCAATTGACAATGGTTTCAATCTAACGATTTTTAATGTACTATCAAAAAATATTGATATTGCATAAAATTTGAAACACTGTCAATTGATAAGTAAAGGAACATATCTATATTTTTTTTCTATATTTTTTTTTTCTATTTTTTGTATTTATTTAAAAATCTATTGGCAAGATTGTCAAAATAATCATTGTCATGGGATCCCTCTTTATATATTATATTTTATGTAAATAAATTATACTTCATACATATTATTTAAAAAATATACTTAGCCATGTTTTTAAATTATGATACTTTGAATGTTATAAATATTTTAATTACGAAAACTAAAAATTAAAATTAAAAATTATGAAAATGAAATTGGAAGTAAATGTGCGGAAGGAAAATAGAAGGGAAAGGGAAGTTTGTAACCAAGCTATTAGGCCCACAAGAGTATTTTGTTGAAAATTTTAGATGGAAAGGTAGTTTGTTTAAACTTTTTCAAAAGAAGGGCAATTTGTAAAATCTCCCAATTTTTTTACCCGGGATATCACAAAACTTTACACTAATTTTAGAGGTTATTTTTTCCTACTTCCATAGTAAATATACTCTTTGATGAAATTCATTGCATTTCAATATCCATATTTCATTTAATTGTAGCAGAACAACAGACACTATTTATCTCAAAATGACTCTCAACACGAAAATCATTCTTCTAGCAATCTTTTATGATATTTAATCCTCGCATTACAATGTGAATTCTTGATACAAGCAAATTTTTTCAATTCCTTTAAAAACTTTAAAGCACACAATAATTCCAAATTGACATTATACATTGATCCTTCTATGCAATTAAAGAAAGCATTGAGACAGCAAATCCAGCTGCGACAGTGAAGACAGTAATGGGAACTGCCACAGCTAGAGATTCCGGTGGAAGTGGAGGCGATGAAATATCAGTTGATCCCTGGGAAGCAGATGGTACTGGAGCTGAAATAAGAAAAATAAATAATTGTTAAGATTATATTATGCTCACCATTGAGGGGAAAAAAAGAATGTCTACTGCGAGCTTCTCAAGAGAAAATAACAAAAAAAACAGACCATCTTTTTGGTACTTCGTCTAAAAATGTTTAGTGCTGAAGGCTTGAAGCACACAGCTTGAGAAATTAATAATATTTTTTTAAAGTTAAATGAAAAATAACACTATTTGTTTACTCTGCATTAAATGTTCATTAATACAGTCAAATAAAATGAATTAGACAACAGCACTGTCAATTAGGTTTTCCAGATAGATTGGCCTTGCAAATTAGAGAAAAAGGAATACATAGTGCATACCAGTTGCAACAGCAGCAAGGACCAAGAAGGGCTGCCAGAAAATTGAAATTTAAACAAAAGTCAAAAGTTATTATTAAAAGCTGAAATTACAATATAGAATTGGCTAAAAAAAGGAGTTTGAAAAAAAAAATCTAAAAATAACTTACCTTTGCACTCACTCGAAGTAGGTAAGGTGAATGAGCAAGTATAAGGCAAAGACATAATCCGAGATGTATTGACTGGGAATCCCAAATCTTTCTGGTCGCTCGTTAACAAAGCACACAAACAACTAACATCTTCCTGGGCTATTGATCTCAAATCGCTACAACAGCTTCCCTCTGGTTTTGCTGAGCTGCTCCCTGCTTGAAGATAGTCCAAGCATTCCAATAAACCTGTTGCATATTGGGAACAATCTTGAGTTGGTCCCTCTGCTGGTGCCAGATCAGATGCCGATGATGGTGCTTGTACCAGTGCTGGTGTTGACTCTACTGGTGCCGGTGGTGTTGCCACTACTAGTGATGGCGCTGGTGCCTGTGCATGTTTCCGTTTGTGATGACCGGCACCAAGAACAGTGTTGGAGAGAGAGAGGAGTAAGAGAGAGAGGGAGAAGAGCAACAGAGAAGGTTTTGTTATGGGGTAAGAAGACGCCATGGAAGAGTACTTCTCTGTTATCTGATGGAACTAAGTTGGAATTATTCTGGATGCTATGAATGATTAAACAAAGATGGTATTCCTCCTGATGCTAATCCCTTTTATAGTGTTGATGTTTAATCCAGATGTAAGATTTGCATCTTGTTGGAGAGATAACTGCAGTTGTTTGGGATATAATTTGGCCATTGACACTAGAATAGTTACTACTGTTATTCCACAACGGCGATGTTGATTTTTTTTTTTCCAAAATTTTAGATGGTTTATCTTTTAATGGTTCTATCTAAATGCATTATGCTCTTTTGTTTTCTTTTTCTGAATGGTTAGTTTTATTTTTACCATAAAAAGGTAATTGCAAGTTTTTCAAAAGATTTTGGTTTATATTAGAGACCAGAGGAAGGTACGCTGGTTATTATTGGAAATTCTTGGATAAAGTTGGATAACTGCACGCTGGTACGTACAACAATCTGTTTCTGACTGGGTGTTAAAATAATTAATACGTGATGAAAAAACTATTGTTCAAATTTGTACGTCCTTTTTTGCAGTAAATTTCCATGGTTTCTTTATTATGAAATTTGCATGTTAGTTTTGAATTATGTTATCTGCCGTTTAAGCAAAAGCTGCCTTCCCTCTTCCAGTCCAGATCTATTCTGGCAATGTTGCCTTAATAATAAGATCTGTGATGCACAGTGAAATGAACGAAGCTTAGAACTGTCGATATAATGTTATAATGTAATATTTCATAATTTTATGTTACGGCATACTTTTCTCATAAGAACTATTATTTTGGAACGAAAAAGATGAGACGGGTCATGGATAATTCACGAATTATTTGGATTTAAATTTGTTACTTCCCGTATAATTCGCTAGATATGCGAATTATTTGCTAATAATATGAATTTTACGTATAATTTTCATATATATAAGTATAACTCGGTTGATAGCTGGTTTGAACTTCGACTTTACGTGAATATGGACATGGTGCATTGGAACTCAACTATTAGATATTGATAAATATATGTGTTGTGCGTGGTACGTGATATATTTGATATGGAATGTCTTGTGTTAGTACGTGTTTATGGATTTAGACGTCAAAATTTTAAAAAACTCAAATACACACATCTAACACACGTGATACGTCTAGCACGTCGTGTTAAATGTGTTCATATTTATATATATGTTTATCACATATCAACACTTATATAACACATACAAATTCAACAAATTTCAAACAAAATTAAAGAAATATATAAGAAAAATCAGAAAAAATTAGAGTGAGTCTTCATCACAAAAAATAAAATTACCCATCATAGTCAAAAAATATCATATAGGTTACGAGCAATTTTAGTCTCTAACTTTAGTATCAAACTAAACTTTTAAGCACACAAGCATTTTAAAGTTTGATATACTAAAATATTTTATACATTAGATGTATGTGTGTGTGTTCGTGTTCAACGTATTACACATGTCAAAATTATTTATATATTGATCACGCATGTTTAACAATACGACGCGTGTGATACATATAAACACGTAATGTACAAACACATTCAGAATAATTATTCATATCCGTATTTATACATACGTACACATATCTGACACGTTTACCAAATCCCTATCAACCATTGGGCCTCAGAAATCCAGCTACTTCAAGCATGCAACAGTTCTCTTTTCTCTCTAATCAATGTTGTCAAAATACATTTTTTTTTATTTTAAACTAGATCCGTGTTTGTATGTAATTTTTTTATGAAATATTCCTGAACGAATATGAAAATTATAAATAAGCTAGTAAAATTTTTCCTAACAATTATTATTTACCAATTTATAAATAATGCACCAATTTATATTTAATTTAAAAAAGCCCAAGTATTTTAAAAATACTCCGACCTGCCGGATTCGAACCAGCGACCTAAGGATATCTGCAACACACTACAGTCCTCCGCTCTACCAACTGAGCTAAGGTCGGCTTGTTAGTAATTGGAAGTTCTTCCAAAATTAACGTATTAAATATTTTGTTCCCAAGATATTATACATTTGTAGTTTTGTTTAACTGAGTATCACACCGCCAAATAATAACTCCTTTATAACAAAATATAGATTAGAAATTCCAGCCACATAAATTAAATTGATTTACATTTTTCTCAACCAGCCTAGCACCAACAACGGTAAGAAGTCGACAAAATAGTGATTGCCTTAAAAAATATTTTGGAGGTTGATAGATATTACTGGTTGTAACAAAAAGGAACAAATAAATTAGAACACAAAAATTATGATGATGATTTTTATCACCTCCAGCCAAAATTATATTCACTAGCCATATGCGGAGTAAAGACCGGAAAAATTATAAAAGGACGTTCAAGAGTTTTTCTTTTAAGCACAAAATAATTTTCCCTGCATAATTTGCCGGAAAAATAAGAGACCAAGAGATAACTGAGCTACCTATTAATTAATTGCCCTTGTTTTTGTCCTTATTTTGACTGCGTATGCACTATTTATATAAAATGTCGTATATTGTAATTTTTTTCCAAGTAATATTCCACGTCTTGTCATAAAAAAGACATTCTACTTTTGGAGTAGCAATGATTCTCTTGCAATTAGCTTTAAACAACATTAGTATGTAGGAGATCCGATTGAATATTACTTTTTAAATAATTATTTCATTATACATGATATTAAATTTTTTTTCTCAATAAAAATAATTAGACAATTTCGGAGGAGGGCAAAAATTTTTTTCATATGAGATAAATTACCGAAAAATATTATTTTTCAAAATCTAAGGGGACACCTGCCCCCTGAATAATACTAAATCCGTCACTAAGTGTGTGAGAGAGAAAACAATAGCTTGAAGGATACACAGTTACACACTGTTAGGGGTGTCAATGAATACTATTTCATTCTATTCGTGAAATGATTAACGAAACAACACTGTTTCGTGACCGTTTGACACGTTAGACAAGTCTACACATTGTCGAACAAAAAGAAAAGCACACAGTTGACCTTCATTATCATCTTGAGGAAAAAAACCAGTAGGAAAAAAAATTAATGTAGAAATATATATTTACCAGCTTAATGCAGTGACAAAAAGTTATAAATGTCATCAAATTGAATTAGTTTTGATAACGAATTAATATCGGCATATCGCATTAAAAATATGATTTTAAATTTAAATATCATATTTAATATTTAATTTAGATAGTGGTCAACCGGGTCAAATCTTTTTTAGATTGACATCAAATCCTTTAGACACGTCTTCACGTATTCTGGTCCGCTCTCTTTTATTAAAAACTCTTGAATTTGTATAAGATATTACAAGGATTGTCACTCAAGATTGCTTATTTTCTTCAATTATATCGTGCAGTGTCCCATCAGCTGAACCATCCATGTATCTGGGGCCCACTCATAGCAGTTTTGGTTTATACAACCTTTATACATACTCTTATCCATTTACTTAACCAAAAAATCTTTTCTATATTTATATCTAATAAGTTAATAGATTTTTTTTATCCATACGTATTTTTTCAAATATTTTACAAATTGTATAAATGAGTAAAAGGACCCCTATGGGTTATAATTTATTGCTATATTCTTGAGGAAATTATTGTTAAGTTGGAATCGATATCCTCTATGGAGTTTAAAAACTCTGCAAAGTGTGATTTTTTTCGTCAAAATCGTTCAATTAGCGATAAATGCTTCTAATTTAATAATAAATAACTCCTTCGTGTATCATAATCATCCTCACAGCCGTTATGATTTAATTGTGTCATCCAGTCTACGGAATTCTCCACACCAAAAACTCCGCAGAGGTCTCGACAAGCATTTTTTGGAGTTTTTCTCCACACCGTATACTTATGGCAAACGTATTTTTTGGAGGGTTTTTTTTTGTGTGTGGAGAGATCTCCAAAGATTAATTTGAAATTTTGTGGAGAATCGTAAATACCAATTTGATGTATAAAGAATTTATCATTGTTAAATTAAAAGTGTTGATAGTTGATCAGACGGTTCAGTTCCAAAAATTGAAAAGAACCGACAAGTGAGGAGATTTTAATTTTTACGCTCCATAGGTTATCGACACCCGCTAAGTTGTGTCTATACAAAAGGATACAAAAAATGCTTTTAGTTTTTTTCTTTTTAAATGGTAAGACGATTTATCGAGGTCTCGCATTCGTTTAATACGATGGATAGTGAATGTTTGCCATAAGTATACGGTTTGGTTTCAAAAAGGTGATGATACGATATCATCCAATTAACTGAATTTGTCATTAACACATTGATTTTTTTTAATAGCGAATTTTCTTGTTTCTGATGCAACACATATATACTTTCATTTCCATTAACTATTTAACTTCCTATCTAATAAAAAAAATGTAGATCGCTAGGATTAATAATAGATCTTTATAGTTTATTTTTGAATTAGATATAACTACATTGATATACTTTAATTGTACACAAAATGTTGTATACATTTCAATGCAAAAATCGTAATAATCCGTCCAAAAATATATAATAGCAAAAGCACACGTAACAATCAAAGTTGAAAACTATTGCATTTCGTAAAAAAAAAAAACGAAATAAAATATGAAATATATAATAGCAAAAGCACACGTAACATCAGGCTCTAAAGGAGTAGCAGCTGTTTCATCTCCACCTGCAGGGAACTCTCTTGCCATGATGCTTCCCCTCTCTGCCTTGACTGTCTTGGCAGGAATTTCCACATCTATATGTCATATAATTGGATAGTTAAGAGTGATAAATTAAGATGCTCGGAATCTATAATGTTGCTTGCTTTAGATGCTGTTTAAATTGAAGAAATTTTAGTTCATTAATTTTGTCTCTGCAGTATTGTCGGAGAGTACTGGGAGTGGTTGATATGAATGTTTCCAATAATTATATCTAATCTGCTTTGCTCTTTGCATGAATTAATTAAATTGCGCATGATTCTTTTTTCCTAGTTCATTTGCTCGGTCTTTTTATATTTCAATTGTTGAATTACTATGTGTAAGACCTCAATCTGCTTCAACTTCATGGTGTTATCTTTTTTTTTCCAAATAGGAGGGATCATTTGATAATTTTAATGATGAACTTGAACCTTTAAGCGGAAATAGCGAGGTGGCTTCTTTAGAACCTTTGAGAGGAAACGGTTTTTACTTTTCATTATTGATTGGGACTAGAATTGAATGGGACCAATGAAGTAATATCAGCGTGAGAGGTTCAGAGCTTTGGCGCGCTAATTTTTATTTTTCTCTATTAAATTTTTATTACCTCGTCATTCGAAACTCATTCCGATATGCATTTTGAACCCGACAAGTCAAATTGAAGCTAAACATTTTCATTTGTACAACTGTACAAGGCATAAAGCTATCTCTATTTTTATCAAAAATAATGATCGACGAACCTGCACTTCAATCCCACTCGATAAATTCGTCTGACTTGCTCAAATTCAAATCTGGTTCGACTTGATTTTTTTAAAACGATCTGAGATCAAACAATTTAAAGTCCGACCCGACACGAACCGAACGATCTGAAACCCGAGATGACCCGAGATCAGACCACCCGAACCCAAATGACTTGAAAACCAAGATGATCTGAGATCAATTGATCCGAAACTCGACCCGATCCATAACTCGAGATAATCCGAGATTAGAAAACCCAAAAACTGACCCAACCTGACTCGTACTGTATATATATAGAGAGAGTAAAGATACCGTGAGTTTAATTCAAAAAATATATCAAATCATTTTCAAATTTTAATTTATCATATTCATTAAATTCTTTATATGAAAATCTTGTGGGATGTAAAAATTTAAAGTGTTTTGAGCTTTCTAAGTTCTGGTTTTTAATTTTCAAAAATGAGCTCTAAAAATAATAATAATATATTTAATATTTGAACATCATTTTTAAAATTAATAACGATAACTTAAAAAGCTCAAAACACTCTAAATTTTTACATCCCACAAGAATTTTTAGTTTATTTTGACACAAATTAATAAATATTTTTATCAATATAACATGTACAAACAGTACATATAATTTTAGTAATTTTAATTAAGAAATTACCTACATGCATATATATTCATAGTTTATACCGAAATAAAAAAAAAGTTACATTTCAAATCAAAATAACAATGTCTATTAATCAAAATTTATATGTTATAAATTAAAATTATCATAAAAAACTAATGTCTATTAATTAGAATTATCATAAGTAGCATGTTTTCAATTTGTTAATAAAATGAATGAAATCAGTCGACCTGAAACTGATCTGACTAGACTCAAATTAATTAACCATATTCATATTATTTGAAAAGTCAAATTGATTATAATATAATGATAATTTACACATAACATTGGTTAAAATGAATTTATAAAAAAAAATTGAAATCTGATGTCCTGAAATCCAACCCGACCCGCAAATCTGACCCAACCCGAAATAAAACATCACAAAAAGGAACCCGACCCGACCCAAAAACAATCTGAAACCCGAGACTACTTGATATCAGATGATCTAAAATCCGACCTGACGATGACCCGAATGACCCGAAATCCGAAATAATCTGAGCTACTAAGAATCCAAAATCCGACCCGAAATGACCCGAAATCCAAAAAATCCCAACAATATTTGACCCATAATTCAACCCGACCCGAATTAGGTTAACCTGAACCCGACTCGTGATCCGGCAATTTTTTTGGTCCAACTTACCCAATCCGACCCGACCTGCCCGATTGCCACCTCTATTAATAATAAAACAAAAAATTAATTGAAAAAAAAAACAAATTCTTACTATGAAAAATGTTATATCATTTTCTCTAATTATTTTGAAATAGAAAAAAAAAAAAAAAAACATGTCGCATGTATTAGCATAAGTGGCTGTTTTTTTTTACACACAAAGATCCAATTTTTTTTTTCGGGCCAAATATGTGGCCAGGAACGGGCAGGTCTGAATCTTTAATTGTACCTTCTTAACCGCTTCCCATTCTCCTGGTCTGTTAATGTGAGTAAGTTCTCTAATTGTACCTATCTATATTGTTTACCTATGCCTATTTGTTTAATTTTAGTTGCCGCTTTTGTTTTTTGGTTTTGGTTTCTTTAACGGAGTACATGTGTTAGCCCTGATGGAAAGCTACTAGCTGTAGTTGGAGACGGCACTGAGTGTATAATAGTTGATCCTCAATCAGGAAAGGTACGTATGTATTTACCATGCATTGTTGTAATTGTATGTCAACACAAACCATCCGGAGTTTTCAGCTGCTGAGTGCCAACTGGTATCATTATTTAAATGCAATAATTTCATCTTTAGGTAGTTTCAACTCTCAAAGGACATTTAGACTACTCTTTCTCATGTGCATGGCATCCAACTGGACACATCCTGGCCACAGGAAACCAGGACACCACATGCCGTTTATGGGATATCATGTATCCATCAGAATCCATAACAGTGTTGAAAGGTAACATGGGTGCTATTAGAGGCATCAAATTCTCTTCGGACGGGGATTTCATGGCCATGGGCCATGGCTGAGGCAGCCGACTACGTGCATGTGTATGATGCCAAAGCTGATTTTTCACGTGCTCAGGAGATTGATCTTTTTGGGGAAATTTCAGGGATATCGTTCAGCCCTGATAGCGAATCTCTCTTTGTTGGGATAGCTGACCGTACCTATGGTAGCTTGGTGGGGTTCAACAAAAGACATCATTACAATTACCTTGATTCGTACATCTGAGGGAATTGTTTTGGGTCTCTTATTGACAAGCTTCCTTTGGTTTCAACTAAGCTGCAAAGTTTTCTTCTTGTGTACACAAGTTTTTCTTAGATACTGGTATATATCAAAACATACCTTTGCGTACAGGATGGAGTGTGTTTTTCTAAATTTGTGTGCGCCTTGTGCTGGAAAAGAAAAGAACATTCATATTTGTGCTTGTACACTTTTGTTGGCATTGTTCGTTTTGAGTTGTACGATTCCTGTTTTTTGGGGAATTTTTCTGTGCGGTTTCGGCTAAATTTGTATAAAATGTAACTTTCACTCTGTAGGCAGTACGATGCATGCGATACATGTGTTGTGATATCCGTGGGCTAAATGTAGTTGTAAAATATTCTTATATCTTTTGTTGAACTTCAATATCTGTAATAGTTGTAATTTTAGTTCTGGTAGTTTACTATATCAATTGTTATATTTCAATGGTCTCAGCGTACATATTTATTCTTTGAAGTTGGCAAAATTGGTCTTTTCCGGTCCTATCTTATTTCAGCCCAGCAAGACAAATTAGGCCTTAGTTTGTACATCCATTTGGGCTTATTTTGAGGTGAGCTTTTATTTTCAAACTTCTTAGGCCTGATTTGATGGACGGTTTCTGATCTTGGTTGTACTTCGGCTGTGATGTTTGCTAGTTGGGCATGCAGATCGGTTATCCAACTTGATTCTCCTCTTTTGTGGGTTGTCTCCGTCAACAGTTCTGAATTTCATTCTTTTACTTGTGATATCTAGCTTTTAAGTGAGTTCAGTTCAGGAGGGCTTTGGGCCTTTGCAATACAACATTTTCTCATTTAAAAAAAAATAAGAACCTAATAAATTCTGACATATATTATTTTTATATATCTCTTTTAAAATTTGAACTTAGAGATGAATTTATCATCATTTGTACTATGCATGCGGTTTAAAAAGTCAATTTCCACATGCTTTGCAATAAACGTGCATTATGTCTGTAAATGTTAACTATGATTCATCCTTAACACGGCACTTATTGGGAGCAGTAGCATGTTCATTTGTAGACCATGCAGTCAACAATATAACAACCCTCATTAATTTAAAGTTTTAAACAATGCATGCACATCCAAGAGAATACTAAAAAAATAGACATATTTGATAAAGTAATTCACATGCATGGCTTGATACTAGAATCCGAACGGGAACCCAAATCTAAATGGAGTACTTGCCATTTTGTTTATAGCACGCTGGAATCCAGGCCTAAAAAAGTTGTTCTGATATTTGAATAGTGTATACTCTGCTTTTCATGCGCAACTTGGTTCTTGGAAAAAGTAGATTAATAGAACCTAACATGTGCCTCCTTTAAGACTTTACATATTGCTGTCAAGTGTCAACTGTCGGTGTCAACCGCATGCAATTGCTTTTCTACCTTTTTGGCGTACATTTCTTTCCAACTCAAATAGAGTAGCCGAGTAGGGATCGTTTGATTACTCGTTACTTCATAAAGTTTAGGCTCGTGTGAAAATGAATATCATGAAAAGGACAAACTGATTAGTACATCTAACGTGAACAAGCCAACAAAAGAAATTGACAAAAAAAATGATGCCTTGGGTTTTGAAGAGAATTAATGTAGTAAAGAACAGTACAATTTGAATCAGTGTGCTGGAACAATATGAGAGAGGAACTGATTCAAATTGTAAAAAAGAAAATCTTGCACTATTTGGAACTACGTAAATATCGTTTGAATTCTATAACTGAAATAGTGTTACATGAAATGAATGAAGAAACAATATTTGGAACAAAAAAAGTTTTAATCTTGTATTATTCTTAAGAGTTATAAAAGATGAGGTTAGCATAATTTAACACTCATTCAGTACTACTGTCAATTCTAATTAATTGAGTATTCGACAGCAATCGGAAGTACAGAATGTATATTAATGCATCCCATAAATATATTTTCATCATTTGTTATTTCTTAATTCTGCATATACCATAAATCGGGAATACAGAATTTGTATTAATGCATCCCAAACCAAAAGTATCCAAAATATATGTCACTATTAAAATTTATTGTATCAGCGCGTGTATGAAATTTAGTAGCGTCAGTGTGTGTATGAAATTTAGTAGCATGAATATAAAAATGATTGGTATGAGTACTTCAACAGATACGCTAGTATATTTTATTTTGAACTATAGTTACGTACATTAGAACACTATAATAGCGTGGATACAACAAATTTCATACACACGCTGATATAACAAATTATAGTAGTGTGCGTCATGTCTCTCTTTTACAGTATTCTAATTAAATTGAAATTTTGATATGAAATGCAAATTAAACCACAATAGTATACGTATTTATCTAATTTTACACCACGCCAAGAGAAAGCGCAGCAATCATTTTGCTCATATATATATATATATATATATATATATATATATATAGTTGGGCTATGGTGCTATGCATAGCACGGATCACTTCCGTGCTATGGATCGGTTCTTCGTTATCAAATTGTAAATGATCGATCCAACCGTACAAAATGATTTTCGTATGAATATCTAGACGTGGACCAAATTTATAATTTAAGAAAAAAATTTACTATTTTTTAAGATAATTAGAAAATCACTTGATTTAGTTATTATGTGTCATTCAAAAGAAGCGATTTTCTAACTATCTTAAAAAATAGTAAAAAAATTTTAAAAATATAAAATTTGGTCAACGTCTAGATATTCATGCGAAAAATATTTTGTATGGTTGGATCGACCTTTTTCACTTTGATAACGAAGAACCGTTCCATAGTACGGGAGCGATATGTGCTATGAATAGCACCATAGCCCAACTCATATATATATATAGTAAAGATACCGTGAGTTTAACTCAAAAACTATATTAAATCATCTCCAATTTTTAATTTATCATGCTCAATAAATTTTTTATATGAAAATCTGATGGGATGCAAAAATTTAGAGTGTTTTGAGTTTTTTAAGTCATAATTTTTAATTTTTGAAAATCAGTTTTAAAAATAATAATAAGATATTTAACGTTTGAACATTATTTTTAAAAATTTGAAAAGATGACTTAAAAAGTTCAAAACACTCCAAATTTTTACATCCCACAAGATTTTCATATAAAGAATTTAATGAGTATGATAAATTAAAATTTGAAGATGATTTAATATAATTTTTGAGTTTAGATTACGGAAGGTATTCGTGAGCTTAAGCTCACGGTATCTTTACTCTCTCTCTCTCTCTATATATATATAGAGAGAGAGTGTGTGTGAGGTTATGGTGCTTCGTGAAGCACAAAACCTCATGTGCTTCGCATCCGTGTCTCGAATTTGAAAGTTCAAACGGCTGATCCAAACCGTAAAACATCATCTTCATATTGAAATATCCTTAGAAATCAAATTTTATATTTTTTTTGAATTTATTTGCTATTTTTTAAAAGGGTACAAAGTTTACTGATCTAATGATTTCGGCACCATCCAAAACTAGCGATTTTGTATCCATCTAAAAAATAGAAAAAAATTTCAAAAAAAATATAAATTTTGATCTCCAAAGATAGCTCAACATTAAGATCATATTCAACAGTTTGGATCGGCCGTTTAAACTTTCAAATTTAAGATATGGACGCGAAGCACCGTAGTCTCACTCTATATATATATATATTTTTTCCGGTACACCAAATATCAAAGGCCAAATTTTTTTTGATCTAATGGCTGTCATTGAATTTAAGACATTACCGTTAAAGTATATTAAAGATATTTTACTAACTTTAATACATTGGTAGAGATCAGAAAAATAAATTCTGAGGTGTACAATGTGATTTACGGATCAAAGAAAGGAATGAAGTAAAAAAATAATAATCTGGAGTGCATCTCTCCAGTTTTGAGTTCAGCCACTTTGAAGTTGACAACAACAAAACGGAGAGAGAGATAATATTAATATCATTGTTTCTGCAAGAATAGGTAATAATTGAAGAAATACTAAAATAGGAAGAATTAAACAGTGAAATTGAAATATTTCGAAAAGAAAAAAAATGAAATGTGATGTATATGAAATAAAAGTACAACGACGTAGTTTTATTCCATTGAGTGAAAGATGTTAATTTGGAAGTAATTATCATTGTTGAATATTTTTTTTCCTTAACCTTGATATACTTATGCGATAGAGAACAAAATAATATCATTGTTCCTTTTTTATTTTACTTTTTTTATAACATTAAACTTAATAAAAGAATAAGTAACAGAATGAAATTAAAATTCAGATCCTTCTAACAACCTTTTGATCCTAAGAATGATAAACAAAATGAATTTTGATAAACAAGTATTAAAAAATCTCATAACCCTTTTGCAACGGATGGGGTAAGAACCCAATCTTTTTTTTTTATTTCTTTCATGATGACAAAATGATAAAAATATATATATAGAAAAAAAATTGTGCTGAAATATCGAATTTGATAATCATATTGATAAAAATATACTCATTAACGTTTTTTTAACGTGATTTATTCCCCAAAGTTTCATCAAAATATATCACCTACAAGACTTTGACAATTTATTCAAATAAGCTTGAAATTAACAAATAACAGAAGTTCATATATGTAGTATCAAAGATGTAAATTGAACCATCAAAGTTTCAATAATATCGTATATGCATTATATCGAAGGATAACTCGATAAATGTTTATCTTAACGACGTTGTTGATGATATGTTTGGAATGTTAAAATAAGCTTAACTAAACAATAAAATAGTTCTTATACACGTCACATTAATTAATGGCAAAATTAGATATATACCCATTCCAATTTGGATATTTAACCTCCAAATTTGAAAATTAAATATTTATCCCTCAAAATGTCAAAATTTTGAATATTTACCAAAAAATTACTATTATCCTCATAAAATCAAATTGATAATTAACTAAAATTATAAAATGACAAAGTACCTTTCCACCAAGCAACAACTTGTCTCAATTTCACTGAAAGTTAGCAAATTGAGAAGCGCTAATTTTATTTTTACCATCTGCTCAAGTTGAATAGCACCAATTTCAAACGTTAATTTCCTTCACCTCTCAAATCTCAGACTCTCAACAAATACATATATTTTTCTTCACAGACAAGATCTAGAAGGAGAAGCAAAACAGAAATGAAACAAATTGAAAAAAAAAAAGAGAAGATATAATTTTAAGAAAGTTGATATAGTCATGCAGCGGGACCCCCATGAGCAACTAAAAATGGCTGATTACTAGCAAGATGATCTAGTCATAAGTGTTTCCGGGAGGTTACTGGAGCTCGATCAGTCTTTCGGAGAGGTTGATGGTTGTGCCAAAAGTGGTTGATTACCCCTCCCAAACTCGTATAATCCATGAAGAAATAAAGGGAGCAATATTTAAAGAGACTGTTGTAGATTTTAGCAAATGGAGGGAATGAAAGTGAATGGTATTTTTATTCTATTATAATTTTAATTAATTATAATTTAATTTTTATGAGGATAATAGTAGATATGGGTAAATATTTAAGTTTTTGATATTTTGAGAGATAAATATTTAATTTTTAAATTTCAAGGGGTAAATAAATAAATTGGAATATGTTGAGAGATATAGAGTCCGACTATGGTGCTTTGCAAAACACAAAGGGGTTGTGTGTTTTACGCTCTATTTTTAATTTCAAGTCAGAAATAATCGATCTAAATCATTCAATCTAATCTTCATATCAAAATCTATTAGTAAACCAAATTTTATATTTTTTTAGAATTTTTTTGCTATTTTTTCCAGTGAGGAGAAAATGACTTGATCTGAGAATTCTAGTTCATACAAAAATGACGGTTTTCCCTCTATCCAAAAAAATAGCAAATGAATTCTAAAAAAATATTAATTTTGGTTACCAATAGATTTTGATATGCATATTAGATTGAGTGTTTTTGATCAATCATTTCTGACTTCAAATTAATAATAGAGCGCAAAGCACACAACGCTCTTGTGCTTTGCAAAGCACTAATTCAGAGATATATGCCCAATTTGAATAGTCTACCAACAGAAAATCATTTAACTTGAATATTCTTCGTCGAACCAACAAGTTGTATTTACTTTAAAAAAATGGAATACACATTTTAAGCATTATATGATTATATTGCATTTTAAGAAATTATGTATATAGCATGTAGTTGTAAGAATTCTATTTCATACAAAATACCGATCCAAATTATATTATATTGAGTTCTAAAATATTCTTTCATCGAATGGTTTAATTAAACTGATCTAATATTTTTCTTCGAAAAATCTCGGTGTACTGGAGAACGACCCATGTTTTTAAACAAAACTTGCTGCCACATTGATTGGTGTTACATTGCATTCGCATCGGAGAAGTTGCACATTTTCCCCTTATATAATTGCGCATTCTAAAGAATATCTTGACTAAAGCTATAACACATAATTAATTGCCATATATAATTATTAATAATATATATAATACAAGTGCTAGCCTTGGAAGTTGAACTGTTTCAATAAGCCGTGATTGAAAATTAGAGAACGCATAAAGGTGGTGAAGGGCTTCTCGACTTCTCGTGTAAGAATATATACTATGCACAACATTTTAGAAGAGATTAATATATAGTCAAATGCGGTATTATAAACTGAATATAGCTTTCTTAATAGTTAAGGTTTCAATAGAGGACTTTTTTCTCAAAGGAGTCAGGGCATGCAACAAGCCAACAAGTATGATAATTCCATCTATAACCACATAAATGCCATTACACCTTTTTGGTTTAGGTTTGTGCACATGCCTAAAAGAATCTCCTTTCAAAGTCTCATTGCTTTCAAGTTCTTGGGCAGAGAAAAAGCAAATCAAATTAAACGAAATGAAAGATTAAAGCGGAAAGTTGAGGTGTTAGAAGAATCAAGTATAATATATAAAAAAAAAAGATAAAATTCCTTGCTTATGGAGACGTATAACTATAAAAGCTATACACATAAGTACATAAACCGAAGCATCCTAGAACCATGCATGTCTCCTTTATTTACAGACCTAACTTGATTTGAAATGCATCAATAATTTCTTTGTTTGTATTTTTTAAATTTTGTAAAAGTCAAATTATTCTACCGGTAGGTTGTGACTTGTTAAGGTACAACTCTTAGGCATTTGGCAAGCCTTGAGCAGCCAAGTCATGACTCATGATTGAATACCTTTTTAGTGTATCTACTTAACCCAAATCAAGCCTTCTTTAAAAAGGCATCTTTTCTAAAAGTGTAGTGTAACACGAATTTTGAGGTAGGCAGAGATGCGGACTCAAACTTTGTTAGCAAACTTTTCATCAAATAAAAAAGAATCTAAGACTTGGCGTTGATTTATCTAGAAGAATCTCTCCCACAAAAACCGGATATATTTTGGAAATCTATTTTAATTTGTGTCCAGCTAAAAAAATGTTTTTCCTCTTGAAATGTTAATTAGACAATTCATGCTCAATTGTTTATGATTTTTTAATTTGGTAACAGTGGCCTTTCATTTTCAAGTTCATTTTCTGTTAGTGTTATTGTTTGAAATTGAAGCTTGAAGATCTTAGCATGGAAATGGAGACGCACATTATTTGACAAAGATTAAAGGAAGACACAGTAAACCTACCTAAGAAAGCTTTGAGAATCTTTTTAGGTTTGGGACATCTAAAAAATGTTTTGCTCATTTATTATGTAAAGCCCACAATTGGGCCTGATTTATTTTGGTTCAGCCCAAAGTCAGTGCCACATTAAGCTCAAACTTTTTTTTTAAGAATTTTTGACATGCTCTATCAGCACTAGAGATTGTTCGACCCATATAAATGGACAAACAGTCTTTTATCTTATTTTTTTTTCTCTTTGTTTCGCTTGCCAAATGGTAGCAAATATATTTATCAGATGTACCAAGTGCTAGCATTCGAAACTGTTCTTATTACAGATCTTTTTTTTTTTTCTTCATAAAGCACTTTCATTAATTTATACCATAAATTTATAGAGATTGATGCAGAAGAATCGGGAAAAAAAAAGAGTCAAGGACAATATATATATAGCGGAGAAAGGGAATCATTTCTGACTGTAGATTGAGCGTACACAGATCAGAAAAAATTAGGTGATAAATCTTGATCCGATCCGATAAATTCATTTGATTTATCCGGATTTGAATTTTCTTAGAAGTCAGACAAATTCAAAATGAAAATCCCCCTCCCCCAACCATAGATGATATGAAATCAGATAGTCTGAAATCCAACGCGAATGAATCCGAACGACCTAAAATATGAGACAATGCGGAATATATATTTTATTTTATTTTTATAGATTTTCTAACTTTATTTGTCTTACAATTTAATTTAATAGCAAAGTCAATAAATTATATGTGACACTTCAAATTTCAGCTTAAGAGTTGCCCCAATTTAGTATTTTAGCATCCATCCATGGTAGAAACCTACGTAATACAAAATAAATAGAAAAATAAATAAAATGAATCAACAATAAAACTCAATAATCGGTTATTTTACGATGCAGTATCTTTATAACATATTTATACACTGTCAGATTTCAGCTTAAGAGTTGCCCCAATTTAGTATTTTAGCATCCATCCATGGTAGCAACCTACGTAATACAAAATAAATAGAAAAATAAATAAAATGAATCAACAATAAAATTCAATAACCAGTTATTTTACGATGCAGTATCTTTATAACATATTTATACACTGTCAGTGACGTTTTTACTGAAACGCGTCACTGCCAGTAACGTGTTTGTCTCCTACAAATACCAACCGCACAGGTATCTATTTATGTGTGTATTTATAAAACCCGTTTTTAGGCAAACGCGCCACTGACAATGACGCGTTTCAGTAAAGACGCCACTGGCAGTGGCGCATTTCATAAAAAACGCCACGCGCGATGCGCGCGTTTACACAATGACGCCACTGGTAGTGGCACATTTGCTCTGCGCCACTGGCAGTGGCGCGCTGTCATTCACATATTTAAAATTTTGTTTTTATCACTCTTATTATTAATAATATAATTTTTATAATTATTATATATAACAAAATCTGCACCACTTCACGTACCAGCCGGTACACCATCACATATCAGCCCCTGCACATGTACCAAACATTTATAAAATCCTTTTTGTATCTTAAAAACATACAATATCATGATTTTTTACGGGGCGGATATAGAATTTTAATCAGGCAGTCAATAATCGGATTCAGGATCTTATCAGGTTTAAACTCATTAACTAATCAGGTATTAAATAAAAATATTAAAATAATATTTTTTATATATTAAAAATAATAAAAAATTAAAGTCAAAATAATAAATAATCATAGCGATAAAGAAAAATTTTCTCTATGAAACTTCATATTTAAATTTTTTTACATAATTATTTCATTATCCACGATATTAAATATTTTTTTCTCAATAAAAAATAATCAGATAATCCACTGAGAATCAGAAATTTAGTCGAAAAAAATTAGATTAACAAAACTTTAACGTAAAAGCACTATTTTTTGACCTCTGATATAAACTACATCAGCCCCTGATCTTTTGTATTGAAACCATATACAATCAAACAGTGGCGGATCAAGGTAGCTACATCGCCCCTGTTCACTAAAAAATAAAGATCGATCTTTTGACCTAATATTTTATTTATTTAAACCGGGCACCCCCTATCGATCGTTTCTGATATACAATCAAACATGTATCATAATTCTTTATCAACATTTAGGAATGGAGCTACAGTAGAGGAAGTCTCGGCTAGTATTCGGACTTGATATTTCAACAACTGATTTTCTTAAATTCTATAGTGATGGGTTAAATATATAAGCATATTATGCTATATGTTATCCAAACTTGTTAATTTTTTAGCAAAATATAATAAATGAAATTTATTCTTCAATTATATTATGTAATTGTATCCGAATTAAATAATTTTTTTGAATCGTCATTGTCAACATTCACTATAAACCTGTTACCAACATGCACTCCAATTCAATTAGCAAAATCCAAATGTTCCGTACAATTTATGTAATCAATACTTATCTCAAAGTCATGACTCATCAACTGAAACAAAGAACAAAATTAAATACGAATGATTGAGAAGTGCGGTTATCTTATACAAATACGATTCCAAATTCACGACTCAAACCATAATAATAATCGAGTCCACCGTAACATCTTCGATTCAGATCTCAAACCGTGACATCATACCGATACCCTATTTGAATCGACGAACCATTTCATTGATCAATTTGCATAGTACACATTTCTTATTTTTCCTTTCATTTTTCTCTCCTCTTTTCGTAATGTTTTCTCTTTCGTCTTTTCCGATTTTCTCTTTCCTTTTATTTTTGTTTCTCATTCTTTCTGTATCGAGAGAGATGAGACCACCTTTAGCTAAGTACACGCGTCACGTGCCCATTAAAGAGAGCCCATCGTGGCAACTTTTCTCTTTTTTTTTTTCATTTTTAAATATTACCCTTGAATTATTTAAATTTGTGAAATAGTCCAAATAATGATTTAAATTAAAGTTCCTTAATATACATTCTAAAATCCATATTTAGCAAATATCTAAGATGTCACATTATATCTGCATTTATGTTAGTTGAAAAGTCAAATCAACAAAATTTATCAGGATATTTGTACTTGAACTCTACCAAAAAACAAAATATGATAAAAATGATTAGATTCAATTTGATGACATTCTATGATCAGAAACCGATCCAATCTGAATCCGATAACTCAAAACACGAAACAATCCGAAATGAGACAATTCAAAATTCAATCTGTTTGAAACTAAAACGTCAATTTTATCAGATTAAACTAACTCATCTGATCTGGACACATCAATTTTACCTGATTAAACTTACCCATCTGATCTGCACCCGTCCGATCGAAAAAAATAGAAAGCCATCTGTCCGTAAAAGTTTAGGAGATATTTTGATCTGAATAAACTATATATATATATAGAGAGAGAGAGAGTTTGATTACGGTGCTACGCGTAGCACGGATGGCCCGTGTGTTACGGACCGTTTCTCCGTCTTCAAAGTTCAAATAGTTGATTTGACCGGTCAAAATATTTTTCATATGAAAATTTAGTTGGGGACCAAATTTTATATTTTTTAAATTTTTTACTATTTTTTAAGATAACTAAAAAATCATTTTATTTAATTATTATGAGTCATTCAAAAGCAATCATTTTCTAGCTATCTTAAAAAATAGTAAAAAAATTCTAAAAAATATAAAATTTGGTCCCCAAGTAGATTTTTATATGAAAAATATTTTGACTAGTCGGATCAACTATTTGAACTTTGAAAACGAAGAAACGGTCCGTAGCACACGGACCATCCGTGCTACGCGTAGCACCGTAGCTAAACTCTCTCTATATATATTGCTTTACGTTGCTTTAAGTACTTTGACCTCTAGGCTCAGGCTCAATTAACACAATGTTCGGTCTAATTTATCTATTAACTAATTATAATTATGTTTGATATTACCCCAAACCTTCTTAATTTCATTATGAAGTGATTGATAACGACAGCGTAAAGAAATAGAAGTCAAATTGTAAATTGAATAGAAAATGCAAAAACATTTAATTAATCAAACCATCTCCATCAAAATGTAGTAGTTGCCTTGACCAAAATATCACTGTTAATATTATACATATAAGTTTTGTTTTCTTTCATGAAACTTTTCCCCCTTCCGTAGGCTCAGTAATATATTATTTTGATAATTAATTCAGAAAAATTCGCCCACTTCTACATCTGGAGGAGGAATGATAATGACAATATAACAAATCATAAAAACATTATTGTGACAAAGAGTCAAACGGTTATGCGGTGAAAAACAAAAGTACGTCAATATGTTGAATAAAAAAAAGAATTTTATTCGTTCAAAATATTAATTTTCAACTTGGATGCCCAGGAACTTAATTAAATAATGATATTTGTGAATTATTTTATGTCTCTTCTAAAAAGGAATACCGTGAATTTTAATTTGTCAAGTGCAAAGTTAATCATGAATTACATTTATTTTCTTATTGATTATGTTAAAATTAAAACTTATATTTAATTCATTCATATTTTGAAGAAAAATAAGGATCGAACCCCTATTTATATATTATTAATTAAAGAAAAAGGTTTACATGTTTATCATATTACAAATCTGATATCGGACAAAAAGAGAATGTACTCAAGATATATGAGTCCAAATATAACAGAAATAGAAAGCAGAGAAAAAGGACAAAGCAATTAATGATAACAATAACAGCAGCAAACCGCAACGTGTGCGGACACCATCCTTTGGAATAATATTGAAACGAAAATTTCCGAGGACAGTTAATCATTAGAATGATAGAACGGAATAGAAAAAAAATACTAGAACGGAATAAAATATGTCAATTAATTATAACGCATTTACTATGCAAATATGTTTATTACATTGTGCGTAGCATAATATGAAAAGATGTAATAGTGACAGATCCGGGTTAGTATTCCCCGTTTCGAGCATATAAAATTCTCTCCTCTCTTTGTCAATTCATTAGAGGTCGCGCCCATGTATTCTTTTAGACATATTTTCTATATGATTCTTCAACTTTCATCTTTATAGACTAAAATTACGACTAAATCACCGGTGATAATATAAGATAATCGAACAACATTGTATCATTAGAGGAAGGTTTAAATACCTCAATTTTTTCTTGCTTCAATTATCTTTAACTTTACAAATTTCTAATAACTCAAAATTGAAAACTATAATATTAAAATAAAACGTTAGATTTGTTCTAGGTCATTTTATTTATGTATAAATTAAAAACTATGATGTTTGAATATTATTCTATGTAACATCAAAAGCTTATAAAAAAATACACTAATATGATTAATTTATGAACGTTAATTTTATAACTTGTTGATTTACATAAGTGAAAAATAAAAATAATTATTAATGTGTAAGAAGAAAAATATAATATAGATCAATTTTAATAGTTTTATTTTAATATATTAGTTTTAAATTTTGAGTTATTAAAAACTTGAAAAATCACAACATGAATGAAGTACAAAAAGTTAAGGCTTTTGAACTCTCCTCTTAAAATTATTCATGTTTGATACAGTTAATTAATATATTATCTTCAATGAGATCACATGTTTGAACTCATAGTTTTGTTATTAAGGATTGTTTCAGTTTTTAATCCGCATCTGATGCTTAATAAAAATAAAAGGGTAAATTTCGTCGAAAATCACTCAATTGCTCTCTGTCATAAATTGATCACTCAAGTTTCATTTGTCCTCTCGTAGTCATAGGGGTGTCAATTATTGACCCGACCCGACATGACCCGATTAAAGGGTAGCATTTTATTTTTTGACCTGAATCGATCGGGTCGGATCAGGTTGAGGTCAACCCACTCTCGACCCGATTAATTATATTTTTTAAAATAATTTTATAATTTAGTACTAATTAAAGCTTAAATATACACTAATTATATACTAATTAAGATTAATTATAAATTAATAATTTAATTGTTTAAAATTATATAAAAATAATTAAGAAATATTTAATTATTTTACATATGTTGAGTCGGATCGACCCGTGACCCGGTCGGGTCGGGTATGGGTCAAGATTTTTTGACCTAAATTTAAACGAATCGGGTTCGGATCAGAGCAATAAAATAATAAAATAATATGACCCGATCTACCCGACCCCGACCCATTGACACCTCTACATAGCCACTAAACTTTCTATTTTGTTCCAACCAAATCATTATGTTAAATTTTTCATCCAAAACACTAATGAAATATGATGCTATAGTTTATTTATATTACTAAAATAAAGTCTAGATAAAAATCATAAATTAACCGAGTATTTGGCATGATCTTAATTTTTAAATACTTCAACATCTTAAAGAATAAATTATTAATTAATATAATATCAAATATCTTTAGTAAAAATTAAGTAATTAAGTAATTGAAATAATTGGCGGAAGAGTATTATTGGGGAAGTGAGAAAATTGAAGTTTATAGCATGAAAAATATTTAAAAAGATAATAAGTGATACTTAAATGGACAGAATATCAATTTTATTAATATTTTTGGATGAAAACTTAAGAAGTTACCCAGTTGAAAAAAATAAAAAAAATATTAATTAATGAAGGAAGAAATTAAATTTGAGTGACCAATAAATTAATTTAGTGATCTCCAATGAAATTTACCAAAGTAAAAATAATGTCCGAAAATCATCACATCGATTGAATCGACGATTATTCTCTGATAAAAAAATAAATATTATACTGTGATAAATTTTAGATGCAAAACTTGACTTTTTCCAACAATTAAAATCCCATAAGTGATAATATATTTACACCACATATTAGTTTTAGAGTTCAGTTATACATACAAAACGAAGACCTTTCGTTTTATCTCAAAATTAAAAAGGAAGAAACATGCCTTCTGATTCTAGTAGGAAAAGAATAATAAAAAATAAAAATAATACCAAAATTAAGAAGCATGCATATACAAAAATTTCTAAGTTATTAAGATTTAAATCTTCTAAACCCAATTACATTTTATAGGAAGTTGCGTTACTTGCATAGTGTATATTACTGGCATAATTAATATGATTTTCCTTTGATTTAGTATGAGCAGTAGTTGTTTGGAACCCGTGGTGTTTTCTCCTCCAGATTTAATTAGGATCTTCATTACAATTATTTGTTTTTCCAATTATATAATTTTCATATACCAAATATACCCCTATTTATGAACCGACAAGAATAAAATGGAAGTTTTGTCTCATCTACCGTCAGTATTAGAAAAATATCTAGATGTGCACCAGTATTAGAGAAATGCACATTTATTTCACTCAGTATTAGGTATAATATTTTTCAAAAATATATACTTTAGAATTTAAATTAGAAACTATGTATATCTGAAAAATATATATACTTAACACTGTCTACAAAATAGTGTGCAATTATCACTCAAGGAGTGTTTGGCACTCAATGGAATAGCAAAAAGTTAGAATAGAATAGCTATTCCGATAAATTAATTTGCCAAACGAATTTTAGACTAAGTAGAAGAGTGCGAAATAGTGCTAATCCAGTATACCAACTTATAGGTGGAATACCGGATTAGCTCTCATTTAATAGCGATTATTGTTTGATTATATTATATTATGATTATGATTAAGATTTAGTATTATTATATTATTTTATATTATATTTATGATTATAATTTATTATTATATTAATATTATGATTATTATTTATTATTATTATTATCATTATATTATTATTATTAAATTATTATTATCATTATTGTTATTATATTATCATTACCATTAGCATTATTATATTATTTATTATTATTATAAATATAATTTTAATATTATATTATTATATTATGAATATAAATATATTTATTATATTATTATGATCAAGATTATTTATTATTATATTATTATATTATGATGATTATGATTATGATTATTATTACTTATTATTATTTTATTATGTTGTATTATATTATTATATGTTGATTATAGTGATGATTAATTTATTATTATATTATTATAATTATAATTATATATAATTATTTTTATAATTATGATTATATTTTTATTATTATATTATTATGATTATGATTATGGTTATATTATTATGATTATGACTATAATTATTATTATCATGATTATGATTATGATTATTATATTATTAAAATTATGATTACTTATTATTATATTATTATAACTATGATTGTAATTATAATTTATTATTATTATATTACTATATTATGATTATGTTTATATTTTTATTATATTACTATTATAATATTATTATTTATTATGATTATTTTTATTACTTTATTATTATTTTATTATGTTGTATTATATTATTATATGTTGATTATAGTTATGATTAATTTATTATTATATTATTATAATTATAATTATTTATAATTATTTTTATGATTATGATTATATTTTTATTATTATATTATTATGATCATGATTATGGTTATATAATTATGATTATAATCATAATTTTTTATTATTATATTACTATATTATGATAATGTTTATATTTTTATTATATTACTATTATAATATTATTATTTATTATGATTATTTTTTATTACTTTATTATTATTATTATTATCTTACTATTATGATTATTATTTTACTATTATTATTATTATTATCATCATCATTATTAGTATCATAATTATTCATATTTTAACTATTCTGAGTAACAACTGCCAAATGATATTTTCACTCTTCCGAATAGTCAAGAATATCACTCGTCTACCACTCTTCCAAAAAAACACTATTCTATCACTCTTCCAAAATTACCACTCTTCCAAATCTATTCCTTGATTTGCCAAACGGACCCTTCATTGAATTATTATTCTTATTCTACATATAATTCCTGAATTATCCAAGCAATCAAATATTTACACCAAAATAAAATGTTGTGAAATGCGGATCCTTGGAACTCATGGGCACCTAAGTTAAGAAAAAACAAATTGTTCCATCAGACAAATTACACAGGATTTTCCGATCTGATAATTTCACCCTAACGTAGCTCCAGCGTACGAACTCAGAACCCTTTTGAGAAAAATCCCAATGCAATGTCACTTGGTAATTAGCTAATTGCTCTGGTAGATCATTGCACATGCGTAGTCGTTGCAATAGACCAATAGTCAAAGTCAATTGGTCACTTGGTCAAAGTCAAAGTCAAAGTCAAACAAACTTGGAAATTTAAATGCAATGACATTTAGATTCATATATATTATCTATTTTTTTTATAGCTTCAAATGTAAGATAGTGGGTAAAGTAAACTGCATGGAAGCTCACTCAGCATTTCTATGCATTAACCATTTACATTAATTGACAGGCACACAACATGCAAATTGACAATGCTGATGTCCCTTGCAAACGAAGTTTGTATGAGGTCACTTCGTGTCTTTAGTTTAAAATTAAACATAATTTATTTTAGCTTAAGATGTTGACCAAGTTAAAAAATAAATAAATAAAAGAATTAGAATATTAAAAGCTTAGTTCATTAAAAAATATAAAAATCGTTTATTCTAATTAAGGGTTTGATATTAAGCCAACAAAATTGAATTTTCACCATATTTTTTTGCCCTGAAAATTATAGTTTATTTTTGTTTATGTTTGCAATTTTACATTAGCTAAAAACAAGGTCGGTAAAAGTCACGTCCAATCACTCAAGTACACTATCATTGGTCCGTGGATGAAAAAATCTTTCAAGGTTTCAATCGTGAATGTAATTATTATGCTCAATTGGAAGATCTAAAATAAAAAAATGAAGCATATGTCTAGGGAGGTGGGGAGGTCTAAAATTCATTTGAATCAAAAATTGAGTTTAAAATTTTTGAAATCGTTCATTTTGCATTGAGATTCGTACTTTCAATAAAATCTAAATTCAAAATTCATACTTTCAATAATTATTATAAATCTCGATACAAAATCAACAATTCTTAAATATTTTGAACCCAATTTTTGGTTCAAAGGGTTTTGAACCTCCCCCACCTCCTATGCCTAGACCTAATTTTGATGATAATGTAGCATATGCAGGTTAAATTATGAGAAAAACAAATATATGGAAAATAATATATACTGAAGTTAATGGGTGTCCTATTTAAATATATATATATATATATATATATATATATATATATATATATATATATAATTATCGTATCAAAAACGCTCATACATGCTCAGTTTACAATTACCATTTTATTGAAAACACGGTATGTATGGGAAGCAATATGCATCATCCATTGACGTTAAAATTAATATCTAATGATTGCAAATTGTAGATATATCACAATTAAAAAGGGATATTTCCCTTTACAAGAAAATATCAATTTAACTCTCCAAAAACATTAAAAAATATAAGTACACATGTGATCCCACTTTGTTCTGTTCTTCTAACTGTCCATATATGCCTTATTTTTTTAATCACATATTATCTGTTGTTGACTGGGACTACATAATTAAATACATGTATTAATTGTGTGTATGCTCAGTTAATAAATAAATAACTATAGTTAACAAAAAGATGGGTGAGCAGTTGGGATGAGCTATGCATGAATAGTCAAGCTATTCCTTAAAAAAAGAAATTAAAATTCAATGGCCTAAATGATTCATAGTTCATATTTTAAGGGAAAAAAAAAGGAATACGACACTGCAGCGGCATCATGAAGGAATAGCTTTATAGTTACAACTATAGATGGCCTATATGGATAGCTTGAAATTTGGAATTATATATCTTGAAATTTATAGATCCTAAACAAAATAACTTCAAAGTCGCTCATGCATATTTAAAATGCAGAGGACCAACTTATTGCTCTTAGTATAACACATTTATTTAGAGCTTTAATGAGTTGAGTTAATCTGAGCCAAACAAAATTTGAGATCGACTAATTAATTCAATGAACTAAAAACACTAGCTTAAAATTGACTCGTTAAGTTAACGAGCGAGTCGAACTAGCTCGTTAATAGTTTGTTTAATAATTAATAATATTTTACACAAATACTTGATATAAAAATTTATAATAAATTAATAAAAATCAATAACAATAAAGTTTTATACATATTTCATATAATAATTTGATATATATTGAATTATAACATATATAATATATTGAAAATTCATAATTGAATAATATAAATAAATATTAATAGTTTAACAAATCTAATGAGCTTAGCAAGCTGAGTCAGATTTAACTCAAACTCGGCTCATTAACTTAACGATCTTGATGAACGAGTCAAATTCAAATTGATCCCGAACGAGTCACGAGCGATCCACGAGCTACTAATTTTTTTTTACAACCCTACATTAGTCAACATGATTATGCATCCCCTAATTTCATAGTAAATGGAATAAAATAATATCATTTTTCGTTAAAGCAGCAAAATCTTTGAATTAGTGGAAAACATAAAGTGAATAAAATAATAAATAATTAAGGAATTCATAGATGCTGTGTAGAGTGCTTTATATATTTTTTCCGTACTAAGATATAATAATGTATGCTCACTCAGTGAAGCAGTGATGATTTAAGAGTTGTAATATAATTAAAAAATAAGAGTATTTACGGTGGAATTAAGTTTTAAAGAAAGTTTAGAAGTAAAACAAACTGAAAGCGTAAACAGTTTATTAGAATTTACCTTTCTTACTCTTACTGTTCATTTATGTACTTTACTATTACACATAGATATTTTTAAATGAGTTGTCTACTTTATTAGAATATTACTTCGCTTTCCAAATAAATGTATAATTCTTTTATCACATGATGAACAATGTAGAAACGGCAGAAGCGACAAGGGAGAAACTATTTCTTATTCGTACTTTTATATTCTTTGCATCACATATATACATCATCTTTTTATTTGTACTTTTTTGTCACACTTCCAATTAATTATTACCCTTTCTAAACACTTCTTTTATGGAACCACTTTTATATTATCAAACGACACCAATTAGGTCACACACATAATATATAGATCATACAAATAATTAATTCCATAATATGATCTCATAGGATCCACCATTTATATTAGTCATTTAAATAATAAATCAAGAAAAAGATGCAACAAAGAATGGTTAGCTTTCAACGGTGACTAGCTACTGGACTTTCAGTCCTCTAAAATTTTGTGTGGCGTATATTGCAATTCAAAAAGAACATAAATTACATATATGTAATTAAACAACATATATTAAAATTAGCACGTCAGTCGAAGTTGCAAAAAGAAAAAAAAAAAATAAAAAAATATTTTTTTTTGATCGAAAAGATGGAAGTCGATGTCTCTAAATTTTATTAATCTGTTAAGTTACATTAATCACGAGTACATGAGCTTTGTATAATATATTTAAAGGGTAAAAGAAAAAGAGAAAAAGGGAAACAAAAAAGAAAAGAAAACACAAGAAACAACATCCTAAATCCTAAATCCTAAATGTTACTAACTCTAATTACTTTTTGAACTAGTTTTAATATTCTAATAATATCTCTCTCACTATTGTTAAAAGCGTCTTATTCTCTTCTCGGAATATTATCATACATCTTCCGCACCAAATAACAAAGTAACAACTTTCATTCTCTTCCAATGCTTATCATGAGATGTGCCCAGTATAAATTGGCACCGACCGCTTCTATAATTGGTGGAAATAGATCTATGATTGTGGGTCACATTATGTATGTAGCAACGTATTTTTTTGAATTGACATTGACATAGATGATGAATTGTTTTTCAGCATTGTAGCACATATGACAGACATTAGCCAATTGCCACCCTCTTTTTTTTTTTAAAAAAAATTGTCGACCGTCGGTATTGCACCATCAACTAAATGAAGATTGCTACCCTAGGCGGTGCTCTTATTGTCGAGAGATTTGGCAGTGAAGTTTCAATGATTGGGTAGTTTTGTATGAATTCATAATAGGCCCTAGCTGTGAAATTTGCACTACGAGTCCACCGTATCTCATCTTTCCGATTTTGCAAGTGTCAGTCAGCATTGTTCTGAGATGTTATAATTGATCTTGGAACTCTGAGGAGTCTAAATGGAATGTCAATTGTCATTGTCCTCCATGATATATTTCCTCCACAATACAGTTTTGTTGTGTTGAGTGTTGATATAACATAGGACATAGCTATTGTAGGGGATACTCTAGCCAACAATCCTCTCAGAAAAGTGTTCTTTTTCTATTTTTAACCTGAAATCCAATGAAATAGTGAAATTGTGCTTTTAACTTCACCATATTTTTTTTAGAAAAGTGAAGCATGTTTATTTTTTTCAAGGCTGAAATGCTTCATCATTTATCCTGTGTCAACCATTGCCATATCCATTTGACTATAAAATATTGATTCATTATGTGCAAGTCCTTGATACCTAGTCCCTTTTTTTTTACTCATTATGACTATACTTCAACTGACCAAACACATTGATTTTTTATCATTCTGTTTGTGTCCATGCCAAAGAAACATTCATCTAATGTTATAAATAGCCTTGATTACTCATTTTGGCAGTAGATATAGGACATAAAATATATTGGCTTTTCTGATAGAATCACATTGACTAAAAATCCCTTTTCGGGATATTGATAGATGTGTAGCCTACCATCTTGACAAGGCATCATGTATGCTATCTATTAACTGTTTGTAATGTTATCTTGACATCCCTTTATCTGATAATGGCAGTCCTAAGTATTTCAACGAGAATGTAGAAGATTTAAACTGAATTGTACTTGCCAACTGTTCTACAAAGTGTGCTTCCAATGATGTGATCAAAAGCTCAGACTTCTTCATGTTGATCTTCAACTCTGATGTGCTACCAAATATGTCTAATATAAATTTCATGATACTGAGTTATTGTGTTGTAGGTTTGATAAAGATCAGTGTATCATCTGCATATAACAAACAACTTCTGCATCATGTGTAGATATATTTGAGAATGTGGTTCTCGTTAAGCTTCTGTATCCACATTACAAGTACATCCATGACTATGTTAAATAAATATGGTGACAAGGGGTCTCCTTGTTTAACACCTCTTCTTAAGTGTATCATTTTTTCAGCAACTGAGTTCAAGATCACCTTTGAGTGACCTTGGAGTACTAATTTCTGAATCTATATGATCCATGTCATGGAGAAGCCTCTTGTTGTTAAACATTCCTTTATGAATGCCCAGTTGAGTGAGTCGAATGCCTTGTAGATGTCAACCTTGAATAGTGTAATTTGTTTGGATTATTTGATTGCAGCCGTTATGATTTTCTATGTATAGTATAAACCCTCCAAGATATGCATTTCCTTGAGGAAACCTATTTGTGTGGGTTATAATAGATTTGGCATATGCATCTATAGTCGTGTTGCTAAGATTTTTGAGAATATTCTCTGCACCACATTGATCACACTGATGGGTCTATAATCTTTGGGTTCAATAGCATCCTTTTTTTGGTATCATAACTATGTATATGATATATTTAATGGTTTCAATGATTGTTGAGGATGTTGTAGGACTGAGTTGTACGTTGTGAGTAGGAATGGCACGATAAGTTCTTGAAACGTCTTGTAAAATTCACCTGTGAACTTATCTGGTCCCGGGGCTTTATGAGATGGCCAGTCTTGAATGACTTACTATATTTTCTAAGTTGTTATGTCATATGTGAGGCCCTCTATTGGTGAAGCAGCACCACATAACTGCTGAAGGTTGAATTGGGTATCTAACTGCTTTTCTGTGTCTATTAGGTCTCTGAAACATTGAAATATTGCAACGTATGAATACAATTTTTCTTTTTTTGCACCGAGCCACTTTGTGGAAGTTGTGGAAGTAAGATGTGTTCTTATCTTCTTTCTTAATTTATTGTTGTTTAGCTCTTTATCTCCAGATAGTTTAATTTTGTAAGTGATATATCTTCATATCGGTTTTGATCATTTGCTTAATCAGTTGTTCTAAAATTGACTTCGGGTACGAGTACAATTTTTTTCCTAGATTAAAGGTTCCACACAATGAGCGATTTTTTCCTAGATTAACATTAATACCCGCTAATCATCTGAAGTATATTTAACATTGATAAAAATAAAAATATATATTTAACATTAAAAAATATTTCTAAGTATCTAGTAATGTATTGTATATATGTACACTTAACTCCAAAAAAATGAAAGATATCTGCACTAACTATCATGTCAAACAGTATAGACACTCATAATTGAGCAAGAATATATGCCGCAAGCCAGCAGAAGAAAAATAGGCTGGTCGAAATTTTCAATTTTCCAAACATAATTTTAATTATTTCTTAAAAACATAATTTTAGAATTAATTTTCTTCTGCAAATATATTTGAACGAACATATCTTTGCAATTTGTTTGGACTACAGATGAAGGTGCCTCATTCTGTTGCTAGATATGGTTCCGTCCCTACAAACTAATATTATACAATTAAGCTAGTATCATTCAAAAGTTGCTACTGTTAAAAGCTACAATTATGTTTTTTCTCTATTTGCAAAACTTAGCTTTCAGATGATGCATAATGATCAGACTATTGTGGTTTTAGTATTGGTGATTCATGTTTTAATTTTTCAGAAGTGATATAATAATTTAAAATATTTATTATAGATATAATAATTTAAAATAAAATAATTATGAACATTTCTGTGTGACAAATTAAAAAACATCAAATACAAATTGTTTGATAAATTGATAAAATAGTTTGTATAATTAATGAAAATATAATTAGTTATACAAAAAAAAAATCATATAGGAAAACAAAAAGATTGTATCATTTTAAAAGAAAATTATCTGATTTTTTAGGCACAACATACATATTTTTAGAAGATCTTTAAAACTATAGAAAAGGTATAAATTACAATGGAAACGGTAATTTTTATATAAAACTTCGCCCATCCAAAATCTCGAAAGACGAGATGTGCTACCGTACAAACAAAAAGAATGAGGTGTTGTAGCTAGAGTATTGAAGACGTCCGGTTCAAACCCGGACGGTCCACGGTCTCGCACGGTCCACGGTCCATGGTCCCGCACGGTCCGGTTCAAGACGGTCCAAATTCGAAAAACCCGAATCCGTCCCACCGTTGGCCCCCGGAGGCCGGACCCCCACGGGACGGTCCACGGTCCGGTCCAATTTTTTTTTTTATAAATTGGAAAAAATAATAATTTATCATATTTTTTAATAATAATTTTTAATTAATTTAAATTATTATTTTTAATTGTTTAAAAATCTAATAGTACTAAAAAATTAAAAAATTGTAAAAAAATAAATTTTCAGAAAATTATAATTTTGGAAATACAATAATTTTTTTTATGAACATACTTAATTAAAAATGAGGTGAGTTATTATATTTTGATGTTATCTAGAACATGTTTTTTTACTACACCATAATTATTTTTATTTTCATTTTATTTAAAACTACACATAAAACACTAATTGATAATTGAAAATTTGCAGCGGTTTTTTATTTTTTATTTTTTAGTCTTTGTTGAAGAACACTAAAATCAAATAAAATTATTAAGAAAACACGGTCCGGTCCGGGGTCCGGTCCGACGGTCCGATCCACGGTCCCGCACGGTCCACGGTCTGTCCGGTCCGGTCCACGGGTCGACACGGTCCATTTTCGGGTGAAGGGAGGACCGACCCACCATTGGACCGGACCATGGTGGGGCACGGTCCGGTCCATGGTCACGATCCGGTCCGGGACGGGTCGGACCGTCCGTCCGGTCCATTTCAATACTCTAGTTGTAGCACAACCCTCCCCATATTTTTATTAATAATGTAAAAAAAATTTGAAAATACAAAAGTAACACTGCCCCAGCGTAAATCATAAATCTAACAAGTCCATTTTTATTAAACGTGGAACCGATCCTGTTCGTTTTATTAAACGTGGACTGAGTTTTTTTTTCTCCGTTCCGCGCGGACTGACTAGTCTTCCGACCCGTCCACTCTTATTAAACGCAGAACCACGGAACCACATCCGCTCTTACTAAACACGGACTGCTAAGAACATCCCAACGCGAATAAACACTCCTCTGCTCATTTTAAAAGCGGACCCTTCCATCTCTTTCATTCTGCACTCTTCCCTTTTTTCAATCCATACTCTTCCTCTCTGCCGCAAGCTTGAGGCTGCATGTATTTTTTATTTATTTATCTATTAAATAAATAAATATCAACACCAATAAAATACCAACTAATAACCCTAGTTATCAATTGTGTAGAAGGATCGATATGCTGAGTCCTTAGTTGCGTGGATAAATAGCAATTTTAAATAGTATAATTTATAATCGTAAATTCTCGATAACTCATTAATGTTCGAACAAAAAAAATTATACAATGCAACTACAATCATATGATTCTTGCTTATTTTTAAAAAATGAGACTATGAATGAAGTTAGAATCTAATTTATTAAAAATGATTTAAAATTTTGAAGTATGTCGAGATCGAAATCGGAGCTAGCACCGGATCATGCGGTTCATCCCGACATACGACCATTGACTTCATTGCTACAGATATCATTTTCTAAGCATAGAGTGTCCAGAATTTGATACCATGTAAGCACTTTTATTTTAGTAGTATGTTTTATAATATAAATTATTAGTATTATGAACTATGAATTAAAATTTATTTGATAAAATATAAATTCTTTAGATATCATTATATTAATAAATTCTTTAGATATATATTAAAAGTAAAAAAATATGTAGTACAATTAAATTATTTTATTATTAAATTAGGGAAAAGACAACCCTCTATAATTATATATTAAAAGTTTTTCTTCAAAAATTATTAATATGCTGAATTTACCTTAAACTTAAAACTACATTATTGTAGTAAAATTTTACCCATCAATTGAAGCATGATCTTTCCGTTTGTTTGACAATTTGTCACGAATTGTTTAAAGTAAAAGGTACATAAATATTGTGTTTAGGTTGTCACGAATTGTTTAAAGTAAAAGGTACATAAATATTGTGTTTAGGTTTTCAAAGACAGAACAAAATAGAACCAAACGAACGCACCGCCCCCAGAATAAAAAAAATGTTGGGTCAAGTATAAAACACTCAAAGCAGCCCACAGCCCGCAGACAACAGCAGTTGCAAATCTAGGGGCGTTTGGTATATATGTTTTTTCAAAAACTTTCTAGAAAAAGATGCCAAAAACTATTTATTTTAGGATAAATATATTTACCACCTCTTCCGTCACCAACAATTGTCCCCAATTTTTTATTTCAGTTAGCTGTTTCAATTTAATCAAATTTTTTTTTCTGTTCTTGTTTTGCCCGGCTAAAGTCACAGTTTTTCACTTCAAGAGACGTAATTGTTCAAATTTAAAAATTAAATACCATGTACAATTTAGTCTCCTTGTGTCTCCTCCATTTCCTTTATTCCTTAATCTAAACTCTTTCAATCACATGGCATAGGATAAACTAGCATGTGGTACGAATATATGGGGTCCGTTTGGCAAATCAAGGAATAGATTTGAAAGAGTGATAATTTTGGAAGAGTGATAGAATAGTGAAGAGTGGTATTTTTGATTATTCGGAAGAGCGAAAATATCGTTTGGCAGTTATTACTCAGAATAGTTAAAATATGAATAATTATGATACTAATAATGATGATGATAATAATAATAATAGTAAACTAATAATCATAATAGTAAGATAATAATAATAAAGTAATAAAAAATAATCATAATAAATAATAATATTATAATAATAATATAATAAAAATATAAACATAATCATAATATAGTAATATAATAATAAAAAATATAATTACAATCATAATTATAATAATATAATAATAATAAGTAATTATAATTTTAATAATATAATCATAATATAATCCTAATATAATAATCATAATCATAATCATGATAATAATAATTATAGTCATAATCATAATAATATAACCATAATCATAATCATAATAATATAATAATAAAAATATAATCATAATCATAATAATAATTATAATAATATAATAATAAATATAATCATAACTATAATCATAATATAATAATATATAATAATATAATAAACATAATAAAATAATAATAATAATAATAATCATAATCATAATCATAATAATAATAATACAATAATATAATAATAAATAATCTTGTTCATAATAATAATAATAATAATTCATAATATAATAATATAAATATAATATAATAATATAATAATATAATAATACTAATATAACTTAATCATAATTATAATATAATAATATAATAAATAATATAAATTAATATAATAATAAATAATCATAAATATAATATAATAATATAATAATACTAAATCTTAATCATAATCATAATATAATAATATAATATAATATAAACAAACAATAATCGTTATTCCGACGATAGCTAATCCGGTATTCCACCTATAAGTTGGTATACCGGATTAGCACTATTCCACACTCTTCTACTTAGTCTAAAATTCGTTTGGCAAAATTATTTCATCGGAATAGCAATTTTATTTCTACTTTTTGCTATTCCATGATGTGCCAATTGAAGATGGTGTGTTGTTCAACAAGTAATATGGAATATGAAAAAAATATGGTGTCATTAAATAAGCAACGTGGATTATGGAGAATATCAAATTAAGTTGAATATTTCTATTCTACGGTTGTTCGTTACTAACATTTTGGAGTGAAATTTTTGATTTTTTTTTTATCCGTGTATATTTGATATATTTCATTTTACTCTTTATATTTATTTTTGCACTAATAACAATTCAATTGTGGATGATGTTCTCAATGATTAATCTGTTGATATACTTAAACGTTAATACTTTTGTTAATTTCTACTGGGTGTTATGATTGTATTTCATTCACAATATATTGTAAATTATACAATTTTACTTGCTCGTAATTTTGAAATAGAAGCTTATTTTGTTTTAAAAGAGATACCATAGTTTGTGTTAATAATCAACTTAATTATCATTATAAATACTTGAGTTTCAGTAAAAAAAATATTGTTCCTATAATTAAATAATCAGTTTCCTTATGCATGAGACTACTCATAATCATAAATAGCTTCAAAACAACTCATTAGATGTCTTTTGTCAATAAATATTAATAACTATTGCATTTAATATAAATAGCAAAGAAGGTATTATAATTATCTCAAAACAAACTATACACGTGAATTAAATAATGATATTATAATAGTTAATGATAATTGTTAAACCATGAAATTTAATTAAACAATAATAAAAATTTAGATAAAAATTAAAATAAATTAACACAAATGAATAAATAATATAAAATAATAGTTAAAGAAATATATATAAATATACAACTATAAATAGCCAAAGATAACAATAAAGAAAAATAAAATTTAAATTTAAAATAAATAATAGATCAATCAAATTGGGACTAAATAAATTTAAAATAATACAAAAGCTGATAATGATAAAAATAAAGTCAAAATAATAATAATAATCACATAAATAATTATGAGTGATTTAACTTTAAGTAAACAAAATAAATATCTTGATCCAATGATTGAATGATTTGATGAAAAAATTAATAACGACGACAATAGCAGTAATAAATTAATTACTTAATAGAAGAACTTTGGATTAATGGAAGAAATCAAATTAACTAGCTTCGATGAAATCTGATAATCGAATTATCATGAAAATAAACAAACTAATCGATTAAAATTGAAAATCAATCGATGTACGAATGACCATACGTTCTCGATCACAGACAATCAGATCGAGCCAAACTCAATATTTTTTCTCTTTTCTTTCTTTTCTTTCTTTTCTTTTTTTTTTTTTTCTCTTTTTCTTTCTCCTGTCTTTTCCCAATTAATTCCATCCCCTCTCTCATATCACTCCGTACTCAACCCCTCTTCCTCCTTTAATTTTCGGTTCCTCCCCCTTCCCTTCGGTAATTCTCTCTGGCCTCTCTCTTTTGTGTGCAACACAACCCCTCTTACCTCCCCTCTCGCCAACCCCTCTCTCACTCTCGATCGGCGTCAGTCTCGACCCTTACCTCTCCAAGCTTGGCCACCACACTAACAAGGGCAGTGTTGTGTGATGCCTCGCTTGGTCGTTATCCGAGCAACTCCGCAATTTTCACTGACAACCGACGTGTGTACGACCTTAAGTCGCCCCTACTAGAACCGTGTGCCACCCTCTGTCTCGACCTTGCTACCAAAACCGCACCGCACCACTAATTCGAGGCCAAACCGCCTGGCACAAGGCACCCCTCCACCTCACCCTTTGCTCACGAGCTGGACGCGCAACACCACCCTTCAACCGACCTCAGGTCGATTAGCCACCCCGCCCTTTCCCTCTTTGTCAGGCGCACCGCCAAACCATCACCGCCTCAGCCACCCTTGGAGGTCAGCAAAGACCGGACCCCACAAAACCGTGTAAGCTGTCACTGACCCTAGCGAACTAGCACCCTGCCTACCCCCCACTCGACACCATCAACCAGCCTCGATTTTTCCGTACTCACCATCGGCTGCCCCCGCCTTGCTCTCAGCAGCCCCACTCGCCTCACCGAGCCGCTCGCCACTCACGACGCTAGCCGAGTCAGCCACCCGAGCATAGCAACGGCTGACCCTCCTCCCCTTATGCTGCCACGCCATCGACCTTCATCGCCTCGACTTGCTGCCTCTATCAAAATTTGGCAACCCCTCTCCTCTTTATTGGCCGTGTGGGCCATGCGCCGGCTGAGCCGTGCCTTGTCTTATTTGGTTGCTTGTTGTAAGACCTATTGGCTTACCCCTTGTATCAGTCTTGGTACACTTGTACCATTTGTGCTAGTGAAGCGAGACCCGAGGCTAGTACCTCCGAATTTTCTTGGCTGGTCGTTATCTGCTTTGCTTCTAAACTAGTAGGCAACTGTGCCTCCCTTGTGCAATCTGGTTGGTACTGTTGTGTTGTTGCTTTGTACCAGTGCCTTACTAGTGCTGGTTTGGATTTCAATCTATAATTGGGTTCTATTTTTCTAATGGTCCCTGCCTGAACTGATACTGCACCTGCCCAATTGGTGCTTGTTGAACCTGAAAATTTGATTGTTATCTAGCCATGTACTAATATCCCTTTTGTTGGTTTGATAAGCAACAAATACTACTTTACTCTAAAATTTGACTAGTCTTGGGTTCAGTTTTGTTAAGGGCTCATGATATCTGATTTAGTTTCCTTATCTGATGCTTTAAATCAAGAGATGTCAATTGCCTTGTCAAATTTGATAAATTTTTAATTTAACTACTAAGTGAGCCTAGTTGATTAAATTTGTAGTCGGTCTAAATTAATTAAAAGTGGAACTATAAATAGATCGAGAAATAACTTAGTTTAAATGGACTATTGGGATAATAAAGACTTAGAATTAAAGCCGCCCCGAGAGGTTTGGCGGTATCCATGGATAATAATGTAAACTTAAATATACGGAAAATGATTAAATTCCCTGACTGCCCCCGTTTTGGTTGTCAGTGCACATGCACAATTGCCACGGTAGTTAGCGTATGATCTCGTTCATTAAAACACCAACACAGTTTAATTTAATTTGAGTTTAATTGATTTTCTTTTATTTTATTTTCTTTTCTAAGATTTATAAGATAATAATTAGGATATAGTAGTTAATTAAGTTATAAAATATATATTAATTAATTTCTCTGTTTTTAAATAATAAGAAATATAATAACAACAACTTTAAAATATATATTGATCAATTTCCCTATTTAAATAGTTAGATAATATTAATAAATATATAAATATATATTAATCTATTTCTCTATTTAAATAATTAAATAATATTACTATATATATATATATTAATTAATTTCTTTATTTTTAATAAGAACAATATCAATTATATATTAATCAATTTCTCTATTTTAAATTAATTGATTAAGTAATTAAATCCATGAACTCCGAACTAAAATAAAGAATGAACGTATAAAAGTGAACAAGAACGATAAACATAATTTAACGGATCAATATGCGAACGATTAAAATTTGCGACACCTCAAATATGCAGTAGAGATGCTACCAATTTTTTTGAGAAAAGACGATAAAATTCGAACGAAATGTTTCATTAAAGTATCAATATGATTGATTATTAATTATGAAATAAATTAAGTTAAAACTAATAAACATCTAATTTAAATTAAAATATGTGATATTGTCGACTCGGATCCACTCGTGGAGTATGAGGTCGTTCTTGAACCGACACACGCAGACGCTGACCCAAGGCCGACGTACTACCTCCGGAGTAGAGCCACTCCGTGATACTTACCAGCACTCTTAGGTACGAATTTCTGGGATTTATTTTTTTTCTTCAGAATTAGGAACCCAAACCGAAAAAATGAAAGTTTTCAGAAATTATTTGAACTACGGCCTTTTGAACAAAATACTATTTAGAGACCAACTATGACCTATCATATGCATCCGGTAAATTGACCAACATATTCGAGACCTACTCGTATTTTTCATATCATTTCATGTCATGTTGCATGTAGATAGGATAAGAGTAGAACTCGGGAAGTAGTCCCGAGATAGGATTAGATAGAATTAAATAATCAAGTTGTAGATTATAATTATTAGGATAATATTATTACTATCACTAAGTATTAATTTAGTTAAATAGTTAATCATGCATTAAATGCATGAGAGTGCTGAGAGGCGAGCCGGATAATGCTTAGTCTGAGGTTGCCTTACATAACCAGACAATTGCGGTTATGTACGATAACCCATAGGCCTGTGGGACATATTGGTCCGTATATGCACTACGCATCTTTGCCTGTCAAATTATCCACCGACCCCGTCATTTGGCGGGTTCGGTTGTGTCAGAGTGATTTTTTTATCAATATTATATTCTTATTATTCTAAAATTGATTTGGTTTCTAAATCAAAGTTGAACGATTAGGATATCATGTCTTTCAGTATTTAGTGTGGGCGACCATATTCAAGACTGGAATCTACACCAAGATATTATATTATTTTATTTATCCGGCTTATTTAGGATCATGATATGTTCGAAGGGCTTTCTCCTTTGGCCCCTGGTTGGTACAGATAAAGTCGGGATGCGGTTCTCTGACCTTAGTGGGTACAGTGTAGGCAACCATTTGTATATATTTTGTTTTGTTATTTTTTACGGGATGCGGTCCTCTACCCCTTGGTTGGTACAATGTAGCCTCCCATTTGTTTCTGATTTGTCAATTCACGGGTAGTTATATCCTTTTGGCGATATGACAACTGAAAGCATAACTTTTTAATCCCCTTTGTTTATTATATTATTATTATTCTGTGAGGTGGATCATCTGATTCAGAATACCGAGTACATGCTTTTAGCCATCACTCTCCTAGGGCGTTATCGCTCCGGGATGCTGAATTTTTCCAGGGTATTCAGGTTATTAGCGTCCGCTTACTTGAAAATCCTAAATTTGTAAGTTGGGCCAGAATATGTGCCCGCTTAGGTAAGTCACAAGTCCAGAGCCCGATCATGTGCCCGCTTGTGGATGGACTGATGATCAATCAATTTGGTTATATATATACGAGTGCTTTAAATCTTGTACCTTATATATATGTTTATTGTATATTATATTATTATCAATAGATTTCTATATTTCGGGTTTATCTGTCATTGCATGTCATCGCATCATAGTGATTTATTGAAGAGATACATTAAATTATTAATTTAATTATAATTAGATAATTACTGCATTCAGAAAGTCAGTATCGGTATTTGGGTCTAGTCTAGGAAAAAAGATCAAATCTTAAGGCTGGATCTAAATCCGTATTGAGTAATTTTTAAATTACTCATGTTTTCTCGGTAGTTGTGGGATCTAAGTTTACAAGTACGGGATTGATTTTTGATGAGAGTGCTAGGTACAGTCCTGCGTGATATCAGAGGTGCTTCGCCGCATCAGCACAGTGAGGCGGGTAGATGATTAGGACTTATCAGTTATCGAGTTTTTATTTCTTTCTTTGGGTTTTTATTTGAGAGATTTTTTCTGCCCATTCCGATGGAGTTAGCTCCGCCGGTGTTGGGCGTTGTACTTTACTGTATATTCTGAACTGTATAATTTTTTGTATTATTATTATTATTGATTTGTTTATTCTGAGATTTATCTTATTTTATTCATTTAGCCTTCCGTACGCACGTCTCGTCGTGCGTACGTGACGGGATTAACCACCCCTAATCCGTTTTAATTATTCTGGGATTGTGACAATAATGATAATAACATAAATAAAACATCTGAACAACTATAAATAGCTCAAAATTGAAGTAATAGAAAGAGCTATATCCAATTCAATTAATATAATAACTCCTTCAACAATTATATATAACTAAATTCAAATATTTAGCAAGCTTGTTACCTTTTTATTATAACACCATGCAATCAATAATATTTAATATTTAAAATTTGAAAGTCATTAATAATCTAAATTATTTTTATAACAACTATTAGTGACTACTCAGTTTAAGGTAAACAAAACATGTGATAACTACAAATAGCTCAAATTTTGTATGTAATGTTAAAAGAGAGTAGAAATCATTTAAAGCCAACACCATTTAATTTTAATTATGCTTGTGTAGTAGCTATTAATAATTATCTACAGTAGTATAAAACTGTAAATAGGTTACATAACAATTATTAGTAGTCAAAATGGTGTGCTTCATATTTTTTTGCTGATGTTTTTCATGTCTTTTCGCTGGGTAAAATTTATGCCTCTTTTGTTTTTAATTATTGTTGGAACTTGAGAAAACCTTCTGGTAGCTAGAGAGAACAAGTCGAGGAAATATAGTAGGTCCAAAGTGACAAAGACAGCGCTTTCAAAGAAACTTTCTAGTACTTTCATGCAATCCAGCTATGTATTGATTTGGTATTCCGGCACTCTTTACCAGTTTCGATCACTAGCGGCATTCGCAGAAATGATATGAAACCCTACCATTGCATATGAAAAGATAAAACCGAATGCTGGAGGTTGTTTGGACCATAATAAGCAACCTAAAAGAAAGAAAAAGAATATTTGTACTTGTATATTCCGGCACTGTTACGAAGCTGATTCGTATCAAATGAAATTTAACTCTCATACCATCATTGGTAAACACCGAAATCCGGAACGGAACCATGATTCTTCTTGTTTCTAAACGACTGCTATGCAATTTCTTAGCTATTTATCAGAAAACACAAAAAACCGTAGACCGGACGACGGAAAGTAAATAAAGCAGACGCAATGACAACACGTGTCCACGTCCCCCTGTGGGCCCAGAATCCAGCGAAACACGTGACCCGTGAGGCCTCGGTGCTTAGCTGTCTCCAATTCAAGCCTTGGCAAATCCGACTCGTTGGGGTTAGGCGAGGGCCCAATGTTGGGACCCGTCCAACGTGTCGGATTCGTCAGATGGGGACCACTTCCCGCCTCCTTTTGTGGGGCCATAGTACACGCTTCTTGACCCTTTTCGGGTCTATGGTCTTGTCCGCTGTGCTTCTCATCTGCAATTAAATAATTTCTGGACGTACAATTTACTGGATGTTCAGTGCTTCGGGCTCTGAGTCATGGGCAGAATGCTGCAATTAATTGGATCGAGTGCAGAGGAATGGAGACTCTCCTCTCCTCTGTTGTCTTGTCTCTCCTATAAAATACCCTCTTAACAACACTAATGCTCACACCACCGAACAAGCTCCGTTCTCTGTTTTCTTAGTTCTTCTTTCGAAGGGAAGCGGAGTTGCGAGCAATTCTACTTGCCTGAATTCTCATTCCTTCTTTCTCCTTTCCAAGATCAAAACCTTCTCTCCTTCCAAGTTCAAAACCTTCTTTCTCTGTTCAAAACACAATCTAACCATGATGCAGCACAATGTGGTACTGCCAAAAGACATACCAGTCCCGCCATACTACTCCTACCCATTGTCACGCGGTACCAAAGAGAGCTGCTACTCCTACAAGAAGTTCTTGAACCATGTTGAACTTGGTGGAGCGAACCGAATCAATACATGGCTGGATTGCATGAAAGCATCTTCCCCAACCCAAATCAGAGCTAGCTCCATACTCAATTCCTCCCTTGCTCCTCCGGAAGACGAAATTGGTGATTGGATGGTGAGTATTTCTGTAATTTGAGAAACTTCTTCATGATATTCTCTTGATGTTCATAACAAAAAGATTTCAACTTTGTTGTAATAGGCGGAGCATCCATCGGCGCTCAGCAAATTTGAGGAAGTAATGGAGATGTCAAAAGGGAAAAAAATTGTGATGTTTCTGGACTATGACGGCACTTTATCTCCTATTGTTGAAGATCCTGATCGCGCATTCATGTCAGAAGCGGTTCGTATTCATACAATAATTTTGTGCTTAATTTGAAATGTGCTCTTTTTTCTTGCTTGTTTACTTGATTTGGGATTTTGGTCATTTTCAGATGAGAGATGCTGTCCGAAATGTGGCTAAGTACTTTCCAACAGCTATTGTGACCGGGAGGTGCACTGAAAAGGTGCATTTAATATTAGTGCTTTAACAATTTGTTTTTTAATTCGTTTATACTATTTCTTTCATTAGAATATTTTTGCCCAACAGCGTTCCAGATTTTTAAGGTCCAATCAAATGTTGTTAGGTAATATAGCTTGCCTCTTCAATGCTACACATAGAAGACGCAGATTTGTAAAATTGAGAAATATCACCTAACCACACAGAAAGCTTGAAAAGGCTGAGATTGTCGTTGCTTAATTTTCCTCAAGCATTACTGAAGAAATCTTTAATTTTTTTTTTGTTGGGTCTTAAATGGTACTAATTTATTTTTTGTTGATTTGGCGTGGGGGGCTATAGGTCTTTAGCTTTGTTGGGCTTAAAGAATTGTACTACGCTGGTAGCCATGGAATGGACATTGTGGGTCCCACTAAAGTTTCAAAGCATATCAAATCTAAGGTAAGCATTCTGTTTCCATTAGTCAATGATAATAATTATTTGGTTATTGCGTTACAATGTTTCTCATAATTATTTGTTTAATCTGGCCATTTTTTAGGCTAAGGATGTTCTATGTCAGCCTGCCAGTGAATTCCTTCCCATGATAGATGAGGTGATTATTTATTTTCTCGACGTATCTTCTAAAATTTTCAGTCAAATTGTTTTCAATATCAATTATTTTAGAAAAATAAACTTACATTCAATCAAGCACGTGTAGTTTTCTTCTACCTCCATTTACACAAGCTGCTCTTGAATAAAACTTCGTCATAGATAAATGGTCCTAATTGGTTTATTTAAAATTCAATTCTATTTTAGATTTCCAAAACCTTGGAGGAGAAAATTAAGACAATTCCTGGGGCCAAAGTGGAGAACAACAAGTTTTGTGTTTCAGTTCACTACCGTTGCGTAGAAGAAAAGGTAACATTTTGCCATGCATATTAATTAATGTTAGTTCTTTTCACATACTGAATCCATTTGTAGAAAGCAGAAACTAACTGTGTTGTTATTATAACATTATTCATCAGAATTGGTGTGCACTAGCAGAACAAGTTGGATCGATTATGAAAGAGTACCCAAAACTACGACTCACTCAGGGAAGAAAGGTTGGTTTTGCTTTAAAACAATCATTCATTTATTATTGACTGAGTTTTACTTTCTGGGTTTAGTCAGATTTCCTCTTAATAGAATTTTTTTTTATTGTGTGTGTAAAATTAGGTCTTGGAAGTTCGACCGAGTATTAAATGGGACAAAGGAAAGGCTCTTGAATTCCTATTAGAGACCCTAGGTGAGAATCTTCCCTTCTTTTTTGAAAAAAAATTGAATACTTCTTTAGGAATTTCTCTCTAAATGTTTTTCTTTCTTTATCGCACCTTAGGTTACGCAGACTCTAGTAATATCTTTCCAATATATATTGGTGATGATCGCACTGATGAGGATGCATTCAAGGTATATTCATAAAATAAGATGCAGATTTATTAATTTTTCAATATTAACTGATTAAGAAGTAAAGTCAGACTGTCTTATGGCTTAATTTATAAAATGAGATGCACCTAAAACTGCATTGAATTTGGAATTAATCAAGGCTTAATCATGTTGAGTGTGCAATTTTGTCTCAACTCAATCTAAAGAATCTTGCGAAACAAGCCTAAGCTGTACAACTTTGTCTGTACTGAGAGTCTGAGACTTAATTTGCCTCAACTGAAATAAACTAACATTCAGTTGCAAATAAAATACAAATTAGATTTGCAACCATTAGAGGCCGACAAGTACATAGTTAGCAACTAAATTTAGAAAAATAATATTATTATAATTTGAACCTATAAATATACAATTTTGTTCAATTAGTTATGTAGAAAACAATACTCATAACAATTAATATCATCATACACTAAATTGGGTTGTTTAACTTTTCAGGTTCTACGCAAACGGGGTCAAGGAATTGGAATTCTAGTTTCAAAAATTCCGAAGGAAACAAATGCAAACTATTCTCTTAATGGACCCATGGAGGTAATTTTTAGGACGTAATTTTTTTGGTTGTTATTATCGAAAGTGCCAATATCATATACTAATTTTTTGCATAACCATGTAATAGGTCAAGGACTTCTTGCAGAATTTAGTGCAATGGAAAAACATCTCAATTGATGAGCAGCAGAGTTGAATGAGCACCGATTGAATTAGTCCGACTCATTAATAATTGCCATAAAAATATCTTTTCTAGTATAGGCTGAGAATTTGGAAAAGATGGAGCTGATTTTTCTGCTCCATGAATTTTTTAATGTTATATAATTTGTAGGCCATGGCATGAAATCGCATGCTTGGTCATGTAAATGATATTTTTGATAAATATGAAATCGGCAATTGCCGTTGATTTTCTTTCTTTTTCTGGAAATGTCTCTGATCTTCGTATCTATTTGCTTGATGGCTTCTCAGAAACCAAATATCACCTAACAGAGGAAATCACCATTTTTTTTTTTGTTTCTCTGAACTTGTATGGAGTTGTATTAAAAACAGAAGCTACTGAAAGTAGTTGCGTCAGAATCAAAAAATTAATTTCTTAAGGGGAAAGAGTCATTAGGTACCACAAGAAGAGAAAGTTCAACGAGATGTCACAAATTTCTTATATCATGCAAGATCTACAAATTAAAAGGAGTGAATACTCTGTTCTTGTTAGCTTAAACAAATGTACAGAGTAATCTGATATCAGAATATTACAGTATCCAAAAGAAAACAGAGTAATCTGATATCAGAATATTACAGTATCCAAAAGAAAACAGTCCTGATTATTTGAAAACAGCTCAACTAAATTCTGCACTGAACGTATAAGTTGCTAAAAAATGATTAAAATGCTTGCAGAAACTTTTTGAATTATCCCTAGGTTACAATGCAGTAGAATTTCAAGGTTAAGGTTAATATGGCAAATCAAACAGAAAATCACTTGGCTATAAAATCTGTTTCAAGAACTATAACACTTCTGGTCAATGTGAAATGCAAATGAAGTATAATGAACGGTGCTGATACAGACCATGATGTGTACGAAAACTCTGCTTCAATGGCACTGACACATTGCTGGTACGGTGCACTGGGTTGGTACGGACAGATCATTGGCACAGCAGAGGAATTCAATGTGGCAGCTGAGACAGGTATCCACTTAGTATTGTTCAATGATCGGTATGTCTCACTACAAGGTCCATTCCATCTCACATCAGAATCAAACAGACACAATAAGAAGCACACTCAGAATGTGCATGTCAGTGCACACTAACCCACCTGGTAGCGCATTCAAACAGAGATTTGACAATAGTTATGATCAGAAAAGGCCAATCATTTTTCGCTCAAGTTGCTGGTGTCAATTTGTACAAATGTAAAATCGTGATGTGTAGATTGGCATAATTAGTTCAAAAAGGGCTATTTTGGAAGGCAGGCATCTAAAGATTTTGGCTTCTTGCTTCTTTAGAAAAAAAAGATCTATAAGAAAAGGTAAAAAACTAAAAATTTGGTAAATATTTTCAATTGGATCCTGTAACCAACATGAAAAGGGTCTTTTGAAAGATGTAATCTGTTATGGTTGTCAACACACTAACTCCCAGTTGTCTCCAATTTGTCACAAGCATCAGAGGCTCTCTCAGTAACATCTGAGCTCTTTTGGTTTTCAGCAAGTTCCCATTTGAACGGTTAATGATGCTACTGAGAAATGATAATTAAATACTCATGAATTTTCGTTGACAAACTAAGTTGGCTGTTTATTAAGCAACAATTAAATAATACTTTAGCAAATGTCTGACTCAACAAATTATTACAGGAATGATTTTCAAGAAGTCATGAAAAGAGTATTTTTCTAATAAAAATTAGTTAAAAATGCATTTACTGATCTCAAGTAAAATTTATTTTTTGATACCATGTCAATATAGCAATATAGGCTCAAATGTACGATGCAGCCAGTTTGGCCTAACATAGCTCTGCCTCAAGGTGCAGCAATGTAGGTGCCAGGTGGCGCTGCTGGACCACCTTTGTTCATCTGGTCTTTTTCTTTTTAACTAGCAAAGATATCTGTTCTTAAGCGCGGATCTTTATATTTATAATATTTTTTAACAATACTGTGAGAATACACAATATGCATTGAAATTTGAAACACTGAAAGTTCTTAAAGCCACTTCTCTTTACTGATCTAGGTTTTTCAGTCCGAGAAAGTGAGAAAGATGTTAACCTTGGCAGCACCTTCAGTTGTGAGGTGCGTAAAATTTTTGTAGCTAATAGGGACATAGAGATATATAGTATTTGGTGTCACTCCTCTATTCACATAATAACATTAAATTCGTGAAATAATCAATTTTGTAGAGTTTCTGTCAAGGCAGAATATCATCCATTAACTTGGCAAATAAATTCAATATATAAATACATAAAATATATAATATTGTTTGACAATTGGTGTTAAAACTTATACATAAAAAAATGCGATATTGTTCCTATAAAATAACTATATCCTACCATACATTGATGAAAAAGATGTGGCTAAATTTGTAAGCAAGTAAGAGAGAAGAGAAAAATTATAAGAGAAATAGAAGATATAGTTTGAATAGAAATAAAATTTCAGAATTATTCTCTCTTCCTTCTACCGAGATATATCATATTATAACAAATTGGTATCAGAGCCAGGTTCAGTTGATCAAGAGAAACCTACCATGGCGAAGAAAAAGAAAAAAAAGAAGAAGAAAAAGAAAAAAGAAGAAAAAGAAGAAGAAAAAGAAGAAAAAAAAGGAAAAAAGAAAAAAGAGAGATGTCGGAAAAATATGAAGAGAAAAAAAGAAACCCGAAAAAGGAGGAGACACTCAACTCAAGCAAGCACTTCAAACCAAGGCGTCAATCAAAGACGAAAATGTACTCTATTCTCAAAATTTTTGAGGTAGAGGGTGTTGCCGTAGAAGTCGAGGAAATGGTCACAGTGGTAGAGGCTGTGGTCAAGAAAAGTATTATGAGGAGAATGGGCAATCAAGCCAACAAAATAAGGCGTTGAAAGAGGCGCGATCGAAGGATAAGGCGGCACTATACATGTTGTTCCGTGCCGTTGACGAGTCGGGCTTTGAGAAGATTGCTGGTGCAACTACTTCAAAAGAAGCGTGGGACATTTTAGAAAAAGTGTTCAAAGGAGCCGACCGAATCAAGCAAGTGTGTTTCCAAACTCTTCGTGGCGAGTTGGAGAGCATGAAGATGAAAGAGTCAGAAAGTGTATCTGACTACATCACGCGTGCACAAGCCGTGGTGAACCAACTCATTCGTAATGGCGAAGCGTTAACCGATGCGTGAGTTGTGGAGAAGATTTTGAGATCATTAACCGACAATTTTGAGAATGTTGTGTTCGTGATAGAAGAGTCAAAGGACCTTGCGAAGCTCACAATCGACGAGCTTGTCGATTTTCTCGAGGCAGACGAATAATGTAAGAGGAAAAAAAAAGAAAACTTATCAATCATGAGAGCTATGTATCAAGCAGCGAATGTTACAAAAGCGTGGTGAAGTTTTTGCCAGTGGTCTTCGAAGAATCGGTGAGTGAAGCCGACATGAGTAATGACTCATGATAGCCTGTGCAATGAGTGTCAGAATAAGAGAACTAACAACATTATGAGATGTTTTGCTGGAAGTGTGCGAAGACCATGAGAAGATGTGGTGTGAAGCCACATAAAAAAATACGGTGTGGAGCCGCGGTGTGAGTGTGAATCTCACATATACATGACCTGAAGAGTCAGGTAAATTGGATGGGATATGAGATGAAACCACGATTGATTTTTTAAATTTCCTAGATCAATGAATCGAGAAGAAGCCGTCAATGAGTGACGTCGCTATTCGCTGCGAGTTATGAAGAAGTTTAATGATGATTGACATGAAGGATGAAAAAGAAATTAAGTTTAAGAGGGGTGTTGAAATATAAACTTAATTTTAGTATTAAAGTTAAATAAATTAGGAAATAAAGGGAGACTCTTTGGCTTCAACACTTTGACAGAATTTTAAGGTTGATTAATGATAGCATTTAAAGGAAATTAACATAGCATAACTGGCTGCGATCAAATTTGTAAGCAAATAACTATTTAAGTAAATTTTAAAAATAATATAACAAACATTCTACAAAAGATATAAAGATGCCATTTTGTAAGCAAATAACTATTTCAGTGCAGTATCAGAAAGTCATATCTTCTTCTTCATTTTGTCTCTTTCTTTTCATCAGCTATTCTTTTGTACTTAAAATTTGACCCAGTTAATCTGCTACTATGATGCCCTGATAGCATTGAGGACATTCAACTTACAGAACAATCTACCCAGATTGTAAGTTCATGTTATCTAATTAAGAGAGTATTCAATCTGAAAAATCCATGGGAAACCTGGTTATACCTTCTGATCAATATTTAAAAAATGGACCAATAGACATTGCTTTTCATGCTGTCTTGCACAAAATATGACAACTGGTCAAGTGTTATTTTTTTAATTTTTTAATGAGATCAGGTAACGAATAGGTCTTTGAAGCATATCCAATGATAATCCAAAGAAAGGAAAGAATCGGAAGAACCGTAGATATTTTCTGGTAAAAGTTAGTTGGTTGTAATTATATTGCCGTCTGATATTATAGAAAATAGCTTCATTATTAGAGAGCAAGATATAAGCAAATTCTCTGTACATAATGATGATATAGCATCAACTTAGTTATAATGACAATTGAAAAAAGCAAGTTATGTTTCTGTATACTTCTCCTTTTTCTGATGCTATAAAGATCCTAATTGCTAGCATCTTACTTTAGATTTTTCTTTTTATTTTAAATGTGTGGAATAGAATAAGAGCTTTTTGTTTTTTGTCTTATATTAGCATCACTAATAATCTGCAGTTAGAATCTTTGAATAAATCGGTAAGAGGTGCTAAGATTCTGTCCTTGTTTTAATAGTCTCACGTTTCACATTCTCAATATATTTAATTAAAGCGACTGTGGTATAGATTCCCCATGTGAGTTCTCTGTGTACGCATATCACTGAAAAATAGTAGTTACGAACTTAAGGGGCTGAATCGGGGATAGAAGAAGCGACCAAAGACTAACAAACAAATGATTGGAGCTCCACAGAAATATCGCTGATGCATACTGGTGCTGATGGTAATCATAGTACGTAGTAAGCATCATGTATTGGTTTCTGCATACAAAACTGATTACCAGTATGGTACCATTCTACAGTTAGGTCCAATTGAAGTGCACCTAACCAGAATAGATACAAAAACATAAATATATATAGTGTCCATTAATGAAAGTGATGGATTATGTAATCTACCATCTATCATGCAAAGAGAATCGTTCAGAGGAATACAATTCGTGCTGCCTGTAGAAAGTTTCAGCAGTTGATCGGTAATGATGGGTAATTGTATACGGTGATGATGGATTACAGAAAAATTGAACAAAGCTCAAAACTCACAATAAATGTTTCAGCAAACGGTGAACAATTAATATTTGAAAAGGGAACTGAAATACAAATATCATCATTGATGCCAGCGCAAATATCTATTTATATTCATGCATGTTAAATGAGTAATTACTTATTGTAAAGAAGGAAGGTGATTTGGATAAAATTAAGGTTAACCTTTAATTGAGAGATTATCCCTTTATATATTAATTATGATAGAATTACAAATAGAAACTGCTTAATTAGAAAATCACTAATTGATTTCTTTAATTAATATTAATTAGTACTTTTTATATTCAACATTCTCTCTTAAGATGAGCAATATATATTGATCATTCTTATTTCATACTCGTTAGAATTTAACCCTTTTATCAAACAATCTACTAGTTACTCTTTAGATTTTACATAGTTCAAATTTAAAGCTCCTGAATTCAATTGCTCATTGATGAAGAACATATCAATTTTCATATGCTTGGTGCGATCATGCTGGATTGAATTATTTACAATATTGATTACAAATTTATTGTCACACCACAATTGTAATGATTCTCCTCTAAACAAACACAACTCAGATAACAAGCATTTCACCCGCGTCTTACTTCTTGCTCCTCCAAGCCACAATATTGCCTCCAACACGTACACAATAACCACCGTAGACCTACGATCGTCTAAACAACTAGCTCAATCAGCATCATAAAAGCCTTCAATTCTCAAGTGCCCATTGCTCTTATACCATAGCCCCTTCCTTGGACTCCCCTTGATATACCTAAGGATCCTATGAACAGCTTTTCATGTGTTATTCCTTAGGGCATATACCTACTCATCACACTTACAACATGAGTAATATCAGGGCTGGTGTGACATAAATAAATGAGTCGACCCACCAGTCTCGGATACTGCTCCTTATCCAATGGATCACCTGTGTCAGCACACAACTTATGATTTTGTTCAATTGGTGTACTGATAATCTTGCAACCTATCATTTCTGTCTTTGAGAGAAGATCTAAAACATACTTCCGCTATGATGACACTATGCCCTTTATCGACCTTATAATTTTAATTTTGAGAAAATATTTTAACCGTCTCAGATCTTTAATCTCAAACACCTTTTCAAGTCTCCTTTTTGACTGCAGGATCTCCTCCTTATCATCTTCAGTGATCATAAATATCATCAACATAGACTACAAGAATTATGATACGACGCTCGAAATGCTTATAAAATAAAGTGTGATCCCCAATACACTGTTTGTATCTCATACCATAAATATCCATTCTGAATCTCTCAAACCATGCTCTCAGAGACTGTTTCAACCCGTACAATGACTTCTTCAATTTGACATATTTTTTCAACTGACCATGGTATGGCAAATCCTGGCGGAACGTCCATATACACCTCCTCCTTGAGATCTAATGTCACGCATTTATGTACATATTTTCATCCCTATTTCTGCCTAAAAATAAGATAAAAACTCTCAATCTTATATTTTATTTCATTGCATAAGCATATTTATTTTTAGTTTTGATTTTGCTTTGGCTTGCTACACATTTCAGGGATATCAAGCCGAAAAGCTGAGGAATCGGTCGCAAATTGAGCTTCCACGCTAATTGAAGAACCATGGGACCAACAGAAGTCGTTTGCCACATCTACAAAGGGCATACGACCTGTATGCACATGCATACGGGCCGTATGGCATCTATCCAGAAAAATCAACAAAGAAGGTAACGATTTAATGTCGCGATTCTTTTTCAACTTGGCTGATCCCTCTCTTATAAATTTGCCCAACAGCCTAGGGTTTGGGGAGCTCCATTTTAGTCATCATTTGCACATCACCTCCATCTCTTCTACTCCACCTTCGCGAAACTCTAGCCGCCGGCCAATCTCAAGGGCAGTTTGAGACATTGGAGGCCCGGAGTCCCGAGAGGAGACGAAGACCAAGCAGAAGTCTAGCATAGGGCAACATCCAGAGTTTGAATCATCTCTTTTTGTTATATTCTCTATTATTTTTGATAACTTTTATAGGATGTCTCTTGTCTTGGCTCTTTATATCTTTACCGCATTTTTATATGCCACAATGAGCAGCTAAGTACTTTAGTTTTTAGGGATTAGGGATGCGAAACTCAGATTATGATTATTTATTAAAGGTTTTTGTTATTCAATAATTGTGATTGTTATGCTGTGTATTATTATCATTGCTAGTCTGATCTGCTTGTCCAACTGCTATGATAGGTCTTGAGCCAAGACCAGGATCTCGAACCATCTAAGATTCGAGTAATTTTTTAAGAATTTTTCTAAGTACAATAGGTAGATCTGGGACCTGAGAGGGTAGATCGGGTTGTGCCCGAAATGTTGAACCTCGCTAAGATCGAGAAATCTGAGTGTGCCTACAGGAAACCAGCACTCAATCTAAGTGATCTAAGCCGACATGCGATTGTTGAGGTTTATGTAAAATTAGTAACCCTGTCCGACCACCAACTACACAAATGGACCAACATGCGATAGTTGAGGTCTGTTGACCGGGTACTGACCTGTTAGGATTCGCACATCTAGCGAGAAAACTAATATTTAGAAATAACTGTAACTTGTCTGAGTCCATACGGACCGTATACATCGCATACGAGTCGTATGATCCAGATCCGAGTGGATACTGATCTATATCCCCAAAAACTATTATCTTATAAAACCTAAAAAACAAAAAGATTTAGTTATTATTCTTTATTTTCTATGTTTTACATAAATCACCAATAACCTTTGAACAACCCCTTTTTTACTTATTTGCACATCTAGAGATTCGAGTAGTGTAAACTCAGTAGTCACCTCCTTTCTTGTGGATTGACCCCTTACCATACTAACGTAGGTCGTACACTTGCAACCGAGCCAAGTAGCGTAAGGGTTTATAAATTTTAAAAGTTTAGATGCATGCGCACACCCCGCGCGCGGGGTTAAGATCTCCATACAAAAGACATTCTTGACATTTAACTGATGTAGTGGCTAGTTTAAATTGGCATCACACGACATCAACATTCTCACAATATTCATCTTCGCTACTAGAGCAAAAATCTTATCATAGTCGATACCATAAGTCTGACTATATTCTTTTATCACTAATCTCGCTTTATACAATTTCACCATGCCTTCTGGATTCTGCTTAACAGTGTACACCCATTTGCATCCAACAGTACATTTCCGAACTAGTAGGTTTATCAACTCCCATGCGTCATTCTTCTTCAAATTTTGAAGCTCTTTCTGCATAGAACACAACCACTTAGGATCTTATTTTGCTACCTCCCAACTATTAGGTACAAGCACTGAATGCAATGATATAAAAAATGACTTATTTGTAGGTAGAATTGATGCATTTGATACAAAATTTGAGATATCAGTTTCCAACCAAGACTACTTGGAGGTCTACCTGCATTGACTTTAGTAGTCCTTCGAGGTAAGATATGAATATTAGGAATGTTAATTATTGCTTGTGAGGAAGAGGTCGGAGAGGGATCTAGAGAGGAGTTGATTGGGACATCCATAGTAGCGGTGACTAGCGAGCGTGAAGAGGCTAGCTGCTCATGGTATTGTTGTTTGTGTCTCCGCTCATATACCCTCAAATCTCTTAGCTCGGTTTGTTGATCATCTTGACTTTCAATCTCCCTTGACTCTCTCTGGCCTTCAGTCTCCGAAACACCCTTATCATTACCATCAGATATCTGAATAGAGCAAGAAATCATATCAACTATAATTTCATTCACATTCTCTCATTCTCTACTAGAACTAGTAGAGCCATTCTCAAACAATGAATCTAACTCTGAGTTTTTTCCATAAAATGGCTCAGATTCTCAACAAGTCACATCCATACTAATAAATAATCTCCTCTCAGTAGAACACAAACACTTATATCCCTTCTGACGTGATAAATAGTCTATCAAGATACACTTAACTATTTATGAATCCAACTTACCCACCATCAGTCTATGATCTCTCACAAAACATGTATATCCAGACACCCTAGGCGGTACAACAAAATATTAGATCCCAACATAATCTCACATGGTGTTTTTATTTTTAAAATTCTTGATGACATCCTATTGATTAAGTACATTCATTGTCAGCATCAAGGAATGTGCCACCTCCAGTAGATGTTTGTTCTTACGTTCTGCCACACCATTTTAAGCCGGGTGTATGAATATATAGTCTAATGCATAATTCCTTGATTTGAGATCAGAGCCTTAAATTCCTTGTTGATGTATTATGTCTCATTATCTGTCTGAAAGACCTTCACATGTACTCCAAACTGAGTTTTCATATATGCTAAGAAATCTTAAAAACACCTGTACACTTCGGACTTTTATTTCATCAGGTATATCCAGATCATACGAGAGTGAAAATCAATAAAAATAACAAACTATCAGAATCCACTAAGAGAACTCATAGGACATGGTCCCCAAAAAATAGAATGAACAAGTGCAAATTGCTCAATACTTCATAAATCACTTATTTTATAAGTAGAACATATTTATTTTCTAAGTTCACAAGCATCACAAAATAACTTATGTCTATTCATTTTATTCATTAATTCGGGTTCAAGTTTACTCAAACTATCAAATGATAAATGTTCTAATCTACGGTGTTGCAACATTACTTCTTCTTATCCTCCATTCAAAGCAGCAGCAAGCATAATAACCTCCCTATCCAAATATCATAGACTATCATGTTTGACCGTAGTCCCAATCTTGCTCTCTATTTTTCTTTCACGAAAGACACACATTTTCACACATTTCTGTCAAAAAAAATAGTGTAATTAAATTGATTAACAAGAGAACTAATAGAAAGTAGATTGATTAAAAATGAAGGAACATGCAATACTGATGACAGTGTGATAAATAGACTGTACCTAACCAAACCAATACCACTAATGGGTTGTGATGTCCCATCAGCAGTCTGAAGAGTTTCATGACACATATGCTTGCTTGGGTGATATTTTACAAACTCATTAGATGTTCCTATGATATACCTAGATGCACCTGAGACTATGATCCAATGAATATGAGATGTAGTGGATGTAAGTGTCTGAATATATTTATTGACATGACATAACCAACAAAGTTACGAAAGTAGGCGGTGATGTCATCTAGATTTGGAGTGACTGGACTTGCTTTAGAGCTCTTAACTTATAATTTGAACCTTCTCAGCTCTTCCAACTCCGTCATTTCAGCTGCATTTATCTCAGTGTATTGTAAGAATCCTTTGCTACTACTAAATGAGCAACTCCTTGTCCACCACGTCCTCTGCCACCTCAGCCGCTACGTCCATCCTGTTGTCCTCTACCTCCTCGACAGCCACCAGCGTTGCGTGATTGGAGACAGTTATGGCTGAGATGCCTTTTCTTTCCGTAATTGTAACACTCCTGGTCTTCTCTAGTAAGTATAGCCGGGACCACAAAAGTCGAGCGTACAACTGGCGTAGTTTCGCCCGTCATAACTTTATGTCTGATCTCCTCTTGCCCATCGATGCAATAACCTCATCCAGTGATGGAAGAGAAGGTAAATGACACATTGCATCCATTCTTATTTCAAACCGTAGATTCAGCCCCTTTAAAAACTGAGCTACTCGCCTACGCTTAAGATATTGTCTTCTCAAAAGAATATAAGTGGAATTCTACAAGTACAACGGATCATAGTGATCCAAATCTGCCCATAAGCTGCGTAACTCAACTGCATATTGATGCACCGAACTTTCTCCCTGTGTGATCGCATCAATCTTCTCTTTCACCTTTATCATTATCATCACACTACCAACTACAGAGTACATCCCTATCAATACTTTTTAGACTTGCGCAACACTACTAATCGACTCTACCATCCCAACTATACTAGAAGAGATAGACGTCAATAGCCAAGACACTACCAGTAAATTAGTATTGCTCCACATTCTCCATTATGCACCCTCCTTATTCTTAGCCTCAGTGTATTCTTCACTCACATACTTCTCAAGTCCGTTGACCCGAAGGATTAATAATGTCCTTCGAGACCAACTCAAATAGTTACTTGTCCCCTCATTCTTGATGTCATTAGGCAATAACTCTATTCTTTGTATCACATGTGACAAGTCCGATATAGATATTATCTTACCGGATGAGTTTTCTTCCAATATGGCCTGAAATATTATGGTCATCCCCTTCATAATCTCCTTCAAATCCTGATTAGTCATACGTGTTCTCATTCTCACACACAAACCGTGCACGCACGGGTGATCACGACCTTCACCATTTGTCAGACACAACAAAATCCAAAACGAACGCAAAGATGTGATATACTCTCAATATATTCTTTTCATATTCCTTTTTTTAATTCTTTTCCTATTCCTTTTTTAGAACAACCACAAATTAGATGAGTACAGAAGGAAAAAGAAAACAAAATAAAAATCGAGTACTGTAGCGATGCAGTCCTGTGGCAATGATGCATTACTGTAGCAAAATTGTGTCAGACAAGGGAGCCTCCAGAAGTCCAAGAAGAGCAAGCCGTCGGTGTCTCTGATACTATGTAAAGAAGAGAGATAATTTGGATAAAATTAGGGGTAGTCTTTAATTGAGAGGTTGTCTCTTTATATATTAATTATGATTGAATTACAAATAGAAAACTATTTAATTAAAGAATTACTAATTAAGTTTTCTAATTAATACTAATTAATACTTTCTATATTTAATATTTATGTTAATGACTTTATTATGCAACTTATTTGTATATATAGTAGTTGGTTATTCCACTTAAGTTATTATTCAAATTAAATTGAATAATGAAAAATATTGTACAAACAAATTGAATTATAAAGTTGGCTTCAATAGTAAAGTTAGCAACGACAATGATATCAATGATGATAGTTCTCAAATGTTTTTCTATTTAAAACTTAATAAATTAAGTTTTTAACGACAATGATATCAATGATGATATTCTCAAATGTTTTCCTTTTTAAAATTTAATCTCTGAAGGTTTTCTGTTTAACTTCATTATGAAACAACAGTTTGTGAAAAAAATATTATTTTTTCAGGAATGGATAATACCATGTATTGAATTAGAAATTAAGAAAGAACGAAATGAAATAGCAAAAAAAGTTTGTTACTTACGAGTCTTTGGAGAAATAAAACACCAGGCTTGGCATGTCATACCTGTTAGTTTGTAATAATCTTGAAGTCAATAATACGATAAATTTATTATATAAAGCTTTGTTCATGAATTGAATATTTAAACGATATTTTGTTTCCTTGAGTATTATTGAATTTATGAATCATTCCGAGTTCATGACTGAAATTGTGAAACTTCATAATATAGAATATACTCTTAAAAGTCACTAACCAAGGTAATTAGCAGGAACACTAATTAACCGTTATCGTTAGTATGTGGATTAAATGATGGTCAAGTTTTACGCACCATAGACAAAGAGTTGTCATTTTAATCACATAAATAGATGTTCAAGGAACATCGTATTTGATAGACCCCGAATGAAATATTAAATGGAATCGTGTTAGTGTCATTAATGTTTTCGTTCGCATTAAATTCTAAAGTATGAGGTATTCATCTTTCCTACATAAGATATGTATGTGTGTGATTTCTATAAAATGTTATCCGTAAAAGGTGGCTATAAAGGTAGCTCTTCTAAGATACATAACTTATGCGAGGAAGAGATGGTTTGCCAAAAGTACTATTGTCCCTCGTATTTCTATACGAGTTATAAGATCACTCGCCCTTGATAGAGTAAGATTATCTCGCTAGCAAGATAATTACAAGAGTAATTATATTTGATAATTTACTCAAGATCAAGAAAAGATTAAGTTTGCAAGGATGACACATACCTACCTTGAAACTGATCCGATAATATGGGACAAAAGAATTAAACACAAGTAAATAGTTTACTCGGATCATGATATTGTACAAGACATCATCATCTCGTGTAATTGGATGGTCATAGTGCATTCTCGCCGATGCCTCCTATGATTATAGAAGTTAAAACGCTTTAACTCTATTTACCAACATAACACGATCCCGTCGTCACACCGTAAAGGAGTTAATCTGAGAATCTTATCGATTAATTATAAATTGTTTATAATTAATAATAAGATGGTTATAATTAATTATATATGATATAATTATATATGTCATAAAGATGACAAGAAGCAAAAATCGATTGAATTTATAACGTGTTGACACGTCGTATAAATTCGCCGAAACAACAACCGAGAAAAATATAATCAGTACATGACAATTATATATATTTGATTTGGATTTTAAATGTTAATTATGGATTTGAATTATGGGCCAAAAGCCCATTAATAATTAAAGCCTTAATTAATAATTAAAAGCCCAAAATCGAAAAAGCCCAAAATCAAAAGCCCAAGGGTATTTCTAATTTGGCCAAAAGCCCAATGGCAAACTTGTAAATTTGGACCTTAGATGACATCATGCATAACATCATATATGACATCATCCATGACATCATATATGACATCATCCATGACATCATACATGACATCATCATCATCATACATGACATCATACATGACATCATCCTCAAGGGTATTTTGGTAATTTGGCCAAAAGCCCAAGGGTATTTCTAAATTTGTCCAAAAAGCCCAATGGCGTTTTGGTAAATCGATGAACTTTAAGGGTATTTTGGTCTTTTCACATCGGAACCTCCCTACTATTCATGAGGTATTTTGGTAATTCCAATCTCACATTTTCTATAAATAGGGGTAGGTGTGAGAGAGAAACTACACCAAATCGCTCTACTTTCTCTCTCTCGTATACTGGTAGTTTCGTAATTCACGGATCTATGAATAGTGTTTTACGAAAGTCGCGTGATTTCCGCACATTTGTGAAACAGAATTATCGCGAGTCGTGAATAGTACTATTTCGTCTTTTCTCGTGAATAGTGTTTTTGCGAAAACCGCGCTTACTTATTTCGGCAAAAGAAATAAACCGCTCTCTCGGTCACCCCGGTGGATAACCTACAGAGGCATCGTACGTTCGTGCTCCGAGACAAGCCGATTTTCATTCCAATTGAAATTTGGAAGCGAGGTATAACATCTTATATTAATCTATTTAATTGTTAAGTAGATTAATATTTTAGAAATCAATCATGGAGTAGATCAATAAAGGTTTAAAGAGGTGTGTATCTCTCTGCAATCATCCGACACATCACTTTAACCCTAAGCTTAAGTTAAGTAAAATAATATTTTACCGTTTTTTTGTAAAGGATTAAATGTCCGTAACTCTCTGCTATTATCCGACATACTTTAATCCCTAACTTAAGTAGAAGTAAAATTTTTGTTCTACTATCTTTCCGCAACTTGAGCATTAATGAGATTTGGGCATACCGAATCCCAACAGTGGTATCAGAGCAAAGGCTCTCCCGCTGATTGATTTTCTAAATGGTTATATCTTATGCAAATAAGATGTATATACCCCGTATCGGTTTAATTCTTAGATTTGCACTTTAAAATCCAAACCAAATAAAATTAGATTTTCTTGTTCTATCATTTAACTAAGAAAGTTAAATTAGATTTAAGCTTTCTTTATACTTTCTTTACGCTTTCTTTTCAAAAACTTTCGATTGTGTTAAAGTATATCTAAGAATGTGATAAAGCAATAAAGTACCTGAGTAAGAGCTGTTGATCTCCACACATAAAAGATAAGGTGATGTCAAAGAAAGATGAGAAGTGGATACCTTCGGTATTCTTTCTGACAAGCCCTTTTACGTGTCCTGATAACTGGCCCAAAAGGAACTTTGTCACGTTACCAAATTACTTTTGCGCTTTCGAAGCATGGCAAATGTAACTCTTTTGTTTTTTCAGAAATATTTGGTTATGAAAAGTATATCTAAGAATGTGATGAAGCAATAAAGTACCTGAGTAAGAGCTGTTGATCTCCACACATAAAAGATAAGGTGATGTCAAAGAAAGATGGGAAGTGGATACCTTCGGTATTCTTTCTGACAAGCCCTTTTACGTGTCCTGATAACTGGCCCAAAAGGAACTTTGTCACGTTACCAAATTACTTTTGCGCTTTCGAAGCATGACAAATGTAACTCTTTTGCTTTTTCGAAAACCTTGGTTATGAAAATTATATCTATAAATGTGATGAAGCAATAAAGTACCTGAGTAAGAGCTGTTGATCTCCACACCTGAAAGAGATGGTTCTGTCTAGGAAAGATTGAATTTAAAGTGGTCCTCGTGACCCCAATCTTTCCTGGGAGCCCCTTTTACGTGTCCTGATAACTGGCCCAAAAGGAACTTTATCACGTTATCAAATTGCTTTCTCGTACCAAAAAGAATTAATCGTTTTGAAACCATATAAAATGTTTATATGCTTTTTACGTATAAGTAAAGAAGAAAGATATAGCCGCAAAATAAAGAATTGAGAACCGATAGAAATATACGTGATCGATTCATGTATAAATATATACAAAATGTTTGTATGAACTGGTAAATTAGATTTACCGCTTTGATTTGAAATGTATCTTATCATAAACGCAAAGCTACTCCTATCGATAGATAGTAGCTATATACGTGATCGATTCATGTATAAATATATACAAAATATTTGTATGAGCTGGTAAATTAGATTTACTAGCTTTGATAATAAATGAGTAAATTTGATTTATCATTTTTGAGGAACCGTGAAAGAATGTTATGTCAAAGAAAGACTGGAAAAGGAACTTTCAATGGTCTTTCTGATAGACGTCTTTCACGTGTTCATAAGTTCGTTTAAAGTCGCCTTAACAAACTGACTAATTATAAATGTATAAATTAGATTTATCATTTTTAAGAATCCGTGAAGGAAGATTGTGTCAAAGAAAGACTGGAAAAGAAACTTTCAGTGGTCTTTCTGGAAGACATCTTTTACGTGTTCATAAGTCTATTTAAAGTCAACTTAACAAACCGATCGCTTACGATGTTAAGCATATTCACAAACCCGAAAAATTAAGTAATATGCCCTACCTACTCGTCCTCCGCAAATCAATGTTCATTGCGTACGTGACCTACTCGAGGCGTCACCTTTTACCTTTGATTGTCGAGGGTTATGTCCGACATAACGAACCAAATAGAGTTAGGTTACTTACCAATGATTTCCAAAACAGCTTTTGGGCTTGGGGTAAAGTTTCGTTAAAACATGTGATGTTTAACGAAACCAAGAATCACATAGAGATGTGATTAGCAAAGAGTTGCTTACCTAAGATAATTAATAAATGAGTTATTCAACAATAACTTGATTATCAGTGAAAATAGGGATCTTGGTCCTAACTACAAACGGGAATAGAACAAATTTGTAGTGGGAGTTTTATTTGAAATAAGACATTACATGAACAAAACTAAAAATCTTTACATTTTAAACGTTGTAGCACATGGCTAAAGAAACTCTTACTAATACGTTCCGTGCGCTCACAATCATACTAAGAAATGAGAAACTCGAGTATGTCCTTAACACACCAATCCCTGCACAGCTTGTAGTAGGCTGCACAGCAAATGAAGTCACCATGTACAACAAGCACAAAGAAGATGAGCTTGATGTACAAAGTTTCTTGGTCAAAAAATTTAAGGTGACTAAATCTCTGCTGAGTCATAAGATGACTGAGGACGGCTCTCTTGACACTCACATGCTCCGTATGATGAGCGATGTTGAGCAAGCAATTGGAGAAGCTTAATAAATCCGTTGAGCAAAGAGTTTGCTATGGATGTTATCCTAAACTCTTTCCCTCCTAGCTATTCTAATTTCATCAGGAATTATCATATGCTAGGAATGAATAAGAGCTTGTAGGAGCTCAAAAGGATGTTGAGGATCGCTGATGGGGAGATGAAGAAGAGTTCTTCTAACCTCATGATCCAAGAAGGTGGAAGTAGGATTAAAAAGATGAAACGCAAAGCGACTCCCAAAGTGGCATTTAAGTACAAGAGCAAAGGGAAAATAGTTCCTAATCAGAACACTCCCAAGGAAAAACCTCTTCTACCTCTCGATCGTTTTTGTCAAAAGCAAGGGTCATTGGAAGAGGAATCGCCTAAATATCTAGAGGTTGTGAGGACAAGAAATGTTCTCAAGAATTCAACCTCGTATATTTTTGTTGTTGAAGTTAACGTTGTTACCTCTATTCATGATCGGGTATTGGATATCGGATTATGTGCTCATATTTGTTCAAATATAGAGGCACTAAAGAATAGGAGAAAACTACGTAATAAGGAAATACAACTCCGATTTGGAAACGGTGCACAAGTTGCAAAATTTGTAATGAATAAATTTCTAAGTATAGAGTTGTGTTTGCCTAGCGGCTTATAATGGAACTTGAAAATGTATATTTTGTTCCAAGTATTTCCAGAAATATTATTTCAATCTCATGTCAACAGATGAATGGTTTCTCTTTTGTTATAAATGACAATGGTTGTTCTATATACAAAGATGAGTTATATTATGGATCTTCTTTTACGATGAATGATCTTCATATACTGGAAATAGAGAAACCTTTATTTAACATCAATAAACGGCTCAAAACATCTCATGAAAGTATGACTTTCATATGGCATTATCGCCTTGGTCATATAAACGAGAAACACATCAAAAGTTACATGAAGTTGGACTTCTTGGTAATTTTAATATTGTGAATCTTGTTTAAGTGAAAAATGACCAAATTGCCTTTCTCCAAGAAGGGCGAAAGGACAAGTGACTTATTAGCCCTTATACACACAGATGTATGCGACCAATGAGTACTTGTACAAGAAACGGTGATCGCTACTTTATCACATTTATTGATGATTACAAGAGATATGGTTATGTCTACTTGATGAGACATAAGTCCGAATCTTTGAAAAGTTCAAGGAATTCAAGACCGAAGTAGAAAATCAACCGAATAAAAGTATTAAGGCCTTACTACGACCGTGAGGCGAATACTTAAGTTATGAGTTTATAATGTACTTAAAAGAATGTGGCATAGTCTCACAACTCACACCTCCGGAAACGCCACAATGGAATGGTGTTTCTGAGAGGAGGAATCGAATTCTGTTGGGCATGGTTCGTTCCATGATGAGTAATACCACACTCCCAAAAATATTTTAGGGGCACGCACTAGAAACTGCTACACTAATAATAAATAGGGTTTCATCCAAGTCAGTAGAAAAGACTCCATATGAGTTATGGTTTGGTAAGATACCAAATATGTCTTATCTTAAAATTTGGAGTTGCAAGGTATTTGTCAAACGTTCGACTTCTGACAAACTTGGACCCAAAGCTGACAAATGCTTTTTCGTAGGGTATCCTAAGGAAACGAAAGGATATTACTTCTATTATTAGTCCGAGAACAAGATAATTGTTGCTCGTCATGGTATATTTTTGGAGAAAGAGTTTCTCGCAAAAGGAAGTAATGGGAGTAATGTAATACTTGAAGAAATTCAAGATACATCACACAATACAATATCTGATACCGATCAGATAAACCCACCACTTGATTCTTCTACTAATGAGCATTTGGAAGAACCAAATCTACAAATAGTTGTGGAAGAAGTTCTAGTCCTGTGCTCATCTACTTCAACACAAGTTGAAATAGAACTAAATCCGCATACCGATGTGGATGAAGTTCGACACCAAGAACAAGTGCTACGAAGGTCACATAGATGACCCGTGCACCCGAAAGGTACATGGACCGCATGAAGTCTCGCATTTGATGTCAAGATCCTCTAACCTATGCGGAAGCAAATGGATAGACCCGACTCGATAAATGGTCCGAGGCCATGAGATCCGAAATAAAGTCCATGTATGACAACAAGGTTTGGAACTCGTCGCACCACTTGTCGGGTAAAACCTATAGCTAACAAGTGGGTTTTTTAAAAGAAAAACAGCATGGATGATAATATGATCAAGTTTACAAAGTACGGCTAGTAGCGAAAGGTTTCAAGCAAATTCTCGACGTAGATTATGATGAAACTTTTTCATCCGTAGCTATGTTTAAGTCAATTCGGATGCTCCTAGCAATTATCGTATTTCATGATTATGAAATATGACAGATGGATGTCAAAACCGCCTTCCTAAATGGAAATTTGTAAGAGGACGTGTATATGATACAACCCATAAGTTTTGAGGATCCAAAGAATGCTGGGAAGGTATGCAAGCTTCTCAGATCCATTATGGATCAAGCAAGCATCACGGAGTTGGAATCTTTGATTTGACGAAGAAGTCAAACAGCTTTTACTTCGTCGATGCGAAGAAGAACATTGTGTATATAGGAAAACTAGTGGGAGTGTCATCGCTATTTTAATCCTCTATGTGGACGATATACTCTTAATGAGAAATAATATTCCCCTATTGTAATCACCAAATCTTCATTAAAGAAAGTGTTCTCAATGAAAGATTTGGGCGAGACTGTCTATATACTAGGCATAAAGATCTATAGAGATAGATCTAAGAGACTTATCGATTAAGTTAAAGCACATACATTGATAAAGTGTCAATCTGGTTCAAAGATGCGAATTCTAAGAAAAGATTTCTCGCTAATGAATCATGGTGCACAAATTTTAGCAAGACTCGTTGTCCTTTGACAATCGATGAGCAAAGCATAATGAGTAGAGTACCATATGCTTCTGCTATCGGCTCTATCATGTACGCCATGTTGTGCACTCGCCCGATGTCTCGTACGCTTGGAGTGTGACGAGTAGATATCGTGCTAATCCGTGCTAGAGCACCGGAATGTTGCAAAGAATATCTTTAAGTACTTAAGAAGAACTAAGGATATGTTTCTCATCTACTTGTCGACTCTGAGCTCGTGGTAAGTGGTTACACGTACGTTATCACCTCATATGAAAAATCATAAATAGAGGCGACGTAAAGATTTGTAAAATTGACACAATGCCGACAACACAACCGATCCACTTACAAGATCTCTACCTCAAGTCAAGCACTAGTCGCACATATCTTCTATGGGTTTGAGACACATAATAGATTGATCGTGAGATTTTCCTTTAAATCCGAGAGATTTATAGAATAAAGAGATTTGTATAAGGCATGGCTCAATATGATCGACTCCAAGCTTAAGTGGGAGATTGTTAGTTTGTAATAATCTTGAAGTCAATAATACGATAAATTTATTATATAAAGCTTTGTTCATGAATTGATATTTAAACGATATTTTGTTTCCTCGAGTATTATTGAATTTATGAATCATTCCGAGTTCATGATCGGAATCGTGAAACTTCATAATATGTAATATACTCTTAAAAGTCACTAACCAAGGTAATTAGCAGGAACACTAATTAACCGTTATCGTGTTAGTATGTGGATTAAATGATGGTCAAGTTTTACGTACTATAGACAAAGAGTTGTCATTTTAATCACATAAATAGATGTTCAAGGAACATCGTATTTGATAGACTCCCGAATGAAACATTAAATGGAATCGTGTTCGTGTCATTAATGTTTTCGTTCAAGATTAAATTCTAAAGTATGAGGTATTCATCTTTCCTACATAAGATATGTATGTGTGTGATTTCTACCAAACGTTATCCGTAAAAGGTGGCTATAAAGGTAGCTCTTCGATACATAACTTATGCGAGGAAGAGATGGTTTGCCAAAAGTACTATTGTCCCTCGTATTTCTATACGAGTTATAAGATCATCGGGCCCTCGATAGTAGTAAGATTATCTCGCTAGCAAGATAATTACAAGAGTAATTATATTTGATAATTTACTCAAGATCAAGAAAAGATTAAGTTTGCAAGGATGACACATACCTACCTTGAAACTGATCTGATAATGCATGGACAAAAGAATTAAACACAAGTAAATAGTTTATCGGATCATGATATTGTACAAGACATCATCATCTCGTGTAATCGATGGTCATAGTGCATTCTCGCCGATGCCTCCTATGATTATAGAAGTTAAAACGGCTTTTAACTCTATTTACCAACATAACACGGATCCTCGTCGTCACACCGTAAAGGAGTTAATCGGAGAATCTTATCGATTAATTATAAATTGTTTATAATTAATAATAAGATGGTTATAATTAATTATATATGATATAATTATATATGTCATAAAGATGACAAGAAGCAAAAATCAGATTGAATTTATAACGTGTTGGACACGTCGTATAAATTCGCCGAAACAACAACCGAGAAAAATATAATTGTACATGACAATTATATATATTTGATTTGATTTTAAATGTTAATTATGGATTTGAATTATGGGCCAAAAGCCCATTAATAATTAAAAGCCCAAAATCAGAAAAGCCCAAAATCCAAAAGCCCAAGGGTATTTCTAATTTGCCAAAAGCCCAATGGCAAACTTGTAAATTTGGACCTTAGATGACATCATGCATGACATCATATATGACAGCATCCATGACATCATATATGACATCATCCATGACATCATATATGACATCATCCATGACATCATACATGACATCATCCATGACATCATCCATGACATCATATATGACATCATCCATGACATCATCCTTAAGGGTATTTTGGTAATTTGGCCAAAAGCCCAAGGATATTTCGGTAATTTGTCCAAAAAGCCCAATGGCGTTTTGGTAAATTAGATGAACTTTAAGGGTATTTTGGTCTTTTCACATTGGAACCTCCCTACTATTCATGAGGGTATTTTGGTAATTTGCCAATCTCACATTTTTTATAAATAGAGGGGTAGGGTGAGAGAGAAACTTACACCAAATCGCCTACTTTCTCTCTCTCGATATGGTTGTTTCGAATTTGACGGATCGGTGAATAGTGTTTTTACGAAAGTCATGCGTATTTCGCACATTTGTGAAACAGACTTATCATGAGTCGTGAATAGTACTATTTCGTCTTTTCTCGGGTGAATAGTGTTTTTGCGAAAAATCGCGGTTTACGGTATTTCTGGCAAAAGAAATAAACCGCTCTCTACAGTCGATCCCGGTGGATAACCTACGTATGCATCGACGTTTGGTGCTCCGAGACAAGCCGATTTTTATTCCAATTGAAATTTGGAAGCGAGGTATAACATCTTATATTAATCTATTTAATTGTTAAGTAGATTAATATTTTAGAAATCAATCATGGAGTAGATCAATAAAGGTTTAAAGAGGTGTGTATCTCTCGATAATCATCCGACACATCACTTTAACCCTAAGCTTAAGTTAGAAGTAAAATAATATTTTACCGTCTTTTGTAAAGAATTAAATGTCTCAGTAACTCTGCTATTATCCGACATACTTTAATCTCTAACTTAAGTAGAAGTAAAATTTTTGTTCTACGGTCTTTCCGCAGCTTGAGCATTAATGGGATTTGGGCATACCGAATCCCAACAATACCTGCGTACATGCTTCAATTGCATGCGAGTTGATTATTTTTACCTTTTCTTTTCTTTTTCTTTTTATTAACTTATTAGTTTTTTTTTTTTTTGCTGGCAAAATTTTAGGCACAACATTGCCTGACCCTCCTTTAGCACTACTTCTGCCACACATGTGCAAGATGCACAAAAAGATGTTCTTTGAAGAGTTTAATTCATAATGGATACTCTTCTTTCGCGTACTCAGTTTCTTGTTAAGGATTCTGCAACAGAAGTTAATGCAGGAGTTAAAATCATCGTAATGATTTTATGAAAAAAATTGAATGCTGTACTACTACTATAGGGTATGACCAAATTCATAACAACAAGCAGCTAATATCTCAGGCCAATTCATAACCCCTAGCTCTCCTGCTGCTGTGAAGTTCACTGATGCAATATCCCAATAACCATCACACGATGACATGTGATCGATCCTTTATTTCCGTATTCGAACTCTGTAAGCATCTGATGATAACCACGCTGAATTCTTAACTAACAGATTTTGACAAGTTAGTTTTCATCTTAATGGCTCTGGCTGGCACCTCGTTAGGATTTTGAATGAACACATCAGTGACCACCTCAATATTTTTCCTAACAATTTGTCTTTACCACCATCGAATGTTAGGCTACTGGTAAAAAAATTATGATTATTGTCGTACTAGAGTTCATTTTCGACCAATAGTAGAAACAGAGAACGTGCATTGTGGCATTAATTTGAAGAACTAAAAAATTGGTCCACAATGGACCAGTATTGAAACTTGAAACTATGTCAGTAGTTGTGCCCCAATGTATTATAATAAATAATATTCGTACGTACCATATGTATTATTTCTATTATAACCAACACTAAGGCCCCTGATTGGATGAAACTGAAGTTTCACTTTCTGTAAAAGAGAATTATTAATTATGTTTGGACGAGTAAACTTTGTATTTCATCAATTGTTGCTTCATGTAAATTTATATGTTACCATGCCAAACATGTTCATCCATAGAGAAGCGTATCCAACACTTTTCAAAATTAATGAAATAAACAGAAAAGAAGTAAACACAGCAACAGGATATAGGAATAGTATTTTATATGAAATATTTGGAGCCCACTCGGTCCAATCAATAGCATACATAACGCAGGATTCATGGAACGATGTATGGTAGCATGTCCGACGCTTGGAACAGTGTCCAGTAACTTCCAAGAGACGAGACTTTATTAACCTTCAGATTCTCTATAACATACATAGTGATCATACCTCTTATGTTCATCACTTAAAACTGCCCCCAATAATTGTATACAGAGTTCAAGTTCAGATCCTTGGTTTTATTTTTAATTTGAACAAGCAATAACCAATTACAATTCCAACATGGATCTTCATTACAAAAGCTTAGTACGATCCAAACAAAAAATTTCATTCCCATATGGAGTCACTAATATATATATATATATATATATAGAGAGAGAGAGAGAGGTTGGATGTAGAATTTTGATCAAGGGGTGGGGGACAATTATCGGATTGTAATATCTTATCGGATTCAAATTCATTAACTAATCGGGTACTAAACAAAAAAAAAATTTAATATATATACTTATCTAATAAAAAAATATTAAAATAATAACATTATATATATTAAAATAACAACAAAATAAAACTCAAAGTAATAGATAATCAAGTTGATGAAGAAAGTTCTCGTCTATGGAACTTTATATTTTGATATCTTTGCATAATTATTTCATTATGCATGATATTAAATATTTTTTTCTCAATAAAAATAATCAGACAATCCAAGGGGGGCAAAAAAAATTTCTAAGGGGGCAAATTACCAAAAGCATTACCAAAAACCACTATTTTTCAAACTCCGGGGGGCAGCTGCCTCCCTGAAACCATGTAGTTCCACCCCTGCATGTAAAAGAAACTATCCCTTTCCATTGACGTCTACCATTAAAGCCCCAAATTTTTTTTGATAAATAAAATAAAAAAGAAAAATATAAGACGACTCTAATTTTGTGCGCAACTAATTAGGACCGAATTTGAAACTCGGTCCTAAGTGCTGAGATCAAATTTTAAACTCGATCCCAAGTAATTTTTTTATATTTGCTTATTTCTTTGTATTAAAAAGCAGCAGAAAGCATGAACTAAGTTTAAAACTCAGTCCCAGATAATTTATTTCTATATTGTCATATACCCAGCAGTGTTCTCTTTCTTCTTCCTTCAGTCATTTTTTTCAAAATCACTATTATTATTGTTGTATGAGTTTCGAACTGAAAGTGTGTCTCTTAACAGATCCAGTCCAAATCCATATTTACCTTTTTCTCATCAATATTGTATGTTTTTATTTATATTTAGATTATTAATTTTTGTTGTAAAATTAAAATACACTAACAATAAGTTTTATCGTTCATATTGTAGCGACAACAATATTGCTGAATAATGTTTATCACGGAGATCAAATCCTGAACATTTCAACCGATGTGGGTTACGATATTCATGTCGCGTGCACATTTTCTGCCGACGAGATAATCAGTATTCATGACTTGAAGAGGCAGGTTCATGTTGGTTTAAAATTGCTCGCTAGTCATTTCAACATCACCATTAGTGTACGAATCAACACTGCACCATCTGGTTTGGGTGATTTTTTTTTATAGTTTATTTGAGATAGTTTATGAGAAAATTTGGGGAATAGTCAAAATAATAATTTCGTACACAATACCCGGTATAAAATACCGGAGCTAGTAGTTGAATCTGAACTAATATCCAGTTCTGATCACTATGATCCGTGTTTGATTAGTATTTCTACAAGTAATAACTCAATTTTAGCTGAGCAAAGAACCCACTCCCGAGCTCGGTAGCAGCCACCAACTCGTGTCCTAGTACAGAATGTGGATGAGGATGAGGAAAAAGAAGAGTGATACCTGGATGTCGAGGAGGATGACATTCAAGATGCAATAAATATAAATATGGATGAAATTGAGGATGAGATAGATGTCGAAGAAATAGTTAAAGAGTGACAAATATTTGTTACTTTCATTAATCAGGGAATGAAGCATCTGTGTGCGTAATTTGCTGATAATACACCAATACCGTATGCAGACGATCCTTATTTTCATAAACTACTTAGAATATATGAATAATTTGGTGTCGGTCAGCAGTTCAGTACAAAATCAGAGTTGAAATTGAAAATCGCTGATTTTTATGTTCAACGGAATATAAAAATGGAGGTAATAAATAGCAATAAATCAGAGTTAGTTATGACATGTAAAGATTCTAACTATTCATGGAGATTGTATGCGACACCCAACATAACAGATATTTTGGAGATCAGAACAAATTCACTCGAGCACTCTTATTTTGGCAGTGCTACTAGGCCAGACCATGATCAGATGAATTCTAGAATGACAGTAGACATTATTAAAAATTGATTGAAAGAGAACTTAGAAATGACAGTCAAAGAAGCAAAGAGTTTATTTAAACAAAATTTCCCCATACTACAACCAAATTATAATAAATTATAAAAGGAAGGGAATTGGCAATTGCAGATCTTTTTGCTAGATGAGAGAGGTATACCGATAAACTCAACAAAGTTTGGTGTTGTAATTTTTGATTGTGTTGTATGTGCATTTGGTATGTGCATTGTAGCATAGCTTTACTTATAGCCAGTCTTAACTATCGATGCTGGATTATATCGGGTTGGTATATCGATAAATTATTTATGGAATATGCTTATGATGCAGAGCAATAATTACTACCACATACATTTGTTGTGGTAGCATGTGAGAAAAGTGCAGCAAACTGAGGTTGGTTCATGCAGTGATTGTGTAAAGAGATTGTCGGTCCTGATAAAATTATCATTATCTTAGATCAATATTTGGATATAAGGACAGTTTTTGAGAGACCGTATTTTGGATGGCAGGAATCAACGAGTGAGGTTGTTCATCATTTTTGTACTCAACACATTGCACAAAATGTGTATAAGTACTGTCATATAAAAAAAGTAAAGACTTTTAACAGACTATTAGACATAAGAAACCATTGAGGTACGAGGAATTTAAAAAAAATTAACAACATTAGACCGGTATCCCATAAGTTTATAAGAAAATTATGAATTATTCAAGAAAATCTCTCAATAAATGCCGCATTTGTGCCAACAAAAATAAGTATCCAATAGAATGACACGAAATAATAGAAATCATAATAACCAGCCGCTACATATGTGCCAACTGAAGAAGTGTCAACCGTGAAATTTCATTATGAGGAGTTAATCCCAGATCAAGTGGCTGTATTGCATCAAGAAAGACGGACACAACATCTAGATGAAAGTCTCAATCGGTGGGAAATAATGACAAATAATGGTTCAGAATCACTAAATAATGTGTTCAAAATTACCAGATAACTTTCGGTATGTGCTATTATCGAGAACACGTAGCACAAATGTGTTGAGTGGTTCTATAAGCGTCTAGAAATTACGGTAGCTTAGGAAGCCCGAGGTCTGGTATTCTCCCAAAAGGTCAAATAACTGATAAAATATCACGGTGATAAGGCGAGAACTTATGATGTCTTATCACTGGATTGGGGTATAAACAACTATGATGTTTATAACATAAATAAACTTATTGAAATGGTAATATTCTATACTTATATATTTATTTAACTTCAAAATTTAAGCCATAATTTTTATTTTTTATTTTAAATAATAGAGACAAAGGGGTGAAATAAAATATGAGATTGAATTAGCTATGACGAGAATTGGTAATTGTTGGTGCCTAAAACCACAATTGATTGGCATTTCATGCGATCACTTGCTTGCCATTTGTTCGTTCAGAAAGCTGAATTATACTCAGTATGTTAGTCTATATTATAGCATTCAGTATTACATTAACACATGGTCTTGTCATTGGCGTAGTTATGGTAATAAATGAGATTGACCAATGTACAACAGTCCGATCATTAGGCCATATCTAGCAAAAATCAATAAAGGAAGGAGAAAGAAGATACGCATTCCAATGATTATGAATGAAATAAAAGATCATATCAATAGACTACCAACTCGATGCCGAGCTTGTTCCAGCAGAACATGATGTAGTGTTTATATTTTATTATTATAATTATCAGAACAATTTAATTTTAATTATTGTTAAAATATTTTAATTTATTTTACACTATTTTAGAATAATTTACTATCGTACTTATATTTCATATTATAAAACTCGGGCCGTACTTCATTTTCAATATAAATAAACAAACAAATGTAAAAAAAATTATCTGAGACCAAATTTAAAATTTGAACCCGGCATCTGAGACTATGTTTCAAACTCGGTCCAGCCTAGTTGCGCACAAAATTTAGTTCTATTATCATTTCCCTATTTTTTTATTTTATTTAACCAAAAAAATCTGTTAAAGCCCGGACCACAGTTATTCTCCAATCATGTGCATGGCTCTCATTCAATGAATCTATTCGATCTTGCTTAGTCATGAATCCTGATATGAGACAGTGATATATACAACGATAACAACGATAGTTTATGTTATCTTCTGCCTATTATGGTCTTATTTCGAAGGAAATTATAAAAAACGATGTTTGTATTTTGTTTCTTTGTTTTTAAATAAGAGATTAATAATGACAGCTCCTTAACTATTGGCTTAAAGTATATCTCCATGCATGGACCACCCTAATTTAACTTTTTAACTTCAATCATGCATGCGCTCAGCTTTAATTGAACAAAGTTTTTTGCTCCCTAGATTATTTTAAATATGTCAGACGTGTAATAATATATGCTAACAGATCATTAGATCTTCATGGTGATACATTTACACGGATATTTGGATATCTCATATTTGATGGATTGCAATATGAATTATGATTATCCGAGAATAAATCATAAGTGATGTTATTGATTGAAAAACATAATGGGAATTCATATTAGTTTCTCTGTTTCAAAATTTTACCAATGCAATATACTAATTGAACTTGTCATCTTATGAATAAAGCAATCCTTTGTACCACATTTTTGCAATTGTTATCTTTTTTTTTTCTCTGCTCCGTCTCTTTGAACTTTGAATATCTGAGAGGGGGTATGCACAAGTTTATCTCAATCCCTATCTCTATTTTGAAATTAAATAGAGCTCCTATAAATCCCGACATATATTATTTTTTATGTCTTCAATCCCTCTCTGATAGATATTATTAACTTCTGTTAAGCATGTTTAAAAGCCATATTGTAGTTAAGAAGTGGTGCACTTCTTCCAAATTAGTTTAATAATCAAAGCTGAGGTGGCACAAACGGATCTCGTGCACTTGATATATCTTCTTTCGCTTTTACTTTCTAGTAATGCAGTACCGATCAAATTATTTTTTACTTAATTACCTTGGCAGATCTCTGTTTTTTGCTGTTACTAAATGGCTTGTAGTTGATACTTGCTTTTCTAATTTAATTTAATAAATTGTCATTTGTGTAGGGTGTAAGAGGCTAACATATATACTTTTATCTCAAAAAAAAGTAATAAAAAAAAGTAAACACGAAAGATACAAAGAGGCCAAACTAATCTATAATCAAGTGGAATCCAACTCCTCTTTCAATCAACAATGGTTTCTTTCCTTCTTTTTTTATTTCTTCGCTCCCTTACTTTATGCTTTACACATAGTATATGAACGTTTTGTGAGGTATGTTAGTGTTGTGACCTAACATTCTAAGTCGGTTTGCGGGGCTGTGCATTTTCAAGTTTCTGAGCAATGAGAAATGTTCTCTTCAGATGAAATAGATGGGAACTTGATTATTTTTCCTTCCTTTGTTTCCTATTCTGGCGTTCTTTTTGTGGGGTTTCAATATGCATGTCTCTGGTCCAGAAGCATGGGTTACTTCAATGCTTTTTCGTGTAAAGTTATCTGGTAAAGGGTACCAACGATTGATAGAAAATGAGTATCTTTATATTGTCATTGAGCGTCGATTTGACCACAGATTGATGGCCACAATTAAGCAGTAAAAAAACAAAAGAAAAGTAGATGCAGAGATTGAAGATGGAAGAAAAGCAAAAAAATAAAATTAGAGAAAGCCAATTTAAACGAATTATCGTGAATAGGGTTGTCAAATGATTATAACGGTCACGAAAATACAGAATTGCGTTAACTATTTCGTTTAAATAACAAATATAAAGTTTTATTTTGTTAACCGTTTAAAAGATGAAACGCAAATATCATTTATCGCGTTAACTATTTTGTAAGTTGAAACGAAAGAAATGATCGAAATGGTCAGAAATTTCTGATCGTTTAATAGAGCTCAATATTCAGTATTATAAACCACATTCACCCCATATTACAAACTAAATTCAACTAATATTACAAACAACCCATATTACAAATCAGATTTTAATATTCAATGCACTAAAAATATACATATCACCATTATGTTAGTAACCTATGTTGCACGGGTGCGGGTGCGAGTATCGTATCCAATACGGTGCGGGTGCGGGGATACGGAAATTTTTAAAATACTAAGATATGGCTATAGTATTATATAATAATTTTTTTTATAAAATAAATATAAAAAATAAAAATAACATAATAAAAAATTAAAAGCAAAGGTATTTAGAAGTATAATATATATAACCCAAAATGAACTATAGCACAAACTCCATGGGATGGCAATGGTCCTGAGATCGAATCCCGCTCCCACCTCTTCAATTTTGAAATATTTAATCCGAATTAATGAGATATTTTATGGCATCTCTTGTGCGGCTATGCGTGCGGCAACCTATACCCAATCAAAAACCTACTGAAAATAGGTATGAAACGCACTGAAACGGGTCTGAAGCCGTATCGAGAAGTATCGAAATGAATCTTTCAAGTATCCTTGACCAAATCCATGAGTCAAACGTGCTGATACGCTCTGATATGTCAGCTGGAGTATCCGGTGCGAATCGCACGCAAATCCGTATCAAATACGTATCCGATACGGGGTGCGACGATTTTGGGCCGAATCTGGGCTACCTAGCTAGTAACTAAAATTTACAATTACTCTTTCATCTCAACCTAGATCCCAAACTCGTTTCTCAGCAATAATACCAATTTTAGCCATATTACCAATCTCAACTAATGGATAATATAAAAATAATTAAATCTCTATCATCATTGAAAGTCATTGTTTGAGATCTAGAGAGCCAAAGAGCAACTAACATAATAACACTCCATGCTACAACTTTAAGTCTACAAAGCAACAGACAACAAGCATGCTGCATTATCATGAATGCCAAATAACAAACTACCAACTAACAAACTAGAAAGACAACAAAACAACAAGCCAGCAACAAGCAACAAGGCAACAAGCCAGCAACAAACAACAAGGAAATAAGCCAGCAACAAGCAATAGGGCAACAAGCCAATAACAAACAAGAGTATAAACCAGCAACAAGTAATATGACAACAAACCAGCAACAAACAAGGCTACAAGCCAACGACTAAGAAGCTAAGTAACAACCTAAATCTCCACCATCACTAACACCATCAGTATAAGTTCAAGCTTCACCATCAGTCGGTGCCGCTTCATCACTGGGCCATAATGTAATTACCAAAATCTCCACCATTTTATGTCACAGACAATACAATAAAATAACATAGTTTATAAATTGATACCATAATGAAATGCCAAATATGTATATAGCAATGATTGAAAAAATTATACCAATAACTAAAGCACGCAACCAATCCTGACCACAAATAAGTGCTTCAATACTCTTATCACTCAAAGAGCTCCTGACAGGGTTTAGTATTCTAGCACTGGAACTCTCATAAAATTTCAAATCAGCCCTTGTATCACTAATAGTAGAACTACTAGCACTAGAAGTTTGCCTATCATTTTAAATTCATGTTAGAAACTCATTTCTCAGCAATAGATAATAATCTCAGCCATAATATACAACTTAGATACTTTTGACTTAATCTAGATCAGAAACTCATTTCTCAGTAATAAATATCAATCTCAACCATAATATGCAAATTACAATCTCTATCATCATTGAAAATCATTGTTTGAGATCGAGGGAGCCAAAGAGCAACTAAACTCCATGCTACAACTGTAACTCTATAAGGCAACGATTTATAATCTCTATCATCATCGAAAGTCATTGCTTGAGATCTATACCGTGTGCTATACAATTCAAACTCATGTTCAGAATAGTACCTCAAGGGCTGTTGTGTTGAGTTGCTAGCTTGGTTCTGCACCAACATTGAGTGTGCTTCTGAATATTCTTTGAACAACTCATTCATACAAGATTTTAAATTAGCAATAAACCAAGAACACTCACCAACATATTTTTTTTTCAATATAGTACTCAACAACAACAAGCTTGCATCTAGGATCAAGTACACATGCTGCCAACAGTGTATTCCCACCAGTATAATACTTATCCCATTTAGTTTATTATGTCTCATAGCTCATGGAATTTTCTTACAATATTTGGTAATGTGATGTTTCAAAGAGCTAGTGCTCATTTGATTCCCTTGCTTATAACTCTCCGTTTTGAAATATTTTCACACATCAGAGTATGGTTCACGATATTTTTCTTTTTTGTGAGTTGTTCAGGTATATTAGGGTTTTGAGTTTCAGTTCTTACATCAATTTGTATCATATCAATCTCCTCTTGGGGTTTCAAGATTCAACCCTGATCCCATGCTAAATTATATGTGCAAATAATATCAGATATACTGACATACTAATATAGTGACATACGAACAAGTGCAAACAAAGTAATAAGCCAACAAGACAACAAGCCAACAAGTATGCCAGTAACTAACAAAGACAACAAGCTAATAACTAACAAGGCAACAAGCCAGAAACTAACAAGCTAGTAACTAATAAGCCAATGACTAATAATTTCTCAGATATCAGTATGTAACAAAACCAACAAGTAGAATGAGCCATAACTAACAAATATTTGCTCACATACTAACAAGTAGAATCAGCCAGATAACAAAGACAGGCAGCAAGTAACAACTAACAAACATTTGCTCACACATTAACAATTTCTCAATCACTGATATACTAATTGAATCAGCCAGAAATAGCAAGAGCAAAGTAAAAGGAGACTTACTCATCATTAGATACATCATGCTCAGAAATAACAAAGACATCGTTACACAAAATAGGCGGCAAGAGCAAGAGCAAAGAACAAAGACAACTGTTAGTCTATACCTCTGTATAATCTGCAAACATGAAATTATCAATACAAGTGAAATAAAAAAATCAAACAAATAGAAAGAGCAAGAGCAAAGACAACTGTAAGTCTGTAATTTGTACCTATGTATCTCTCTCTCTTTCTTTCTTTCTATTCAATAACAGTACAATAACAAAATATATAAGCAAGGAATCGATATATAGCTTGTCTCTCAGCCTAGGCCCAAGCTACAATGTAGATTTGTTCTTTAAACCAATCGCTGACCCATTTAGCTCTATACAGGTAGAAACTAGGCCGACAAATCATCGAGTGGCTATACCGACAACCTCCTAAACACAGACAAGGTAATGATGGGGAGATCTGATTCATCTCTTAGAGAGCGAGCGAAATAGAGAGGAGATCGGCTGATCGAGACAGCATGAGTGTGAGAGTCTGAGAAGCTGCTGACTTTGAGCGAAAGAGAGAGAGAGAGAGATTAGAGCAGCGGAAAAGACGAGAACGAGAGAGATTTTGTTCAATAACGGATTAATTGTTCTTTGTTTTAACTTTCATGATAATCATTCTATCATTAGATTTTGTTCAATAATAATCCCTAATGAGATATCGTACTTGCTTCAATCTCGTTTCCAAATTCTATGTATTTATTAATTGAGAAGGGATCGATTGACAATGATTTATTTTGACAACCTTGATAATGAACCTCTAAATAAATACAAAAAATGGAAAAATAAAAAAAAGTTTATAGATATGTTATTCTACCTTTAGATTGATGGTCATTCAAATTATGCAATTTTAATATCATTTCATAGTTCCATAAAAGACCGTTAAATTGAAACCATTGCAAATTATATAAAAATTTAATGATTTTTGATGGACTATGAAACGATAATGAAATTGCATGAAATTTAAATGACCATCAATCTAAAAGTAGAACAACACATCTATAAACTTTTTCCATTTTTAAATTTTTTTTATATTTATTTAGAAGTTTATTGTTAATGTTGTCAAAATAACCCATTGTTAATGGATCCCCTCTCTTATTAATTAGGCTAGTATTTGTTATAAGCTCATTTTGATTTTATATATGGTTCAGACTTCAGAACCATCTATAATGCTATACCAATCAGACTTTCCCTTTCTTCTAGCAGCTATTAGAAAGCGCTATTTAATTTTTGGATTTTAGAAAAAAGCATTTTCTTAGCCTCTTTAAAGGAACAAAGCATTTAAGTCTTTAACTAACAAACTGTGTGCTTATTAGTACCACTTTATCCAACATACTCTTTGTACAATTCACAAAACAGAAATCCTCCATAAATGAATTGTAATCCTTAGTCTTGAAAGAACACAGCTCTAAAAAGATTACTATAACAAGCATCCATTTGCAATCAGTCAATGGAATGTTACAAAATAAACGGAAATTTTTTCAATAGGAAGTTGGAGGTAGAAAATGGAATTCTCTGCCTTCTAGCAAAAAGATAGTTACAAAACCTAACAAGAAAGACAACACAATATATTTTCTTGTTTAGACCCTTGTTCAGTTTGAGATACAATATTACACAGGAAACAACAACTAAGGTGGTTAATAACTCTATGGGTTATGAAAATTAGATCTTCTTTATTAAATAAGAAAAGCATAATCTCCAAGTGTCCCAAACCTAATGCTCATTAGTTGCGAGGGTCTTCCACTGCACCAACTTTTGCAAAAATTCCTTCACCTATCATAGTTAAGATAAATATTAACTTGCGCAAATAAGCAGGCAGACAAGGTTATGAATATGAATAATTGCATAAAATCTAAATAAATATATGTACTTGAAAAGAAGGATATGAAAAAGTTAATTAAATTTTTACCTCAGATGGCTCTTTGAGAGAATAGCAAGCAATTGTTTCCTTCGGAATCTTTGAAACAAGAATACCAATGCCCTGCTCTCTCTCACATAAAACCTGGAAATTATTTCATTCCGAAGTTAAAATTTGTAACATATGATGCTTTAATAATTTAGTTTTTCAATTAGAGAATATGTTTTTGAGTAGCATACTTTGAAAGCATCCTCATCAGTGCGGTCATCTCCAATGTACACAGGAAAAACTTCACTAGAATCAGCATAGCCTATCAAGTAAGAAAATAATTTTGTGAGATCTTTCTCAGTATAATCAATATACAGAAAGATTAAAGTTAACAGAAATAAATCTCAGCATCTAGAATAATTAATATAGAATTCACTCGTACCGAGTGTTTCTAGCAAGAACTCGAGTGCATTTCCCTTGTTCCACTTAATAGTAGGTCTGATTTCTAAAACCTAATTAATGAACAAAAGACATCAATTAGTACAAAAATGTTTATTTCTCACTGGTACCAATATTTAGGTAAAAATATAATAGATATAGAACCTTTCTTCCTTGAGTAAGACGGAGTTTTGGATACTCATTGAGCACTGCTTTAACTTGGTATGCTAATGTACCCCATTTCTAATAAAAATTTTACCAAAAATTAGTTACTATTTTTGTATCTATTTGGCAATTAATTGCTCTTTTCTTGAAAGGATAGGAAATAAAGGTTTCTTTCATAATATTTGGCCATTAATTGTCAAACATTTTATTTTAACCTTCTCATCCACACAGCGATAGTGCACTGAAACACAAAATTTGTTATTCTCCACTATGGCTCCAGGAATCATTTTCATTTTCTCTGTCATGGTCTTAGATACCTACCAGAGAAAAAGTGCAGAAACAAAGGTGTCAGACAGGATAACATTCTGATGCAAGAAACAATTTATCAAGATGTGGAATATATATAGGTATCGTGAAGAAAATAAATAATTAAAATATTCACCTCTTCTATTATTGGAAGGAATTCACTGGCCGGCTGACAAAGAACCTCCTTGGCCTATAATAAAAATAAAAATGGTATCATTAGACTGATATTTCTTAATTAGTATATTACATTTAATACTGTGCGACGTTAATTTTTTCTAAAAAAAACAATTATGGACCTTGGATTTCATATGCTCTGGGCCTTTAGTGGGACCCACAATGTCCATTCCATGGCTCCCAGCATAGTATAACTCTTTCAGCCGCACAAAGCTAACAACCTGCCCCACAAACAGAGCGTTTCATATAGTCAGCAAAAAAATAGAAAAGCTCCTAGAACTTTATCTTAAAAAAATTTCTAGAATAAATGTACATGGTGAATACAACATATATAGGTAAATGGGCAGAATTTAAATGTACCTTGTCAGTGCCTCTCCCACTCACAATAGCTGTTGGAAAATTCATCGCTACATCTCTCACAGCCTCTCTCATCTACAAATTATCAAAAATCCAAATTAATGAAGGGAGTAGTTGTTGGAAAATGAATATATAAATCTTTTCATCCACCTCACATGTCTTGTTCCATTACTAAATGAAGGGAAAAGTAAAGAAAAAACCTAAGCAAAAATTTAATATGCACAAAACTGTCAAATAGAAGAAAAGAAAAAACTAAACATACAACAACTTTATTAAAAAGACAGGAAATTACGAACCGCTTCAGACATGTACGCCCAGTCAGGATCATCAACGATAGGAGATAAAGTGCCATCATAGTCCAAAAACATCACAATTTTCTTTCCCTTTGACATCGCCATTATCTCCTCAAATTTGGACAAAGCTGATGGGTGCTCCTCCTGAAAAGAAAAATTTGTATATTTAGTACAGAATTCAAGCAAATAACAACAAATTTCTCAATTGATTTGCAGAAACTCACGATCCACTTGTCAGTTTCATCTTCAAGAGGCATGACAAGGGAAGAACTAAGCATGGAATTTTTTCTAGTCTGGGTAGGAGAAGAGGATCTCATGCAGTCCAGCCATGAATTGATCTTGTGACCCCCACCAAGATCAATCTGATTCAAGAGCTTCTTGTAATTTGGATATGTTATGTTGCTGACACATGGTGGTGGACACGAGAAGTGCTGGGATACTGGTACAGGTTTGCCAATCGGTACCACTGCATTGTTCTTGGTCATGGTTGGAAGATATTTCAAACAGAGGTGCAAGAGCTTTGTGAGGCAAGTGTAGTTACGTGTAACTCTACTTGCTTTAATGGAGAAAGAGATGAGTAAGAAAAATGGAGTAAGAGGAGGTGCGTTGTGCCGAGGTTTATATAGAGTGATGGCCGATGTGTGGGAACTGGGAACCGAAACGAACAAAAAAGCGGGTCCTTGAAACCGAACGTTCCGACTCTTTAGTTTGCTTTCGGATTCTGGTAATGGGTATAGTGCCCGTACTATCCAATAAGGGGCGAATACCTTCTTATTTGAACAGGTGATTGGAATATGTGAAGTTGTAATTTATAATTAGAGTTCTATGTGACAAGTCCCTTAGTGAACAGTAGAAAGATGAATAAAGTTCTTTGTAGTTAATAATGTCTGTCTTACTATAAAGAGCTAAAACTTCGTCATCATTTAGAAAACAATTCAAAAAAATAACGGGTGTTACTATGTCCGGATGTCCGGAGGATGATTTCATTGCAATCTAACCGATGTGAATAGCAAAGTGCCCAATGATGGCAACAATCGATATATTTACCGTTCAAACAACACGACAAGCTACTATTTTGATAATTTCAAAGACCGAAAACTTATAAATTGTTACTTTTATTATAAAGATAAAAATGATAGAATGATCGATTGAGGATACTTAAATTCAGTCATATATTGGTCCTTGACCTTGGAAGAAAGTAATTGAGTGCGATCACTTCTATCATAAATCTATCACTCAATTGTTTTATGTCAATATAGAGTTTATAGATGAACTTTGAAGTTTTACCATTTTTATATGTGGTCAATTAATAATTATAATCATCCCTCAACTTGCACAATGATTTTTTTTTTGAAATCGGTGAACAAATTTATGTATACCACAAATGGTCCGTGATCACCGATGGTACAATAAGAAATTATAAGAGATGATTTGACCAAAGTTGATTAGTGACAAGGAATCATAATCTTCTTACCGGTCGTTCATAGGTTGGCTTTTTATTTCATTAACAACATCATAACCCCAAAATCTACCCTCAAAATAAATATAGAGATAAATTTCATTATCTATTTGTGTCATCTCCTTTCATTGGATAAGCAATTTGTATCTCTCTTATAATTATAAGCCATATGAGGAATGCCTACTAATTCGGCTCTTGCCAAGGAGTTTTCTTCTTTGATGGGTAATGAATTTGAAATATCAATGATGTAAGAGCTTATATTTTTTTTATTTCTAATTAAATAAATGAATGATGATATTTTTATTAGTCAAATCAAATATGTAAAAGAATTAGTCAAGAAGTTTGACCTTGCTAATTATAAGACAACCAATACACTAATGATAACCCATGCAAATCTAGGTGTGGATGAAGGAGGAAAGTCAACCGGCATATATCAATATAGGGCTATGATCGGTAGTATTATTTATCTTACGGCTAGTGGATTAGATATTATATATTTCATTTATTTATGTGTATGGTACCAAGTTAATCTCAGTGACTCCCATTTAATTACACTTAGAAGAATATTAATGTATGTTAGAGGTACTTTTAACATTGGAATATGATATGATAGACAAACCGAACTTGATCTTATTGGTTATACCGATGCAGATTTTGCGGGTGATAAACTTGATAGAAAGAATATTAGTGGGACATATCAATTTTTTGGGAGATCATTAGTATTATGGTCAAGCCGCAAGTAAATTTCGATGGCCCTCTCGACCGCTGAAGCTGAATATATTACTGCATGAAGTAATTGCACATAAATTTTATGGATGTTACAAATATTATAAAATTATAATTTACGCTTCCATAAAGTATTAATAATGTGTGACAACACTAGTGCAAAGAATCCAGTTTTACATATACGTACCAAGCACATAGAGATTCGACATCATTTTATTCGTGATCATGTTAAAATGGGTGATATTGAACTTGTACATATTGATACAAAATACTAAATAGCTGATATATTTACAAAACCCCTAAGCATCCAACAACATAGTTAATTGAGGTTTAAATTAGACATGCTTGAACTTTCACAATAATTAAAGTCATAAAATACATGCATAAGTATGTTTCGAAGCATAATGATCATATTTGTCTCAAAATTCTTTTTGAAAAACTCTTTAAATTCGAGTTTCTGGCCCTGAGTCGTTATAATGGTTCTTTAACTCTTATAAGGTTCATAACTTTTGACCGTCTGTAGTTTTTCTTCAGAATTTTGATCTTACTTTCATGCTGCCGTTACCAATGGTTCAATCTTTTAGACTTGTAATAATGATTCAATCATTAAGACAATCAAAGAATCGTTAATCATACTTAGATCCTGACAGTGTGGTCCAGTATGCAAAGTTAAATGTAAATGAAGAGTTGTAATGATTTGAGATATCATTATAATTACTCAAAGGAGAATTAAAGGAGAAGACAAAATCAAAGAGAGGTAAATCACAATATGGACTCTGACATGGTGGGTCCATGATGTAAGTGAAAGATGAAACATTATAATGATTTACACAAACGTTATAATATTTTGGTTATTGCTCCGATGAAATATTTAGTCCCATAATCCACATTAAGTAATTCTTACATGGTATATATATGGTCAATGTTCACTATCTTCTAAGTGATATTTGTGATTGGCCACAAAAATGGAGTGACATGTGGCCTTTTATAAGTATCACCGATGAATGAAATTTTACAAAACGTTATAATTACTCAACCAAACGTTATAATATTTCTTGGTCTAACAAAAGAAGGTCCAACAGAACAAAAAAGAAAGCAATCGTTCCAATGTTTCTCATGAATCGTTGAACGTTTCACAAGACATTAATGATTGCTCAGACATTATAACGATACATAAAAGGGTAAGAAAGTATTTATGATCTAACAAAGAGTGTCCTACCTGACAAAGATAGAATAAAAATGTTACAACAGTTGATAAGACCGTTAAATGCTTTAGGAAACGTTAACGCATGGTAAAATATTATAACGTTTTAGAAAATCTAAAAAGGCATCTTACTGTTACAGATCATTTCTTGATAGCAGTTTTGGTAGAGGTATTTTTTCAGATTAAATGTCTTAACATCAACAGATGTGGCTATTCACATTCTCTATCTCATTTATAAAACTAAAAACTCTGAACCATGACTTCTGCAATCCATGATTTCTCCTAATTTAATCTGCTTCTCACCATTTTAGTCATCATGGCTCTAAAAATCATATTTGGATGAAACAAGAAGAGAAAAATAGATGAGCAAATACAACGTGACCATTCTTCAGCAGGTGCTGATCCAAATCGATTTGAAGGACTAAACTTCTATCTAACATCTTCTGACCTTTCAAGGTAAAACCTAGCGGTTGGTGATTTTTCATCTCATCCACCAACTTAAGGCCAAAGAGAACCCGAGGCAACATAATCTCAACCACCTCAAGGATCTACTCGAGCAACCACCCGTGTAATGACTGTTGTCCCTCTAGCCCCGCTTGCTACATTCGACTTCAAATTCAGCGGGTAAAAATTTCAAAATTACGGTGTTACTGTGCTGAGAGGATGATTCTGTTACAATACAACCGATGTGAATAGCAACATGCCCAATGATCGTAACAATCGATATCTCTACCATTCAAATAATACGGCAAGCTACTATTTTGGCCATGGAAATGATAGAATAATCAATTGAGAGGATACATAAATTCAATCCTATATCGATTTTTGGCCTTGGAAGAAACTAATTGAGTGTGATGACTTCTATTATAAATCCATCACTCAATTATTTTATATCAATATGGAGTTTATAGATGAACCTTGAGTTTTACCACTGTTATATGCGGTCAACCAATAATTATAACTATCCCTCAATTTGCATAATGAAGTTCTTCCCTTAAAACCGATGAATAAATTTATGCATACCATAAATGGTCCGAGATCACCGATAGTACAATAAGAGATTATAAGATGTGGTTTGCACCAAAGTTGATTAATAACAAGCAAAATTTTTCCAACCTCCCTACCGGTCGTTCATTAGTTAGTCTTTCACTCCATTAACAACATTCTAACCCCAAAAGCTACCCTAAAAATAAATATAGAGATAAATTTTATTTTCTATTTGCATCATCTGCTTTTAATGTATATGTGATTTTATATCTCTTTCATCATTATATGTCATATGAGGCATGTCTATAGGGTTAAAAACACCAATTTACCCTATGTCAACCTCATTATCAGGATTTTTCGCCTCCATATGAGAGATTTACCACAAAGGGATAAAATTAAGCCTACTAATTTATTTTTTGAATTATCAAATCTTGGTTGGATAATTAACTCTGTCGGTGAACCACACGCTTAGGCTCTAAATAATAAGCACCAATTCAATAAATGGATAATGGATCCAAATACAAAAGTAAATCAATATACCGATCCAAACTCGGAAGAACCTATCTTTGAAACTGAGCCTATCCATGATGTCGGTGCCGGAACCTCTTCTTAACCGCAAACTCAAGTCTATCATTTCATGTTGAATTTCTCATTTGACATGGGGTATCAAAGTTCATTTGATCTTTACATGACACCACATTAAGCTGGGTCTATACAAGACTACTTTGGATACATTGCTCAATTTGTGTACCATCTCAACTTGAATCAACAAGTCTTTCATCATCGGATCAATAATGAATTTGTCAACATCAACAATGAAATATCTAACATCAAAGGAATTATCACTCACATGGAGGATTGACAATACAACCTTCAAACTAATTGAGCTAACAAACATGATATGAAGGATTTTGATTTGGAACCAAGTAATATGGACATTGAGATGGCTTCCCAACCTGATGAATGAGGTGATGATGCAGAGGTAGAGAAGGAGGATAATATGGAGGCGATGCAAGCATAAGAGGATGATTTCACCAACCCATCGGACCTAGCATGATGAGATATGTTTCCATATTTTCTTTAGGATTTTATTTATTTCTCTTATCTTTCATTTTGACTTTATCATTTTGTGAGATGAGAGTTATTCTTTAAAAATTTTACTTATGTATGTTATATTTATGACTTGTTTATTACATGTATATTTGAATTGTTCTATGATAATACCTTGTGATGTTTGACTTGTTATATCATGCTTTAATTGAATAGCTATATCATTATATTCAAGGTATTTTTATTGATTTTTGTTTTTTAAAATTGTTATTCATGACTTGTTGTTATTGTATTATCTTTATATTTATACAACAAGTGTATGAAGATCAGGGGAACACATACTAAAGGGGAGTTTACTTCCTTAATTACTATCTTTTTGATTGTTTCATAAAAAAAAGGAAGAAAATTTCTGTTCAAATCTTCATGCATTTGATTTTGCAAACCAATAAAAAAAGAAAGATTGTTGTGCATTGTTGTATTTAATAATTTCTCTTATTTTATTATTTTATAAAATATATTTAAATTTAATAAGTTTCTTTGAGACTTTTGTAGGATCTTATGAAATCTTCAAGGAAGACAAATACTAATGATCAAGAATGATGGAGAAGTTTCTTTGAAGACATAAGATCATAATATGTAAAGGTATAATTCAAAATCTTATGTTTCTGTGTAAGTTTATAATGAAATAGAGTATTTACCGTAGTAAATCGTTATAATATTTTATAATTCTACACTCAATATTTTTTAAGTTTTCTTAAGGTAGAGACACCACAAAATTAATAGAGCATATCATTGTATAACGGTACATGTGAAGAATTAGTGCTTCATAATGTTTAACGATTCACCGAATCGTTATAACATCTCTGAAGGACAGAAGATCTTGTTAGAGTCTGATCAAACTAATCAAATCATTATCAATATTTTATAAAAAGTTCAATGTTTCCTTCTATCTTATAATGTTTTAGTCCACATATTTTTTAATCATTAAAATGATACATAGAAGTAATGACAAGGGGTATTCTTATAAACTCATGAATCAAGACCAGAAAACGTTATAATATTTTCAGAAATATTATAATAATTTTATGCGCAAGAATACTAACTATTTTTCTATTATGGGCTTCATTTTAAGAAGTTACTTTGTAATTGTTCTGACTAATAATTCTCTTACAATCTCTAGTAATCTGAGTACTCAAGCAAAACACTCAAATAGCCCTTACAATATTCTATTACAAACACAAAAAATAGAGATCATAAATTTAACCATAATAAAAAAAATTGAAATTTTTTTAGCAGTATTTAAGCTCTAATCTTTGAGATTTGGCTTAATATTTCTTTCAACTTTTAGCTGACTTTTCTGAGTTTTGAGTGCTCATTATAGTTCTTTGTTTTGTTAGTTTATATTTAGTCTCCTTGTACTTCTATTGTGAAGAAGCTAAAGTTTCTAATTGTAAAATATTTTTGTCAAAAAATTGGCGTCCCGTTTGTGAGGTGAGACCCGGAGACGTAGATTTCATAACCGAATTCCGTTAACATATTGTATCTTCTTTAAAATTCTACATTAGCATCTTTTGTACTTCATATTTTATATTTTTTTTATAAGTTACATATTTTATTGTAGTAGATTGTTTTACAATAATTGTTCTTTTGACAATTGATATTTGGTTGAATTCTCATAGCATATCTTTATTTCCATCTAGCATTTGATTTGATTTGTGAATTCTTTCTTGATCTTTCTTAAGTCAAGTCGTTGTGTAAATTTATAATAAACTTACTATTCATCAAATTGTTCCTTCTTTATATTATTTAGAACAATATTATAAAAAAAATGATATGCGCTTGGCGGACAGACAAGATATCGCCAAACATAATATTATGCGGCCAATTAAATAGATTTTTGCGGATGATTTAACATTATTATTATTATATTTATTTATTTATTTATATCCAACATATATTATATATTGATAATATTATATTAAAGATTGTAGTCACTGAACATTATATATAGTAAATAATTTAAAAGTCATAAACTCATAATATGATATTTCATGTTTCATTACTTTAATACACCTAATACACTCAATATATATATGACTTACAATCAAACCAAAAGACTATATATATGGTACAAACTCCATCTTTTTATATTTTATTATATTAATAATTAATTTTATAAAAAAATTCAAAATAAAAAATAATTAAAATATTTAAACATAATTTAACAATATTTTCAGATGTTTTGGTTTATAAATTTATGATGTTATGATTAGATAAATAAAATTAAATAACTTAGATCTTATAGTTTTTATAGAGTTGGATGATCTAATCATCTATTTATTTTTTTAGTTTGATTTTGAGAAGTAAAAATAACGAAGGAGGAGATCACAAGTCTTTAAAAAGAGATTGATTCATAAAAGAAAAATTATAATAGTAGTTCTATGACTTCCTTGAGAGATGAGTATAATGAATTGTATATTTACTTTTACAGAAACACATTAAATTGATAACAAGCTATTAAATTTAAAAAAAAATACTATAGTATAACGATTAAATGGAAAAAACTGCTGATTAGCTATTCATGAAGGTTTGACCGCCGTCACCGACTATTCGGCCGACTAGGCGGCCAAAACGGTTGATTTTACAACACTGATTTAAAATAGTGTATTTTTGATAAATAACATCACAAACTACCTTAGATTATTAATTAGATCAATGTATTTTCTATCCCTCAAAAAAAATAGCAAAAAAATTTTAATTTGGTCTCCGAGCATATTTTAGTATGGAGATCATGTTGAACAGTTGGATCGGTTTTTTAAATTCGAAAATGAAAGTTATGATGTAAAAATACAAATTAATTTTGCACTTCGCGACTAACCGTAATATAACTGATTTTGAACTTCTGGACTAACCGTAGCATAATTCTCTCTCTCTATATATATATATAAAAATTAAATACTTAAAAACTACAAAAATATATCAAATTATGTTCAAATTTTGATTTATTTTGCTCACAATACTTTTCTCTATATTTATGGACTAATTTCAAATACTAATACTTGTAATGAGCATTTAACTTACTTATTGATAATTTATTTTTCCAGAAGTAAAATTGAATTTGTAAATATTTAGATTAAAAGTGAATTAGGTTAAATATTTGCGTACGTTACGTCAAAACTATAAGACTTGCTAAATCTTCTACCCGTGATGATATTCCATTTATAGAAAAGATGACAAATTTGTATTTTTAAGATGAGTATTACAAAATTTATCGTTTCTAAGATCATACAGCGTAGTAAAAGTTTTATTAAAATAATACTATATATAGTTACTAATATATTTTATATCATTTGAATTTTAGGAAAACAAATTTTTTATTTTGAGAGAGATGAGAGTCTAACTTACAAATTTCATTTTGTGTCTATGAAGGTTTGAATCCATAACCTCTTTGAGACCATTTTAGTTAACTATCACTTAAGCTACTAGATCATTTGTCCATAAGTATTAATTTATGTTGTACTAATTATAATTAATTATAATTCATATAAATTTTATATGCACACCATCAGTAGTAGCGGAGCTTCAACTTTAATTAAATTAATTAAAGTTAAGGAGGGGCCAATTATTGTTCCATTGGCACAAAAGAGGAACCGCAGGGATTCACACATCATGGAAGCCATATAATTCTTCTTAAATAGCATGAAAAGTTGGAAACCATATAATTATAAGAACCCAATTGTTCCATTGGCACATAAACGGGCGATTCCTCCTTGTGACAAACGTTGGATCAGATGTGTCAAAATTAGACCCGACCCAATAGATCAACTCGACTAAATTTGAATTCGATCTGATTTGATTCAAAATAATTTGAGAATAAACCGGTTGAGTATGGATCAAATTTTTTTGGTCTGTCATGGGTTGGTTTGGATACGGATCGACCTGACCGGTCTGTTTAATTATATATTTCTAATTATTTTATGATTTAACACTAATTAAAAATTATATACTAAAATGAGATTAATTATAAATTAATTAATATTAAATTTTTAAAAATATATATAAATAATTAGTATATATTTAATTATTTTATTTGAATCGGATGAAATTAAAAAAAATATTGATTCAATTTTAAAAAGATCAGATTGAATTGAATCACAAAAAATAATAAAATAATAATAATTTGACCGGATTCATCAACACCCGAACCAAGGTTACATTTAATTTCGTCATAACATCACTCATTTCTTTTTAGTTACCGTATTTTACTTTTGAGACAAACTAGTTGATAGTTTTGTGTCTTTTTCTGTAAATCAATTGTTCCATTGACACATAACCGGGTGATTCCTTCTTGCCTTATTGGTGACGAACGTTGGACGAAGGTTCAATTTAATTTCATCATTCATTTCTTTTTAGTTACTGTTTTTTTACCTTTCAGTCAAACTAATTGATAGTTTTGTGTCTTTTTCTGTATATCTTTAAGGGGGAGCCTCTTAGTAACTGTATCACCGTACCAAACGCCCCCTGAAATTTTGCTTCCTGTGGGCTGTTTCTTCTTGCTTTCGCTTGAACAACGTTTCAAGGATTATTTTTTTCTTTTTTCCCCCTTAGTTTTCTTTCTACTTTTGCACCTTTTTTTCAGTATTGAGTTGGAAAATGAAATTTGAATGCTCAAGTTCTATTTTTACGATAAAAAAATATTGAATTGAAAAATGTTCTTTCCAATTTGAATGCTCAAGTTCTATTTTATAGCACGTCGTTAAGTTGATTACTTTTCGGGGCCGACTTAGAGGGAGTCAAAGGGGCAATCCTCCTTGGATATTGAAAAATACTGTCTTTAGATAATATTTTCAATAATTTATCTCTCAGAAATTTTTTTTTCCCCTAGATTATTTGATAATTTTGATTGAGAAAAAATATTTAATATCGTGCATAATAAAATAATTATGCAAAAATTTTAAAATATGAAGTTTCGTAGTTAAAAAATTTCATCATCAACTTAATTATTTATTATTTTGAATTTTATTTTGTTGTTATTTTTAATATATAAATAATATTATTTTGATAGTATTTTATTAGATAATAATATATATTAAATTATTATTATTATATTTAATATCCGATTAACTAATAAATTCAAACCAATAAATTATTACAATCTCATAATTACTCAAAATTCTGCATCTTTCTCTGCTTTCCAGCACTTGCTTCACCCCAGCCTTCAGTTTAATATCTTCTACAATTCATGATGGGAAATGATACAATTATGACTGTATTGTAAATTTGTAAGTTATCCGTCTCGTAAATTTAAAAGACACCATTATGACTGTATTGTTCGCAGGTCAAATCTGATGGCCGTTATGAATTCAAACAGTTACTGTATGCATATAGTTCGGACCCTCAACATTGCCTCCCCTCCCTCTCATCCTTCCCCAGTTTTTTAGGGGACTCATTTTTCAATTATGATGTAGAAAGTGATGAAGATTGTTGGGGTCATTTATATATATATATATTGAATCCATCATATATGATCTTGAGCATGAATTATTTTCTATTAAAATAATTAATTAATTAGTTTGGTTAAGATTGCATGTTTTTAGACCCTACATCTGTTCTTTCAAAGAAAATGTATTTCTAGTCTGTTACATGTATATTTGCTTCAAATTTTATTATTTATTTTACAAACTATCCATTTAAGAAACCTGCTGCATCACGCCAAGTGTTTTTCAAAATTTTATTCTATGTTATGAGTGGTTAAGCAATTTGTGGCTTTTTTTTCCAATTGTCATAAAATCCCTAAAAAAAAAAAACAATAAACGTATTTCTTTTGTGACGTATGCATATCGAAATTCAAGCATTTTTTGTAATTTGAAAATATTGGGATGTTTTTATCGAGTAAGGATCATAAATTAGCAAGTACTCCGAATAATTTTTTTACTAGAAGAACCAGTGTAAGATCTTGTTTTGAGATATTTCCGATCTTTCTCTAAAAATTATCTTACCGAGATCAAGCATACTAGAGTTGATTAAAATATATTTTGAAATTGGACCGCCCACGTGACAAAGACTCATGATCCATAGATGAAACTTAACGCTTATTGTTCGATGTCAAGTGATTTATTTGATCATTCACGCTTGACATATATAAAAAAAGTAAGATGGAACTGCATTTCTTGACATTTATGCAGGATTCCTATAGCTCTAAAGAGATGTCAAATTAGGACAAAAAATAATAGGAAAGAAAAAAGTAATAGTAGTGATATATTTTGGAATATATTGTTGTTGTTGTTGTTGTTTTCGATCACTTTCAAGATGTAAAAAATAATCATACATGGCCATCTTCTTTTACTATATAGATATTGATAATCTAAAGGCAAGTTGATGCTAAATTTTGTCCCAGTAAAAAGCTTCAGACAAATCACTGAATTCATGGTACTAATATTTCTGCGCATAGACAAGAGCTTGGAATAATTCGTATATCAAATTGCTGAGCAACAATTCTCCTCCTGCCTTTTCTATTTTAAATTTGACTCAAAAGTTAGATTTCCTGTCCCCTCTGTTTATATTCTAGTTGCCTTTGGTTAATTAAAAATTTTATTTTTTTATTTTTTAAGTACAGTTTTATTTCATGGGAATTCCTCGTACCCTCCTTGGGCTCATTGGGACACAGCATATCACGGAAACTGATGAAATTGATATAAAAACCCAGCTAAATGTACACAAAAGACTAACTAAGTCTTTGAGGCAACTCCAGCCTGGATGAAAATATCTTATTGAATTTTTCGAAGGCACTGATTTACTGAAGAATTTAGTGTTGGGTGTCGCCATACATGTCGAGTGCGGAAGGGATGTAAATCATTAGTGTACTATTTAATCATGGAAATGCCTTATTACATTATTAGACTGAGAATTACAAGTCTATTACATATAATAATGTTTATCGTCTCTTTATGAAATGATACAATTTCAAAACCGAAAATGATATTAAAAAATAATATATATCGTAATTATTAGAAACTCTATTTTAAAAAATAAAAATGTTATTATTACTGTACTACTGCAGGCCTCACAAAAAATAATAGTAATGTTTCTCGACTTTTTATGATGGACACTTTCAATTTTATAGAAAATATTTAAAAAATAGATATTGATATTTACGATATCCATTTTTTAAGAAAAAAAAACTGAAATTTATGATAGCCGCTATAGATTTTTGTACACATTTAACCTTTGAGATTAAATTTGAGTTGGTGGCCAGCAATACAAAAGGAAAGAGAAAAAAAATACTGTTCTTGGTTTAATTTAATTTTGAAAGAATGTTAAACATTTTGTGTTGTGGCCTTTAAATTCCATTATGCAAATTCCAACATAAATTGTCTTGACCCCGACCTTGTGCCAGTTTAGTAGTTTACAGTTGACCTGGCGCATGCAACATACCAGAAAATAAAATCACGGAACGGCTAGTTTCTGACAAGTGCCTTTTTTTAAATGCGCCCCGTTTAATTCGGAATTTTGGATGTCAAATATATTACAAGGAAATTAACGATACAATTTTTCTATTCCTTGCGGCCCAGAAATGGTGAACCGCTTGCTGCTTGAAATATCCTTTTATTTCTATCTAGACTAGACTAGAAGTTGTGTTGTGCTTTTAAGCTCAGCAATTATATATACTATTTCTAGACTATCTAATCTTGGAAGTTTAATTATTCATTAATAGATACTAACAAAGAATTCATATTATTTATGGGTCTATTTTAATTCTTAATAGGACAAAATTTGGCTAGTATATTTATACCTAGTATCTTATTCATTCTTCATGATTTCCGTTGTTTAATTAATTTTATTTTTATTAAAAAAAATAAATATCATTTATGTGGAAAAGAATGTCATATCCAATACATTTACAATGTTGTTTTGATATTTACCTTGTTCATAGACGCACAATTAGAACTTCAAAATTAAAGAAAAGTTTTTTTTCTTGACTCGACTTATTTAATTATATTTTTATTTTATTTTATGACTTAATTCTAATTAAAATTTATACATACACTAATTGATATTTTGTATATAGTAATTAATATTATTTTTTGAGTCTGGTCGGGTTGACCCATGACCCGTTTAGATGGGATCGGGTCAAAAAATATTGACATGATTTTAAATAAGCCGGGTCGTATTAGGTCAAAATAATAATAAAATAATGATAATATGACATGACACATTGACACTCATAATAATAAGCTGCATATTATCAATTAATTTATGTTCAAGTTTTACATGTAGCTAGCATAGCATAGAGACATGTTAATCATGCATAAATAGTCATCGATGCTTGGAATGTCTTTGAGGTCGCTTCATTTTAAAAACACATATACTCAGAATTTATTTTCAGAAAAAAAAATCAAGTTGATGCCTCAGCAGAAATTATTTTTTAAGTTCTCAACAACGATTATGAAAGCATATTAAATAAAAAAACATACATAATGAAGTAAACTATTTATATGTGCATTATGTTAGCAAGAAAAGTAATATCATAAAAAAAAAGACACTGGCTCGGTAATTTAAATTTAAGAAACATGTAAAGCCATCACAACTATATTGAAATTTAAAATAGTGTATTTTTGTAATTAATATTTTAAAAATATTTATAAAATATTTAAATAACTACTAAAATGCTTGTTTAACACGCACAACATTTGTAAATTGGAGGTAGACACCGCCCCATAAATAATAATATATACAAGGGATCTCTCTCTTATATACAATATAAGTACTCTAAAACAGAAAGCAGTGTAGGGTAGTGGGCTACTGAGTTCTGACTTACAAATTACAACGGACCCACACACGACTCCAAGAGAGTCCAAGTACATAACAGAGCAACATTTAATAACTCACCTCGTATTTCTTTTATTATGGCATCTAACTCGAGCGACATGGGCTAGACACCGACCAACACAGAGACTAGAAGCTACGCCAACACATGGCACGTTTTGCCTACAGACCGGGCAAGAAAAGTGAACATTTAAAAATACATCATAGTAAATAATATAACAATAAAGAAATTAAATTCTGGTACAGCACGTTTCAGTTGATCTTGACTGTCTAAATCAGTTTTCACCTTTCACACACACAAAATCAAAATCTCGTTAAATTTACTAATATTTTTCTGTTTTTATAAAATTATTGTCACTAGCTACTACTCAGGGCATAGCGACCTATTATGGACCGAAATATATATATATATATATATATATATATATATATATATATATATATATATATATATATTTGGGTGAAAAGAAATTTTATTTTTTACCATACGATAATGGTGCTTTGTAATATATATATATATTCTGACAATGTTGCTTTGCAAAATATAGAGGCGTTGTGTGCTTTACGTTTTATTCTTAAATTCAAATTAGAAATAATTAATCTGAATCGTTCAATCTAATCTTTATACCAAAATCTATTAGTAAACTAAATTTTATATTTTTTAGAATTTTTTTCTATTTTTTCTAGTGAGAGAAAATCACTTGATCTGAGAATTCTGGTTCATCCAAAAATGACGGTTTTTCCTCTATAAAAAAATAGCAAATGAATTCCAAAAAATGTATAATTATGTTTAATATATAATTTGGATCGATCATTTATCACTTAAAATTAATAATAGAGCGCAAAACATACAACGCTCTTATATTTTGCAAAGCACTATAGTCTAATTATATAGAGAGAGAGAGAGTAAAGATACCGTGAACTTAAGCTCACGGAGGCCTTCCGTGAGTTTAACTCAAAAAGAATTTTAAATCATCTCCAAATTTTAATTTTTCACTCTCATTAAATTTTTCATATTGAAATATTATGGGGTATAAAATTTTAGAATATTTCGAGTTTTCAAAGTCGCTCTTTTCAAATTGAATATTTTATTATTATTTTTAGAGCCGATTTTCAAAAATTAAAAAAAGTGACTTAGAAAACTCGAAACATCCCAAATTTTTATACCCCATAAAATTTCAATATCAAAAATTTATTGAGCGTGAAAAATTCAAATTTAGAGATGATTTGATATTTTTTTGAGTTAAACCCACGGAAGACCTCCGTTATTTTAAGCTCACGTTATATTCACTCTATATATATATTAAACATATTACTCTATCAGAGAGTTTATTTTCTTTTTTTTATTGTCTTTGGTTCCCCAAATCAGTCCATATAACTATTCAACTTGATGATACTTGCTTGACCCGCAATTAACTGGGGCACTATAATAGTTAACTACCATTAGAATATGATTTTTAATGTCATTTAAACTTTATTACCTATTATTTTTATTTGTTTTTTGGGTAACTCGAGAGTAAATTAATATTTTTTTATTCATTTATTGAATTGTTTCAAGAAGTCTGTTCAAAATATAATACTAAACTTCTAGTGTAGTTTTCATTATTAATAAAAAAAAGTCTATTAAATTAGACAATTTAAAATTTATTGAGCATCAATCAAAATTCTGTTAGAACTTTGTCTTTCGAAAATTAAACTACTCCATGGTAAATTTAGTGACCATTTAATGTACTTCAACTTGAGTGAATTCTATACTTTCAATTCTTAAAAGTAACTTTAGAAAAAAAAAATAGATGTACATAGATGCAAAAACATTTTAAGATTCCCATGCATATTCCCACATTCAAAGTGTTTCCTAGTATATAATAAATTAAGGGTGTCAATGAATCGAATCGGATCGAGTAGGATTTGGATTGGATCATCATAATTTTATTTTATTTATCTGATTTCGACTCAAAGAAAATAATTAAGTACTAATCAATTATTTTTATATATTTGTAAATAACTTAATAAATTAATATATAATTAATCTCAAATTGTGTATATAAATTTTGATTAGCGTTAAATCATAAAATAGATCCGAAAAACATAATTAAATGAGTCAGATTGGGTCCGAGTTAACTCGTAGCTGACCCAATCCATGACAAATCAAAAAAATCTTAACTCATATCCGAACCATTTATTTTCATATCATTTTGGATCGGATCTTGACGCATCGGATATGGTCAAATTTTTTACACCCCTAAACTATATCTGGTGATGACTGATGACGAAGATGATGACACAACAATGATAGTCGTAATTATATTGTTAGTGTAGGCTAAAAACATGTCACACACTCTGAAAGTCTGACACATAAAATGCAGTTAAAATTATAAAAAGGGCGACCCTAGGATCTCCAGCTTGTGGCGATTGAGCATGCTAGTCTTGCCCTCTTATTGTGAAACCAGCACCTCGGTTCTTATGTTTCCCTCACCTGTGCTGCCGTCATGCACACAAGACTGTACCATGATTCATCACATCACTGCAATTGATGTGTGTACATCACTATATATTGGTTTTGAGTCAATTAATTATACCAGGCTTAGTGCAGATAAAAAGTTGTCTATGTTAGTACAGTTCGGGACATTTTTTTTACCAATATTTTTTCAACTTCTTGTGGTAAAATTCCATGTCACATATCAAAGTGACCGAATGCTGATTTCATTGTTGGATTTCTTCTTTTTTATTATTATTAAAGTGCATCCAATTACCCACATAACTGAGCGACCGATGCTAATTTTCTGCAGAAGGAAACAGCTAGCACGAGAAATAAAATTAAGAGATGTTTACTTCGAAGGCACAATTGGCTACAGAGAAAATATCTCAGAAGAAACGGATTCAATGCTTCCGGTTCAAGCTTCTAATTTTTATTATAATAACATTGCCTCATTGGGTTAGTTCACCAACAAGTGTTAGCATTATGACCACAAAAACTTAGCAAACTAGAGACTTAATTAATTTATTTATGTACAGTACCAGCGTGTCAAAGTCCAGATTACGTGCATGTTAGTCAAAAAAGTGATCTTTAATTGAAACCATATTTTTTTTTACTATTCACATGCATGTTGAAGCATGCTTGATTTGCTCCTTTACATGTTTAAATAAATAATAAATTCGTATCCTTGACTTTTTCTGGAAATAAATTAAGGAGTGTTTTAATTTCCCAGTCTAGCTAGGTTGATGTAAATCACTGTCACTAGGTCTAGTGGCGGATCCAGCTTTTAAATAAGCCTAGGCACACTTATATCTCAAATTCACGAGTTGCTCAATGTTCAGGCACTTAGAAGCTTATTTTTTTAATCAAGCCCGGCCACTGCATCTAATATATTAGCTTATTAATGGATCAGAACAAAAAAATTTCTACTATAATACTTAATTTCAAAATTCAAGTCCAGACACTGACTTAGGCTTGCCCATACGTGGATCCGCCACTGACTAGGTCTGTGATATGATTTTCCAAATCTCCAAAAGTAGGCAAATATTTTGAATTAATGAAATCAGAATAGAAGTTTAGGTATCTAGCCTCTTGTTTTTCTTAATAACAATGTACATTCCGTCTGTTGTTTTTGAAATTAGACAAATTGAATATTCGTCTAGCCGGCGCCAAATTAAAAATATAATCATGGAATACTAATTTACATGACGAGAACCAAGCCCATTCAAAATAATAAAAAAAAAATATTTTAATATATGTTGTATAATAATAGGGTATCTGATTCAGAACCTTGACCAATATCAAGAAGATTGAACGCATGACTAGCTAACCGAAAGACTGAACAAATTTGACCACATAAATTGGAAGACCGAACAGTTTGACCAAAATAATCTAGTAATGAAAATAAAACATCTTCAAAAACATCATTTCATGTTGAAATGGACAGCAATGTTGTGACCTTTACTATCACTGGTGCTCAAAGTTTTTATCAAAAAACTACAAAGTAGAGGTTTTAATATCCTCTTGTTTTTCTGTTGAAAAATTTTCTATTAACCGATTAGCATTTTCATTAAATACTTTGAAAAATCTCAAAAAAGCTAACGTCAAAATAACAAAAGATCTTTTAGACAAAATAGATTTGAAGAATATATCTATAATAGACAATATAGGTATAAAAGAAAAAAAAGAAAACTATTTTGAAATACAAAAATAATTTTATGCTCAAGTATCTGAGCTTATGAATTTTTTTCCATTAAACTTATTAATAAGTTTAGATTTAATATAGAAGAGTTAGTAAAGGAGTTAGAGGGCATACCAACTTTTCCTATTTCCGCTTTAGGATTTACAGGACAAATCACGAAATGTCTGGAAGAATTTAGTAATAATAATTATAATTAAATTAATATTATTAAAAATAAGAGTTAGAACCGTAAAATTTCAAATATACGAATGGCAGCGCGCCACCGCCAGTGGCGTGTTTGCTTTTTATATATACAAAATGCGCAGCGCCTCTCCAGTGACGCGTTTCGTCCACGTCACTGGCAGTGGCGCGCCATTCGTATATTTGAAATTTTACAGTTCTCACTCTTATTTTTAATAATATTAATTTAATAATAATAAAAACTGTGAAACAAAAGGGTATTAAAGAGGGGCCAATCAGCCCAGTCACTCTGAGGTGTTTTCTCTTGTTTTTTGTTTGAAAAGTCATTTAAATTTAATACGTGTTTAGCATAGAATGTATTCTCCGAGCTACTGCGGCCACCGACCAGCATGGCGCTCTATGTGACATTTGAGGTTCCGAATGGGTGACACTTTTTCTTCATCTACAACAGTGACACCAAAAGGTGTAGGGAACATGATTCAATTGGGTTATTTTATGGTGAAAATTCTACGAATGAAATGCAGAATTTCATACAAACTAGAGTTGCTATAATTAGACATTATACTTGGCATAGATAAAATATAATTATTACATATTTAGCTAGTTATAATTATCGTTCTCTTGACTTCGCCCATGAAAATGTTATTTTTAGTTGTTCTACTAACTTCGCCGCGGAAAAAATATTAATTGAAAAAAGGAATAAATTAAACCTTTTTTTCAATAATATTTCTTGTATAAGGATTCCAATTACCTATGAACACATGAACTTTTTATCTGTAGGCAATCATTAATTATTATTTCGGTAACAGGACAATGTCATAGAGAAAGGTTTTGAACAAACCTCTTTTCTTTTTTTGAAGGTAGGGTAAGATCAGAAAAAAGTTTATTAAGCCTCAAAGTCGTTTGATTGGTTAAATTAGTTCCCATTAGTGTTGATCCTTCACTTATCATTGGTTGTAGAATTGTAGTATTCATGGACGGAACCAAAATTCCTAAAAAGAGGAAGGAACCAAAATTCCTAAAAAGAGGAAGGCGGAAGATGATTAATAGAGTTACTAAATGATTAGGGGAGGGGGAGTATCGAAAATCTTATATTTTATTATTAAAATTATTCAATAATTACTTAATTTAACTAACTTTTTGAAAGTTGGGGGAGGTCAGACCCTGCTCGTCCGCCACTGTCTTCGTTCCTGATAGCAGTGGTTTCCTCAAAATTTTGAAAAAGTTGCAACAGTGCTTCCAAATAATAATAATTTGCAAAAATATGGAGCTGTATTTAACATATATATTGTCTTATTATTTAAGTTAAATGAGTGATTATTCATTTCAATAATTTATTATGCAAATTACTTTATATAATAATTTTCTTATTAAATTCAAATGAATTATTATTCAGGTTAGTGATATTTAAATTGAATATTTATAAATATTATAGAATTTATTGCATTAATATGAATAGCAAATCATTAATTTAACTTGAATAAAAATATTTATATAACGATATCTCCATAATATTTTTTTATAGTAAATATTACATAACATAGTCAAGAAAAGTAGTTAGAATTATTAATGAAAAAAACTCTGACTTTAGCCTCTTACGATTGTTTGATTTTGCTGTCAAACATTTTTTTTAATTCAAATTACGTATTATCTGTTATTATTCGCTGGTTTCTTTATTCTGCTAACAACTCCCATTAACTATGAATAGTAGTAACTACTTGGCATCCTTGTAATATTTAGTTGACTTATCTAAGTTTTAGACGCCAGAAATAATGTCAAATGCAGCCTAATTGTATTCTTCTATCTAGCTCATGCTTCCAAGTTCGGACGGTATAGTTCGAAGTTGGTCTCAAACCAAATGAAGCATAGTTGAAGGATATGTTGCAGAAGAGGTCATTGAGTTTTATTGTAATTATTTAGAAGGAGTTTAAATGAGAGTAGACTCTAAGGTGTTAACATAATTGGATATAAATTAGTAACAATAGGTCTTGAATTGCGTCAAAAAATCATATCTTAAGGTCCTGCAACAACTCTTTGTTGTGGCTCCTTACGTGAATGAGCACTTAGTCAATTTAAGAGAATATAATACTTTTAAAGCTGAAAATTAGATCATCAATGAACATAATTTAAAATTTATAAAATGATTCACCGACATAATAAATTGTCAGACACCAGAGACAATCGATGAACCAGTTAAATGACTAGCGTACAGTCTAGGTGCGATAGTGCATACCTACAAATGGTACGATATGAATGGATTTACCTGGTATACTAAGAAATAAGATGGAAAAAAAATATCGTTCAAAATAGTGGAGTAACAGTAGTTGCTATGTTCGGTGACGAAAACACATCAATGTCATATTACGAGTGAATTCAGGAAATATGAGAGTTACACTTTATGAAATTCAGAATTTCTTTATTTTTGTGTAAATGGATGGAAAATTGGCGTGGCATAAAAAAAGATAAAGATTAATTTATCTCTGTTGATTTTAACCGATTGGGTTATCAGTATGATCCTTTTAAACTAACAAATAAAGAAGCAAAGCAAGTGCTTTATATTACCGATCCGGTCGAAAAAATGGCATGTTGTTCTTCCGAGTAAAAGACGTATTATCGGTGTTAAAGATGTCATTGACAAAGATGAGTATGATCATTTTGATGAAATATCATATTTTCTATATATTTGAAACTTGTGTCTGTTAATGATAATGATGAGATAAATCATTTGCCTTCAGATCATGAAAAATGTGTTTAGGACAAACAACAATTGAAAAAAAATCTTAATGTGAGTTAAAATATTTTATTTAATTCATATATTTTAAATTATTTATATGAATTTATAATATTATTGAATTAATTTTATTTTTTTAAATCATACATGAAGATGACAAATGAGATGTATGTATGCAATTATGAATTTTTATTTTTTGCATGTGAGTTTAATTATGTATTTTTATTTTAATTAATGTTTTAAATTTTAATATATTTTGTTATGTATAAATTTTATTTTTATTAAACGTGTTGTATTATTCTTTTGGAGTATAAGTGTTATTTCTTTTTATGTGCAATTTTATTTTTTTTTATTATAATTAAAATTATTAAAATCAGTTTTAAATATGAAATAATTAAAAAAGTCAGTTTATTAGAACCGGCTTCAATTAGAAATTTTAATTAAAATTAGTATTTTATTAAAATCGGTTCTATATATTATACATTTAATGATTTGTTTTTATATTCCTTTTAAAAGCTGTTTTTGATATAACTGATTTTAATTGAAAGTTTAAAGTCTATTTTCTATATAACTGGCTTTAATTGAAATTTTCAATTAGAGTCGGTTATATATAAAAATCGGTTTAACCTTTTAAAGCAAATTAATAATTTTAAATTTTAAAGGCGGTTTTGTGTATGACCGGCTATAATTGAAAAATTCTAATTAGAGCCGGTTTTATATACAACCGATTAAATAATTAATTTAATAATTTTAAAGCCGGTTATACAGAAAACCGATCTAATTGGAAATTCTAATTAGAGCCGGTTTTATATAAAATTATTTCCATAGCTAAACTTTTAAAATCAGTTATTGATATAACCAGTTCTAATTCAATATCACCACTCTACATGCTCTCCTCTCTTTGGCGCCGCTCTAACACTACTCTCACATTCGAAAATTTCTAGCTTCTGGTTGATCCCGCTGCTGCGTCAAACCCTAGCCCCTGCGCTGCACCTCCGCCCTCTGATCTGCCCGGTGCCACGCTTCTATCCGCTGCAACGCTTCAGGTTAGTAAGCACAGCTCTAATGATGTAGTAATGTCATTTTTAGGAGGTTAATCCATTGGATGATAATTAATGAAAAAATAAACCCACAATTAACCACTGTCAAAAACTATACATGGATATGGATGCATAATCTCATAACTTAAACCATATCATATTATCTATTAGATGCACCGAATTAAGAGATGGACTAGGTCAAATAATATAGCCTAGAATTATCTATTAAATTTTAATTTTAGTTTTATTGTGCAGTATCATATCAGATTATTATTATTTTCATATCAGATTTTGTGTATAGCAGAACTTTTATTTGTATCCCAAGTTACCTAAAACAAGGAGTTTCACATTTAAGCCTTATTAGCTGTCATGTCCTTCCTTTTTAACAGGGTGTTTTGAACTCTTGACTGTTTTTTAACGGTCTTACATGGTTTTGTTTGATGCATGATTTGTTTTTACTCGATATTTGATACTAATTTTAATTAATTATTTGGTTCATAGTAATGAAAGAAGGATCGGGAAAAAGATCAAAATTATCTTTGTCGGGTTTTCACGGGAATAAGAAGGCTGATGAGAGACACATTGAGTTTAAAAGTGATGACATACTAATTGGTGATAACACATCAAAATTTATGAATTATTTTGCTCTTTTGGTAAGAGAACGGGTATCATGCATAATTGAGAATTAGATGAAAGTCGATGTAAGGGAAAAAAGTTTTGGGAAGACATCAAGATATATAAACGGTTAAATTCTAAATCATAAACTAAACTATATTTATTTATTCACTAATATGTTTATTTATTTCAGGTATTTTACAACATAAATAATGATAGAAATAAGAGAAAAAATCTTAGTGTTAATGGGCGCGCAGTGGAAGGCCTGGAAAAATATATTGGTGACAGATTACATCACCAACGCAGATCTTGAAGAACCAAAAACTCATGTGATAATATTAATATCACATTGGAGCAATGGAAAGAGTTTGTGAGACAGAAAATCAGCAATGAGTTTAAGGTAACAACAAAAAGCCTTTTAATTTAATTACATAATTTATAATTCAATTTTTTTCCATATACTAACAAGTAACAGGTTTTTTAATTTATATTGACAGCAAGAAGTGAGCAAGCACAAATAAATGCCAAAAAGAACTTACATCCTCACAGATTTGGATCGGGCAGTTATAAAACCGCGGAGAAAAAAATTAAAGGAGAGCGACATTATTTCGCCTTCCTCCTCACCGGGCATCACTTCAAAGGCCGACACGAGGACTTTTAGGTGGTGCATGGCTAGGGCAATGCCTACTGCCGAGTGAGTTTATGAAATCCTGAATCCGACAACTCAATAAGTACTCCAACGAGCGGTATATAAAAAAAAATAAAATTCGTTACTCTCACCAAAAAATTTCTTATGTAATTGTATGTGTTTAGTGATAGAAATCAATGGTTCAAGAAGTCTCTCAAGGGTCATTTCTATTGGGTTTGTGATACATATGAGATGCGAAATTTTGCAACTCAATTGAAAACTAAGGATCATGTGTATAAAATTCGAATCTAATAAATAAATTTATGAATAATATACCTTACTTGGTATCGTAACCAAGCGCGCCGACTTTCTTTCGATGGTGGTTGCGTGTGTCTTCACCAATCATCGTAAGGACGTCATTGTTGATCTCGTCTCATGAAAGTTTTTCAAACGTGAAGCCTCTACCGCGTGCACTCTGTGACGCGTCAAAGTAAGATTGCTAGGTCTCCAATGAAATAAAAAAAAACTCTAACTCTTTTATTCTCAACACATGAGAGGGATAGAAAATAAAATTAGAAAAAAACTTCTCAAGTTTTTTCGGATGGAAGAGATGAACTAAAATTGTGTCGGAATAAAAAAAACTTCTCACTTCTTTGAACTGCGTCTCTCCTTATATATCAGAGAGTACAAACCAGTTTATTTTTTTATTTTTTAATTAAAGGGAGACTAACCTCCCTTTAATTTACGCATAATATAAACCAATTATTGCTTCATCGAATTATCGAAGTTATAATGCACACATTTATTTTCTTTTCTGCCAACAATTTAATGGTGTGGGCTCATTCTGAGACAAAGTACATCTCATCTATAATTTAAGTTTTACCCAAATTGATCCAATTCAAATTTAATTTTAATTAATAATGTCTTGCATAAATAATTAGTATTCTATGCTTCAACTTGTCAATCAGAGCACCCCAGTACGATCTATATCATGATCAATAATAAATTAACATACACTAATTTATAAATTATAATTGACATCTAGCAATGCATTATGATCACTCGATCAAACGCAGACAAATCATGATCATTTAATTCTTTTATATTAATTTCTATATTAATTAATTAATGTCAAGCGTATGAATGTGTCATTATTGACCATTAATTAATTTCTTGATTCTCAGTACATAATTATTTATATGTGATCATCTCATAATCATAAATTACATGCATAATAATTATCACTGCATCAAGGGGCCCAGAGATATCACTAATCTCACAAAAAATGAGACGGACAAAATATCTTATTGACTATCTATAATTCATAGTATATTTATGTATATTTGAAAATTATCTTTATAGCTCTCGGTTAAGAGCGACGTTTGATAATCATACAAAATATATATTAATTATCTAGAAATATAAATATCTTAGATAATAGAATTAATACTGATTTTTGACATTGCTAATAATACAAACACAATCCATGCAGCAAGTTAAAGTGGGTCAGATCTAATATGATGCACCCCATACATGTATATCCATGTGATTAAATAGATATCCCGTATGAAACATGATCACGCATTAATCCACATACTAGCCTATATTATCATTTAGTATTTCATGCCAATGATATTAGACTAGAGACAATTAAGAGTTTTAGGATTTCACAATTCAAGTCATCAACTCAAATAATTCATAAAATACTAAAACTCAAAAAATAAAATGATACAAATCATCCAATACATAAAATAAAATATGAGTGTATAACCATAAATGACTGGTCTTTTAGGTCTCACTAAACTAACAATTTCAGTCGGACCGCTATAATGACGTCTTGACTGCTTCGATTAGGACACCCGAGCATCCGAGGAGAGTGAGAGGATTTGGTGGCACCGATATGAAAGTCGTGTGCAGGAAGGGGTCGAAAGGGAAAATATCTCATGCTGCTTGCATCAGTAAATCTGAGTTGCAAGATGCACTGGGTCAACAGAGGGCGAAGTTAACAACGCAATTTAACAATTTATTTCAGAGAATGGTGAGACAAATTCCCACCAAATTGCTATATATACCACCTTCTACCGAAGAATTTCTACTCTCGACTCAAGGCAGCTCCAATTATGTACATCTGCTTTGGACTATCGAGGTTAATGTACTTATATTATTCTCATTTAATTCGAGTTTCTAATGAATACTAAAGCATAATTCATATTTCTATTAATTACTTTTTATTTTAGGATTCTACACTATGTATTATATTTGTTGAGGTGGATGATAACCATTATCTGATAGCATACGGGAGGATTATGCCGACCGAACTCGTCGAGCATATGCACGACCCTCCCTTCTTACCTGATGAGGTCCATATTACCACTAACGAGGTTAAAGAAGAATTTCATCATATTTTTGTTCCGTCTCCGCCGCCAAATGGACCGGAGTGGCTCGGTGAGCTTGTCGGGTTCTTTATCAAATGACCTAAACATCTTATGGAGCTCCATGAGGTATTATTTTTTTATATTTAAGTATATAAAATTTATAAATTATTTGTTCATAAATATATTTAAATACAGGATAATACACCATAAAAATTTATGTCTAAAAAGAAGAAAATATTCAAGCTACCCCCGATTATAAAATCTCGTAGAGAGTTGTTTCTTTATGATGACACCTTGCAACGTTTTCCTAAACGTTCTTTATATTTGTATAGGGTGATCATGAAGTAGTCTGTTAGTAGACTCATTTTTCTATCACATTCTCAGAGTTATTCGGCTATGATGGTGATATTTTAGTGTACGTGACGAACATAATCAAGCTTTTTAAGGATTAATAGCTCAACGTCTTAATTCTACAGATTTTCTACTTGTAAGAATTTTGAAGCATAATATTTCTTTTAAATTTTAAGTAATTTGATGAATATTTATTGTATACATTATATGGTTTCTTTCGATACGTGTAAGTCCTTCTTAATTGAGAAGTACAGTTTTATCAATCTATATTTTTTACATGGAACCACATGTACAAACTGATGTGGAACGCATGATTAATTATCTGGGACAATACTTTATATATTATGAGTATCCAACGTGCTACATATTTCTTCCGTACATTGAGGGATTAAAAGTTCAAAACTTAATTTACTTATTTGTATAATTAATTTATCACACAACATTAATACGTATAAAGATATGATTGTCCAACTCAAACCCTCAATTGTTTACATTCTTGTCTCTCTGAATTGAAGAAATAAAGAATATTTTTTCCAAACAACATTAAATATGTAAGTTTTTTTTTCTCGACACTTCAAATATATACTATAATTAAATACACTCATTTCATTTATTTATAAAAGAGTTTTACACTATTATTGGAATGAAAAACAATTCAAAGAAAAAAATAATCTCAAGTTCACTTGGAAAACAATTGAGGTACGTAATTTGAACTTCAAATTATAATTGGTTGATTTATGATATTAAAGTTAATAAGTTTATGATTTAATTAGGGTTTAGGGTTTGAAATTAATTATTTATTATTTTTTAAAATTTACAGTCCAATACCGTTATACGTTAAAGAGTATGGTTATTATGTTATGAGATCGATGCATAACATAATAATTAGATATTCCCGCCAGAAAAATTTTCCAAAGGTATAATTGGCTTCAAATCTCTATTATTCTTTTTACTCTTTTATATATTTTTTGATTGATCAAACTGGCAGAATTTTAATTTATTTTTTACAGATTATCGAGCCAGCTCCCAATGTTATTCGTAAGAAGACATCGACGAAATTAAGGAGACGATTATAAATTGTGTTGCATCTCATGTTTAATTTATTTGCCGCTTTCATTTCATATTTATAAATATTTTGTAATACATCTTTTAAGCTATTATTTATTATTAGTTGTTTGTGTTATTATTTATTATGTGAAAAAAATTATTATTTATGTGTTATTGTTGTTATTGATTGTAAATATATCTTGGGCTAGCAAAATGAGCTGGCCACAGAAAATAATGTGAATTTGAAGAAAATAATATTTAGAGCCAGTTTTAGTGTAAAATCGTTTCTAACTAACAAAATGAATTAAAAGTAGTTTCATAGAAACTGTTTCTAGGATTGATTTTAGAGCCGATTTTTTAGAAAAATAGATTCTAATTGAGACTTGAATTAGAGTCAATTTTTTAAATAAAAGTTTCTAAAGAGATTTATTTAGAACCGATTTTTTTTTAAAAAAAAAAAGAGATTTAAAGAGAATAATAGAGTCGGTTTTGGATAATAATCGGCTCTAAAGAAAGCCATTTAGAGTCGGTTATTAAATAAAAATCGATTCTATATGCATCATCCCAGCATCTCTTTTAACGCTGATTTTAATAACATTTAGAACCGTATAGCTTTAGAATTGGTTGTATAATCGATGCAAAATATTTTATATAACCGATTTTAAAAAAAAATCTGGTAGTGGTTGCTAGTACTACTTTTGCATATATAGAATGTGCAGCGAATTATAGTTTTCTGTAATATTTCCCACTTGACCAGCATAAAATTAGTAACAACCATGCATTTTGATTTTAACTGTTTAAATAAAACAGCAACTAGCTAGCTTATACTCTCGCATATTTTTGCATCAAAGGAGTATTTTTTAAGGTAAGAGGTCTTAATTAAATCATGAGAAGGATTCACTTATCATCATTATTGGTGTCCATAGTACTTATTTATTTATTTATTTATTTATTTATTTATGCATAAATTTAGAAATATAAACCATTGAATGTATTCTATATCATCTCAATTATATGTATATGAAAAATTACAATAATATAATTTTATTTGAATAACCATCAAGTAACGAGTCTAAATTATAAAATTTGGTCCATTGATTTTATTAACACTTGATGCTTATATAAATAATATTTAAATGATATATTTTTTAATACATATATAAAATAGTATTTACAAAATATTCTTCAATTCATTTTATTATTTAAGAATTTAAATAATAGTTATTTAATATTTAATTTTAATGATACTAATGTAGCACCAAAATGATGATAATTGAATCTCTTCTCTTAAAGCATATGCAAATTGCGCACTTATGGTGCTAATTATTAATTGATGTGATCTCTAATCTTGATTAATGATGAGCTTTTCAAATGAAGTGACCACACTTGGATAGTTGGGTGTATTTGGGCACCGACTTTTAGAGACCAACTTGTATTTCTAATTGTTCGGATCAAGTATTAATAATATAACACACTGCGCGCAAAAAGACGTATCAAATCCCAACTACTTCAATCTTAAAATATTGCAAGGGAAGTTGTTCCTTCGGCCTAATTAAAAGACATGATGGTGAGAATTTTATTTTTCTAAGGGATGAATTGAAAACGAATTTAATTTTACTAAGGGATGAATTGAAAACGAATTTTATTTTTCTAAGGTCTTGTAAAGGGTTAAAACTGTGGATAGTCTGGACACAGGACGAGTGGCTGTAGAATGGGATATATAATTGAGGGCAATCACGTTGAGCCTCCTAAAGCGTTAGACCAAACTATGGACTATGAAAATGAAAGACCCCCTGTTTAAAACGTTTTCTTCCCGGTGAAGCAGACTCTTGATGAAGAATGCTCGCATCTCCACCATACCGAACTGATTGTACTACTGAGGGGCGCACCAACCCCACAAGTAGCAGTGGCAATCGGAGAGACACTTGCCCACGAGCACGGAGAACACCGAACTGACTACATTGCATTCAAATCAGTCATTTCCCCTTTCACCCTCAATTGCCCCAACCTTAGAACGAGGGACGAGATCGTTAGCCGCGGAGTATACAACATAACCCGCCACTAAGTCCAGTTCAGGGTCCTCGAATGGTCTCTAATCTTCAGGACAACCCACAACTCGCCCACCCACCAAACCTAGATCACGCTAAGAGGCTCACCCTTTCATTTCTGAACAACACCAGACATTACCCGCATGGTACAGGGGTTTGGTTACCCTCTCCACAATATGCCGTATGGGCCGCAAGCCGGTCAATTAGAAGAAATCACTTTTCTTGTGCCCGACAAGCACCCCCGCGACATCCCATTAGCCTTACCGCTACACGAGGGGTTTCATGAAATTCTAATCCAGGTGAGGATCATCTGATACAGGGTATGGGCTAATGGCCCCTTTCCCCTAGAAGGAGGTGGTCGGCATCCCCTTAAGAGGCAGAGGATGCTCCTTAGAAGGGGAGCCCAACCAAGAGCCACGACACCTCGTCGAAGATCGACGTCAAGTGATAGATCAAACTTGTTGTCCCTCCAACTATCGGCTCGCTCTCCCCGGAGTGGCAACTGGAGCAGGGCGCACTGCAAGGTGGTCAGGACCATTAGAAGGGATGCACAGAGCACTGCACGGGGAAGGGCTTGGAAGCCAAAAGAGGTGGGACAAGTATGGAAGCCCAAGCAATTAGACCACGAGCTGGCGCGGGATGAACTTGGCCAGAAGTTGCCCCCCCCCCCCCAAGAACCCCATCGCTTTTGGCGGCAATCTAGATGAGACAGTGGGATCAAGTTGTGGTAGACCCAATAACCTCCGTCATCACAATAACCTCTATCACTAGGGTACCGTTGTTCTCCCTCGCACTGACTTTTTCAACTCAGCCTATCCTTGACCCTCTAAATACCCTAACAGAGATAACACTACACATAATCCCCTTCCTCCTGCCCAAGTTAACCCCCCTCATGCACCGCCCCTGTCCTCAACTATTGCATTGGCACTACCTGACATAGAACCCCAGCCGACCATGAAATCAGACCAGAGGGACAGCAACAAGTCAGCCGACCTCTCTCCTACCCCACCAAGAAGAAGCCTGCGCCTCAGGGGCAAGTTAGCCCAGACCACACCTGCCAGAATCGACAGCTTCCTCCGCGGCCCTAAGAGCAAGGCCACTGCTAGTCGCAAGGCCAAGAAGACGATCTTACCATTTCAGCTTCACGAACAGGAGCACCAGCGTTCGGCGGATTAGGCACTGGCGCTGCTCCATGCTACTGGTGTGGACCTGGAGCCTAACTTGGTTTAGAAAATATATGAGGTATTTGCAGACACGGCTCGACCTCGAACCCCCCTGCATGACACTGTTCCTTTGGATTTCTTTGAGGAGGAGGGGAATGCAACACCCTGAGAACACTAATTATGAAGAAACCCTATAGCATCGCAGGTCACGAGACTGGTGATATTTTGGAACATCCCGTGATTTTGGTAGTATGTGTCCTTGTTTTAGTAGCAGTAAGCAATTAGGATTGTGGTTGTGGTTAATAATTAGCTAAGTGATATTGGAATTTAGCAGTAGCTAGAAGAAGTATTAGCAATGGCTAGGAACTTGAGAAATATAAGAACCCTAACTTTGTTAAGTTGGAATGTTAGGGGGGTGAACCTTGAGTCTAAACGTGCTGCCATTAAAAATTTTATTTTTATCGTAAAATCCGGACATAGTATGCCTTCAGGAAATAAAATTGAGTTTAGTTAACGAAAATTTAATCACTCAAACATTAGGCAAGGATTTAAATGGGCATGTATACATCTCATCGGTAGGGGCTGCAGGGGGAATAATACTAGCATGGAAATCCCGCATATTCCAAATCGTTAACACAACGGTAAAATCATATTGTATCACCGTGGCGCTTAAACTTCGCCTTGATCATTCGATCATACATGTAACCGGGGTATATGAGCCTTCCACGAATGTTAATCTGCAAACTTTCTTTCGGGAAATGCTCGATAGCAAACCGAACAATGACTTGTCATGGGCGATCTTTGGAGACTTTGACCAAACCCTCCTTGTCTCTGATAGGAAATCGGCTAGGGCAACCCCTGACATAGCTTTCCAACAATTGGTAAACTCTCTAAATCTTATAGACCTAAGACTGCACTGGAGAAGCTTCACCTGGTGCAATGAAAGGGACCCACCATCGTTTGCAAGACTGGATAGATTTCTGATAAATAACGCATGGAGCTCTCAATTCCCAAGCAACATGCAGCAAACCCTGACTTCAACAACATCTGATCATTGTTTGATTCTTCTCACACTATCACAAAATTTTATTTACCAAACACATTCAGGTTTAAAAATTTCTAGCTAAGGCTCCCGCAATTCAAAGACTTGATAAGTCACGTATGGTCTCCACAAGAGTTGCATCTTAAGTTAACTGATCTTAAAAAATAAATCAAGGTTTGAGTTCAATCTAAAGTGGAAAACTTGACCAATCAGAAGACAATTTGCAAAGAAACGCTTCTTTGGTTTGAAATTAGAAGAGAGATGCGTCACCTGACTGCACTAGAAAAGCTAGTTCAAGAACTAATCAAAAACATACTAGAAACAATAATGCAACACGAGGAGCAAATGTGGAAGTAGCGAGCCAAAGGATCATGGGTGAAATTTGAGGACAAAAATATAAAATATTTCCATATTGTCGCATCACACCAAAAGAGAAACAACACGATTGCAGCAATACGAGGAGATCAGACCTTTTCGGATCATGGAACCAAGACAAGCATACTCTTCTCATATTTCTGCTCCCTCATTGGAACATCAGAAGAGCCAATGATCAACTTCAACTTCTCCAGAACATATGGCCGCCAACGATAATTCTTAGACTAGCAAAATTGAGAAGCAATCCAAGCATCTATCTCAGAGGAGGAGATAAAAGCCACTATTGATGCTTGGCCATACAACAAGTCGGCAGGACCGAATGGATTCCCAGCAGAGTTCTATCAAATTTTCAAAGATCTAATCTCTCCAGACTTGGCCTCAACGCTCACAATTGCAGCTTCAACCCCAGAAATGACTTTGGGCCCACTCAACGGTTCTTATATCGTACTTATACCAAAGAAAGTCCACAGTTAAGCCAACAGACTTCCATCCTATCAGCACAGTCAATGCGATTCAATGAATATTCTCAAAAATTCTTGTTACCAGAATCCAACCTTTTATGTCACAACTCCTCACGGAAAATCAAACTGGCTTTCTCAAAGGTAGGATCATAACTCATGGCTTTCACTACGCTCAAGAAGTCATAAGTGCAGCAGCTCAACACAAATTCCAGATGGTGTTTTTCAAAGCAGACTTGAATAAAGCTTTCGACTCCATTGATTGGATGTTCCTACAAAAATGCTTTCAAACTCTTGGCTTTCCCCCTCTTAAGGTGGATTAGACACCTAGTTCTACAAGGAAAATCTCAAATTATATTAAATGGGGTAGGTGGAAGGCATATCATACTCAAGAGAGGAGTCCTACAAGGAGACCCCCTATCGCCTTATCTTTTCAACCTTGCCATTGACTTCCTTGCTCGATGGATGATAAAACTGAACAACATTAATCTCCTTCAAGCGTCATTTCTAGGGTGTAAGACATGCCTACTATATGCTGATGACACATTGATTCTCATCAAGCCAACAATGACTCAGGTAAGACTCCTGAATGTTATTCTCCATAAGTTTCAGAAAATGTCAGGATTAGGGATAAATTTTCAAAATTCTGAGCTACTCTTGACGATGTCAGACACAAGTAGCCAACTACAGTTTGCACAAAGCCTAGGATATAGGGCAGGGGAATTCCCGATCACATACTTAGGACTACCTCTATCTAACAAAAAATTGTTAAAGCATGCTTATCAACTGATGCTAGATAGCATTTAGGCACGGCTGCCAAGTAGGAAGGGAGACAAGTAATCAATAAGAGGGAGATGGGTCCTCACAAACGCAGTATTGTCTTCCACTCTGATTTACTTTGTCTTGCTTTATACTGCCAAATGGGTAATCAAACAGATAGACAAAATTCGACGTCGTTTCTAATGGCACAGACATAAGGAATCTTTAAACCATAGTAACCCTATCTTCTTAGCACATTAGGGGTTGGTCACGAGATCGAAGAAACTGGAAGAGCTAGGCACATCTTGCAAACACTTCACTCATGATCAAGTGAATGTGGTGTTGGTTGGAGCAACAGGATGCATGGTGGAAGCGAGCAACAATTACTCCGGCCCAACACATAAATCCATGGGACATGAATAATGCATCAAGATTTTGGAAAGACTTAGCAACCCCGAAGAACATCCTTTCTTCCATGGTCAAATTTCAGGTCGGGCAAGGCGACAACATCCTATTCTGGCATGATAATTGGGCACAAGGAATTTTAAAAAATGAGTTCCCACATCTATTTGCCATTGTAACTGACCCGGATGCTTCATTAGTAAGCCAGCACGTAGACGATTGCTGACATAACACCATGGCGCAGAATCTGCCCATCCAGGGGCGGCAGGAGCTTGATCGGCTCATGACCATGCTTCAGGAATATACCGTTACACCAGGTGTACATGACAAGCCGCTTTGGAGGTGTAAAGAATCAGGACTCTTCTCGACAGCAAGTGCGTACAGATTCATGATGAACTCGCCACATATAACGACCTCACATAAGCAACTATGGAAGATCCAAACCCCTTTGAGAGTGAAAATATTTGCATGGCTGGCGTTTCACAACAAAATTCTAACCACCGACAACTTGATCAAAAAAGGCTTCCAAATACCCAACATGTGTCATTTTGCCGAGCCCAACAGGAAATAGTTCGACACCTGCTATAGGAATGTACATTTACAATCAGCCTTAGAGACTACGTGCTGCAAGTTATGCCAGGAAGTCAACCGCAACGAAATGAGCACAAGTGAAATCCTTTTGTCATCACATCTCGATAAACATTGCAAAAACCTGGAAATTACTACTGTATTAGTGCTCTAGCGAGAGAGATGTCGTAGAATATTTGCACAATAAAGACAAGATATACCACAAACGGTCCGAGTAATACTGACTGAACTCAGGAACTGGTTCAATACCTAAAAAGGCAAGCAGGATAACAATTCATTGGGCTTATTTTCTCACTTTTCAACCCCCAACTGTGTACATTTTCTTTTTATACTCTTTTAAACTCTTTTGTTCCCCATTTTGTACTTGACGATCACACACTTGTGATTTGTTATCAATAAAATTTGAGAGCTTGACCATCATCTTTTTCTCAAAAAAAAAAAACTTCTTGATCTTAAGAAGATGAGACATAAATTCAATGTAATTTTAAATCGGTACTCAAAAATTTAGTGTCATTGGGTGTAGAAAGGGAGAAAATTCATGAAGAACAATTTAATGCATGGCATGAACCATCTTTCCAGGTAAAATATTTAAAAATTACAAAATTGTATACCCCACAGAAAGATGCAAATGAAACATTTAGTAGGTATCAGCTGTCCCTATTCTTAGAAATCGAACTATATGTCAAGTATTTTATATACAACTACTATGACAACACAAAATTTAAATGCTATTATACATATTAGGGTTGTAATTCGTAATTCATCCCGATAATATAATCCTTAAATAAATAATTGATAATATAAAATTTTAAATATATTTAATAAAAATTTTAACCCTCTTTATGTAATAACAATTTTACCTTTTTTTCATAATGGACATCGATATTTTTTTGCAAGAAGGAAAAAGAAATGAAATATCGATCGTTGCTTTTGTGCATATATTGATCCTCCGTAATCTACGCTTTTATCGACTTTATAATGAATTTTCATTTTCTCTTAAACAAAGTTGCCAAGTTGGCGCATAGCATATGAAAAAAAAAAGTGGAATCCGCGGTGACTCCTGAATTATACAAACACGGTTTACATTATTTAAAATAAAGAACTCTGATTTTTTTTAAAAAAAATTATCCAATAAATTGTGCACAGAGAAAAGCCGAAATCCCATTCACCAGATTTTATTATAAATAATTATTAATAAAATAATAATATTAATAATAAGAGTGAGAACTTAATATTTCCAAATCTACGAATCAAAACGCGCCACTGCCAGTGGCGTCTTTCACAAACGCGCCATCGGCGATGGCGTCTTTCACCAAACGCGCCACCGCGCATCGGCGCGTTTCCTCGACCACGCCGGTGCGTGGCGCTATCTTTGCTATAAATACCCATCGGTTCATTTATCACAACCACAAAAACAACCAACATCCAATTACAACAAACATCCATTTTTCTTCAAAATGCTACCGATTTAAATTATAATCCCGATGAAGAAAATTATACTCGCAGAACAACCGAAGCGGCAAAATTTTTTGACGGAATATTTCCAAACCGAGAATGAAACCAATTCCTATCCAACCCACGATCAAATCAATTCATATCAAACCTACGATCAAACCAATTCCTATCCAACCCTCGATCAAACCAATTCCTATCAAACCCACGATCAAATCAATTCCTATCAAACCTACGATCAAACCAATTCTTATCCAACCCTCGATCAAACCAATTCCTATCAAACCTACGATCAAACCAATTCTTATCAAACCTACGATCAAACCAATTCCTATCCTACCTACGATCAAACCAATTTATATCCGTATCCAAATATTTACAAGAATAATATAATTTATCAACAACCAAACCTGAAATGGTGCCACTATATAATTTTTTTGGCGGTAGTAGTAGTACTACGTCTGGCTGTAATTTAGCTGATAATAATGATGCCAGAAGTAGTGTTGATCCAACGATAATGGAATTAAGTGATGATCAGGATGAGCAAGATGATGGCGGTCCGTATTATTCAAATGAAGAAGAAACAGAGAGGATTACACGACCACTCGGATTTTTCGATCGATGAATCGAAGATGAGGAAATTCGGAGATGCGATACCACATTGTTAGTTACCGACGAACCGAGAGACACCATCCCGTAGAAGCGTTAAATAATTTTGAGATGTTTGACCGTTTAGGCGCGAATGAATATCTTTTAGGACTCGATGATGAGTTAGCTGAAAATAGAATATTTGCTTCTAAATCGGCTTTAAAGTGGATAATTTGTGATTGGAGTGTTAGGAAAAACGTTCAATGTTGGGTACAAGAAAGTTGTAAAACACGACTTATTATGAAATGCAAAGAAGGTAGTTGTCCTTGGAGATTATACGCTAGACCTGAAGAGGGCTCGACCACATGGAGGATCATCACAAATAAAAACCCCCACAACTGTAGAAGACCACCAGGAGACCGCAAACACTTACAACTCACATCTAATTTGATTGCAGGATGTGTTCGACAACATTTAAAGAAGGATCTCTCTCTAACAGTTCAACAAATCGGTATGATTATAGAAACAAAATATCCCGGTGTGGCACCGACATACGGTAAACTTTGGCGTGGCCGAGAAAGAGCAATTGAACAATTATTTGGCACTTGGGAAGGATCATATACATTGCTTCCACGTATATTGGAGGCGATTGCTCGGACTACTCCGGTACAAAATTTAAATTATTGACGTGTGATACTTCGGATAATAATGTAAAAATGTTTAAATCCATAGTTTGGGCTTATGGACCGTGCATTGCGAGCGTTTAAACATTTAAGACCCGTTATAACTATTGACGCCGGATTCTTATCGGTAGTTATAAGGGTAGATTATTGATGGCGTGTGGATACGATGCGAGAGAATAAAATCATTCCTCTAGCATTTGGAATCGTGGATGCGAGAAAATGTGGACAATTGGGGTTGGTTCATGCGATGGGTCCGTAATGAAGTGATCCAATGTAATATGAAAATATGTGTTATATCCGACCGTCATAGGGGAATAAAGGGAGTTTTTGAGCGACCGCATTTGGGATGGTACGTACAACATGGAGAGGCGGTACACCGGTATTGCATGCAACACGTCGCAGAGAATTTATATAAGGAAGCCGGAAAAAGCTGGAAAGAAAGAAGATAATCTCGAGATGATTTCCGAAGAAGACTAGCGAACAAAAAGAAACCGCGTCGCTTCGTAGAAAGATGGCGAATTTTGAGGAAATCAAATAGAAAAGCTTATGATTTTTTTAAAAAAGTCGGCGAAGATTAGAAAATGATGATAAAGAACCTCCTAATTTTGCTTCGTGGGCACAAACGTATGATGGAGGACATCGATGGGGTATAATGACCAAAGAATGGTTACGAAGCTCGAATAGCGTCTTCGAGTTGAACGAACTTTACCGGTTGCGGCAATTGTGGAGGGAACATGGTATAAATGTGCTAAATGGTTCGATAAGAGGGAAATGGAAGCAATGAACTCGCATAGAGCATGCAAGCAATGGCCAAACAAAATTGATGACATCTTGGCAAAACGTGACGACAAAGCGGGTTCGTGTTGATATTATTTTACTATATTTTACAAAATTTTGAACATATCGTGATACCTTTTGTATTTGTTTCAATAATTACAACTTCGTATGAACGTAATTCCACTCGGAATCGCTCGAGGAGAATATGAGGTTCATGTGCTTGGTGAGAGGATCGAGAGTGGAGGGTATGGACCGTTCAAGTACAACATTACAATTTCGAGTGAACGACGCACTCGAGATGACCCACAATTGCCGGAACCGCACCGCACGTGTGATTGTCAAAAACCTCAACCGACGGGATACCACTGCTCTCACGTAATTCTTTGTATGCCAACATAGAAACTTTGATGTGTACGGTTTCATAGATGAGCGATACAATACACTCACCTCTTCGAATACTTGGTCCGGACAATTTCATTGTTACGGTGATCAACAAGTTTGGCCGCCATATCTTGGAGAAACTATAATACCGGATAAAGAACGATAAAAATTGGTCGGCGTGCGAAGGTTAGACGTCGAATGGTAATGGATGAGATGGAGGGCGGGATACGGGGTCGAGGTAGAACGAGAAATATACGAGTCTTCGAAGGTGGGTCATATCGAAGAGATGAAATGAGTCGTGACCCACTTCCAATGGATACATTACAATCGGACGGCATAGGAGTAGGGCTTCAAGTCCCACAACAAACGAAAAAACCCAAACTTCTCGAAATACTTTGCAATCATCGAGACACTCAACTAGTTATGATCCAAGAGATAACAACGAATAACTCAAACTTCTCGAGATGCCTTGCAATCGCGAGACACTCAACTAGTTATGATCCAAGAGATAACAACGAGAATAACTCAAACTTCTCGAGATGCCTTGCAATCAACGAGATTCTCAACTGTCATGATCAAGAAAGAGAAGGCATCAATGCTTCAACTAGGGGTGCTAGAGGAAATAATTTTGGAGGTAGAATCTTAAATTTTTTCGCACGGAGGAAAAAAAAAAAATGATGTATGTTTTTTTTTTTGCGTACTATATGTGTGTTGTATTTAAGCAAGGTTATGTTCTATTTAAGCGAAAAATATGTTGTATTTAAGCGAAACTTCATAATAAAATATAACCACAATAAAATAAATAATACAACAATAAAAAAATAACATAGAAAGTCCATAATAAAATAATACAAAAAAAACAATATCCATAATAAAAAAAACAACATATAAAAAAACAACATATAAACTACTCCTGACGACGCCTAACATATCGACGTGCTCTCGGACGTGTCTGTAAAAATAAAGACGGTATATCAGTGAGCTTTTTTTTTAAACAATTAATATTGACTAAGTTGTAGAACAAACAACTAACCACGCTAGGTGTATATCGAGGAGGTGGATGAACGTCACGCTGCTCCCGACCATGAGCAAGTGGAGTGAAATCTCGTGTCCGTGCGCAGTGCTGCGAAGCATCATCCCGGATATGCGATGACTCTCCGTGCCCGGAAGGATAACCATACTTGGTGGATCATAATCTTGGCCGTACTACGGATCCCATTCTTTGTCGTCGTCTTTGCGGTACATGATCCATCGGTATCTCGCCGGGTCGCGAGAAATGCTTTGAGTCTTAGAATGGATCGAGAAGCGTGCACCCGATGGATCGGGAATCTCAACAGACAACCTAGCAATAACTTCATTCCAATCGTAGTTCTCAGGCATCTGTTAATACAGTTTAAATCATTTAAATTATGCTATTAATACAGTTCAAATCATTGAAATCAAGGTATACAGTACTTACGTTGTCGAAGAGAGACGTGAAGTCAGCAGTCTCATAGGGGAAATGCGGTGGATGAGTAGTGGATGGAGTCGGTGCAGTCTCAGTATCACCCGTCGAATCCGGAATAGCATCAATATCCGTGGGTAATCCCGCCGCCGTAAGAAGCTCGTCCATCTTATGAGGCATGCCTGCATCCTCAAAATGCCCCTTGCAATCGGCGAGCGAAATCTTGCCAAACCGTCTCCATCCCCTAGTGACCGCCCATCGGACCGCCTTCAGTGCACTCTTTGTAACTCTAGCGATCTGTTATACAATGATTACATACATATATTACTTATTACCGAATAGTGCATATATATATATAAATTTTATAAATTTTAATATACCGTGCGCTGTCTGTGAGGTACGTGAGGAATGTAGCCGATGTCAGGGATCTCCGCTGCTGAAGGTATATGAGGTACGACATCACTCGGATCAAGTGGAGCGCTAGCGGCTCCATAGAAATCATACCACCGTCGATACCTCCTATAGTCCTCCGCATTCCACTCTTCTTCATCCGGGTCTCGTGGAGGAAGCTCATTCCATATATCTACATACGCCTGATGATGTTGTCTCCGGTTCATATTTTTTCTTGAATCCAAGCGCGATAATTTCGATGCTCCTCCACAAATGCTGTAAAATTAGTTAGTATAATTGTGCAAATAGTTAGTATAAGAAATAATACATATAAAAATTATAAATGGTAGAATACCTCGGGAAGTGGAGGCGATGCGATGAAGTAAGCCGAACTGTCGCCTCACCCGATCCGGATAGTACCACTCTACTATCGGAAAGTAAATAAGTGGAAGCCGACAAGTATACGAGTCCATAGAATCGTCTACGCATGTCGGCAATAAGTGACGAACCGACTCGTACGGCCTCCAATTGACATGCGTGTCCGAAAAGATAATCACCGATCCTCACGTACTTCACACCGACGTGTGACGGATTGAGATATCTGTTCTTATCAAGCGTCCATTTCCTATTATCAGTTCAAATTATAATTAGTGATTACACATATATTTTCATCGATTGATTGATTATTTTTAAATTAAATTATTACCTGCCAAAAGGTGCACAACTATCACGGTCCGGTGTACCCCAGTCAGTGAAAATGAATGCATCTGACGCAGGTAATGGACGAGCTGGGGGCAAACGCGTCCAGCTCCACAACAACAACAAAAGCCACGGACCACCAATACTCCTCGTCAATCCTTGGCATGCCACATCAAGACGCCGATACAAATAACCAAGTACCGCGAGCGCCAATTTCTTCTTCTACCGAATTGTAAATCTTCCCGTAAATTAAATATTAGTAATAAAATTATTTAATTATGAAACATAAATTATTTTAAATTCCTTAAAATACTTACCGTCAAAATCGGCGGAAAAACGCCGGTGCGAGTCTCCACCGTGTTGTCGGGAACATGATAGACCCCGCCAACTCCAAAGCAAAACCGATCGCATATTGATTAAGACCACGATGATCGTCGCCTCCGGAGCGTGATCAAAGTGGGGCCGTAACTCTCGTAGGGAAATAGAACGTCTGCAAAATTTTACATTTAGCTTAATCACGGTTTGTGAACGAAAAAAATTTAAATTTTTGTACGGTTTAATAAATTACCTCCCATCTTTGCGGACGTCGATATATCATCCCGCCCAAATAACTCGACGGATGTATCCCGAAAAATCTCCATCGGTATATCCAATCACCGAAGCTCACCAATGGTGGATAAACCCCACAGACATGCGACGTCCTAAAAAAAATTATATTACTATACCATCTTTTTAATTTTGTAATTAAATTAATAATATTTTATTATTTACCTCTAGAGTCACGGTCATCTCGCCAAAAGTGAAGTGAAATGTATGAGTTTCTGGCCTCCAAAACTCTATCAACGCGCTCAATAAACCCGTATCAATCTTTAAGTTACGGGCTTCCGCTTCTTGGACATAAATCTCACGCAATCGGCGAGATGAAGAAATCCCATAACTCGCAACCTACTCGAATGTGCGAGATGTATGGTATCGTCGGACGGTGAGTGCGGAAACGAATGATATTGTTCTCTCTCTCGTAATTTTCATTTCATAATTAGCTTCTCATATATATGTATTTTATTATTATTTTTAAGAATATAATGTACCTCTGCGACTATAATGTGTCCGATGTTTGTCTTCGGGAGATAAATTATGATATTGTCATTTCGTTGCTACTTTGCCATTATCTAGTAAAAAATTCATTTCATAATTAATTTATAATTATTGTACTTCATTTTTAATCTATCTATCATATAATTAAATAATCAATAAATTCTACAATTAAAAGCCTAATTAATCTATAATTAAATAATATATAAATCTAGAATTAATCTTCACATTTAAACGTACAATTAATCTACATAATTAAATTATAATTAATCTACATAATTAAATTATAATTAATCTACATAATTTCACATTTAAATTATAATTAATCTACATAATTAATGTACACAATTAAATTAAATTATAATTAATCTACACAATTAAATTAAATTATAATTAATCTACATAATTAAATTAAATTATAATTAATCTACACAATTAAATTAAATTATAATATACATAATTAAATTATAATTAATCTACATAATTAAATTAAATTATAATTAATCTACATAATTAATCTACATAATTAAATTAAATTATAATTAATCTACACAATTAAATTAAATTATAATTAATCTACACAATTAAATTAAATTATAATATACATAATTAAATTATAATTAATCTACATAATTAAATTAAATTATAATTAATCTACATAATTAATCTACACAATTAAATTAAATTATAATTAATCTACACAATTAAATTAAATTATAATATACATAATTAATCTACACAATTAAATTAAATTATAATTAATCTACACAATTAAATTAAATTATAATTAATCTACACAATTAAATTAAATTATAATTAATCTACACAATTAAATTAAATTATAATATACATAATTAAATTATAATTAATCTACATAATTTCACATATAAATTATAATTAATCTACATAATTAATCTACATAATTAAATTAAATTATAATTAATCTACACAATTAAATTAAATTATAATTAATCTACATAATTAATCTACACAATTAAATTAAATTATAATTAATCTAGACAATTAAATTAAATTATAATTAATCTACACAATTAAATTAAATTATAATTAATCTAGACAATTAAATTATATTTATATAAAATTACCTTTAATTGCAAAATCCAAACACAAAAATGCTCGCGTACGTTTTTTCCTCCTCTTCTCTTCTCTTTCCTTCTCTTCTCTTCTCTTCCCCTCTCTCTTCCTCTCTCTTTCTCTCTCTTCTTCTCTCTTTCTCTCTTTATTTCTCTCTTTCTCTCTTTCTCTCTTTCTTTCTCTCTTTCTCTCTCTCTTCCTTTCTCTCTTTCTCTCTCCTCTCAACACCGCGCATCATACCTGCGTGTTTGGTATTTATATGGGTGAAACGCGCATCGCCAAAGGTGTATAAAATCTGCCCATTCACCTAGAAAAACATGACAAACAAGATCATTTAGTAGCTAGGTCCCTGTTTTTCAAGAATCTGTATTGTTTGTCGCGCGATAAAATTGCAGCACATAATCTCATCCATCAAATTTATTTTAAGATTTATCTCACCAATCTCAAAACACCCTTGAAAATTTTAAAATCGTAAATCACACTATATGTGCCGCGTGTTAGAGGATGTGTTTTTGTTTTTCAAATAGACAAAGCATGAATTACTCCCAGTATTTAAGATAGAATTTTAATTTAATGATCTCACTTAATATAATTATTTTAAATTAAATTATTCAATCATTGTGATTTAATCTTTAAGTTTCTAATAGCATCGTAGGAGCACACCCTTTTAAGTTAATGGATCAACTATTTCAAAAAATATATATGCACTCGTTAAATATTCAGAATACATATATATTCTTTATTTGAAAAAAGAAAGTACAAAAAATAAAGCAAATACAAAAATTAAAAATCAATTAAAAATATATTATATATTGTGAATATTGAAAAACAATATCAATTTTCATTACTAATGTACTAATATATTTTTTAAGAACGTAAAAAGGCATACAAAAATATTATATCTTATTTTTAAAAAATACACACTCATCTAAAATTTATTCTATATTTATGCAAAAATATTTTTCTTATAAACATAAACAAACCAAATAAAATTAAATTAAAATTAAAAATAAAAAATAAAAATAAATGAAAACATAAAATATATTCTAAATATTTAACTAGGTGTATATTTTTTTTGAAAGGGGAGGGATCCCTTGACAATGGGTTATCTTGACAATCTTGACAATGGATCTCTAAATAAGTATGAAAAAAAATTGTATATAGAAAAATCTTATAAATATGTTCTTCTACTTATAGATTGATGGTAATTCAAATTTCATGTAATTTCATTATTATTTGCTAGTCCATCAAAGATCATCAAAATATTATGTACTTTACAACGATTTTAATTTAATGGTTTTTGGTGGACTACCAAATGATAATGAAATTACATGAAACTTGAATCACCATCAATTTATAAGTAGAAAAATGTATCTATAAGGTTTTATTATTTTTATTTTTTTCACATTTATTTAAATATTCATTGTCAATATTTTCAAGATAACCATTGTCAAGTGATCCTTCCCTTTTTGAAATAGTTGATATCTTTATGTAAATTAATAATCAAAAAAGCATAATTACTTTAAATATCATTCTCATGCATAAAAGGATAGTTTGATCATTTATAATTCTAAATGATGTATTAGAGTGTAATTATCTATTGAGATATTTGTCATGAAATAAATAATTTCATAGGGTGTTTGTCAAAATTAAAAATTCAGAGATCACTTATCATAATCCAAAAGTTTACTAGCACTTGAGACATTATTACAACAATTAATTCATTTGTTTTAATCATATGATTCGTTTGACATAATTGAATCATACTTTTATCTTTTGTGATACCAATCCTTTTGATAACGCAATTTGGAAGAAGCCAAAATTTACTTTCCTCTTAAGCAGTTCTAACCATAATTGAAACGCCTAATGATTAGAGGCTAGATGTGATGTAGCCTCACAACCTAGCTAAGTAGCTAGGAATAATGTGACCAAAATATGACCTAAAACAACCCATGTTGGTTTTTTTTTAGTTCAACACGCCAACGGAAACCAAGAAGCCTCCATTTATTATTCGTTAATTCTGCAATGAATCAAAATAAATGACCGTTAATTTATTAATCAACAACAATAATTTTTACTCATTAACCTTCTTTCTTTAATCTCATAAAAAAATATTTTAATCATTAATTCAATACTCAAAATTGAATGGTTGTCTAAAATTATTTCGTTCCATTATGGCAAAATCTCTCTTTATTATTATCATACTATGTTATTATAATTCACGAAAATAAAGAACAGTGAAAGCATTTCAAGTTGCTACATAAGCTATCTTGGGTTCTTTTTCAGTCATGCATACATTGTCTAATTCAGCATCGACCGTTTCCATGATTTAAGCATCTCTTAACAGCAAATAATTAAAGTACAAAGACGTGCATCTATTCTTTTTGACAATTTTTTTATTCATTAACTAATTAATTAATGTGGTGGTCGATTTTGAGGCTGTTACTAACATGTGCACAAAACTAAAAGCACCAGGAATGGGGGTTATGTATTGCTTAAACACTAGGCTAATTAGAATCTGGCAAATGTCAAAGAGTTGAAAATTTTACCAACTTTCATTGACCGAATTTCTCGGCATATCTCGAAATATTGTCGTGATTTGAATTGCAATACCTTGAAATTCAAGTAAACTTAATTAACGTTTTGGCATTTGTTTCATTACTATTTTTCTTAGCATAGATCGACTAGGTTCGCCATATTGATTTTGTTTAATACCACATGAAATGTTTGTTAATTTCAACTGTATTGATTTTGTTTAATACCACATGAAATGTTTGTTAATTTCAACTGTCGGAGATCATTTGATCATATAGAATAATTCTAGTACATATATATTCAATTTTATGGTACATCACATATTTATATTTATGGTATATATATTCTTTTGAAAAAAAAATTTCTCAAATCTAAAATCTAAAATCATAGATGTGCTTCTAATGATTTATATAGAATGTGCATCAAATTTTATTTAATTTGAAAGAGATTTTAATATTTGCTATACGTTCTATCTAAATCATTAAAAATATTAGAGGAGGCAGAACCCGACATGACCCAAGAAACCTATCTGACTCCACCCGAAACTGAATTCAACGTGACTCAATTTTTAAAAAAGTTAAATTGATCTAGCCCGACTCAAACTTAACCCGATCCGACCCGATTCAAAATCAAATAACTTGCAATTTAATCGAAATCAATCTTATATCTGAAATAAGTCAATATATAAACTCATCTGTCCTAACATATGACCATGACCCGAACCTATCCGTCCAAATTCGTACCCGACCCGACTTACTGGATTGCCACCTTTAAGAAATACACCTATAATTTTAGATTTTTTTTGTTTAAGCAATATTTTTATATAATATATCATACACATACCATAAAATTGAATGTACACTTAAATTAGCCTTTGATATGTATTATATCAAAAGGTCAAACATAAAATTGACAAAATTAATGCAAAGCAGCTGTTGATTTTTGAAGTCTCCATAGTTTTCTAATCAAACACTAAATGTAATAACTCTTTTTAAATACATTTTGTTCGTAAATCTTGAGTAAGATAAATAGTTCACCTAGATTTTGTGTATAGAACTATAAAATTAAATTACTAATATAATAATAAAATTAAATTCTATCTTCTTTTATAAAATGATATTGAAGGCTCTCAAATCATCTTTAGTGCCAGATATTTAGTTTCTAACTGCAATTTGACAACCTTCCATATTAAGAGTTCCATGAAATTTCACTGAGCACAATACGACAAAATAACAAGAAAATTTTTATTACTTAGTTTTAAATAAATAATATATATAACTACGCTGCTTTGCTATATGGACATTGTATATTTTGCACTGTATTTTTAATTTCAAATCAGATTATTCATCCTTCAATCTAATTTTCATATAATATTATTAAATCATATTTTATATTTTTAGAATTTTCCTATTGTATTTAATGAGGAGAAAATGATTTGATCTAAGAATTTTAGTTCACCCAAAAATTATAATTTTCTCTCTATCCAAACAATAGTAAATAAATTCTAAAAAATATAGAATTTGATTTACAACTATATTTTCACATGAAATCATTTTTAGCGGTGGATCGACCATTTTAAAATTTAAAAATGAAGCAATGATCGGTAACACACGGGGTTATCTATTCTATACTTAACACTATAGTCCAACTCATATAGAGTTATATTACAGTGCTTTGCAAAACACTGTGGCCTTCTGCTTAGGCTTCAAATCTCCTATACCGAAGGTCCGAACCGATGATCCAAGTCATTCAACACAATCATATATTGAAAACCTTATGTAATATATAATTTTATTATCTTTATACTTTCTATTTGTTACACTTAACATCTTCTTTGATTTGTCGATTTGCAAAACGATCTTGAATTTTACAATTTGCCTTGTTTGAGTTTTGTGCAGGGATAAACATGCAAATGGACTAGTGCACAAGAACCAAGACTAGTGCTGGGATATAAGAGCTTAATCAAGACTGCATTAGGCTTAGATTTAGTTAGATTCAAACTGGGTTGAATTGGTCAAGATAAATTGAGCTTAAACAACAAGAAAATTACATCTGTCCAGGGAATCGTTATAACGATTCAGTAAATGTTATAACGGTTCATCTCAATACTCAAAAATATTCTAAGGCAGAAATATTCTAAAAGAAACCAGAGTGTATCGTTATGTAACGATTCAGTAATCGTTACAACGATTTGGGAAACGTATAACGATTTGATAAATTGTTATAACGTTTCAGCTCAGTTGATCCAACGGCTATTCTTTCTAAACCGTTATAACGATTCATAAATCGTTATAACGGTTCAGGCCGAAAAATAGTTTCTTCAGAAAATCTATTTTAAAAGGATCACCTCTCTCACTGAAAATTGATCTGAGGAGTTGGAATTTAACCAATCTAGCTAAATCATTACTCCAAAGAGCTTACTAGTCATATACAAAGTGAGAGAGATAATTCAAGAGATTGATACACTCAATTAGCTAAATCCTTGTTCAAGCTCAATCTAACTTCTCTCTATTCTCCCAACTTGATCCTTCGTGATCTTCTTGAAAAATATTCTTTTGAGTGTGTTGTCACTCACCTTTCTTTTGAGTGTGTTGTCACTCACCTTTCTTTTGAGTGTGTTGCCACTCACCCCTTTTTGAGTGTGTTGTCACTCACCCTTTTTGAGTGTGTTGTCACTCTTGTTACCGATAGGCTTGGCAGCCCATTTTTGTAAGGGACCAAGTTCTACAAGTGTAAAATCTTTTTTTTAATATATCGGCTCAACCTCAATTGTTAGAGGTTGAGGGTCCCGGAGACGTAGGCATTGTTAAAGCCGAACTCCGTTAAATCTTGTGTTCTTGCTTTATCTTTACTTTCTTTTCTCACATTTCTTTGATTGCTATATTCTTGTGAGAATTGAATTCATTTAAATTGTATTCCGCTGCCATTATACTTGAACATTCAGGCCCAAATCGGTTTATACATTTCTACCTTAGGTTCTTTACATTCTTGCACCTTCTTGACCTTTCAATACCAACATCCTTAGGGACGTTCAATTTCTATCACTATTTTTTTTCGTATTTCTGAAAGATTACACTTCTATGAGTAATTATTATTATTTTAATTTAGAGTCATTTTAAAAAAAAATTAAAAAAAAATAAAAAAATTATAAATAGTAAAATTAAATATTCTATAAGATTTCAATATATAAATTTTATTGAGCAGTTTGGATAGTTCGTTTGAATTTTTAATATAGAAAATGTGAAGTCAAAACAAAGGTCATAGTGCTTCATGAAGTACCATGAGACAAATCTTTATATATAAATGATAATAATGCAAATTAATTGGGTACTATGAATGGGCCGGGAGAGATGATAGTTACAACGAATATATCTACATATCATCTTACGAAAAAGAATTGAGCTTGGTACATTGCCCGTTCTGATTATTGAATATAAATATTCTCTACTTTAGTAATTTTTAAAAAAGAAGAACGGGGATATATTCACATATATTTTCTTGGACAGCAATCATGTGAAATTCACATGAACTATCGATTTTGGCCTTGTCACTTTTAAAAAGTTGGTTGCTAAATTATTTTTTTACAATTTAATATTTAAAAATTCACCATTTATTACTTGAACTTTCAAAAAAAAATTAGTCCTTAAACATTTAATTATATCAAATTGATCCTTAAACTTTTTTAAAAAAACCAAAATTTATATTTTTCAATCTAATTTTCATATAATATTATTAAATCAAATTTTATATTTTTAGAATTTTCCTATTGTATTTAATGAGGAGAAAATGATTTGATCTAAGAATTTTAGTTCACCCAAAAATTATAATTTTCTCTCTATCCAAAAAATAGTAAATAAATTATAAAAAATATAGAATTTGATTTACAACTATATTTTCATATGAAATCATTTTTAGCTATGGATCGACCATTTTGAACTTTAAAAATGAAGCAATGATCGGTAGCATACGGGGCCATCTATTCTATACTTAACACTATAGCCCAACTCATATAGAGTTATATTACGGTGCTTTGCAAAACACTGTGGCCTTCTGCTTAGGCTTCAAATCTCCTATACCGAAGGTCCGAACCGATGATCCAAGTCATTCAACACAATCATATATTGAAAACCTTATGTAATATATAATTTTATTATCTTTATACTTTCTATTTTTTTTCGTATTTCTGAAAGATTACACTTCTATGAGTAATTATTATTATTTTAATTAGAGTCATTTTTAAAAATTTTAAAAATATTAAAAAAATTATAAATAGTAAAATTAAATATTCTATAAGATTTCAATATATAAATTTTATTGAGCAGTTTGAATAGTTCGTTTGAATTTTTAATATATAAAATGTGAAGTCAAAACAAAGGTCATAGTGCTTCATGAAGTACCATGAGACAAATATTTATATATAAATGATAATAATGCAAATTAATTGGGTACTATGAATTGGCCGGGAGAGATGATAGTTACAACGAATATATCTACATATCATCTTACGAAAAAGAATTGAGCTTGGTACATTGCCCGTTCTGATTATTGAATATAAATATTCTCTACTTTCGTAATTTTTAAAAAAGAAGAACGGGGATATATTCACATATATTTTCTTGGACAGCAATCATGTGAAATTCACATGAACTATCGATTTTGGCCTTGTCACTTTTAAAAAGTTGGTTGCTAAATTATTTTTTTACAATTTAATATTTAAAAAATTCACCATTTATTACTTTAACTTTCAAAAAAATTAAATTAGTCCTTAAACATTTAATTATATCAAATTGATCCTTAAACTTTTTAAAAATACCAAATTATTTCTTGAACTACTTTAGAAAAATTAAATTGGTTATTAAACTTTAAAATACACAAAATCGATCCTTGATTTTTTCATTTTAAGAACTAATTTGGTCCCTCAACTAAAAAAAAATCCTTAAAGTTTTTATTTTAATATTTTTATTTTCTAAATTAAATAAATAAATAAAAAACATTTTTCATTAAGAAAAATAAAAAAATATTGAGTCACCGGTCAGGTTTTGGGCCGATATGTGGCAGTCTTTTTCAGGACTCAGGTAAGTTTGAGTCAAATCAGGTCAGATTTTGAGCTCAGATCATTTGAGTTCCAATTTAAATTTGAACACAAAAAATCCGAAACTTGGCCCGATCTAAACTCAAAACACCCCAAATATGAGACAACCTAAGCTTGGACGAATGTGAAATATGATCCAAACTGACTCGAGATCCAAAAAGACTAATATTGATTGACCCGAAATCTGACCCGTGACTTGATATTTTTTCTAAATAAAATATTTTTATTTATATTTTATGTAAAATTATATATATATATATATATATATTTTAAAAATTCGAGGATCAATTTAGATTTTTTAAGTTATAGAATAATTTATTTCTTATATTGAAATTTTAAGGATTTATTTGACGTACTATAAAGTTTAAGGATCAATTTGATTTTTTTTAAGTAGTTCAAGGAATGACTTGGTATTTTTTTAAAAGTTGAAAAACAAGATATTTTTTTGTGAATGTTTAGAGACCAAATGATAAATTTCTCTTAATATTTTTAATATACATTTTCCATATTTGATGATTTTAGTGGCTCAAAATAGGAGCTACTATTTTTTTCTGAATCAAGCAATTACAAAAACAAATTCCTAGTCAGCATATTAGGAGCAGCTCAGACATACCATTTCCTTTCAAGTTTAAATAATAATTGAGAAAATATCATGGGTGGATCTTAATTGAGATCGAGAGAGCTGCTTCCCCTCAAAATTTTAAAAATTAATATATCTGTTCAAAATTTATGATATTTTATAGTGTTATTATATTTTTTTTAATTTAAACTTTTAAAATATATATAAAAAATATTTAGCTCCGTAATTTTGAGTTCAAGCCCTCCACTGATATGTCAAGGTTTGTGAAATCGTTGTGACTATTTATTAGGCCTTTAGTTAGCTCTTTAATATGAGCCCTATATTAAAACTTGGCACGTAATAACTAAAAAAATTGAACCCCAAAAGCACCGCTGAAGCGTTTTACATATATTGGGCTGGACTATTTTTTAACAATATAACCTTAATTTGAAACAGGCTCAAAACTAAACTCGGAGAATTTCTTTACGGGTCTAACTGGGCATGAATTTGGTAGACCTAATGGCATGAAATGCTCCGTGTATGCGCTGTTGAAACTAATACCAGGTTATGCAAAAGCTATATTTGAAATTGGATGATGCTTTGTTTCTCTTGCTAGTAGCCAATTAGGATTATCTCTCGGATAATGGGTTTAAGTTTCTATGGATATCAGTTGAAAATTGAAAGTTAGACTCTATTGTGATTTCATTAAAAACATAAAAAATTATGTACATAGTTTATTTATAAGAATGAAAGATGAAAGGGAAAAGAAAAGAAGATAAGATTCTGGAAATGGACTTACTGAGATTACATAGTGCAAAGGGATATAAAGGAAGAAGCTTAAATGAAAATATTTTTCATTTTGAACGGACACTTTTTCTTTTCAGAAAAAAAATATTCAATTTGGTGTGTACAAGATTGCATACGACAAATTTTTTGTTGAAAGCAAAATACCAGTTCTTAAGTGTATCTAGACACATCTAGTAAACAGGCCAAATCAGACTGGTATTTTGCTTTCAGAAGAGTGTTAATTTTTATTATTCCGGATTAGTAAAATATTAATTGAATAGTAACTTGAGAATAGTGAAGAGAATAGTTAAAATAATTAATTATTTTTTGTATTTCATTTAATAATAATATTTATTTAAAACTACTCCATACGAATATAAAATAAAATAATTAATTATTTTCATTACCCTCATGGAGCACTAATCTGCTAAGCCGATGTTTCCTACGGGTTAACGGATTAGCATTGTTTTGCTGCTATTCTTGATTTTATTTTTGTATTTGAATGATTGCTAACTCAAAAACAGTACTGTCTAAAAACAGTGCTATTCCACATCATCCAAACTCACGAACTCGGCCAGTTTCTTTTGCTAATTGTAGATAATTTTAATTTATATTCTTTAAATGACAAATAAGTATCTAATATATTATTTTGCCGTACGGAGTTTTAAAATTTTCCAGGAACAAATTCATTGACATATATAATAATTTATTTGAAGATTTTGACAACGTTTCACAATTTAAATAAAATATTTGAAATAAAAAAGTCGTGTGTTGAATTGCAGTTCAATATATAGCTATTATACTTTAAAAAATGTGCTAGTTTACTCTAAAAAATATTTGATTTAACAGTACTATTTGATATTTACATCTACAATCACATAACACTAACCCAGCTCTTTGCTTTGCAGGGAGTCCATGCATCGGTTAAATAATAGAGAAATTTTTTATACCTAATTTCTATATCTCGTTTTATATCTCAATTATCTTAACTAATTTAATTATTTTCTAACTGTTATTCAATTTAGATTTAAAAGCAAAATAAAAAAAATACGGATCACATATTTAACCATTTTAAACTAAAACTCCAATGACATCTCCCTCATCTTTGATAGTTACCCTTTATATTATATATCATTGGAAATCTCAGTAGCGCATCTTGAGGGAAAATAAGAGAGGTCAATGAGATTTAATTACTTATATTAAATAATTAGGGAGGACCAGTTATATGTCTCAAATATAATTTCACTTAAAAAATTAATATTATCTATACAATTTTAAGATTGATAGGGGGGCCATGGCCCAATTTCTTATAAGGAAGCTCCGCCACTAGGAAAGCAAACGACGAGGAGAACACAACGAGTTAAATTACACATTAAATGGATCAACGGTTTGGGAGAAATCAAAAGAGAAAATATCTCAGTTAGAAATTCGATTGAAGCGATCTAGTGCGGATGAATCTCAATCGATTGATCAAATATTTTCTCTAGATCAAGGAGATGATACGTGAATCTGTAAGCAAGTGCTCTAATATTTTAAGTATTCGGATCATCATTTCACTTCTCATGCACAAAGAGAATGTGTTGAAACTCACATTTTGAAACTCGGTTGATCAAGAAGTGGAGTTAGACCAATTTCTAGGAGTAAGAAGATAAAATTTGAGTATTCATTCGAATGAATTGGTTGAGACATAGGAGATAACACAAGAAGGATATTTTATTATATTAAATAAATATACATTAGACTTAGTATAATAGATATGAATACTTAATTGTACTATATATAAAATTTTATTATACAAAATATAATAACTTGGATCGTAATATTCAGAATTGAGATTGAAGAAATTTTAACACAAAACTAACAAAAACTATATTGTTTGTACTAATAAAAATTAAGACTAAATTATAAATTATATTTTGAATGATATATTAATATAAATTTTAATCAGTAAACAAGAATAGTTATTTATAGTACATGTTGAAGCGTGTATATAGTATATTTTTAGATTTGTTTATAGTAATAAAAATTAACACTAAACTAAAAATTATGTTTTGAATGATACATTAAAAAGTGTTATGGTAGATATTAAAACTTATTTATATTAAATATTAAACTTATTTTTTCATAATTATTTTTTGTAACATATTATTGACAATATAATGACTTAATGATATGAGATATAAAAAAAATTATTGAGATGTATTTTTTATCAATATAAATTATATGGTCTTAAGATATTAAGAAAAATATTAAAATATAAATTTATCAATTGTAACGTCTTAGTTAAGATAATAAGAATATTTATATTTAGAAAATATTATGAAATTTTATATCTTTTAAAGTTAAATATGATTTATTAATCAGTATTAAGAATTTAATTGTTAAGTGTTAAGATGAAAACAATTAAGTATAAAGATGTGGCTCTAGTAGTGTTCGATAAATATTTTTTGAATTATATTTTATTCAAAATTAAAAGTAAGACTTATGTTAATATATATTAGGACATCGTTTGAATGATCTTAAAACTTTTAATACTAAATTTAAAAAAAAATTATGAAATTTTATATCGAATATAAATTACATGAAAATATTATTTTAGATAAATTTTATTAAGAATTTATTTCTTAGTTGTTATATTAGATATAAAGATTTGGTTTAAATAATACAGTAAATATTCAAGATTTTTATATTCTTTAAAGATAAAAATGACTTAAACATTATATATTAAGACATCAAATGATAATTCTTAAGGCTTTAAACATTAGATATTAAGACTTCAAATATCATCCATAGAATGATCTAGAGAGTTTCAGAAGAGTTGCTATTGTTTAGTGAGCAGTTTGACTTCGTCAGGTGGTTATTTTTATCTTTATGTAAAAATGGACATTAGATCATTATTGTTGTCGATTCATTCAAGATAGAAATTCAAGTGTACAACTATCTTCGATATTCAAATAAGAGAGTAAATAATTATTATTGGCTTATGTTTTAAGACATTATAGTTTAGAGATATAGACTTGTTCATAATCTGATGACCGCTGAAATATAAATTTTAAGTTTAAAATTATGATTTATAATATTAAATATTAAGACATCATATTTTGTGTGTTAATACTTAAAACATTCGATTTTAGTACATTAAAGTTTAGGTATATAGACTTATCCATATTTTGATGGATGCTCAAATATAAATTTTAAATTCAACATATTACTTATAATATTAAATATTAAGATGTCGTATTTCTCGTGATAAGATTTAGGACATTCAGTTTTAAGATAAAAAGGTTCAAGTATAAATACTTATAAATATCGTGTCATTCAAATATAAATTTTAAGTTCAAAATATAATTTATAATAGTAGATACTAAGACCCTTTTATTAAGATTTGAGACATTTAGTTTTGAGATATTGAGGTTTATATATAAATATTTGCTCATATCTTGATTGTTATTTAAATATAAATTTTAAGTTTAAAATATGACTTAATATATTGAATATTAAGACTTTGTTTCTTCAGTATCAAGATTTTGAGCTTTTAATTTTAAGACTTCAATAATCGTACATAGATGAACGGTCTATTGATATTCGAGAACGTGATCAATATGGTGAACAAATTTTTCAGTTATGGTACAGATCGAGATATAAATCTAGAGTACAGTTCATATATGAAAGGTCCATTACAATGAAGTAATCAACTAGTGCACGGAACTTCCATTTTCAGAACATACCTGGTAAAGCAATCTGATCAATTAAAACGAATAGGATGGGATCGCTTATGAACATTGTAGTTTAGACTTCTATTTTATTCAAAAAAAAAAAAACGAACACCAATTACCACAATAGATGTGCTAACTTTATACTTCGATTATAAGTAGCGATCCGGCACGAACACCAATTATCACAATAGATGTGCTACTTTTATATTTCGATTACCGATCCGATACAAAATGTGATTCAAACTGGGTCTAGTTTTAAAATTATATCCGATTAATTTACGGATATCTTACAAAATTAACATTTTAATATCCAATTCGAACCGGATCTGAAACTAATAATATAATGGGCACACTATGAATTTGATTTAATTTCTTGATCCAAAAAAGAACCTGACACAATACCTAAAATATACCACTAGTGCAAATCTGTATAATTTAATTATTATCAAAGTAAAGACTAACTAAGAAAATGATCGATTGTGATTTCTGAGCACGTGAAGCATATATTTAGCAAATAGATTTCATAATGAATTTTTAAATGATTAGTAGGCATTTTGACAATTGCATGCTCTTGATCTCGAAGCAAATTGTATGCATGTTATATCGTTACAAATAATACATTCTATGTGAGATACTTAAAATTATAGGTTCAACGATGAAATGAACCTCAAATGCTTCTTCTAGGTTTTAACTGAAATCTCTCCAGATTCAAATCGGACACAGTAATTTACAAACAAGTTGTGGGTACTTTCTACTTAGAACCAAAATATTAGACCCGGAATGTCTAGTATTAGATATGATATCAGAAACCGAATTTGATCTACTTTTAAAATAATAAATATATATTATTTTAAATTTAAATACAAATACGTTTAAATATGAATACAAATATAATAATAATCGGACTCTATTCGACCTGATAGCACCTCTGACAGGGGCATAGCCAAGATTTTAGATTGAGGGGAACCGGGACTAGAGAGGTCAGACATTTACTACAGAGAAAAAATATTAGAGGAGGTTAGATATATAAATTTTTAAATTTTTCACAAAATTATACATATTTTTCGGATGTTTTTAAAAAATTAGGGGGTCGGATCCACCCAACCCCTCTTAGATCCGCCACTGCTTCCGAGCCTCCAACCACAACAATTTAATAGTGCACCACAACATTCTTGTGTTATGGTTTTCCTCTTCTTTCTTCTCCCTCTTGAGTCATTTTTTCAAAATTTCAAGTTATATAAAGTATGTAAACATATGTAATTTGACAATATGGTCGCACCTTCTCTCCCTTCCTGTCATCTTCACTACGGTAAAACTAGACGATTGAAAAGTCCAACAAAGATATATCAAAATTAGAAGCACAATATGCGGATAATTTTGGACATACTAATCTTAGAACGTACTCATTGAAAACAAAAAAAAAAAAGAAATTCATTTTGGTCGTTAAAACATTTCTTTTAATAAATAAATCTCCACGACAATCGAACCTATAGGTGCAGAAGTTCAGACGTAACTCAAGTTACTGCACTCAATTATCCTTAGTTTCGGCACGTCTTATAATTATTAACAATATTTTAGAATTAAAATTTTACTACTAATTATTTTTTATCAAATTTTACTACTTTCGATATTTAAAATATTCTATTCACTAAAAGTACCAAATTTGGTTAAAAACTAAAAAGAAAAAATAGATTATTTCTCCTATTGTGGACTATTGTCATTTTAATTTAAATTTCATTAAATTTTATATTTAAAGAATAAATTATCGAAGATATGAAACATTCTGTAAAGAAACAAGAGCCAAGGAAAAACGAGGAAAAGAAAGAGGACAATTTTGTCCTATTGAGGACTAACATTTGTCTAAGTTCACTTTTCAAAATTGAGTACCCATGTTTGAAACTAGTCTTGGATTATTTGCAATTACGAAAACTAGGTCTAGTCCTTCGGATACTTCCTATCAAAAAGATAAAAAGCAAAATGGAAAACATGTAGCATCTGAATCAGGAGCGTGGGATGCATATCGGTCGGGTCATCATTGCCAAAATGTCGTGGTATGATTGTTACCTTGTGCTTAGGTGGAATTTTACCCTGCCAAATGGTCCCAACTCCCAAGCTCGCAATAGCATTATATAGCAATACAGTACCAATAGAACAGGCAATTGGGCTATATTTAATTTAATCCCCCACTTTTCCCTGCGATAATTAAATGTAGTCCACTGTGCACGCGGACGGTTGTAAGCGAAACAGCTCCTTCAGTGGAATGTCAGTCATTGGTGGGCTCATTCCTGGGTCCGCAACGATGTGTCGCCATTTCTGTGTGTTACTTCTCTCAAACAAAAAAAAAAATATATATATATATATATATATATATATATATATTATATTATCATTAAATCAACAAATAAATAAAATGTTCCCCCAATACTTCTTCTAAGACATTTTTATTGATTTAGAATTAATTTCTGATGACGACGCCAAATGGAGTAATATTTGGGGTCCCATATGATGGATAACTATAATTATAAATAATTATCATTTCACTTATTAATATATAACTGAGTTAGACTATTCTGCAAATGTTTGCATTTCAGCCCATATGCAAATATATTAAAAAATATATTTTTTAAGTCTTTAAATTTTTAATTTATGAGTCTCGTTTAATTTTTCATATGAAAATCTTATGGATATAAAAATTTAGAGTGTTCCGAGTTTTTTAAGTTACTCTTTTAAATTTAAAAAAAAATAACACAAATATTTATTATTTATTATTATTTTTAGAGTTATTTTTTAAAATTCAAAAAAATGATTTAAAAAACTAAAAAAAAATAAATTTTTGTATCCCATAAGTTTTCATACAAAGAATATAATGAGAATTATAAATTAAAATTTTGAAGAGTTTAAAATATATATTTTTATAAATTTGTATATCGGCCCTACTTCATTGTCAAGGATTATTAGCTAGAAGAGTTGGAACAATTGTATACAGATTACAATACAAATATTTACACAATGGTCTATCAATGTATAATTCGTGTAAACAATTAATATATTTGTATATTTCGAAATATATCAAAATCGTAGAGCGGACCAAATTGTGGGGTTAAATCAAAAGTGGGCCCCCATCAATCCATCATGCAAGTCACGGTCCGGAAATGTCAACTTAAGACACTTAGTCAAGTAATGACGTGCTACATTGAAAGACCGAACCCAATGTTTGATGTAAAGTGAACATGGACTGATAGGCAACGGGTGCATTTAAGAGATACCAAATTAATTGCATTTTAATACGATATATACAGGAAGTAGTTAATGCTGATAGATCGAACTTGGTTTCGTTGTGTTGGGACCAGGTACTCTTAAGGTTGGATGGGCTTCTCAGGTCGACTATAAATTGGTCACCATATCTAACAGAGAAATTCAGAAACTGATGATGTCTATATCTGTTCATGCAAGAGATGTGGCACCGAGCCGAGTTGAGCAAGCTCAAAATCGGTTCGTTAAGCAGACGCGCCGAGTCACCTCATCAATTATTTTTATTTTGCATCATAATGTTTATTTTAAAATCAGCTCATTATGTTAATGGACTAACTAAACTGACTCATTACGACTTACTTAATATTAATTAATAGTAATTTTTATAATATTTTATGTTAATTAAAATATATATATAATCAGTAAAATAAGTGGTAACAATATATTTCATATAATAATTAATTTAATATATATCATACTATAAACTATAAAATCGGCTATGTAATAAAGCTAAAATAATTGTTAATAATAAATAACAAGTCTAACTAATTTAGACCAAGCCCAATATCTTAACTTAATGAGCTTAACGAATTGATTCGTTAACGACTCAATTTTTATTATTACTTTTTTTTTCTTTTTTTTTAATAGCATACATCTTATGTGCATACTTTTATATTTTATAATGTCGAAGAATTCGGCGTTTGGGATTGAAGTCCAATACCGTTAGCTCCAGTGAAGGAAATAAGAGCTGAATGGATAATATAGATGGAAGAATAACTGGAGAGGAAGACATAACTAGCATTTGAGATCAAACTATTGTAATCAGTTAGTTAGTTAGAAATAATGCAATTAATTAGGAGACTAATGATTTGTTTTATTACGAAGGGTAGTTGAGCTATAAGCTCACTGTCTGATGTGTAAAGACTACGATGACAAAGAATAAAACTTTTATTTACTTCAATATTTCCTTTACCATTCTTTTACCAGTTATTTTACTTTTCAATTACAATTCCTCTGATTTTGCAATACTTATGTACTTTCCAATATACAAGACACTGTCTATATACTATCTTGATAAATTAGGTTTGTTTATTTAAAATTTTGAAAAAAAAATGGAGAGGAGGAAATAATACAAAATCAATCGTATATATTATTTTATTGTAGTTTTTTAATATCAATTGCATGTATAAATAAAAGGTATTTTGATCAATAAAAAAATTCTTAAAATTATTGAAATATCCATACTTAACTCTTCGTAATATAGCAAGACTTTTAATATACATTTCTAGTTTTGTGTGGATTATTTATTTTTGTAAGATAATATGAGATTGAACATAAGAACTTGAAAGAGATAATGGTAGATAATGCATAGAAAGACGAGATGAAGAAAATAATATTTTTTTTAAAAACAAAGATACAATTTTTCATTAATCTGAACAATGAAAAACAACAAAATTAAAAGTCATAAATTAGTGGACTAAATACCTAAACTCCTAAACCATTTAATAATAACTATTTCCTGCAAAAATAATGAAATTAATTAATATGAATAAAAAAATATTTTAAAAATAATAGTGGAGGTGAGGCCATTCTAAAATTTAAATTTCCAGGGATCTCTCACACAAAGAAGGTTGCTTTTGCCACCAGATTTAATGTTATTAGTTATTACTTGTATAAAAACATATCTTTTTTAAATATGATAATTGGTTCATGCAAAAATGTATCTAACTAAATCAAATAACAAGTTTAATGACATAAATTAATTTTCTTTTAAATCTAATACAAGGGCTATAAATCAAGTAGCACATTTTTTTTTCATATAAACGGATATTTCTACTCGGTGCGTATTTCCTATGTACAATATGTATACGTGTACACGCCGTCGATGATTTTTATTTGACGTACGTCATTATTTAATTAGCAGTAAGCATAGCATCGCAATTAAGAATATGAATAGGACAGGAAAAAAATAACAGTGTTGGGAACATTTTTGTTTTCTTCATTCCGAGATTAGACTAGTAAGTATACGACATTTGTCAATGTTTACATTATTGTCGTTAGTATCTGAGTCTCAATTTTAATGAATTTTATAAACGAGGAGTGATGGTTATTGATATCTATTCTGGCTATTTGTTCATTTATATAACTCATATATATATATATATATATATATATATATATATATATATATATATATATATATATATATATATATGAAAGTCTAAAATGTAACATATTGTATGAATATACTCGATGATGGTTATTGATATATATTCTGGCTATTTGTTCATTTATATAACTTATATATATATATGAGAAAGTCTAAAATGTAACATATTGTATGAATATACTCATATAATGCGTCAAAATTTTAGATTTTAAATTAAATGTTAGCAATCCAAATCATTCAATTTATTTTTCATATCAAACTCTCGTAAAAAAAAATTTACATTTTGAAAAAAAAAAATATTATTTTTTTGAGCCAAGAGAAATTCCTTAATTTGTAAATTTTGAATCGATCATCCAATAATGACCAACTTTTCCTACCCAAAAAAATAGTTAACCATGATGTGATGATACCAATATGCCTATATCTTCTCTTTGTAAATAGAATATTCGTACGGAGAAGATTTCACGCAGTAACATTCATGATGCATAAGAATAATTCTATTTTTAAAATCGTTAATTATATGTAGATGCAGCATGTACAGCTTTGCATAGTTGCAACAATTCTCCACCTAACTGACCCTTACAACCCGGGGTGATATGAAAAGTACCATCTTGGATCGGGAAGATAGAGAGATTGGGAGGACCGAAAGAGAGCTTAATTTCAAAAAGAGGAGTGAGATAGAGAAAGGAGGAGGCTGTTGACCAAGTCAAACAAGGGGAAGAAGTAGCTGGTTGGAACTATTTTTGGGTACGGATGGTTCAACAAATCGCAGCCACCACCACTGGTCCAGCAGAACACTGTGAAAGCACAGTTGTTGGTAGTTTTATTTATTTTATTCATAAATTTTGATCATCGAAATATTGGCTTAGAAGATTCCACCGCATATATTATTTTATTTCACTATCTAAAAACATACCCCATTATTTGAAAAAAAAAGTGCTAAGCCTAATATCCATCCCAAACTAAAAATTCCAACTCAGCCTTTCACTACCGAAAAAAAAATCAGTAACGGTTATTTTTATTATTTAATAATGGTTTATGGACCGTTATTGAATGGGGTTACTAAAACTATATAAAAACCATTATAAAATTGTGTGGCGTTCAAATCCTATCGGGGACCTTCAGTAACGGTTTTTATTTAAAAACCGTTACTGAAACTGGAGAATCAGTAACGGTTTTTTTTAAAAAAAAAAATGTTACTGAAACTGATTTTTTTTAAAAAAAAACTTTTCTAACGGTTTATTCAAAATAACCGTTACTAAAACTGATTTTTTTATTTTTTTTAAACACTTTTGGTAACTGTTATTATTAAATAACTATTACTAAATTATTTTTAAAATAAAACTAAATTTTATTTTTTTTAACGTTCTTGAACTAAAATATTAAAAGAAAAGAGATTGAATAACTAAACAATAATAATATAATATATTATTTATTCATTCAATAATTAATATGAAAAAAATACAATTATTCATCAAATGAAAAAATAATTACTCAACAATACGTCTATCTTGCTCATGCAATAATGTGAAAATTTATACAAATTATAAGAAAAAACACAAAAAAAAACTTCAAATACGTTTTTGAAGGTCAAGATGAGATTTTTTGGCTCCGAAAATGACGGTAACAACAAAAGTTGTTAACCTTGAAGGTCAATAAATGAATGTGTACTAATCAGAAAGTGCCTCTTCTATTCTGTATGCCATGCATGATAATACAGGTATGGTACTACCAAACCTGAAAATACTAGATATTATCATTCTTATATGCAATATGAACACATTTCTCTTCGAATATTGAGTTTGTTAAGACTAATATTTTTATATTTTGTATGTTTTGTGTTTTTTATGTTGAAGTTAATTAGTTATGGTTTTTTATGTTTAGTTATTGAATTGTAGTTTCTATAAATATTATGGGGACTAATAGCTAGAAAATAGTAAAATTAAATGAGTGGTGTGGTTAACAAAATTTATGCTATTTAAATATAAATATTATCATTTATAAAGAGAGTTGAATCAATAAAATATAATTTTTTTTTGCTCCTTCCTCTTTCTCTCTTTCATGAAAATACTAAAACAAAGGTAATAGGCCAACATAAATGGTATCAGAGTTTTGGTTGTTTGAGAGTTTAAGTGAGTTTCTTCAGAAAAAGAAGTTAAGAGCATCATGGCTCTGCAAGGAGGCGCGCACGATGTGTAACCCGTATTCGATGATGAAAGTTATGACTATTGGAGTATTAAGATAAAAATTATCTTGATCTTACAAGATTTATAAGAGATGATGAAAGAAGGTGTTGTCGAGAAAGATGACGAGAAGGAAAAAGAAAAATATGAGACATCGGAAGAAAAGAAAGAAAAAAGAAGAAGAAGAGAGATACAAATGCTCTCTATTTGATTCAACAATTCATCTCCGACAAGATTTTTTTGAGAATAATCGGGGTTAGTAGTGCGAAGGAAGCGTGAGAGTTTTTACAAAAGGAGTTTTAAAATACCGACAAAATTAGAATGGTGAAACTCTTAACATTAAAGAGAGAATTTATAAATTTATAAATGAAGGAGAAACAAACTTTGAAAGAGTATTTTTTTTAAAAGTGATTGAGTTGGTGAATGCAAATTAAAAATTTGGGTGAAAATTTGAGCGATAAGTCAGCGTGCGAAAAAATTCTCATTAGTCTTTCTCCAAAATACAACGGCATTGCAATGATTATTAAAGAAATCAAAGACCTCTTCACTTTAAGCGTACACAACTTAATGGGCTCTCTTGAGATGCACGAGCAAAGAATGAGTAGAAATAGCGAACAATCATTTAAAAGTATTTTTCAAATAAAGGTGAATGTAAAGTCGGGTAACCAAAATGCGAGCAATGGGAATGCATCCCATGATGGTTATGGTGGTAGTAGAGATAGAGATAATTTTGATAGAGGATGTGATAGAAACAACAATCATGATGGTGGAGGCAATAATCAATGTGGTGAAGTAAAAATTTATCACTATTGTAAGATATCGAGTCACATATAAAAAAATTATAGAAATAAAGGGAGACCTTAATATTATCACTACAAGAAGCATGAGTACATAAAAAATATTGTAGAGTGAAAAATAGTGAGCAAGCAACCTACATTGAAGAAAAAAGAATAATGGAGGTGAAAAAAATGATGAGAGTACTTTTTATGCGTGTCAAACGGCGATGGAGAAGAATGATGATGCGTGGTTTTTTGATAGTGGGTGTAGTAACCACATGACGGGTGATGAAACACATTTTTTTCAAGCTTGATATGGTTGTCATAGCTCAAATCGTAATGAGTAATTGTGCGGTTGTGAAATCCAAGGGTAAAGGCATGATTGTCATTAATTTCAAGAAGGGTAGAATATTGATTCATGATGCATTACTTATGTCGGAGTTGACGTAAAATTTGCTAAGTGTTGGACAATTGATCGAGCATAGTCATGTAGTTCATTTTGAGGATGTGTCATGGTTGTGGCATAAGAGGCTTGGAGACGTGAACTTTGAAAGCTTGAAGTTGTTGAGTAAAAAAATATAGTGTATGGCTTCTCAATCATTAAAGAAAAAAATTTGTGTAAGGCGTGCGCTCTTAATAAGATACACCATGAAACATTTCTGAAGGATAAGGCACGGCGAGCAAAAGAACCTTTGGAGCTTGTTTGCACCTATATTTGTGGGCCGAAGAGTACAAACTCACATGGAGGGAATCAGTATTTATTATTTTCATTGATAATTTTTTTCGAATGTGTTGGGTGTATTTTTTGAGGCAAAAATCGAAAGTTTTTTCAGTTTTTAAAAAATTTCAAAAAATGGTTGAAAGGAAAAGTGATGGAGATGTTGCGTATAACTTTAAGGAGTTTGACAAATTTTATAAGGATATTGGTGTTGAAAGATAAGTAATGATCGGTTTTACATCAGAGAAAAATGGCATTACAGAAAAAAAAAGTAGAACTATTATTGAAATGATAAGAACAATGATGAATGAGAAGGAGTTGTCTTTGACATTTTGGGCAGAGACGACATACATGATGATTTACTTGTTAAACTGGTGTCCTATGGAGGCGATTGAGAATAAGACACCATTTGAAGCATAGAGCATTGTAAAAAGCCATCGGTGAATCACTTAAAAGTTTTTGGGTGTGTTTGTTATGCACATGTCCCAAAAGAAAATGAGAAGCAAACTTAAAGACAAAGATGGGATATATATATTTGTTCGCTATATTATCAAGTCAAAGGGCTATAAGCTCTTTAGCTTGAAAAGAAATAAGATACTTAAAAGTCGAGATGTGATTTTTAGTAAAAAAAAAAAGACAAGTGAGATTGAAAAAAAAGAATGTTGAAAATGTATCTATTCCATTAGAAATTAATGCACAAGAAGAAATAAATGGTGTGCATATAAATGAAAATAAAGATGAAGAAGAAGAATAACTTGATGAATTTTCTCCAACCATGGATATCGGTCGAGTTCATCTACTTCAAGCTCTTTCCCGATAAAGATGAGAAGGTTAAGTGATATTTATGCACATTGTAAATTTTATTTTGTTGAACTAGAAAGTTTTGAGAAAGCAGTTCAAAAGGAGGTTTGGATAAATGCTATGGAGGAAGAGATAAAAATAATTGAAAAAAATAAAATATGGGAGTTGGTTGAAAAACCAAAAAAGAAGTATGTAGTCGGGTTGAAGTGGATTTATAAGGCAAAGACGAATCCGGATGGCTCGGTGCAAAAAAGCAAGGCAAAGTTAGTGTCAAAGAATTATTCACAATAATTCAGGATCGATTGTTAAGAAACATTCACACCGATAGCAAGCAGGAAATAATAAAGATGTTGATCGCATTAGCCGCACATAAAGGTTGGAAGATATTTTAACTTGATGTGAAATTGATTTTTTTTAATGGAGTGTTGAAAAAAAAATGTATGTTGTGCAACCGCAAGGTTTTGGGGTTGAAGGTGAAAAAGAAAAAGTGTACAAGTTTAAAAAAAAAGATATTGTACTGGTTAAAGCAAGCGTCTCGTGTATGGTATAATAAAATTGATGGTTATTTCATCGAAAAAATTTAGAAGAAGTCCAAATGAGTCAGCACTCTATGTCAAGCATGGTGAAACCGATATGTTTATTATTTTTCTTTATGTTAATGATTGATTTTTACTGGAAATGATGAGAGGATGATGCATGACTTTAAAATGACATGATGAAAAAAATGAGATGAACTATTTAGATATGTTGCATTATTTTTTTTGGGTATTGAGATTGATCAAAGGGAAGCTGAAGTTTTCATTTCTTAAGAAAATATGCACAAAATATTCTCTTTAAATTTAAAATGGAGAATTATAATCCGATGATGATGCCATTGTTGGTGAATGATAATTTAATAAAAGAAGATGGTAGTGATGATGCCGATGCGATGGAATATAGAAGTTTGATTGGGAGTTTATTATATCTTATCACTACTAAATTCGATATCATGTATGCTTCAAGATTGTTATTTTGGTTTATGCATCAACAGAGCCAAATATATTTTAGAGTTGCAAAAAGAGTGTTGCGGTATGTGCAAGGTTCCAAATAGTATGGCCTAATGTTTGAAAGAAATAAAAGATAAGATGTGGAGTTGTTTAGTTTTTATGATAGTGATTGGGCCGGGAACATGGATGAAAGAAATAAAAAAGTGTGGCACATTCCTCTGTAAAAGCTAAATACGTGTATTATTTTCGGGTATTATTTTACACTCGGAACGGGTATTTTTTTCATGGGCATGAAAGAAACAAGAAAGAGTTGCACATTCCTTAGTGAAAGTCGAATATGTGACAGCAAGTGAAGCAAGTAAACAAGTGGTTTGGTTGAGAAAGATTTTATGTGATATGGGGAAGAAACAAGACATGACTACGGTTCTTTTTTGTGACAAGTCGATAATTACAATGTCGAAAAATTCAGTGTTTCATAGCTGACCAAGCATATCAAGCTGAAACATTATTACATTAAAGGAATTATTGAGGATGAAGATGTTATGATCAAGCATGTGAAGGCCGGAGATCAATTGACAGATATTTTTATCAAGGCATTTTCGTGTGATAAATTTATGTACCTTAGGGAATTATTGGGAATAATAAATAAAAATATTAAGGGGGGTGATTAAATTAATATTTTTTATATTTTTTGTGTTTTGTATTTTTTATGTTGGAGTTAATTAGTTATGGTCTTCTATGTTTAGTTATTGAGTTATAGTTTCTTAAAATGTTATGGAGACTAGTATCTAAAAAATAGTAGAATTAAATAAATGGTGTGGTTAACCAGATTTATATTATTTAAATATAGATGTTGTCATTTGTAAAGGAGTTGAATCAATTAAATAGAAAAAAAATTCTTCTCCTTTCCTTTTTTTTTTCTCTTTCACGAAAATACTAAAACAAAGGTAATAGACCAACAGAGTTAGCATTATTTTTTAAATTTATTATTTTCTACAAATAATATACTAAATAAAACTTTCGTATTAGCTCTGTTCAGAATAACTAGTCCTCTATAAAAAAAAAACATCTCTGACTGTAAGAGAAATGCTAACAAAATCTAGCCCTCATATATAATGATAAAAGAGGAAAGAAAAAAAAATGTATCACTCAACACCCAATTTCGGCTCCTCAATAAACTTAAACGAATAGAATTTTACAAAGCTTGCACGTTTGTCATTGCACAAGTGGCAATCAAGTAGGTTTTCACTTCCAATGCTGACACCAGACATCCATCCATGATGAATCAGTCTGGTAGTTATGACAATTGTAGAACTCAATACCGGTACAATTCGAAACGGAGCAAGTTTTGTTTTTTAATTTCCATATTGAGATTTAAAACATGATTACCACACAAGATATGATCAAGATGGGAAAAGGAAAAATAGAAGAAAAAGTGCGCGTTCCGGTACTGTTACTGGTCCGTCTCAGACCCAATACCAGCAAAAAAATTTGTCCTGTTAATGCCATTTCCACGCCCTGCTCCTCGTTCTTCTAGCAAGAAATTTGGTTACCAAATACGTACGGGCACACCGCACACGCCCGACGAATACAAATCTGTCTCCTACAAATTTCCCACTTTGTCTTCATATGAAATTTATTTACTTTATTATATATTGACGAAGTAGGTAACCTAGAAGTGTGATTCTTTGATGTTACATCTTCTTTGTAAAGGAAAAAAAAAAAGTTGCAATAGACAAGATTTTAATTCTATAGTAATGCAACCACCGAGTGGTCTAATTAATTAGGTACTTAATCTGTTATATGAGAACCAATTATTCACTGTACGTTATGTCGTTATAGATGTCAAAAATTGACATTACGTTATGATTATTTTTAAATTAACAACCTTTCCCATTATACGCTAACAACCAAGAGAATTAATGGTTGCAAAAATTCAGAGAGTTGAATCCATAATGTGGTTGTGTGCTTCTCACTGCAGCAGCTATAGCTAACTAAAGGAATTAAATTACGTATATATGCATACAAAATATATGATTTCTAATTACTCAAAAGCGTTATTAATCAGTGCAATGACAAAAAAACATAATTAATTAAACTTACACACGTAAGATATCAGGCAATGAGAAGTGCGATGTTGTCTGGTAAGCTAACAAACCTTAGTCTACAGAGAAATGATGATTTCTTTCCCTCTCTCTCTACCTCTATGCGATGAATTAATATGTATGTTGTTGGCATTGCTTTGTTAGTGCCTATCTTCTAATGTTACGTCACAATCATGGCCCACACATCTGATCCCTTGATGATTTGATCAGAATTGAGAACATGAAACCTCTCTCTCTCTCTCTCTCTTCAAGTCACCACCACTTCCAACCCCAAATCTATCACCCCTTCCAATTTCTCCTCTACCCGTTCTCCTTTCCTTAATTCTTCCTCCCTTGGTTCAAGAAAAAGTCTTTTGCTTTCTATAAACAACGTAAAATGGATTCATCATCGAGTGGAAGCCTACAATCCTCAAGTGGTGGCGGTGGCGGTGGCGGTAACGGTAACGGCACCGGTAGTCATGAAGAAGAGTACACCTCTGGTCCAAATGATGGGATACTCTCCTCTTTTCCACCTATAATCAATTCTTCCTCTCAGTATGATCAATATTCCTTTAACTATCAAGATGCCTTTGCCCTAAACCCTAACCCTAGCCTTTCCCGTTCATCCCTTGACTCACCTTGGCCATCATCCAGACAATTAGTTCCTAGTTGCACCAATAATAATGCCCAATTGTTGACTCCGGTTACATCGGCATCCATGCAACTGCCTGTCACATCCGAAAACCGACCAATGGCAACGACCAACAGTGCACCAACTCGTGGTGCAAAGAAGAGGTCCAGAGCATCGAGACGACCTCCAACCACCGTGCTTACCACCGACACATCAAATTTCCGAGCCATGGTGCAAGAGTTTACGGGATTTCCTGCTGCGCCCTTTGTGCCGGCTTCTCCGTTTGTACGGCCCCGTCTCAGTACTGGGTTGGGACAATTCCAATCCGGTTCTAACAGTGCTCTGGGTTCGCCGTATCTCAAGCCATTTCCACAGAAATTGCAAACCAACCCTTCCGTAGCACAAAGCAATTTGAGCTCTTCTACTATCGTTGATGCAATTGCTTCCATGGCTAGGACTGGTAACTTAGCTAATCTGAACACAATTTTTGGTACTTTAAATGCGACATCAACCTCGTCGTCAGTCTCAAATACAAATTTTGTCAATGCAAGTACTACTACTGTTGCTACAACCTCCTCCATTGATCCAGGCTCCAACTTTGTCAATTTGCATTCTCAGCAAGCTTCATATTCCAAGTATAATTTTGCAGCACAAGGAGAACTAGATGGTTTGTTTGGATCACACGGCACAAACCCTATGAGGTTAGAATGCGATGGATTTGAACGGGGCAAGTCAAGGTTTGCTAGCTTAGAATCTGAGCCTCCAGCGATGGAGAAAGGAGTATTTGAATTCTTAAACTATGCAGATCTAAAGGATAAAAGGTAACTAAAATGTGATTGGTCATTAATCATTATATTAGTATCTTTGTTAGAATGGTTAAATAATATTTCAATTATTCAGTATGTAATTAAGACCCAATTATAATTAAGGATATGTAGTGAAAACAAATATGCTAGAGCCTAGAGAGCAAGTTTGGTTCAAGGGCATAAACCGATCTGAAGCATGAATTTGCTTGTTTGAATGCGTTGATAATTCCTTTAATTTTTTACTTTATTCCCTTTGTCCTCTCCATACGGAAGTAGGAAAATAAATCATGTTATATGTTAGTACAGATTATGTTGATTGTATACCAATTCCTTTTCTTGCACGGATGATAATTATTGTATTGTCTATATATAGAGAAAGTTTATTTATTGCGCTTTCAGTAGCATTTCGATCGAAACTCTATCAGTTCAAATTTTAATTTAAGATGTTTAATAAAAAATTTATATCATAATTTTATAGAATAATAATTTTTATCATTTTTAAAATTATTTTACTATACTTAATAATTTTTAGAAAATGATTTTTTTTTACATATAAATTTTTATTTTTTTATTCTTTTAAGGCTATCTTTTAAAAATCATTAAGTATAGTAAAATAATTTTAAGCATGATAAAAATTAGTATTCTACAAGATTATGATATAAAATTATATTGAAGTACTTAAATTGAAATTTCGAGCATAAAAAATTAAAATTTAAATCGGTATTATTTTAGCCGAAGTGTTACCGAAAGCATAATATATATATATATATATATATATAGTAAAGATACCGTGAACTTAAACTCACGGAGGACTTCCGTGAGCTTAAATCAAAAAATATATCAAATCATCTTCAAATTTTAATTTATCATTCTCATTAAATTCTTTATATGTAAATCTCATGGGATGCAAAATTTTGGAGCGTTTTGAGCTTTTTAAGTCGTGGTTTTTAATTTTTAAAAATCAGCTCTAAAAATAATAATAAAATATTTAATATTTGAACATCATTTTAGAAAATTAAAAACGGTGGGTTAAAAAGCTCAAACACTCCAAATTTTTACATCCCACAAGATTTTCATATAAAAAATTTAATGAGCATGATAAATTAAAATTTGGAGATGATTTGATTTACTTTTTGAGTTAAGTTCACGGAACGCCTCCATGAGCTTAACTCAAAAAGCATATCAAATCGTCTCCAAATTTTAATTTATCATGCTCATTAAATTTTTTATATGAAAATTTTATGGGATGCAAAAATTTGGAGTGTTTTGAGTTTTTTAAGTCACCATTTTTTTATTTTTAAAAATAATGTTCAAACATTAAATATTTTATTTTATTTTTAGAGTTAATTTTTAAAAATTAAAAACTATGACTTAAAAAGCTCAAAACACTCCAAATTTTTGCATCCCAAGAAATTTTCATATAAAGAATTTAATGAGCATGATAAATTAAAATTTGGAGAAGATTTGATATACTTATTGAGTTAAGCTCACGGAAGGCATCTGTGAGCTTATGCTCACGGTATCTGTACTATATATATATATATATATATATATATATATATATATATATATATATTAAAGATAGCATGAGTTTAACCTCACGGAGATATTCTGTGAGTTTAACTGAAAAAGTACATCAAATTATCTCCAAATTTTAGTTTATTATGCTCATTAAATTTTTTATATGAAAATCTTATGGGATGCAAAAATTTGAAGTGTTTTGAGATTTTTAAGTCATCGTTTTTAATTTTTAAAAATGATGTTCAAATATTGAATATTATTATTATTTTTAGAGCTGATTTTTAAAAATTAAAAACCATGACTTAAAAAGATCAAAACACTTCAAATTTTTGCATCCCATAAGATTTTCATAAAAAAAATTAATGAGAATGATAAATTAAATTTTGAAGATAATTCGATGTACTTTTTGAGTTAACCTCACGATATCTTTACTCTCTCTATATATAAATATATATAAACTGGCCGCCTATATATATATCTTAAAGCTCCATGCAAACTACGTACTAAAAATCTACATTTAAACCTTTTGTTTTGTTTATCATAAATATCGTTTCTTTTACAAAAATTGATTTAGCTAAGCTTACAGCACAAAAAGTTGGTTAATTTCTTGCTAGCTAGCGAGAAGAAAATTAGGTACGATTAGGAAAACGGCTTTACATAAATATAGATAAGGAGCTGCGTGTCAACTCGCACCTCTTAATTAAATGGATTGCTTTTGTCAATGGTACAACTCCAAAAGGACAGCTCGTTGCAAGATTTTCAGTTCATTGTTTTTCTTCATTTCGATGTTGGGTCTCTTGGGTCCTAATCAAACTGCGCTGGGAGCTAAACCATGGTTTTGTTTTTTGTTTCATCCTTCGTTTGATCGTTTCTCCTGAGCTGGCCTTGGTTTTCTCATGAAGGACTAATAACACGCACACAGACAAATGCACAGTAGCTCTTCTAGAGAGAGCACAAAGGCGACCAATGTACACGTGGTACAACTCTTCTATGAAACACTGGAGGCATAAAAACTAGAAAAGTCATTTATTTTTATTTTTAATTGGCACTCCTATATCGATTGCACATTGAATGCTTAATTAATAAATAATTGCTTTTCTGTTTAAATATTTCCTTATAAAGAATTCACCTTATAATTAAAAATATATATACTAACTATAAATCATGAACTATAGTTTTAGTTGCGACGAGTAATTCAGCCCAGCATAGGATTTATTTTGTACAAGGAATATCAAACTATTCCTGTACGTACTAATTAATTTGCTAATTTATCAATTTGAAAAAGAAAACATAATGAATGATGGTTGACCAGAGTCATTCTAAAGTCTAAACCCTCCGTTCTCTAATTTCAATTGTACATGTTTTCGGATAGTAAAAAACGAAGGAAAAAACTGTACATGACGTGCGTGAAATTCGCATGACTACTTATGTAGCTTCCTTTTCTCTTTCTTTTTCTTTTGTCTTGGTGTTTTGTTTTTCACGTAGACTGTAGCCTATCTTTATCTTTATGCATATATATTGCTGCCGTAAGATAACAAGAACATGTTATACATGTATGATTTTTGATGAATTATGCAATTTGATCTGTGTGGATTGTGCGCGAACCCACACAAACGTGCAAGCAAGTTTAGAAGTGCTTCTTTTAATAAATTTGTTTTCCTTCGGCTTTCAATCAGCATAAACCAGTTATCTTGTGTTTTGTAAGTATATATTAATTTATTAACTGCCTCAGAATCATATAATAAATAAAAGTCCTGTTTTAAATGTGATTAGGTAAAGTTTGGCCATCTGCTATAGGGAAGCTTGTAAGTAGATGATCAGAAGCAAACATACTCAAATAGTAGGAAAGAAGGCGACGGTTTAGGGGAAAATATTTTTACTTCACTTAGAGAGATGTAGATCTACAAGTATACAGTACGTGTGTTCTTAATAATTATAATTAATTTTCTAGAATTGCCTTTTCTTTTTCTTTCAAGATATTTATGTAAATAGAATCTACATTTCCTTCCATTTCTCTTTCGTCTTTTCCTATCTTTCACTGTAATTCTGAATGTGATTTGAAAAGAAATGATCTTTTCTTGACATGATGGCCTAGCTAAATATCACTTTAGGGCTAGAGTTTTTACTGCGTTATATATGTAACTTTGGTTTATGACTAGATATCTTGTCTCTATGTGAGACTACATATACATCAGAGAGGGACGAACATATTTAAAGGAAAGAATTAATTGATCGTACGCGTGCGTAGGATTTTCTAGATATTTTTTAGGACAATCGGACAAATCGCAGTGGGTTCCTCTGCAAGGAACCTTAGCATGGCGCAATAAGTTCCTGTATCTGCACTTGATTGCAATTACAATAGTTTCATTACCCAGTGGATGTATATATATCACTACAACATAAATGACTTTTACTAACACTCAATTACTAACGATTTATTAAGAAAACCATTAGTAGAGAAGGTCGGTGACATTTTGATAATATTTGATAACATTTTGGTAATAGTTATAAATAAAAACCGTTACTGAAAAGTATGTTTTTCGGATATATTTTTTGACAGAACTTTTAGTAACGGTTTTTTTAAAAACCGTTATTAAATATAAAAGATCAAAAATTGTTATTTTTTAACAACCGTTTTTTATTGTTTCAATAACAGTTTTTTAGTATAAACCATTATTAAAAGTTTCTAACCCTAGCGCTCGTTATTGTTTGTTTTATTCTCCACCAATGGCATTTGCTCCCACGGATTGTGAGATATTTTCATCTCACCGTTCGTTTGTCCCAATCGAACGATCCAAAAATTAAAATTCAAAAACTGAAATTTCATAGATTACTAACCCCTTTTCATCTATTTTCACATATAAAAGGAGAGATGAGAGACACAGAGAGAAAGAAGATATCAGATAGAAGAAATTAAAATTAAAATTCAATCATCTCAACTTCAAACGGTCATAACTTTTGATAGGAAACTCTGATTGAGGCATGTTATATGGCCACGGAAAGCTCACGATGAGATCTACAGGTTTAACAGCTATTGTTGTTCCCGCCATTTTTGGGGCCAAAAAACCTCATTTTGACCTTCAAAAACGCATTTGAAGTTTGTTTCTGTTCTTTTGTATTTTTTTGTGTTTTTTTTTATACATTTTATAGATTTTCACATTATTGCATGAGCAAGATATGCATATTGTTGAGTAAATATTTTTTTATTTGATGTATAATTATATTTCTTTCATATTAATTATTGAATGAATAAATAATATTTTATATTAAAAGTTTCTGCTGGTATGTGTAAATAAATTATGTATATGACTAGCATAAATTAAGGCTGGCCAGAAAAACAGCTTGCTCCAAAAAATATATATATATATTCAATAACGGTTTTTTAATAAAAACCGTTACTAAAGATGTAAAAAATATATAATAAAAAAATTCAGCGCTATTATAATCAGAAACTGTTTTATGTAAAAATCGTTACTGATTCTCAAGATTCAGTAACTATTTTTATGTAAAAACTATTACTGTAACTCGAGATTCAGTAACGATTTTTATCTAAAAACCATTATTGAATGTATCCCGCCCATTTGATAGACACACAATTTTATAACGATTCTTTTAGAGTTTTAGTAACCCCCATTCAATTACTGTTCATAAACCGTTATTAAATGGTAAAAACAACCACTGATTCTTTTTTTGTTGTAGTGTATATAGGTTGTGCTGCGACCTGCAATCCTCTGAGGAATAAAAGAAAAATAATATATATATTTAAGGCACCGTATAAGAATATTGGATAAAAATACTAACACGAATACTTTGGAATTATATTGCACCTAATTAAGCATGATTTCAAGGGACTCAAATCATACACTACAACACATTTTGAGTTTAATAATGATTTTTAAAGCCTTTTAACAATGATTCTCTAACCGCTTATTGAAAAGGGATATTCAAAAAAGTATAAACAGCCGTTGTTAAATCACATTATTCTTAATACATAAAGAATGTTAAATTTTTAAACTTTTCAAATATGCCACATCATCATTTTTTCATCATTAATTTTAGTTAAATCTTTTCATCTTCTTGAATCTAAGAATTTATATACAATAGTTTCTCTCCCTCATTTAAAATAATGTGTGAAATATATTTAAGGTGAAACTTAACTCTTAAAATGATCAAATTTTTTTATGATCATTTATAGATTATTATGTATTTAATTATATTATTTATTATTATAATAATTATTATTATTATCATTATTACTTAGCATTTAAAAATATTGTGTCTATTAATTTTATTAAATATATTTAAAATTTTATATTATTAATTATTTATTTGAAGACTATATTATCGGGGCGAAGCCCGAGTTACAGCCCTAGTTAAAATCATTCTTGGAAGACATTTAACAATGGTTCTTACTTAATAATCATTGTTAAAAAATTATTTAGTAATAATTTTTAACTAATAACCATTATTAAAGGGTTCTTATTAGTAACGGTTCTTAATTAAAAATCATTGTTAAATGAATTTGTATCAATGATTTTTAACTATTAACCATTGATAAAGAACTCTTTAACAACAGTTATTAGTTAAAAATCTTTAACAAGTATTTTTTAAAAAAATTAGCTATAACATTCAGATTCATATATGGAGTCAATAATGAATAGAGTCAAATTGATTAGATAAGAATAAATGTTATTATATATTATTCATTCATTCAATAATTCATATAAAAAATATAATTATTTATCCAATAAAAAAATATGTACTCAATAATACATACATTTTGCTCATATAATAATATGAAAAATTATATAATTTCTAAGAAAAAATTCAAAGAAAGAAATGAAAAAAATAGAAGTTAAAACTTAAAAGATATTTTTTAGTTTGAAGATGAGATATTTTGGCCCTGAACATGACGGTAACAACATAAATGGTTAACCCTATAGGTCTTATCGTAACCTTTCCACGGCCGTGTAGTACGCCTCAATCGGAGTTTTCTATCAAAAGTTATGACCATTTGAAGTAGAAATGGTCGGATTTCGATTTTTATTTTTTCTATATCTCTTCTTTCTCTCTCTTGGCTCATTTTTATATCAAAATAGAAGAAGAAGAAGAAGAAGAAGAAGAAGAGAGGTTCAATCCATGGGATTTTGCTTTTTTAATTTAGATTTTTTGATCGGTTGATCGAGATGAATGAATGGTGATATTGAAAAATCTAGCAATCTGTGGGAGCAAAAAAAATGAATTATTATTGGTTAATTCCTTTGCGTCAGAGAAAATTTGAGTTTTACCTTTAACAACAGTTCTTAACTAAGAACCGTTGTAAAAGAAACCTTTAACAATAGTTTTTAATTAAAAATCATTATTAAATAATCATTTAGCAATTGTTCTTAGTTAAAAACCGTTGTTAAACGTTCATCCGTACTTTTTGTCATCCAACATCTATTTTAATAAAAAAAAATTATTAACAATTGTTGCTAAATATGTTCTCAATATTTCAATAATACTACGGACCCCTTTCAACAGTGAATTTCACTTATACTATTGTTAATTGAGTATTGTGTTCATTTATGTTGTAGTGATACTACGCGTAATTCTAGTTGGAATTTATAAAGTTTATACAAGATTTTATAAATGTATCAAATAGAAGCACGCGATTTCTGACTTTTTTTTTTAAAACTAAGCAACTTTTTTTAGCTAGTTTTAATTAAATAATTTTAACAAGTGTGATGTATATAACTCTGGAGAGAACGCGAAGTATATCTATTATATTAGGCTGTATATTATCGAATTCTTAGAAGAATTTATAATAGTATCTTGTTAACACTATCAGAAAAAATTCTTTTAGAACCGGTTATATAAAACATCTTAGTACCAATTATACAACCAGTGCTAAAAATATGTGATTCTAAATGTTTTAGAAATCGGTTTTAAAAAGGGGTGCTAGGAGGTGCATTTAGAATCGGTTTTTATTTAATAATTTAGAGTCGGATATTCTATAAAACCGACTTTAAAGACTCCAAAAAACCGGACCTAAACCAATCTTTAGAACCTTTTATTTAACAAAATTGGCTTTAATTAACAGACTCTAAATAAAAGCTTTTATTTAAAAAAACAACTCTAATTAATCTAAATCAATTAAAATTGGTTATTTTAAAAAATGGCTCTAAATCTTTTTTATTATTTATGATTTATTTTTTTATTATTTATGATTTAGAGGCGGTTTATTGAAATAATCGGCTCTAAAACTTTATTTAGAACCGGTTATTTCAAAAAAATTGGCTCTAAAATCTTTTTATTATTATTTATGAATTAGAACGCTATATTATTTTTATTGTGAATTTACAACAGAAACCAAAAATTTTGATTTGTTATTTTATTTTTTTGAATTGGTTTCTCTAAATTTTGTTTAAATAGTTTGAATTAGCAATTCATAACAAATAACAAAATATTACATATAATTTATATACTAAATTTTTTTTGATAAATTTTCTATCTATATACATAATTTTCTATCTATATAATTTCTAACAAAAAATAGAAAACAACAGAAAAAAAAACATCAAATGTGTTTTTGAGGGTCAAGATGAGATTTTTTGACCAAAAAAATGGTCGTAATGGCTTAGCTATAATGGTTTTAGCCATTACCCTATAGATCTCGTCGTTAGCTTTCTGTGGCCGTGTAGAACGTCTCAATCGGAGTTTACTATCAAAAGTTATTGCCATTTGAACTTGAGATGGTCGAATTTCGATTTTTATTTTTTCATTCTTTTCTCTTTTCTTTTTTCTTTCTCTTTTCCTGTCCCTCATCTCTCTTATATATATATGAAATAGGGAGGATGAAGAGTGATAATTCGTGAGATCGTGATGAATGAACGGTTAGATTGAAAAATATAGCAATCTGTGAGAGCAAAAAACTAGAATTCCATTGGTTGATTTTTTTTAGAGTCGGTTATTAGATAAAAAAATGGTTCTAAAATTTTAGATGTGTTTAGGCCAATTTTATAAAAAACTGATACTAACTGTTATAAAATTCAATATTTAGAGCCAGTTGTTTATAAAATTGGTGCTAACTATAATGTTTAGAGCCGATTTTTATGAAAATCATCTCTAACTCCATCTTACAAACAGTATTCTTATCATTAGAACCTGTTATTTTATAAAAATCGGTTCTAAAATATTTCACTCAAATTACCACCGTGCCATTCAACCCTTTTAGAATTGATTTTCTATTTAACCGATGTTAAATGAGTGTTTCTAAAAGTCTTTTTGTGGTAGTATAATATTAACACATAAAATTAGTAAATAAGTCCAATCCTCTTTAAATATACATAGATTCATTTAAAAAAGATGAGATCACTTGACAAACGGTTATTTTAACAATCATGATAATAAGATCCTAAATAAATTCAAATAAATAATTAAACAAAAAAGTTTGTAGATATATATTCTCTAACTTTATCAATTGATAGTGTTTTAAATTTTATATAATTAAAATATCATACGATAGTCCATCAATTCCTATTAAAATTTGATAATTTATAACATTACATATTTAATGATTTTTGATAGACTATCTACTAGTCGGTTTATAATGATACAGATTTAATGATATTTGATAGACAGTCTACTAGTTCATAAAGGAGATTCATTATCCCACATTGGTGTCGAACTATGAAAATAGACGACAATAAAAGTATCAAAGACCATTAAATCCATTCTCGTTATCTACTATTAGTGTTAACTTTTTATAAAAATTTAATACTAAAATTTCTTGACTCATCAATATTGATTTTTTTATAAAAAATCCACATTAAAATAGATAATCAGTGTCATTTTTTATATAAAAAAACTGACACTCAAATTTGCTAACTCATCAGTGTCAATTATTTATAAAAACATTAAGATTTGTTGACTCATCACTATCAGTTTTGTAATAAAAATCAACACTAAAAAAATTGAAAAAAATGTGTTGAATTTGGTATTGAATTATCAATGCTAGATTTTTTTTATAAAAAAATGACACTAAATTTTTTATTGATTTTTCTGTTCAAAATTTGAGATTTCAATAAGTATCAGATTTTTTAAAAATATTGTTTTTTATTACTAATCATACAATTTAAAACTACAATATTTGGACCTATATATAATATTTGGATGGAATTTTTTTGAACTGGTCAGTTATCGATATAAGTTGTCGAGGCCCAATAGTTCAACCTATTTCATAATTCATAAAGCTTTCATCATAGAGTAATTTCATTTTAGTCATTGATTTTGGTGCTTCTTTGTTGCATTAGATCAACCATCATATCAACTTTAATTTTGATAAAAAATTGTAAACATAATTATTTTATTGTACATTAGAAACTTAATGGAATGGATTGATAGATTTTTTTAAATATATAATTTTTTTCACAAATAATGTTTTCTCATGTTGTTTATTTGTATAACTTATATAAAAACTTATTTACATCTCTTCGGTAATTTTAACTATTTCTGTAATATCCAACCATACTGATGCATTCAAATTTTTTAAAATATCATGTCTATAAAATTTTCACATATTTTTAACATTATATGATCACTCAATCAAATACCGGGTATCGTATCTATAGCATCCAATTACAAATTTATTTATTGATGGTGTTTTGATAACTAATTGAACTTAGATTGATGTTAGTTTTATTAATAAAAATCCTACACTAGTTGTTTTCAGTTTTTTTCCCAATATCAATAATAAGTGTCGATTTTTTATAAAAGTTCGACACTAATTGTTGTCATTTGTGTCATTTTTTTCTGCAGAAAAGGCCGACACTAAATCGTTGTACTAGTGTTCATATGAAACTGAAATTATATATTATCTATTAATTTAATAATATATCTATAAATATTTTTTTAATTCTTTAAGTTTTTTAAATTTATTTATAATTTTGTTCTCGAGTTTGTCGAAATACCATATGTCAAGTGATCCATTGCCTTCATTATTATTTGGATTTAGATATGGTTATTGCGTGCAACTCAAAATATTAGATATATAATAACGCTATATATGTACATTTCGGTTACACACATATTTTAGAAACGTCTGATATATGAATTAGAGGAGGGATCATCACTTGAAAATGGAAATTTTAACGATCTTGAAAATGAAAATGAAAATAAATTTGAGAAGAACTAAAAGATAGAAAAAAAATATATTCTTGAACTTAATTATAGATTAATAATGTTTTAAATTTTACATAATTTAGTTATTGTTAAATAATCCATTGGAGATCGCTATACTAGACTATTGCAAATTATATAAATTTTTTGATGGTTTTGGATAGACTATCAAAAGATAGTAAAATTACAAAAAATTTAAAATACTATCAATCTACATATTTAAAAATATATCTATAAATTTTTTAACTTAATTTTTTTTTAGAATTTATTTAAATTTTCATTAAAATAGCCACTGTCGAGTGTCCGTTCCCTATGAATTAATCGTATCCTCAATGAACACTTTACCTCAGTGAGTTAAAAGGAAAAGGTCCTAACTCGATACTGTAAACAGCTTTAATCATGTGATCATTATTCAGTCAGTATACATCTTTACCAGAATATGTATTGCTCTGTCAATGATAAGGAGGTTTATATTTTTACGGTCATTATGAGCTTCCAATAATTTGTTGCCTGTTACTATATAATATAACAACTAAATGAACAAAAAGGCAACCAGGTCGAAGTAGGTTTGAACATCATGATAACAATCTTAGGCTACCAATTCAAAAAAAAGAGGATTGGAAAGGCCCACCAAAACCTCAGAAAGTTAGATGCCTTTCCACCAGGGTTACAACAAAAAGGAGTGTTAATGGATACGTATCAGATATAGGATTTTTATTAGTATATTCATTTAAAATTATTTTTATATTTTATTTTTATCCATTAAAATTAGACTTATTTATATTATATCCTTATCCATGAAAATAAATGGATAACAAAATGATAATGATAATATACTAATGTACTAATTAGTTTTATCAAAATTTATATAAAAAACGTTCAAATTTATTCTTTTGATATAAATGCATCTCTATTTTACTATTATGAAATCAAAATATAACTGCAAAATCAATTCCAACTTAAGTCATTTCAAAACAAACAAATTAAAAAAATAAGAACATCTTTTGTCAAACTTTTTTAACTAAAAAACAATATATATATTAAAAGTAAAAATATCATCTTGTCTAAAATGAAATCTTATATTGACTTATCCTATTATTTTAAATATTCTTCTAAATATTATAATTTATTAGATAGTGAAATCTAAGTAAGATAATTTATCACAGAACTCATAGGAAAAATTATTACATGATATAATTATATTGGAATAATATAAGTTATTTTTTAATAATTTATCCTATTAGAAAAATCAGTATGAAATATTTTGTATCCATAACTTTATTCATTTACTTAACGAAAAAATTATATTTATATTTGTATCAAATAAATTAATAAAAATATTATTATCTCATAAAGTAGTAAAAGATATTATTGTCACCCTAACCACAAATGAAGACTAGCTAGTGTAGATCAGTAGATGCAAGTAGTGGAGAAACAATCGATTTCTCGGTTCTTTTGGGCCCGACATGTCTGTGCTCATGATGTCCAGGTACGTTCACTTGGTTCTCCGGTGCGGCACACCCGTGTAACAATTCATGTGGAGATCCAATTCGGCCCGATTTGCTTGACATCACACCATCAGTATCACAAGATATAAAAATGAACTATTAATAATTAATAGGTACAATGTGACAAATAGATATATACACGTATTAGAAAAACGAAGGATAAAACCTATATTATTTTTCCAACCAACTAGACTTAATGCAGTAATGATATACGAAATTTTTTATGAAAGTATTAAAATCAATATGAACTTATTAAATAAATAATTATAACAAACTGTCGGTTTCGGGAAAAAAAAAATCCAACACTGTTCTGTCATCAGATTTCTTTAGTAACCAATGCCTTTTTTTTATAGTACAATGTAACTATAAGAAGTGTACGGTACAAGCAAAAACAAATATTCCGTGTCATTTATTTTTAGGAACTAATGCTACAGTTATTAAAAATATTCTTTGCTTCGATTCTTTTTCTTTCTTTGTATAACCATCATTAATTTCTTCCAGCTGTATTTTTTTTATTTTTTAAAAATAAATGGCAAAACAGCCACCTGTTTCATTTTACTCAAAGATATTTCCTATGTATCAAAAAAGACCAGATATCTATACTATTATATAAAACAGATAAGAATTGGACGGTTCTATTTTTGTCATTTTCTTCAAATTTTTTATATCTCAAAATACCCCTCATCTAATGATTTACATTAATTTTGACTAATCAGACGAACACAATAGCGTCCATTATTTTGTATTCTTCTCCATTTCTTTGCCATATAGAAGGAAGAGATTTTAAAATTGAGAGAATTCATACGAGATTATATCTGATATAGCATCTGTAATTGATCTTGCATTTATTGATATTTTTTATATTAGAATGACGTACATATTATCATGTGATATTTTTTATATCTAAATAAAAAAATTCGCTGCAACGCGCGGGTACACACCTAGTGATCATAAAAAGACTTGAGATGGTAAAAAGTAATAATACAAAGTTTCGACAAAAGATAGAAACGAAAACAAAACATATTCGAACTGCTCTTAGAGTCACTGCATATACTAGGTTCAGTACATGCGAAAAAACCTTTTCTAGTCTTCTGGACAAAAATGCCTGAGAGCTGCTTCATGGGCGCCACTTATATACCTTTTGGAAGTGCATTTTCTGCTCCATGTAACTTGATTTGCGCAACACGTTTGATGTATCCGGCCTCTCCCTTATGATTTATGATTTATGATTTATGAGATGAATATCATTTGCTATAAGTAACTTAAGCTGGTAATGATGCTCCCAGTCTCAGCATTGAAATGGAACGTCGATAATGCAGAAGATGGGAAAAATAGAGAAATTGTTAAAGTCCAGAAAGGTCCAATACAACATCGCTCACACTACGAAATACGAATCCAGATAATCCTCGCAACAAAAAACTCAACAAAGCCCATTGCAAACTCGGCCTTCTCCACCGCCTAGGGTTTTGTCACATTACAGTTCCCCGAACCGCCTAGTCCCCTTCTCTATTCTTCTGGAAGGGACTCATCCTGCCTCCGCCGCTGCTTCCAACTTTAGCAGTTACCAGCGAGAGAACAGAAGAAGAGGAGAAGGGCGAAGAAAACCGATCAGACAAAGATGAGGCCGATATTGATGAAAGGCCATGAGAGACCACTGACATTTCTCAAGTACAACAGGGAAGGCGATCTCCTCTTCTCCTGCGCCAAGGACCACACTCCCACCGTCTGGTTCGCCGACGACGGAGAGAGACTCGGAACCTACCGTGGCCACAATGGTGCTGTCTGGTGCTGCGATGTTTCCCGTATGAACCCCTTCATTTCCCCCAAATTTACAAACTATTGTCTCTCACAATTCTCAGCTTGTTCGAATTGTTCGTTGTTGTTGGTACTTGGTAGTCAGTTGATACATCTGAAAAAAAAGATGAGGTCAAAATTTTGTTTTATAAGTTTGTTTGTCCTGTCCGGACCTGGAACTTAGGTAAGGCTACTTAGTTGTAGAAAAATAAGAAGCTGATGATTAATTGTTGCCCTTTCTTAATTCATGCATGGTAGCATTTGTTTTGAACCATAAATGTATTCCGTACCTGATTATCTGTAGGCAATTGAGTGATAGTTCTCTGCTGGTATTTTAGCTTCTTATATGAATTTATTTTATTTATGGAGTAATACATGAATATTTTCATGAGAAAAGGAAAACAAATGGGGTTTCTCCCCTGATATTTGTTCTTGGTATGTTGCAGGTGACTCAACACGGCTGATTACTGGTTCTGCTGACCAGTCAGTGAAGCTATGGGATGTTCAAACTGGAACCCAGCTCTACTCCTTCAACTTCAATTCACCGGCTCGGTCGGTTGATTTCTCTGTAGGCGACAAGCTGGTTATCATCACAACTGACCCCTTTATGGGCAACCCATCTACTATCCAAGTCAAGCGCATTGCTCGGGATCCATCAGACCGTAAGTTCCAGTGAATTCATAGTCATACCTTAACGATATCTATTGAATCTTGTGCTGCTCTCTTGATGTTATTTCTGCATCCCATTATTCTTTTTGCTTTATTAAATAAATTTGAGATGATTGTATTTGGTTAGGTTGGTAATGATGAAATGTAATTTTGTTGAATTAAATCTGAGATGATTTGTTGCTTTTAAGTCTTTTAGAGTTCATTCAGTTGTGGTCTCTGTCATTTTAGATTGATGGTACAGGATAAGGGCCATTCAAATTTGCTTGATAAGATTGTATATCAGGGCACATCATCATTTTGAGGTTTAATCATTGTTTTTTTATCATGATTAGTTGGTCTGTCAAAGGTTCTGGGTTGGGCTTTGGCAGGTTTTGTTTTTTCTTATTCATATTATCAGCTCTGTGTGATTATATAGACCGTAGTGCCTTTTTCTAAATTATCTTATTTTCTTAATATTGTTGTAGAAATGAGTGATTCAGTACTTACAATCACGGGCCCACAGGGGAGAATAAACAGAGCTGTATGGGGCCCATTGAACAAGACTATTATAAGTGCTGGTGAAGACTCTATCATTCGCATCTGGGATTCTGAGGTCTGTTCTTCTTGTAATCCAATCTAAGACATTTTACTACATGAACATTAGGTTATGCTCGGGTTACACCTCTACTGAACAACATCAGTCTTAAGCCACAATTCAAGTCAAGTTGGGCTTTGCAAACATCAGTTTTGCATAGAAGTTACTGAACCTACTTCCCCTTGAAAAGAACAAAAAGTGTACAAGAGAAAAGAAAGTGAAACATTATTGAACTTGTATTTGCTACCTGCAAATGCTGCATTCTGAATTGTGTCCTTCTCATAATAGATGCATTTGAAAATTCATCGTTGAGATTTTCTATATTACTAACTATATAATCTGACATTTTTCTTACTTCCCCTATAGACTGGCACATTGTTAAGAGAATCAAATAAAGAGAGTGGCCATCAGAAAACAATATCTTCTCTATGCATGTCTGCTGATAAGTCCCACTTCCTGACAGGCTCAGCTGATAAATCAGCCAAGGTTAGAATATGTTCTGCTGGTGATGAATAAACTGCTCAATTGTTAAATTATTCTTTGTTGAGTAAATATTTATTTTGGCATGGAAAACTGAAAAGCATCAAACATTCCTGAGTTCTACAATTAGGTTACCCCAATTCTATGAAGAAGTACGTGCTGACAGTTTTACTGTATAATTTGATGGATGAAACTCTAGTAGCATGATGAATTTGTAATCTCATAATAAATCATACTTGAGTTGTAGTCAATGGCAGAGCTTCATAGGGACTGGAGGGGGCGGCGCCACCCCCTCCCCCCCCCCCCAAAAAAAAAAAAAAAAAAAGTTTTTGAAAATTAAAAATTTATGATATTTTACAGTGTCATTATGATATTTTTTTATTTCAGCCTCCCCCAAAATTTGAGATGCAGTGTATAAAGTATATAAAAAAGAATTTAGTCCCCATAATTTTTTTGGGTCAAGCTCCACCACTGGTTGTAGTTCAAGTGTATTGTATCAAACATAATATAGCATACCTCTAGATAACATTCAAAACAATGGTACTGCATCAAATAGTCATGTTCAAATGATTTGATGTTATTTTGACATTTGGGAAACACATTGATGTGTATTATAATGTGTAGTCCAGCTAAACATGACCACTCTGATACAGGAACTAGTGAAAATGATATTTAAATATTTTTTGATATTTGTGATTGATATAGATATTTAGTGTTGCCCATGGAGAAGATATAGAATTTTACATTTTATCTTATCGGATGCTCTCTTTTCATGATTTTCATATTAGTTTCCGTGTTTTCATTGTGGGTAGGCACTAGGCAGTAGATCCGGACACAGTTATGTTATTTGGTTGACATTTTTTCTCTGTTTGTTATGATCAGCTATGGGACACGAGGTCCCTGACACTTCTGAAGACATATATGATGGATCGTCCTGTTAATGCTTGTGCAATCTCTCCCCTGCTTGATCATGTGAGTACATATAGCTCTTTGGAATAATTACGCAAACTGACAGAACTGTGCATACCCTGTAATATTTAGCTGTATTATCCTTATCATTTGAGTGCCTTTTGTTCAGTTATTCCTGCAGATGAGCAAGAGGTGGCTAATTGGAGTATTTTCTAGCATTTTTTAATAGAATGTGGCATGGTGTTTTAATTTCAGGTGGTGATTGGAGGAGGTCAGGAGGCAGTCAATGTGACCATGACTGATCGTCGTGCTGGAAAATTTGAGGCTAAATTCTATCACAAGGTTACTTTCTACAAAATAAAAATTCTTAGTGCTAATTCTAGAATATGTTCTGCTGGTCATGAATAAACGGCTCAATTGTTAAATTATTCTTTGTTCAGTAAATATTTATTTTGACATTGTTGAGTTTGACGTTTAGGGTTACCCCAATTCTATGAAGAAGTCCATGCTGACAGTTTCATTGTATAATTTGATGGATGAAACTCTAGCAGCATGATGAATTTCTAATCTCATAATGAATTCATGATTGAGTTGTAGTTCAAGTGAATTGTATCAAATGTAATTATGTAGCAGATCTCTAGACAACATCCAAAAGAATGGGACTTTAGCAGTTAGGTTATGTTCAAATGATTTGATGTTATTTTGACAATTGGAAAACACTTTGACATGTATTAGTAATGTTTAGTCCAGCTAAACATGAGCACTCTGACTCTAACCTTTTGTATTGTTTATTTTTTAGATTCTACAAGATGAGATTGGTGGAGTAAAAGGCCACTTTGGACCAATAAATGCCTTGGCCTTCAATCCAGATGGAAGAAGGTGCATTCTGTTAGCACTTTTACCATCATTATTTAATAAAATTTAGCCTCTGATAATCTCTAGTTGTCCTGCATTTGACCCAGTTTTCTCCAGTTACCCCTATGTTGCCTTCATTTGTTATATGAACCATTGTAACATGTAAGACAAAAAAGACAAAAGGAAAAGATAGATTCTTTCTGACTTGGGCTCTTTTTGGTTTCAATATAATAAAAGCTTCTCAAGTGGTGGTGAAGATGGATATGTTAGGCTGCACCACTTTGACCCGGAGTACTTCAGCATCCGGATGTAGACATGCATGCAGTTCTAGGATTACGGATGTACATCTTTTTCGCGATCAAATGTCTCCGAGAGGAAGGAAGGCTTTGTATTCTAGATGATCTGAAATTTTGGTGTTTTTTTTCTATTTAGGATAAGAGTATGCATCTGTATGGCATGTCTTTGTTCATCTTTTTTAATGAAATGATGTTTAAATACTGGGATCTCTTTTGAGGTACAGATAGCTGCATTCCGGTATCTGTATTCATTATTTGCACCTCAGAATATGTTTGTGCTCAAATTCTTTGTTACGGTGCGAAATGTCTGGGAACCTGCTTTATGTCGTATCTGCGGGCACGAGACTTTTTGTGTTGCAATGTATTAAAGTTGATTTTAACAAGTATTTGTAATCAATTTGCAAATGAGTTTGCGCTCCGTGTTGATAGTATATGAAATTTGTTGCTTACACTTGTTCCACAGTATTTCTCCTGAAATAAGTTGGATGATGTATTGATAGATATATATTGCTTGAATTTGTAAATATTTAAATCTCGTCTACAAACCAGTATAAGTATACATGTTTACTAGTATCTCAGTATAGGGATGCAAACGGATCGGATACGGATGGATAATAGAAAAATCGTATCCATATATATTATTATTTTTTGAATACGGATATAGATACGGATAGTTTCGAATACGAATACGAATAATGATAGCTTTGGATACGGATACAGATCGGATAATAAACGAATATGGATATGTCCAGATATAATTCGGATAGCTAAACAAAATAATTTATCATAAAAAATAATAACTTTGACATATCATGATTCGATCCATAAAATTTAAGAATCTTTCTTATATATAATATTCGTGTAAAATAAATCCTCCTAAAAACTGTAATAAAGCATTATTGATACTGGATCAATAAAATTTTATTCGGCGGCATTACACTGTTTAATGTAGTCAATATAATATTCGTATTATTTATGAGTCATGTTCATTAATATTTAATGTTTAATATAGTCAATATAATATTTGTATTATTTTTGAGTCATGTTCATTAATATTTAATTTTGTATTGGATCAATACTTGGGTCATCTACATATATTTCAAAGTCATGAATATTTGAAATTTTAAAACTTTCGGATCCGGATAATTATCCGTATCCGGTTTCAAATTTCATATCGTATTCATATCCGTATCCGTAAAAAAAATATCCATATCCGAAAATATTTATATCCGTTAAAATCCGGATTCGGATCCAAATATTTATAGGTAATATCCGATCCGGTTGCAACCCTATCTCAGTGTCAGATCATCGCCGTTTCACAAAACTGGAGGCTTTGCGCTTTATGAAATTGAGTTTGCTTCTCAATTGTGTCGAGGGCCAAACAGGCTGCTCCCCATTTTGTGCCCATATTGCTGTAGGGTTTGGAAGTTTCTGGAATGCACCTGAACAGCTGCACTCTTGTATTCACTGGGCAAAATCTCGATTCTTCTGGTTATGTACGGCCAACTTCCATCCTTTTCCGCTCATTATCATATCCGACGAATATACATACATGATACATCGTATAGCTTTCTTGTCGAATTTACTTCCTAGATGACTGGCACAAACACAGCATATCAAACCAAAAAAACGGAAGTTTAAGAAGACTTAAAATATTAATTGCTAACAGTGCAACTGTGCAAGGAAGGAGCAAATGGGCATCTTCTTCCACACCAAATGTCATGCAGTTGCCACATTACGATGTAGTTAGGAGATAACTTTGGATTTGTTTGGCAACCAAATGATGATATAGTTAAAATACTTATTAAAATATTAGAGACAACTGAAAAGAGAATCAAAGGACATAATCAATAAATAGAGCCTTAAAAGTAAGAATACTAGCAAAAATAAAAACTAAATATCCTTAATAATTGAGACAAGAAAAAAGGAGAGTGGAATCCGTGCCGAGATCATGAAGAAGTGCTAGAACAATAGTTTAGTCCATGTAGAGAAAACTAAATATCATCTAACCATGTTATAATATATTTTCCAAACAAATTTATTGAGGAAAAAGGTAAAAATACAGTCAATTAACTATTGTCAAACTACTTTCCGTTGTTATCATCTAGTAGTATAATTCACCTTGATAATTTCTTCACTACAGCGGTGAGCAGAAATGAGTTTTACTAACGGTATTTAAAGTATAAACAACCGTTAGGAAAAATATAAGCAACCGTTAGAAAAAGATGAGCGCTGGACGGACATTTGCTAACAGTTAGTCAAAAATCGTTAGAAAATGGTGCTGCGAAATTTTTTTTTAAGTTTTGCTAACGGTTTCTTAACAAAAATCGTTAGCGAAGGGTGTTGTGAATTTTTTTGAAGTTTTACTAACGGTTTTTGCTAATAAACCGTTAGCAAAAGGTGTTGTGAATTTTCTTTTCTTTTTTTACATTTTTGCTAATAAACCGTTAGCAAAGGGTTTATGTTTTTTTTTTGCAAACTTAACTTTCTATTCAATAAACTAAGAACAGTAAATTATATAAGAACAAATTATTCATTCAATAAATAATATAAAATATATACAATTATTCATACAATGAAAAATATATATTTAATGAGCAATACATCTTTCTTACTCAATAATATAAAAACCTATATAATTTCTAAGAAAAAATATAAAGAAAAAACAAAAAAATAGAACTTAAAAACTTCAAATAAACTTAAAATGCGTTTTTGAGAGTGAAGACGATATTTTTTGGTCCCGAAAATGGCTGTAATAGCTGAAAGTGGTTAACCTTGTAGATCTCATTGTAAACTTTTTATGGCCGCGTAGCACACCTCATTGTAAGTTTTTCATTGCCGTTTGAAATTGAGATGGTTGAATTTTGGTTTTTATTTTTTTCTCTCTCTTCTTTGTTTCTTATTTCTTTCTTTTTTTTCTCCTCGGTCTCTCTCATCTCTATTTTTATATATGAAAATAGATGAAAATGGGTTGGTGATTTTTATTTTTGAATTTTGAATTTTGGATCGTTGGATTGGGATGAACGAACGATGAGATGGACAATCCGTGAAAGCAAATGTTATTGGTGAGATGAGATATATTAGATTTTTTTTTGCACATGAACCTTTGCTAACGGTTTTTTATAAATAATTATTAGCAAAACCTAGCGTAAAAAGGTTTTCTAACGGTTTTTTATAAATAACTGTTAGCAAAACCTAGCGCAAAAAGTTTTCCAAACGGTTTTTTATAAGAAACTGTTAGCAAAAGGTTGTCCAATAATTTTTTAACACTTTCTGACATATTTTTGTAACATTTTCTTTTTCCAAACCATTAGAAAATAATTGAACTTATTTTCCAAAATGCCACTGCCTAATAGTTGAAATTATTTTAACACTTTCTGATATTTTTGTACTACGCGTTGTATCTCTCATTTTTTAATTCAAAACATCGAACCTACTATTCAAAATGTTCTCCATATTAAAATATATTTAGAGATCAAATTTTATATTTTTTAGAATTTTTTTCTATTTTTTTGAGGATTAGAAAATTGTACTTATTAGAAATCATAAACTCAATGCATTTTCAATATGGAGAACATTTTTAACGGTTGGATAGGTATTTTGAATTCGAAAATGAAAGATACGACGCGAAATACAAAAATATTTTGTACTTCACGACTAACCGTAGCATAACTCTCTCTCTATATATATCAAATCTTTGTGAATCACAGATTAAAAAATAATTTTGTATTTCAAATTTTGAAATTCAAAAAACTGATTTAAACCGTTCAAAGTGATTCCAAGATAAAAAAAATTTTTTTTTGAAATTTTTTCCATTTTTTAAGGAAAAAATTATTATTATTGGATGATACAACCACAAAAAAGAACTGAGCTAATATTTGGCAATTTTAAAATATTAAACAACTATTTTGTAACGTTTCTAAATAAAAAAAATGTTGTTAAAGTGGAGGTCAAATACATTAATAATCTGATGACAACTTTAACAATGGTTTATTTTGGGAACCGTTATTAAAGATGGGTTTTAACAATATTTTTTGTTAAAAATCATTATTAAAAAATATCTTTTACAATGGTTTCTATTTAACATTGTTGTTATAAGGTCATTTTTAAATTTTGTCACTGACTGAAAAGAGCCCATCAACAACATCTCACTTTTTGCGCTCACACAGATAATTACTGTTGTCAATCTTTTCATTCCTTCATCCCAATCTAATGCTCCAGAAATCGTTAATCCTCATCTTTTATTCTATAATCGTCTTAACGCTCATTTCCTCCTTCAAAGAAAAAAGAGAGATGAGAGGCGGAGAAAAAGAAAGAGGGGGAAAAATAAAGAAGAGATATGAAGTCACAATCAAAATTTGAACACCTCAACTTCACAGCTATAATGAACTTTGATTGTGTGTGATATACACTCAATTTTGCCTTTTTTTTATCCTCAATGAACATTTGATATATTCTGGACTCAATTATATCTTTTTTGATCCTCAATGAATATTTGATATTCCGGACTCAATTTTTGAAGGATGTATATACATATTTTTTATTTAGTCATGGCTTCCACCGGTATTATTGCATTTTATAATTTCATAACTATCATAATTACATTGTTGTTAGGATACATGTTTACAAATTGAATAGTCATTAGATGAAATTAATAGGAATTACTTAACATTCTTCTGAAATAAAGACTCAGCCTAGCAAAAAGAGATCCTGGAAAAAAAAACCCGCAAGTCAACAATAAGGTCACTATTTTTTCAAAAATCCAGTTATTGATGTAACAGCCCACCTTTCAAAGCCTGTCCCTTTTAGATTGATTGTTTATAATTATATATAACAGACTCCGTTTCCACATATTTTATTACAATTCAGATCTCATACATCCAAAAAAATTTACGGCAGATTTTGTATTTCAATAAACCCTGGAAAGTCCTCAACAGTCACATGGACCAACAAAACTAGTACAAAATTACTGGACTAAACTTTTGTTTTCTCTTTTCTTTTCTGTTTTATTCTTGTTTTTGGCTTTATTTTTTCTTTTATTTTCTTTTTGTGCAATTGGAACTCTCACAAGTAGGACCGTCAATGAGTAGGATAGGGTAACTAAAATCTCTCATCCATATTCATATCAATATCCGATAAGTTATCGAATTTTTTTATTCACATTCATATCCGATAACTTACTGAAAATAAAATATTACTCATATTTGTCTTATCGGGTACGATACGGGTCACATAAACGGTCAAACGGCTTTCAAAATGAAAAAAATAATTGGCAAAGAAAAAAATTATAATATAATTAGCAATGAAAAAGATTGTATCAATGAAATATATTATAATATAATTAATAATAGAATATATTGTAATATAATTAGCAAAGAAATAGATAACGGATAAGAAATAGTTCTTACCCGTACTCTTACCCGATAAGTTGATGATTTTTTTTACTCATACTCATACCCGATAACTTAACAAAAATAAAATCTTACCCATACACATCTTATTGGGTATGATATGGATCAGATAAACGACCAAATAAATTAAAATGTTCTTTTTATTAGGGTACAAGGAAAAATACAACATGTAAAACATAATTTTGCTCTAGTTTTTCCTATTAAAATATTACGTATTTTGTAACAATTAAATTCGTATCTAATTGTATCAATTTTTATATAAGTATAATGTATAAATTGCATTGAAATTATTTTTTGTTTGAAAAATATAATGTTTCAATTCTAAATATATATAAAGAATGTTAAACTTTCAAGTTTTTTAAGCATGTCACATCATCACTTTTCATCATCATTAATTTTATTTAAATCTTTTCATCTTTTTGAATCCAAAGATTCATATAAAATTGTTTCTCTCGTCTCATTTAAAATAATGTGTAATATACTTAAGGTGAAACTCAACTCTTAAAATGATCCAACTTTTTTATATGATCATTTATAGATTATTATGTGTTTATTTATATTAGTTATTATTATAATATTTATTATGATAATTTTATTATTATTTATCATTTAAATATATTGTGTCCAAATTTTTTTAATGTGAAATTCTATTAAATATATTAAAAAAATTTATATTGTTAATTATTTATTTGAGGACTACATTGTCGGGGCGAAACCCGAGTTACAGCCCTAGTTTGTATGAATTGTTATATATGTATGACAATGTATAATGTATAAATGCATTGAAATTATTGTGCTTGAAATAAAATATAATTTTTAATTAATAGCTTTCAAATTATCGAGTGAATTCGTTGTCAATTAATTCGAACATTTACTGAAGCGAGTTCCCTTTGTAGTTTTAAAACACATTTGTACTCGTATGGGATTTTTGGATTATCAAAAAAATTCAATTTTCAAAATAACAACAGAATCCAAACACAAAATCTAAGGCTGAGAATGATGCGTAGTTAACGGTATTCCATCAAATCAACTTTGTTTGAACAAACATATTATCATTATGTAGCATTGGTTTATTCATTATATTATTTCAGCTATATCATCAAAACAATATTCGTACTATGTCAAATTTCGTAAAATCAATACTCTTTCCATATTATAACTCCCCACGCATTTTTCAACAACTAATTCAAGTAAGTATTTTATACTCTTCCCATTTCCACTGAGGGAATACAAACAAAATGAAAGATAACTAGATCTGCTGTTCCAGAACATAAAAAAATGGAAGCAAAAAAGAAAAGAAAAACGGAAGGTGTCAATACTACAAAATCTTTTTTGTTTTCATTTGTACTCAAATTGAAGTGTCTCAAATCTCCTCAAGTTATATTTACAGTACTACAAAATCCTCTCAAATTAAAAGGAGATGGATCAATTTACTAAAGTGTAGATAGTATAGACAGAATTATTTGTAAGTCAATTTTTTTTTAGTTTGTGCAGTTTAAGTGAACAACCAGAATTATATGATCATCCTGTTAATTTTGAATCGGGAATAATGTCACATTTAATTTGTGTTGATGTTAAATGTATTACAATTGTTTGAGTTCATATTTGTCCATTATAAGCTGCATAGTTCTGACAGCGCACAGTTACCGCCAGGGGGAGTTCACATAGAATCCCAACGCATCCCACATTATATTCAAAGTTTGAAACCAACTCAAAATCAAATCAGAATACACGAATTTTTTGCTTGAATGCATTAAACGAACCGAGTCCGAATCTGTGTTATTCTTTTCTGCATAACATAATCCTGTTGTCTTGATTAGAATCATCAGATTAAAAATCGACGAATCAGATATATTTCAAAGAGAGAAATTTTAAGAGGGGGGAAAATATATCAATTAAATTTTTAATTTACAATCCGACTGTTCCGATCGGAACAACAGCACATGGGAGTTCTAAACCATCCAACTAACGCTATCATTGAAAAAAAATCCGTTATTCACCTGCATCATTATGGGCGCACTAGATTCATTCTTAATCCGTACCCCCACAATTGCGCATTATTAATTTATATGAATGGCGAATTTACGAATGAGATAATCTCTTGTTCCCGCACCCTTCATCCCGCATAATCCCCACGCCAACAACGTACATTTCTTTAATTAAGTACGTACTAATTGAGTTTAACATTTCATATTAGATCTAGCGCTAAAGTTTTTTTTTTTAATTCTCTCTTCCTTAGAACGTATGATGTTGAAATGTGTTTCATGTATTATAACTTTGATGTTGAATATAAATTAGAATGTTGTTATATTGAATATATATTATTAGACTGATAAAATTGTATAAAGATATATATTTAAAGTATACTTGCTGCTTTATGAAAAGATATTATTTTGTGTAGTTTAATTTTTTGTGTGTTATTCAATAAATAATTGAAAGAAATCGCATACTCCAGATAATCATATATAAATGATATTTAAATACTCAGAACACATATCTAAATATCTAAATAAGAAATCTAAATATCTAGATATTATACTTAAATACTCAGAACACGTATTTAAATACTCAGAACAAATATCTAAATACCCTGAATATATCTCTAAATACCTAAATAAGAAATCTAAATACATAGATATTATACTTAAATACCCATAACATATATCTAAATACCAATAACGCATATCTAAGTACCTAAATAATAAATCTAAATACCTAGATATTATACTTAAATACCCTGAACACATATCTAAATACCCTGAATGCATTTTTAAATACCTAAATAAGAAATCTAAATACCTAGATATTATACTTAAATACTCAGAACATATATCTAAATACCCAGAACAAATATCTAAATACCCTGAACACCTCTCTAAAAACTAAATAAGAAATCTAAATACCTAGATATTATACTTAAATACCCTTTACATATCTAAATACCCAAAACATATATCTAAATATCCAAAACACATATCTAAATATCTAAGTAAGAAATCTAAATACCTAAATATTATATCTAAATACTTATAATAGATAATTAAATATGCATGATACATATCTCAATAATTAACATAAGTAAATCATATTATATAAAAATAAAAATCTAAATACTTATAATTTTTTTTAAAATACTACTCATATATATATAAATACCTGAACAATATGATTACATACAATACGGGTTTGTTGTTTCGGAAATTGTCACGTGGATTTTGTGTAGATGGTCTTTATTCGACGGAGAAATAATCACGTACGTGTGGAGAGAAAAATTTGTTAAGCGCGGTTGAGCGAAACTTTCTGAAAATGAAAAATCATTTGCGAGATTTTTTTTAGAGGATTAACACTGTTACTTAGTCGCGTCCTTTACGAATTGGCATCATATATTTATTTTATTTTGTTATCTTATCCGTTAAACTCACACGACAACAACCGAATAATGAAGATTCTCGCTTTTTTTTTACATTAAAAAAATACACTGTTCATCTGTTAACTGTTAATTATTTATCTTTTGGCGAACACCAATTAAAAAAGTCAAATACGGGAAATGTACGTTATTGTAGGCGTAGCTGATGTAGTGACGTCATCATGGTTTCTTAACAACTCTCAGGTATGCTTACCTAAATGCAATGGTTCGACGGTGTGAGTGTGCAAAAGAGTAGAACGGAAACGCGGAGTCAAGAGTCACTTGATTTTCTAAATTTTAAAAAATATTTTTTCTAAATTATTTTTTCATTAGTCTGATTTTTTTTTGAATTAATTTCTAATCTCTATTAAATTATCTGATTATTTTTATTGAGAAAAATAATTAATATCATGAATAATTAAAAAATATAAATATTTTAAAATATGAAATTAACTTTTTTCAAAAAAATTGATTTTTATTTTTTATTACTTTTAATATATAAAATAATGTTATTCTAAAAAAATTTATTAGACAAAAATATTTATATTAAATTATTAGTTTTTTTATTTAATATCCGATTAATCAATAAACGGGTAGGCGCGAATTCTCCCAATTTGTAATCTTTCTATTCAACAAATAAATGGGAATTCAATTTAAATTCAATAAAATATTATAATCTGATTAATGATCCTCTACAGTATCCGTCCCTCAAAATGGGGTGCTACGAAATCTCATTCGTTCCAGATAACGGAAAGATACTCCGCTCCAGAGATTGAGCTCGTATTGAACATTTCTTTTTTGGGACTTTTACGTTGAGGATCTTATAGTTTTATTTTTTTTAGTTAATTAACACCAGACAAACCTCAGTTCTTGACTTCTTGTGTATCAGTCTATGCATGTCAGCATGTATATTTAGTTAGGATTTTAAGACTATTCAAGAATTACAATACTTATATTCAAGTGCGATGTTGACTAATACGGAAATTTTTATATTTCGGTCCGAAGTGCACATGGCTCAAGTTATATTATAGTATATTTAAAATTTTAATTTATAATTCTCATTAGATTCTTCATAAAAAAATATTTGAGGATACAAAATTTTTTGATATGTTAGAGTTTTCTAAATATTTATTTTAGATTTTGAAAATGATGTAAAAAATCAATAATTTATTTTAGACTTGTTTTTCAAGTGTCTAAAATAAATATTTAGAAAATTCTAAATATAGAAAATTTTGTGTATTTTTACATAAAAAATAATGAAAATGATAAATCAAAATGTCATATCGATTATGTTTTAGTTTTGAACTGTGTCGGACCAAAATTCAAAAGTTTTCAACCTCTTACAAGTGCAACTTAATTAATACTTTTTATTTTTTAATTATGAACCTCAGTTCTTTCGTTGTATACAAAAACTAAAACTCTACGTATATAAACAATGCACTAATTGCAGTGTTTTCAGTACATAATAAATTTACTACTATTTTGCTCATACGTTACTACGATGATTTCTTTTTAAAATATAAAAATATATATTTTGATGAGAAAAGAAAGAAAATAGAAATGAAGATAATTTAATAATTAATATAAATTCTAATCATGAACACATAATTAATGTAAAATAAATGCAGAATTTAGAGAAAAGTTGACATTCAGAATTTAACGAACGTTAAAATTAATAATTAATAGTAATCTAAGAAAAAAATAAATTAGAGCAATTGTACTCTTAAATTATGTAACATTTTATGTAACAATCAATATTGAAAGGAAATTATAACTTCAACACAAATGACTATAAAGATAGTAACATTATTCGATGAATCCGATGACTGATATAACTCAAATATTTAACAAAAAAAATCTGAACCATTGCAGAATTAGAACACTTAAGTGCTTAATAAAGAGTAGAGATAGAGATAAAGATAAATGACGCTTAATTAACTACAATTGATTTTTGTACAAAACTTATTTGTGATATATGTATAATGACTTTGATGAATATAATTCTTAATCATTTCCTTAAAAATATAATATTAATAGCATAATAACGACAATGTTTTTCAATTTGAAGAAAGAATATTCGTAAGGGACAATTATCGTCTTCTATTTTTGAAATAAGTTGTTTTTCAATTCATACATTTTTTAATTCACATATAAGCTTTGCGTGCTCATAACTCGTTAGTATAATTAAAGCTTAGCATTCATGATTAAAATAACACAAAGTGAGATCTAGTAATGTATCAAGTTACCACTGCCCAAAGTGGCTTATTTTGAAATATTTACGTCAAAATAATTTTAAAAGTCCGAGGGTAAAGAAGCAAAAACGCTCCGCTTTTGGTTTTCCATCCCCCCCCCCCCAGCTTAAAGGGAAAAATAAAAAAGAGACACCTCACCTTCCATTCTACTTCAGCAGCATAGCAAGTTAGCAACCCGTATCAGGGAGGAAAAAAAAAAGAAAAAAAAAAGAAAGAGAAAAAGCAAAGAGCTCTGAGTTAGTGAAAGAAAGAGGGGGTCTGAGGGAGAGAGATAGAAATGGATAGGAGCACTCCAGTGAGGAAATCCCACACCTCGACCGCCGATCTGCTGACGTGGCAAGAAGTACCACCATCCGAACTCGACCAGACCACCCCTCTGAATCGTAGACCCCACCAGGTCTGCCCTCTTCTCGTTGTTTTGCTTTCTTGTTTGCTCTGTATTTCTATGCTATTTTCTTTCAGTTAAAGTTCATCACTTATTTCTTGTTTTCTTTTCTGTTTTGGCGTAAATCTAGCCATCTGAGGCAATTAGGAAGGTTGTTTTTGGAGGGCAAGTGACAGAGGAAGAGGCCGAGAGTTTGAACAAAAGGTCAGATCTGGTGATTTTTCTTGAAGTCACTTAAAATCTGAATGCATTTTTGGTCTTTTTCCTAATTTATCTGTGCATTTCTCTGACCAAAGAAATGTAGCCAAATAATTTCCATAAGCGGAATTCTTTCCCCGTGATTTGCATCAATTGACATCACCTACACTATAGTACACTGCTTTCTGTTATCCCCCCCTTAAATTCGCCTACATTTTTAACCTTCAGTTGTGCAATTTATCTCAATTAGTGGATCATGGGGAAATAACGCGAACTGAAAGATCTATTGATTTGTTTATAAAATAATCCATTCAGATACTCGATTTGATTAGCCAATCTCATAATATACTTTATAAAAAAACTTTTTGTATATATATGTTATATCTTCTAAAACTTCTTAGAATTTTTACAATAAGCAGCAGACTGGATTCTGAGTACTTTCACATTTGCCATTGAAAGTTTCATGTGTTCAATGGAAATAAATCTGTATGTCATGAAGTAATGGCTCCAATTTACAGTGGAAGCTAATACTGCAATAACATGATTAGCCTAAGCTTCAGATTATATAATCCCTCTATTAATAGAGTGTGAAAAAGAGTGTCCTAATGGGATAATTTTATCATAATTCTGTTTACCCATTCAAAGAACAAAAATAAGGGAGTAACAATAACTTGAAACTACTATATGACTTTATCTTATTTTTCTGAAGGGCTGGCAGCAGCTGCCAGGGATTGCTATAAGACTTTATCATTTCTTATGCAGCAAGTTTGACTTATTTCTTTGTATTTTCAGTAAACACCATATGTAGTTAAATTAGATATATATCAGCCTCAATTGTCAACATTGGTCCCAATTTAATCTTTTGTTGCCTCAAACATCCAATTTATGTGATCATTTTGATTTTTTTGTTATTATATTTACTCATCCAAATAAATGTTATGATTTAAATTTGAACGCTCAGAATTCAGTCATGCTGGAATTTTGAACCAGAATCTTACAAAGAGCATAAATTAGTTTAAAATTTGAAATCGGAAACTTTTTATGTGATTAATATTTACTCTACTTATATGTTGCCTATGAAAATTACTGATGGAATTAAAAATCAGAAGAGCTATTATATAAGAAACTTCTGAATGAATATCAAAATGAACTCAGAGCTCATAAATATTAATAGATAAGCATCCAATTTTTTCAGGCCTTGCTCAGATGAACATATCCTAACATATATTTTTTTTCTGCTAATTAAGGAAACCTTGCTCAGCCCCAAAATGGAAAGAAATGACAGGAAGTGGCATATTTGCTCCTGGGAGTGAAGAAGCACTTGAAGCGGAGGCTGCTTCTGTCACCCCTGTTAGAACTGTTACACGTACTTATCAGGTACGGGCTATATAGTTCTAATAGAATGCCTTATAAAAAAGTGTATTTTCAGTTCCTTGAAGTGTAGATTATTTAACCAGATCCTAATAGAATTTTACATTGAGACCTTATTGCCCAATTTAGGTTTAGATGTTGATGTTTTGGTCCTTGTTTCAACTGCTGCTAATCTATAAATGATACTCTCACAATAACTCCAGCAAACACTCAGCGGCATCAGCCAGATATCATTCAGTGCAGATGAGGACAATGTTTCCCCTAAGAAGCCAAGCTCCATTTCTGAGGTAGCGAAGCAGAAAGAGCTCAGTGGGACACTTGTCAGTGAGGCTGAGGCTGAGGCCAGAATGAAGCGTCTGGTATCTGATTCTAAGCAGAAAGAGATCAGTGGTCATGATATTTTTGCTCCTCCTGAGGAGCTCCGGCCAAGAAATACTGATGAAGGCCCCACCACTCCTCGTGGATTGCACTCTACTGTAAGTTATTTTCCTGCATTTGTACACACATTTTTACCAAGAATATTTTTATTCACTTCGATAACTTCTTGGTTTTTCTGTGTCCCCAGGAAGGAGAAAGGGTAAGTTCTACACAATAGTTTTTATCATTTATTCGGTACTGAATCTACTGGTTCTTATATGTCCATAGAAAATATGGACATGTCATGTACAACTCTGCAAAGCAGGAAATTTACATTCATTTTCTTAGCGTATTTAAACATATCCTTTGGTTTGTGAAATGTGTTCTTATCCACTTCAGCGGGGTAATGGAATAGCTTGAATTTTGCATAGTTGCATTATATTTCGTATTCCGTAATTCATTAATTCTTATTTATTTTGTTTGTTTTCCTTAGTCAACTGGTGGTGCAAGTAGCTTCTTGTTTGGTGAGGACAGTGATTCTGCTCTCAAGACAGCAAAAAAAATCCCTACACGCAAATTTACTGACTTGACAGGTAATGACATTTTCAAAGGGGACACCACTCCTAGCACAGCTGAGAAGTCGCTTAGCAATGCGAAGCTAAAGGAGATGACTGGCAGTGACATATTTTCTGATGGTAAGGCCGCCTCCCGTAACTACCTTGGTGGGGCCCGCAAGCCCCCAGGCGGTGAAAGCAGCATTGCCCTGGTCTGACTGGAGCCCTAGTTTGTTTTCTGTTTGAAATTTCACCGATCTTTGGTGTTTGTTTTTCTTCTTTCTAAGAGGGGTTGGATTTGTGGGTTGTGTTAGTTTGGTTTTCTTCACTGCCCTGATTTGGGTGAGGGAGTTGGTTGACCTCTGTTCTCTAATATTTTTTTATGTTTGGTGTTGGATGGATAAGTGTGGTTGCGACTTGTGACGCATCTAATGTAACAGAGGCTCAATGGTAGACCTTAAAAAAATTCTTGCTCTGATTTTTCTAAGCTGTATTTAATAATTTTACCCTCGTTTTTGTTTCCTCTCTACGTATTTGCAAATTATTAGCATGATTGTTACCAAAAAGGGTAATATTCATAAAAGATGTCTGTCTTCAGGTTAAAGAAGCTATGAAATTGATCGTTCCTCACTTTATTTCCAACAAATCATAGCTGATGGTAATCGTGTAACTTTATCGTATGATACCTTGCATAGGAAAAAGAAATAACGGGACTTAACATGTTAGCAACATGAAATGAAAGCGATTGAATAACTACACACGACGATCTTGTCTATTTTCAATTTTTTTTTTGTTGGTACATTTCTTTTGCTAGCATGTTCAATAACGGAGCATCATCTGGATTGTAGATGGGGCCACTGATCAGAGTTAAGTCTTCAATTTTTCTTATGTTGAAAAAAAAACAATCTGCACACATATGATGTAAGAGAGGGGGTCGATCTTTTAAGTCAGTTGATTTTGAGATTGATAAATCAAAAAATTAGTGGATATGATTCACATACACATCTTACTGATCTTCTAAATTTTTAGTATTTTTATCACTAAATCATCAAATCTCAACATCATAATGTCACTTCCTCAGATATGATCATGTTATCTTCACTAACATTAGCACACTCTTTGTGCTAACATTATTATTATTATTATCATTATTATTGCTCTTGTTCTCTTAATTATTGTTAGAATGTTCTTGTTTTAACTTTATTAATTCCTTATTCTCAGTATTGCATTACTTGTCCAAAATACTCTGTTGTTTTAACATTACTGTGTGAGGTCATTCTAATCACCTCTAAAATGTCAATGAATTGTGATATTTATTATTAATTTTATTAGCAAAATAATACTCCTTTATTATTATCTCAACTACTAAGGTGATTCAATTATTATTTTTATTTTTTACTTTTATCTCTCTTTATTTTTGTAGAAAATCACATACAAAAATAGTAGAAAATAGGTTGGCTATTATTCATAATTTTATATAGATTTTTAGTGTTTTTGTTATAGCCAAAATGACAAGTCAAAACTTGGTCAAATAGAAAAAAATAAATAATGTTATTTTGCTTTTAAATTGTTTCAATTCTGTAGACTTTTCAAAACTGAAATATTTTTATATAAGAAAATATTATAAAAAACAAAAAAAAATAGAAATAAATTTGAGTCAATTTGGATCTTGGGAAGGCATCCAAATGATTTATTTACTATTTAATTTTATTTTTCTATTATTTACTGAGTTTTGGGCTTAATGGATTGGGCCAGTTTTATTTTTCTTTTATGTTTTCTATGAATTGGGTCCAGATTTTATTCTTCACAGTTGAGCCTCTTCTTGATCTGTGCCGCAGTTAATCTTGCATTTAATTTGTGCTGTTGGATATGCGCTGAGATTCGTGCACACTTTCATTTTGATGCATTGTCTTTTATGGGTCGCTGGATACTATTGAGATGCGTGTTCAAGGGATCTAGGGTCCAGATTTAATCCAATTGAATTATTTTAATGCTTGATAGCTCAGATCCATCGATTTTCTTTGAGATCCGTTCTTAGGCTAATAAAGGGTCAGATCGTTCTATGCATTATTTTTAAAGCATTCCTATCTTATATCTGTTCGATATCTTTCAGATTTGTGCAAACAGTCTTGAGATTAGCATCATCTCATCAAGAATCGTGCTATAGCATATGTTCATCTCCTTCTTCGCTATGCTTCAAGATTCGTACTAGAGGGGTTATCTGGTGATCCCGGTGGTTGATCGGAGAGGGGCCAGCATCAACAGGATTGCCAAGACATAAGTAAGATGCGTCAAAAGCTGTTGTTTAAACAAGTTGTTCGCCTTTATAAAAAATTTTGGCCGCATAACTACACATAATTTGGTGTAAATTAATATAATTTACTCATAATTGTGCCTATTATGAGATTGTTCAATTAACACTTCAAAACGAATATTTTAGGGCACTATTTTTCCCCAAAACATAAGTAAGATGCATTAGAAACTGCTATTTAAAAAAGTTCAATTTTTCAACATTTTTTACCTCATAACTACATATAATTTTATAAAAAATAATATAATTACTTCTGATTATGTTCATTAAAATATTAGCCAATTAACAGTTCGATGTGAACATTCTACGACAATAATTTTGCACGAGACATAAGTAGGATGCATTAAAAACAATTGTTTGTGTTTTTAAAAAATTTTGGCCGCATAAGTACATATAATTTCATGCAAATTGATATAATTACTCCTAATTATGTCTATTATAAGATTGTTCAATTAGCACTGCGATATGAATATCCTACGACACTAAATTTTCATAAAACATAAGTAAGATATATTAGAAACTGCTGTTTAAACAAGTTGTTTAAGATTTTTAACATTTTTTGACTCATAACTATACATAATTTCGTGAAAATTAATATAATTCCTCCTAATTATACCTATTAGTAGATTATCCAATGAACACTTCGATATGAACGTTGTCCGACACAAATTTTGCACAAAACATAAATAAGATGCATTAAAAACAGTTGTTCAAACAAGTTGTTTGAGTTTTTAAAATTTGTTGGCCGCGTAACTATATATAATTTCATGAAAATTAGTATAATTACTCCTAATTATGCCTATTATATGATTATCCAGCTAAAACTTAGATATGAATATCCTATAACGCTAATTTTGCACAAATATAAGTAAGATGCATTCGAATCTTTTTTTTAAACAAGTAGTTTAAGATTTTCAACATTTTTTTAATCAAAACTGCACATAATTTCGCGCGAATTAATATAATTGCTTCTAACTATGTCTATTATAAGGTTGTCAAATTAACACTTCGATATGAATATCAGAGGACACTAATTTTTCATAAGACTAAGTAAGATACATTAAACATTGCTGTTTAAACAAGTTGTTTAAGACTTTTAACATTTATTGCCTCATAACGACACAAAATTTCATGAAAATTAATATAATTACTCCTAATTATGCCTATTAGAACATTATCCAATTAACACTTCGATATGAACATTCTACAACACGAATTTTGTATAAAAAATAAGTAAGATGCATTAAAAATATCTGTTTAAACAAGTTGTTTGAGCTTTTTAAAAAAATTTACTGCATAACTACACATAACGTCGCGCAAATTAATATAATTACTCCCAATTATGTCTATTATATAATTATCCAATTGACACTCCAATATGAATATCCTATAACAGTATTTTTTTTCATAAAACATAAATAAGATACATTTGAAACTGCTTTTTAAACAAGTTGTTTAAGATTTTCAAAAATTATTATCTCATAACTACTTATAATTTCATAAAAATTAATATAATTACTCTTAATTGTTCCTATTAGAAGATTATCCAATTAATACTTCGATATAAATATTCTACGATACTAAGTTTGCACAAAACATAAGTAAGATGCATTAAAAAACAGCAGTTTAAACTAGTTGATTGAGTTTTTCAAAGTTTTTGCCGCATAACTGCATATAATTTCGTGCAAATTAATATAATTACTCCTAATTATACCTATGATAAGATTATCTAATTAAAACTTCGATATGAATATTCTATGACGCTAATTTGGTACAAAACAAAAGTAAGATGCATTAAAAACTGCTGTTTAAACGAATTGTTTGACTTTTTTAAATTTTTGGCCCCCATAAATACACATAGTTTCATGCAAATTAATATAATTACTCTTATTTATGCCTATTATAAGATTGTTCAATTAACACCTCGATATGAATATTCTACGACACTATTTTCTCCCAGAACATAAGTAAGATGCATTAGAAACAGCTATTTGAAAAGTTATTTGAGTGTTTCAAAAATTTTGGCCCCATAACTACACATAATTTAGTGAACACTTCAATATGAGAATTCTACAACACTAATTTTACACAAAACATAAGTAGGAGGCTTTAAAAACAGCTGTTTAAACAAGTTGTTTGAGCTTTTTAAAATTTTTGGGCCGCATAATTACACGTAATTTCTTATAAATTAATATTACTACTCCTAAGCATGCCTATTATATGATCTTCTAATTAAAACTTCGATATGAATATTCTACGACACTAATTTTGCACAAAACAAAAGTAAGATGCATTAAAAACAGCTGTTTAAACAAGTTATTTGAGTTTTTCAAAAAATATGGCTGCATAGCTGCACATAATTTATTATAAATTAATATAACTACTCCTAAACATGCCTATTGTAAGATTCTTTCAATAAAACTTCGATATGAATATCCTATAACACTAATTTTGCACAAAACATAAGTAAGATGCATTAAAAACAGTTGTTTTAACAAGTTGTTTGATGTTTCTAAATTTTTTGGCCGCATAACTACACATATTTCGTATAAATTAATATAATTACTCCGAATTACACCTGTTATAAGATTTTTCACTTAACACTTTGATATGAATATCCTACGTTACATGTTTTTAACAAAACGTAAGTAAGATGCATTAGAAACTGCTATTTAAAAAACATATTTGAGTTTTCAACATTTTCGCCCTCATAACTACACATAATTTCGTGAAAATTAATATAACTACTCCTAATTACTCCTATTATAAAGTTGTCCAATTAAAACTTTGATATGAATATTCTATAACGCTAATTTTGTACAAAACATAAGTAATATGCGTTAAAAACTGTTGTCTAAACAAGTTGTTTGGCTTTATGAAAATTTTTGGCCGCGCAACTACACAAAATTGGTGCAAATTAAAATAATTACTCCTTGTTACACCTATTATAAGATTGTCCTATTAAAACTTCGATATGAATATTCCATGACGCTAATTTTGCGTAAAACATAAGTAAGATGCATTAAAAACTGCTGTTCAAACAAGTTGTTTGAGGCTTTCAAAATTTTTAGCCCCATAACTACGTATAATTTCGTGAAAATTAGTACAATTACTCCTAATTACGCCAATTATAAAATTGTCCAACTAAAATATCGATATGAATATTCTATAACGCTAATATTGCACAAAACATAAGTAAGATGCGTCAAAAGCTGCTGTTTAAACAAGTTGTTCGCCTTTATAAAAATATTTGGCCGCATAACTACACATAATTTGGTGTAAATTAATACAATTTACTCATAATAGTGCCTATTATGAGATTGTTCAATTAACACTTCAAAACGAATATTTTAGGGCACTATTTTCCCCAAAACATAAGTAAGATGCATTAGAAACTGCTATTTAAAAAAGTTAAGTTTTTCAACATTTTTGGCCTCATAACTACATATAATTTCATAAAAAATAATATAATTACTCCTGATTATGTTCATTAAAATATTAGCCAATTAACAGTTCGATGTGAACATTCTATGACACTAATTTTGCACGAGACATAAGTAGGGATGCATTAAAAAGCTGTTTAAACGAGTTGTTTGTGTTTTTCAAAAATTTTGGCCGCATAAGTACATATAATTTCATGCAAATTGATATAATTACTCCTAATTATGTCTATTATAAGATTGTTCAATTAGCACTGCGATATGAATATCCTACGACACTAAATTTTCATAAAACATAAGTAAGATATATTAGAAACTGCTGTTTAAACAAGTTGTTTAAGATTTTTAACATTTTTTGACTCATAACTATACATAATTTCGTGAAAATTAATATAATTCCTCCTAATTATACCTATTAGTAGATTATCCAATGAACACTTCGATATGAACGTTGTCCGACACAAATTTTGCACGAAACATAAATAAGATGCATTAAAAACAGTTGTTCAAACAAGTTGTTTGAGTTTTTAAAATTTGTTGGCCGCGTAACTATATATAATTTCATGAAAATTAGTATAATTACTCCTAATTATGCCTATTATATGATTATCCAGCTAAAACTTAGATATGAATATCCTATAACGCTAATTTTGCACAAATATAAGTAAGATGCATTCGAATCTTTTTTTAAACAAGTAGTTTAAGATTTTCAACATTTTTTTAATCAAAACTGCACATAATTTCGCGCGAATTAATATAATTGCTTCTAACTATGTCTATTATAAGGTTGTCAAATTAACACTTCGATATGAATATCAGAGGACACTAATTTTTCATAAGACTAAGTAAGATACATTAAACATTGCTGTTTAAACAAGTTGTTTAAGAATTTTAACATTTATTGCCTCATAACGACACAAAATTTCATGAAAATTAATATAATTACTCCTAATTATGCCTATTAGAACATTATCCAATTAACACTTCGATATGAACATTCTACAACACGAATTTTGTATAAAAAATAAGTAAGATGCATTAAAAATATCTGTTTAAACAAGTTGTTTGAGCTTTTTAAAAAAATTTACTGCATAACTACACATAACGTCGCGCAAATTAATATAATTACTCCCAATTATGTCTATTATATAATTATCCAATTGACACTCCAATATGAATATCCTATAACAGTATTTTTTTCATAAAACATAAATAAGATACATTTGAAACTGCTTTTTAAACAAGTTGTTTAAGATTTTCAAAAATTATTATCTCATAACTACTTATAATTTCATAAAAATTAATATAATTACTCTTAATTGTTCCTATTAGAAGATTATCCAATTAATACTTCGATATAAATATTCTACGATACTAAGTTTGCACAAAACATAAGTAAGATGCATTAAAAAACAGCAGTTTAAACTAGTTGATTGAGTTTTTCAAAGTTTTTGCCGCATAACTGCATATAATTTCGTGCAAATTAATATAATTACTCCTAATTATACCTATGATAAGATTATCTAATTAAAACTTCGATATGAATATTCTATGACGCTAATTTGGTACAAAACAAAAGTAAGATGCATTAAAAACTGCTGTTTAAACGAATTGTTTGACTTTTTTTAAATTTTTGGCCCCCATAAATACACATAGTTTCATGCAAATTAATATAATTACTCTTATTTATGCCTATTATAAGATTGTTCAATTAACACCTCGATATGAATATTCTACGACACTATTTTCTCCCGAACATAAGTAAGATGCATTAGAAACAGCTATTTGAAAAAGTTATTTGAGTGTTTCAAAATTTTTGGCCCCATAACTACACATAATTTAGTGAACACTTCAATATGAGAATTCTACAACACTAATTTTACACAAAACATAAGTAGGAGGCTTTAAAAACAGCTGTTTAAACAAGTTGTTTGAGCTTTTTAAAATTTTTGGGCCGCATAATTACACGTAATTTCTTATAAATTAATATTACTACTCCTAAGCATGCCTATTATATGATCTTCTAATTAAAACTTCGATATGAATATTCTACGACACTAATTTTGCACAAAACAAAAGTAAGATGCATTAAAAACAGCTGTTTAAACAAGTTATTTGAGTTTTTCAAAAAATATGGCTGCATAGCTGCACATAATTTATTATAAATTAATATAACTACTCCTAAACATGCCTATTGTAAGATTCTTTCAATAAAACTTCGATATGAATATCCTATAACACTAATTTTGCACAAAACATAAGTAAGATGCATTAAAAACAGTTGTTTTAACAAGTTGTTTGATGTTTCTAAATTTTTTGGCCGCACAACTACACATATTTCGTATAAATTAATATAATTACTCCGAATTACACCTGTTATAAGATTTTTCACTTAACACTTTGATATGAATATCCTACGTTACATGTTTTTAACAAAACGTAAGTAAGATGCATTAGAAACTGCTATTTAAAAAACATATTTGAGTTTTCAACATTTTCGCCCTCATAACTACACATAATTTCGTGAAAATTAATATAACTACTCCTAATTACTCCTATTATAAAGTTGTCCAATTAAAACTTTGATATGAATATTCTATAACGCTAATTTTGTACAAAACATAAGTAATATGCGTTAAAAACTGTTGTCTAAACAAGTTGTTTGGCTTTATGAAAATTTTTGGCACAAGAACTACACAAAATTGGTGCAAATTAAAATAATTACTCCTTGTTACACCTATTATAAGATTGTCCTATTAAAACTTCGATATGAATATTCCATGACGCTAATTTTGCGTAAAACATAAGTAAGATGCATTAAAAACTGCTGTTCAAACAAGTTGTTTGAGGCTTTCAAAATTTTTAGCCCCATAACTACGTATAATTTCGTGAAAATTAGTACAATTACTCCTAATTACGCCAATTATAAAATTGTCCAACTAAAATATCGATATGAATATTCTATAACGCTAATATTGCACAAAACATAAGTAAGATGCGTCAAAAGCTGCTGTTTAAACAAGTTGTTCGCCTTTATAAAAATATTTGGCCGCATAACTACACATAATTTGGTGTAAATTAATACAATTTACTCATAATAGTGCCTATTATGAGATTGTTCAATTAACACTTCAAAACGAATATTTTAGGGCACTATTTTCCCCCAAAACATAAGTAAGATGCATTAGAAACTGCTATTTAAAAAAGTTAAGTTTTTCAACATTTTTGGCCTCATAACTACATATAATTTCATAAAAAATAATATAATTACTCCTGATTATGTTCATTAAAATATTAGCCAATTAACAGTTCGATGTGAACATTCTATGACACTAATTTTGCACGAGACATAAGTAGGGATGCATTAAAAACAGCTGTTTAAACGAGTTGTTTGTGTTTTTCAAAAATTTTGGCCGCATAAGTACATATAATTTCATGCAAATTGATATAATTACTCCTAATTATGTCTATTATAAGATTGTTCAATTAGCACTGCGATATGAATATCCTACGACACTAAATTTTCATAAAACATAAGTAAGATATATTAGAAACTGCTGTTTAAACAAGTTGTTTAAGATTTTTAACATTTTTTGACTCATAACTATACATAATTTCGTGAAAATTAATATAATTCCTCCTAATTATACCTATTAGTAGATTATCCAATGAACACTTCGATATGAACGTTGTCCGACACAAATTTTGCACGAAACATAAATAAGATGCATTAAAAACAGTTGTTCAAACAAGTTGTTTGAGTTTTTAAAATTTGTTGGCCGCGTAACTATATATAATTTCATGAAAATTAGTATAATTACTCCTAATTATGCCTATTATATGATTATCCAGCTAAAACTTAGATATGAATATCCTATAACGCTAATTTTGCACAAATATAAGTAAGATGCATTCGAATCTTTTTTTTAAACAAGTAGTTTAAGATTTTCAACATTTTTTTAATCAAAACTGCACATAATTTCGCGCGAATTAATATAATTGCTTCTAACTATGTCTATTATAAGGTTGTCAAATTAACACTTCGATATGAATATCAGAGGACACTAATTTTTCATAAGACTAAGTAAGATACATTAAACATTGCTGTTTAAACAAGTTGTTTAAGAATTTTAACATTTATTGCCTCATAACGACACAAAATTTCATGAAAATTAATATAATTACTCCTAATTATGCCTATTAGAACATTATCCAATTAACACTTCGATATGAACATTCTACAACACGAATTTTGTATAAAAAATAAGTAAGATGCATTAAAAATATCTGTTTAAACAAGTTGTTTGAGCTTTTTAAAAAAATTTACTGCATAACTACACATAACGTCGCGCAAATTAATATAATTACTCCCAATTATGTCTATTATATAATTATCCAATTGACACTCCAATATGAATATCCTATAACAGTATTTTTTTTCATAAAACATAAATAAGATACATTTGAAACTGCTTTTTAAACAAGTTGTTTAAGATTTTCAAAAATTATTATCTCATAACTACTTATAATTTCATAAAAATTAATATAATTACTCTTAATTGTTCCTATTAGAAGATTATCCAATTAATACTTCGATATAAATATTCTACGATACTAAGTTTGCACAAAACATAAGTAAGATGCATTAAAAAACAGCAGTTTAAACTAGTTGATTGAGTTTTTCAAAGTTTTTGCCGCATAACTGCATATAATTTCGTGCAAATTAATATAATTACTCCTAATTATACCTATGATAAGATTATCTAATTAAAACTTCGATATGAATATTCTATGACGCTAATTTGGTACAAAACAAAAGTAAGATGCATTAAAAACTGCTGTTTAAACGAATTGTTTGACTTTTTTTAAATTTTTGGCCCCCATAAATACACATAGTTTCATGCAAATTAATATAATTACTCTTATTTATGCCTATTATAAGATTGTTCAATTAACACCTCGATATGAATATTCTACGACACTATTTTCTCCCGAACATAAGTAAGATGCATTAGAAACAGCTATTTGAAAAAGTTATTTGAGTGTTTCAAAATTTTTGGCCCCATAACTACACATAATTTAGTGAACACTTCAATATGAGAATTCTACAACACTAATTTTACACAAAACATAAGTAGGAGGCTTTAAAAACAGCTGTTTAAACAAGTTGTTTGAGCTTTTTAAAATTTTTGGGCCGCATAATTACACGTAATTTCTTATAAATTAATATTACTACTCCTAAGCATGCCTATTATATGATCTTCTAATTAAAACTTCGATATGAATATTCTACGACACTAATTTTGCACAAAACAAAAGTAAGATGCATTAAAAACAGCTGTTTAAACAAGTTATTTGAGTTTTTCAAAAAATATGGCTGCATAGCTGCACATAATTTATTATAAATTAATATAACTACTCCTAAACATGCCTATTGTAAGATTCTTTCAATAAAACTTCGATATGAATATCCTATAACACTAATTTTGCACAAAACATAAGTAAGATGCATTAAAAACAGTTGTTTTAACAAGTTGTTTGATGTTTCTAAATTTTTTGGCCGCACAACTACACATATTTCGTATAAATTAATATAATTACTCCGAATTACACCTGTTATAAGATTTTTCACTTAACACTTTGATATGAATATCCTACGTTACATGTTTTTAACAAAACGTAAGTAAGATGCATTAGAAACTGCTATTTAAAAAACATATTTGAGTTTTCAACATTTTCGCCCTCATAACTACACATAATTTCGTGAAAATTAATATAACTACTCCTAATTACTCCTATTATAAAGTTGTCCAATTAAAACTTTGATATGAATATTCTATAACGCTAATTTTGTACAAAACATAAGTAATATGCGTTAAAAACTGTTGTCTAAACAAGTTGTTTGGCTTTATGAAAATTTTTGGCCGCGCAACTACACAAAATTGGTGCAAATTAAAATAATTACTCCTTGTTACACCTATTATAAGATTGTCCTATTAAAACTTCGATATGAATATTCCATGACGCTAATTTTGCGCAAAACATAAGTAAGATGCATTAAAAACTGCTGTTCAAACAAGTTGTTTGAGGCTTTCAAAATTTTTAGCCCCATAACTACGTATAATTTCGTGAAAATTAGTACAATTACTCCTAATTACGCCAATTATAAAATTGTCCAACTAAAATATCGATATGAATATTCTATAACGCTAATATTGCACAAAACATAAGTAAGATGCGTCAAAAGCTGCTGTTTAAACAAGTTGTTCGCCTTTATAAAAATATTTGGCCGCATAACTACACATAATTTGGTGTAAATTAATACAATTTACTCATAATAGTGCCTATTATGAGATTGTTCAATTAACACTTCAAAACGAATATTTTAGGGCACTATTTTCCCCCAAAACATAAGTAAGATGCATTAGAAACTGCTATTTAAAAAAGTTAAGTTTTTCAACATTTTTGGCCTCATAACTACATATAATTTCATAAAAAATAATATAATTACTCCTGATTATGTTCATTAAAATATTAGCCAATTAACAGTTCGATGTGAACATTCTATGACACTAATTTTGCACGAGACATAAGTAGGGATGCATTAAAAACAGCTGTTTAAACGAGTTGTTTGTGTTTTTCAAAAAATTTGGCCGCATAAGTACATATAATTTCATGCAAATTGATATAATTACTCCTAATTATGTCTATTATAAGATTGTTCAATTAGCACTGCGATATGAATATCCTACGACACTAAATTTTCATAAAACATAAGTAAGATATATTAGAAACTGCTGTTTAAACAAGTTGTTTAAGATTTTTAACATTTTTTGACTCATAACTATACATAATTTCGTGAAAATTAATATAATTCCTCCTAATTATACCTATTAGTAGATTATCCAATGAACACTTCGATATGAACGTTGTCCGACACAAATTTTGCACGAAACATAAATAAGATGCATTAAAAACAGTTGTTCAAACAAGTTGTTTGAGTTTTTAAAATTTGTTGGCCGCGTAACTATATATAATTTCATGAAAATTAGTATAATTACTCCTAATTATGCCTATTATATGATTATCCAGCTAAAACTTAGATATGAATATCCTATAACGCTAATTTTGCACAAATATAAGTAAGATGCATTCGAATCTTTTTTTTAAACAAGTAGTTTAAGATTTTCAACATTTTTTTAATCAAAACTGCACATAATTTCGCGCGAATTAATATAATTGCTTCTAACTATGTCTATTATAAGGTTGTCAAATTAACACTTCGATATGAATATCGAGAGGACACTAATTTTTCATAAGACTAAGTAAGATACATTAAACATTGCTGTTTAAACAAGTTGTTTAAGAATTTTAACATTTATTGCCTCATAACGACACAAAATTTCATGAAAATTAATATAATTACTCCTAATTATGCCTATTAGAACATTATCCAATTAACACTTCGATATGAACATTCTACAACACGAATTTTGTATAAAAAATAAGTAAGATGCATTAAAAATATCTGTTTAAACAAGTTGTTTGAGCTTTTTAAAAAATTTACTGCATAACTACACATAACGTCGCGCAAATTAATATAATTACTCCCAATTATGTCTATTATATAATTATCCAATTGACACTCCAATATGAATATCCTATAACAGTATTTTTTTCATAAAACATAAATAAGATACATTTGAAACTGCTTTTTAAACAAGTTGTTTAAGATTTTCAAAAATTATTATCTCATAACTACTTATAATTTCATAAAAATTAATATAATTACTCTTAATTGTTCCTATTAGAAGATTATCCAATTAATACTTCGATATAAATATTCTACGATACTAAGTTTGCACAAAACATAAGTAAGATGCATTAAAAAACAGCAGTTTAAACTAGTTGATTGAGTTTTTCAAAGTTTTTGCCGCATAACTGCATATAATTTCGTGCAAATTAATATAATTACTCCTAATTATACCTATGATAAGATTATCTAATTAAAACTTCGATATGAATATTCTATGACGCTAATTTGGTACAAAACAAAAGTAAGATGCATTAAAAACTGCTGTTTAAACGAATTGTTTGACTTTTTTTAAATTTTTGGCCCCCATAAATACACATAGTTTCATGCAAATTAATATAATTACTCTTATTTATGCCTATTATAAGATTGTTCAATTAACACCTCGATATGAATATTCTACGACACTATTTTCTCCCGAACATAAGTAAGATGCATTAGAAACAGCTATTTGAAAAAGTTATTTGAGTGTTTCAAAATTTTTGGCCCCATAACTACACATAATTTAGTGAACACTTCAATATGAGAATTCTACAACACTAATTTTACACAAAACATAAGTAGGAGGCTTTAAAAACAGCTGTTTAAACAAGTTGTTTGAGCTTTTTAAAATTTTTGGGCCGCATAATTACACGTAATTTCTTATAAATTAATATTACTACTCCTAAGCATGCCTATTATATGATCTTCTAATTAAAACTTCGATATGAATATTCTACGACACTAATTTTGCACAAAACAAAAGTAAGATGCATTAAAAACAGCTGTTTAAACAAGTTATTTGAGTTTTTCAAAAAATATGGCTGCATAGCTGCACATAATTTATTATAAATTAATATAACTACTCCTAAACATGCCTATTGTAAGATTCTTTCAATAAAACTTCGATATGAATATCCTATAACACTAATTTTGCACAAAACATAAGTAAGATGCATTAAAAACAGTTGTTTTAACAAGTTGTTTGATGTTTCTAAATTTTTTGGCCGCACAACTACACATATTTCGTATAAATTAATATAATTACTCCGAATTACACCTGTTATAAGATTTTTCACTTAACACTTTGATATGAATATCCTACGTTACATGTTTTTAACAAAACGTAAGTAAGATGCATTAGAAACTGCTATTTAAAAAACATATTTGAGTTTTCAACATTTTCGCCCTCATAACTACACATAATTTCGTGAAAATTAATATAACTACTCCTAATTACTCCTATTATAAAGTTGTCCAATTAAAACTTTGATATGAATATTCTATAACGCTAATTTTGTACAAAACATAAGTAATATGCGTTAAAAACTGTTGTCTAAACAAGTTGTTTGGCTTTATGAAAATTTTTGGCCGCGCAACTACACAAAATTGGTGCAAATTAAAATAATTACTCCTTGTTACACCTATTATAAGATTGTCCTATTAAAACTTCGATATGAATATTCCATGACGCTAATTTTGCGCAAAACATAAGTAAGATGCATTAAAAACTGCTGTTCAAACAAGTTGTTTGAGGCTTTCAAAATTTTTAGCCCCATAACTACGTATAATTTCGTGAAAATTAGTACAATTACTCCTAATTACGCCAATTATAAAATTGTCCAACTAAAATATCGATATGAATATTCTATAACGCTAATATTGCACAAAACATAAGTAAGATGCGTCAAAAGCTGCTGTTTAAACAAGTTGTTCGCCTTTATAAAAATATTTGGCCGCATAACTACACATAATTTGGTGTAAATTAATACAATTTACTCATAATAGTGCCTATTATGAGATTGTTCAATTAACACTTCAAAACGAATATTTTAGGGCACTATTTTCCCCCAAAACATAAGTAAGATGCATTAGAAACTGCTATTTAAAAAAGTTAAGTTTTTCAACATTTTTGGCCTCATAACTACATATAATTTCATAAAAAATAATATAATTACTCCTGATTATGTTCATTAAAATATTAGCCAATTAACAGTTCGATGTGAACATTCTATGACACTAATTTTGCACGAGACATAAGTAGGGATGCATTAAAAACAGCTGTTTAAACGAGTTGTTTGTGTTTTTCAAAAAATTTGGCCGCATAAGTACATATAATTTCATGCAAATTGATATAATTACTCCTAATTATGTCTATTATAAGATTGTTCAATTAGCACTGCGATATGAATATCCTACGACACTAAATTTTCATAAAACATAAGTAAGATATATTAGAAACTGCTGTTTAAACAAGTTGTTTAAGATTTTTAACATTTTTTGACTCATAACTATACATAATTTCGTGAAAATTAATATAATTCCTCCTAATTATACCTATTAGTAGATTATCCAATGAACACTTCGATATGAACGTTGTCCGACACAAATTTTGCACGAAACATAAATAAGATGCATTAAAAACAGTTGTTCAAACAAGTTGTTTGAGTTTTTAAAATTTGTTGGCCGCGTAACTATATATAATTTCATGAAAATTAGTATAATTACTCCTAATTATGCCTATTATATGATTATCCAGCTAAAACTTAGATATGAATATCCTATAACGCTAATTTTGCACAAATATAAGTAAGATGCATTCGAATCTTTTTTTTAAACAAGTAGTTTAAGATTTTCAACATTTTTTTAATCAAAACTGCACATAATTTCGCGCGAATTAATATAATTGCTTCTAACTATGTCTATTATAAGGTTGTCAAATTAACACTTCGATATGAATATCAGAGGACACTAATTTTTCATAAGACTAAGTAAGATACATTAAACATTGCTGTTTAAACAAGTTGTTTAAGAATTTTAACATTTATTGCCTCATAACGACACAAAATTTCATGAAAATTAATATAATTACTCCTAATTATGCCTATTAGAACATTATCCAATTAACACTTCGATATGAACATTCTACAACACGAATTTTGTATAAAAAATAAGTAAGATGCATTAAAAATATCTGTTTAAACAAGTTGTTTGAGCTTTTTAAAAAAATTTACTGCATAACTACACATAACGTCGCGCAAATTAATATAATTACTCCCAATTATGTCTATTATATAATTATCCAATTGACACTCCAATATGAATATCCTATAACAGTATTTTTTTTCATAAAACATAAATAAGATACATTTGAAACTGCTTTTTAAACAAGTTGTTTAAGATTTTCAAAAATTATTATCTCATAACTACTTATAATTTCATAAAAATTAATATAATTACTCTTAATTGTTCCTATTAGAAGATTATCCAATTAATACTTCGATATAAATATTCTACGATACTAAGTTTGCACAAAACATAAGTAAGATGCATTAAAAAACAGCAGTTTAAACTAGTTGATTGAGTTTTTCAAAGTTTTTGCCGCATAACTGCATATAATTTCGTGCAAATTAATATAATTACTCCTAATTATACCTATGATAAGATTATCTAATTAAAACTTCGATATGAATATTCTATGACGCTAATTTGGTACAAAACAAAAGTAAGATGCATTAAAAACTGCTGTTTAAACGAATTGTTTGACTTTTTTTAAATTTTTGGCCCCCATAAATACACATAGTTTCATGCAAATTAATATAATTACTCTTATTTATGCCTATTATAAGATTGTTCAATTAACACCTCGATATGAATATTCTACGACACTATTTTCTCCCAGAACATAAGTAAGATGCATTAGAAACAGCTATTTGAAAAAGTTATTTGAGTGTTTCAAAATTTTTGGCCCCATAACTACACATAATTTAGTGAACACTTCAATATGAGAATTCTACAACACTAATTTTACACAAAACATAAGTAGGAGGCTTTAAAAACAGCTGTTTAAACAAGTTGTTTGAGCTTTTTAAAATTTTTGGGCCGCATAATTACACGTAATTTCTTATAAATTAATATTACTACTCCTAAGCATGCCTATTATATGATCTTCTAATTAAAACTTCGATATGAATATTCTACGACACTAATTTTGCACAAAACAAAAGTAAGATGCATTAAAAACAGCTGTTTAAACAAGTTATTTGAGTTTTTCAAAAAATATGGCTGCATAGCTGCACATAATTTATTATAAATTAATATAACTACTCCTAAACATGCCTATTGTAAGATTCTTTCAATAAAACTTCGATATGAATATCCTATAACACTAATTTTGCACAAAACATAAGTAAGATGCATTAAAAACAGTTGTTTTAACAAGTTGTTTGATGTTTCTAAATTTTTTGGCCGCACAACTACACATATTTCGTATAAATTAATATAATTACTCCGAATTACACCTGTTATAAGATTTTTCACTTAACACTTTGATATGAATATCCTACGTTACATGTTTTTAACAAAACGTAAGTAAGATGCATTAGAAACTGCTATTTAAAAAACATATTTGAGTTTTCAACATTTTCGCCCTCATAACTACACATAATTTCGTGAAAATTAATATAACTACTCCTAATTACTCCTATTATAAAGTTGTCCAATTAAAACTTTGATATGAATATTCTATAACGCTAATTTTGTACAAAACATAAGTAATATGCGTTAAAAACTGTTGTCTAAACAAGTTGTTTGGCTTTATGAAAATTTTTGGCCGCGCAACTACACAAAATTGGTGCAAATTAAAATAATTACTCCTTGTTACACCTATTATAAGATTGTCCTATTAAAACTTCGATATGAATATTCCATGACGCTAATTTTGCGCAAAACATAAGTAAGATGCATTAAAAACTGCTGTTCAAACAAGTTGTTTGAGGCTTTCAAAATTTTTAGCCCCATAACTACGTATAATTTCGTGAAAATTAGTACAATTACTCCTAATTACGCCAATTATAAAATTGTCCAACTAAAATATCGATATGAATATTCTATAACGCTAATATTGCACAAAACATAAGTAAGATGCGTCAAAAGCTGCTGTTTAAACAAGTTGTTCGCCTTTATAAAAATATTTGGCCGCATAACTACACATAATTTGGTGTAAATTAATACAATTTACTCATAATAGTGCCTATTATGAGATTGTTCAATTAACACTTCAAAACGAATATTTTAGGGCACTATTTTCCCCCAAAACATAAGTAAGATGCATTAGAAACTGCTATTTAAAAAAGTTAAGTTTTTCAACATTTTTGGCCTCATAACTACATATAATTTCATAAAAAATAATATAATTACTCCTGATTATGTTCATTAAAATATTAGCCAATTAACAGTTCGATGTGAACATTCTATGACACTAATTTTGCACGAGACATAAGTAGGGATGCATTAAAAACAGCTGTTTAAACGAGTTGTTTGTGTTTTTCAAAAAATTTGGCCGCATAAGTACATATAATTTCATGCAAATTGATATAATTACTCCTAATTATGTCTATTATAAGATTGTTCAATTAGCACTGCGATATGAATATCCTACGACACTAAATTTTCATAAAACATAAGTAAGATATATTAGAAACTGCTGTTTAAACAAGTTGTTTAAGATTTTTAACATTTTTTGACTCATAACTATACATAATTTCGTGAAAATTAATATAATTCCTCCTAATTATACCTATTAGTAGATTATCCAATGAACACTTCGATATGAACGTTGTCCGACACAAATTTTGCACGAAACATAAATAAGATGCATTAAAAACAGTTGTTCAAACAAGTTGTTTGAGTTTTTAAAATTTGTTGGCCGCGTAACTATATATAATTTCATGAAAATTAGTATAATTACTCCTAATTATGCCTATTATATGATTATCCAGCTAAAACTTAGATATGAATATCCTATAACGCTAATTTTGCACAAATATAAGTAAGATGCATTCGAATCTTTTTTTAAACAAGTAGTTTAAGATTTTCAACATTTTTTTAATCAAAACTGCACATAATTTCGCGCGAATTAATATAATTGCTTCTAACTATGTCTATTATAAGGTTGTCAAATTAACACTTCGATATGAATATCGAGGACACTAATTTTTCATAAGACTAAGTAAGATACATTAAACATTGCTGTTTAAACAAGTTGTTTAAGAATTTTAACATTTATTGCCTCATAACGACACAAAATTTCATGAAAATTAATATAATTACTCCTAATTATGCCTATTAGAACATTATCCAATTAACACTTCGATATGAACATTCTACAACACGAATTTTGTATAAAAAATAAGTAAGATGCATTAAAAATATCTGTTTAAACAAGTTGTTTGAGCTTTTTAAAAAATTTACTGCATAACTACACATAACGTCGCGCAAATTAATATAATTACTCCCAATTATGTCTATTATATAATTATCCAATTGACACTCCAATATGAATATCCTATAACAGTATTTTTTTTCATAAAACATAAATAAGATACATTTGAAACTGCTTTTTAAACAAGTTGTTTAAGATTTTCAAAAATTATTATCTCATAACTACTTATAATTTCATAAAAATTAATATAATTACTCTTAATTGTTCCTATTAGAAGATTATCCAATTAATACTTCGATATAAATATTCTACGATACTAAGTTTGCACAAAACATAAGTAAGATGCATTAAAAAACAGCAGTTTAAACTAGTTGATTGAGTTTTTCAAAGTTTTTGCCGCATAACTGCATATAATTTCGTGCAAATTAATATAATTACTCCTAATTATACCTATGATAAGATTATCTAATTAAAACTTCGATATGAATATTCTATGACGCTAATTTGGTACAAAACAAAAGTAAGATGCATTAAAAACTGCTGTTTAAACGAATTGTTTGACTTTTTTAAATTTTTGGCCCCCATAAATACACATAGTTTCATGCAAATTAATATAATTACTCTTATTTATGCCTATTATAAGATTGTTCAATTAACACCTCGATATGAATATTCTACGACACTATTTTCTCCCAGAACATAAGTAAGATGCATTAGAAACAGCTATTTGAAAAAGTTATTTGAGTGTTTCAAAATTTTTGGCCCCATAACTACACATAATTTAGTGAACACTTCAATATGAGAATTCTACAACACTAATTTTACACAAAACATAAGTAGGAGGCTTTAAAAACAGCTGTTTAAACAAGTTGTTTGAGCTTTTTAAAATTTTTGGGCCGCATAATTACACGTAATTTCTTATAAATTAATATTACTACTCCTAAGCATGCCTATTATATGATCTTCTAATTAAAACTTCGATATGAATATTCTACGACACTAATTTTGCACAAAACAAAAGTAAGATGCATTAAAAACAGCTGTTTAAACAAGTTATTTGAGTTTTTCAAAAAATATGGCTGCATAGCTGCACATAATTTATTATAAATTAATATAACTACTCCTAAACATGCCTATTGTAAGATTCTTTCAATAAAACTTCGATATGAATATCCTATAACACTAATTTTGCACAAAACATAAGTAAGATGCATTAAAAACAGTTGTTTTAACAAGTTGTTTGATGTTTCTAAATTTTTTGGCCGCACAACTACACATATTTCGTATAAATTAATATAATTACTCCGAATTACACCTGTTATAAGATTTTTCACTTAACACTTTGATATGAATATCCTACGTTACATGTTTTTAACAAAACGTAAGTAAGATGCATTAGAAACTGCTATTTAAAAAACATATTTGAGTTTTCAACATTTTCGCCCTCATAACTACACATAATTTCGTGAAAATTAATATAACTACTCCTAATTACTCCTATTATAAAGTTGTCCAATTAAAACTTTGATATGAATATTCTATAACGCTAATTTTGTACAAAACATAAGTAATATGCGTTAAAAACTGTTGTCTAAACAAGTTGTTTGGCTTTATGAAAATTTTTGGCCGCGCAACTACACAAAATTGGTGCAAATTAAAATAATTACTCCTTGTTACACCTATTATAAGATTGTCCTATTAAAACTTCGATATGAATATTCCATGACGCTAATTTTGCGCAAAACATAAGTAAGATGCATTAAAAACTGCTGTTCAAACAAGTTGTTTGAGGCTTTCAAAATTTTTAGCCCCATAACTACGTATAATTTCGTGAAAATTAGTACAATTACTCCTAATTACGCCAATTATAAAATTGTCCAACTAAAATATCGATATGAATATTCTATAACGCTAATATTGCACAAAACATAAGTAAGATGCGTCAAAAGCTGCTGTTTAAACAAGTTGTTCGCCTTTATAAAAATATTTGGCCGCATAACTACACATAATTTGGTGTAAATTAATACAATTTACTCATAATAGTGCCTATTATGAGATTGTTCAATTAACACTTCAAAACGAATATTTTAGGGCACTATTTTCCCCCAAAACATAAGTAAGATGCATTAGAAACTGCTATTTAAAAAAGTTAAGTTTTTCAACATTTTTGGCCTCATAACTACATATAATTTCATAAAAAATAATATAATTACTCCTGATTATGTTCATTAAAATATTAGCCAATTAACAGTTCGATGTGAACATTCTATGACACTAATTTTGCACGAGACATAAGTAGGGATGCATTAAAAACAGCTGTTTAAACGAGTTGTTTGTGTTTTTCAAAAAATTTGGCCGCATAAGTACATATAATTTCATGCAAATTGATATAATTACTCCTAATTATGTCTATTATAAGATTGTTCAATTAGCACTGCGATATGAATATCCTACGACACTAAATTTTCATAAAACATAAGTAAGATATATTAGAAACTGCTGTTTAAACAAGTTGTTTAAGATTTTTAACATTTTTTGACTCATAACTATACATAATTTCGTGAAAATTAATATAATTCCTCCTAATTATACCTATTAGTAGATTATCCAATGAACACTTCGATATGAACGTTGTCCGACACAAATTTTGCACGAAACATAAATAAGATGCATTAAAAACAGTTGTTCAAACAAGTTGTTTGAGTTTTTAAAATTTGTTGGCCGCGTAACTATATATAATTTCATGAAAATTAGTATAATTACTCCTAATTATGCCTATTATATGATTATCCAGCTAAAACTTAGATATGAATATCCTATAACGCTAATTTTGCACAAATATAAGTAAGATGCATTCGAATCTTTTTTTAAACAAGTAGTTTAAGATTTTCAACATTTTTTAATCAAAACTGCACATAATTTCGCGCGAATTAATATAATTGCTTCTAACTATGTCTATTATAAGGTTGTCAAATTAACACTTCGATATGAATATCAGAGGACACTAATTTTTCATAAGACTAAGTAAGATACATTAAACATTGCTGTTTAAACAAGTTGTTTAAGAATTTTAACATTTATTGCCTCATAACGACACAAAATTTCATGAAAATTAATATAATTACTCCTAATTATGCCTATTAGAACATTATCCAATTAACACTTCGATATGAACATTCTACAACACGAATTTTGTATAAAAAATAAGTAAGATGCATTAAAAATATCTGTTTAAACAAGTTGTTTGAGCTTTTTAAAAAAATTTACTGCATAACTACACATAACGTCGCGCAAATTAATATAATTACTCCCAATTATGTCTATTATATAATTATCCAATTGACACTCCAATATGAATATCCTATAACAGTATTTTTTTTCATAAAACATAAATAAGATACATTTGAAACTGCTTTTTAAACAAGTTGTTTAAGATTTTCAAAAATTATTATCTCATAACTACTTATAATTTCATAAAAATTAATATAATTACTCTTAATTGTTCCTATTAGAAGATTATCCAATTAATACTTCGATATAAATATTCTACGATACTAAGTTTGCACAAAACATAAGTAAGATGCATTAAAAAACAGCAGTTTAAACTAGTTGATTGAGTTTTTCAAAGTTTTTGCCGCATAACTGCATATAATTTCGTGCAAATTAATATAATTACTCCTAATTATACCTATGATAAGATTATCTAATTAAAACTTCGATATGAATATTCTATGACGCTAATTTGGTACAAAACAAAAGTAAGATGCATTAAAAACTGCTGTTTAAACGAATTGTTTGACTTTTTTTAAATTTTTGGCCCCCATAAATACACATAGTTTCATGCAAATTAATATAATTACTCTTATTTATGCCTATTATAAGATTGTTCAATTAACACCTCGATATGAATATTCTACGACACTATTTTCTCCCGTAACATAAGTAAGATGCATTAGAAACAGCTATTTGAAAAAGTTATTTGAGTGTTTCAAAATTTTTGGCCCCATAACTACACATAATTTAGTGAACACTTCAATATGAGAATTCTACAACACTAATTTTACACAAAACATAAGTAGGAGGCTTTAAAAACAGCTGTTTAAACAAGTTGTTTGAGCTTTTTAAAATTTTTGGGCCGCATAATTACACGTAATTTCTTATAAATTAATATTACTACTCCTAAGCATGCCTATTATATGATCTTCTAATTAAAACTTCGATATGAATATTCTACGACACTAATTTTGCACAAAACAAAAGTAAGATGCATTAAAAACAGCTGTTTAAACAAGTTATTTGAGTTTTTCAAAAAATATGGCTGCATAGCTGCACATAATTTATTATAAATTAATATAACTACTCCTAAACATGCCTATTGTAAGATTCTTTCAATAAAACTTCGATATGAATATCCTATAACACTAATTTTGCACAAAACATAAGTAAGATGCATTAAAAACAGTTGTTTTAACAAGTTGTTTGATGTTTCTAAATTTTTTGGCCGCACAACTACACATATTTCGTATAAATTAATATAATTACTCCGAATTACACCTGTTATAAGATTTTTCACTTAACACTTTGATATGAATATCCTACGTTACATGTTTTTAACAAAACGTAAGTAAGATGCATTAGAAACTGCTATTTAAAAAACATATTTGAGTTTTCAACATTTTCGCCCTCATAACTACACATAATTTCGTGAAAATTAATATAACTACTCCTAATTACTCCTATTATAAAGTTGTCCAATTAAAACTTTGATATGAATATTCTATAACGCTAATTTTGTACAAAACATAAGTAATATGCGTTAAAAACTGTTGTCTAAACAAGTTGTTTGGCTTTATGAAAATTTTTGGCCGCGCAACTACACAAAATTGGTGCAAATTAAAATAATTACTCCTTGTTACACCTATTATAAGATTGTCCTATTAAAACTTCGATATGAATATTCCATGACGCTAATTTTGCGCAAAACATAAGTAAGATGCATTAAAAACTGCTGTTCAAACAAGTTGTTTGAGGCTTTCAAAATTTTTAGCCCCATAACTACGTATAATTTCGTGAAAATTAGTACAATTACTCCTAATTACGCCAATTATAAAATTGTCCAACTAAAATATCGATATGAATATTCTATAACGCTAATATTGCACAAAACATAAGTAAGATGCGTCAAAAGCTGCTGTTTAAACAAGTTGTTCGCCTTTATAAAAATATTTGGCCGCATAACTACACATAATTTGGTGTAAATTAATACAATTTACTCATAATAGTGCCTATTATGAGATTGTTCAATTAACACTTCAAAACGAATATTTTAGGGCACTATTTTCCCCCAAAACATAAGTAAGATGCATTAGAAACTGCTATTTAAAAAAGTTAAGTTTTTCAACATTTTTGGCCTCATAACTACATATAATTTCATAAAAAATAATATAATTACTCCTGATTATGTTCATTAAAATATTAGCCAATTAACAGTTCGATGTGAACATTCTATGACACTAATTTTGCACGAGACATAAGTAGGGATGCATTAAAAACAGCTGTTTAAACGAGTTGTTTGTGTTTTTCAAAAATTTGGCCGCATAAGTACATATAATTTCATGCAAATTGATATAATTACTCCTAATTATGTCTATTATAAGATTGTTCAATTAGCACTGCGATATGAATATCCTACGACACTAAATTTTCATAAAACATAAGTAAGATATATTAGAAACTGCTGTTTAAACAAGTTGTTTAAGATTTTTAACATTTTTTGACTCATAACTATACATAATTTCGTGAAAATTAATATAATTCCTCCTAATTATACCTATTAGTAGATTATCCAATGAACACTTCGATATGAACGTTGTCCGACACAAATTTTGCACGAAACATAAATAAGATGCATTAAAAACAGTTGTTCAAACAAGTTGTTTGAGTTTTTAAAATTTGTTGGCCGCGTAACTATATATAATTTCATGAAAATTAGTATAATTACTCCTAATTATGCCTATTATATGATTATCCAGCTAAAACTTAGATATGAATATCCTATAACGCTAATTTTGCACAAATATAAGTAAGATGCATTCGAATCTTTTTTTTTAAACAAGTAGTTTAAGATTTTCAACATTTTTTTAATCAAAACTGCACATAATTTCGCGCGAATTAATATAATTGCTTCTAACTATGTCTATTATAAGGTTGTCAAATTAACACTTCGATATGAATATCAGAGGACACTAATTTTTCATAAGACTAAGTAAGATACATTAAACATTGCTGTTTAAACAAGTTGTTTAAGAATTTTAACATTTATTGCCTCATAACGACACAAAATTTCATGAAAATTAATATAATTACTCCTAATTATGCCTATTAGAACATTATCCAATTAACACTTCGATATGAACATTCTACAACACGAATTTTGTATAAAAAATAAGTAAGATGCATTAAAAATATCTGTTTAAACAAGTTGTTTGAGCTTTTTAAAAAAATTTACTGCATAACTACACATAACGTCGCGCAAATTAATATAATTACTCCCAATTATGTCTATTATATAATTATCCAATTGACACTCCAATATGAATATCCTATAACAGTATTTTTTTCATAAAACATAAATAAGATACATTTGAAACTGCTTTTTAAACAAGTTGTTTAAGATTTTCAAAAATTATTATCTCATAACTACTTATAATTTCATAAAAATTAATATAATTACTCTTAATTGTTCCTATTAGAAGATTATCCAATTAATACTTCGATATAAATATTCTACGATACTAAGTTTGCACAAAACATAAGTAAGATGCATTAAAAAACAGCAGTTTAAACTAGTTGATTGAGTTTTTCAAAGTTTTTGCCGCATAACTGCATATAATTTCGTGCAAATTAATATAATTACTCCTAATTATACCTATGATAAGATTATCTAATTAAAACTTCGATATGAATATTCTATGACGCTAATTTGGTACAAAACAAAAGTAAGATGCATTAAAAACTGCTGTTTAAACGAATTGTTTGACTTTTTTTAAATTTTTGGCCCCCATAAATACACATAGTTTCATGCAAATTAATATAATTACTCTTATTTATGCCTATTATAAGATTGTTCAATTAACACCTCGATATGAATATTCTACGACACTATTTTCTCCCGAACATAAGTAAGATGCATTAGAAACAGCTATTTGAAAAAGTTATTTGAGTGTTTCAAAATTTTTGGCCCCATAACTACACATAATTTAGTGAACACTTCAATATGAGAATTCTACAACACTAATTTTACACAAAACATAAGTAGGAGGCTTTAAAAACAATTGTTTAAACAAGTTGTTTGAGCTTTTTAAAATTTTTGGGCCGCATAATTACACGTAATTTCTTATAAATTAATATTACTACTCCTAAGCATGCCTATTATATGATCTTCTAATTAAAACTTCGATATGAATATTCTACGACACTAATTTTGCACAAAACAAAAGTAAGATGCATTAAAAACAGCTGTTTAAACAAGTTATTTGAGTTTTTCAAAAAATATGGCTGCATAGCTGCACATAATTTATTATAAATTAATATAACTACTCCTAAACATGCCTATTGTAAGATTCTTTCAATAAAACTTCGATATGAATATCCTATAACACTAATTTTGCACAAAACATAAGTAAGATGCATTAAAAACAGTTGTTTTAACAAGTTGTTTGATGTTTCTAAATTTTTTGGCCGCACAACTACACATATTTCGTATAAATTAATATAATTACTCCGAATTACACCTGTTATAAGATTTTTCACTTAACACTTTGATATGAATATCCTACGTTACATGTTTTTAACAAAACGTAAGTAAGATGCATTAGAAACTGCTATTTAAAAAACATATTTGAGTTTTCAACATTTTCGCCCTCATAACTACACATAATTTCGTGAAAATTAATATAACTACTCCTAATTACTCCTATTATAAAGTTGTCCAATTAAAACTTTGATATGAATATTCTATAACGCTAATTTTGTACAAAACATAAGTAATATGCGTTAAAAACTGTTGTCTAAACAAGTTGTTTGGCTTTATGAAAATTTTTGGCCGCGCAACTACACAAAATTGGTGCAAATTAAAATAATTACTCCTTGTTACACCTATTATAAGATTGTCCTATTAAAACTTCGATATGAATATTCCATGACGCTAATTTTGCGCAAAACATAAGTAAGATGCATTAAAAACTGCTGTTCAAACAAGTTGTTTGAGGCTTTCAAAATTTTTAGCCCCATAACTACGTATAATTTCGTGAAAATTAGTACAATTACTCCTAATTACGCCAATTATAAAATTGTCCAACTAAAATATCGATATGAATATTCTATAACGCTAATATTGCACAAAACATAAGTAAGATGCGTCAAAAGCTGCTGTTTAAACAAGTTGTTCGCCTTTATAAAAATATTTGGCCGCATAACTACACATAATTTGGTGTAAATTAATACAATTTACTCATAATAGTGCCTATTATGAGATTGTTCAATTAACACTTCAAAACGAATATTTTAGGGCACTATTTTCCCCCAAAACATAAGTAAGATGCATTAGAAACTGCTATTTAAAAAAGTTAAGTTTTTCAACATTTTTGGCCTCATAACTACATATAATTTCATAAAAAATAATATAATTACTCCTGATTATGTTCATTAAAATATTAGCCAATTAACAGTTCGATGTGAACATTCTATGACACTAATTTTGCACGAGACATAAGTAGGGATGCATTAAAAACAGCTGTTTAAACGAGTTGTTTGTGTTTTTCAAAAAATTTGGCCGCATAAGTACATATAATTTCATGCAAATTGATATAATTACTCCTAATTATGTCTATTATAAGATTGTTCAATTAGCACTGCGATATGAATATCCTACGACACTAAATTTTCATAAAACATAAGTAAGATATATTAGAAACTGCTGTTTAAACAAGTTGTTTAAGATTTTTAACATTTTTTGACTCATAACTATACATAATTTCGTGAAAATTAATATAATTCCTCCTAATTATACCTATTAGTAGATTATCCAATGAACACTTCGATATGAACGTTGTCCGACACAAATTTTGCACGAAACATAAATAAGATGCATTAAAAACAGTTGTTCAAACAAGTTGTTTGAGTTTTTAAAATTTGTTGGCACGTAACTATATATAATTTCATGAAAATTAGTATAATTACTCCTAATTATGCCTATTATATGATTATCCAGCTAAAACTTAGATATGAATATCCTATAACGCTAATTTTGCACAAATATAAGTAAGATGCATTCGAATCTTTTTTTTAAACAAGTAGTTTAAGATTTTCAACATTTTTTTAATCAAAACTGCACATAATTTCGCGCGAATTAATATAATTGCTTCTAACTATGTCTATTATAAGGTTGTCAAATTAACACTTCGATATGAATATCGAGAGGACACTAATTTTTCATAAGACTAAGTAAGATACATTAAACATTGCTGTTTAAACAAGTTGTTTAAGAATTTTAACATTTATTGCCTCATAACGACACAAAATTTCATGAAAATTAATATAATTACTCCTAATTATGCCTATTAGAACATTATCCAATTAACACTTCGATATGAACATTCTACAACACGAATTTTGTATAAAAAATAAGTAAGATGCATTAAAAATATCTGTTTAAACAAGTTGTTTGAGCTTTTTAAAAAAATTTACTGCATAACTACACATAACGTCGCGCAAATTAATATAATTACTCCCAATTATGTCTATTATATAATTATCCAATTGACACTCCAATATGAATATCCTATAACAGTATTTTTTTTCATAAAACATAAATAAGATACATTTTAAACTGCTTTTTAAACAAGTTGTTTAAGATTTTCAAAAATTATTATCTCATAACTACTTATAATTTCATAAAAATTAATATAATTACTCTTAATTGTTCCTATTAGAAGATTATCCAATTAATACTTCGATATAAATATTCTACGATACTAAGTTTGCACAAAACATAAGTAAGATGCATTAAAAAACAGCAGTTTAAACTAGTTGATTGAGTTTTTCAAAGTTTTTGCCGCATAACTGCATATAATTTCGTGCAAATTAATATAATTACTCCTAATTATACCTATGATAAGATTATCTAATTAAAACTTCGATATGAATATTCTATGACGCTAATTTGGTACAAAACAAAAGTAAGATGCATTAAAAACTGCTGTTTAAACGAATTGTTTGACTTTTTTTAAATTTTTGGCCCCCATAAATACACATAGTTTCATGCAAATTAATATAATTACTCTTATTTATGCCTATTATAAGATTGTTCAATTAACACCTCGATATGAATATTCTACGACACTATTTTCTCCCGAACATAAGTAAGATGCATTAGAAACAGCTATTTGAAAAAGTTATTTGAGTGTTTCAAAATTTTTGGCCCCATAACTACACATAATTTAGTGAACACTTCAATATGAGAATTCTACAACACTAATTTTACACAAAACATAAGTAGGAGGCTTTAAAAACAAATTTGTTTAAACAAGTTGTTTGAGCTTTTTAAAATTTTTGGGCCGCATAATTACACGTAATTTCTTATAAATTAATATTACTACTCCTAAGCATGCCTATTATATGATCTTCTAATTAAAACTTCGATATGAATATTCTACGACACTAATTTTGCACAAAACAAAAGTAAGATGCATTAAAAACAAATTTGTTTAAACAAGTTATTTGAGTTTTTCAAAAAATATGGCTGCATAGCTGCACATAATTTATTATAAATTAATATAACTACTCCTAAACATGCCTATTGTAAGATTCTTTCAATAAAACTTCGATATGAATATCCTATAACACTAATTTTGCACAAAACATAAGTAAGATGCATTAAAAACAGTTGTTTTAACAAGTTGTTTGATGTTTCTAAATTTTTTGGCCGCACAACTACACATATTTCGTATAAATTAATATAATTACTCCGAATTACACCTGTTATAAGATTTTTCACTTAACACTTTGATATGAATATCCTACGTTACATGTTTTTAACAAAACGTAAGTAAGATGCATTAGAAACTGCTATTTAAAAAACATATTTGAGTTTTCAACATTTTCGCCCTCATAACTACACATAATTTCGTGAAAATTAATATAACTACTCCTAATTACTCCTATTATAAAGTTGTCCAATTAAAACTTTGATATGAATATTCTATAACGCTAATTTTGTACAAAACATAAGTAATATGCGTTAAAAACTGTTGTCTAAACAAGTTGTTTGGCTTTATGAAAATTTTTGGCCGCGCAACTACACAAAATTGGTGCAAATTAAAATAATTACTCCTTGTTACACCTATTATAAGATTGTCCTATTAAAACTTCGATATGAATATTCCATGACGCTAATTTTGCGTAAAACATAAGTAAGATGCATTAAAAACTGCTGTTCAAACAAGTTGTTTGAGGCTTTCAAAATTTTTGGCCCCATAACTACGTATAATTTCGTGAAAATTAGTACAATTACTCCTAATTACGCCAATTATAAAATTGTCCAACTAAAATATCGATAAATATTTATAAAAATATTCTTCAAGTTATAGACCAATAGCATTTTAAATTTTATATAATTTAGTTATCATTAATGGTCCATTAAAGATAATTAAATTACAATCCTTGAAAATTTATATACAATTTTGATGATTTTTTATGGACTATCAAACGTTAATTAAAATTGCACGAAATTTGAAACAATATCAATCTATAAGTTGAATAATATAATTATATTTTTTTCTATTTTGGTTTTTTAATTTATTTTAAATATCTTTAGATCCTTCCTTTTTAAATAGAAAGACAAGTGCTTTAGTCCTTTTTATTTAAAAAAAAACGAAAAAGAAAGGACATGTAAAGTATTTTTTTTTTTGTTGGTGCGTGTATGTTCAAGTGATTTTTCGTTGATGCTCCCGAATCCCGAATCCCGAATCCGTTAATGTTTTCTGATTTTAGGCACTCTATCATGAATAGAATGAATACAAGGGACTATAGCGTGATTTTTGCGTTCCGAAGATTTAGTAATTTCGGGCAATTGAATCATACCCAACACGTGTCTACTAAGGTCACCCTGGCCCACAATTCAACCAATTATGACAAAGGAACTGATTGGAATCCATGGCCTCTTGTAGTCCACTAGCTATCATCTTGCGGGACCCGCCAGCACCAGCCCTGACCGCAAATTATTAATAAATTAGATGTTATAAAATAAAATAAAAACTATCATGAGATTTTAAAATAAATTAAATAAGAAAGAGAAGAAGACTAACCGCGAGAGCAAAGGAAGAGTCTAGAAAAAGCGAGCAACTGCTGCTAATTCATTTCTCGATCCGCTGGTTCTAGCTGAAGGCCGAGCTTTAGGGTTTTGATTTTGGGAAGTTGGTAATACTGCTCGTATCTTTTGAGATGATGCTTCCTTTGTTGCTTATAGTTGGAGTTTGAATCTTTCTTTTTACTCTCTCTTATGGGTGTTACTGTACAGGAGATATGATATCAGATCTGATAAGTTTCTGGAGTTTTGGTCCCGGATAGATACTAGAAGGGATGCCAGATTGGAGGGATAACGAGGTAATTTTACTTTATTGGATTTGGATCAGAAATTGTTTAGTTTTTTGCCTGCTGAGGTTTGTTTGCATATCTTTTTTTTTTTCCGGAGAAACAAATTGGATTGGATTATATATATATATATATATATTGCCCCTTAGCAGCAACAGTGATTAGTTTAGAAAAAGGCAGAGCATAATAAGATGGGATTTCATAAGCTAGAGCTTACTTAATCTGGAAACTGAAATATAGCCAAAATAGAAATTGTTAAATTCTAGTATTTTAACTCTACAATTTGGTGTTTCACATGACTAAAGCTTCTTTTTTCTGTTCTTAATTTATTTTCTTTTTCTATGGGAGAACCGGTGTTTCATTGTTGTGTCCAGGAAATAAGATTAAAAAAATGTGTCCGTTGTGCATGTCATGTAGCTGTCCGTGTGGTATCTCTCCGGAAGAAGTCTGCCATGCGGATACCTGCCATACAGCATAGATCCTGATTTGTTTCATAATTATGTATTATACTGGTTATTCTTAAGTGTCTTTTGTTTGTGCTTAAATTAGGTCGCAGTTCAACATATAGTATACTTGTGTGCGCGCGCGCGCGCAAGCACAGCATAGATCCTTAGTTACATAATTGTACAGAGTGGTTCAAGACCATGTACCAGTTAGGTCTGCTAACTAAGAGTACCTTGATTAGATTTTTTATTTTTCTCGACTTATGTAATTGTTTGATTGTTGTGTTAAATTGATACCAAATGGGTTCATTATGATGGTTACTCGCCCATGTCAGGGTCGGCTTCTGGTCAATTTTGGGCTAACTGTCACAATTAAGGGTTTAATAACAACTTTCACCATCTTCACAGTGCATTCTAGCCTGTTAATTGTACTGGTCAATTTTACTTGGATTTGCGGGGGCAGTTAAAGTACCCTCAATTTCACCCACATTTGCTCATTGTGTACTAGTTTGGAAAAATAACCATGCTCAAAGAAAGACAATCTAAAGTTTACAAGTAAAAAATATGATTTACAGCTAACTCTTCGTATGTCCTTCGCAGATAGAAGATAATATAAGGCATGGGTTTGTTCAGAGCAGTAGTCTTGATATTGATGCTTCTAACAAGAAATCAAGACTTGAGATAGAGAGTACTCCAACAAATGATCTAACTCGGGACCACAAACCAACTAACAATGATGGGTTTCATGTGATTACTAATAAGCCTTTGGAGAGTGGGTCGGCTTCGGTGGCCAGAGGCCCAGCAGAAAATGGAGGCAATGGTGTGAATTATAGAGAGAATGACTTTGCATACTATGATTGGCCAACAATTGATAATTTCGAGGATGTTGATAGGATGTTCAGGTAATTCAAATTGTGTTGTTTATTGTACCAGTATTTGGATAATTTGAAGTACCAGGGTAGTTAAGACGTTTGTTTTTCAAATATTAACATTCAGTTGTTAGCTTGTTACCTTATAGGATGGTTTAGCATATTAAGTTTAATTTGTTGATGCTGATGGTAGTGCCACTGATTTTAGTATTCTTTTTATTAAAAAAATCTTTGAAGCACAAATTGAATTGTATTTGGGCAGCAATAACATAACAATGAGTTGTTAGTTTGTTGCCTTATAGTATTGTGGTGCCTCCATTATCTCGGAGGCAAACCTGTAAGTATAACAATTCAAATTTTCATGAAATGATTCTCCTATTAATATTTTTATTATTTTTGTTTTATAATTTGGAGGAACTGTGATTCAACATTCGGGCAGCGGGAAACAAAGGATGGAGGGGAGGAGTTATCGTGGTTTGCAACCTCATCAGATGCCATCTACACATCAGAGATGGAGGCCTTAAATGATTTTGCAACTTATTCTTCCAGCAAGCCAGTCCTACAGACTTCTGCTGATGCAGAAATTGAAAATGCATTTGCGTCTGATCAAATGGTATAATAACTGGCAAATTACTGTGACCTCTTTAGGATAGATTCATTGGTTTGGTGGGTGGGATATTAGGGGGTGAAGTTTCTTGACTCCCAAATAATCAGGTCAGGGCAGGCCTGTTGGAGATCTGGATTGGTTTCTCTTAACTATTAATTTAACTAGGCTGAACATCCTATTTATCCAATGTTTTCAGACATGTTGAAAAGTACCAATTTTATAGTCGAACCAGCCAAAAACAATTAGAAATTTGTGAGTGACCCTAAAACTTGTGTTTGATGTTTTGCATCACACCATATGGCCACAGAATTGTTTGTGCGCGACTTAAAATAACTATGTGTATTGGGTCAGGTTAAAAAAATTTAGAAATTTCAGATCAAGAAAATCTGTCGCAAATTGTCATTGCTCTTGCTTTCAATCTTGAAAATTCATACTTCAGTCTGAATATGCTTTTGAGTTCCTCTTCTGAAATTACTATTTTCAGGAATGTGAATGTGAAGATATTGAACAACTGGTTGCTGACCAGACGTACGATGGGAACAGTTTAAATGGATATGGAGCTCTGGACATGGTGAGCCACAAGCTTAGATGTTTGAAATATACATAATGCTTAATTGCACATCCAGTATTTTCCATATATGTCTTACCAGAAGCAAAATTTTCCATTTTATTTCTACATGAACATTTATCTTATGTAGACTGGGAACCCACACTTATTGATGCAAAGCATGACTCAAGATTTGGTAGATCAAAAGTGCTCATCAATTTCTACTTCCATGCCGAATAACCATCCATTTGTGCAGAACCAGAAGTACCAGGCAGAACCAGATCCATCTAGTTACCTTACTTTCAACTCTATTCCTGTGATGGATAGTTGCCCCTCTCCAGTTGAGCCTCCTGCTCAGAAAGGACCTTCAGGTGAAGTACTATTGTTCCCTAATTAGTAGTTTGCAAGCTAAGTAATTGAAATTTTGAAGTCCTTCCTATCATGAGTTGTCCACCCTTATTCACAGAGGGTAATTTGATAATTAGGTTAAACAAGTACCAGTACCTAAAATAAACTGGATTTATTATTTTCTTGTACTCTTATGATGACCAGTGTTGTAGTAGTCCTTGGTTTACATCTTTGGCACCTATTTTTTTGTTTGTACAACAGCAACCCGCAAAAAGGCGGAGAAGTTGAAGAATGGGCAGCTGATGAATTTGATTCAACATCCATTGATTGAAAAACCATCATTTGATGGAGCTAATTGCAACAATGAATTTGAGAAGGAGGTCAATGAGTCGAAAAACATACAGCATTCTTCAACGGTGGTGAATGGTTCAACTAATAATGATAGTTCGGCATTTTCCACTAACGACCTGTCAGTAGAAGAGACCAGCTTTATGCAACTACAAGATGTTATGAATCAGGTAGGTCGATCTTTTCTGGCTGGTAAGCTGGTGCCTTATAGGTGTACAGTATGACCTGACTACATGCGTTAGGAATTATAATTGTATTGTCAGTTTTCAATATTACATGGATATAGCTTTTAGTGTGCTCAATATAACCAGAAATGAGCCAGGGACTAAATAAAAAGTAGAAAACTGAACCTTATTTTATTCAATCACTAACAAGCCTATTACATAGACATACAAAAAAAACCAAATAAAAATTACATAATTAGATAATAGCTAATTGATACTAATTAATATTTTCTATATCTCAATAATTTTCTATATTTCAATACTCCCTCTCAAGATGGGCAAAAGATATCTATCAAGCCCATCTTGTCACATAACCTAACTAAATCTATTAAGCTAAGTCCTTAGATGAGGCAGTGTGCTACTTGATTTCCCGTAGCTACATGACTCATCTCTAATAGCCCACTCTCCAATTTTTCCTTTATGAAATACCTATCGATCTCCATATGCTTGGTTCTGTTATGCTGCACAGAATTGTTGGCAATATTGATCGTTGATTTGCTATCACACCACAACTTCATTTTTTCTCCGTGATTCACCTTGAAATCTTCTAATAATCTTTCAACCATAATATTTCAGCAACTCCTAATGTCATAGCCTTGTACTCAGTTTCTGCCATTGATCTCGCACCAACCGGTTGCTTTTTCCTCTGCGAGGAGACCAAATTACCCTCTACAAACATGCGGTAGTCAGATATGGACCTCCTGTCATCTTGGCAACTAGGTCAGTCAGAGTCACAATAGCTCTCAATGTTCATGTGCTCATTCTTCTTAAAGATTAGGAAGGGATCAGGCCCTTCCTAGTGCACTTATTAGAAACCTTGGGATATGATATACTGCGTCCATATGACCCTTCCTAGGATCATGCATGTAGCAGCTCACCACGCTCACTGCAAATGAGATATTGCAATGCGAAGAGTATGACACAAATAAATCAATCGGCCTATCAATCTCTATTATTTCTCACGATCAACCTATTCCCTTACATCTGTATTTATCTTGGCATTCATATCAATTAGAGAAACTACAGGTTTGCAACCTAACATACGCGTCTCTGTGAGTAAGTCTAGCACATACTTTCTGTGAGATAGAACAATCTCTTTTGCTCCACGAGCTACCTCAATCCCAATGAAGTATGTAAATTGTCCTAATTCTTTTATCTCAATTTTTTTCTCTAATTTTGCCTTCAACCCATAGAGCGACTTCGTAAACATGTATATCTTACCAACTGTTTGGGCTGTGCCAAAGCTCAGGGGAATCTCCATGTAAACCTTCTCCAGCAAATCCTCGTGAAGAAATACATTTTTCACATCAAGTTGGTGTAGATTTCACCCACCATTCACGGCCATTGAAATCAATGTTCTCACCGTGCTCATCTTCGCAAGCTGTGCAAAGTTCTCATTCATATTCGATACCATATGTTTGGTTGTACCCTTTGGCCACCAATCGTGTCTTGTACCACTCGACCTTCCCTTTCGGGTTTTGCTTCTCTGTGAAGACCCATTTGCATCCAACTGTCTTCTTGCTAGGTGATAGTGACATAAGCTCTTAGGTTTTTTTTCTTATCAAGGGCCCCAAGTTCTTGAAACATAGCAGCTTTTCATTTTGGATCATCCTTAGCATCCTTCCAACACTTAGGTAAAGTAACATAGTCCAAAAATATAATGAATGCTCCATGGGTAGGGGATATGTTAGAGTATGAGACAAACTGAGCGATATCATGTGGAAAACCATAACGATCAGGAGGAAGTTTCGCATTATTGTGAGATTTCCTCCTTAATGTCGTGCGAGAGGGAGGAGAAGGAAGATAAATCATATCACTTGTGTATTCTGAGGCTTAGGATGATGAAGGTGTCTCAAGAGTCGAGGTAGACGGAGGCAAGGGACTCGACGGCGCAAGTGGTATTGTAGGCACTGATCCCTCATCTTACTTCTTTCTCCTTTCATACACATATCTTACCTCCCTCTGAGTTCGGGTCCTAACATATACAGGCTGCTGCTCAATCGATGAAGGAATTAACAAAGGAATCGATCCCGCATTTACCAACTTCTCACCATCCTCTGCCTCTCGCCTTATACCTGCAGTATCGGCTGAGTCACCAAAGGGTGAAGACACCTTCTGTGTATAATATGGCTTAAACTCTCGAAAATATACATCCATGCTCACAAATAACTGCTTCTCTACTGGGCTCTAACAAACATGCCCCTTATGAGTAGCTGAATATCTTACAAACACATACTTCACGACTCTATGATCAAGCTTCCCTATAGATGATTTGTTGTCCTTCACAAAACACACAATCAAACACCTTCAATGGAAGAATCCCATTATTCTCTCTTCAACATCTCACACGGAAACTTTCATTCTAATATTCTTCAAGGCACCCTATTGATCAGTTGAGTGGCTGTTAAAATCGCCGGTCCCCACAACTATTTTGGGACATTTATGGAGATCATCATGCTTCTAGCTACTTCTAGGAGATGTCTGTTCTTCCTTTCTGCTACTCCATTTTGAGCCGGTGTGTATGAATATGTAGTATGATGATGTATTCTTTGAGCTGATAAGTATTTTCCAAACATTCTATTAGTATATTCTATCCCATTATCAGACTTCAACACCTTCACTACTGCCCCATATTGAGTCTGAATAGCCTTATGAAAATCTTTGAAGCAACCAAACACCTCACTTTTGTTTTTTATCAAATATACCCAAGTAACACGAAAAAAACAATAAATGAAGGTTATGAAATATCTATAACTATTCATAAAATTCATGGAGTAAGGTCCTCCAAACATCAGAATTAATCAGATCAAAAATACAAGAACTCTTGTGACCAGAACTAACATAAAAACTTCTAATAAGTTTTTCAAATTCACATGTATCATATACAAACTTCGATTTATCAGCTTTTTCAAACAAAACTAGATACAACCTACTCAAAACAGTAAAGGAAGGATGTCCCATTCGCTGGTGATCGAGAATCAACACCTTCTTAGCACGCATCTCAGATCCTCCTACTCCTATCTTCTCTGTCATAGATATCAACGTTGAGTCCATTCCCTCACGATCCAAGTACCACACTCCACTATGTGATGTGTCAGTCCCAAGTCTCCAGCCTGTTTCCTTCTCCTGAAAGATCATCTTGGGAATATCAAAAGTAACAACACATTTTAATTGGAGTATGATGACATTAATGGATAATAATTTACTGAAAATGCTCCTAATGAAGGAGCATGCAAAATATTGTGCAAAGTCACAAAATCATATTTTACTGTACACTTACCAACTACCGGCGTGTTATGTCATCAGTGGTTTGGATGCTCTCTAACATTGCTAGGTGAGTATAAGAAGAGAACTCATGAGCATTACTTATTACATATCGAGATGCACCAGAATCTACAATCCATTCTGGTGGTCTAGTGGTTGATATAGAGGTAAGAGCATGTATGTTATCAGTACTTTGGTCGAATGAGCATAAGTAGGTGTTACCTCATGGGTCGAATGAAGTTGACGCCTCCTCAGTCACACTCTTCTTATCTTCATTGCTTGTTGCTATCTGTTTCCATCTAAGTATAATCAAAGTGTCTGGTCCTCTTCAATAAAGATCACCCCGGCTTCTTCTTCCTTTATTATCATTAGATTTGCTCGGTAGCCTCCTCTTCCATCTCTTCGGCCCTCACGACCTCCAATCTATCCGCGTCCACCTGTCTCTCCTTGGGTAGCTTAGGACAAGTCTTACTCAAATGCCACATTTCTTCACAATTGTAGCACTTGCGAGTCTCCCCTTAAATCCTTGTCATACCTGAGTTTGTAACTGTCAATCCTGAGCGCATTCTCACATCTCCTTTAGCCTTTGAATGCAACTTTATGCGACTCTCTTCCTGCATGATAGCCGCAATAGTCTCGTCTAGTGAAGAAATCTTCGCCTGAGCCAGTAACACTACACTTTCTCTGCTCAAAAGCTGGATTCAACCTCCTCAGAAAGTGCAATGTTCTTCTTTGTACATCTCGCTCCCCTCTCTTGCACTCAGGACTTTTGCAGCATGTTATCGGCGAGAAGTAGTCATAATCTGCTCCTAGTTGCTCTAGATCCGTGGCATACTCTTGGATTGACATTTCTCCTTGTACTATCGTTTCTATCTCGCGCTCGATCTGAAACACCCTCATGTTGTTCTCAGCACTTGTATAGATCCTCTTCAACTTAGCTCAGATGTCCTTCACACTCTGAATGCCATCCACCGTGATCGCAATTGACGAACCATAGAGTTGAGAAGCTAGGTATACAACAACATTGTGTGGTTTTTCACTCATTCCACCCAGTAGTGTCCTATTTCGGTTGCTCCTCTCCTGTCAGAAATTCCTCCAAATTCCTCCCGACTAGAGCATCCTTGATCTTACGCGACCAACTTAGATATGTGGCCGGTCCATCAAGTTTTAGATCCGCGGGTGAGAGATCTAACTTCACTGATTGTGAATGCATTAAGACCTCAGTTTCTTTCAATGTTCTCATGAGCTCGAACAATGTCTTCACATCTGTTGAATCTAGTTTCGCAATAAACTTCTCCATCGGTCCACCTTATTCATCTATCAATCTCACTTGTGTTCTCTTCACCCTTCAATTTATCAATGCCTTCTCATACTTATAGCATCTTTTTTTTACATAATCATAGTCGTGTACTGTCTACACAAATCCAAATTTGAGAAAACTAAAAACTAAGCGAAAGAAGGAATAAACGAAGGAGAAAGAAAAACAGAGGAAACACATGACAGCGGAAAGGGAGTCGGGGCCTGATGGCAGCAGCGACGGCCTGGAGGGGCAGCAGCGACGATGGCTGACAGAGGTGCGCAGTCGCGGCTACTATAGCCCCTTTTTTTCAGGCTAACCCTAACCCTAAGACTCTGATATCAAGTAGAAAACTGAATCTTATTTTATTCAATCACTAACAAGCCTATTATATAGACGTACAACAAAATATAATAGAAAAAAAAACAAATAAAAAGCTACATAATTAGATAATAGCTAATTGATACTAATTAATATTTTCTATATCTCAATAATTTCCTATATTTCAACATAAAAAAAGGAGGGTTTGGCATCCGTAGTCCTACTTAGATAGTAATGAACTCGTCATCTAGTTGTCTCAGAGATGCATTCTTCCCACAAGAGACATCTAGAAATGGATACTGCCTATTGGGATTCATGGGATCCTGATTTCAAAAAGGAGCATTTTGCAAACTACATTTACAATGTAGATCAATGGAAAATGGGTAGCCAATATTTCAGTATTTGGCCTTTTAGGTGAGCTTCTTAAAATTTCAACTTTTTCAGCTGGACATGTTATTTGCATGAATACTGCGTCTATTTTTTGGATCCCAATCTGAAAACCTTAATTTAGAAACCATAATGAAGTGAAGATGAAGTGAAACTTTCCATGTCCACAGGAAATTCCCTATTTGAGACCTACGACCTCTCACACGAGGGCTGTCTTGGGCATTAGACCAATGCTTGATTCTCTTACTTGATAGGTCCCATGCCTTATTCAATCTTTCCTGAGATCCATTATTTTTTCCCCCAGTTGGATGTGCAGACAAAATTATGCATAAGAGATGGCTTGTATCGGTTGGCTAGAAGTGTGCAACAGAGAAATGATTACTCCAATGTAAGCAGCAGCTATGGCAATGGAAACACTCGATATTCAGCTATCAACAATGGGTATGTCCATCTTTCAGTACTTCTAGCTTTTTTACTATTTTTTTTTCTTTTTTGCTACTAGAGGTCATCATTTGATCGTGGATATTCCTGTAATAGGACTTCTTTTTGTTTACTCTTTGCTTTCTTTACATGAGAATTGGTTTGCTGTTGCATATTTCTTGGTTCTCAATTCACTGTATTACTGTATTAGGTTTGTGCAGCCAATAAACCCAGAAACAGGAACAAACCCGATAGACCGATCAATAGCTGAGTTGCTTTTCCGCCAGACACCAGGACCCACCATCAGAAACATTGAGGAGGCTAGTTCTCCCAAGTCCCGTGTTAGCGTAAGTTATTTAGTGAATATATAGTATCAGCACTCTGTTTGTAGTACACAATGTAGTACATAGGTAAGGAAATCTGTAGTAACACTTGTATATTTGTTGTGGCCCGTGCTCTTTTTGTTTACAGAATGAACATAACAACGGTGCACCTGCTGTAGTGGTACCGTGTAGCAAAAGACAGATTGTCATTTCTAGCGATAGGAATTCTACGAAATAATAGCATGACAATTGCTTTTTAGTCCAAGATAACGATGTTTTCAGTGTACTTGTTTATGTGCTTTAGACGTGAACTTAGTGAATTTGAGATTCTTCATGTTAGAGTTATGACATTGAGCGGAATTTGTAAAATTTGTGGGTTTATTGTCTGTACGTTTTCTATTGAGGGGCTGCACATGCAGACGGACTTGCTACGCTTTCAGAATTTGCGCTAGTGCCCCCACTTTTTATTTAAAGAAAATTCGATACTTAATTAAGCAACGCTCCAGTGGTAACGAAAAGTCTGTACTTTATCATTTTTCCATTTTTTTTTTCAATATGCGAGCCTCGGAAAATATGAAATTTTATTGTCATGAATTATGATGTATGATCACATATTCCGAGGACGTCACCGTTTGGGTCCAGGACCTGCCTCTGAATTCATTGCGTGCTTTATGTGGTTTCCTATTACCGACCTGGTCTGAAATAATTCGGACCAGGTGTCTGTATCTTTTCAAAGTCAGACAAGTTACACAAGTATGAACATAAAATGTGTGTATATATATCTTGATTGCATTAGACAATATATTAAACTTAGTCTACATTTAATTTGAATTACTGCATAAAAAATGAATTCTGCTGAATTGTTCGTTTATGTTGATACTTCTTTTATGTATAAGCTCAGTACTCTGATCGAAGATCAAATAGCCCAATCTAATTTACAGGAAGCTTTAGACTATTTTGAAAGGATTTCGACTTCATAGACTTTTATTAACCTCGGTTCCCTGGCCATATATTATAAAATATTTCTTGTTAATTACTGTATAATTTTGAAAAGGATGTCGAAGTTGTAATATTTTTGACAGATGTCCTCGACTTGATCATGATCAGATCGATGGTCTAGTTTTTCTTTCTGACCAATTCTATTTTATCTTGATTGCATGACCGGAGCAATTTTTCTTTTCGTTCAGACGTCTCAAGAGAAATTTTTTGTCCGTGTCAGAATATGGATTAGGAAATATTCGGATCGTGATCGATGTAAGAATAAAATAAAAATAATTAGTACATTTAGTGGAAATTGTAGAAATGAAATTTTTGTAATAAAAAAGTATATCATTAAAACATATCTATGTAGGCGAATGAATTATGTCGTAATGAATTTGTCAAGATCTTAGGTTTTTCGTGTTTGTAAGAAAATATTATATGTGCTCTTTTTGCTTAAAATTAAGTGCTCAAATTACTTAGAATAGTGAGAATTTGATCAGCTTTGAAAAGTTCTGAAGCAACTCCTTAAATAGAGCTCATAAATGAAATATAATTTGTATTCTTACGGAATTAATCGTTATAATGATTGGGTTTCTTGAATTTTTGATATTGTTAAGAATACTCCTTGTCATATTGTATGAAATATTATAACGGTTTAAAATGAATTGGCTGAATCGTTATAATGGTTGGAGGAAACATTGAACGCTTTATCAAAATATTATAATGTTTTGATTAGATTTGACTTTGTTGACTAGAGCAAAATTTTCAATAATTTTCAATATTTTTTTTTATTTCTTCTAAGCGCACCTCCCGTTCTCATGGCTATATACAAAAAAAAAAATTATAGAAGACATCATACAAATGTGTTGCAGAGATTATAGATGTCACACCTCAAAATAATTAAAATGGATTAGGGATGATTAATTCCGCCACGTACGCACGACAAGACATGGGTATAAAAGGCTTAATAAATAAAGTACAATAATCACAGAATAAATAAAACAATAATAATAATGATACGAGACAGATACAGTCCAGAATAACAATAAAGTACAACTTACGACATCGGTGAGACTGACTTCATCAGAATGGACAGAAAAATCTCTCAAATAAAGACCCAAAAGAAAAAAAAACTTGATAACCTGAGGAGTTCTAAAGAAAACTACCTAGTTCACATGCTGATGCGGTGAAAAACCTCTGTCATCACGCATGACTGCTCCTACCACTCTCTTCAAGAAAAATCTCGTACCTGAAAACCTAGATTCCACAACCACCGTGAAAACATGAGTAATTTAAAAATTACTCAGTATGGATTTAGATTCAACCTTAAAATTTAATCTTCTTTCCTATACTAGACCCAAATACCAGCATTAGTGTTTTTAAATGTAGTGAAATAATAAATTATTCATATAAATATAAATAAATATTTATGCAACTTTTAAAACGCTCGTGCAACCTTCTTAGAATTGGTTAATATGCGATGACATGGAATGACAAGAAAATTCAAAATAAAAAATATGTGAAAATAATATAAGAGATATACATATAATACGAGAAGGAAACACCCATAATAAAACTAAATTTGTAAATTATCAGATCCATATCAAGTGGACACTATTAGGGCCCAACTTACTAACTTCGGTATTGCCTAAGCAGACACTACCAGGACCCAACTTACTAAGTTAAGACTTTATGTTTATATGGCGTCAACGCCGATATAAACGAAAAATTCGGGCTCCCGGGGCGATAACGTTCTAGAAGAGTGAACGGCTAAAAGCATGTACTTTGGTCATCTGAACTTGGTAATCTACCTTATAATGTAAAATAAATGGATTAAAGTGATATTATAAAAGGGAATGGTTGATAGTTATTGTTACACTAAACATCTTCTTTGATTTGTCGATTTGCAAAATAATCTTGAATTTTACAATTTGTCTTGTTTGAGTTTTATGCAGGGATTAACATGCAAATGGATTAGTGCACAAGAACCAAGACTAATGATGGGATACAAGAGCTTGATCAAGACTGCATTAGTCTTAGGTATAGTTAGACTCAAACTGGGTTGAATTGGTCAAGATAAATTGAGCTTAAACAACAGAGAAAAATACTTCTGCCTAGTGAATCATTATAATGGTTCAGTAATCGTTATAACAGTTCATCTCAATACTAAAAAATATTCTAACGCAGAAAAATTCTTATAGAAACCAGAGCGTATCGTTATGTAATGATTCAGCAATCATTACAATGATTTATGAAACGTATAATGATTCAGTGAATCGTTATAACGTTTCATAAATTGATCCAACGGCTATTCTTTCTAAACCGTTATAACGATTCCCAAATCGTTATAACGGTTCAAGCTGAAAAATAATTCTTTCAGCTGTTTCAGAAGATCTATTTTAAAAAGGATCACCTCTCTCACTAAAGGAATAAGATCCATCTAGCTAAATCATTACTCTAGAGAGCTTAATATCCATATACATAGTGAGAGAGATAATTCAAGAGATTAAAACACTCAATTAGCTAAATTCTTGTTTAAGCTCAATTTAATTTCTCTCTATTCTCCCAACTTGATCATTCGTAATCTTCTTCTAAACATTTTCTTGAGTTTTAGTGCTCATCTTTTTTGAGCTGTAGTACTCACCTTTTTGAGTGTGTTGTCACTCTAGTTACCGATAGGCTTGGCAATCCATTTTTGTGTAAGAGACCAAGTTCTACAAATGTAAAATTATTTTTAATGTATCAGCTCAACCTCAATTATTGGATGTTGAGAGTCCCGGAGACGTAGACATTTTTAAGCCGAATTCTGTTACATCTTGTGTTCTTATTTGATCTATTCTTTTCTTTTCTCATATTTCTTTGATTGTTATATTCTTGTGAGAATTGAATCGTATTGAATTGTATTCCGCTGCCATTACACTTGAACACTAAACCCCAAATCGGTTTATACATTTCTACCTTAGGTTCTTTACATTCTTACATTATTTTGAACTTTAATACCACCATCCTAGGGCTATCAGTTATTACCAACAATGATAATTTTGATCAAGGTACAAAAATTATAAGGAACACAGAAAATATTAACGGAGTTCGGCTTAAAATGCCTACGTCTCCGGCTCTCAAGAAAGTGTTGAACTAAAGATTGCACAAGAATTCCTTTTGATTTGGCTAATTCAAGATCTCTTATTCTTGTAACTTGCAAGGAAAAAAATGAGCTCTTTTGGTTGTAGTTGAGTGCTCTGGGTTGCTAGAGATGTTGATTATTTTTCTTAATTTTTAATTCTACAACCAGAACATCACTTTTATAAGCCATTAACAGATAACTGGTATTTTTACGTTGGAAAACGTTATAACGTTTCACAAATCGTTATAATATTTCTGAATTGAGAGTCTTGAGTTTCCAAGAATACCCCTTGTCAGAATTGTATAGAAACGTTATAACAGTTCAAAAATGAATAGGATGAATCGTTATAACGATATAGAGAAACGTTGAATGTTTTAAAGAAACGTTTCAACGCTTTGACTTGTTTGACCAACCTTCTGACAAGTCTACTGATCTTCAGAAACGTTATAACGATTCAGTGAATTATTATACGTTTCATGAATCGTTAAACGCTTTATGAAGCGTTACATAACGATACACTCTGTTAATTTTGGCTTATTTCTGCTCACAAAGAACTTAGAATATTTTTGAGTAGGTGTATTGAATCGTTATAACGCTTTATGAAGCGTTACATAACGATACACTCTGTTAATTTTGGCTCATTTCTACGCACAGAGAATTTAGAATATTTTTGAGATATGTATTGAATTGTTATAACGGTTCTCTGCGATAGAGAGATTTTTCTTGCATAATTATGAAGAATATAGAATTTTGAATTATACCTATACATTGAATATGATCCTATATCTTCATAGAAGCCTCTGAATTGATCTTGATCATTTCTTCTTCATTCCCTTGAAGTTTCTTAGCATCCTGTAATCAAATCTTAAGAAAACTTGTTAAACTCAATAATATTTTGCAAAATAATAAAATTAAAAAAATTGTTAAGTATAACATAAAGTATAACCTCAGTTGCCATATCGATGTAAGGAGATAACTATCCGTAAAAGAGAAATGATATAATAATAAATGAGAGACTATTTGTACCAACTAAGGGTCAAATGAGAGCTTCTGACTTTCTCTGTATCAACCAAGGGTCAAAGGAGAAAACCCTTAGGACATACCGAGATCTCAAATAAATCAGCTAAATAATAATATAATAAAACGGAATAGAATTCATAACTCGAATATGGCCCGAAAACACTAAATATTGAAGTCCATATCCTAATCACTCAATTAAATTTAAGAATAATAATATAATAAATAATAATAATACTATTGATCAAATATAAAACTCTCACGGCACTGTCGGACCCATCAAGTGATGAGATCAGTGAATGATCGACAGGTGGAGGTACTCAGATAATACACAGACCAAGGGGTTCTACGGGTGAATTCGACACCGAACGTAACCCGTTGGTCTGGTTATATAAGACAATCTCAAACTGAGATCACCCAGCCCACCTCTCGACACTCCCATGCATTATTATGCATGTTTAACTACCTATCTTACTTAATTATTTAATAATTATAATAGTAATACTTTAATCCTATTAATTGTAATATATTAATTAATTTTATCATATCTAAACCTAATTCGAGACTAATTTCCGAATTCTAATCTTATTCTTATCTACATGCAAATGACATGAAATGACATGCGAATACGAGTAGGCCCCAAAGATGCTGGTCAAAATATTGTATGCACATGACAATTCAAATTCAGGTCTCTAAACTGATGTTTGGTTTGAAAATATCACATTTCAATTTATTTTTGAAAAACAAAATAGTTTTAGGTTTGGGTTCCTATTTCTAAAGAAAGAAAAGTAAATCCCAGGAATCTGTACCTGAGAGGGCTGGTGAGGATCGTGGAGCTGCTCTACTCCGGAAGCAGCACACTCGTCTCGGGATCGGTGTCTGCCTATATGGAGTCGGGATCGGCCTCGTACTCCGCGAGTGGATCCGAGTCAGCTATATCACCTATTATTAATTTAAAAGCATTTATTAGTTTAATACGAATTATTTTATAATTTGTATTTAATTTAAAAATAGAGTCTAGATTATTGTTCGTTCGAGTTTAGCGTCTTTTCCCATAAAATTTCGGCAGTATTTTTATTATTTTTATAAGGTGTCAAAATATTTATTTACCATATTTTATTTATTTTTTGTTGTGTTTTACCGTTTAATCACTTTTATATGTTTTTTTATTTTTCTTTAAGGAATCATCATTTAATTATTTATTACTTTCAACGTGTATCTCGTTGAGTTTCGAGTTGAGGGATTTGACGTTGCACGTTTGGTAAACGATAATAAAATCAGATAAATAACAGTACACACACAATTACAGGCTACAAATCAATAATCCATTTTATTCATTTAGTTTGATTATATTTATAATTACAACGGAATAAATAAATTAAAATTAAAATTAAATAAATAGAGAAATTGATTATTGATGAAGTAAAAGCGAACAGATAGCAAACAGATAAATACCTTAAATGTAATAAAAGTTATAACATGAAGTAAAAAATGGATTTAATTAAAAAATTCAAAATATTCCTTGGCAAGTAATATGGTGATACTATAGTAATTATAGTTGCAAAGCATTGGCCCTCACTTGAAGTTCCTTAGGAGTGGTTAATAACTTGATATTAGGGAGTAGGGACCTGTTTTTTGAGTCTCTATGTCATCATATTAGTTGGGTCCAGCACTTCAGTGAGCTACTATTTTTGTATAGTAGTGTTAGCTTGGTACTATTTGCTATTGTGTTCTTTCAGTGCTTTTTGGTATTTCACTGCATGATCAAGGGCAGTTTTAAGGATAATAGGTTGGCGATTGATTACAAAATTAGGGGAGGCAAATAAGATTGGTTCAGTAGGCTTAATTACACAATGAGTTTATGAAGCTGTATTAGTAAAACATGACCTAATTCACCATTTTTGTTCATTTCAGGAGAGGAGAAGAAATCTACATAATTTTGATGCTCAATGGTTATAATATCCATCAGCAGTAATGAACTGTTAAATAGTAAGGTGAATTTTGTACTTTAGTACCTTTTTATTGGCAAATAGTGCTAACTTTTGGTAAATGATAAATTTAGATGCCCTACGTTTATTAAATGTGTGAATAACAGTATCTAAGTTGCTAGTTGATCTTCACATTTTGGAAGTTTTTCTCAAATGATATTGTAATAGTCAACCTTACATGGGGAAACATTTTTTATCACTTGGTTACTTCCAATAGATCGAACTCTTAAATCAAAATCTGCAAGCATTGAAGCATATTATCCTTGTGTTGTTTCTTCATCATGTTAGCTTTGTTTCTTCTTTTATGTGAGATCATAATAGCTTGTATAATAATGATGTGTCAGGCGGAACCAGTGAGAAAAGATGGTGATTATATATCATCATTGAATTCAATCTTTACTGAGTTGTAAATTATTAAATAATTGGAGGTTTCAAACGACAGTAAAATATCGGGCTTAATTGTAGAGTGTCATGATATGAATTTTCTCATACAATTTTACAATTTTATTGCAGGCAATTTTGTTAAAGGGTACTATGGCAGCTTATCTACTTAAACCGATGTTGTTCGAAACAATACCAACATAGAGCTTATCTTACTTCAATATTTGATACTTTGTAGTTCGTGTAGACTAGTATGTTGTTGCATTTAATAATTCGTTACTCGAATTGGTTGCTGTTGGGCTTCAATGCCATGATAAGTTGGAAGAGAAAATAATTAATCATTTTAATTATTTTTTAACTGTTATTCAATTTAAATTTGAAAAAAAAAATAAAAAATATGAGTTACGTATTTAACCGGTTTGAACTAAAATTTCAATGATATCTCTCATTTTTTAGAGTTACCCTTCATGTTATATATCGCTGAAAAGTTGGCGACAAGAAAAACACAATGAGTTAAATTATATATGAAATGGATCAACGGTTTGGGAGAAATTAAGGGAGAAAATATTACTGTTAGAAATTCGATTGGAGCAATCTAGTGCAGATGAGTCTTAATTGATTGATCAAATATTTTCTCTAAAATAATACAATGGATCTCTAAAATTGAGAAGGGATCAATTGACAATGGGTTATTTTGATAATTTTGACATTGAATCTCTAAAATAATACAAAAAATCTTAAAAATAAAAAATTTATAGATGTGTTCTTCTACTTTTAGATTGATGGTCATTCAAATTTCATGCAATTTCATTATCATTTAATAGCCCATCAAAGATCATTAAATTGGAACTGTTGTAAATTATATGAAAATTTGTTCGTCTTTGATGGACTATCAAATGATAATGAAATTATATGAAATTTGAATGACCATCAATCTAAAAGTAGAAGAACACATATATAAACTTTTTTCTATTTTTAAGATTTTTTTTCTATTTTTTTAGAGATTTATTGTCAAGATTGTCAAAATAATCCATTGTCAACTGATCCCTTCTCATAATAATTATAATAATTATATTATTAATAATAAAAGTGATTACAGAAAATTTTGAAATCTACGAATAGCAGCGCGTCACTGATAGTGGTGCGGAGCAAATGCGTCACTGACAGTGGTGCGAGCATATGCGCCACTGACATTGGCGCATTTGCTCTTGCTCATCCTGATCACGATTCATTACCGTTGGATTAACATTACTACTGCCGATTAACCACCAAAGACGCTACTGATAGTGACGTGTTTACAAAGATGTCACTGGCAGTGGCGCGGAGCAAATGCATTACTGCTAGTGACACGCTGTCACTTTTTCTTATTTTATTTCCCCCGGCATAAGTTCATTCGTATATTTTAAATTTTGCTTTTATCACTCTTATTATTAATAATATAATTATTATAATTATTATATACAAAAAAAACTGCTGACGCTGCCTTGTTTCCCTTGTTCTTTCCGAGAAATTAATGGATAGAGCTTCCTCCGCCATGTCTCGTTTCCTCTTCTTTCCGAAAGGATGATGCCTGATTATGAACTGCGGAGGGAAAGGGACGAAGTCATGGGGTTTAGGATCCGAGAGAGAAGCGTAGCGAAATATTACTGTTGTCGTGACTCGTGTGACATACTGTGTAAAAATCGCTAAAGAGAAAGAAATAAAATTTCAACACACTATTTACGGATGCAACGTCACAAATTGAAAAACAGGTCTATCCAACGATCTATATTAATTCCGAAAATAAAAATAAATAAATCGTTACAAAATTAGAAAATATATATATATATAGTCTGCCTATGGTGCTTTGCAAAGCACAAAGACGTTGTGTGTTTTGTGCTCTATTTTTAATTTCAAGTTAGAAATAATCAATCCGAACCGTTCAATTTAATCTTCATATCAAAATCTATTAGTAAACCAAAATTTATATTTTTTAGAATGTTTTTGCTATTTTTTCTGCTGAGGAGAAAATGACTTAATATGAGAATTCTGGTTCATAAAAAAATGACGGTTTTCTCCTTATCCAAAAAAATAGCAAATGAATTCCAAAAAAATATAAAATTTGGTTTAATAATATATTTTGATATGGAGATTAGATTGAGCGGTTTGGATCGATCATTTCTGACTTAAAAATTAATAATAGAAAGTAAAGCACACAACACACTTGTACTTTGCAAAGCATCATAGCCTAATTCTCTATATATATATACACATAATAAAATACATAATAAAGAGCGGAAATAAAAATAAAAATAAAGATAAATGTACAGTCCATATATTTAATGGAGAGGTAAATAATACATTTAATTAAAATATAAATCATTTAACACTATTCTCTACTGTTTTGTATAAATGTCCCGTTTCCCTTTCGTTCTGCCCCTGAAAGAAATCAATATTAAAAAATGGTGCAAACGAAGAAGCATAACTGCAAAATGAGAAATATGTTTCTTGTTATTATTTTTTACGGTTGAAAATTTGAAATAAAAACATGATAAATATCACATATATTATGTGGGGCGTTCAGAAATTTCCTTGCATTAGTATTAGAATTTTTTGCAGTTTTACTCTGTAGCTTATCATGAAGGAGGTGAAAAATGGATTCACACAAGGAGTCATACATTTGATTTGAAGGACAAAAGTTAAATTTTTTTTTTCGAAAGATTTAAAAATTTTCTTTAACATAAAAATATATTTTTATTTTTTTCCCGAATATATCATTGTAAAAAAAAAATTCTACTACAGTACTGAGCTTCATAAAATCTTATCAAAATGACCAAAGCAAAGATAACTACGGTAATAACTAATAACTGACTCACCTTTGAAATCTATTGGTTCGGCTGAATCAACATATCAGATGGGCGGCGACCCCGTCATGATGTTGCTCCGCCCCTGCGCATACTGATGATTGATGAATAATATTTAAGTTCTGTAGTCTATTAATATATTTTGCAGTTGAGGTCTTGCATTAATCGTTGCATCATCACTATATTTAAGTTGTGACAAGTGGCAGCAATATCGCTCCTCATTCGCTTTCAGGGTTGGATTTTCATAAAAACTTTAGGTTCGGTGGGATTTAGTTGACAATTTTAAGGAAGAAAAGGGCTCGATGAAAAAAAAACACAGTCCGCTTTAGAGTTACCAAAACGTAATTATTAAACTCTCAAGGGTATTGGAGAATTCTCGTCCAGTCGATCGATATTTCCAGTTTTCCAGAGATTGTGGCCTCCGATCTTAAAACTTGGATCCTCTATTTTCCCAATTAGCCCCTTGCCAGTGAAAGTTCAAACCATTGCTCGCAAAACCCCGACTCCGCCTGGAAAAATGTCGCACTTCGGTCGATCAGGTCCACCGGAGATTAAAGACTCTTATTCTCTTCTCGTGCTGAACCTTACATTCCGTAAGCACATAGTAACTTAGTCTAATCGTCTCAATTTGTATATTGAAGTTTGTCTCTTAAGTCTTGTCATCTCGTTGTAGGAACCACCGCCGATGATCTCTATCCCCTCTTTGATAGGTATGGAGAAGTGGTTGATATATACATCCCGAGAAACCGAAGGTACTAACTATAGAATCTTTACTTCCATTCCAAAAAAGAATGGAAAATTCGTTTTAGAGCACTGTTTATCGGTTCTCAACTTTTGGCTGGAATTGTGACTTCCAAAAGATTGTGATTTTGTCGTAACCTTATAAAAGAGATTTTATTTTCTATAAAAAATAGCCAATGCTAACTTTTGAAGGTTACTGGATTGAATTTATATCCAGGCAATGTGAAATTGAGAAAACTGAAGTTCTGTAAGGTGAGCGAGCTGTCCAAAAAGAACAAAGGAAAATTTTTTTTTGACAAAATTTTGTTTATGTAGAACTGGAGATTCACGAGGCTTTGGCTTTGTGAGGTACAAAATTTTTAAAGACGCGCAAAAGGCAGTCGACAGGCTTGATGGTACAAAACTTTGTAAAGTTTAACTTCAATAAAACTTTAGTGGCCCTATACGCGGTCTAGAACTAAACCAAGCTGTCCGTAAATTGCGAGGTGTGATGATCCCCCCCCCCCCACATGTATCACGTGTCAACAAAAAGTTGCCATTCATATGTACCTGCAGATTGAGAAATCTCATGTATAAACCTTATGCTCTACAAAAAATGTATGTACACCTCATTTCCCAGGACTTCAAAAGTAGTTTTAGAAAAAGTAAAGATTCATAGTGGTTAGTTGTGTGTTATTTTTCTGGGTTATGAAGGTTATGCAAAGTATGATTGTGCATGTGTTAAATTATTACATTATTTTTTTTCCACTGGTTTGTGAGAGGGGAAAGGCTGGTCAAGAAGGCAACTGACACTTTATGTTTGGCCTGTCTCATACCTGGCTTATAACCAAAAAACCTGACCTAATATCTCAAGTTCCATCAAGTGATTTAACATTATTGTATCTCTCAGTTTGTTTATTATATTCTGATGGTTTTCATATTATATATGAGTACTTGTTAAAGGCAACCACTTCCATGAGAGCAAAAAAGATTGATGAAGGCAGTAGCCAATTTTTACTTCTAGCTTTGCATTTACCTATTTCGTACCAGAAAATTTTGACCTGATAGTTCGAAGATTCATTTAATTACTTCTGTAAATGTTGTTGTACCTCTCAGATTATTTTATTATATTCTAATGGTTTCATATGATGTCTATTTGCTTGCTAAAGGTAAAATGGTTGATGGCAGAGCTATGATGGTGCAGTTTGCAAAATATGGTCCCAATGCTGAAAAGATGTAAGTGTATTTACAAATATTACTGCAGAATTTGAAACTATGCTGGTGCATCCTTAATATATAACATTATTCACATATATCCCAGTAAAGCCAGAATTGTATCAAAAATGTCTTTAGTGCACGTGAATGTCACCAACACTGCCTTTTACTTTAATGAAAAATACCAATGATCCTCCACTTCTCATATTTACAGAGAGAAGTGAGATGTAATTGCAAATCTTGTCATGAATTTGGGAGTATGGTTGTAGTTGATATGCAATTTTGTATTTGTAGGGATTTATTATGATACTTCCTTGGTTTTTGGGGTGGCTATGTGTTTTATTGCTTGGTTGCGAAGTTGTTAGTTTTTGTAGTTGTGATAATGTTTACCAGTTGAATTTCTTTTTGTGTTCCTTCTGTTATCTCTGTATCCAGTCACAAAGGAAGAATTGTTGAAGTCATGGGTAAGTCAAGGGGACGATCAAGAAGTCGCAGCCCAAGGAGGAGGTTAGTTTCTGTACCGTATACTCCAAGCAAGACCACTGCTATTGGTACTAGAAAAGAAATTTCAATCAATTAAATCTGTTTCTTTGAACTGCTACAGGTGGTCTCAGTTAATCTAATTGTTCTCATGTTAATATATTGATTTGGAAGTGGAATAATATTTACACATGGAATTCCAGACCATCGTTTTGAACAGCGGAGTTTGTCTAGTTAATCACTTGCTGGAGGTCACAGAATGTAGACGTTTAGTTTTGTACAATCCATTTTTCTGCTCTGATGTTCACACAGATGCAGATGGATACCCATGCACACGGGTAGCCACACACACATGCATGCGCATGCTTTACCTGAATTGTTTATTTGCTTTTAATTAAAGTAAATCTACTACAGCTTTTGCCTCCCAACTTTTGGGTGAAATTTCAGAAAAGAGTTGTAAATTTTCACACTTGAAAATAAATGACCGTAATTGCAACTTTAGAGCTTGCGTTTATTTGAGAATATTTTTTTCATTGAAATAAACACAATTATACTTGAAAATAAACACGATTATTGTTATTTTTCATTTGAAATAAACACCTTTAGACTTATAAACATTTAATAAAACCTAAAAGATGGACGAGATGTGAAAAATAGTTTGGCTTTTACTTTTCAGGGCAGGATCTACAGCAATTGTACTGATCTATAGTGGTTGGTGATTATTACAGGGATGATTACAGAGATAGGGATTACAGGAGGTGGAGTCGCAGCCGCAGCAGCAGCCGAAGCAGAGGGAGAGACAGGGATTACCGTCGTCGTAGCCCTAGCCGTAGTCGCTCTCCTGATGACTCCAAGCGCCATAGCAAGTATAGGTACTCCCACTTTATCTTGAATTTCCAAACATTATCTTCCAGTTTTGGTATAGGTACTCCCACTTCCAGTTTTATGCTTCAGTGAATGCAGAATGCATTGGGAGAGGTCAGGTTTTGGTCTTTCAAGTTGTCCCATGTCAGTTTGATTTTCGTTCAGTTATCTTGAGTTAGGTTTGTTGTGTTTTAGATTTTTTGGTGTACAGATTATTTGGGCTGGGCTTTTCGGTTCCTCCATCAGTTAATTTTCTGTTGTTGTTAAGATAAAGTGATAAACTTTAGGTTGAAATCAGGGTGTGTAGGTTGCACGTTGCTTGGGTTGAGTTGGATAGTTCTCCAAGAAAATGCAGACGCTCATGGCTTTTTTTTTCCTAAATTTGCAGCGAATCACCAGATAGGCGGAGTTTAAGTAGGAGCAGAAGCAGAAGTAGGTCTCCACGAAAGGCCTCTCCATCTCCATCCCGCTACACATCTCGATCTCCTCATCGCAGTTCATCTCCATGAATGTCTCTTATCATGTACTTTCCCTCCCTCTTTTATTTTTGGGGTTCCTTAAAAAAACTCTTTACAAAAGAACCACTTGTTTCAGAGACGCTTGATATAATGCCTTCTGGTTAGCATCTTTTAGGTTGAACTTCCAACACCCTAAATATTTGTAGCTTCTTGTTGGGTTTATTTTTTAAAAACAAGTGTAATTTTTAAGTGTAATAACCCTGTCGATGCCTGAAAATTTCTGGGTGTTGCAATAGGAACTTCCTCACCACTGGAAGCTTTCTGATAAATTGTTTTTCTTTTGACAGGAGCATATCCTTGATGACCTAGATTCATCTTGCTCCGTTGGAACTATTTCTAGACTGGTAGTGGTGGTTGCTGTATGTGGTCTTCCCTATCAAAAGGTCTAAAACCTTACATAAGAAAGTGTGATCTACTAAGAACTTGTTTTTGTTTGGCATCATGACTTAAGACTTCTGTTATTTGTATTGAAACTTGTTTTTATTACCGTCTTGGACAACTCTTTTGTTTAAATGATTCCATGGACCTTTCTAGTGGTTGCTGTTGAAGAGTTGCTGAGTTGATTTTGTCGAGTGTGATGCATATATGAATGGTATGGCTGGATGATGTTTTCCTGTGATGCTGATGATTGATTATGTTGGGTTGGTGATGGATGATATGTGATGATGATGTCATGGTGAAGTTGTATGCTGATGCAGGTGCTTCTGCCATCCAGAAATATTGCACCCATTAGTGAGGTTCTACTGTTGCACATTACCTTTTTATGCTGCTGGTTTACTTGTGCTTGTGACTATACCCTTTATTGTTATTTTTTTTTCTCTTTTTGTGTTTCTAAATACATTACATCTCAATGACCTGTCCTAATTTCTATACTAGCATGTATCCTGTAACGTCCTTTTTTAAGGAAAGTAGATGTTGCCTATTTTATAGTTTAAACCAATAAAAAAAGTTCTAAGTGAGAATGGAAATAATTTACAAAGTGATATCAGTACACATCTAAGAATCAACCATCCTCGGTAGCACAATCTATGATTGCTCGCAACAAATTCCCTTCATTTGATTTGTTAACGAGATGTGGTTGTTTGGAAATCACCTGTTGTGTTCTTTGCAGAAGGGGTAGATGGGCGTGCACAGCCTATTCAAGCAGCATGGTGGTATCAGTGCTGCATGATGTAGTCGATGACATTGAGGAAGATCTGAGTGGTACTGTGGTTGTATCTATGGGTGACAACATATGAACTATGACAAGATGAGGATGTCATGCAGTGTTTTGCTTGCATGATTTTTAAGAACTTGCACGATGTAAACTGAAGTTAAATGCAATAGACATCAGACTTCCTAGCAAAAGGCAATACTTCTATTGCTGTATCCGTGACTCTTAGGTAAGGGTCCGTTTGGTAAATTAAGGAATAGTTTTGTAAGAGTGGTAAATTTGGAAGAGTGATGAAATAGTATTTGTTTTTTGGAAGAGTGGTAGAATAGTGGTATTCTTGACTATTCGGAAGAGCGAAAATATCGTTTGGCAGTTGTTACTCAGAATAGTTAAAATATGAATAATTATGATACTCATAATGATGATGATGATAATAATAATAGTAAAATAATAATCATAATAGTAAGATAATAATAATAAAGTAATAAAAAATAATCATAATAAATAATAATATTGTAATAGTAATATAATAAAAATATAAACATAATCATAATATAGTAATATAATAATAAAAAATTATAATTACAATCATAATTATAATTATATAATAATAATAATAATAAGTAATCATAATTTTAATAATATAATCATAATATAATAATCATAATCATAATCATGATAATAATAATTATAGTCATAATCATAATAATATAACCATAATCATAATCATAATAATATAATAATAAAAATATAATCATAATCATAAAAATAATTATAAATAATTATAATAATAATAATATAATAATAAATTAATCATCACTATAATCAACATATAATAATATAATATAACATAATAAAATAATAATAAGTAATAATAATCATAATCATCATAATATAATAATATAATAATAAATAATCTTGATCATAATAATATAATAATAAAATAATTATATTTATATTCATAATATAATAATATAATATTAAAATTATATTTATAATAATAATAAATAATATAATAATACTAATGGTAACACTAATATAATAACAATAATGATAAGAATAATTTAATAATAATAATATAATGATAATAATAATAATAAATAATAATAATCATAATATTAATATAATAATAAATTATAATCATAAATATAATATAATAATATAATAATACTAAATCTTAATCATAATCATAATATAATAATATAATATAATATAATATAATATAATATAATCAAACAATAATCGCTATTCCGACAAGAGCTAATCCGGTATTCCACCTATAAGTTGGTATACCGGATTAAGCACTATTCCACACTCTTCTACTTAGTCTAAAATTCGTTTGGCAAATTAATTCATCGAAATAGCTATTCTATTCTAACTTTTTGCTATTCTATTGAGTGCCAAACACTCCCTTAGAGATGGCGAGAATGCAATGTAGCAATTCAAGTCTTTGAGCTATCTGTTCCCGTATAATTTGCAAATGGAAGAAGCGAAAAACATTTATTTTCATTTTTTTTTTCTTTTGTTTTGAAAACGGAGCAAGAAAATTGAGAGGAGCGTTAGGTTGAGCTAGCACTAATCTTGAAAATACGATGTAGATCTGAACAGATTTCTCCAGGGCAAGATATAATTCAAAATTTTGTGGCCCCTTCTCCTGGTTTGCTGTTGGGAGTAAAAAGTTAGCAGTGATGAGAAAACAAATTTTCCAGCTAACTCATCTGCCTAAACAAGAATGCACGTTACTATTAATTCAACTACAAAGAATTTAAGTAGCACCATTAATTAGACTACCATGATAACTTTGTTACTAGTATAGATAGCTTTATATCCTGGATCAATAGATACAAAAAAAAAGTGGGTTGCTCATGTCCGCTTGGGGGGCACATATTGCACGTTGTTATCGGCACAAACCGTCTGAAATTGGAGAAAAGGAAAAAAAAAAAACATTAGAACAGCCAATCAACTAATTACAAATGTGAATTATATGACTAATTTGGCCCCTCAACTATTCAACATGATACAACTTTGGCATTGAACCTTTTTTTCCTTTTGGGTAAACTTTATTGTAGTCAAATTCAATCCTGAGTTATCAGATTTGAGCATTTTTTTTAATGTTTTAGCTGTGTCTTCATCAGTTGAATGTTGTTAAATAATGCTCAAACAATACATTCCTTGGTACCAGCAAAATGCCAAAATCTAGAAATTTAACGATTCATGCAAAACTACTATATGAGAACGATGTGTAGACAACTGGAAGTTTGAGCGCTCAATTTGAGCAGGAATTCAATAAGTTAAGGAGGCTCATGAAGCAAGATATTTCAGGGTCTGAGTCAGACATATACTACTACAACCAACTTTGGTTCGCGCATCCAACATTAATGACCCATCCTTTCTACATCTTCAAGATAAAGTTCAAATTAAAAACAATTAAGTTGACGTAGATTATCAAAATAGAAGAACTTATCAAATTTGGTGCAATTCTTAAAGTCATTTACCATTCCATCAAACAATTTTTAATTTTTCAAAAATTTAAGCAGATTTGTTTATTGATTGTCAGTCAAATAATAAATTGACTCAAACTTGATGACCTTACAGTTTTAGTTGAAAATATATTCCTCAAGATATCAAAAGATATACCAAGGAGATGAATGTATGCTAGAATTTACCCTAACACCAAAAACAAAGAGGTGAAAATGCACCTGATACTCCTCAGGAAGTTCTTCAGAAACTGTAAGGGTGTAACACCCAGGAATAAACCTCCCTGTGCAAGAATTATAAGTTATATTCTTCCACCAACAATTGCAACTTAAGCACGATAAAGTGCAGTCTGCGACATCTCAAAAAAGTTGGATCCTCTCAAAAGTCTGATTAAAGTCTAAGAAACCTCAATTAACCCTTGTTGTGTAGCTGAGACTAATTGAACTCATGAATTGCCCCACAGAAGCAAGTCCACAGCTTAATCAATTTTGATGATGATTATCAAAGGGAAAAGAAAAATGAAAAGGGGGAGAAATTTTGGAAGCGTGTTCAAGTCAATCTCTGCATCAGGGAGGTAAAACTGTCCCAACATCTCATTCTGGTAAATCTTACCCTATGAAATTAAAATTATTACCATTCACAATAAACCAATTTTCTTGCAATTAGACTCTTGAAGCACAAAAAAGAATTTCCAATCCTTTTCAATTTAGAAAATGAAAAAGAAGAGAGAATTACCAATTCTTAGCCAACGAGCAGCCCAACTCTTGGTTGGATCTGTCACTGATATTATCCTACACAGAAAACATATAGAAAAGTTGAATCACAGTGATTAAGAGATTGTTAAATTACAGGCATGCATACTATCATCAGTATAATCTATAATAAGGCTTAATAATTATGGTGCCAAGATTTTGGTAGCATATTGACTGAGGATTGTAATTTATTTCATTATTGTATATACTAAGAAAAAGGAAAGTGTTCAGAGTTCTAAACAAACCCAGTAAAATTTGGGGTGGTGCAATTGGCAACATTGTCATGCTCCTTGTCCATCTCTAGAAACGGACAATTCTCACATCCTGATTCTCTGAACTGTATTTTTGCACAGTTAACAAAATATAATAAGTGAGAGGCAAAAGCAACATATAGGAAAGTAAATGAAGAGTGCAGTTGCATAAATTATGAAGCTAATGAGCCAAAGACTTAGCAATCACTGTATCTTGAGATTTTATGTTCCCAGGACTCTATATAGAATGCATGTGAACACTTCACTGTAATCCAGCTATAATGTAAATATTCGATGATTGTGTTAAATGCTTATAATTATTGATATCATCAATTGGCAATCAAATAACAAAGATTGTGCTAATTCAATGAGCATATTGACTCACGTTTACCTCCGAGCCTGTATATTTAAAAAATAGCCTACATCATATGAACGCAATTTCTATCCAAATCTAAAAAAATTGAATGCCCTTAAATAGCAAAATTTCCTCATCTAAAGAATGAATGAAGAAGGCCACTCTTTCTTTCACTAAACTTAAAAAATACAACTTTTTGATAGGATATTCACTCTTATTGTATTATGCACCCTTGTTTAAAACCATCAAGAGTCAATAGTGAGGCTAACATATCTACCGTAGAATAGCATACTGAACAGCGTACCCCCTTCAACTCTTAAGAGGGGCTGATATGGTTAGTTTTTGTGTACATGTTCCACAGTAGCTGATTTGTCTAATATTCAGTATATATGCATCAGTTGGGTTGTTGTTCAGGTCAAAATACCAAGGATTTTAAAAAAAAAAGCTACGATTTTGCTAAATCTTTACAATTACTATGTAGGCAAAAGGACTGAACTATTTACAAATGAATGTTTCTCAACATCTAGGTTAATTCATTCCTTTTTTTAGTTGATTAACCAGTTCACAGCTTTTGTTTGCGTAAACAGGGTATAATAGGTACATGTTTTTGGTTGAATTAACCATTACAGTATGTGTGTCTGAGGATCTCTTCTCATCTTAAAATTCTATTATTTTGGTATTCAAAATGTTCTTTTCAACAACTTAACCCCCCTGTTTGGCAAGTACAGTAAAATTAAACGGAGTAAATGTTAAATCACCTTAATGAAATAATGCATTGGTAGCAGTGAAGAAAACCTTTAGTAGTTTCATAATGAAATTAGTGCAGTTGCCCCCTTCTTTTTTTTTAAAAAAAAAGGCAAAACAGATGAAGTAGTGTGAGTAAAGAATATTAAAAAAAAAAAGAAATTTGGTGATTTAACTTTACTCCATCTTAACTGACTTCTGTTTCATCACTCTTCAAAACACTTAAATAACTTCTACTGCACTTGCCAAACTCATCAAACAGGAAACTCATAAGATTTACTACACTTTTGATATAGCAATTTCAATATGAATCTCATATTTATTCTTTTGTTTTTGTCTTACTTCTGTTTCTATTATATTTCTCAAGCTAGTAGCACTTTTTTTTTTTGACTAAAGTGGAATGACTCCACCGGTGTCATTGAAATCATAGGAAACTTACAAATTAGAATCTAGAGCTGACACCAAAAAGCTGGTAGTAGCGTAGATATATGTCATATTCTAAAATATACTGCAGTTATACTGCAAACAAGATGAGAAACTAAAAGGTAGTCTACCAGAGATGAAACTACAAGTGCATCTCGAGAGTCAACTACTACATCAGTCTTATACCTTGTTTCTTAACAAAAAAAATCATACACGAAAGAACCCAAAATGAGACAGCAACATACGACAAAATTATACAGCAATCTAGTAGCACTTAATTTGAATTTTTATGCTAATATGTTTCCCTCTATTTCATGTGATTCATTCAGGAATTCGGTTCACGTCCCCAAATGACCTTCCGTTTCTTCCCCTTAAAAACTCAGGACATGCATACGAAAGATGGAACAAAGAAATATCCAAGGATGTAGATGCCATTATCTACAAAAGGAAGGGGTTAAAACTGAAAGTGATCCAAGTAGGAGGAAAACCATTGCTATCGGAACCGGACCGGACGGTTGGTCCGGAAAAAACCGGACCGGCATACTTTTCTGGTTCGATTTGCCTGAAGGACCGAATATGAATCGAAAAAAGTAACAAACCGCTCTATCTTTAGAAAATCCGGTTCAACTTTTTGCATACTTTTTTGGCATTATTTAAGAGAGAGAACGTAGTAGAAGGGGAAGACCATTTCCTATAAAAAAAGTGGAAGACCATAAATTCCTACTCCTAGACCGGTCATGCTATACGGTAGGGTTTTTTTTGTCTTACAAAGTCTTGCATTACCTTAAACAATTTCAATATTAGATGAATCAATGTATTTAGAGTCAAAGTTATATATTTTTATGTATATATTTTTTAATAATTAACAATTGTCAAAGTAATCTATTTTTTATTAAGAACTAAAATTAGCCTCTTAATAATTATAAAAAATAAATAAAAATGTAATATTACATTTTTTTGATGGAATACATAGACCTATGTTTCAAAAAAGAAATGTATTCATTCTTCCACATAAATAGTTTTGAAAATTTTATATATAGTATATAAATTCATATCTATGTGCAAATTTTTTGCATGTATAATATAAAAATATTTTATTTATAACATACCTCCAATTTAATATATAACTATTTGAAAAATCAGTAGTCGAACCGGTTGATCCGACGACCATTGATCCGATACTTTACCGAATTGATATCTAATCCGATTTTGATAACATTGAGGAAAACTGAAAACCAAAACCACGGAGGGGCAAAAAAAGGGAAAATTAGTTCTATGCCACTTCAAAACTTTAAATTTAGCAAAATGCCACTTCAAAACTTTAACTCCCTCTAATGCCACCCTAAAATAAGTTTATTTAGTTTTTTTCCACACTTATATATTTTTTGTTCATTTTTAATTAAGTTCAGTAAAATATCACTGTATTTTTTGGATATATTTTTTTAATTCCAAAAATGCTCTCATTTATGTCTGATATATCTTTTCCTATTAATTTCGTCTATTAAAATCGTTGATATCTCTACAAAATGCGTAATGCAGAAAGCAAATTTCAGACTATGAGCATCATGATTCAGAACTTTAAAAGCGAAAATTCTATTCGTAAGTATATATAAATGCATTTTTGTAATTTTCTTTATGGGTCATTTGGATAAAAGATTTTAGTATGATTTATTTGTTGACTGTTTTCTCTATTGTAGAATAAAATAAAAAAAATATTTGGTTTGACATTTGCTAAAACAATTACGCATTTCGCAGAGATATCAACGATTTTAACAGACGAAATTAGTAGGAAAAGATATATCAGACAGAAATGAGGATATTTTTAGAATTAAAAAAATACATCCCAAAAATACAGTGATATTTTACTGAACTTAATTAAAAATGAATAAAAAATATATAAATGTGACAAAAGACTAAATAAACTTATTTTAAAGTGACATTAGAGGGAGTTAAAGTTTTGAAATCACATTTTGCTAAATTTAAAGTTTTGAGGTGGTATGTACTAATTTTCCAAAAAAAAAAAAGAGAGGAAAGACTCTTTTACAATCATAATTCCTATCCCAAAATCTTGACACTTGTTATCTAGATCCTATCCACTGAATAAACTAATTAAAGAAAAGTAATAACAAGAAAGCAACACCTGAACTATAAACCCTAGGTAGAACCACGAAAAGAAGAAAGAGAGGAAAACCTGATCGTAGGTCTTGACGAGGCGACAGCGGAGGCAAGCACGCAGCTCGTGACCGAAGCTGGTGGGGATCTGAGCGTACTGAGGCATCATCCTATCACCGTCCCCATCGCCATCATCTCTCCCGCCTCTTCCATTTCCATAGTCTCCGCCTCCTCTCCTCCCACCGCCTCCTTTCATCTCTCTCTCTCTCACCGTATTTTTCGCCTTGCTGGCCGGTATACTGATGGAAAATCCTCACTCCTGTTGAAAACATCTGTCATCTAATCCTTATGTCATTTAAAATGAATTTAAATCATTGATTAACTTATACATTTCATCACAGCCGTTCATTATAAAAATATAAAATTGGCCCGTGCAAATACTCTTTCCCAGCGGCTCTCACCTTCTCTCTTTTTCGCTGCCCGACATCCCTCTCCTCGTGACCCTCGGATGTACGCTCTCCCTCACGCGTGCGCACCTCTCTTCTCGGGACGCGATTCTCCTCCTAGTCAGTCGATTTCTCATCTCGCTATGCGCGCTCGTACACTCAAATGCTCAACAGATGAAAAAATTCGAGAACAAAATTTACAAAACCCTTGTTGTTGTTCGGCAGCTGAGCTGAGAAAAACCCTAGCCTCCACCAGTAGTGGTACACGATTCCTTTTCGCCATTGATGAAAAGAATCATAGTCTCTCACGCGTTACAAAACCAGCACAATTATCTGCTGAGATAAGCTGTTATTATACCATTTTCGTTAATCTGTACTTTCCTTTGCTGATTTTGTAATCCTTCCAATCTACCTTTTCTGTTTGTTTCTCTTCTTCGGGTTTTTCTTTTGAAGAAAGCACCAGTACCCCTTGGATCGTGATGGTATCAAACCTAGGAAAAAAACAACGATATGAGGTACAAATGTCCGAAATGGATGATTTGTCGGGAGATCAATCTTTTTTGAGGGGTAATTTAATGCTCTACCACTTATTTATCTTCTATCTTCTGTCCAAAACGACGATTTGCCAGGAAATCTATCTTTTATTTTTCAAAAAAAAAAAATCCATGCTAGATTCATGTTTCATCGTTATCGTTATTCATGTACCTATTTTTTAATATATTGTGTGTTGTTCTCTACGTGGAAGCAAAATGAGGAAATATTATCTTTATCTGAAATTGATGTTGGTCTTCAAAGTTCTCTGATGTTCTTCTTTTCAGTATTTTTTTTAAGAAAACACTCGGAATGGACAAAGTTCTCTGATGCTCTTCTTTTTTCAGGTCATTGTCTGGATATGAATGGACAAAGTTACCCATCGTCTTCAATTCATGCACAGAATATTGGAAGGATGAGAATAAAGCTTTGCACAGGGAAGTCTATTCTTGCGAAGGAATTGTACTCCATAATGCAGGTCTAAGCCTTTGCCTAATATACTCTTCCTTTCTAGTATTAGGCAGTGTTTCTTTCTTCTTTTTTTCACCTGTTTATAACGCACATGATGTGTGCAAGTATTATAGGGCTTTATTAGATATTATTAGTACTTGAACATATTTTGATAATACTTCTAACATCTACTGTAAACTAAACCAACTTATGATGGCAGGTGCATACATAATTTTGAATTAAATCTATACTATTATATAAAACATCTAAGAATTGGAGGGTCCATTTTTTGTCATGGTATTTTTTTATTATACCCATTTTATCCCTCAATTAGACGGATAATATTTATTTTTGGTTGATCGAACGTATGTGATCGCGTCCATTGATCCCCTCTTTTTTTTCCATTTCTTTCCCATATATACTATTATTTCCATAATATTGTTTTTTTATTTAGCAACCTTATGCATATTTGGTAAGAAATTAATAGTGATAATATATGTTAGAATAATTTACTTTTCTTACTATAAAAATCATGAATCATTAACTCATATTGTGCAAAAATCTCATCCAAGATTAAATATAGTCTTTATTATAGGGTTTCTCTATAATTTGGTGAATTTATAATTTAATATTAGATAAATATGAAATTTTTTATCTTATAATGTTTTAATGTTTAAATAAAAGAGTCTACCGCAACGCGCGGGTATATAGCTAGTGTATCTATATGTATATACAAAATAAATTTGTAACTTGAGTCAATTTGGAAACTCAAGTTACTTCTTATTATTGTGCCAGCATAGGAAGCCTTGGAAAAGATGGTACAAGGGCAAAGTAGAACAAATTCATGTTTCCAACTGTAACATATCGTAATCTTTGACTGATGTAAGGATCAAGATATGGCAGGTAATAATTTTAATTATTCATTTGTGCTTTGTTAATTATATCTCTTTTGATAGAAATAAGTGATCTTGTTAATCATAATTATCAACCAATCATGAACTCAAAATTTTTTTAATTGTTTTGTAGGTCCTTTTTTTCCTATTGATAGGGAGGATATGGATTAGGATATGTAAAGGGCATAACATTACTCAAGTGGATACACCTATTGTTATTACTCAATAGTGTGTTTAGTTAAGTTCAGTTTGTTTTTTTATTGAAATATTTCAGAAATTCCAATAGCATGAAAGAAAAATAAGGACAAACAGATAAGTAAATAATTTCCATAAGTTGTTATGAAATAATTTTCCACCTCAGTAAATAATTTCCATAAAAGAATTTCCATGACATTTATCTCAGAAAAAGAAGTTTTTTTCCGGAACAATGGCACAAAGCATGCATGGAGCCAAAATTATTCAAAAAGCATAGCTCTAATGGCCATTTCAACTTTTAAAACTATTCAAAAAGGATTCAAGTAATGAGTACTATTTACATATTTTAATGTAATTTGTGTATTGATTACTGTTTGCTTAAGTGAAATTGAGATAAATATGTTATTTCTATTAAGGATAATAAGTTAAATTAGGTTTATTTTGTGTACTGTTGGGAGATTATACTTAATATTTGTTTTATGGTTTCCCCCCAAAAATTACGATAATTAAATTGGTCAGAGTTCGTTTGAAAATTTGAAATACATGTGAAAGAGTATTATGAATTATGTTGCAAGAAATTAGAGGTTATTGCAATACATAACAAGCTACTGCTAAAGGGATGCTTACATTGCAATACAAATCCATTGTGTGGGGCATGCTTGATCTTTTTAGGAATTTCCACAATCCTGCACCAGAAATTTTTTATTTCGTATCTTTCCTCTTTTATTATAATGCAGAACGGTAGATTTTGTTATAGTGCAGGATGGTGGAGATCAGTCCAAAGCCATAGGTTTGTGTCCCCAATTCAGCAACATGCAAATAAGAGAGGAGCTTTTGTGATACAACAAATTGGAATAGCCCATTGGTGTTGGTTGTTAATGGGAGGAAGATGAGGAGCCATGTAACTGCAGTGGGGCATTGTGCCCCTTCTATGCTACTTCAGGTACTAACTTCTCCTGAAAAATGAAAAATAGAAAAGCATGGTAAAGCCTATAAAATGAGGGAAGGAACACCAATTAAAAATTATAATACCAGATTTTTTTCTTTTAAAATGCCTGCCCCTCTTTTATATTTTCTTTAATTTAAATGGACTTCAGTTAGGAGGCTGTATTCTTTGTTTATTGTTTTCGATGGACGATGCAATATATGTATCTATTTATATTTTTGTGGGGTTATACATGTAATTTACATTTTTTTTCAGTAAAACTGAGATGTGTGCTACTCTACGCTCAAGTTTGGTTAAGTAGAGAGATATTTGTGTAGTTAGATAAGTAGAGAGATATATTTTTAGTAAAATTGAGATGTTTGCTAAGTCATTCTAGGAAACTAGGGCCAATTACTCGCGCTTCGCTGTACGATTGAGTCACATCAATTAAATATTTTGTGTAATCATTATTAATTATATGCATATAAGTTAAATCCAATTTCTAATGAACTTTTCCTAGAGAAGATCACATTTTTTTTTACTGTTTGCTTGTTCGCTTACATGACTTTTTTATCACTAATTTTTGTTTGTTTTCTTGTTGATGGTTGCGCTGCAATCGATTTTAGCCAGACTCAAATTGTCAGATATTTGGAATTTTCAAGTTCTAACGCATGCTAAACCAGAGAGTATAGAATAATTTTAATACTTATGTTGTAAATTAAATACAAATATTTGTCCTCTGATTATATATAGTAGGTCTTTTCTCAGAAGAGAGATTACTTGCGGCTTTTCCCGTTTTACTTGCGCCACTACGCGCTGTATTTTTAAAATTTCAATTTATTTACTCTTATTATTAAAAATATAATTATTTTAATAATTAATTAAAAAAATCACTGCAAGTTGATAAGTTCCCACCGGAATGCTGGGAAATTTTATGATTTTGGGAATATTTTAAAAACTCATAGGTCTTTTTTTCTTTTTCCATTTCAAGCTAAATTACTAGAGGTGGTGGAACTTGACCTGACCTGAGAAATTCGTCCAACCCGTTCTTTCTTGATACGGCTCAAAATATAAAATAACCCGAAATCCGAAATGACTCGACACTATATGACCCGATAGCCGACCCGACCCGATATGATATGACCCGAAACCCGAAATGATCCGACACTAGAAGACCCAATAACCGACCCGATTTGACCTGATATGATCCGAAATCTGAAACGATCCGACACTAGAAGACCCGATACCCGATCCGACCCGAACAGACCTGTGACCCAATAATCTTACTGAATCAAATTAACCCAACCTAACCCGAACCCGAACCCGTCCGATCTGCCCAATTGCCACCTCTACCTATTACCCATGAGAAAATGAAAATCACTTCAGAATTCAGATCTCTGCTTCTTTTCCAACTGATCTCTCTCTAGCTCGATCATGTCTCTTATTTATTTTTATTTTTTTTTCACGCTCTTCTGGAAATCTTGCTGTACTTTGGGTTTTGATAGCTAACTTTTAAACAATCTAATAAATATGAAACAACCAGTATCATGACATTGACATCAAAATTTTGACAAAGATATAATTTTCATCTTTTTTTGATCTGAAGTATTTTATACTAATTTTTCTTCCGACAACAAACATCTAATAAATTGTCATTTTAATTTAGTAAGTTTTTAATAACCTAGCTAATTGTTATGAATCGTCATTAATAACCTTCAATATTGACCTATCAAGCATACATGATGTAATGGCAAGACCCTGAAAGAAACACTTGCCAGCCGTTGGAAAATTAAGCCATGTACACTTCACAGAACTCCGCTTCAATCCTCCTTTAGTCGTGTATATTTATTAATTAACCATATTGGATGGGGATGAAGTGAAGTGATAAGTATGACAGGCAGGCCGCAACACTTTTATGGTTGTGTATGGATACAATCTGCCATAGTTGCGATGGCAGCAGACTGTCATAGTTGAAATCTGATTCGTCCAAATTAGTTAATTGTCTGAATCTCTTCTCTCATTAATTCGGTTTGCGGATCTTATCTGGTTGATTGACCGATTGCCCAAACACTCTTCTCTCCTGTAAAATCAAATCGAATCTCTTCAAGACGTCTCTCTCAGCCACAACCTTCACCCGATCTCACTCATTTTTTTGTCTTCTCTCTCGGTTCTCCACCTCTTCTCTCCCCTCACTCCCTTTCCTTCCTTTTCTCAGCTAAAGTCGTCTTGTTCAGTATCCCACTTCAATCAACGCCATTTCTTCGCAGGTGCTTCAACGGTCAAGTTCACAAATGTGGATTGCAAGTTTATGGAGATCAACTCTGAGGCAAAAATCATTGTTTATCTCCAATTCAAGTATTGCTAAAGCTGACAATTAATTCAAGAATAGCTAATAGGCGCTCAGGTGTACCGGTAGCATCATGTGGTACTGAATACATGAACTTAGAATATGTTTGTTTGTACTAAATACTAAATATATTAAACATACCTAACGCCTAATGCAGATTTGTAAATTAACAAGGTAAACAAATTTTGGTATTTTTATAGATCTCATCAAGAGTCAGAGATAGGCTTCTTGACAAGTGTTAATGAGTATATATATGATGAATCAGACTCCATCGTTGTTTCAAAAGCTTCACAATGATAGAAAAAGACATAATTTATTTCTTTCATTAGAAATAAACAACATCACAAATTTTGATCAGAACACCATTAGAAGCTATATATTCTGTTACTACAAGGTCTTATTAGGAACAGTTGAGGATAGGTTTATCACCCTTGACAATAATTTATGGTCAGAGGGTGAGAATTAACTTCAGAGATGAAAATATCACTAGAATTTTCTATTACAGTGGACCAATTGATACCTAATGGGAAGAAATCACCAGGACCAATTGATACCTCATTTTTCTTGTATCAAGAACTATGGGATACAATACAAGAAGATATCATCTTATTAATCAATGCCTTCTATGAACACAAATAAGATTTATCTAAACTCAATCACACATCTGTAGTCTTAATTCCTAAGATCTCAGAATGCAACACAATACACCAATTCAGCAATTAGTTTAATTAACTCTAGTTATAAGATAATTTCAAAATTTTTAATAAATAGATTAGCTCCATTAATGAATCACTTAATAGACCAATCCCAAACAATCTAGAGTATCAAAGTGTGATACTCAACCTCATACCCGATAATAGTGGGTGCCTGCATATAATGTTAAAATACATTATATTTTTTGCTCGAAAAAAAAATACTTGTTGTATGGTTCAAACAAATTACAAAATTTCTGGCAGTTACAAGCCTTAGTCCCATAAGCAACAAAAAGCTATCTTCAGAGAAAAGGGACAACGCCGTAACAACAGTATAATTTGTGCTATTTTACAAAAAAAAAAAAAAAAACAAAAAAGCCGCCAAAAGTTAAGGAGGGCATGGCATGGGAAATAAATCCTCTGTTCGCCGAATCCACGAACAGGATCCTGTTCGCCGAGATCCAACGGTTCGAGTTCGTTTCATCCTTCTCGAGATTTGCGGATGATTTTCGGTGATTTTCGACCATCCGATAGTGCGAACAAAACCCTGTTCGCATCTCGGAATAACAGCAGATTCGGACCCCATGGCATGGCACCACGTCCATATTTAATCAAGAAGTCATATTAAGGATGGTATCAACACCAGCCTCAACAGGAGGTTCCATCTATCTTTTCTTATATTGGATTTTCTGCATAGATTAAACTAGAAACTTAAAAGAGTTTAGTGCTGAGCTGGTGCAGATGCTAAAATATTTTAGAAGACCGTAAGAAAAAAAAAATGCAAAGAGACGCGAACAAGGAGAGGACAGATTTTTTTTAGTAAATAAAATAATTAAAAATCAGAAAAGGGATGAGTACCCAGATTTTAGTGTCTCTAGTCAGAATCGAGTTTGAACTTGGTCCTAACCCTTGGACTGAGTTTCAAACTCGGGTCCAGCAAAGAGTTCAATAATCCAGCACGACAGAACCTTTCTTCCCCCACCCACACTCTCTTCTCTCTCTAATTTTTCCTCACCTGAAAAAACAAACAAAAAATTGTTTTCCAATTTCAATTGATCTCTCTTATTTCTACTAAAATTTCAAAACCGATTGTGTCAAACTTCCTAATTTTCGGAGGAGAGTTGGAAAAACTCGTCGATCCGTCGATTTGGTCGTAATTTCTAAGATAAATTTTATTTTTCATTTTTAATCCGAAATAAAAAATAGTTAGTTTTGTTAGATTTAGTTAGTATAATTGTAGTGATAATTAAAATATAGTTAATTTAGTTTGGTTTGGTTGATTTATAGTGTTAATTTTGAATTATATAGTTATAATTAGCTTAATTTATATATTAGTACTAATTAGGCTAATTATTGTTAATTTGTTAGTTTAAATTAGATGAAATAGTGTTAATTATAATGTAAATAGGTTAATTATATAAAATTGTTGAATTATATCAAATTATACCAAATTGTATTAAATTTTACCAAATTGTACCAAATTGCATCAAATTGCATCAAATGGCACCAAATTATATCAAAGTGTACCAAATTATACCAAATTGTACTAAATTTATAATTAGTTTAATTATACCAAATTATAACTTAATTTTAATTTTAGCAATTTTTTTTAATAATTATAGTGAAAATTAAAGTATTTGAGACTGCTTGTCGTACCCCAAAATAAACATCGGTCATAGAGAGCCAAAATCGATGTAAGTATTTTTAATTATATAATGTGAAAAAAATATACCTCATAATTAATTTTAGCATATCGTATGTCATAAATAATTTTGTGTAGCCGTATAACACTCTTTGTTTGAATGCACATCATCCGAAAATATCATACAATGCACGGATGGATCCATACTGCATTGACTCGGTCTCTATCAGATAGCGATCATAGGTGATTGTCAGTTAGATAAATCACTCCTGGCAGCGCTTGTCGAGAGGTGACGACCAAGGACGTCGATTTTTCATCTACCAGTCGGCAAGATGAAAGTGACACTGGAGAACGTGTGCTGTCTATGGGGATTGCCTATCAGAGATATTTTAATTTTTAATATGTTATTATAAATTTTTACTCCGTCCGTGAATTTATTATAAGTTTGATTTAATTATTTTTTGTAGGTACACACGAGTGTTTTGCTTGGAGTTGTTCGGGTCCGTGATGTTCCCAAACAACAGCGCAGATTTGGTGCCGGCGGTGTACTTGACATATCTTGATGACATGCTCAACGTATGTACGGAGGACGGATATGACTGGGGGCAGACAGTACTCTCTTGCTTGTATTTCAACCTCTCTCGGTCATATCTCGAGCCAGCAGATTGCATAGCCGGTCCTTTACTTCTGCTTCAGATATGGTTGTGAACACGATTCCCGATCAAAAGATCGAGCTAAATCAATATCACTCATCTTAATTGAGATAATTTTATTTAATTTTTATATTTTATTGACATTGTAGGTGTAGAACTGAGGAGCCTTCAATTAGTCGGTCCTGATCCTCGATTAAGGCCTCCGTACGGTGTCAAATGGGCAACAAGACACTTGTTCAAGTACACCCCATGATAAGGAGGACCCGGACATTTTTTAGATCATTTTGAAAATTTATGGGATAAAAGCGTCAATTGGACGTTGTGCATTGCCTATCATGACGAGATGCCTTGGATGTACCACATGCATTATAATTTGTAAGTTTCTAAAATCAATTAAAATTTATTTACTTCAATTGGTACATTAATTTAATTTGCTAATTTTAATATATCGCAGGTGGATGTGTCGTGTGTGGATGATTTACTTCTGGATGGTTGAGAATCACTATCCCGATAGAGTCATGCGGTAGTTCAATCTTTTCCAGCATGTCCCTCCATCGGCTCCGATCGATTACCAACAAGTGCTGACGTATCACAAGAACAAGCACACATCGGGAGGTAGCGAAGGACAGAATGTGGATTGGCCACAGTATTATTGGTGGGTACAGGATGAGCCCAAGCTACCTATTGTGAAGTCACGACCGTATGATTTTGCCCAGTATTATACGTACATGGGGTGGTTGAACAAGACAGGATGGTTACAATCTGGTACAGAATGAACACTGAGAAGCAATTGAGTCAGTCATTACTGCACCCCCGAGGAGTCTGTGGATGAGTTGGCATATGTACCACATTCACACCAGAATGCCCGAGCGGTTAGCATTTAACCAAACTATTTATTCTTACTTAAACTCTTCACATAACTTGTGCTATAGAATAAAAAATATATATGTAAATGTTTCGTTTAGTCAAAAATACAGCCACCGCCATTGGTTGGCTTATGATGTCCGGACATTCATGATTCGACAAACATGAATTACGCTAGATTAAGCATTTGATGGATGATTTATGGCATTCTCATATTTTCACAATGATGCTTGCTTCCGCGGGTCAATTTTTAATTTTTCCACTTCAATTGATAGGTATTTTTAATTAAATTAATTTTAATTCATTTAATTCATTTAAATATGTGTAATTTACTTGTACAGGTCTTCTAATAGATCCTGAGTACATTCATATCTCTGCTGCTGACCGTCCAACTCACGGCCCACCTGACCCGATGACGGAGACGATGACTGATGAGTTCGACTTATTTCAAGGAGATTTCATATCGTACTCTCAACTGATGAATCAGATGATCCTCAATCGGGGTGTTGGGACCTTTGGTACCCAATATGAGACTCATCGTCGTACGATACTCCTGGTTTGTCCACCTGAGTGCCTGAGACACAAGCACCGGCCGACGCAAGACACAAGTGTCCTCGCCGTGAAATCCGACCAAGAGACACATACAACCCGTCGATCATTAGGAGGATCCTTCGTAGGCGTTGATGCGTTTTTTTAATTTCAGATACTGTGGTTTATATATTTATTTTATTCGAGAGACTGTACTTTATTTTCTTCATTTATAGTTTGAAATTTAGTTTTTCTTTTTTACGTTTTGACATTAACTTCTTACAAAACTTTCAAATAATAAAACATACTATTCTTTTAAAATCATCAAATAAATAAAAATATATAATGAAACAACATAACTATACTATTTTATTTTATTTTAATATACAATCAATAAATTACTTTATTTTATTTAAAATAAATAACTTCAGCTAAATTAATAGAAATAAAAAAACACACCTGAACTCGAATTTCAAACTCAGACCAGGATGCTGGACTCGAGTTGCAAATTCAGGCCAGAGTGCTAGATCCGAGTTGCAAACTCAGGCCAGACCTGTATCGCAAAAGCCACCATCATTTCCCTCATTTCATACTATTTGTCTATTTTTTATTATTTTATTTACCTAAAAAATTTGAGGAGAGGAAGTTAATGGGAGTTATGAGGCCTTCATCGAAAGATAGGAAAAACGCTTTTTGAAAACCAAAGTGAAAGTCTACAATCCATCACACAGTTTTAGTAATAATAAGTTTCATTAAATTAATATTATCAAATATACGAAAAACGCGTAACTGCCAGTGGCGCGTTTTATTATTTTTACGAAATGCGCCACTATAAGTGGCGCGTTTCATTATTTTTACGAAATGCGCCACTGCCAGTGGCGCGTTTGCTTCTTATATATACAAAACGCGCATCACCTCTCCATCTCACTTGCGCGGGGTTTGGACGAAACGCGCCACTGGTAATGGCGTGTTTCATAAAAATAATGAAATGCACCACTGTCAGTGGCGTGTTTCGTCCGCGCCACTGGTAGTGGCACGCTGCCATTCGTATATTTGAAATTTTACGGTTCTCACTCTTATTTTTAATAATATTAATTTAATAATAATAAAAACTGTCCATCACAAGTTCACAACTATGGCAGTTATGGCAGCATATATGAATCCATTTTACTTGAAAAAAGTGCGCGGGTATTTCAGGTACAAATTTTAATATAGAATTTTCAACTGTATGATTCAAACTTTTTAGAGTTTTATTCAATTTACATATAAATTTTAGGTAAAATTGAGTATATACCCCTCAACATATCTCATTTTGGATATTTACCCCCTTTAAATTTAAAAATCAGGAATTTATCCATAAAAATGTCAAAATTTTGGATATTTAACTATAACTAGTATTGTTCTCATAAAAATCAAATTAGTAATAAATTAAAATTATAATAGAACAAAAATACCCCTCTATATTTTTCTGTCATCCATACAACTTACACCGCAACAAAATCAATGACGGTGCATTGAATTATTTCATTCTGCTATGCACATTGTATTGTTGTTATATTGCTACTTACCCTTGTTCTCTCTCCTTGATCTCCAACTGTGTATAAATACGATCTCAAATAAAGTACCAAATTTCTACGAACTGGAACTGACACAATCCAAAATTGGTAAAAATCAAACTTGACCGTAACTAGTGCCTACCCAATGAGATTGGTATTTAAAGCGATAAAAATAGTTCCATAATTACGATTTATGATAATTTTGTGCATCACTGAAATAATAAAATTAGCAAAAAAAATTTATATATAAATGAAAAATATCTTAAATCATCAGAAGGGGTATTTTTATTTTATTATAATTTTAATTAATTAATAATTTAATTTTTATAAGGACAATACTAGTTATGGATAAATATTCAAGGCTTTGACATTTTTAGGGATAAATACTCAATTTTCAAATTTAAAAGGGTAAATATCTAAATTGAGATGCATTGAAGGGTATATACCCAATTTTGCCTAAATTTAAATATTTCGAATTAATTTACATGAGTTTGATAAGATTACAAATACTAGTAAGGACTAAACTGATTAAATGTAGGAATTACATAGCATCCACATGCACTATAAATGCATTATTGAATATTTAATATAGTATATTTATTGTATCTCTTTTTATTTAACTCACATAAATATGCACACGTAAAAAACTAATTAAAAACATATTTGTAAATTAAGTTCTAAATAGAGCAAAAACATGAACAAAAAACATCAAATCAGTATGATGAATTCTGACAAATTTTTGCATAATATTGTTTGTTTCTTTGATTTACTTTGTATAAATTTATGTAAATGTAATTGATTTAACTTATAGTTTATACATATCTTTTGATGATTTTATGATCACTAATAATTAAGTTAATTAACAAAATAAAGAACATATCCAAACGCATTGTATACGTTTTGTGGAAGAAATTCATGGACAATTTTATCATTGTATTCATTTATATTTTGTACGGATAATTTTATATACATGTATGTAGGGGTGTCAATTATCGATCCGATCCGATCCAACATGATCCGAAGATAAATGGGTCGGGTGTGGGTTTAATTTTTTTGACCCGAATCGGGCCGGATCGGGTTCGGGTCAACCTGACCCGACCCGATTAATTATTTTTTGAAGTAATTTTATGATTTAGTACTAATTAAAGCTTAAATGTATACTAATTATGATAAATTATAAATTAATTAATATTTAATTACTTAAAATTATATAAAAATATTTAATAAATATTTAATTATTTTACACGGGTCGGATATGGGTTAAGATTTTTTAATCCTAATTTAATCGGGTCGGTTCGGATCGGATAAAAAATAATAATAAAATAATATGACCCGACCCGACCCATTGACACCCCTACGTGTACGTAAGACATAAGTTATGTATCTCACCTTTTTTTTTATTTAACAATTACAAATGAGGATTGAGGACTAGATTGCTTAGAAAATGATCAAAGACATCTAAATATAATGTAAATATTTTAGCAATAATATCTCATATATAGAAGATTTAATAAAAGATAAATATTAAATTTTAGTACAATAATCATCCATCAGAGAAAATATATGATGCACTTCATATTCTCCCAGCATTGACATCATATGTGTCACAAATATCATCAATTTATTTTTAATTTATATTTCAAATTTGACAGACAAATTAAAATTCAAAACCGTTGATTTTATTAATTTTCATCATTTTTCACTCTTTTCACAAATTTTACACGGTTTTTTTTTCCAAAAGATATTACTTTCTTTCGCTTATTTCACCATGATTATATTTTGGTGCCGCCGATCAAAAATATTTCATTCACTACAAGAAATTTGGTTTTTTATGATGATTTAATTGTGACGAAAAAATTATCTTCAAATTTACTATTCTTTTAGAGATGATTTTCTCTTAATTATCACTATTTCATAGATAAGAGTGACAACCCAATTTGTCAGCACTAAACTAATTATTTGTGATAATAAATAGTGAGAATTAAAAGTTTGTAACAAATACTGATATCTTTTGTGTCGATTTATTATTTACACTATTAATATTATTTTTTTAGTGACAATATTTTTTTATTCGGATATATATTACATTTATGAACACTTATATTTGTCACTATTTATATAAATATTATTGATGACATATTATACTATGTTACTATACAAATGGACATTCGTGATAATTTAATTTGCTTCGACAAAATTAAATATTTAATATTTACATTTTGTCGAAATGTTTTTTTTTGTGATGAACTTTTGTGACAGGATTTGTTGATATTTATTATTATTATTTTATATATACAAATTGATGTTAAGTAGAATTATATTAATTGACAATATTGGTATACAATAATTATTTTGGATTTTATTTGAAATGGTGTAATTAGCACTTAAAGATCCAAAATATATCATAAAAAAGTGGGGGGAAAATAATGACATGAAGAATAAAAGGAGAATGAAGGAAATAAATAAAAATCATGAATCAATTTTCTAGATTCATAGTATGACTTGGGGGATTTATTTCCGAAAGAATTTAAAAAATATCATTGATTGTCTTTCCACTCAAATCAAAAAGCACATTGCATTCAAAAATTACAAAAATAAATGACAGTTTCAAAATATACGAACAAGATTCTTCATTTGCTTCCTTTAACAATCCTGTACTTGTTTGTTTCCTTACTAATTTTGGAACAATTAGACCTATTGCGCTCATAGATGATTGATCAAACATGAAATTCACATTTGCTCGCCTCACGGGAAGGACCACACACAAGCGATCGCAACCCTCTTCGTTTCTTCTTCCTTTGGCCAGCCCTCTTACCTCACGTGAAGGAGGGATAGAGAGGAGAGAGTAGGGAGACCTACTTGCTTTGGCCAGACCTCTTAGTCGCGTAAAATGGCCAGGAGCAAGAGAAAAGAGAGGAGCAGATGTGTACAAGGAGGAAGCTGCTAAAATTATTTTTGTCTGAATTATAGTTTATTAATTTCCTTTCCGGTGCTCTACCTTGATATAATAGGAAATATTAATCAGAGAATTTTATTTTTTTCTTTTAAAAGTATGATTTAAATATGAAAGGACGATAAACATAGAAATATAATTGAGTATGAATATTTATCCATCTTATTGAAACATAACATAAATCGTTTTTACTCCAAATGAATAAAATCATTATAAAATATTCACATTTTCATTTTTATTAAATATATTAATTTTCATAAAAAAAAATCGATGCACAAAATAAACACATTTGAACCATAACATAGAAATAATATAAATTTTTGTTATATTTCCTGAAATTCGTTGAAACACATTTTAAAATGAAACTCGTTGAATTCAGCGATATTTTTATTAATAACGTAAAAAAAATTCAAAAACACGAAAATAACATTTGGGGGCAGATATCATAAAAATAATAAATCCGCTCTTAATAAACGCGGACCGGGGTCCGCGTTTGATAAAAGCGGACTCAATTTTTTTTTACAAATCCAAATTTTAGAGTTGAATTAGATATGAATGTGGATATGAATATGAATAATTCGTGTATTAAAAGTTGAATTGTATTAATTTTAATCAACATATATAACTCAAATCATCTTATAATGTACTAATAAATTTAAGTCCTCTTTTAAGATATGCGGACCCAGGTCCATTTTTAAGAAATGTGGACTTAGACTCATTATAAATCCGTAGCTCTTTCAAATCCATACTTCCAACTCTCTCCGAACATAATAAAGGTTAGTGAAAATTTTAATTTATTTTATATTAATAAAATTAAAAGCATATTTAAGATATTAACTAATAATATTTTAATAATTTGGCAAAATGATTCTGATTGTGGTTTATGTGGGTGGCAATATCATCACAGAATCAACGGGTATTGATTATGATAATCCTCCTAGATTTTCTTTTTTTGGAAATGAAGATACGTGTTTTGACGAGGTCAGAACTACGATATACAAACAGCTCAAATTACTAGAGAATCAATATTTTTTTAGTATTAGGGCTCGGTATAATATAGGAGATACTAGTGCTTATCATTTTTATTTAATTTCTATTCGAGATGAGGTTGAGTGGCGAATAATATTTCAAATGGAAATAACAGAAATGAATTGGAGAATGATTGAGTTGTATGTGGAAATATCGTCAATGAAATAAATGCTCCATCACAGTCACAATTCGATAATCCGTTGTCAGAAAATCAAACATTTAATTCTAAAGAACAATTACAATGGGCAATTAATGAATATCATATAAGAGACAATATTGAGATGGAAACAGAAAGAAGTAAATCTATATTGGTGATGATATGCAAACAACGACCCAGATATTTTTGAAGATTATATGTTGTGTGTCCTAAGAGTAGTCATTTCTGGAATATCAAGACTAATCCCTACAATCACACATGTATTCAAGAGATTACTCGTTCAGATCATATACATTAACTATGAAAATGATAGCTAGTGCAATAAAAAAGAGTTGGCAGAAATATGACATTAATAATTAAAACAATTTGTGCATTACTAAGAATAAAATTTTCGAATGTTAATTCTTCCTACTCTAAGATAAAACCAGACCGGCTAAGTTGAGAACCGAACTAAATGGTTTTATAATTGAACAATTAGTTACAGAATCGTTTGAATATTTTTAGGACTAAGAATTTCAAAATCACTTGATGTTTAAGTAAAGAATATTGGACGATTATCTAGACCATCAAAATAACTTTTTATTTAAGCTTTGTTTTAATTGATTATATGTCAAAATTAGAGCACTTAAGTCCAAGTGTTCCTCCATTATGTTAAGGGATGAGGTCACTTTGATGAAGGATGTATAAGAATCAAATAAAATTAAAAGAACCAAGAAAAATATTTTGGGAGATATCATAATTAATATCATTGCCGATGTCAAGTTCATTAGATGTATAAGAATCAAATAACACTGAAAGAATAAAGAAAACACTTTGGAAAATATCATAGTTGATACCATCGTTGATATCATTTTTTTTTTTTTGCAAAGCACCATAAATTTTCTTATCATAGTTGATAGAAAGTTTATTTTTAAAGTTAATGAGATGTTATTCAATTGAAATATCACAATTCTAAATAATAGCTCATTTGATATAACAAAATATTACATAATATAAGTTGCACAAATAAGTTGTTATTATGAAAATTATTAATTAATAAAAAAAGAGAATTTTTAATTTATAGGTTGTGTCATTTGAACGTATAGATAATCAGATAATTAATGTTCTTATGAATTCAAGTGTTGCTAAATGATATAGGTTATGTCAAATGAACGTATAGATAATCAGATAATTAATTTTCTTTGGAATTCAAGTGTTGCTGAATGATATATCAAGAATCATTATTTTTTAGGTTTAAAATTTTAATTACGTAGTTTTATAGTGTAACATTCATATGATAAATTCAATGTAATAAAACTTTTTCCAAATTCAAGTATTGATTCATGATAACATTTTAATAATTTGTATTAAAATATTATATTAAGATATGATGACAAATTGAATATATAAGAAATATAAAATTATTATATTTTTTTGGTCCGTCCATGATTTTTTGGCTTACTGATTCCAAGATCTCAAGAATTGTTATTGTTAAAGAATTATGCTGGGAAGAGAAAATAAATCAAGTTATTTTTTTTTTCATATTCATTTATTTCATACATTGAGCTGAATCTCCGCCTGTAACATTTTTATTTCTCCATCAGCTATAACTTTTTTAGTAACATGCGGCAAATGGAATACTACAAATAGAAACAAACAATATCCTTGTTGTAAGAATTCCATATAAATCTTGTCATAAAGAGCAACAATATTATTTTTTGCACACTTGGGCCGTGTGAGTTCTATACCTAACATCAAATAAGGAATAGAAATATTAAAATCGCAATATCATGCACATATTACAAAAATATTCTAGCACAAAAAATATCTAGCGCTATTTTTCCACTAAAAATTTATAATTTAGCGCTATTTTTCCACCAAAAAATAACAAAAATAGCTGACATTGTATATAACAAAAATATCATTCTACGACACATATTCTAGCACAAAAAAATCTAGCGCTATTTTTCGACCAAAAATTTCACATTCCAGCTGAAATCTCATTATACAAAATCAACTACTGGTGCTCTTCATGCATTCGCATATTGTAATACAAAGGTAACATTAATGAAAGGTTTGATAATGCTTGCTCCCATCTACTCTGTTCTGTCCATTCTAATAGATGAATTTTTTGTTTTGCTCTTTCAGTTTAATTGGAGTCTGAAATATTATAGTGTTCCAAACTTAAATATATTTGTTAACTCCACTAACATATATTTATAATTTAAATTGAAGATGAAGAATTTGTCAAGAAAAAAGGTGGTGGCTGATCCAGTATGTCCTTGACGCTCAACAAGAAGAAAAATATGAAATTGCTTATATTATTTTTTTTATTTCTTTACTTTTTTTGTTCTTGTGTATTTTATTTGCAAAGTATTTTTTCTTTTTTAAAGATTTCTCTGTATACTAACCAAAAAAAATATTTTTTGTAACTTAATTATTCTCTCTAGGTTTAGAAAAGCCCAAAAAGAAAGGTCGTGGTGTTATGATTAATGCCTAATTGGTAAAGGTTTGCAATTGGATATTAATTTTCCTCAACAATTTGGTAAAGGTTTGCACATTAGAAATATAAATTAGTATCTACTCCTATATTCATTTTTATGTTTAAATATTTGTCCACTATAATTTAGAGGGTAATTTACACTTATCTGAAGATGATCATGAGAACACCATGAGACAAGTACATCATCAGTATTAAGTTCGACTTTTCAATCTACAAAAAAACATATCGTGATTAAAAAAAGGACACTCGTGCATGTCATTATTTTTTCATCTTCTTTTTTTTTTTTTTTTACTTGGGTCTGTAGGAAAGTAATAATGATGTTATTGATATTTTGTGTGTGCATTATCATGATGAATAATTAATGAAAATTTTCATCTTTCAATCATTACAATTTTTATTTTTTTGTTTTTAGTACAAAATTTTAAAGGGTTTAAAACTAAATAATATTTAGAAAATTTTCCAATTTTGTATAAATTAGTAGCATGAATTAATGACAAAAAGAATTGGTCACGGTTTTATTCATTTCATATAGATTTTTTTTAATTATTAAACAATACTAGTGACAATATAATTCTCAATATAAATGAAAAAATGTCAAAAATCTCATCACTCTTGGCTATATATGAGTGGCATATGTTTTTTTTTCCAAAATTAACAAATAATTGTGTCATAAAATCACTTCACTAATGCTAAAACATTAATTACAGAGTTTGTTGTCACAAATTAGAAAAATATTTTAGTGTCCATATTTTTTCTCACAATTGAGAACATTATTTATGGCAAAAAAATATCTGTCACAATTAAAATATTTTTTCTTATGAATTTTTATTGTCACAATTATTACGATTATTAGTGGAGAACACTCAAAGTCATATTAAATATAATAGTGAGGCTCATATTAGTGACGACCAGTGATAAACAAAAAAATCATCACAAAAATACTTTTTGTGACAAAATTTGTCACTTAGTGATTTTCATCCAACTTTTGTATACATTTAGCTCGTAATTTCCCTATGTTTCCAGTTTCATGCTTCCCAATATTATGGATATCATAATAATAATAAATCAGGATGTTATCTTGTAGAGTATACAACAATTAAAAATTTGAAACTATTGCGCAGAAAGTTTAATACAACAATAACACTCGATCTGCACACAAAAAGACATGTAAACAAGAAAAGAGAAAATTAAAAAAAAAATGACAGTATCAAATAATATAAGGGGGCAATTTTTTGCAACTTAACCAGTTAAAGATCTGTTTATTATTTACTCCGCCTTTGAATTACCCTCAAGCAGTCTATAGAAGAAGCTATGTAAAACCTCTCTTAGCTAAGAAACATAGCCCTTTGGTATCTCTTTATGATGAATATTTGTCTCGCAGGAACATCTAGCAAGAACATCCGCCTGATTGCTGCTGTGACTGAGACGAGATAGAACTTGGCTTCAAATTGACATCTACCAGCTCTTCTTGTTTGGCTGAAGAGAGGGTCTCCATTCCCGGCAAAGCTGATGCGATCTTCCGGAACAAGGGCTGAATCAGGGTAACACTGATCAGTTTGTCAGTTCAATTCGTTTGATTTAAATCATTTTGTACATATTATAAAAGAAGTATACAATAAAATTTTAACCTTGATATTAAATCCGGCTTTAGCGCTGGTCTCAATGAACATCACACCACATTCACGGGCCTTCGATTCCCCTTCTTCAGTTGACACTTGCCTAATGAGAACATACTCTACAGTTATTCATTTTTTAGTGTACAAATTTTTTTTTTAAAGACGCAATTAGTTGTTAAAAGGCTCATATCATTTAGAGACTGAAGAAGAAAAATAAATCACTGAAAATTTTCACTGATGATGAGTACCCATAGCAACATGATACGAGCCTGTTGAAGAAATACATAGCTATGTTGTGACTATTTACTTGCATGATGCACATCCTCAGTAAAATAACAAAAGCATTTTCCAAGTTCCAACATACCTCATATACATAAAGTAAATGTTTGGCTATTTTCTGAGTTAAATAAAAAGTGGTCAAAATAAAAGATACTAGGACTATTCCAAGAACAGAGGTAAAGCTATGTTACCTTTTGTCAACAAGATCTGTCTTGTTTCCAACTAGAACTATGATTACATCGGCACCTCTCTCAGTCCTGACCTCCTCAATCCACTTTGCAGTGTTAACAAAAGACTGCCTATCTACAATGAAATGATAACAAAAGGAATTAAATAAAATAAAATCAGAATGATATAAAATGACATCATATATCAGCCATTTTTTCTGTTCGTCAGTATACTTTTGATTCAGATGTTCAGATCACAGTTCATCATGCAACTTGTATTTGGACCTTTGACTACAGCTAGTTTAATTAGTGGATAGTCAATATTTGTTTCTGGTATCTGGCGTATTTGGTGCTTAATTGGAAATTGGTCAATCACTTGTGAATTTTGGATTAAATGATCACAAACTGCGCAACCAAAGTTGAGTTAATTGCTTGTAAAGTTAAGTTTTAATTGTCGCAAGTACGACATTCGAGTTGATGGTACACCATTCATCAGTGACCAGTCTAACAAAGAGATTTAATACTTACTAGATACATCATAGACAATGACAGCAACAGAAGAGTCTCTGATGTAACTGGGAATCAAACTTCGGAATCTTTCTTGCCCAGCAGTATCCCTTAAAATTTCAATTGCTTGAACTATGAGATCTTGTGAAATTATCAGACAATTGAAATGAATTACTGATATGAGAAAAAGAAAAAGTTCATACCAGAGCTGTAAACGAACTGTACAATCTTCCAAGTACATTGTTTTTGACAAGAAGTCAATGCCGATTGTAGCCTGTTAGTTGGATAAACAAATATCAATGGTTATCTCAATAATTCAAGCTCCAAAAGCTAAGCTTACTTGAAACGATGAATTGATTTTGGAAGCAAAAATATAAAACAAGCTAAAAGTTACGAATAATAATTGATAACACATCCTTTCGTCAAAAGGGAGGACAAATAAAAAAGAAAGAGAAGATATTTATCACGCATTTGGGGAGTGGTTTAAAGACCACATCTATTAAATAGAAAATTCATGCCAATCAAGAATCTCTAAAAGATGTCAATCTGCATAAACGAGATTTCAGTTTTATTTTATTTTTTCGTCTTATGTATCTAAAATTACAGATTATTCTAAGAAAAGAAGCACAAGCGCATCCAGTTTCTCTGTTTTAGTTGAGATAAATTAAATTCAGATTTAAAAAAGAAATAGATTGGCAATTAACAAAATGCACGAAAAAACATAAAATAAATTACCTGATATGTGGTATCAAATTTATCATACATAAATCTGGTGATGATACTCGTCTTTCCAACCGATTGATCACCAAGGAAAACCAGCTTATATTTTGCCAATGCTGACACCACCGACATCTTATAATTGCAAAAAAGGTAGGATTTTTTTTTTCTTCTATCGCTAGGGTTAGCTCCTCTCTCAAAATTCTATTGAGGATAACCGGCTAGAGGAAATGAGATCAATGACAGAGAAAAGAGGAGTGCGTTAATTTTAGCATCAAAAGAAGGAGAGACAGTTTTTAGTAATAATAATTATTATTAAATTAATATTATTAAAAATAAGAGTGAGAACCGTAAAATTTCAAATATACGAATGGCAAATAGCGCGCCACTGTCAGTGGCGTGTTTCATTATTTTTATAAAACGCACCATTGACAGTGGCGCATTTGCTTCTTATATATACAAAACGTGCAGCACCTCTCCATCTCACTTACGCGGGGTTTGGACGAAACGCGTCATTGGTAGTGGCGCGTTTTCGTCCACCATTCGGCGTTATGGCGCTATATTCGTGTATTTGAAATTTTACAGTTCTCACTCTTATTTTTAATAATATTAATTTAATAATAATTATTATAAATAAAAACTGAAGGAGAGAGAGATCACCCCATCGTCTGATCTATAATAAAATCAGGTCACATAAAAGTTTCAATGAATCTGGTGTATGGAGATGTATAGAGTGACCTCTTATTAGCTAAGCAGGACCCACTCACTATTCACAGGGTTTATATGTAGTAGAGCTTCTGTTGAAAAGTTCATAATGGTTCGATATTTGTTTTGGTTTTAGTTTGAATTCGATTCGTTCTTTTAGATTTTTATATTAGTTCAATTTAAGTTTGATTCGATAATTTTTTTAATGAATTAGTTGTAATTCGATTCATAATAGTTCAAATATTTCATCAATAAGATACGTAATAATAGAAATATTTTATTATAAAACTAATAGATATTATTAATTTATTATTAAATTAATAAATATTAGTAACTTTTTAAAATCTTAATATAAAATTAATAAAATATTAATTATTTATGATGATATGAAAATAAATATAAAAATTAAAATAATTGAGTTTGTTTAGAGAACGATTTAGTTTTGAGTTCATTTTAGTTTGAATTTGATTTAGTTCGAATTGATTTCAAATTAAACTCAAACTCTAACTGATTCAATCGAATTTAATTCTGATTCAATCGAATTTAATTCGTTTGGAGCGCTAATGATTTATGTTCATGTTGTAATTGCAAACTTTCAAGAGAACGGAATTAAATCGGAAACTACCGCGTCAAGCGCGGAGGCAACTTGGGTGGCAAAGTGGTGCTAGAGATGTCATAACAAGGAAATTAAATGAAAGATTGAGAGGTAATTAAATCGCTTATGTGGAAAGAATACACTGGATGAAAGTGGTGTTTCGTGAGATGCGTGGGGGGAAGGTCGGATCCCAGTCCCAGTGGCATAGGACGAGTCAAACGTGCGCGTCAGTTTGAAGGCGAAGAAAAGGAGCTGACTTTTTTTCCATCCTCTCCGTTTTCGTCAAACTGGATATGTCTTTTCCTTTAACCTAAACAATAAAAATCGAATCCTGATGAGAACTGGAGATTGTTCAACACGAAACGGGTGGGGATCCTCTTGGACTGGGGCAATGCACAATGCAAGGACGGACTTTGTCCACTAACGTGAATTTTTAATGTTAATTTTAAATTATATTTTACGCTGTCTAATGCTTTTTGAACTACTGATTTAAGTGGTTTGATTTAAACAGCTGCGAGGTTTAATTAATTCCTTATTAGGAGCTAGTCGGGTCTTTTTTGTGGGCTCTAGCACATGGTCTGGGTCCAAGTGGAGGGTTAAATGCAAGACAGCTCATGCATTTGGATAGTAGTTGTTAGAATGTCATGAAGATTACTAATAATAGTGTCATAAACTCATAAACTCATAATCAGATAATGTTTAGGAATTTTTTTTTTTTTGATAAAAAAGATAAAGGTCTAAGCCTTCAAATTTCATTAATCTTTAAAGTTCATATTAATCACGAAATTGGTGATTCGTACAAATGTACTGTTATCTAAGTAAGAAGATAACAATGTAAAAGAAAAAAAGAGAAGGCAATTAAAAATCTTAAACGTATGTTTGGCACTCAATGGAATAGCAAAAAGTTAGAATAGAATTGTTATTCCGACGAATTAATTTGCCAAACGAATTTTAGACTAAGTAGAAGAGAAGAGTGCTAATACGGTATACCAAGTTAGAGGTGGTATACCGGATTAGCTCTCGTCGGAATAACGATTATTGTTTGATTAAGTTATGTTATATTATTATATTATAATTATGATTATAATTATTATTATGATTTGTTAGTATTATATTATTATAATATTATATTATGATTTATTATTATGAAAATGAATATGATTACTTTATTATTATATTATTATAATTATAATTATTTATTGTTATGATATTATTATTATTGTGATTATTTTATTATTATATATAATTATGATTATTTATTATTATGCTATATAATTATGATTATTTATTATTATGTTATTATTATTATCATTTTATTATTATATTATTATAATTATGATTATTTATTATTATTATATTATTATGTTATTATATTATTATATTATTATATTATTATTATTTTGATATTGTTATTATATTATTATAATTATGATTATTTTTATTTTGATATTATTATTATTTATTATTATGATATTATTATTATTATTATTATTTTATTATTATATTAATGTATTATAATTATGATTACTTATTATTATATTTTGATTATGATTATGATTATATTATCATTATATTATTATATTTTAATTATAGTGATGATTATATTATTATTATATTATTATGATTACAATTATTTATTATTATTATTATTATTATTATTATCTTTTATTATATATTATTTTGATTACAATTATGATTATGATTATTATTTAATTATGTTATATTATATTAGCATATTATTATAATTGTAATTATTATTATATTATTATAATTGTGATTATTTATTATTATGATATTATGATTATTTATTATTATGTTATTATATTATAATTATGATACTATTATAATCATAATTATGATTATTATATTATATTTATGATTATATTATTATAATTATGATTATTTATTATTATATTATTATATTTTTATTATGGTTATATTATTATATTATTATATTAGGATTATTATTATTATTATACTATTATTTTTATTATCATCATCATTGTTAGTATGATAATTATTCCTATTTTAACTATTCTTATTAACAACTGCCAAACGATATTTTCACTCTTTCGAATAGTCAAAAATACCACTCTTTCAAAAAGACATTATTCTATCACTATTTCAAAAAGACAATATTCTATTACTTTTCCAAAATTATCACTCTTCTAAAACTATTCTTTAATTTACCAAATGAACCCTCAAGACAAAATTTGACAATCAAAACCCAAACTCTGGTTTTGATCCCAGAGCAAAATTACATCAAGTTAAAGGGGTTGATTGCATTGCACTTGAAACCTGAAAGATACCCGATAGCCAATCATTTTCCTTCTGACTGTAAGTGGGACCCACTTCCCTTTCAGCCCTTCTAAACATGTCACCTGCACCACATCCACTGCTCTCATGTCTCGTCAATCCATGAAGGAACAATTTACCGGGTCTTTCCCCTGGATCAGAGTGTCTCGGTGTATGGTGTACCTTGCAGGATCCACCTACTTGATCTTTGTCCCAAACCCAAATCAGCTTGTATCTGTCGTTGAACTAACAAATTTTGAATAAGAGATTCCAGCGGTGCATTCCTCCTGTATCGGCGAAAATGAATTTCCAGATTACAAAACATGAAATCGGGATCCAACGCTCTCAGTATCGATGAAAACGAGTCCGGAAGCGGAAAAATTCAAAATGGGACCCGACGCCCTCAGTACTGTCGAAAAAGTGTCTGGGAGCGCAAAATATGAAAACGACACAAAACGCCCACGGTACCGTCGAAAAACGAGTATGGGAGCTTAAAATGTGAAAATTGGATCTGACGCCCTCGGTACCGCCCAAAACGGGTCCGGGAGCGCAAAACATGAAAACTGGACTTGACTCCCTCGCTACCGCCCAAAATGAGTCCGGAGCGCAAAACATTAAAATGGGACATGACGCCCTCGGTAACGCCGAAAATGAGACCGGGAGCGACAAAATGAAAACGAGATTCGAGGCCGTCGGTACCGTCGAAAACGAGTCCGAGAGCGCAAAGCATTAAAACGGGACCCGACGCCCTCGGTATCGCCGAAAATGAGTTCGGGAACGCAAAACATGAAAACGGGACCCGACGCCCTCAATACTGTCGAAAAAGTGTCTCGGAGCGCAAAACATGAAACTGGCACCAAACTTCCACCGTACCGCCGAAAATGAGTCCGGGAGCTTAAAACGTGAAAATTGGACACGGCGCCCTCGCTACCGCCCAAAAAAGTTCCGAGAGTGCAAAACATGAAAACTGAACTTGACGCCCTCGGTGCCGCCTAGAATCAGTCCGGAGAGCAAAAATAATAAAACAAGACCCGACACACTCGGTACCGCCGAAAACAAGTATAGGAGCGTAAAATATGAAAATTAGACTTGACGCCCTCGATACCGCCCAAAACGAGTCCGAGAAGTCAAAACAGGAAAACTGAACCTGACGCCCTCGGTAAACTTCGAAAATGGGTCCGGAAAAGCAAAACATGAAAACGGAACCCGACGCGCTCCGTACCATCGAAAATGAGTCCGAGAGCGCAAAACATGAAAAATGAACTCGACGCCTCGCTACCGCCCAAAACGAGTCCGTGAGGGCAAACCATGAAAACGGGACCCAAGACCATCGGTACCGCCGAAAATGAGCCCGAGAGTGTAAAGCATTAAAACGGGACCCGACGTGCTCCGTACCGTCGAAAATGAGTCTAAGAGCGCAAAACATGAAAACTGGACTCAACGCCCTCGGTACCACCGGCGCCCTCGCTACCGCCCAAAACGGGTCCGAGAGCCCAAAACATAAAAACTAAACTCGACGCCACTTGGTACCGCCCAAAATGAGTCCGGGAGCGCAAAACATTAAAACAGGACTCGACGCCCTCTGTACCACTGAAAACGAGCCAAAAGCGCAAAACATGAAAACTGGGCCTGACGCCCTCGGTATCGCCCAAAACAGGCCCACGAGAGCAAACCATAAAAATAGAACCCGACTCCCTCGGACCGCCTAAAATGAGTCCGGGAGCATAAAACATGAAAACGGGACTCGAGGCCCCGCGTACCGTCGAAAATGAGTCTGGTAGCACAAAACATGAAAATTGGACCCGACGCCCTTGGTACATCCCAAAACGAGTCCAAGAGCACAAAACATGAAAACTGAACTTGACGCCCTCGGTACCACCCAAAATGAGTCTGTGAGCGCATAACATTAAAATAGGACCCGGTGTTCTCCGTACCATCGAAAATGAGTAAGGGAGCGCAAAAAATGAAAACTTGACCGTGCACCCACCGTACCACCAAAAACGAGCCTAGGTGTGCAAAACATGTAAACTTGTCCCGGCGCCCTCGGTACCGCCCAAATATGGTCCGGGAACCCCGTTACCGCCCAAATCTGGTCCGGGAACCCAAAACATGAAAACTGAACCTGACGCCCTCGTATTGCCCAAAATGAATCAGGGAGCGCAAAGCATTAAAACGGGACCCGACGCCCTCCGAACTGTCGAAAAAGAATCTGCTAGCGCAAAACATAAAAATTGGACCCGACGACCTCGCTACCGCCCAAAAGGGGCCCGAGAGCACAAAGCATGAAAACTGAACCCGACGCCCTCGGTACCGTCTAAAACAAGTCCGAGCGCAAATGATGAAAAATGGACCGAGGCCCTCGGTACAACCGAAAATGGGTCGAGCAACACAAAACATTAAAATTAGACTCGGCGCCCTCGGTACATCCCAAAACATGAAAATTGAACTCATGCCCCCGGTACCGCCCAAAATGAGTCCGGGAGCGCAAAACATTAAAACGGGACCCGCGCCCCGCATCGTCCAAAACGGTCCGGAGCCCAAAACATGAAAATCTTCGATGCCCTCGATGCACCCAAAATGAGTTTTGGAGCGCAAAACATTAAAACAGAACCCGACGCCCTCTGTACCGCCAAAAACGAGTCCGGGAGCGCAATACATGAAAACATGACCCGACGCCCTTGATACCGCCCAAACGGGCCCCGGAGCGCAAAACATGAAAACTGAACCCGACGCCCTTTGTAGCTCCCAAAACGAGTTCGGGAGCGCAAAACATGAAAACGTGACCCAATGCCATTAATCGATGCACAATCGCCGAAACGAGTCCGGTAGCGCAAAACATGAAAATTGGACCCGACGCCCTTGGTACATCCCAAAACGGGTCCAAGTGCGCAAAATATGAAAACTGAACCTCACGCCCTCGGTATTGCGGAAAACGAGTCCGGGAGCGGAAAACATTAAAACGGGTCCCGACACCCTCGGTACCGCTGAAAATGAGTTTGAGAGCGTAAAACATGAATACTGGACCCGACGCCCTCGCTACCGCCCAAAACGGGCCAGGGAGCGTAAAACATGAAAAATAGAACCCGACGCCCTCGATTCTGCCCAAAACGAGTTAGGGAGTGGAAAAAAAGAACACGGGACACGAGGCCTCCGATACCGCCGAAAATGAATCTGGGAGCGCAAAATATGAAATTTAGACTCGGCGCCCTCGGTACCGCCCAAAACGAGTCCGAGAGCTCAAAACAGGAAAACGAACTTGACGCCCTCGGTACCTCCCAAAATGGGTCCGGGAGCGCAAAACATGAAAACGGGACCTGACGCCCTTCGTACCACCGAAAATGAGTCAAGGAGCGGAAAACATGAAAATTGAACCCGACGCTCTCGGTACCGCCTAAAACGAGTCCAGGAGCGCAAAACATGAAAACGGGGCTCGAGGCCCTCGCTACCGCCAAAAATGAGTTCGGGAGCGCAAAGCATTAAAACGGGACCCCAGGCCCTCGGTATCGCTCATAACGGGCCCGGGAGCGCAAAACATGAAAACTAAACTCGGCGCCGTCGGTACCGCCTGAAACGAGTCTGGGAGTGCAAAATATGAAAAAGGGACCCGAGGCCCTCTTTACCGCTGAAAACAAGCCCGGGGGCGCAAAACATGAAAATTGGACCTGACAACCTCGCTACCGCCTAAAATGGGTCCGACAACGCAAAACATGAAAGTTGAACCTCATGCCCTCGGTACCGCCGAAAATGAGTTCGGGAGCGCAAACCATTAAAACCAAACTCGACGCCCTTGGTACCGTCGAAAATGAGTTCGGAAGCGCAAAACATGAAAACATGACTCGACGCCCTCGTGACAGTAGAAAATGAGTCTGAGATCGGAAAGCATTAAAAAGGGCTCTGTCGCCCTCTGTACTGTCGAAAACGAGTTTGGGAGCACAAAACATGAAAACTAGACCTGACGCCCTCGATACGAAACCTCGATACCCTCGAAAAAAACTGGGTTCGAGAGAGCAAAACATGAAAACTGAACCCGACGCCCTCGGTACCGCCCAAAATGAGTCCGGGAGCGCAAAACATTAAAATAGGACCCGACGCCCTCTGTACCGCCGAATATGAGTCCGGGAGCGCAAAATATGAAAATGGTACCCGACGCCTTCGGTACCGCCAAAAACGAGTCCAAGAGCGCAAAACATGAAAACATGACCCGACGCCTTTGGTACCGCCCAAACGGGTCCGGGAGCGCAAAACATGAAAACTAAATCTGACGCCCTCTATGGCCCCCAAAACGAGTTCGGAAGCGCAAAACATGAAAACGGTACCCGACGCCTTCGGTACTGCTGAAAATGAGTCCGAGAGCACAAAACTTGAAAATTGGACCCGGCGCCCTCGGTACCGCCCATAACGGGTCCGCGAGCGCAAAACATTAAAACGAGACCCGTCGCCCTCGGTACCGCCGAAAATGAGTTCTGAAGTGCAAGACATGAAAACGGGACCCGAGGCCCTCGGTACCACCGAAAACGAGTCCGGAAGTGAAAAGCATTAAAACGGGACCCGGCGCCCTCCGCACAACCCAAAACGAGTCCGGAAGAACAAATCATGAAAAGTAGACTCGACGCCCTCGGTACCGCCCAAAACGGGCATAGGGGCGTAAAACATGAAAACTGAACCCGACGCCCTCAGTGCCGCCCAAAGTGAGTCCGAGAGAGCAAAACATGAAAATGGGACCCGAGGCCCTCGGTACCGCTTAGAACGGGCCCGGGAGCGCAAAATATGAAAATTGAACCCCGCGCCGTCGCTACCGCCCAAAACGAGTCCGAGAGCGCAAAATATGAAAACGGGACCCGAGGCCCTCGGTGTCGCGAAAATGAGTCTGAGAGCGCAAAACATGAAAACTAGACATGACGCTCTCGGTACCGCCCAAAACGGGTCCGGGAGCGCAAAACATGAAAACTGAACCTGACGCCCTCGGTACCGCCCAAAACGAGTTCGAGAGCATAAAACATTAAAATGGGACCCAATGCCTTCGTTACCACAAAAAATGAGTCTGGTAGCGTAAAACATGAAAACTAAAACCGACGCCCTCGGTACCGTCCAAAACGAGTCCGAAAACGCAAAATATGAAAATGAGTCCGAGAACGCAAATCACGATCTTCATTTTTTTAGCTATTATTTGTGTTTTGGTTGTTTTGTCCCAAAGAAAGTTGCAAAGTTGCCGTGAAAACTTGTAGCAAGAAATACACTCGAAGTTGACATTTTTCTCCCAGCGATATAATTGAATGTTTTTTTATGAATTTGCGGACCAGTAGCATTTATTTCTGACAAATTAGAAGAATCAATCTTTAATCCAATCTGAAATACAATGTTGTCCATATTTTCTATATGAGAAATCATGAGTTCAAAATTCAATTAAAAAGTCCTTTAACAAAAATTTGAAGTTAGAAGACTTGATTTTCATTTTTATCAAATAAAGTACATATTCCAGAGTCAATTTTCCCCCTTATTATGTAAGAGAAGCCTTCTTTAAAATTAAAATAACTTCATGTCCTCTAGGTACAGAAATTAGCATTATTTTTTCTTACAAAATTTAGAAATTTTTTCTTTTCGAATAAGGTATCCTTACGTAAAATCAAACACTTAAATCGCAGAACGTTCATTTCAGAGTTAAAAGCAGTCAGCAGATACAGGGAAGGGCTCAATAATTACATAATTAGTCTGTTTCTTTGCCTCTCCACTGTCCACTCTCCAGAAAAAAAGGTACTAATGATGAAATAATAATGAATTAATGGTAATAAATTGCCTGTGCATTTAACTTCTTTTGGGCTCGACCAATCAGTCAAACCGCCAGAGCGACAACTTCACTCCTCGCTGCTATTCTCAGATAAAGGAAAATTTCTATTTTTTTTTTTGTGGAGACCACGCCACTGACCAGAAACGAGCACTGCAAGGAGAAACATTTGGTATATGTCTGACATGTACAAATCACATACCTCCAGCTATTAATTTCCCAATTCCCATCCTAAAATATACGCAGCAGATTAATGTTTATAATTATAGCCAGAGTAGGACGGATGTAGGATTTTTGATCAGATTATAATAACTTATTATGTTTAAATTCGTTAGCTTATCAGATAATAAATAATAAATAATAATTCAATCTACATTCGTGTCTAATAAAAAAATATTAAAATAATATTATTATATATATTAAAAATAATAAAAATATAAAACTTAGAATAATAAATAATTAAGTTGACGTAGATTTTTTTTATGAGACTTCATATTTTAAATTTTTACATAATTTTTTCATTATTCACTGTATAAATATTTTTTTCCTTAATGAAAATAATCAAACAATCCAAGTGAATCAGAAATTAGATTTAGTAACTCAACAACACTATTTTTCAAAATCTAAGAGGAGATCAACTAACCCCTGTCATTGCTTGAATCCACCCATGATTATAGCTAGATAAATATAAAATTAAATTTCATATATTTATCTAACTCTAAGATATTCTTATATCTGGACATGCCTTTAAAAGGATATGTTTATTGAAACGAGAGCAATATCATTGATATTGTTATTGACATAAACTTTATTATTCAAGCTAAGTTATTATATAAAATAGGTTACACTATTACCTCGTTATTATAAATAATAATTCATTTAACTTGAACAATGAAGTTGATATCAACGTATCAAGTACCTCTCAAATACACGATAAAAAATAGCAAATAAAATGGAGAGAAAAAATGAATTTAATTAAAATATAATTTACAAAACATAAAAATTTCCTCTTTTAAAATAAAATTATATTATATAGTAGATAGTTTTAAAAAAAAATAAAAAATTAATTGATTATTAATTTATTTGATGGATAATTTTTTCAGACCTCCCATTAATGCATAGTAAAAAAATAAAAAATAAAATGAAGAGAAAATGACATTGACCAAAATCTAACATTTAGTTTTTGAAAATATCCACCCGCACCATTCGATTAAGAGCATTTTGATCATTAAAAAATGCTGAAAAACTGAATATTAATGGACAAATCTAGTATATATGCTCTTTATAATACATTATAGACAAATTTTAAATTCTGATTGTGAATAATAAAAATGTGAGACTTCTCAATTCATTATTTTTGTTTAGTAAAATTCTATTAATTTCTATAGTTTTTCTTTTATTTAATTTCTGGAGATACACAAAATTAATGTGAAAAAATATTAAGTCTTATCTTACTTATTAATGATCAAACTTATATTAATAGAAAAATTAATTAAATAAATTTTTTAATCATGTAGTATGTATGAAATGCTAGAAGACTTAATCCTACTTGAGTGTAACTAAGTAGTATAATCGTCAATGTTGTAGCGCGTTTGAATCACGAACGCGCCCACCTTAATTTGTTGCTTCTAACTATTTTTTATGTCGATTTTCGTATGAACTATCTCATTTTAGTTAACTATGATTCGACCTGAGAGGAAAAGAAAATTCGCTAACTATGAACGGGACACTTTTACTGTATGGTCTTAAAAAAAACTTTGTATATCAAATAAATTAAACATTAGCTATCATTATGTTTTGAAAGTTGTTCATTGTACCACTATACTTAAAATATTATATTTCGTACATCATTTTTTATTAAATAATAAATTAATTTTATTTAAAACTCTTAGAGTTTTTATAATTGATTTAGATATAAATTATACTTAAGTAAAATATATCATTTATTTATAATAAAATTAGTGCTCGATAAAAATAGTTTAAAATTAAGAGAATTCACACAACAAGCGGGTTATGTGTTAGTCGCAATAAAAATCTAAATTAATTTTATAATCATAATTTATTAACCAAATAACATAATTAGAAATTTTATTTTCAAACATTTATATTCAACAAAATCACATAATAATCATTATTTGTGCGAGGTGATTTCATTCCGCAGCAAAGTGTGGGGACAATTCCAGTATATATTAAGTGCGTTATCACATAGTAACTTCATTTACATATTATCTTCAATACTGCAATATTGAGTTTTTGAACTAGCAAATATCTCAAAAAATTATTTACTACAATGCCTTAACACTGAAATTACTAGAATCTTATTTAGCAAATTTGGTATCAACATCAAACCTATTGTCGTTGAAGGTCAATATATATTAGAACTGACAAACGAAGTTGCAACCCGGTTTGCAATTATATTCTAGGCAATCTTCACAGCATAATAAAACTCAAAAGCAGAATATATTACATTATGTTTTTTATCATAACAAAATATCTAAAGCTATTAGTTGGCTCATTTTCACATACAGTAATTTAGAAAATCTCCATTCAACCTCAACAAATAGAAGCGATTCACTTGCGAGTTGTGACCTTCCAAAAATATATAAACATTATGCGTCCCCTCCTATCCCAAATCTTCTCTGACTTACTGACATGAGGCAACAAAATAAAAGGTGGATTAATTGCAGTATTTTTCATAAGAAAATGAAAAGGTAATGAGATATTCATGTGGTATTTCCATTTTCTTGTGGATCATGTGAGATATTTCCATCTTGACAGGAACTTTTGTAATTTGAAGGATCTTTCAGGGTACATGGTGTACTTAAAGGGAACTAACTCAAATAGAACTGAGGCTGTTATTCAAGAGATTATTCTTTGACTGAAGCATATTCCCATGTTTTTTGCAACTGATGGTATAGTCACTGTGAGTTCAAATAATGCTGAAGTCAAATAAATGATTTAATGTTGCCTACCTGAACTTATATGGCCGTACGGTAGAAGGGAATAGAGGAATTGTTGGGGAATTATAATGGAATAGATGACGAACAGTGTTAGAATTAATTGGAATTGTGGAATTACATCAAAATTTTACAGTCAAATCCTTCATTTTTGCATTTAGCCCCCTATCTATTCCATTCGGTTGGAATTGTGAAATTATAAAATTAGTTCTCTTTTGTGAAGTGGAAAATGTCCAATTTCATGAGTTCAATTTTCTAGACAAAATTTCCTCTCTTCCATTCACCAACATGAATGGATTAATATAGAATTGATGAAAATTTCAAGACAACATTTTTCTCAATTCCACTTTAATTCCATGATATGCCGAGCAGCCCATAATATTTCATTATTAAATAAGTCCTCTATCTTGCACGTCCATTTTTTTTATTGATCCTGCAAAGCAGGATAAACTGCTATGATTCAATAATAAAGGTGAAAAAAGATTTTGTATTTTTACTTGCAAATACCCACACAGGTGTCAACATAATATTTGGGTTTGTCAGTGACAAACATGGATGATGCGGGAGAACTAATAAAGTACCCAAAAGTTAAGGAACTTTTTACATGTCCCCATGTTTACTCCATAGATAGCACTTTTGTTTGCTGGAGCCTTCAAATTACCGTGGCAAAAGAAAATACAAAATCCAAACTTGATTACAAAAGGTACGAGTGTTTTTTTCCATGTATGTGGAACTCGCTTGCTTATTACAAATAATAATAATAATATATAAATAATAGAATTTTTTTTTCTCTTATCTACAACAGCTTAGCAAGCGAAACAAAACCGCATAAAATATAAACTGCCGTTCCACAAAAAGAATATGTATAAAATTTTCAGCTTCATAATTTTAAGCAAAGTTGAATCTATATAGAATATCAAGTACTCTCTTTGTCCAGAAAAATAAGTTTACTTGTGGTAGTAAATTGGATTTATATATAAGCGAATTATAGTTATAAATGATGATCAAATTACATAACCGTAATAGAAAATTAGATAAAAAAATAGTAAATAAAAAAATAGTTTTGTATTTGTACATTAGTAAACTCTGTTTAAAAGCAGACCACATCTATATAGAGTTATTCGAACGGAACGGAATAGGAAAATCGTGACAAATTGTATATAATATTATGCCAAACATTAGAAAAAAAATAATAAAATAGTGAATTTGTAGATTCTACAATTGCGCCAAAATGTTGATGGTAAAATCCTCTAGACTCTAGTCCTTTTAGTGTTAGGTCCCTCTTCTATTACAAATGAACGGAGTAGTTGAATAGACAATTTTTTAAAGGAAGCAGAAGTGAACTATGGAATAGACACTTTTCCAAAGAGTAGAAAGGACGCAATTTCACTGATTGGATTTCTAAGTTGGAAATTACTTTTTCATTTTCATTTTCTGAATTTCAAGACTGCATAATTCTCAGTTTCATCTTTATTTCTTCAGTTGCCGAACAATCCATATAGAAAAGATCACTTGAAACAACTAGAGAACTTAGGGTTCTCAATTATTGACTCGACCGGATGAGTTAACTTGATCTGATTCAAATCTGATCCGATTCGACATGAATTTAATTTTTTTATCCCGAATCAAGTCGGGTCGGGTCGGATTCAGGTAGCCCGACCCGACCCAATTAATTATATTTTTTGAAGTAATTAGGTGATTTAGTACTGATTAAAGTTTAAATATACACTAATTATATATTAATTAAGATTAATTATAAATTAATTAATATCTTATTACTTAAAATTATATCAAAATAATTAATAAATATTTATTTATTTTACATCGGTCGGGTCGGGTATGGATCAAAAAATTTTGTCCCGAATTTAATCAGGTCGGGTTTGGATTGGATAAAAATAATAATAAAATAATATAACCCGACCCGACCCGAACCCGACTCATTGACAACCCTAAGAGAACTGCATATAGAAATTATTTCCGATCATTTAAAAGCACCAAAAAATCTCATGTCCCCAAGAACCTGTATGTAAAATTAGAATACATTATAATCGCTCTAAGAGCATAAAAATACAATTTTAACAAACATCGTAATCGATTATTATCAAATAAGAGGATCAATATTTAGTTCAGTAAAAGAAATATTGTTCTGTATAGAATATCGTCGGTTCATAATCTGGATTGAAAATGTTTTATAGATATTTAATGTTGAATGGTTTAGATCTATCTTTATCTTAAAAAATCCAATAAATTTCTTAATAAAAAAATTAAATTTTAATATAATACGTTTTCCTCCGATTGAAATAACAATAAATAGGGGCATATCCATGGTGGGGCAAGCTTCGGCCGATTCTGATCTTTATTTTCCAAATGTTTTGTTTTCTTTTAAATTTTTTGATGGTGGACTATAAATATTAACATATAATACTAAATGTGGTGATGCGGTTATTACAAATAGCAGAAACATCCAAATTATTCCTTAGATTATGAGAGCATCAAGTGGCCAGTGAGCACAAAGCACTGGGACTGTACAGTTTTATTCTTTCTTTTGCATTTTATTTTGTTCTTTATTTTACCTTTTAGTTTATTACTTTACTTGTTCTTTCTTTTGGCTTTTTGCTTATTATTTTACTTTCATAAAGACTTTGATTTAGTCTGGTAAGAAATAACACTGCTGATGTTATATTTATATATATATATATATAAAGAAATTTGAGGGTTTTGACTCTCATCTTTTCATAAAAAAATATATAATGCTAAATGGTACACTGACTTAATATTATATGATGCACAGGTTTCTTAACTTGATTGAGCAAAATATAAAAAAATAAATCTATTTTTCAGTTATATTATATAATCATGTCAGACTTAAAAAAATTTGGATCCCCTCGCTAGCTATAAATGTTTATTTTTCCGCACTTCCGGTCAAAGCTACTGACTCGTAATTAGTAAATGATGCTCTTATTATAATAAGCAGACTTGAAATTGAAAAGGAATCATATTTTAAAATTCTAACTCGTGTACATATCTCCATATATTATTATATTATAAAAATTTTGGAACTTTGACTGTCTGTAATTGTTTCTAAATTATAATATAATAACCCGAGAAAAGGCATGAATTAGAACCGCTGCCATCATGCATTTTTGTACTTCATGCACATTGATTAATGCATGTTAGGACGTGATTAATTAGGAGGTATATGTTAATTAAATTGCCCATTAAGTGGAACGTAGCTCTGTATCTATTGGAGTTGAACGCACTTAAATGGAAGAAATCATAACCGGCCCAATCCCCTTTATCCACCATTATTATATCTAGTAACCCAGCTGATAACAAGCAAATAAAAATACACAACTAATTAAATTGCCGAATTTACTAATTTTGAGAATCATAGATTAAATCCGACGTGCCAGAATCTGCTCAGCTCGATCGAGTTGGGTAACTATTTTTGGAGATTATTTTCTGTGGAGGGTTTTCAAAAATTAATCACGACGATTTGTTTTAATCATAACGGCTGTGGGGAAATTTAAACATGAATTTTGATGTACAGAAATTTTATTATTGTTAAATCATGATCGTTGATCTCTGATCGAACGTACCAGATCAAAAGTACTTCACCTGGAGAGCAAAAAAACTCTCTAGGGGATGTCGTTCTTTTAATATATTCTTTTAAATAATTTGCCACTTGTTAAAAAATTGGCACTTAAAAAGCAATTGTAAACGGTGATATATATATATATATATATATATATATATATATATATATATATATATGACATTTTCAAAAAGATTAACATCCAATCCTGTTAAATGAACAATTTATGTACAACTTGCCATTGAATTTGTAATCGTTATTATTAACATTTTAAATTTCTTATATATCATATGAACATAACCTATGCGGGTAGAGAACAAAAAATAATTTCAAGTGCCAAATTAAATTACACAATTCTGAAAAATGTAGAATTATATTTTTTCAGTAATTAAACCTAAAAGATATCTATCTCTATGTGTACTCCTTATTAAGCCTCTAAAAATTTTGATCCCGCAACAATTCAGTTTTTTATTAATTTTCGAATTAAATATCAATCATCATATTAGCTTTTTCTTTAACATACACCATTATATATGTGGCCATATGTGTAAAAGTGCTCATTGTTTTTATTTTGCATTTATTATACGGAAGATCACACAGAATTTTTCGCTCCTATTCTCTTTCTCCGACCCCTCTCCCCTTCCTCCCCTCTCAAATCCCTAACTCGGATCAAAATCGACTTCACCTCTCACCCCTTCGCGATTCTTGCTAATTGTTGGTAATTGTTAGAGTAGAATAAATTGTTGGTCCCTCTAGCTGAAAATCCTCTTTTTTTTTTTTATGAATCCTGGCTGAAAATCTTACTCTATTTTTATGTCAATAATTGAGCTAGCTGATATAATAAATTTGTTATATGAATTAAGGCTGAGTGTTCAGTACACCATTTTTTTAGAAAAAAAAAATGAACAAGTAGTACATCTGATGAAGCAACGTGTTTATGAAAAAACACCAACGAAAAATCTGTCTGATAATAAGTTATCATGTAAAAATGATAAATGCAAACAGAAATAATTTGTTCCTAGGAAAAAACAATTAATTAAAGAGTAAGCTCTGAAATGGAAAACTAAAAGGCGCACAGATTAATGTAAAGTGACAATTAATTGAGGACAAAACTGGGTGAATTTATATCTCGTGATAAGCTTAAAATTATGCAACGACCCAAGTCTGTTTACAACTATCACGCCACTCGGCTCTCAACAACTTACTATTTCCAGCATTATCTTTCTGTGGCATGAAGCATGGTTGAGCACATTTATAGTAACGGAGCTTTAGGTAAAAATAAGAGGGGCTAATAAAGTTTAATTACTCATAATAAGTGTTAGAGAGTCGATTATATGCCTCAAAATTAATTTCACTTAGAAAATAAATATTAATTTCACTATTTTGAGATTCATAGGAGCCATGACCCAATTTCTTACAATAAGACTCCGCCCCTCATTTATTTTGTGTGAGGTATCAAAACCCTTTTTGTTGTTTAGCGTTAACCTCTTGTCTTCAATTTAGCAATTTACCATTGAGAAAACTTTTTGTATATCCTTGCATAATTACATAATGTTATATTTTCAGTTTTTATTGAGTAAAAATGATTGTATAATTGTGATTTCTTTGTTTAGCACAAATATCAATGTGTGGTTCGTTTATTTTTTGTTTATTTTTATTTATTTTGGAAAAGATTGAGCAGGGGCAGAACTATGATTTAAATTTAGAGGGTGCTGAAAATTTGATTGAACAATAAACATTTTAAGGGGAAAAATATTAAGTACTGACTAGAATTATGAGAGTGCTCAGTAGTTAAATATCTTATAAATATAAGAAAAAAAATCATAATTTATATTAATTTATATAAATTATATATAGGGTGTCAGTGCCCAGCTAATAAGTACAACTTAAAAATGAAATAATTAAAAAAATGTAAACTATACCTGTGGTCTCAGACTCCATACATTTATGCTTTTGTTTGAGCCTGTGGCTGTGGGATATAGTGATATACTGATATACAGAACCTTTTGTTTTGTTGTTGAGTGTTGTCTACAATTTACCATTTAGAAAAATCTATGTATATCCCTATTTCGAAAAAAAAAAAGTTTATATCCTTAGACATCTCAAATGTTATACATACTGTCCAAGAATTTTGTGACATTGTGATCATTTTTGTTTAGCAGAGATAAAAATATCACCATCACTGATTGTTCACATCTTTTTGGGAAATAAAAGGAGGACAATTGAAATAAATTAAAAATGAAAAATTATACACATCGAAGTGTAATGTGCCATGTGGTAGAATTGTTTTTAGGTGGAAAAATCCGATTCCAATTGCCATTAGTGTCAAACATTGTCATTTTATTTGTTCATATGTATAATAACAAATGCAAAGCTTTAGATGTATTTTAATTTTTTTTCCAATTACATGCATATAAAAAATTATAGGATTTAAATTTTTTTAATATCCATCAATGGGGGGATCAAATATGCGATGATTTTGTGAGCGTTCGATGTATATTAAAACAAAATCAAAGTGATGTAATGTATTTGTGCATGAATTTATGTATGATATATACAATGTACCTAATCAGTTAATTTTGTTATTAAGATGCATAAAAATAGTGATTTAACATTTAAGTTCATCAGCACTGATTCGACACCAAAACCATATATCCCTCCCTGCTACGTTTTTCTCAAATAAACTAACTTAACTTTTGTAAATGATGCTTCAAATTATCTTCGAGACTGACAAACATTTCAAATTTGATGTTTTTAAGCATTCATTTGATGAAAGCAATTTGGTACAGCCATTTTGTTCATTTAATTATATATCGAAGCATTTGTACAAAGCTTTTTTTTTCACGAGAGGGAGAAATTAACCTTCAAAAATCAAGACGTACATCTGAGATAAAGGTAAATATTTTTTTTTTAAAAAAAAAAAAAGAAAGAGCATGCCCTTCTGAAAATAAAGCGAATAGAAATATGCGCACATGTATGAAGTAAAAATGGATAGTGGCAGGTGCCAATTTCTCAGAAATTAGGTGTAGTGTACATAAGTTATGTTATCTCCATGCTCAGCCTCTTTTGACATTGTCAAATTTAGAGGCGCTACCGGATTGAGTAGGTTCTCGATACTATTATATTTGAATTTATATCTTAAATATATTCGGTTTCAAATTTAGAACTGTATATTTATTGTCTACAAACCGGATAGGTTCTGATTCTGAATGTCAATTTATATCTTTACAACTTATCATGTCCGGTTCAGTTCTGAGATGGATCCGATCCGAATTCAAAATGAAACATTTAAGCTCTTTATTTATTCTTGAATCTATACTTATAATTTTTTTAACATCTCAGGTAATATGTGTTATTATAACAATATAATATACAATATGTTCTCAAAATTAAAAATATATTATTTTCAAATAAACATAATACGATAACAAAATAAAAATAATAATTCTCTATTAATCTATAATTCATTAAAAAATACTATTATGTGGTATTAGAAGAGAAGAAAGATGAGTTTTTGGAAAACAAATTAAAAAACTAAGTAATAATCTGCAACAATTAATATAACAAAAAATCATTATAAATATTTTTTATTAAAAGAAAAGTGCAGAGTCATATCATAATATTTTTTTCTTAGTTGTTGTTTGCTCTCCGACTCTAATTTTATGATAATTAAAGTATCAATTATGCATATTTGTATTAATATGATATAATATGGGTATCGATTGGGTTTGATTTTGGATGGGGTAATTAAATTAAATCTATATCCTACCCATTTTACTATCATTTTTGGTTTCAATCCGAATCAGATATTAAAATATTAGTTTTTATAATCGTACCCATAATTTAAGCGGACATATTCTTGAAATCAGACTCTATCCAAAATAATTGAATCCGATTTGGTACCAAATAATTGGGTAAAAGGAAAACCTCTAGTCAAATTGACTGCAACTGTAAGTAGCATCAACCGATAAGTAATTTGTTGCTTGCTTTATGTCCTTACCAGTTTGACTAGACTTTTTAGATGAGGGGAACATGAAAACCAGAAAAATTATTATGCAATTGAGCATATAATTTAATACGCTAGTTTTAAGCGATATTGATAAATTATTATTATTATTATTATTCATGGCATATTTTTATGCAATTGAGCATATAATTTAATACGCTAATTCATACCAAACATCTAATTTTATTTATTTGAAGAAAAAGTTTCTTAGTTTCATATTTTATTCAGAGATATTAACATCATACTATAATTAAAAATCATTTTTTTATGGTAAATATTTTAAGTTACATGATTTTGTTACTATATAAATTAGGGTCGTAACCTGCACTTCACTCTCGTAATAGATATAAGTACTATATAGTACAATTAGTCTCTCCAATAAAACTAATGCATACTATGTAATTACAATTACATTGTATAATGAATATAATTAATTGTGTAAAAATTAATTCATTGGGAGCCCAAAAAATTGCACACGTGTTAAATATATTTTTTAATTTATATATTGGATCAATTAATATGTATGGTTAAAAAATAATCTAATCAATGAGAAAACAAAATAAATATTTTTTATGTATTAAATACAATTTTGTGCTATTAGTTTTTTTGGAAAATAATATTTTTATGACTAAAAACTGAATATGAATCATGATAGCAATATTAGAGGGAAATGAATATATTAACAATCAACTTTTTAACGAACTTCATATTAAATCGAATTGTCCAAGTTCCCTAAATGACATGTTAAAATAATGTATATATGTTTATCATGAGTTAAATAGTCTTGTCTTGAATTTTTAATTGTAGCAAATTTATTTCATGAAAATTTTAAGTTATAGAGAATGAGATGTCCAAGAGCTGAACCGTATTTAAGATTCTCCTTCAATATTACCAATCTGTAAAAAGTTTTAAGGTATTTGTGAGTACAACTCGATATCAAAGGAAAAAAACAACCCGATATCAAAGGAAGAAAAAAGAAAAATATCGAAGGATAAAACCATAATAAAGACGAAAAAAAGGAACGAGGCGGCCGCGCTCACAGACAGACAGAGCATAGAGCATCATTAAAAGGGTGTGTTAAACATGAGAACCCCCTCGGCTCCTTCAATATTTGTGAGTACAACTCGATATCGAGGGAGGCCGGGCGCCATGCTGCCCGGAGCCCCCCCCCCCCTCACCCTCCCCGTGAGGCCGGGCGCCCTGCTGCCCGGAGCCCCCGCCCCCTCACCCTCCCCGGAGGCCGGGGAGCCCCCGCTCCCCTCACCCTCACCCTGAGGCCGGGCGCCTGCTGCCCGGAGCCCCCGCCCGCCCCCCTCACCCTCCGGGCGCCATGCTGCCCGGAGCCCCCGCCCCCCTCACCCTCCCCGTGAGGCCGGGCGCCCTGCTGCCCGGAGCCCCCGCTCCCCTCACCCTCCCCGTGAGGCCGGGCGCCCTGCTGCCCGGAGCCCCCGCTCCCCTCACCCTCCCCGTGAGGCCGGGCGCCCTGCTGCCCGGAGCCCCCGCTCCCCTCACCCTCCCCGTGAGGCCGGGCGCTCTGCTGCCCGGAGCCCCCGCTCCCCTCACCCTCCCCGTGAGGCCGGGCGCCCTGCTGCCCGGAGCCCCGCCCCTCCCCGTGAAGCCCAGCGCCTTGCTGCTGAGACACCACAATCCCCGCTCCAAAATTTTTTTTTTTACTTCCACTCTGCCACTTGCGCAGGTGGTAGGCCGGCACTCCTCCAATGCGCAATGGAGGCACAGACCTGTCAAAGTATGTGTCTCTACTGACTCCTAGCCTCTTTTATAAGTGCCCAAGCGTATCTTCCCTTCATATTTTGATGTTGTGGGACTAAAAAACGATAATACAGTAGGAGAAACCGGTCGCGATCTTACCCTGAGGATCTTTCTATTTTCCCTTGTTATCGTGCATTAGCGATCAACCATGTTTTCTTGCTGACTTGCTGTAAGACGAAAATTAAAGTAGAAGCTCCCTGCGATAACTGAGGAGAAAAGTATTTTTATTCCCTACAATTAAACAAATCAGGCGATCCTTCGTCCTTCCTGATTAAAGAGGAATTAGCACTCCGCCTTGATGCAACTCAAATCGCTCGATCAATTCAGACGATCCAATTCAAACAGCGGCATGGGTACTTGAACTAGCGTCTCTGAGGTAATTGTACTGCTCTTTTCAATTTTTGATTAGTAGATTTTCCTTGGAATTTGTACCTGAGCATCACGATTTAGAGGAGACAAGTCAGTTTATAGAAATTGATCACTTGTATTGTTAAAAGGCTGGATTGATCAGGTCGTAGTGTTTTCTGAAATCAGTTGCTGATGTGGAGTTATTACTCAGGTAATAATGTCTTATCTGATTATTGAGGCATGAAAATTTTGTTGATACTCGATAAAATTAAGTTCCTTGTATATTGATCTCCATCTTGATTACCTTCAGCAAGGATTTGTTTCCTTCAGTTTTTCTATATTGAAGATGATCGAGGCAACAATTCTGTTGTATCCCATAGAAATTAGTGACTAGGTGTCTAGGATGATCCAGGCAAGCGTAGGACCATACCATAATTTTCACAATAGGCAAATAAAAAGAGAAAGAAAAGTGAAATTAAAATTGTGAAATTTTGTACGAATCACTCTGGTACTAACCTACTAGGTACCACCAGATTGTGCTGTCATCAGTACTGAGCTAATTTCTTTTTGAGTTTCAGTAAAGGGGAGAGGGAGTGAGGTCATGTATTTTTATCGGGTTTAACTCTTTCAATTACCAGAACAGAAATAGTGAGGCCCTTCTCAGCTTTACTTTGGTTTTTAGAATTTTGAGGGTAATTGTTATATATTAGACAGTTGTAATTCGTGTATTTTCTATGAAAGCAGGTAGTCAGAGGATACTAGTTGAAAAACAAAATGACTATTGCTATCAATTCATTTAGATGCTACTAGTTTTTAGTCCTGATGCGAAATTTTGTTAAAGCACTGTTAACAGAGATAATTATCAATTGCTATACCTCACTAATGTATTCTATAAAAATAAAGATAAAATCTGACTTAGACAATGTATTTCATATGATTACAAATTCTGATTGGTTACTCCTAAAAGTGGAGATTGCTTTTGTTCATACTTGGTGGATACTGTAAGACCAATTGGTACAGTCTAATATTGTAAGACCAAGTGGTTGCAATATGTCTAATACTGTGAACTTTGCCTTTTCTTTTTCTCTAGTTTTAAAGTAAGTGTCATTTCTCATGGCCTATGTGGTTGTCTACTCCTAACCTACCAGTTGGTATCAGGATAGTGAGCTGGCTGGTATGGTAATTTGTAATCAGATTGCCAGAAATTTTGAATGAGGATTTCATGCCTCATGTATTTACTCTATATCACTATATGTTAAAATCTCATCTTTTTTGTATGGTGAACTAAACCACCCCTGGCAGGTTTCAGGTTTAGGCTGTGTTCCAGAACGAGGTAGAGAAGGGGACGGGAGGGGAGCGAAGAGGAGACTGACCTGCCAGGGTATAATGATAATATAATAATAATAAGTAATAATAATTATAGTCATAATCATAATAATATAATAATAATATAACCATAAATATAATATAATAATAGTAAATAATCATAATTATAATAATATAATAATAATAAATAATCATAAAGAATTTACAATTTGTCAACCACCATATAGACAGAAAGCTCTAAAGAATAAATAAGATCCAAAAATTTACAATTTGTCAACCACCATATAGACAGAAAGCTCAAAAAATATAAAAGCAGAAGGGAACATATAATTAGGAAAAGCGCATAACAAAAATTCAATTGGGGGCCAAATTATTGGTTATCAGCCCCTGAACATAAATTTCAAACGTGTTGTTAACTAACAAACATTTTGGAGGTAACATGATTGAAAGAATGAGGCCACTGAGTCAATCAAAATGCTTAACATCTAAAACTACCAATTTATTTCTGTATTCTCAGAAAAAAATCCTTTCCTGCATTTATTTAGCAAATATTTTAACAGATATAAAAGCATGATTAATAAATATAGACAATCTAAAGACACGCCTTGTTGGAGGTTCATCAGCTGAAATTGCTTCCATAGCACGCTAATCAGATGTAGTATAAGCTGTCATAGATGTATATAATCTTAAAATAATTAAACATGAGGAAAGAAAAGGAACTGACTGTAAATAATTTATACTATTAAATTTAGAGCAATGATTTCTACTAAATGGCAAGCACAATCATCGGAAACCAAAAGCGTCAAAAACAATAAGAAATTAGTGTTGTGAAATGTAAGTTGAAGGCTGCAATGTTCAAAACTAATCTTACCAGATTATTTGATGAAGGTGAGAAATCAGTATGCAAAAGTAAGAGACGAGGAGACAGGAGCGAGAAGGTTTTGGAGAAACAAACGTCATCGGGCACAAATATATTTAAATTATTTAATATATTTTTAAAAATAAGAAAAAAATATTTATTTACGTTATAATTATGATGATAGTGTAAAAATATTACTTTTTTTAATATTTTATTATAGAATTAATAAAATATTAGTTATATCAACTCTAATTATTTATAATTATATTAAAATAAGTATAAAAATTATAATAATTGAGCTCGTATGGAGCTCGAGTTCGAGTCAGTTCGGCTCGATTTCAGCTCCGCTCAATTCCAACTCGATTTGGTTTTAACCCAACTCAGTTCCAGCTCAACTCGATTTCGGCTCGACATAACTTGACTCGGCTCGTGGACAGCCCTAGAAGTAGCTAGGGTTTGGTAATGATCTATATATTATATGGTCTAAATCGTACTATATGAACAAGAATTTGAAGGTAGTTCACAGCCATACCAAATACACCCCGATCCAATCCTGACCGGCCAACGAAAATAGCGAATCACGAAGCTGAGAAATATCAGCAAATAAATCTGAGTGGCTCCCCCTAATCATCGGACGGTTGAAAATTCCAAATCGCTGAGAGGCCTCCATTTCTCCCACCCTTTTAGGGGAAATCATTGACAATGAACATATATTATATATACTGTAGGGACGAAATCAGAAAAAATCGATATGGGGTGTCGATTCAAATAAATAGAATATTCGGGTAAAAAAAATTTATTTTTTACCATACGACTTTTATTTTTCAATAAACCGAATAAATACCCATGTGTCGGCTAGCGCCTACCTTGAATCCGCTCTAACCTTCAAATTGAACACCTGAGTGTAAAGTATTAGAGAAAGTTGGTTTTGTCACTTCAAAATTTTAACATTAACAAAGTGATATCACAAAAATCTATCTTTGTCTGTCACTTTTAAATTTTTTTTTTTAATTTTTTACCGCGAATATACATATATAATTATCAAATAAAAGTATGTAAATTATCTATGTTGATGAAAATATCCCTCACCAGATCAAATATAGTCTTCTGATAAAGCATCCAATCGACGACTACTCTCCGCTTCTTCTATTCCAGTAGCAACTAGGCCTTTATGGTACATAGGCCCGCCTCTCCTCTCCGTGTACAGTTCCGAACAGTAATCAAGAAGCTAATCTTGGAAATTCAGAGAAAACCAAGAGGAATTCAGATAGAAATTTGATATAATTCAGCTATCGAAAAAAGAAGAAGGAAACTAAAAATTGACAAACTTTCATTCATTAATAACATAATCTGCATGTTACAATGCAATGCCTTTATATGATGATCAGACTGCAATCAAAATATCTAAATTTGATAAACAATCGAATTAAAACAAGAGAAGGATCAAATTATCATCATTTTGATGCCACATCAGCACTATTAAAATAAAATATCAAATAACTATTATTTAAAACTAATTGAAGGTTTTTTTTTTGTAAATATCATCTTATATATATATATATATATACAAAAATTTATATCATTTTAATATTATTTATATATACATCAAGCGTTCATAAAATCAACGAACCAAATTTCACAGTTTAGACTCGTAATTTTTCATATACATATAATTGAGATGACATAAAATATATCAAACCGTTCATATTTTTTATTTTTAAATTTATATATGAAAAACAAATAAACACCATGAACACCAACAATGATGATAATAATTAAATCATTTCTCTTAAAACAAAACTTATCTCACCAATGTAACAGAGTAATTCTTCAACCAATTACAAAGCTATTGTGGGTCGATTATCAAACTGGAAAGGATAAGTTGTGTTTGGTGTTATCTTGTCACCAATAACACCGCACAAATCAAGTATACCAGATCAACAAGCCGCTTGGCTCCGTACTGAAGAAATCACAGTGTTGCGATATCCATTGTAATAACTTATTAAATTCAAATTCATTAATTAATCGGGTACTAAATAAAATAATAATAATTTAATATATATTCTTACCTAATAAAAATTATTAAAATAATAATATTTTATATATTAAAAATAACAACAAAATAAACCTCAAAGTAATAGATAATCAAGTTGATAAAGAAAGTTTTCATCTACGTAATTTTATATTTTAATATCTTTCCGGGGGAGGAGGCAAATTATCGAAAGCATTACTGATGCCCCTTTGGACCACCTTGATCCGCCCTTGAACAGTCCCGAAAGTGATCGGAATCCGATCAAGGTTGAACCGTAGCGTTGTTGCAATCTAGTCGAGATCAAAGTTTAGAAATGAGGCGAGGTAGGAAGATAAATGAATGAGATCAAAGAAAAAATAGAAATAGTTCATGTACAAATATCAAATGGCAAAAATGGAAATACAAAATGTTATATAAAAATATTAAATTTTAAATTAAAATTATATAATAAATTGATTTCAAAATGATATTAAATAAAGATTTAATAACTTTAAAGTTTTGTAGAGATATGAGACCAATTTTGCCAAAGAATTGTGTTCACGTATCATTCTATGGATGCTTTCGTACAGTCATGATTCATTCTTTTATATTTAGATTCCCCTGCTCAACATAACATGGTTTTATTTATTGTTTTCAAAAGATAGGTAGGGATCATTTGATAATGGCTATCTTGATAATTTTGATAATGGAATTCTAAATAAATATGAAAAAAAAATTAAATAGAAAAAATCTTATAAATATGCTATTCTACTTATATATTGATGATGATTAAAATTTCATATAATTTCATCATTGTTTGATAGTTTATAAAAAAACCATTAAATTAGAACCATTACAAATTACATAATATTTTAGTGATTTTTTATAAACTAGCAAACAATAATGAAATTGTATGAAATTTGAATCATTAGAAGAATGTATTTATGAGATTTTTTTCTATTTTTAAGATTTTTTCGTCTTTATTTAAAAATCTATTATCGAGATTGTCAAGATAACCCATTGTCAAGGGATTCCTTCCCAATAAAAAATGGTATTTTTTTTTTATTCTTGGTCTTGTAAATTGTAAAGGATGTTAAACGAGACATACGATGAATCTTAAAATGAAATTGCAAATCTACTTAAACTAATAGAAAATATTAATTGATAGACTAACATAATTAATTATATATAAAATAATCATTCTAAATATTAGCAATAGAATAATGTCATCAATAGACTGACGCCAGTGGCAAATAGTTGCTCTAAATATAATACTTCATAGTGTGAGATGAAATCTTGTGCTCACATTCTCTTCAACATTGAAAATTGAATTAACGACGTCCTATCTATTAACAATATCTTAATCAATATTTCAGTCACTTAATTGCCCACTTTAAACACGTGTGCGCTTAAACAAAGGACAATCCGTGTACTCCTAGCTTTTATTTTATAATCATAATAAAAAATATAGCACTGAAGTCAATCTATAATATTTAGCCACATATGGTCAAAAGCATGACTGGAGAATAATAGGGGTGTTAATGGGTCGGGTCGGGTCGCATTCGGATTGGATCATATTATTTTATTATTTTTTTGATCCGATTTTAATAATTAAATTCGGGTTAAAATTTTTTGATCCATACCCAACTGACGAGTCATGGGTCAATCCGTATAAATAATTAAATATTTATTAATTATTTTTATATAATTTTAAGTAATAAAATATTAATTAATTTATAATTAATCTTAATTAATATATATTTAAGTTTTAATTAGTACTAAGTTATAAAATTACTTTAGAAAATATAATTAATCGGGTCGGATCGGGTTGACCCGATTCAGATCAAAAAAATTAAATCCATATCCGACCCATTTATTTTCAAATTATGTCAGATCGGATAAATAATTAACAACCCTAGAGAATATTTAAATTAAATACCTACTACCCACAAGCCAACACCGCTAAATACAACACGTAACGTCCTTTAACAGAGCAACTTTTTATTAAAAAAAGTAAAAAAAAAATCGCGTATTCTAAGATAATTCATTCATTTTTTGATATATCAGTAGGGATCTCTTTGCATTTTTTTATCTCACAAATACAAAATAATGTAAAAAATGAAAACAAAAATGTGCAGGGATTAATGCATAAATAGCGCTCTCGCTAGATTTTTTTCTAAAAATAAAAATTTTAACAAAATATTTTTTATTTGGAATATATTTTTGGATTGAGTTTCATTTCTAGTCTATTTCAATTTATTTGAGATTAAAAGTTTTGTTGTTGTAGAACTTTTTTGTTTATCCGGCTATTAAATGTTATCAAACTGATCTTTTTAGTTTTAAAAGTTTAATAATTATTAATTACATGTCTATTTTCATATACGTATTCATATATTAAATAATTTTGAGTGAATATATGCAAATGCTACTTTTCCCTTTAAATAGTGAATATGTGGCGGTAGAAAAAAAGCCTTTTATTTATTTCGTAAAATAATGTTGTCTGTACTAACTGTACAGATCCGTATCCGCTGTTATATATTTTATGGCAGAAAAAAATATGATAAGCATTTTCGACCATCAAATTGATTTAAATGATTTTAAAAAGATATATAAGAATTTATTATTTAACGGCTTTCGTCGTCAGTCTCTCATGATAAATTGTTATAATTTTAATTATGACAGTTGATATATATCCTGACTGTCTATCTGTAATTATGTACCTCTCCATACCGTGGCCCTCATTATGATATCATTTTTCTGAAATTTTGGGCACTAATTCGAAATTGTTAGCATCAGGATTTGGGAGCTATTAAATTTCCTGGGAGCAATCTGTCCAAAGAGAAAGTTCGTTAGGATTTATTTTCAGAAATAATTATTTAAGAAGTTTATATATGCACAAGCTCGTTATACTGACGTTGCAACTGACTCCATTTTATAAGAGATATTTGCATGTCAGAACTAACTTATAAAAAAAAAAAATCCAAAAACATTACTCTCGGCAATAACTATTAGTTTAAATAATGTGGTTTTTGATATACACTTGCACATTTTGCTACATAATATGCACCTAATGGGGAGACATGTTGTTGAAAAAAAAATGTTCAAATAAAATTTAATCACTTCAAAGGTACTTGTTGAACATGCAGATAGTTTAACAATTATGTTTAATAAAGTTTAAAATATCGTCATTAATTTCAAATTGTTGAATTTCAAATCACTTTGTACAATAAAATAGACATAAAATATAAAAACTTACTATATTTCACAGAATATATATGAATAATTTAAACGGTGATAATATTGTTGTATTTTAAAGATTATTAATATCATCACAATACTTAATAGAGAATTGTAAGAGATGCTCAAAAAATTGTTCAAATAAAATTTAATCACTTCAAAGGTACTTGTTGAACATGTAGATAGTTAAAAAGCTATGTTTGATACATTTTAAATATTGTCATTAATTTGAAATTGTTGAATTTCAAATCACTTAATGTACAATAAAATATACATAAAAAATATAAAAACTAACTATATTTCACAGATAATATATGTGGATAGTTTAAACGGTTATAATATTATTGTATTTTAGAGATTATTAATATCATCACAATACTTAATACAGAATTGTAATTTGTAAGTGATACCTCAAAAAATATTATTTATGTATTAAATTTAAATACAGTCTGCATGTACTAGTTCAGGAAGTGCTGAATTTTTGTAAACAATCCGATCATTTATTAATGATTTTGATTTAACAATAATAAATAGTCTCTTATATTAAAATTTATATTGAGATTTTTTCATAGTCGTTGTGATTTTTTTGAGCCGTTATAATTTTTATAGGGAGAATATGCTCTCAAATTTTGTGGGATACAGCTGGAGGCTGGAGCAAGCTACAAACGATATCCCCTCGAGAGTTTTTTTTGCTCTTCAGGTGGAATATTTTTGATTTGATCTGTTCGATCAGAGATCAACGATCCTGATTTAATAATAATAAAATTCTGCATCAAAAATTATATTTAAATTTCTCCATAACCATTATAATTAAAACAAATCGTTGTAATTAACTTTTAAAAATTCTCCACTCTCCAGTTACAAGCTAACGGTCTGAGATATCTTTTCTCATTTCTCCCTGTTCAGACGACCCGCAACCAATAAAGTCTAAGCAAGGGTAATAGCGGCAATTCAATCCAGTCTCGTTTTATCGTCGCTACTCGCTGGTGTTTCCCGTCTCTCACTGTCTACCCAGTCCCAGTCGGAAGCCAATTCCAAATCGACGGCTCTCTCTCTCTCTCACACTCTCTCTCTCACACACACACACACACACACACACACAGTTCCTCTACTCTCCAGTCATCTCTTTCGTTGAACTTTCTCAGATCCCTCTTTTCTACGAAGGTTCTGCTATCGTTTTCTACCGATAATTTTGTGCTCCGGATTTTAGGAATTTCTTTGACGATTTTGCTTTTTGGTTGACCCGAAAGAAAGAGAAGAAATTCGATCTCTGATGCCGGAAAAGCTTGGTGCTTGATTGAGATCTGGTTTGGTTTTTGCATTATGGCTGAGATGCGGAGATACTCAGCAACTCCTCAATTAGGTAAGTTCTTTTCCTCCTTGATTTATTCTCTTGTTTACCTTTCACTACTGACGGTGTTTTTCTTAAGCCTTGTTTAGTAGTCTTATCTGCCATTTCATTTTTTGTGTGTTCAATTTTAGTGATATCTCTCTGAAGCCTTTTGTTCTTTGTCGCCTTTCGTGTAGCTGCTGTGTCGAGTGCTTTTTTTCTCTCTGTCTTTGGCTAGTTTAACACTTTTCATTTTTCTGGGATGTTTTATGTTTCTTTGTAGCCCCGGATTTGATATTTTACTTGTTGCTTTGAACTTCTCATACTTAATTTAATATAAAGGTATTACTAATGGATTTTTGCACTAACTTGTTCTTATCTTGTTTTTCACTATGCTCGCTCGAGCAGGACCTGAGATATTTCTGTTTATTCATTTTATAATTGAACTCTGTGGAATTTAATTGTATTACTGGTCAGGAAGTCTTGTTAATTTTGTTGTTATTCAGTTGTTGTACTCATGAAAGTTATCATAAAATCGAGAATTATTGTAATTCCGAGTGTGTAACTAGCGGGTATGCTAGGTTAGATGAGGTTTAGGCAGGGTTAGGCTTGAAGGGGCTCCATACTTTATTAACAAGCATTGTACGGTTCCGTCAATGCTTTTCCTGTTGCTTTGCTTATATTTTCAGTTTATTCACTGACATCTTCAACTTACAGTTATTGAGAAAATACTACAGGAGGCTCAGAGTCGGTGGTTGCGACCGGCTGAAATTTGTGAAATTCTCCGCAATCATAAGAAATTTCACATTGCTCCAGAGCCACCAAATAGGCCTCACAGTATGACTCTCAATTTAATGTCTTTCATTTGCTCCGTCCAAGGTTATATTCCTTTGATGGTTTGAAGCGCACTGTTGGCCCAGGGGTCAAGCGCTTGATTGTTTTCTAAAGCGCGGGGTTCAAGTCCGCTCGGGTTCTTTTCTTTGTTTTAAAAATATTAAAACGAGCACTTGTCTACTTACCTCAAAAAAAGAAAAGACTAAAACTTTGTATTTACCTATCAGAATCATTGAACTCTCCTGAAATTAAGTAAACCTTGAAAGTGAGGTACACTACTGGACCATTCTGTGTATTATGCCTTATTGATATTTGTTATGAGCTGCTGTATCTCGTTTATTTGTTTTCATTGCTAGTTCTGATCTTTTATTGGTTAATTTTAGGTGGTTTGCTCTTCTTATTCGATCGCAAAGTGTTGAGGTACTTCCGCAGGGATGGCCACAACTGGAGAAAGAAGAAAGATGGAAAGACAGTCAAGGAAGCTCATGAAAAGCTGAAAGTACGAGCTTGCTTTTATTCCATAATACTCTAATATTCTTTCATGGCCGTTTATAACTGGTGAAAGTTTGTTCTTTTTTGGTTGGTCCGTACTTTTGTTTTGACTTGTATATTTTTACCTTACTAGTTTGCCTCTGAATTTTTTTTCCCTTAATTTTTTTTTATGTGCATATAGTACCACTTAGATTATGTCTGTGTGTGCATGCACTTAGATTAGTCATTTTTAGTGCTACTGCCATATCAATTACCAAGTCGAGAATGCATATTCTTATTATTACAGTTAGTAACAATTAGCTTGGCTAGTTTCACTAAAAAACATTTGTACTTGTGTTACAGGATGGAAGTGTTGATGTACTGCATTGCTATTATGCCCATGGAGAGGAGAATGAAACCTTCCAGAGACGTACTTACTGGATGCTTGACGAGTTAGTCTCATTATTATCGTCATTATGATCATCGTTGTTTTTTATGATATGATTCTATTGTTCAGAATTAAGATGTTCTAAAGTCAACCATGCAATTTTTCAGGCAATACACACATATTGTTCTGGTACACTACCTCGAAGTCAAGGTAATAATAATTTTTGGTAGGTTGAAAATGGATCATATATTATCCATCTGGGTTTTGATCTAATTTCTGAAGGTACAGATATATGCTATCTGAATATTTGAGAATAAAAATAAGATATAAATACATATAATTAGAATCTGTATTTTTAAGAAGATGCGGATATTTATTATACTATATATGCATAACTTCTAATGACAAACTTGTCATTTAAAAAAAATATGTTTCTGCTAATAAAATTGGATACATGATGTGAATGTTAGTTCATTTTCAATATTTGGATTTGTTTATAGATGTTACTTGTTCGTACCAAAAATTACTTCACAATAAGTTGTATAAGATTCAAGCAAGTTTCGATTTAATATTTGAAATATATTTGTATTCGTTTAATATCCGATATGTATATGTAGTTAGGTCTGTCCATGTCCAAAAATAATAACCTGTATGGATATGGTCTGAGCACTATCTTATCCATATTATTTTATTTTTTTCTAATTTCTTTTACTTGTCGAGCTGCTTTTTATGTTTGTTTTTTCTAAAAGCAGCCTAACAATTCAACTTCTAAAAGTTCCCAAAAAGTTTATCTTTATCTCTGATCGCATCCATCTCCAATACAACTGCATGTGATCTGATGCTGTCATTTTTTGTCTCTGCGGACACAGAGAGGTGTGTCAGGCCATACAGAACTGTGTTTATGACTGCAGGCATAGTCCTGCATCACTTTTTAAGTCGAAAATGTTTGACCAGTTTTTTAACAAGGAGGGTTGAACAAGTAAAATAATGATCGACTTTATGTCAATTAATGATTATTGTTAACCAAGCCATCATGCTATAATAATGCAGATAGACAGTGCAGTTTCTGTTATCTAATGGATATCATTTCTATCATTTGTGTGGTAATAGGGTGGCAAGCAGAGTTATAGCAGAATTAAAGAAGTTGAAGCAACCAACACCAGTGACCCTGTGGGCTCTAACTCTGTCACTTCTAGTCCAAGCTGTCCACCTTCACAATTTACAGAAGCCGGTAGCCCCAACAGTGCTCAAACCTCAGAGCTTGAAGATACAGAATCAGGTACTGCTGTTAATTGTTTTAGGCTTAATTTGTAAATTTAGCTCTCTACTTGTTTATGCATTATATATTTGCAACAGACTATCATTCGTTTCTTTTCTTTTTAAACTTTCTTCTAGGTTAGCACTTCACTCTACTTGCTTTTCCTGTTGTCCATAGTACTTAACAATATAAGAGCCATGAGTATAACCTTTTTTTTTCATAAATCCTTGCTCAGTACAAATAACAGACAATGTCATATAGAAAAAAAATGTGGGATGATGCACTTGAAAAAGTATATGGTATATCAGATAGTAGTAAGTAGTGCATGACTTGAAGGAATAGAATTGACTGATGCATGGACTGGGTCATGCACCGTTTGTGTTTCCAGTGTATCTAAAGAGAAATTCGGTGCAGCAGATAATTCCCTGCAAGCAAGAGCAAGCACCTCAACCAGTGCCACCACTGGCGCCGGACACCACCCTTTCCTTGAGATGCGGCAGTATGATGCTGGATCCATGATGGCTAACTCCCTTTTCAACCACTCTGTGTCTGCCTATAACCAATGTCAGAATTTACTCCCATTGCACTCGTTTTTCTCTATAGGATACTTTTGTTGTTGTTTGCTTCTATAAAACATTGAGCTGTCATATGTGACAAGACAGTTTATCACGTGCATCTTTGCAAATGACAATGGACTCTTTAAGTTTGTTCTCCTAATGTCAACAAAGGTACCCAAGCCATCTTTTTTTCCTCATTGATGCAGAGTGCCATGGAGGAAAGTGTAGTTTGGGACATGTTTATGTAAATGTAATGGGCAAATTTGGAATGTCATAATATTTTGTATTATTTTTATGTTTTACAGTTGTTGTTTATATTTGCAGAGAGGGGGGGGGGGGTGGTACACTGACACCTTGATATCTTTCTGAAAGAAATTGTTGTTTGATTTAATATTTTTTTTTTGTAGTGCTGAATCATGGTGATCTTGTTTTTTTTCTCAACTTTTTCAGGTTATAATGGGGAATTGAATTCATTGACCCCTAATTCAGATTTTTATGGAGTTTCTCAGCAAAATATTTCTAGGGTCCTTGATGAAACTGGGCTTGGTTTTGGACTAACAGTTAGTGGCTCAAGAACAGAGTCTGACCTGGCTCCGTGGGATGAATTACTGGAACAATCTTTCAGTAACTCTGGGTATGTTGCATTAACCCCTGAAGAATCCTTCACTGCTGGTCTGAATCTGCAGGAATCTGAAAGTGTGTCCATGTCACAGGTATATTCTCACAAAATAAAGGTAAAAATGTGCATGGTTTTTTCATATCTTTATTCTATGCTCTTTAGTGTTCTTTTCTTCACTTTCTGCATTAGTCAATTCCAGGTTATCGGCTAGGGCTGCAAACGAGTCGAGTCGAGTCGAGCTGGGCTTAGCTCAAGCTCGGCTCATGAAAATTCGAGTCGAGTCGAGCCGAGCTCGTGAAACGCTTCGAGCTGAAAAACCTAGCTCAAACTCGGCTCGTTACTATTCGAGCTAGCTCACGAGCTGGCTCACGAGCCAATGCATGTGCGTTGACTCAATTTGATATTTAGATTTAGTACATCTACAAATTATAAGGTTGGTACATCTAGAAGATTGGTATAAAAATTGGTACAAAATTGGTATATCAACAAACTATATTTTCAATGACATCTTCGCTGCATTAATTTGAATTGATGAACCAACAAAAAATTATCGAGTCAGATATACGAATCTAATTACGAGTGAGTAAGAGACGTCCTTAAGCCGCTGACATGGTGAGATGGTGAGAGATAATGAGAGAGGAGTTATCGGATTAGAGTTCGGCAAAAAAAATATATAAACTATTTTTTATTCGAGTGAGTCGAGCCACGAGCCGAGCCGACCCCAACTCAAACTCGGCTCATTTTACTACCGAGCCAGATTAGCTCGAGTCAAATTAGCTCGAGTCATTTTAGCTCGAGCCAGATTAGCTCGAGCTCGAACCGAGCCCGAGCTGAGCCACGAGCCCGAGCTTTTTTGTGCAGCCCTATTATCGGCTAGCGAATAGACAGAGGAATTTAGCGGTCATTACAAAGCCAGAGATGGAGAGATAGGTTTTAAAGAGAGAGGTTTTGTTTTGCTAGGGAACTAGGTTTTATTGTACTATGTGATAGTTTTGTTTTTCTATTAAAGTGTCGGAACAGGAGTGGGGGGGGGGGTGATCAAATCTTTATAAAAGGTGTTGACTTCATAGTTCAGACAATCATTGAACAAGAACAATTTTTTTTTCTCAATTTTCTCTTACCCCAAAAAGCTTGACTGGTACAGAACTAGTTACCACCGTCAAGAATTTGTTTCTTTCCTTGTTCTTTCTCATTATTATTTCTGAGGGGAAAGAGTAGTTCTATTATGGTTTTCCCTTTGTAATAACGAAATTTCTGCACATGCCTAGTTTAATTGAATAAGTTGCCCTTGCCTTATTGAGGGAACATCCTTTTTGTGCAGCTTGAAGACTCTGATATAGGCTGCCTGGTTAGATTGAACAACCGAGCCAGTACCAAGGTTTGTACGGATGATGTCACTTACGGTGCTCTTACAAAACAATCGTCGTTAGACCCTTTCAAGATAGAAGCTGAGGGTTTAAAGAAGTATGACAGCTTCTCCCGATGGATGAGTAAAGAGCTTGGTGGAGCGATAGATGAGCTGAGTGCAAAATCCAGTTCTGACTTGTACTGGAGCACAGTCACTGTAGATACTGATGTTGTAGGACAAACAAGTATTACCATTTGTGATAGTGAGAATTTGGGCACAGATATACTGAGCCCTTCCCTTTCTCAAGAACAGCTCTTTAGCATCATTGACTTCTCACCAAGTTGGGCATATGTTGGATCTGAAACTAAGGTAAAATGGATTTCCTGTTGATCCTTACTCACTTTAGTTAAGCATTTTACTATCTGTAGTACAGTGTTGAGATTCTTAACATTGACAGCAGAAATGATCGAAGAAATTTATAGAGCTGCAATTACTAATACAAAGGAAATATTCCTACTTGATAAAATGTATTTTTTTTTACTTGACCACCTGATGAGATGCTAAAATTACAACCATGAGTTCTAGCTTCGTAGTTCTTTTCTTTTCTCAATATTGTATTGCCTATCCTGTCCAGGTTTTGATCACTGGCACATTCTTGAAAAGAAAAGAGGAAGTAGATAAGTGCAACTGGTCATGCATGTTTGGTGAAGTGGAAGTGCCAGCTCAGATCCTCTCTGATGGGACCCTCCGTTGCTATTCCCCGCCTCACAAGCCAGGCAGGATACCATTTTACATCACCTGCTCAAACCGTATTGCATGCAGTGAAGTACGTGAATTCCAGTTCCGCGAACCATCACCTTTCCAGTCTGATATGGAGACCTCAGAACCCTCTGCTGTAAACTCGATAAATGAAATGCATCTCCACATACGATTAGAAAAATTACTCTCTATGGAACCGGTGAGCCATGTTGTTCAGAAATCCAATGTATCTGAGCTGTGCTACAAAGTAACTGCTTTGCTGGTTGATGATGATGAGTGGTCAGATCTTCTGCAATTGGCTAACGGCAGGGACCGGCTGGTTGAGAAGTTGATGAAAGAAAGGCTGCACTCGTGGCTTATGCAAAAGTTGTCTGAAGAGGGTAAAGGACCCAATGTACTGGGTCAAGAGGGGCAAGGTGTTATTCATCTAGCGGCTGCACTGGGTTATGACTGGGCAATGAAGCCAATAGTAGTTGCTGGAGTAAATGTAAATTTTAGGGATGTTCATGGCTGGACAGCACTTCACTGGGCTGCATCCTGTGGCAGGTTTGTTTTTGGCCATATCTTTCCTTTTTAAGGTCAGCTTTAAAAAAATAAAATAGATAAGAATAGGAAAAAAAGGTTTAGATGTAATTTTACTGATTCTAAGGCAAATGTCATGGCTTTCAAGCAAATGATTCAATTGGTCCTATTAGGCAATAAGAAGCAGACAAGAAATAATTGAAATAATAGATTGTATCCCGAGTAGAGACCAACTTCTGGCATTTATACAACTTTTATATTATAAATTTGTGCAAAAGTGGAAATTTGGCATGGAGACCTAAATTTTCAATTTGTGATGTTGGATTTTAGATGTTTTGTTCTAAAACTCTAATCCTTTTTATTCGCATTACTAATGTTAGGGAGAGAACGGTTGTCACCCTAAAAACACTAGGAGCAGATCCAGGTGCACTCAGCGACCCAACTCCTGAATTCCGTAGTGGAAGAACACCAGCAGATCTGGCATCCGCAAATGGCCACAAGGGCATTGCTGGCTTTCTCGCAGAATCTTCGCTGACTAGCCACCTTTCAACCCTCACTTTAAAGGACTCTAAAGTCAATATCACGGATCCTAACCAAATAAGCTCTCCCCCCGGAGGAGTCGATTACACCTCTGAAGAGAGTTCATCTCAAACTCAGCCGTTAAAAGACCCCTTGAGTGCGGTTCGAAACGCGACTCAAGCTGCTGCAAGAATATACCAGGTTTTCAGGTTGCAGTCATTCCAGAGAAAGGTGGCTGAATTGGATGATGCCAAGGATGACATAAATGAGGACCCACTGTCACTTGTTACTGTTAAGAGTGCCACTAAGGCCAGCCCACGTGACGTGCCTTTGCATACAGCAGCTGTTCGTATCCAGAACAAGTTTCGTGGGTGGAAAGGCAGGAAAGAGTTTCTTATTATTCGTCAAAGGATTGTCAAAATTCAGGTGTTTTTCTTTTGTAACTTGCAAAATAAGTATTTGTTTGTTTTCCATACTTGCAAAAATGTTTGTGCTGCGAGTCAATTCCTGGAGTATTATGCATTTGGCAAATATAATCTCTAAAAGATTCTTTTGTTCTAAACGAATATACTACAATTGAAAATTTAATTCGTAACAACAGGCAGCAATGAGATCATAGTAATATTTCTCTTTGTAGGCTCACGTGAGAGGGCACCAAGTGAGGAAGCGGTATAAGGAAATTGTATGGACAATCAGTATAGTGGAGAGGATATTGCGGTGGAGGAGGAGGAGGAGAGGTGCTGGCCTACGTGGTATAAAAGCTGAAAACTCATGCCTGACAAATGGGCCCAGCAGCAGCAGCAGTTGGAACAATAGCCAATCTCCTAAAAGAGTTGAGGACTATGATGTCTTGAAGGAAGGAAGAAAACAAACAGAGGCTAGATTGCAAAGGGCACTTGCACGAGTCAAGTCTATGGTGCAGTATCCCGAGGCTCGTGACCAGTATCGCCGACTCATCCAAGAGACCCAGGTGATATTTTAATGAGTATTCTACTTGCCCCTGTCTGCTATCAGTTGAGTAGACAAACTATCCATGGCATTAACGGCTTGAGTTGGGTTGGATCAGATCCGGGGTTAGCAGGCCAGGACCCAACCAGTTATGCATTTGTTGTTAACAAAATTTGCACTCGGTTTTCTTTAGGTCTGGCCAGACCAGCCTGCTTCTATTTGGGATTTTTAAACTTTTAATGATCTGTGTTGGGGTGACCATTATGTAACCATTTACTTTTGTTGATGAAAATTGCCAAGGGACTGATTGCCATCACACCAAATGATTGTTCTATTTTTAAATTTACATTTATCTTGTTTCTACAGGCGGAGAGAATCACACATGGGACTGAAGAGGTGGATGCTGATGGTTTGATGATAGGACTGGATGACCTGTGCGAAGATGACATTTCCACACCGAGTTTTGATGCAATCTAGAGCTTTTATAGAAATATCCTTTAGAATAATTGCTAGCTGTAGGTGTAAATTGGTAGTTTTGTTAAATTAGCCGCTAAGTTGAAGTTACTTTTTATGCTGTGTTATGTATGATGATGACTTACTATTGGACATCTATGCAATAAATTATTATAGTTATACTAACTAACAGAGTTAATCTAGGCTTTAAGTATAAAAAATGGATGCATCCGGTATCGAAATGCAGCTCTTTAGATGCATTGCGTGAGAAATGCGAATGCTGAATTGCTAAATGCTACCATAACAAGACCTCTGCTTCCTGAAGCCGAAAGGTTAGGATTGCTGCAATCTGCACTTGTGGATCCAAGATGCACGGTCAACTCCTACACTAAGCATGCTCAACAGGATCGTATAAAATTGTGGTTCTGGGAAGTTGGAACGAACTTATGATTTTGATCATATCAATTCAGAAAACTCGTCGAACTGTTTTCCCCGTTTCACTCCAGAATTCCAGCATTCTTCTTTATTGGTACCTACATTTTCTTCTGGAATTAACCGGAAAAGGAGTTATTCTGGAAGGACTACGCCAAACGCTATTGAAACAAAATGGGAAAGGATTGACAAAAGAAGGAATGCTTTCTTCCACCATTTTGATGTAATGATGGAAGATCTTTCTTCCATCATTTTATCTTCCATTCTTCATTTGTTTATTATTTTCTCTCTCTCTCTCTCTCTCACTAGTTGCTTTTTAACAATGAGTTCTTTCTTCTTTCTAAATAGTAAATACTATTTCCAAACACCAAGATACAATTTTGGAAGTAACTAGAAGCTTTCTTCTAAAAGAGCCATCTTTCACTCTTTTCCAGAAGACAGCTGGTTACCAAACAGGCCAAAGCGATCGATGACCCCTTCAGTTAATTTGGAAATGTGATGTACAATACAAAATTCCGGTTAATTTACAGAGGTTCTGTTACATCATGCAATAGATATCAACAAGTACCGTTGTCCCTCGTTCTAGATGTAAGTTGTGATTGCGGAGACAATGCAACCCTGACGTTCTTTCAACAAGTTCTATGTCGCGGAAGTGAAGAGTATGGTTTTGGGATAGGACAAAAGATGGGGATAGATTTTGTGTCATCGACTCTTTTGGAACGAGAACGACTCAGGGACTATGCCGGGCACAGTCATTTGTGCACAGAAATTATATCTTACTGTTCACAGTTAACTTTGCATGACGTTGTAGCAAGATATATCAGTGCAGGTGTGCAGGTCATAGGGGGAAATCTGAAAGGGCATTGGGCGCTGTTGAAGGAAGATCATCCGTAATAGTTCTCTCACCATTTGAAATTAGAACAGTTGCACTGCATGTGGAAGCCTCCAACAAACACTTGTGCAACATCAAAAATGGCTCTGCAAGCATCTACCTTACGTCCCTACCCAAGATACACTATACTGAAACAGATTTTGTAGAAAACCAGGCATTACCAATATCATGACAAAAGCAAACATACCGATGTAAGAACTAGCTTTTCTTTTTTTATTTTATTTCTTCCATTTGGATCGATAATGTTGAAGACTAAGTCTGAGCTAATATGCATTGATATATCCATGTAAAGTCTCACTTATGGTCTGTTTGGAATGCTAAGGGTATGGGAAATTTAATCACTTGGGAATGAGTTTTGTCTACCTATCGGTTCCCAAGTCCGAACTCATTGGGAAAAAAATTAACATAACGTCCATGAGAATCAGATAATATGAAGTTTGCATCAGAGAGAATGCTACAATTTGGAACTTCTATATCCTTTAAAGAAAATTTCTACCAAAGTTATAATTTTGCCACAAGAATGTGTCAAATTGACTACACCTGAAAAACTATCAAAACACTACTATGAATCATGATCAAATATACACCCACAGAAAACTTTTCAATATGACGAATAAAATGCCTATTCAAGGTCTTCACAAAGCTGATATCAGTGTCATTCTTTATTCCAGTGCAATGAGAAGGAGAAACAGACAAAAACTCACAAAGCCCAGAATTGCTTCAAGATTTTTCAGATGCAATGATCTCTTTGTTTGCAGTCGCTGGCTGCATATCTCTGCACTCAGATCCATCACTTGTCTCATAATTTTGACCATATCCTGATACACAATCAACTTATTAATTAGAAAAATAATGAGGTAATATTACTCCATGTAATGATGAAAGGACCTGGCTATTATCAAACCAATCATTATAGTAACGTCAACAAAACCTGCTACTTTCACAGGTTTTACGATGCAACTCTAAGTACCACCGGTTCAGAAATCACTAGCAGTTAGCAAAGAAACTTCCTAACTAAGATTAGAACACAATTGCACAAAAGAATTCGGATGTTAAAAGTAGCACAAAATTCAAGCAACACAATGCCCTGAAATTTGCTCTTTGTATAGCTTAATAAGCAACTAAAGTTTGGAATACTAATTGCGAGTAAACTTGTCAGATATTCCAAATTCAGAAAGCTAGTTTTAGTGAGATCAAAATGTCAGTAGGGAAAATGTTTAGGTCCACTTGCAACTTGCAAGATGAAATCATCGCAACAACAAGAGGAAAAAGATCAACAGAATGGATTCTAATTGCGATCTAAGATAGATAGCTAGCGGAGAAAGCATTACCTCAGTGCCTGGACCAGCGTATGTGCCGGAGCTCCGGCCAAGTGTCGACGGACGGAGGGAAGAAAGAAGAAGAGAGGCTCTAGCGCATTGAATCGCCATTCGAGGCGTAATATTATCTGCTTGTTCTCCGCTTTCTGCCATTGATTCGATAGAAGGATTTACTTTTACTTTGCTCATGGGAGATCTGCAAATTTACTCCTCTTATCCTCTCACTCTCTAAACCTTGCGAAATTTCGTTTTACGGACGGACCGGACTGGGAATGGGAAGCTCTAATTTTGAGGGGCGGATTCAGATGTTGAAAAATTGTGTAATATTTTCGGTAATTTATTGTTCCTTAAAATTTTTTTTGTCCTCTAAATTATCTGATTAATTATTGAGAAAAATAGTTAATATTATACATAATGAAATAATTATACAAAAATATCAAAATATAAAGTTCCATAAACAAATTTTTTTTATCAACTTGATTATCTATTACTTTGAGTTTTATTTTGTTGTTATTTTTAATATATAAAATGTTATTATTTTAATATTTTTTTATTAGATAAGAATATATATTAAATTATTAATTTTTTATTTAGTACCCAATTAGTTAATGAATTTAAACCCAATAAACTATTACAATCCGATAATTACCTCATCTTACCAAAATTCTCCATCCTCCCCTACCAATTTCAAACTTCCCAACTAAAAAGTTTGAAATAGAAATTATAGGATTTTAATTGGACCTTCCATTTTGTGAAATAATTTGCACACCCCAACCATTGGATGCGAACACATCTCTGGAGCTGCTGAGAGTTTTTAAAAGTTAATGTGACGGCTTAAATTAATTATTTAGACGGTTGACCGTTTAGCGAAGTATAAATATGAATTTTGATGTGCGAATTATTATTGTTAAATTAGAATTATTGATAATTGATGAAACAGTTGTGCCACCTCTGTAGTACTTTACGGATATAGAATAATTATACGTAAATCTTACCCGTCGGATTTATATAATAACTACCTACCTGGTCAGAACGATGATGATTAAAATTCATAGAGCAGTTACTTTAGTTGTGGAGTAACGCAGAGGATGTAAATTCCTCTTTCACGGAGGCAGATTCAGCAACCGAGCCAGAAAATGAACCCTACTTTTTTTTTTTGAAACACCATGATTTTATTTTTACCTATCAATTTGTATTATTTATTTTAATATATATATATATATATATATATATATATATATATATATATATATAAGTGAATCCTATTTAAATTGACTAAATATTATAATATTGAACCTCATTTTATTATAATTTCATAAAGATTTTTATTTGCACAATTAGCATTTAAATATCAATAAAATCATAATAAATAAAATCACCCATTTTTCCTGTAGAGAAAAGTAAGTAGAAAATATAATAACATATAGATAATTAATCCCGAACATATCTTCTAAGATTAATAGAAAAAAACTTTTTTTTTAAAAAAACAATTTAATGGTTCTTAAGAATAAACACTAGACTAGTGTTTTCCTTTTGTAAGTTACTCTCAACTTCTCATTTTACTATTTTTAAAATTCTTCTATGCCGGTTTTATTGCTCGAACAAAAATATAGAAGTGACAAAACAAACATAATGTACCAATGAATCGAGTATCATTGTTATAAGTGAATTCAAAGCAAACATCCAATATGATTTTAGCCAATGATTGGGGGTCAGATTATTCTTTTATTATTTTGAATTCTGACTAGCTCAAATGTATCAAGTATTAACAAAATTTAAAATTACTTAAAGTTAAGTTATATATAAATACTTAAGTGTATTTTTTTATATAGTGATTGACACCAAAAAGTCAGCTACATGATGCCTCCTCTAATGTACATATTACTAAAATTAGCATTGATTTTACATATAGCAACAACATCAGTCGAGAGAGTCTTTCTCAGTAATGAATTACATAAAAAATGATTTATGAAATAAAATACGTGATTAATTGATGCATGATTGTTAGTAATTTATGCTGAGAAAGGGATTCATGGATTATTTACCAATAATACCATAATTTGTCAATTTCAAAAAATGAGAGCTCGAAGTGATCAATTTAATGATAGATAATCTTGTTAGAATATATCGTTGAAGAAATATAATGACTTCTGAACTTTATTTATATTATTATTTATTTAAATTAGTATATATATATAAATCTAGTGAGCTCTTAAGCTCATGGAAATCCCCTATGAGTTAACTCAAAAAATATATTAAATTATCTTCAAATTATGATTTATCATGCTCATTAAATTCTTCATATAAAAATTTTATAGGATGTAAAAATTGGGGTGTTTTAAGATTTTTAAGTCATTATTTTTAATTTTTAAAAATAATATATAAATATTTAATATTTTATTATTATTTTTTAGAGTTGATTTTTAAAAATTAAAAACAAAAACTTAGAAAACTCAAAACACCTCAAACTTTTGTATCCCATAAGATTTTTATATGCAAAATTTAATAAGCAAGATAAATTAAAATTTGGAGATAGTTTGATATACTTTTTAAGTATATATATAGTAAGTTTAAAAGCACGTTAGATTTATTCTATATATATATAATAAGATTACGGTGCTAAGTGGAGTTGGGGCTGTTTTTGCTACACTATTTTACACTGTCTTGATTGCATTTTGATCTGTGCTAGATGAAAGCTCTGATCAATGAAATTTTTAAAATCGATTCAGTCAACGACCTGATCGCTCCAGTTCAATCTCTTTTATTTTCGGAGAATTTATCAAAATTTCATCATAAAATTTCTAATTTATCAAAATGTCATGATAAAATTTCTAATTTATCAAAATGTCATCATAAAATTTCTAATTTATCAAAAATGCTTTAAAATTAACTCTTGCTCCAATATCAATTTAAAATCTATTTAATTATCAAAATATCACTATTAGTTTATAATCATATAAAATTAATTTATATTTTTAATAAAAACCAAAATACCCTCACTTCTTTCCTTTTCCTTTCTTCTCCAACAGAACGCTCCCTCCTCTCTTTTTTTTCGCCTTCTTTCTTGTGCCAAGAAAGAAATGAAAACGTAATCAGGCACTGCAGTGCTTCTCAAGCTAATTTCCCTCAACCCCGGCTTCAATGCAAAAAAGAGAATATTTTTAATACATAAAGAGAGTTAATAAAAAAAGAGAATATTTTTAATACATAAAGAGAGTTAATAAAAAGAGTTAAGTTTTAAAAAATTTCAAGCATATCACATCAACACTTTTCTCCATCATTGATTTAGTTTAAATTTTTTCATCTTCTTGAATTTAAAAGTTCATATAAAATAATTTCTCTCTTCTCATTTAAAATAATGTGTATAATATACTTAAAAGTGAAATAAAACTTTTAAAATGATCTAATTTGTTTATATGATCATTTATAAATTATTATGTGTTTAATTATATTATTTATTTATTATTATAATTATCATTATTACTTAGCATGTAAAAATATTTTGTCTAAATTTTTTTAATATGAAATTTTATTAAATGTATGTAAAATTTTATATTATTAATTATTTATTTGAGGACTATATTATCAAGATGAAACTCAAATTACAGTCCTAGTATGTAAGAATAAATGAAAATGAAAACAAGTCCGGAAATAATCAAATTAGGGAAGAGTTTTCACCTCGGTACGAAGCTAAATCTTGGAATTAAATCGTTGAAAACTCAAATTAACAGCTCCATTAGCTTCCCTATACAAATGTGATTCTAATTGAAGGAGTAATTGACTCAATTGAAGGCCGAAATCATATGCTTGGCCTATGCCCAAGTCGTGTAAATAGTGCTTATGTTTGTCATATGCTTGGTCTATGCTCAATTGACAGCTCTATTACTTTACTGCACTTTAGGCGGGTATCAGTATTGGTCTAATGGCCTAAATACCAGTTTCAATAAGTAAGGACGGGTCGCACGTTATATAAGTTTCAAATGTTCTTATCGTCTTTACCCCTTATTATTGCATTCTTTCAAAGCCTGGTATTTAGCTGCAAACTAAGTGCACTTGAGGCATGTAAAGGTCAACTAGAGATCAAACTGAGATCATAACTTGATTCTGACCCACGGTATGCCAATTATATTTTTCAATTTATCAACATTGATCATTTCCAGTTATGAGCAGCAGAATTCTAATTTCAACAATTTAGCTAAATAATTGTTGAGAAATGAGTAGATTAGTGGGGATTAACCTCAGTTAATTATTATCATAGGCTAATTAGAATAGATACATCCAAACTTTAATTTAGATTAAAGGGGTTGCCTCTATTCTTTAATTTTTTTCTTTTCTAGGCAATGTACCAATAACGGTACATCTAAATATCAACGGTAACAAAAGTTACCGTTATTATTTTCCCACTGTAATATATATAGCCACTGTGTAACATGTAAAATATATCAGATAAAAAAAATAATTATCTTTAATAAATCAACTTCCAACTTATTCCCTTAAACTTGACATGATATTAGAGCAGGGCAAAACCTTACTAAAAAAAAATCTCGCAACAAGTATCTACCAGCAACATCAAAATCATTACAATTGATAAAGGCAAAGTTTACTAGTACAAGGAGATCAGTGCTGGACTGAGCTACAACCCGACTGATAACCAAGTACCAGTAACGAGGAGCCCAGTACCAAAACAGCTTGCCACTCTAGTGGAAATCTAAATCAATAGCTCTTCTTTTCCAAATCAGTAACTCTTCTCAAAATACTGTTAAATCCATTCCAACACAGGCCAGGCCACATCTCCGCCATGCCTAAAGGCTAAAGCAAATAAGCTTCACCTGCCACCCTCCGAGTCGGTGAACACAGCGCACGGGAGGAAACTGCAGGGGGCCTCAGGTGCAGGCTTAAGATATCCACACTTGAAGCATCTGAAACAAACGGGAGGTGGACCGCGTCCGTTTGAGTAGAGGGACTGAGGGGGAGAGCAGAAATATTATATCACATCGTTGAGGAATAATCGGACGGGCAAGGTATGATACGGTAACTGTTTTTTACCATGTTCATCTACAGGAAAATTCTTGAAGATTAAGAGTATTATGGATGAGACTAAAATAATTTATTTGAAAGATGGAGGTTTTTCACTTTATTAAATTTCGTATCAATTAATTTAATATTCCTTTTAAAATATTTTTTAGATTTTAATATTTACTTTTTACTCAAAAAAAATCTTTACAGTACATCAATTGGTACTTTTTTTGTATAATAGTATTTTTAAATGCGGCCACATGACTGCATATGCGTATGTGGTAATGAATCCGTCATGAAAATGCTATGTAGTAGATCCCATGTGGTTTTTTGTGTTGCCTGTTCTTCTATGTCATGCTTCACGAGTTCACTCCATAGCATAGTGATAAGTTTGTGATTCGGAAGACGTTCGGCGAGATCAAAAATTTGACGTTCGAGAATATTTCATTTTATATAATATTAATAAAATATATACTATAATGATAAAATATTAAAAATATATTAAAAATATAAAATTTTATTTAAAATAATATATAATGTATTTTTTTGCCGAATAATTCACGAATAAAATATTTTTTGATCAAAAAATGCACTGTATTAAACTGATGAATTATTCATGAAACATCCGGCTATAAGTGAAAAATGAATTATTCGCGAATCGAATAATTCACGAATCTTGTCACTATGCTCCATAGTAACAAGATTTACGATTTATTCGTGAATAATTTGCAAATAATTCATTTTTCACCCATAGCCGAATATTTCATGAATAACTCGTCAGTTTAATATACAATATGTTTTTTGGTCAAAAAATATTTTATTCGTGAATTATTCGCAAAAAAAAATTATATATTATTTTATATATTATTTTATAGTTTTTAATATATTTTTAATATTTTATCATAATATTATATATTTAATTTATATTGTATAAAATAAATTATTCTCAAATTATATCTATATTATACCTTAAATGTCGATTTTTTAACCTCATCTAATGCTTCCTGAATAACAAATTTATTACTATAGTTCACTCAATAGTTATAAACTTATAATGCTTTATGTTATTAAATTGCATCACAGAAGATCCCGCATGAACTTTTGTCTTTTCTACACAAAGCACTGAACTTTTTTCATTCCCCACGAAATGCATGTACCTTTTCACTTCTTTTTTTGTTGACATATGCTCGTAGGCCACTCATTCACATCATAGTCCAGCTTAAAGCTGAGTTCGAAATCATACCATAACCGCTGCACCAAGCAGTCGAAAAAAATCATCCGAGTAATGTGTTTTTATTTATAAACAAGTTTTATGTTATATATAATTTTTAAAACAAATTATATATATGTTTTCGTAGATAAATTTGCATATGCAATCGCATACTATGCGATATATCTTTCGCATGCATGAAAAATGTATTTAAAAATATGATGTATAACTGTTATATTTATTTATTTGCTTTTATTTACGGTAAATCTAGAGTGTATAAAATTAAATCGAGCGGTTTGAAAATTATCAGATTTTTATGGCAACGAATCGGACCTGTTTTGTTCTACAGGTTTCCGATCCGACCCGACGAAGAAGCCCTATTCCAGTCTCCAGTAATAATTCCAGCTTCCTTGACCAAGGCCTAGGGTTTATGACTTCCCCGCCTACCTTCCTCATTGCTAAACCCTAACATCATCCGGAACGCCACGCCACCATGAGGCTTCTCACGCACAATATGCTGTCGTGCAACATAAAGGGGGTCACCAGTGGCTTCCCTCTCAAGCTGGAGGCTGAGAAGTGGGTCACCAAGGAGGTCGAACTCAACGCCGATTTCCTCCGAAGCGTTTTTCCCAAGATCGAGTGGCCGGCGCTGGCGGCGGCGGCGAAAGCGCTCGGTTACTCCGAACTTCCAGATCAAGCCGACGCTTCCATGCTTTCCTCCGACGACTTTCTGCGGCGGTTCCACCACGCGCTCCTCGAACTCCATGTGGAAGAAGGCGTTCTTGTGTGCCCTGAGACCGGGAGGAAGTTTCCGATCAACAAGGGGATACCTAACATGCTTCTCCATGAGGATGAGATCTGATTTCTGATTTGTCCTTCTATTTTCTTTTTGATACTTAGGTTTGTATTTGGTGACGGTTAGGTTTTTTTGAATCTGGTGTTATGGAATTAGGCATTGAATGTTTGTACTCGGTGATTGTTTTATCTATAATGTTGGAATTGAGGATGTTAATGTGTCCGATGAAGGTAGCAATTGTTTTGAGCTATGGTGGTTGGACCTGAAGGAGGTAATTATGTAGTAATGTTAAGATAAAATGGATTGATGAGCAAATTTTCTTATAACTTCCGTTTAAAAAGCAAAGCTTAATTTACATTGCTAATCCTGAAATAAAGCAGTAAGAAAAATTGAGTTCCTTGTGATATGATAAATGCGTCTGTTCCAATCGTGCTGCAGGATCTGGTTCTCTTTTCCATGTTAGTATTGGTAAAGGCAATTTTATCAAATTCTGTATAAAGTTTTTTGTTTTATTGTACTGGTACTGCATACTTAGGAATGGTTTTGAGTTGATATTTCAGCTGAATACTGGTAGAGATGTGACCATTGTGTTCTGATTGTTCTATTTCTTTTTTGGGTTGTAATTTCGTACTCACTTATGTCAATTAATTCTTGGCTGTGCAATTTGATGTCATCAATGTTTTGAGACCTTTTGGTCCTTTTTTAAACCTCAGAATGACATTTTGCTGTGCTATGGTACAAAGTAATTTCTGATTTCACCTTCAGTTTAGCCTACTTTAACTGCATAGAAAGAAGGTTATTAGGAAAACAATCATAAATTAAAAAAAAAGTTTTGTTGTTGGATGAAGTGATAACGGACTGTGTTTTTAAGGCATTGACCGAATTGACATCGAAAACCACTTTACATATTTTGCTTGTTTAAGGGCAAGGAAAACCATGCCATACTTATTTTTTTTCTGGTACATTGTATAATTAATATGTTTTACTCATATGGGTTTGTTGGAATTTGGAAAATAAAGTTGAAAATTTGAATATTAGAATCCTACATGTGATTTTACAGAACAAATTTATCTAGTGAAGAAGATGTTGTGATTTGATCCATTTTTTATTGTTAATCATATATATAGACTTTTCAAAAAAAAAAAAATCTGAGTTTACCAATATTAGTTAAATTAAATAATGACATTGGAACTGCATGGAATTTGCTATGGAGGCTACCTATATTTTTCCCAAAAAGCACCTCTTTTTTTTTTTTTTCCTTTCGAATTTAAAGCTTTTATGGATTTCAAATAAATTTGTTATCATCAATTCTCTCTCCGAAGCTTCAAAATACTTTTTATTTCTCATTTTTTTTTCTAGAAATGGTCTTATGTTGTCGTAAGATACTCTGATTATTTCAATAAATGAGGCAATAAGAAATTACAGAACTATTGTAAAACATGAAACTATTTGGTCTCATAAATCCTTGGGAATTTTTTTTGTCATATAGACCTAGAGCCCTAGACATATTTAGACCTGAATAGACCTGTCCACCGCTGCACTAATCCAAACCAAGGAAGAGTTTAAAATCATACAAGTCAGTAAACCAATCTTAGTTGATTCGAAGTGATTACTTGTGCCAAAATAGGATGCCATCACTCAGAACAAACCCTGAAATTTCTAACTTGAGAGTAACACAGCGGGTAGTCAGGTACATGAATATTTTCCACCTATTGTGGTAAGAACATTCTAGCTCTTCCCAATTAATTGCTTTACAAATTGTTGGTCCTGTGCATCTTCACCAAACTACCAAGCTAGCTATGGACATAATTTTCCACAGACAAAGACTGCTCTTATTTTTAACCAGCTATTCGAAGGTGGGCCCTTGATGATGCACAATACTGATTACTGGATTAAGAAAATCACACGAGTAATTAATTGGTGTACTCAGTTCAACATTATTTCAAAGAGTGGTCCTGTGGAAAACTGTTTTAATTGGATTCTGGGTTCCACCTCAAAAAAAAAAAAGGATTCCGTGTAAATCTGTGGTTTTTTTGTATGCAGAGATTTTTTTTAAGGTTATACTACAATGCCCGTTCTCATATTTTTTTTTCTGTTTTGATTGACATTAAGCACTGCCTAAAGGAAAATATTAGGATTTTGATACTGATTTATATTCTTATAATTTTTTTCTTCCTTCTTGGAAGCACGTGTATATTGAGCCTCAATCTTTGATAAGAACATATTAACTGCAAAGCAAACTGTAGAAGTATTATAGATTGCAGCTCTTTGTTCCTTGTACAGAAAGCAATCATTTGCAACCACTACCTTAGAAAAATATTGAAATCCTTCTTTATTTTAGACAAAAATAGTAATTATGTTTTAGTCTATCTGACGTTTCCTTGTGTCCACACATACATCACAGGTTTGACAAATCGAACCTAGTCCGCTCAGTTAATTACTTAAATGTGTTACGTGACGTTGTATTAATAAATCTATCATGGCTTATTATTTATACAAGACCCACAGAGTATATTTTAGGTCAACTATCTAACTGCCTCTGAAGAAGTTTATGTTTTGTATTTAATATTAATCAATTTTTTTAACCTTTATGGCTCTGTGCACCCTTTCAGTTGTTGCGAGCACTGTAGGGCTCTTGAGTTAACATCCTGCTCTCTTTGATGCCATTCGATTATATTTATAGGCTTCATAACTTAAACACCTTTCAGTCTGGAAAATATTAATATTTTAGAAATGTAAAAGACATAATAGTTTCAAAAGGTACAAATCAAATTGAAAGTAAAAAGAAATTGCTTCAGTATATGCAACAAGTTTTTGTTTGATGACTCATATTTGTTTAATTGGATGGTTATGTTATGTCATTGAAGTATAATAAAATCAAAGGACAAGGCACAAGGGTATAAAAGTAATTTTGCAGAGTCTATATTTATTAATAACTATTGAAAATTGAAGAGTAGTCTTGAAAATAAAAGAACATTTCTCACTTATTATTGTTTGAGAAATGTTAAAAGTAGTAGTTGAATTTTCGCTTATGAAATGTGATGTACTAGAACCTTGCCAAAAAAAAAAAATTGCATTTGGTAACGGTGACCCGCCTACATTACGTACTCAGTCGCTCTCTTCGTAAGTGGATCTAATTTCTTGTCAATTTGAGTGACAGTGACCCGCCTACAGTACTCAGTCAAGTAGATAGCTACTGAAATCACATAACAAGAAACGATCCACACATGACACTGGCATCAATTATCAACAATACACCAAAACTAAGCACTACAGATGGAAATGATTTTTGTTGTTTGGAAATCACATAACAATAAACGATCCACACAGGACATGCATCAATTATCAACAATACACCAAAACTAAGCACTACAGATAGAATGGCAACACGAGCGTCGATCTATTGTAACGAAGCATAATCAGATAAGAAGATTTCTTCACTGAAGTTGTCAGGCCAGATCGAAGAAGAAACTGCGCTCTTTTCATAGCTCGAAGTGCTGCAAGCATCACCATTACTAGCTGGAGTATCCATCAAACTATGAGGAACCAATGGAGCTGAAACTATGCCTGACCCCAGGCTTCCATGATTGTTGTTCTTATTTAGTAGTTCTATCTTTCCCACATCTGCAAAGGGAAAATTACCTGGCAGTGGTACCTTACTAAGAGAACTAATTGAGTTACTCCACAGGTCCACTGGATTATTTAGATGAGTATTCATGGCATCGGCTGTAGAAGTGTGGAGATTAAGGTAAGGGAAGGATGATTGGATCTTGGCCAATTGGGCTATCCCCATTAGGTCGTTAAGTCCTGCTAATGCAAGGAGTTGAGGCATGGCGGAGAACAAGTCAACACGAGGCCGGTGTGTTACTGGGTCAATGCCCATTTGGAGAAGTTTCTTCTTTATATGAGTGTTCCAATAGTTTTTTATCTCATTGTCAGTACGGCCTGGGAGATGTGTTGCTATCGTAGACCACCTATGCAATTTATGTATCAATTAGGTGATATTACAAAGATTTAATTAAGAAGATTTATATGTATCAGAAAAGTAAAAAATATTACATCACAGTGCCTTGTTGTAAAGAACTGAAATTTGCATTGATTTTTTGGGTACAAGTACAATAATAAAGATATGTGCTAATAAATCCTTGCTTAATACAAAACCTCATTTTACTGGAACCGGCCAACTTGTCAGTCCCACATATTTTTACGCACAGAGCTGGGATACTATAAATCCGAGTTGCTTGTATATATTTGGTCAGATTTATTACTTTTGTTGACTTTTTAAATTAAAACTGTGAAATGCAATGATATGAGTTTACTTGTTTCCAAGAACAGAGTGTAGTTGAAGTATAGTATTATCTTCCTGAGTGGAGAACTTCCCTCTCTTTATATCAGGCCTCAAGTAATTAGTCCATCTTAACCTACAACTCTTTCCACATCTGTTCAGCCCTGTGTCGCAGTCAATTATGAAGAAACAGGTATGAGATGAGAATGAAGCAGTGCTTCGTGTCTACAACTATGTTTGATTTTAATTGACATGACAAGCCTCCTAAAAGCATAAAACATATACATTAACATAAGATATGTGATTCCCAATTGGAGGTCCACAACTTAATTAGGTATATATAGGTGAAGAGCCAGCCAGCACAATACTACTCTATACTACTCCATAGAATGCCATGAAAAGAAAAAGGTAATGCTTGAATATTGGTATGTGAGTCTCACAGAAGAATTATAGAATACCATAAGAAAGTCAAATAGATGGATTGGTGTTTCTTCCAGATAACTATTAGCAAAAGTACCGATGTCAATGGTGCTAAAATATGGCATATATATCTACATACATATGTACTGCATACCAGCAATGCTCCATAAAATTATTTGGACATCTTTCAGATAAGTTAGTCAATTAAGCAAAGAAAAACAAATATGATCGAGAGAGAGAGAGAGAGAGAGAGAGATGGTAGAGAAAGAGAGACCCGCAAGCTTAGGAAGAGCTCTCCAGCTACCGTGGCCATTTTTCTGTATGTATTCGATCAGTTTCTGGTCTTCATCAGAAGTCCATGGTCCTTTCTTTAGCTTATTCTCATCACTGATTGGTGCTCTCCCCATTGTCTCTCTCCCTATGCAAAAGAGCACACCTTTTGTTTTGTAAAGATTAGGTTAATTTGGCCTGTTTGGGAATTAGGTTGCCACCTGTTCATATTTATACGTGCATTAGCCTCCTATGGCGTTGTGTTGTAACTATAATGATTTATCAGTCAGTAAAATCTTCACATACCTGCCCCCATTTTTATGTGACATAAGACTGTATACGAAAGAGCTAAGAAGGTTGATTGGACCTCTGTGATATTAATTTAGTATTTAATTAATTAGTTAAATGTTGTACAGTATATTATTATTTACATTTGTAACAGTGCCATAATTATTAGACTAATTAAAAGTGGCACATATTTTTTTTTTCTTGAGATAACTAGTTACATGTTGCAAGATTGGGGACTGATGTCAACCCTCAAGTATATGTAATTGAGCGTTGCTACAATAGGAAGCATTTTATATATTTTGTGGGGCCATAAGAGAGATCATAGTAGATTGATTCCAGGAGAGAGACTGATTTAACTAATTGAGCTGTCAGTTCCAAGTCGCACCTGTAACTCAATCCTATAGAAAAACAGAAATCATTTTATTTTATTCAGATTTGCTTACTGTAAACACAAATGTTGCTGAAATTTCTTAGCTCATAGTCCAAACAGCAACAGCAAATATTAATTACATCCATCGGCGTACCTCTGTTTCTACCCCTGAATGAAGCAAGTAGAAACTTAATAATGGATAAGGAAAATGCTACACCAGCTCAACTATACCTTCCGACTCTTGAAACTTGTTACATACAGTTCAAATCGCAAAAATTACATGTTAGTACCAGTATCATGTCATTGTGATGCACTAGTTGTACCAGTATTTGCAATCCATACCAACATATTTGCGAAAGTTTCAACAAAGTTAGACAGTCTTGCAAGTCCCAATAGAACACCTTCACAGCAACCATCGAAAGTGCAGAGTACATATGAGATAATCTGAAAAAATAATTGCAGTCCGATCCTGATTGATCTATATTCCTATTATCCTGTAGATGTTCTCCTGAAAGTTTTCCTCGATTATACTCTTTTGTTTAATCAAGCATGAAAACATTCTGTTGTTCTGTATTAGGTATCGTAAAAGCTTTCATTTTAGTAATTGAGCCATCTCCAACTATTTACTTACATTAAGAAAGGAAACATTAGAAAATTGAATGTATTTACTGCTGAATATACAAATGACATAAAAACATTGGTAGAATAGGCAAATTGTAATAATTTCTAGACATATCTCAAGATAGCAAGGAATATTAGGCTAGAATACATTACTTCTGTTAGCTACGTAATTCCTCTGCTGATCTGCTGACAAGAACTCTGTATATATTTTCCTTTATTTGAATTCAATGAAATCAAAAGTAGGCCCCCAGCCTACTATTTTCAAAAAAAAAAACATTGGTTGAATCTATAGAAACTTATAATGTAATCGTGTTTTTTGTGTATAATTTGAGAAATTCAATCAAATGTGCCGGCCCAAGCTTGCTACATGCATGAGAAAACAATAGCAATTATCGCGATGCAGATATCTCCCTGAAACAAAAATCAAAGATCGATTATTATTGAAATTAGGTTATAACTCGGATTTTGCTCTGATAATATAGTTCTTAAATAAATAATTAATAATATAAAATTTAAAAATATATTTAATACAATTTTACATACAAAATTAGACACAATATTTTTAAATGCTAAATAATAATAATAATAAATAATATAATTAAACACATAATAATTTATAAATGATCATATAAAAATTTTTGATCATTTTAAAAGTTAAGTTTCACTTTAAATATATTAAACACATTATTTTAAATGAAAAGGGAGAAACTATTTTATATGAATTTTGAATTTAAGAATATGAAAAGATTTAAATAAAATTAATGGTGAAAAAAGTGATGATGTAGACATCTTAAAAGTTTAAAAGTTTAACTTTATGTATTAAGAATAGTATCAGTTTAATTATGCAAAAACAATATCTAAAGTACCGTACACACAGAACCGTTATTAATTAAGGTAGGAGAGCCAACGGACCAAAGTTTGAGGTTCCTTGGTGGAAGTTGTTTTGACTTAAGTTTGAGGTTCTCCTTGCCAGTGCATGGATATTATATATTTGAATTTGATAATGATTTTATTGCTTCTTATCTTATAGCAAGTGGGGTTTAGCATATCCATTACTTAGAAAGGACGTTGAAATAGTTTGGCAAGGACTATTATATATGTGATATAAACATAAAATCAGTCCTTAAGTCCAGAAAAAATCCAATAATTTTATACTAAAATAAATATTGTTGCCAAGTAGTTTTCTCGACAAAGAGGAAACCGCAACAAGTATTTGTCAATAATAATTTCTGCAAATTAGTATTTGAAAAAAATATAATTAAGGTGAGAAACTAATCCAATAATGTTCTACAGAAAATCTGTATATTTCTCGAGGAAGAAGTAAATAGAAAAATAGATAGAAAAGACGGTGAACGACTTCCTCTTTTTCTTTTGAGGGGAAAAAATTATATCACATATAGGTTTAAAATTTTATTTCTCTTATGATGTTTGAAATTATTGACGTATAATTTGCCATTTTCCATATTACAAGTTTATATACTAAAGTAATTTATCTCTGTTCAAAATATTAATCCATAATTACAAGTTTCTACACACACAAACGCTATACTGTGAAAACATTTATATTTGACCGATATGGGAAGGCTTAAAAATACTTTATCGTCTTTGCAATTTTGGTTTATAGAACTCAATAAATCTTTTACACTAAAATCTTATGGATATATAAAAAAAATTCTAATATTGCTCTAAAATTTTCTAATATTGCTCTAATATTGCTCTAAAATTTTATTAAAATCATATATGAAAATAGACTATTTAAAAAATAAGCTCAAACAAATAATTAAAATACATCTGAAAATAAAATAATTTTGTATCCAATAAGATTTTAATATAAAGAAATTATTTAGTATTATAAACCGAAATTTTGGTATGGCGCAGAATGCTAGACTACAAAATGACAATAAATCTAGAAAATGAGTGTAGCTGAAATGCAAATGTTGCGTTGGATATGCGGTCACACAAGGAGAGATCGAATCAGAAATGATGATATATGGAACAAACTTGGGATAACACTAATTCAAGAGGAACTAGATCAACATCGTTTGTGATGGTTTAGTCATATCCAACGAAGGTCTCCTGAGGCACCAGTACGCAGTGATATTCTTAGTCATCTTAATAACACAAGAAGAGAAAGAAATCGACCAAGACTAACATGAGAGGAAGTAATAAAAAGAGATTTGAAGGAATATAATATATCTAAAGAGCTTGTTTTGGATATGAGTGATTGAAATACGACGATCTATGTATCAGAATCATGATTTAGGGTTAAGTCTAGTAGTAGAGTTATAAATTTTATGTTCTTTAGTTTTTCAGTTTTTAAATTTTAGGATTTTAGAGTTTAGAATTAAGAATTTAGAAATATGCTTTATAATGTAGGTTCATTATACAATATTATTATTATTATCATTACTATTATTATTATCATATATTGTCATCATCATCATCATTATTATCATTGATATTTGAGATATCTGATCTTATACTTTTAGATTGGATTTCATTTCTAGCCTATCCCAATTTATTTGGGATTAAAGACTTTGTTGTTGTTGTTGTTGTTGTTGTGTTGTGTTATAAACCAAAATTTCGGACTCCTTAAAGTATTTAATTTTTTTGAGGAGTTTACATATTGACTGAAGTGTAAGAATTTTTACTATTTCATTATAATCTATTTGGGATTGTATCTTTGACAATTATTTATTTTTGACAATCAATTTCAAATATATTCTTATTAACACGATTTAAAAATGAAAAAACTTTTACAAATATTTTCTTAAACTTGTGGATTGATGGTTTCAAGTTTCATTAAAATTTGAGTGTCATTTAATATTTCATGAAAAATCATCAATATTGTATGATAATTATAACAGTTGAAATATAATGACCTTATCACTTAAATTGCGTGAATACAACCAGTGTATAAGTTTATTTAAAAATATATTTGTGAAAGTTTTTATATTTTTAAGATTTTTTATAAATTTATTTAAAATTAGTTATCAAAATTATTAAAATAAGTAGTTGTCAAAAGATCCAGCCTATATATAATAGAGTGGGGATCCATTGACAATGGGTTATATTGACAATCTTGATAATGGACCTCTAAATAAATATAAAAAAATCTTAAAAATGAAATTTTTTATAGATGTGTTCTTCTAATTTTAGATTGATGATCATTCAAATTTCATGCAATTTCATTATCGTTTGATAGTTCATCAAAGACCGTTAAATTGAAACCGTTACAAATTGTATGAAAATTTGATGGTATTTGATGAACTATCAACCGATAATGAAATTGTATGAAATTTAAATAACCATCAATCTAAAGGTAGAAGAATACATCTATATTTTTTTTTCATTTTTAATTTTTTTTATATTTATTTAAAAATTCATTGTCAAGATTATCAAAATAACTCATTGTCAACCGATTCCTTCTCTATGTAATAACTGCACCTCTTTAAAAATAGAACTTCAATGAAGTAGTGAGCAGAACCGGAAGAAGAAATTATAATCTTGGTTAATTTCGTCGTCAAGCATAGTTAAGGATAAACAAATGTACAACTGACTAGAAACAAGAAAATATGGATGTCATTTTTTTTGTCAACGAGCAGCTATTATATAACAATCAAAATGGTCTAAAAGAAGTGCAAGTTGCACGGATACAAGTACAACTGTTGAGATGGATTCCAATTTGGCGCGCCTAGGTATCTCAAGTCTCAACCACCATACCAAAAGTTTTCTAGCGTCACCAACAGTCAATGAGTCAGTTGACAATGGGTTATTTTGATAAGCTTGACAATGAATCTTTAAAAAAATATAAAAATAATTTTAAAAATAAAAAAAAGTTTATAGATTTGTTCTTCTACCTTTATATTGATGGTCATTCAAATTTCATGTAATTTCATTATCGTTTGATAGTCCATCAAAAACCATCAAATTTTCATATAATTTACAACGGTTTCAATTTAATGATCTTTGATGGATTATCAAACGATAATGAAATTACATAAAATTTAAATGGCCATCAATCTAAAGGTATAATAACATATCTATAAACTCTTTTATATTTTATTTAAAGATCCATTGTCAAGGTTGTCAAAATAATCCATTGTCAACTGATTCTACTCTTTTTTGTTTTGTTTTTTGTTTAATGAAGGTACGTATGGAGTAGATCCACACTTTGATTCAGAGAAGATCAAAATTGGATTTTTTTCTACAAATTTAAATTTTTTTCTTTAATATAAATATATCTTTTAATTTTTCTAACAATATATATAATTATAAGGATATTTATAGAAAAAAAAATTCAGAGGGAGCAGCTTAAGGGTGTCAATGGATATTCAGAATTCAAAAATCTGATCTGAATCCGCATGAATGGATCTACATCTGAATCTAAAAAAAATATTCAATAGTTTATTGAATCCACATATAAATCTTAAAAGAGGATCCACTTTACTTTTTAGATTCGCATTAGAATCTTATATGATATGAATCCAAATTTATTATAAAATTTATAAAATAATTATCTTCTAATTTTGATACTTTTTCTATAAAAAATTAATACTTATAATTATAATAGTTAGATTAGTGTTAATAATAATTAGATCACATTATTTAAAAAATATATATCACGCAAGTTAGTTCAATTAGTATTTTAGTATTATATTATTTTTTATAATGTATATTGTATATATTTTGTTTATATTAAATACTAAAATTATTATTATAAATATTTGAATATAAAATTCGATTATGATCCATATCTGATCCCATATCCGCTATATAAATGAATATGGATCCGCATTTAAATCCTCAAATTTTAAATAAATTTGAATCCACATTTGAATTTATAAAATTTTAATGAATCTATATTTGAATCATGCAAGATCAATCCGAATCTGATCATTGACACCCCTAAAGACATATTTTTTTATATATATAATAATTATAATAATCATATTATTAATAATAAGAGTGATAAAAATAAAATTTTAAATCTACGAATGGCGTAGCCTACTTGCACGGCGGGCGCAGAGCAAACGCGCAATTGTCAGTGACGTCTTTGTGTAAACGCACCACTACTAGTGGTGCGTTTTCCTAAAAATAGGTTTTTGATTATTATAAATACACGCGCAAGTATCTATCTGCGCGGTTGCTATTTGTAGGAGACAAACGCGCCACTCCCGGAGTGACGCGTTTCAGTAAAGACGTCACTGACAATTCTGCATTTGCTTCCGCGCCACTTTCAATGACGCGTTGTCATTCATAGATTTAAAATTTTATTTTTATCACTCTTATTATTAATAATATGATTATTATAATTATTATATATAAAAAAAAAATCTGCCCTAAAGCCAGCTGCTCCCCAGGACCTTCTTAGATCCGCTGCTGTATACGTAAGTACCAATATATGGCCTCACGGGGCAACGACAACTTCAGACCATTTCTATTTCCATGAGTCCCAACACGGCCTTGCCATTTCTATGAAAACACGGATGGTCTGAAGTTTCACATCGATCGGATTTAGTTCGATTTAAACAAAAAGGGACTGATGGACGGTAAAATATTTTCAGCAATTTGATATTATTTTTCAAAATTAATCCAAATAAGATTGCAACTTTAAATTTTCATATAGATTGGATCCCAAATTTTCATATAATTTATTACACTTAACTCTCATTTTTAGACCACATGCAATTGATCCAGTATGAAACTCACTTGACATTCAGTGGCGGAGATTCAGACATTCAGTGGCGGAGCTTCATTCAATTGTTTTGAGTTGTGTCTTAAATCTAAAACTTAGTAAATAATTCATTAACAATTTATACAAATCACTATTCATTATAAAGGTTGACCCCTTTTAATTGTGATTTATTGCCGTTGAAGCTCCGCTATTGCTTGACAAAGTATGAAATTTTATATATATACATCTTTCATGAACATAAACAAGATCAGTTTCATGTAATTTATTATACTTAACTCGCATAGACCAATTGATCTAGTACGTATGAAACTCACTTGAAAAATTATGAATATAAACAAGATCAATTGATTGGATATAAACAAGATCAATTGATTGGATATAAACAAGATCAATTGATTGGATATAAACAACATCTTTCATGAATATAAACAAGATCAATTGATTGGATTTAAAATTTAAATGTTAAATTTTGAAATATAAATGAAAAGAAAATTTGTGACATCATGTGCCACCAAAAAACTTGTAGATTTGAACCCTTCTCATATAATTAAAGCTCCAAGGCAGGATATTGAAAAATGAAACTGAATTATTTTTCTAAGAAAAAAATGAAACCAAGTCTTTCAATTTTATATATTTACAAAAGAATATCTTTTGGTTGTATATCAATTTGATAATTTCACACACCGTGAGATAAAAAGGTTTGGTTTTCAAAAAATGAAATTAAACAATGAGCATATAGGGTCTTGTTCGAAACAAATTCCAATCTATCTGGATATCATGAGGTCGGATAAGACTTCAATTTTTTTCATTTTACAATACTAATTATAGTCGATTGGTTACTTATGGTGCATTTTCATCTGTAATTGATAGCTTTTTGCCAAAAGAAACATGGAGAAGACGGTGACGGGGCCCCAAGTTATGTTCACTTCATTATCAATTGTTTCAAAACCCAATTCAGAAACTTAAAACTACATGAATCAAAACCTCATGCCCCAGCCCATGTTGCGAATACGAAGAAACGACAAACACAAATGGCCCATTTTCAATTTGAGAGAGAGAAAAAAAAAATACTGGCTTTTGAAGAAGGATTGAGAACAAGTAGTATGAATTGTGAAAGCAAATTGAGAACGAAAAGTGTGAAAGCAAAGAAACATTTATATATGAGGCATGCTGTAGCATATATATACACAAAACGAAATAATTATCTATACGTATTAGAATTCGTATTTTAAAATATTAATATCTTTAATATTCTCTATCATTGATTATTATTTTTTATCTATGTTAATCGGATGGCTCTTAGGTTATTCTTCTTTATCATTATTTAAAAGAAATGAATGTGATATATGTAAGATCTAATTTTACTCCTAGAACAATCTAACTATTTTAAGTTCTTCTATTTAAATTATCATGTCGCCAACCATATTGCTTATACACAAGTTTATCATTTTATAAAAAAAATATTACAAAATTTGCTTAGTATACATTTTGTTATGAAAAAAATTATCATTGTAAATATATAATTACTTATTTTTCAAGGGACAACTTTATTTTTCTAAAATTCACAATAAAAACATTTACAACGGTGAATATGTTTAACTAACTAAATCTCAAAGGCTAATTGACAAAACAAACTCAATAAAAAAAAATAATGATTGTGAAAAGAGTTGAAAAACAAAAAGCAGAACATTTTAATATTTTGTTCATACTAAACACGTGTGTTAGTGTTAGTTCACGTTAGAAACGGTAAAGGATGATAATCAAATCAAAAGAAAACGAAAAAGATTTACTCGTACCCGGATAATTAACTCCATAATCTCTGCCCCACTAACTAACCCCAACCCATATTAGAAAGGTATTTAGACTACTACTCCCGTAAAAGAAAATTACTAGAAAATATCTCTTATGAGTAGAATTTGTGGAGTCCATATCTTCTGAAGTCTAAAGCAACTCAAAATTCAGAATTTGGGGGGTCCTATCAAACAATAAAAAGGATATAAAAGTACAGAATGCGGTACAGTTGTAAGCTTTAATCCCATGGGTGAATTAAATGCGAAAGAAACGAAATAAATAATTGTGACATTAATTGATACTCACTTCGAACCCGTCATATTAAAAAAAGAGATAATTCTAGTGTATATATATATTTTTAAAAATATTGTTTAAATAAAATAATTCAAAATTATGGATGTGTATTAAATTTGAAATAATTTAGAGTATAATTAAAATTTTCCATAATATATTAAAATGTCTTTCAAATTGACTCAAATTTTATACACATTCTATCTAATTACATAATTATAAACACGTCTATGATCTTAGATTTTTTTTATTTGAACAATATTTTGAAAAAGATATACCATGTTTTCACATGAGATATATCATAAAATTAAATATGTTCCTTAGAATTTACCTTAACAAAAAAAGGATTTAGAGAATCGTATGAAATTTACATCAGAATTCATGAACAAGCCGAGCGCCCCCAACAAGGCACTAATGGCCTCGTGGATCGCCATCACGCAAAATAAATAAAGACATTCATCAAGTCTCGCCTTTTGTGAGGTGGTTGCAACTTGCAACTGTACTTGCCAGTTGCCACGCCCGGTTGACGTGGACACTTGCCCTAATGGACCAAATCTAACATTCAAACACGAATTATATTTCGTGTATCCTAATTAGTATGTTAGTTGGTATTATGATTTCGCATCCATTCGGCAATTATAATTTGGCCCCTTGTTGAAAATTATTCAAGCACGTGGAAAATTATAATATATAAAAACAGCTGTAATGTCATTCACCAAATTAAATTAGGATACATGAATGTATTTAAAGAGAACGGTACTTATATTTTTCATACCTTTTCAATTTTTTAGATTAGATATTGATAATATTAATTTTCTTTTCCGTTGTATAGTATTTATTGTAGTTTATATACTTAAGCTAAGGATATTTTACGGGTTTCCACCAAGAAATAAAAAATTGTAGGGAAGACAAAATTAAGTTTAATTAACCCTGACATGCTCAATCTGGAAAACATGTCAAAATTTTGTCGATACAGTCATTAGATATATGTACATTTGAACTTCTTTTACTCGTAAAGATGAGATAAACATTTTGAAAATAGACTAAAATTGATCTAAAACTTGAACTACTACTAATAACAATAGTACGTAGTACGGTAGTAGTAATAGTATAATAATAATATTAATATTGTTGTTGACGTTGTTGATGATGATGATCATAGTTTTGTATTCAGATTGTTAACAATTAATAAATTTTACACGTGTTACAATGATTTCAACCGCTTGTTAGAGAATTGATGAATTTGATTGCTAGGAAAAAAAAGTATGATAACACTTGAAAAATTTAAAATATTCCAACCCTCATATGATAGCAATGTGCAAATTTAATCCCGCCGTATAGACAAAAGGATTTCATACATCAAATTTCTGTTGTACTTGTAGCATTTACCTATTATCGTCTTTTACGTAAAAATTTTATACTGTTGATATTTTTCAGTTGATAAAAATTATAATTACTAAATGATTAACTTGACTAGCTAATTCAGTGGCAAAATTAATATTCTCCGTGAAAAATGATAACTTCTAGACGGAGTCCTTTGAAAATATAAATATAAAATATTTAAAGTTCAATAGTTTATACTCTCATTTTTTTTATGTGAACGATTGTAAATGATTATCTTCATTAGTCAATACAACGGACGGCTTCGTCACTAGCACTCATCAAATTTTTTAATTTCTTTAGCTAGCCGGATTATATTCTTCCTTAATAATAATTATATATATCATTCTCGCAATCTCAAAGAAAAAGAAAAACAGAAAAAGAGAAGATGATACAAATATAAAGAAAATCTAGTTATGCATAGTTCTCAAGCAATCATCATTCTTACATAGCACCACTTTATTAGTAAATGTCACTTTAAATGAAGGCAACTTTTGAATTGTTAAAAAAAAAATTGCATGCTCTATTTGACGTACATGTTTTCCTGTATATTTTCTCCAGTAGAACAAATTTAATCGAAAATAACTCTTTTAATTGAAGCATATCAGAGGAAAATGGTTGCAATTAGCTATTATTTTTTACGAGAAAGATCGAGCCGATTCCACAATCTTGACACCTGATTCATAATTCACATTAGTATTCATTTACTTGAATATTATCTGGTAATATACTTTGAGAAAATTATTTTATTCAATAATATTTTGTCCTAAACCGGACGGCAATTCCCTATTTATAGAGGATTCATCAATTAAGACTCAAAAAAGATTTATCCAGATAAAATACCGGCGTATAATTAATGGAAGTCCGGCATCCTAAAACTGATAATTATGACAGAACTAGACTTTGGTCTAGTGACAAAAAATAACATCAACTTTGTGGGGGTCGTGAGTTTGAGACTCAGATGGAAATCTTGACACTGATTCAATTATGAAATTTGAGAGATTGACTCTCATCTTTCCGACGAAAAATAAAACTAATAATTATGATATCTTCCTCTAGGGGTGTCAATGGATATCCAAAATTCGATCCGAATCTATATGAATGGATCTAAAAAAATTATTCGATAGTTTATTGGATCCACATATGAATCTTAAAGGAAGATCCGTTTTACTTTTTGGATTCACATTTGGATCTTACATGATACAAATTCATTATAAATTTGATAAAATAATTATCTATTAGTTTTTAATACTTTTTTTTTAAATGAAAAAAAATGTAATAGTTAGGTAAGTCTTAATAATAAATATATCACATATGTCATGCAAGTTAGTTCAATTAGTATTATCAAGATTCTAAATAGCAATTATCACGTCATCACGGTGGCAATTTTACCTATGGATTGATGGTAATTCATATTTCATGTAATTTCATTATCGTTTGATAGTCCATCAAAAACCGTTAAATTGGAACCGTTGTAAATTATATGAAAATTTAATGGTCTTTGATGGATTATCAAATGATAATGAAATTATATGAAATTTGAATGACCATCAATCGATACGTAGAAAAATACATCTATAATTTTTTTTTCATTTTAATTAATTAATTAATTTATTTATTTAGAGATTCATTAACTCATTGTCAACCGATCCCCTCTCTTATTTTATTTGGCATAAGTGTGATTTTGTCATGCTCATAAACGGTTTGAAGTTATTTTGCTATGATGTGCACAAAACGGACCCCACAAAAATCAATTAATAACAGCCTGTCGTGCATTTAATGGTCATCACATAATTAATTAAGAAGTGGGGAGGAGAATACGAGAAGATTGCATAATCGATATATATATAGTAAATGTCATTCATGTCCATTTGTTTTCTTCGTTATATGAATTATAATTCGGTTTGATCAAACTTGAACCAGAAAAAACTAGTACAACTAAAGTGGGTCAACAACCAACGCAATGACACTTGACGACTGAGCAATATGGATTATTAGTCCGTTAGCTTCCCTGTTGTAATTATGACTTATGAGTTAATTAGTATTTTGCTTCACGAACGACCGGTTAGGTTAGCTACTTAGCTGAATAATATTTGATTTTTGAATTAACATTAAATAGCCAGTAGGAATTTAGGACAAAAGGAAAGGGGGAAAGAATTAGTGCGGTGAGATCTTGTGTCAGATTTGATTTCACAAAGTAATACACTTTTTTAGTTATTAGTTTATTGATTTATATAGAACTTTTTAATTAATTTTAAGACTAGCGACCAATAATGAGCAGTATGCGAAATAATATACGGTATTAATTGAGCAATAACAAAATGGGCGAAATATCAAATAAAATACAGCTAAGTCTCTTGAACCGAATTAAAATATTCTTGTAATACGTGCTAATGTAATAATGTTCTATGAACTGTAATTCAGCTTACGTTAATTTAATCAGTTATACGAATGGACGATTCAAGAGATAAAGTTAGCACCAGACTAATTATTCACGTAAGCAGTAAACAGTTAGGGCGGTGAACTCTTTTTAGTATTTGTTTTAGATTTTTTTTAAATATGGCTCTGTAAAATATTAATAAAATAATTGATATTTTTATATGAAAGTTGACCATTTAAAAATTACGAAATAAATATTTAAACAACTTGAAATGAATTTTTTTATATCTCATAAAATTTTGATATAATAAACTTTTTTAGCAACAAATTTTAAATTTAAATATGATTTGATATATTTTTTAGTTAAACTCATTAAATATCTATGTGATATTAATTAACTCATGGTAGATTTACTCCATTGTATGGCTTGTTTTAACATGAAAATGCGTATCAAGTGGTAATAAACAATTCTTCATCAAATTATATTCAAAAGATTTGATAAATTTATTATTCTAAAAATATTGTCTAGAAATATTATTAATGCATTAAGTTAATTTTGTAATTAAAAAATCTTCATTTTTAAGAAAGTATCATTTTTTTATTTCTTGAGAGAAACATGCTGATAAAGTCTACCCTTTCTAAATATATTAAAATAAAAAAATTTCAATTGAACTTACTTAACAGCTTCGATACACATATCGTATTTTTCTTTAAAAAATATTATCTGTCTTGTTTGAAGTCAAATAAATCCCATATAATTCGTGGGGCTTCATCGATTCAGTTATTGGTCGACTCAGCTTGTCAGCCACCCGCTTTGTTAGTCGTCGCTACGCAAACACCTCGAGTCGATCACCGACCCGAACTACATTTTTTTTTTCTTTTCAACTTGGACCGTCAATTGACCGGATTCGAATTTGTGAATTCATTAAAAAATTATAATATTTATATATGAATTCATATTTAATAAAATTTTGAGAATTCAAATATGAATTTATATTTACTAGTATAATCAGTTTTAGATTAGATTCGAATCATATTCGGATTTTATATAAAAAATAACATAATTCATGCATGATGAGAAAAAAATTACCATGTAATCCTTAAATTATTTCAAACGTAACATAGTAATAATTATAACTATTTGTTTCAATTTCTGGAACATACAATAAATTGCTCGTCAATTTAAACTAAATTGAATTCATAACAGATTTAAATTTTATAAGATCTAAATGCGGATCCATTATATTATATGGAACATGAATTTATATACGGATCCAATGAACTAATGAATATATTTTAAGAATTCATTTGTGAATTTATTTGTAACATTCCTATTTTAACTAACAAAAAAAGGAAAATCTAACACGTTTTTTTTAGGAAATAACACGTTTCTTTCATTCATTTAGGGAGTGTTTAGCACTCAATGAAATAGCAAAAAGTTGGAATAGAATAGTTATTCCGACGAATTAATTTGCCAAACGAATTTTAGACTAAGTAGAAGAGTGCGGAATAGTGCTAATCCGGTATACCAACTTATAGATGGAATACCGGATTAGCTCTCGTCGGAATAGCGATTATTGTTTGATTATATTATATTATATTATATTATTATATTATGATTATAATTAAGATTTAGTATTATTATATTATTATATTATATTTATGATGATAATTTATTATTATATTAATATTATGATTATTATTTATTATTATTATTATTATCATTATTATTAAATTATTATTATCATTATTATTATATTATCGTTATCATTAGTATTATTATATTATTTATTATTATTATAAATATAATTTTAATATTATATTATTATATTATGAATATAAATATAATTATTTTATTATTATATTATTATGATCAAGATTATTTATTATTATACTATTATATTATGATGATTATGATTATGATTATTAATACTTATTATTATTTTATTATGTTGTATTATATTATTATATGTTGATCATAGTGATGATTAATTTATTATTATATTATTATAATTATAATTATTTATAATTATTTTTATGATTATGATTATATTTTTATTATTATATTATTATGATTATGATTATGGTTAAATTATTATGATTATGACTATAATTATTATTATCATGATTATGATTATGATTATTATATTATGATTATATTATTAAAATTATGATTACTTATTATTATTATATTATTATAATTATGATTGTAATTATAATTTTTTATTATTATATTACTATATTATGATTATGTTTAGATTTTTATTATATTACTATTATAATATTATTATTTATTATGATTATTTTTTATTACTTTATTATTATTTTATTATATTGTATTATATTATTATATGTTGATTATATTTATGATTAATTTATTATTATATTATTATAATTATTTATTATTATTTATAATTATTTTTATGATTATGATGATATTTTTATTATTATATCATTATGATTATGATTAGTGTATTAAAATCGGGACGGGTCGGGTCGGGTCGGGACGGGTTATGGCGGGTCGGCGGGTTTTGACGGGACGGGTCGGGACGGGTCAACGGGTTACTACGGGCGGGTTAGCACGGGTCCAATTCGGGGGTTTGGCGCGACCGTCCCTAGACCCGTCGGGTTGGACGGGTCGGCGGGTCGGGACGGGCGGGTCCAACGCCGGGGGGGGTCGGGACGGGTGTGGGACGGGTCGGCGGGTCAAAAAATTTTTTTTTTTTAAATTCTGAAAAATCCAAATAAATTCTAAAAAAATCCGAAAAAATCAAAAATAAACACTAAAAATATTAAAAAAAATAAAACTTATATTCTTGACCAATAAATTTTATTTTATTTATTTTGTCTTTTTTTTTCAAAATTCAAAAATAATCAAATAAATTATAAAAAATTATAAAAACCGAAAATAATTATTGAAAAATTAAATGATATGACTTAAAATAAATTGAAATAAAATTTTAAATGATATAAATAAATTATTTTATTTTGTTGTCATTTTTTTTCAAAGTTTGAAAATAATCAACAAAAATTAAAATAAATTATAAAAAATCGAAAATAATTATTGAAAAATTAAATAAAATCTTAAATGATATGACTTAAAATAATTGAAATAAAATTTTAAATGATATAATAAAATTATTTTATTTTTTTGTCATTTTTTTTCAAAGTTCAAAAATAATCAAATAAAATTAAATAAATTAAAGAAAATCGAAAATAATTATAAATAAAGTTACCCTCCTCCTTTATTCGGGCTTGGGACCGGCTATGTAATACATAGGCGGAGTTCTAACTTTTTATTCGTTAGTAAAGTTTATTGAAAAAAATCAAATAAGGATTGTAAATGCTAGAAAAAATTTAAAAATAGGGAAAAAATATAAAATATAAGTGTTTAAAAATACCATCTAAATATTCGAGTTCATATACCATAGCTCATTTTCGGGCATACCATCTCGAGTCTCCATCTCGTCATCATAAATTCACCGATGATTGTTCTACGGGTGCATGTTGATTACGTTGTTCTCGCATCAAACCAATCTTTCAAGCATACGAGTCGTTCGAATGTCTTTGCACCCAATCTGCTTTGCGTTTATCATTAGTATCCTGTTTGCTTTGAACTAAAACAGATTCGGAAGGACGGTTGACACGGGCACGGCAAATATATCACGTGCCATCATGGCGAGAGTTGGATATGCATTTTCATTCCTCTTCCAATAACCGAGGATGTCAATACCGTCATGTTCCATACTTCCTAAACAATAGCTAACTAATTCATTCATATTAGTTTGCATTTGTGAGTCGTCATCTTCCTCCAAGTCTCGCAATAATGCATCGACTATTGCTCCTAACATATTTAAAAAAAATATTAGTCTCACAATATTATAATAATATAATGAATTTGAATATTGTAAATATGTTAGAATTTAGTACCTAATATTACGAGGATTCGAAGAAGATGGATGATTCGTTTGGTTTGAATGAAGTTGGGTGTTGTATAGTTGAAACATTTCTTCCAATGCGGATGTCACACGTTGTTCCTCCCCGATATGTGGTAAATTTAAATTCTTCTTATACCGTTCAAGCAATCTTATAGTATACTTCTTCTTGAATGAAGGATGGAGACAGTTGCAAGAATTGTAACGAGAGGAACTTCATCCCAATATTTTAGGAATTTCTCTCTCATGGCTTCTATAATTGGTGACGGAGGTGAGTCACCGTGCACGTCATCCGCGATTCGACGAAGATCTATATTCTCAAAATCATGGTACACCTTGAAAAAAATAAAATAAATTAGTAATGAAATAACTTAAAATTTGTAACAAAATAAATACAAGACGAAAAAAACAAACCTTGGATATCAAATAGAGATGTTGAAGCAATTGATGAGCGGATGGTATGTACGAGCATGATAGTTGAACGGTTGCGTTGAAAAAAACTTCTAAAAATGTGTGAAGTTGTTCGAGTTGATCCCATTCTTCCATGGAGCATAATAAGGGTAATCCTCGGGTGAATTACGTAGGATCTCACTTATAGCATGTTTGTATGGAAGGACACGGTGTATCATTCTATATGTTGAATTCCAACGTGTATCTATGTCCCACGGTACTCTTAACTTGCTCAAATTTAATCGTCCACACAAGGCATGAAAATCTTGTTTTCTTATATTGTTAGAATAAATATGATGAAGACCATCTTTAAATTTACAAATTAAATTATTGACGGAAGTTGTCTTCAAACCCGCCTTAACGCTTAAACTAAGAATATGACATGCACATTTTTGGTGAAACATTCTACCATCCAAAATTGGGTTTAGTGCACGTGTAAAATAATCAATAGATTTAATATTGTTGCTTGCATTATCAAAAGAAATTGAAAATATTTTGTTCTCTAAATCTCTTTTCAAATTATACTCATGCAATACATTTATAATGGATTGATAAATAATTTGTGCGGTGTGCGGATAATTCATGGTTCGAAAACTTAATACTCTTTTTTGTAAAATCCAATCATGATCAATATAATGGGCGGTAACACAACTATAACTAAGACCATGTTTACCTACGGTCCATATATCGAGATGTAATTGATATTTTATTTGTTGCAACTGCGTCAGAAATATGGCCAATAATTCACTTTTTCGTTCAACATATTGTTTTTTTAACTCAGATACCATTTTGTTATGATGAAACCTTTTGTATAATGGTTGACCACAACCTCTAATTACCAATCGAGCAAAATCGGTACAATATGCCATACTTATTGGTTGTTCTTTTTTTGCTATGTATCGAGCAAACTCATTTAACATTTTTTTTTTCGTCATATTTGACAAGAGTTCTAGTACCGTCCGAGTTCAAACAACTTTGTACCATACGGGTATCGGGTCTTTCTTGGGGTTCTTCATTTTTTGCTATATGTTTATCGGCATGTTTTTTAAATTGACTTAAACCATTTTTTATTACATAATTGTACGAAGTTTTGCAATTACTTACCTTACATCGTGCATTGATTAGAACACCGTCGGGACCTAAAGTTTGTTCATAATAGCGCCACCAAGGTGCATCATAAGTTGGGGAGCTCTCTTCCTTCTCTTGTCGACTCCGGATCGATCGGGGATTCGGGACACTTGAGTCGGGTGTTGGTGTGGAACATCCCGCACTCGTTGGATGTAACGGTGGAAGTCCACCACTAATTGTTGCATCGGTATTATATTGGGAACTTGGCGGATATTGATTAGAACTTGACGGATATTGAGAACTTGACGGAAATGAGGTCGAACCTTGTCCCAAGACTAAAGGAAGTGATTTGCGGGTTGTAATTAGGATCAACATGTGGTTGTGATGGATAATATTGTTGTGATGGAATTTGTTGATAATAAGGATGCGGAGGGTTAGGATTTTGTTGATAGTATGGGTTCGGAGGGTTAGAACGTGGCATTTCTTCACCAAAAATTTCAACGCTCAATCGATGTGCCATTTCTTCGGCTTGAGAGGGATTGGGAGATGCCATTTGATATTGCTAAAAAAATATTAAAAAAAATATAATGAATGCTAAATTGACAAAAAAAAATGATAAAAAACAATGTAACAAAAAAAAGAATATATAATAGAAAAACAATGATAAATAAATAATGTAACAAAAAATAAAGAATATAACAAAAAAACTAATTAAAATAAACTAATGATAAAAAAATTAAAGAATGTAAATATTTATTTAAAAAACTTAATCATTAAATAATATTTTATAAAAAATAACTAATTATTATAAATTAAAAATATAAGTAATTACAAAAAAATAAAGAATGTAATAAAAACGAATTAAAAGAAACGAATGACAAAAAAAGAGTGCAAATATTTATTTAAAAAACTAATTACTAAAAAATATAAACTAATTATAAATTACTAATTATAAAATATAATATATACTAATAAGTAATAACTAACCTTTTTTTTGTCGAATCGAAAGATTGTCGAAAGCCCGAAACTTTAAGACGAATTAACGATAAATAATATAACGAATTGCTAAATTGACAATAATAACTAAATAACACTAATATAAATATTTTTAATTTTTTTCTGGATAATGTAACAAAATTACTATAATAATATAATTAGAGAATTGCTAATATCAAAAGATTAACGAATTAACGAGAGAGAGTTTGGTTTGGAGAATTGAGAAGAGAGATAGAGTGAAGTTGTTTGTGTGAGGATATGAGATGAAATGGGGTGGTATTTATAGGAAAAAAATTTGAATTATGATTTTTATTTTTTTCTGATTTTTTTCCGATTTTTTTTTGAATTTTTTTGAATTTTTTTGAATTTTTTTTTGAATTACAAAATGGGTTTAACGGGTCGGACGGGTCGGGTTGACGGGTAAAGTGGGTCGGCCGGACGGGTTTTATTCCGGGTTTCCGGTTTATTCCCGGGTTTCCGGGTCGGGTCAAGGCGGGTCGGGCACGGGTTATCCCGGTTTGGCGGGTCGCCTGGGTCCCGGACGGGTTTTTTTCAAATTTTTTGCCGCGCCGTGCTAGACCGTCGGTTCTAACGGTCACGGTCCGACGGGTTTGAGCACGGACGGGTCCGGCGGGTCGCGGCCACGACGTTGCCTGACGGGTTAGTCTCAATCGCCCGGTCGGGTATTTTTAATACACTAATTATGATTATGGTTATATTATTATGATTATGACTATAATTATTATTATCATGATTATAATTATGATTATTTTATGATGATTATATTATTAAAATTATAATTACTTATTATTATATTATTATTATAATTATGATTATAATTATAATTTTTTTATTATTATAATTATGATTATAATTATAATTTTTTTATTATTATATTACTATATTATGATTATGTTTATAGTTTTATTATATTACTATTATAATATTATTATTTATTATGATCATTTTTATTACTTTATTATTATTATTATCTTACTATTATGATTATTATTTTACTATTATCATCATCATCATCATTATTAATATCATAATTATTTATATTTTTATTATTCTGAGTAACAACTGCCAAATAATATTTTCACTCTTCCAAAATAATCAAAAAAAAAAATAATATCACTTTTCAAAATTATCCTCAATGCCAAACGAACCCTTTGACCAGCTTTTTAAAAAATAATTATTACTAAATTAATATTGTTAAAAATAAGAGTGAAAACCGTAAAATTTCAAATATTCTATCACTCCATTTCTCTTGCGCCTGCGCGCAAAATTATAACTCTTTGCCAAACGAACCCTTTGACAGAAGAGCAGCGCAGTCGCTAGTCTCTAGTTCTGTACTCCATCAAGCCACCTGCTCCCGAAAGCAACGGAAGTCGCCTTTAACACCGCTCTCCACTTCTCAACTACTAATCTACAAACACCCAATAAGAACCAAACCAAAACTTACCAAAACAAAATAACTCCCGCAAACACGCGAAACGAAACCAGCGCGCCGTACTACACCCATTCCTCAGGCCCAGCTCTCATGCTCCCATCGCTTCCCCTCACGCCGCTTCAATACCTCTCCTCTAACCCCTCCGTTTCGCGCGCTCGCTCCTCCTCTCCAGTTCCGATGGGCCGCGACGAGGCCCTGCAGCGGAGCCTTGTGGGGCTGGCGGTGGTCATGGTTGTGGTCGGGTTCTTCACCATGTCGCTCAAGAAGGTGCTCGTTACCTATGCTTTCGGTCTCTTCGCTGTAGCTGGGATCTTACTTCCCGATTGGGAGTTCTTCGATCGCGATTTCTCTCAGTGGTTCACCCCCATGCCCGCCACCAGGAGCGCCGCCGCTGATCGCGCTGATGATACTTGGAAGTAGGTCTTCTTGTCCCCCCCCCCCCACCTTTTTATGTCGCTTCTTTTGTTTCCTCTCTTACTCTTCTATTTCAAATTTAATTCGGCCAATATACATGACCCCGGAATGCATGCATGATCAGATAAAAATGAGAGAACAGAAATGCTCCCTCCATGGCCCTGATTTTAATGCTTAGTAAATTCTGGAAATTTGAGTAGTTTCTTTTTCTAAAATGTAAAATTTTTGAGGGAATTCTAATTTCGTTGCTTCCTTGCTTTTATTTAGTAAATTGCAAATTATTATTCCCCTATTGGTACCTATTAAAAAATTGAAAATTATTTTTTTTCAGAATAATAATTTGATGAATTTTCTGCTAAGGTTAGATACTTTCTCTTTTGAAGATGAGAAATTTTTTTTTTGATGTAGCAGGCAAAATTGAAGATAAGAAATTAAGAAATTAAGTTTGTTACGTCTTGCATATTCATATTTAAATGAAATATTCTAAGATTTCGGTGCCTTTTTATTACCAAACGGGAGTAGCTAGAATTAGGTGGGATAGGAGCGTTGGAGAAGGCTGGGTCGGTTTAAGGATTGAATGCTGTCTTGTAACACGTAGAGAAAGTAGCATGTAGTATTATTAAAATGGGAAGGGATCACTTGACAATGATTATCTTGACAATGAATTTTCAAATAAATACAAAACAATTTTAAAAAATAGAAAAACCTCATGGATATGTTTTTATACTTATAGATTGATGGTGATTCAAATTTCATGTAATTTCATTATCATTTGATAGTCCATCAAAGACCGTCAAATTATAACCGTTGCAAATTGTGTAAAATTTTGATGGTCCTCGATGGAGTATCAAATGATAATAAAATTACATGAAATTTGAATCACTATCAATCTATGAGTTGAAAACATATCCATGAGGCTTTTCTATTTTTAAGATTTTTTTCATATTTATTTGAAAATCCATTGTCAAGATTGTCAAAATAACCCATTGTCAAGTGATCCCCACCCTATTAAAATACACACACACATACCTTCTTTTGTAGTTTTACAGTGACATGCATCATAATTGGGGATTAGGTGGGTGATCATTCAGTGTTTAAAAAAAAACTTTCTGAATAAACAGTCGGAAAACAATAACGTTTAAGAAATAATTAAACTAGAATCCTAGATGTTTGACTTGGTAGTACAATACTTCTGTTATTTAATAATTTAGTTCCAGTTGTCCAATTGTTGGTTACCTAGAGAACTACTGTTATTAAGCCACCTCAAATAATTTTTCAGCTCAGCTGTAATATAATAGCATCAATAGTTGGGCTGTCAATCTGACAGATAATTCACTCTATTGCATGGTTAATTCTAAAATAACAATGTGTACATCATTGTTTTGGCCACTATATGCCAGCATTAGCCATAGTGGTAAAGGACCCGATCCGATCCTATATGCATCTCTTCTCCCCATGTTGCGGCACAAACCCACTTATAGCACCAATCAGCTGTCAGTTGGATATATATCTCACTCAAATAACCAATGTATAATTAAATGTAAAGACACTGTTACAAGTCTTGCTTCGAAAGACAACTGTGCAACAGAACCTAACTCGACTATGAAGTCGTCTAGATATTACACTACTAAACTTGTTTCGCACTTCGTGCTAAGTATATCTAGATTATCCTCTTATTTCTGGTATGCTGAGAATTAGATGATTTGAAAGTATCAGATGCTTTTCATTTTGATTGTGATAGTGTAAATTGCCTCTTCAATCACCAAGTATTACATCTGGGCTCTTTTGTTTGTGCAACGAGAAAGTGATAGTGAGAGCACAAAGATTATGACAAACCCACTTAAAATGGAAAAACAAGAATAGTTGTATACTTGTAAGATTGCTTACTAACTTCAGTAATTATTTGGGTATTATGAATTTTCTCTCTTTTATGCACATAAACATGATGTTTGTTTCCTATTTGATTTGAAAGTTATACTTACATCTTATGATGTATATGAACAGATTCAAGTTTCATCCTCTGAGGGTTGCAGTGCTTACAACAATATACGGCTTTGGCTTTTACAAGTGGTGGATGTACATATCCAGTTAGGTCAATAGACATCACTTCAACTTCTCTCCTCTCTTCATTTTATCAAAATTTCTAGAAATGCTCGTCATATACAAAATCAAATTTCTTGTTATTGTTTGCATCTTATATCTTTACTGGAGTTGTTTTTTTAACATAGTTTGTGTTGTAACTTGGAATCTCTTTTACTTAAAATGTAATATTCATTACTTTATTTATTCTGCCTTGTGTTTTCTATTTGAACAACATTTGTTTGAAGTGGCCCGAGACTTAAAAAGTGCCTTATTCTGTCTTTAAAAAGAAAATGCAATTACTACTGGGGTGGGTTTTGGGGCTTATATTTTGGTTTTGTATTGATGCTAGTTGGTATTGGGTGTACCTGTCAAGAGTTAATTGAAGCTGTGTTTAGTGTCAGTTGATCTCAAATTATTGGGTTGTGCTGTTGACTTCTGCCCTTTAATCTTTTATTTTTTTTCTCTCCAAAATGTTCTCAAAAGGATACCAATCGGGATTCTAGGAAGATCAACTTCATTATTTTGAAAAGAGGTACGGCAGTCGAGCATAGAAACATCAGCAATATTGTTGTGATTATCTTTGGGAACCCAATTACTAGAACTTCAGATGTACATGTTTATCATGGTATAATGTAACAAGATATACTGGTAGAATTTGAGTTCAAGCCACACCCGCCTCTATTGTTTTTTTGAAGGGTAAACCAAAGGCTATACCATATTTTCATTAAATAAGAAATATTATATACAGTCTCAAAACAAAAACAAAAGAAAGAAAAGGAAAAGAAGGAATGAAGAAAATTAGATAAAAAATATTTACAAAGCAATCCTAACACGCTATGGTTGACGTCAGTAAAAAAAATGACTAATGCAGTTATGTGTTTTGCAAAAAAATATTTAAGTCTCACTAAAGAACAATCACAATCAAGATCTAATTTCTTTCAAACTCTCAAAGAGATTTGCAAAGTAGTTATGAGTTTAGAATAAAAGATAATAGAATACATCACACAGAAAACTTGATGGCTAGATTTTGTAAAATGAAAATCATCAAATTTGAGAAGAAAGACAAGTATATATAGATATACATCAAAACTGATAATAAATCAGGCAGATTTGTTGCAACGATTAGCTAATCATTGTAACAGTTAGATCAGAGAAATCCTAGTGCATTTAACCATTACAACAGATATAAGATCTGTTATAATGGATAGCTGAAGGAATTATTCTCGAGGTTTTTAGCTAAATTTTATACACAAATGATTTAATTCGTTATAAAAAATATTGAGATCCGTTATGACGATTAAGCAATGAAAAATTCTCTCGAAGTCATCCATTGCAACGGTTAGGGTATGTTTTGGATCTAGAGCAATTTGGTCAAAATTCGTACAAACTCAATTTAATCTATTACAACGGTTAATAGTTTCGTTGTAACGTTTAGGGCATAAATACATTAATTTATTAAAGACCATTTTGATTTCCTTTGTTTATTATAAATTGAACCTAACTAAACTATGTCTTGAGATTTTCATGCTTAAGTTCTTCTGCTTAAACTCTTTATTTTTATTTTATATAAAATCAAAGAAATTATTAAATTTATATGTGATTTTTTTATAAATTGGCAAATATTATGTTATATAATTTTGAGAATTATTTATAACAACAATCTCTCATTTTTGATGATTTGCAAAACAATCATACTTTTGCATAATATTCATTTTGGAGAATGTAAAGCCCTTTAGAAAATTTCAAAATGATATTTATGCCACATATTTTTTCCCCTTAGTTTGAATATTGAAGAAAGAGAAAATTTATCAAAGTTTCCCCTAAAAATATATTTTCCCCCTCAATTAATATTTTTACAAGTAATGCACATACAAATCAAGCAATGTATAAAAAATTCAAAGCATGTGCTATTCAACAAATATAATAAATCAACACAGAATAACACATAGAACTAAAACATACATGTCAACAAATAATAGAAAGAATATAATATACAAACATGCAAACAATACAACTAGAGTCAATACCAACAGTATATCATATAACATGCAAAATAAAATTCAGAAATGCTCAACTAAACCGAGGAAAAAGAAAAAAAAATAAATCCTAAGAGTTGCTCCTCCATGGGAGCATCATCTCCATCACTATCATAGTCAACAGGAGCATCATCACCATCATCATCATTGTGCCTGCTTGTAGAGTTGGTACCTACATCAAACTTATGAACTCATCTGATCATCAGATCATGTTGTGTCATCTCAATCGAGTCCATGCGGCTGTACACATTAGTGATGAAGGTGGAGAATTAGGAGTAGAGCCTATGCAGTTGGGCATTGGTGTCATCAAAAGAGGGTAAGCCAACAGATGCCACAGAAGAAGATGCCAAGTGGGAGACAGATGGAGGAATAACTAGTTCTTAGGGCTCAGGAACGGATGGATCCCAGCACTAGTTGGGCAGTGTGTTAGGTATAAAAATTCATTCGTTGATTGGCTTAGGTTCAAGTACCATGATGGGCTAACTGTTATTAATAATCCTTTGTCATCCTAAGTTGAAAAGTTCATCAAAAAGATTGGTAGGTAATCCGTGTTTATCAGTGGTCTCTAGGGGCAGATCAATCAGATGGCACCAAATTATTCTATGAATGAGCGATGAATAGGATGGAGAATAATTCTTACTGGTACCTGAGGAGGATGTAAGAGATATTGAACTTGATATCATCGAGAGAGATCAAATATCGCATATAAAAGATGATATTTTATTTCATATTTATCTTCATCGTCGATTTAAGAGTGAGGATATTGTTAACAATGGTAAAGATCAATCGGTGAAGGGCTGGAAGACAGATAGCATAGAGAGGCTTACTTGTTATCCACTCTTTGTCAAACCATGCTCTATAGACATCTGCATCCTCTTGTGTAATTATCGGCCAACCTCGAAGCGGGTACGCTTCATAACCCTCATTGGTGATGTTTAAAATACCGACCCAGATTGTCTATGGTGAGTTTAAGGTTACAACCAAACAAATAAGATGTTTCATATAATGGTTTGTTATGAAATTTGATATTGTCATAGAACAATTTGGTCATTTGTAGAGATATAGGGTTGTTAATTCCTAGAAAATGATGTCAATTCCAATGGTCTAGGTATTAGTCTAATCGGGTATTTTTTTTGTTCCTGAATGACCCCAGTTTTATTGAAAAAGAACTCGGTCGGTGTTCAATGTTCTTAAAATCGCCCCATATAATTGGTAAAGGCTTAGGCATCCCTAAATAAATACCGATTGGTAGAGCTATGATCATATCCATATGGGTGGTCCAGACCGATAAGAGGACCTCTCACGGGTATTGGTTGGTTGGGCAAGTTTCTGATCCCTCTTACGAGCCATTGTACCAATTCAAGAGAATAAAGGAGTTTAAATGCAAAAATTACCGAAGTTTCTTGAAATTCTGAGAGGAGACCACTGTTGGTAAGAGAGCTTCATGTCGAACGTGAATCTGACATTGATTTTGTGATTGAAGTAGCGGAGCACTGAGATTTTTTAACTTCCACTTTGGCCTAAAGTTAGGAAAGGGCCAAGGAGAGAAAAGAGGGAGAAATAAAGTAGAGATGGTGAAAGAGGGAAGAGAAAGGAGGGACAATTTCGATGAGAGAAATAAAGGCTTGAGGAGGTGGCAGTCGGATGAGAAAGAGAGACATGCAGAATAGGAAGAGAAAATTAGAAAGGATTGAGTTTGAAATGAAGAAGGGGAGAAGATGCACATCTTTACTATCTGGGCCCAAATTGAATTATCCGTTGCAACAGATATCTATATGTTGCAACAAATCGAAGATACAAATGATAAAAAATTTAATGTAATTAATAGGCCAATAAATTCAGTATCCTTGCAATAATTAGGTCATCCATTGTAACATATATGCACATTAAAATAGGGCTATTAATTCAAATTTATTTGTTATAACGAATCATCATCTGTCAACAATGAATGGTGTAGGATTTTGCTTTGTAACTTTTCAGGAATTTTTTGAATTAATCTGATTTAATATGTTGTAATATGATAATAGTTACAACAGATGAGAAAAATGTGTGCATAACAAACCTTTTTCATATGGAATTTTAACAGCGCTTTCAAGTCAAAATTATTATGTGATATATTAATATTATATTAGAGTCTGCATGCATCTCTAAAATATAATTATGTTTAATGACTGAACAAATATAATTTAGAAATTCAATAAATTCTTCAAATAACGAGCATAAATCAACTAAACTCCCCTTTAATATGTGTCTATTTAAAATTATGGAGAATTTTCAACACATAACCTTATTCTTTTAACTTATGAACCCAAATAACTTTTGATTTGTTACTTCCCCTTCTAAATGTGCATTTAATGAAAATATAATCTAATTGACAATAATAATTATAAAAATATCTTTTATGCTACTTTATCACTACTTTGAATAAAAATGAGATTTATAGTGATCTTTTAATTTTTGAACTCGAACTCTCGAATCCTTTGAGATATTTTCACAGAACATTTGTTTGTATTGTTTGAAAACATCTCTTCATGACTCATTATTTTGAGCCAAACTTTGTGACACATGTCGAACTTTTAGTTCATAAAATCAATCATTTGAACCTCTAAAATAAATTTTATTTGTCTAATTAGGATTAAATGTATCCCTATTTTCGTGATGGTTGTGTCTATTTCTATTATTTTCATGTGTGTACTTATATTGATATGCATGATTGTGTTGTCTTTTATTATATTTTGTAGTTTTCACATTTTTATTTTATTATCTAATTTTTGAGAATGCTCCTCTTTTTTTTTGGGACTTCCAATACTTTTAGATAAGGGAGGAGATTTTACCTCCATGAATCCTAAGTCTCGTTTTGTCATTATACCTTTTGACCCACATATAGTATTTTGGGATCCATCTTAGAGCTATATCTCAACCTACTATATGTCCTCAAAGCATAATTTTCGATCTCCAAATTTTATAATTTCACTTTTAATAAACTTATTTCATCTAGGTATGATTCATAATTATTTTAATTTTTAGGGTCTTTAATTTGAGTCTCACTTTCATTTATCTTAGATCCGAGCTTAATAATTTATGTATTTAAATCCCCAATCAACTTCTCCCTTATGATTATGATTTTATTTGCTTCAACAAGTATTATTTATAATTTATCATAATTTTAACACTTTACCCCATCATTCAAAGGAATGCTTGGATCATCTCTTTTATGTATTTCATCAAAAACATAGTTATTGCTATCATAAAAAAGATTTAAGAATACCTCATTTTCCACAAGTGGAGAAGCAGATGGATTAGTTTTTTGTTGTGACTCAAGCTTCTTGTTCTTGGACATTACTATGTTTTTTTGTAGCTCAATTGTCTTGTTGTCCGAGATATGCTTTGTCACACCCCAGAAATAAATGAATCGGATTAGGGGTGCTAATCCCGCCACGTACGCACGACGAGACGTGCGTACGAAAGGCTAAGTGAATAAGAATAAAAATAAAGAAAATCCCGAATAAACAAAATAATAATAATAATACAAAACAAAACGATCCGAATATACGAGATAAATACAACGCCGGACACGGCGGGGCTAACTCATCGGAATGGGTAGCAAAATCTCTCAAATAAAGCCCAAAGAAAGAAACCAAAAACCCGATGCCCGATAAGCCCTAATCAACTACCCATTTGCCTCACCGTGCTTGCGTGAAGCACCTACGATATCACGCAGATTGTTGCACCTAGCACTCTCATCAAAACTCGAGCCCATACACAGTAAACCTGGATCCCACAACCACCGTGGAAACGTGAGTAATTTTAAAAATTACTCGGTACGGATTAGATCCGACCTTAAGATTTGATCTTCTTTCCTAGACGGACCCAAACACCGATACCGAATTTAAATGCATTGAATTATTTAAATATATGTTAATGTATCATTATTTTATACAATTCGAGAACACCTCTACATGAATGACATGAAATGACAATTAACCACGAAATAGAAAATCGAGGAAATAGTAATATAATAATAAATATAAGGTACGAGTAAACAAACACCCGAAATAAATATCCCAATTTGCAAATCACCGAGATCTATCCCAAGCGGGCGCCACCGGCGTCCCACTTACGAACTTGGGCCTTGCCTTTAGCGGGCGCCACCGGCCCCAACTTACGAACTTAGGACTTTATGTTTATGCGGCGCCAATGCCGCATAAACGACAATTCGGGCTCCCGAGGCGATAACGCCCTAGGAGAGTGAGCGTGCATAAGCACGTACTCTGGTCTGCTAAATCTGGTAATTCACCTTACAAAATAAAAACAAACGGATAATTATGTCTTCAGTTGCCATACCGCCAAAGGAGATAACTACTCGTGAATTAACAAATCGAAATCAAATGGGAGCCTACACTGTACCAACCAAGGGTCAGAGGACCGCATCCCGTAAAAGTATCAAAACGAAATATAACAAATGGGAGCCTACACTGTACCCACTAAGGCCAGTGGACCGCATCCCGACTTTCTCTGTACCAACTACGGGCCAAAGGAGAAAGCCCTTCGGACAATATTAGGATCCTACATACGCCGGATAAATATAATAATATAATATCACGAACTAGATTCCAGTCTCGGATATGGCCGCCCACACTAAACACTGAAGTACACGGTATCCTAAAACGCTCAAATTTGGATTAAAACTTTCATCATATTAAGAATAATAAAAACATAATATTGATCAAAGAAAAACACTCCGACACAGCCGAACCCGCCAAATGACGGGATCGGTGGATAATCCGACAGACAGTACGATGCGCATGACATATATACGCCAGAATTGGGTCCCACGGGCCTATGGGTCACCGTACGTAACCACAACAGTCTGGTTATGCAAGGCAACTTAGACTGGGAATTACCCGGTCCGCCTCTCAGCACTCCCATGCATTTAATGCATGATTAACTACCTAGCTTAATTAATAATTAGTAATAGTAATAATATTTTCCTAATAAATATAATCTACAACTTGAATTATTTAATTCTATCTGATCCTATCTCGGGACTATTTCCCGAATCCTACTCCTATCCTGTCTACGTGCAATATGACATGATATGACATGCGAATGCGGGTATGTCTCGAATATCTTTGGTCAATTTACCGATGCGAGATGACAAGTCGATTAAGTCTCTAATCATTTTTGGTCAAAAACACCGCAATTCGATTTATTTTAAAAACGCTTTTTAATTTCGGTTTGGATTCCTAATTCTAAAGAGAGAAAATCAAATCCCAGAAACCGTACACAGGAGTCTTGAGTGAGGATCGCGGAGTCGCTCTACTCGGAGGTAGAACACCGACCTCGGGGTCGGTGTCCGCGTACGTCGGTCGGGAAAGACCTCGTACTCCGCGAGGATCCGAGCCGATCGTATCACCTAATTAATTTAAATTAGATGTTTATTAGTTTTACTTGATTTACTTAACAATTACTAACTAACTTAGATTGATAATTAATTAAACGGTTGTTCCGTTTTATCGTCTTTTCTTGAAAATTTCGGCGACATTTCTCTTTTGCATCTATGCGGTCTTAGGAATTTTCGTTGTTCGCATACTGATTTTGTTAACTTATGTTTATCGTTCTAGATCATTTTTATACGTTTAATCTTTATTTTAGTTTCAAGTTTACGGATTTAATTTCTAAACCAATTAATTTAAAATAGAGAAATTGATTAATATATAAAACTTAAAAATCTAAATTGTTATTAAAATTTAAGCTATTATTTTATAACTCTTAATTATTTATAATCCATTATTTAATTATGTTTTATTTTAGTTGTTCTAGTATTATTTTTATAATCTAGTGATTTTATTTATTTTGAGTAATGTAACTAATTTAATTTCCTTAAATTAAATAAGTTAACTTAATATTATTTCTTAATTGACTTAATTTTAATTATAATAATTAATTTGTTAAAAATAGAGAAATTGATTAATAGATTTTATAAGTTAGAAAATAAATTTTAAAATCAAAAGTAAAATGAAAAGGATTAAAAAGAAAATAAATTTAATAAAGAAAAGTGAATAAAACAAAAGCAAAATAAAGGAAAAGTTATTATATTAATATGTGTTGGTGTTTTAATGTTCGGGATCATACGCTGACTACCAAATCATTGGTGTCAATGCACCGATATCCCGAATCGGGGGCAGTCAGGGAATATAATCATTTCCCAAATATTCAAGTTTACGTTTTAGTCCATGGATACCGCCAAACCTTTCGGGGCGGCCTCCAATTATTTAGTCACATTTTTAATTTAATCACTTTTACTATCTTGACACTTTTAAGCATTGGGCCTTATTTATCCTAATATTATCCTTAATTTAATTTAACTAATTTATTAATCCGATCATTGGCCCAATGAACCCCTTTTACTTTCTGAAATCCTGATTATTAGAAATCGGGCTGACTTATAAGTATATTTTATTTCATTATCTATTCAACCCCTAATTGAGTCCTATCATCCTTTAAGCCCAATCTTAATTACTTATATATGTAAGTATATAGTCCATTCCCTAATTCTCTTGCCCAATTAATTTGTTCCTTAGTTACAATCAAGACCACCAAATTTCGACGAGAGGCACAAGGGACAGGCAACCATCCATAGAAACAACAATTCGGTCACAACAAGGAGGTCAGGGGGTAACCATACCAGACAAGTCAGAAATGGCACAAGCAACCCCAAATTAAGCCAAACCACAGCATAACAGTTAAATAAATCCGAAACAACACAAGCAAATCAGATTTAAGCTGATGACAACATTGAAAATCAGATAAACCGGCAGCAGTACAACATGGAGAGAGAGAGGGGGCTGGTACCAGCTCAGATGGTACCAGTGAATGCATCAGACAAGAGGGGCAACCAAAAGGCATCCCCCAAACCGAAATTTGGGTAACAACAATCAATAAGACAGCCACACCACCCAGCAAAAGCATCAATTAAACAATTATAACACAACCCATCAACAATTAAACCAGCACCAATTCCCAGTAAAACCAAACAGCCTCATAACCAGCCAATTAAATCCGATTCAAAACAGCCAACAAATCAAGTGCAACAGATTCAATCAGCAAGACACAGCCAGAAAGGACAGCAAATTAGAGGGTCATACACCAGTGCACAGAGGACCCCAACACCCAAAAGAAAAGGCGAAGGGCAGCCTCACCTCTCTGGTACCTTTCGGTACCAGTGTACCAAGGTGCCCTGTATCAACATCTAAACCGTGCCAGGTACCAGCACAGGTTGTACCAGGAATAACACAGAGGCAACAACAACAACCCAACATACCAGAACCAAAACAAGGCAAAGAAGAAACAGAGTACCAGAACAAGGAGTCACTGGTACCAAGAACTGACACGCCTACACTGTACCGCTTTAGCACAGAGCCAGAGACAACTGGGACAGCAGAGAAAAAGGGAAAAATAACACACAGAGTAAGGCAACCACAGGGCTCGATGGCCCCTGAGCAACAAGCAACCAACACCCCACATAACAGAAAATAAAACAGCAAGAGCACAACAGGAACAAGGGCTAGGGTTTACCAGTAAGGGCGGCCAAAGAAAGACAAATAGCACAAGGTAGTAAACCGAGGTGGGTTGAACTCCTCCTCGAAGAGCCTGGCCACCACCACTCCCTCCCTTTTAGAACTCCTCTTCTTACTATCCGTTCTTATCGCTTCAAACTTTCGGATTTCAATTTCTCAACACATGAGAGCAACAAAAAGGCGGAGGGGGTGGCGCACGCGCAGGTTTATAAAGGGGTGTCAAGTAGCAAAAGGTACGGAAACGGGGCATGCAAGGGTCAAGGGGTGTGACCGCTAGGGTTGACGATGAGGGGGGATCCGTCGGTGGAGAAGCGGGAGGAAAGGGGGTGACGGACGACGAGCGAACCGACAGAGACCGAGATCGCTCGGCCGATCGATGCGACAATCGGTGAGAGAGAGAGAGTGTGGGGGGGGGAAAGAGGGGAGAGGTAGAGTGGAGCGACAGACCGAGAGACGGAGAGAGAGATATGAGAGTTGTCGCTGGGGAGTCAAAAGACACAGCGGAGAAATCCGGGAAAGAGAGAAACAACGGCGGAAAGTGCAAGAGGGGGAAGCGTGCCTGAGACGCGATAGAAGAGAGAGAGAGGGTCATAAATGAGAGGGGACTGATCCATCGGTAAGGGAGAGAGAGAGAGAGGCGGAATTTGACGGGGAGAGAGGAGAGAGAGAGTTGGGGTCTTAATTATGGATTTAATGAAGAGAGAGAGGAAATTTTAGAGGGGACGGGATCCTTTGTGGCCGCGGTTTATGGCCGTTGGTGTGGCAAATCAGATTCTTATTCGTTTCTGGTTGTTAAGTTTTGGCAAATAGAATATTTTGCTATCGTAATTCATTTATTTCATTGTTAAATCAGCAATAGGTTAAATCCAGAAACTGTTATTACTATTCCGGGTATATTTATTTAATAAACTCGAATTCTCGATTCAATTTATTTTAATCGATTATAAATTGGTTCCTTAGAAAAAAAAATCGTAAATAAACTTTACTTCTATTTATTTTTTTTTTCGGTCTTAATATAAGTAAATTAAATCATTATCTTTGCTAATTACTGCGTTGCGTTATCAGATTTTAATTGAAATCAAAATTTGTGATTACTACATTAAATATTTATTGTTATTTAACCAAAATTTTCATGGTTTAACATGCTTGCTGACAACGATCTCATTAATATGAATCGTGGAGGAACCTTATTCAACTTGTACCAGGAGAGCTAAGTTTAGCTCCTCATCTCCCAACTCTGCACCTAAGTCGTCGGCGTCTCTACTATCGGACTCAATACTCCACATTGTCTGCATCACCTTGGCTTTCTTTTTGTTCTTGTACTCATCATTTTTGTGTCTTGACTTGTGATTTTGTCTCCCTTCATCTTTTTTATTTTTCAGGTCGGGAAAAGCTCGAACCATGTTTGGATGGTGTGTCCTTCTCGGTGACAAACGAAACACACCAACTTCTGATTTTTTTTTCTTTTGTTCCTTATTGTACTTTCACTCAAAACTTAGCATACCTTGGAACATTTTGGAAAGGAGAAACGCATCATTGTAAGATTCGTGATCAATCTTTTACACAAATTCGTTAGTTATGAATCAGAAACTGAATGTGTTCGGGTGGTTGTGAGTAGAAAAATACTATTATTTTGAATGCATGTATGGGTTCACTGGCTTGCTTTAGAATTTTCTCAAAACTACTCAAGTGAGCATAGCCCTCATCCGATGTGAAAGCGACTTGCATTCCTTACATTGCCTCTAGTACGCTCACGTATCTTTCCCATCTCGATCTCCTAAGTATCACACACAATAATTTTTCTATAACTTTCCTATTAGATAATATTTCTCCCAATTCACTAAATTTATTTTGTATATGTACAAGTCTATTATACATATTTTCTATGATTTCACCCTCTTCTAAGTTAAGTTCTCAAATTTTGTCTCAAGTTCGATAATTATAATATTTTTGATATGTGAATTCCCTTCATGCTAGGGCCGTCAATGACACCCTTTTGGCCGTTATCCGATACGTATCGTACTCGATAAGATGGGTATGGATAAGGTTTTATTTTCGTTAGGTCATCGGGTATGGGTATGGGTAAGAAAATAATTCATTAACTTATCGGTATGGATATGGGTAAGGGGTTTTCGTTACCCGTTATCCATTGGGTAAATTATATAAATATATATATAGTTAAATATATATAAATATAATATTTTACATCTTTAATAAATATATATAGTTAAATTATATAAATATATATAGTAATTAGTTTATATTTTTTATGATAATTGACATAAAAAAATTATATGATTTTTGTTATATCTAAAATATTAATTATTATTACACTTTATTAGTATATTTATTTAATGCTATTTATTTATCTAAATCACATAATTTTTTTCATTGAATTATTTTTATTTTTACCCATTATTTACCTTACTCGTTTGTTACCCAAAATTTTTAATAGGTAAGAGAAGGATATGGGTAAAGAAAATTTTAATGGGTATGGGTAGGATATGGATAATTTTTTTTTAATGAGTATGAATATGAAAATACCCTCACCCGTACCCTACCCTACCCATTGATAGTCCTACTTCATACCTTGTAATAAGGCCATTCCACATTTCATTTACATTAGTCATATTCCCAAACAAGAGAGCTACTATAATTTTCCCTTTTTATAATTAGGGACTCAGTTATAAGTATATTGGTGTCCGGGTTATATTTTAGTACATCATATTTTTTTATGATCTCCTAAATTTTCAATATATTTAGGTAATTAACCATGATAATTTTCCAGTGTCTAAAGTTCTTTGTGGTTTGGCCAAAGACTGAGGATTCTTTCATAAATCTCGGTGATGTCATTAGATAAATTCAATGCAACTTACGCTGATATTACTTTATTTTCCTAAATGTCTAGTATCAAATTTACCATAGAAAATAAATAAAGAAAATAAAATAGAGAAAGAGAAAGAACATAGAAATTTAACAGAGTTCGACTATGAAAAGACTATGTCTTTGAGAATTACCATCGACTATTGTGATTGTGCCGACTATTGTGATTGTGCCAAGTCACTAATATAAGTAAGACTTTTATAACCGTGAATCTATGATCCCTTGCTAATATATCACTAAAGAATAATCAAGATCTAATTTCTCTCAAACTCTCAAAGGGTTTTGAAAAGCAATCTTAAGTTTAGAACAAAAGAGAATAAAGTATATCACTCAGAAAATTTGACGACTAGATTTTGCAAAGTGAAAATCATCAAGTTTCAAGAAAAAAAAAACAAGTGTATACATAGATATACACCAAAACTGATAACAAATCGGAAAGATCCGTTGCAACGGTTAGCTAACAGTCGCTTAGGTTAGAGAAAATCTAATGTATTTAACAGTTACAACTGTTGTAAGATTCATTATAACGGATGTCTGAAGGAATTATTTTGGAGCTTTTTGATCAAATTTTGTACACAAATGATTTAATCTGTTATAATGAATATCGAGATTCATTATAATGATTAAGCAATGAAATTTTTTTCTCGAAATAATCCATTTTAACGGATAGTACATCCGTTACAACGGTTAGGGTATGTTTTGGCCCTTGAGCAATTTGATTAAAATTTTTAAGAGTCCATTTAATCCATTACAACGGTTAGAAGTTATGTTATAACGGATAGGGCATAAATACTTTAATTTAATTGTTTATTTCAAGACCATTTTGGTTATCTTTAATTATTATAAATCTAGCCTAGCAAAACTATGTCTTGAAATCTTCATGTTTAAGGAATGGTTGATGATTATTACCCACAAAGCACAGAAATTATAAAGAACACATAAAATGTTAACGGAGTTCGGCTATAATAATGCCTACGTCTCCGGGTCTTACCCACAAATGTAATGCCGCTTTATTATTCAAAAATTCAGGTACAATATAGAAGCTTTAGCTTCTTCACAAAACAAGTGCAAGAAGACTAAAAACTGTAACAAAGAGAGAACAACAAATAATCAATTAAAGCTCAAAGAAAAAAATTTGAGACAACACTCAAGAGAGTAAAGAACTGAGGATTGCACAAGAATGTCTATAGATTTGGCTAAGTCAAGATCTTTTGTTCTTGTAATTTACAAATGAAAGAATCAGCTCAATTGATTGCAAAAGGGTGCTCTGGGTTACAAAGAATGTTGACTATTTTTCTTGATTCATTTTTACACCCAGAACATCACTTTTATAAGTCATTAACAGAAAAATTGGTATTCTTGCACTCGGAAACGTTATAATGTTTCATAATGAAAGTCTTGAATTTACAATAATACCCCTTGTCAGAATTATATTGAAACGTTATAACGATTCAAAAATGAATAGAATGAATCGTTATAACGTTCTACAGAGACGTTGAACGGTTTACATAATCGTTACAACGCTTTGACTTGTTTGACCAACCTTCTGACAAGTCTACTGATCTTCAGAAATGTTATAACGATTCAGTTAATCGTTATACATTTCATTAATCGTTGAACGCTTTATGAAGCGTTACATAACTATACACTCTGTTAATTTTAGCTTATTTCTGCTCACAAAGAACTTAAAATATTTTCAGTAAGTATATTGAATCGTTGTAACGTTTTATGAAGCGTTACATAATGATACACTCTGTTAACTTTTGGTTAATTTCTATGCACAGAGAACTTAGAAAAAAAATTGAGATATGTATTGAATCGTTATAACGGTTCTCTACGACAGAATCTCTTCCTTGCATAATTATGAAGAATATAAAATTTTGAATTATACCTATACAATGAATATGATCCTATATCTTCATAGAAGCCTCATGAATTGATCTTGATCATTTCTTCTTCATTCATTTGAAGCTTCTTAGAATCCTGCAATTAAATCTCAAGAACACCTTGTTCAATTCAATAAGGTTTTGCAAAACAATAAAATTAAAGAAATTATTAAGTATAACACTCAATATTTGCATTTTACAAAGCTCCAAGAAATTATTAAATTCCTCTATGATTGTATTGTAAATTAGCAAATATCATGTTATATAATTTTAAAAATTATTTACAACAATAAGGAGAATTGAGTATTAAGACTTAAATATTAAAAGAAATTTGACTATTGAGAAAAATGTTTACAGACAAAAAAGCTTTGTTCAATAGCTATTAAGATATATGTTAATAACTATTAAGAGTAAAACTGTTAGATATAAGGACATTACGATTTAGGGCAGATCATATTTCAGAATGTGAAACGTCTTTGACGACTATTTTCAACACATAGTCAACACATTTCAGTTGGGATATTTAACGAGATACTAAGTTTGACATATAATTATCACATTTCATTTTAGTAAAAACTAGTTTCTGTTAATTAATAGTTATGATATGTTGATAAGTTTTTTTTTCACATCAAAAGTTCATAAATAACTAATTTTGTTCAAAAGAGAAAATTTTATTCATAAAAATAAAAAACTCTTTAATTTAAAATCAAAAAAAATATCAAATTAACTCTAAATTAAGTTATTTATTAAAATAATCTAAATAATCTTTTCTCCAGTACATGTAAATAAATAAATTTGGAAGAAAATCAAAATTCTTTTTTAAGTAACTTGTCATGATGAATACCTTTGTGTTTGATTTTTACTGAGTTATATGAGTTGTTGAGCACATTGCAAGAATTCAAATCTTGAATCGATAATTGAATTTATTAAAATTAAAGTAAAACTCTTCTTGAATATCTCAAAGTACAACACATGAAATGAACAAACTCTTTTTAAACTAAAAAGTGCAAAGAAAAGATAGATGAAAAAAAGAAAAAAATTGAACAAATCAATAAAATCTAGAAAACATTAGAGCATCTCTAATGAGAATTTCTAATGAGATATTAAATTATATGTGTCAGTGTTTATTTTAATTTTTATTTAGAGAAAAATTTTAATTTAGAAACTATTTAGGAGAGTATCTAAATTAGAAACTTAGTTCTAAACTAGTAAATGACACGTGAGATTAAAAACTCCTCAAATCAGTGTTGGAGAAAGAAATTTATTAATTTATGCAAAATTGTTTTGCTTATGAAAGTTGTTGCAGTGAATATATTTTAGTAAAATAAAAATAGAGAAGAAGAAATATAACAGGAGAGGCCGATCAATGTCTTTTTAGAGGTGGTAATCGGACGGATTGGATTGGGTTGGGTTCGGAAACAAATTTGGATGAGTCGGGTTTGGTAAGTTTGATTAAAAAATTTATTGGATCATGAGTTGGGTTCGGGTCGACCTGATCTGGATCGGGTCAAACATTATCAGATTTTTTTTAGGTTTCAGATCATTTCGGGTCGGGTTTTGAGTTCTTAGTAACTCAGGTCATTTCGGATATCGGATCATTCAGGTCTGGGTCGAGTCGGGTTTCAAGCCCTTTGATATTGGATAATCTCGGGTTTCAGATCGGACCGGGCCGGATCAAGTTTATTTTTGTAATGTTTTATTTCGAATTAGGTCAGATTTTAAGTCGAATCGAATTTTGGGTCATAGACTTTATTTTTTTTTCAGAAATTTATTTTAACCACTAATTTAGATTATCATTTTAGTCAACCGGTAATTTGATATTTTAACAAGTTAGAAGTTTTAACTTTTTATTAAGTTCTAATCGTCTCCCCTCTTATGAAGGGCAAAACCGAACGAGGACCGTAACGACAAATCAAAACAAAACATGTACAATAGGTCAATAGCAAATCCACTCTCCTCATCTCTCATCTCTTTTTTCAATTTTGTTTTTCCTTTTGCTTCTAAAATTAACAATGAAAAGTGAAAAGGATTAGATACCGTAAGAGCTTTCTCCCCGTCTCCTTAACTTGGCATCAAACCTTTTGAATTGGCGACTCCGATTCAAAACCAAACGACATTATTCCAGGCTACTTTCTATATTTACACACCTCTCCTCCCCTCCATCTAACATCACCTCTCCAACGAACAAACATCTCCATCAGTCCAATTACAAACATAATTTCCTGTTGGAAATCCATTACCCTGTGTGCTGGCATTCGCCGCCATTTTTCAACTAAAAAATGGTGTGCTGTGTCAGCATCACGGCTTGTTGTGACCGCTACTATGATTGCACCTTCAATGCCGCCGGGCTCCGCCCGTCAGTCATATCCCTCTCCGACGGCACCTCCATCCATCTATGGTCGCCTCAATACCCTAATCCATCTTCCCGCCCCTCCATCGTCCTAATCCATGGCTTTGGGGCCTCCGCCACGTGGCAATGGGCTCCATATATCCGACCCCTAATCCGCTCCGGGTTTGACCTCTATGTACCCGATTTGATCTTTTTTGGAGGATCCTTCTCGCCTTCGCCTGATCGGTCCGATTACTTTCAGGCCCGGTCTGTAGTCAGCGTGTTGGATCGGCTCGGACTGAACCGATTTGGTCTGGTCGGAGTAAGTTATGGCGGGTTCGTTTCTTATCGGATAGCGGAGCTGTACCCGGAAAGAGTGGATCGGGTGGTGTTGGTTTGCGCCGGAGTCTGTTTAGAGGATACCGATCTGACCTCGGGGTTGTTTGTGGTGTCTAACGTGGCGGATGCGGCCGATCTGCTCGTGCCACGGCGGCCGGAGAAGCTGCGGGAGCTGGTCAAGTTGACGTTTGTCAAGCCGCCACGTGTCATGCCCTCGTGCTTCATTCGGGACTATATCCAGGTAGGCGCATTATTTTTTACTTAAAAGGGTGTTGCATTGGTCCTGGGTACATGTGGCGGTACTTGATTGGTTTGACGTGTGCTTTGTCTTTTTGTGTCTGGGAGTGTGGGAATTGGACTTGGTTGGTTGGTTCCTGTGAAAGTTGTTTGCATTAAAAAATGTTATGATCTACTGAGGCACTCTTAATGTATTCAATCATGTGGCTTAATACAGCCTAATACATTTATCTGCCTCAAGGCTGGATACAGGGGCGTACCAACAAGTACATGAACAGTCTGCTATCCTTTTTTTCAATGAAATCGAGTCTGCTTTATAATAAGATAATATTATATATCTGTTATATGTTTAAAAAATTATCGGGACCATTCAGATCAGTACAACTGATAGTGGGATTTTCCTTTTTTTTTTTTATGAAAGTGGATAGTGGGATTCATTTCACATGTCTGTGTTTTTATTATTCCAATGCCATTCGAAGTCCTCTATATAATTTAATTACATGGAATTAGGTTAGTCCGTAAGGGCTAGGTTGGCCTTTCAAAAAATCAGGCCCTCACAAATTTAATATGGCTCTTTTTAATGATATGAGTCAGATTTCAATGGGACTTAATCTTTAAAAAGTATATCCTTCTAACCTGGAATAGATTTGGCAATATTTATGTGCATGCATTTATGTAAATATTAAGATGAGAATCAAACGAGCAATGATTTTCGGTTGACATCCGTGAGAGGATTTTACTTTTTAATGCATATATATTGACCTTGTGTGTCATCCATCCCAGATCAATCAGCGATCTCACTATCAATTTCGTTTATGTACCAGAAAAATAGTACTGCCGATTGCCGAATAATATTATTGATTTTTTGGAGCCACCTAAATACCTAATGTCGGGTAATGGCCAGGTGTCCTATCTTTTTTTTTTATGTTGGGCAAAATGATGTGAAAGTTTGATAAGATACCAGATGATTAGTCTCGATTTTCTGAACCAATGGAAACTTGATTATCCTCTGTTAATTTAGGAAAAGGAAAACTAAATACTAGTCTAGTATGCCATCTTCTTTAGTCAAGTTCTTTTAGTACTAACTCAAAAATGTTATACAAATTGTATGCATAAAACCAGTCTTTTCTGGTGGTTCTTGTTGATTTAGGCTTTCTGTTACTAGTATAGGAATGCTAGGTTCAGTGTTTCATTTAGATAATCAAAATGAACAAGAACAATTTAGAATAGGATACTGTGAAAGCTATAAACCAAATATTTAGACTTCGGTTGCAATTTTATAGTTATCAACCATCATCTAAGAGCATCAGAACTGTTTTCCTCAATGGCAGGTCATGTGCACTGAGTATGCTCAGGAAAAGACTGAGCTACTCCAGTCTCTCATACAAGATAGAAAACTCTCAAATCTTCCCAAAATAACCCAGGTAGACCTTTTTCACCCCCTTAATTGCAATGTCTCTTTCCAGCTGCTTTATGTTTTAATGGAGGAATAAAGCTAAAGTCAAATGCAAAATTGACTCGGAGCTGCCAGAATGTTGTACCGTATTGCATAATAATATGGACAGAGTACCATAACTTGAGATTTATTCCTCTATTCCTTTCGTTAAAAGTATTTGCAGTATTGAAGAATCTTAGCTTCACTGATAGAACTTTAATCAAATTAAGTTTTATTGCATGGTGTATGCAGCCAACTTTGATTCTTTGGGGGGAGCAAGATAAAGTATTTCCATTGGAGCTTGCTCACAGATTAAAGAGGTGTATTTGGCTTTTTATATGCAAAACTTATAATAACAGGACAGATCTGACCTGTTAACCCATTTGGTAGCCTGATAAATTTAGATACTTTTTGGTTGACCTGACATGCCTGACTACTGGTTTAAATCACTCCTAGTATGGTGGTACTATTGACCAGACCCTACCTCCCAAATCCAATAACATCAGGTCCAGTCGGTTTTTGCCTATTTTCACTTTTTTAAAGGGAATAAAAGTTTGAAGTCCACCATAGGTTAAATTTCTGGGATACTTTATAGGTATCCTGAGATAATATCATAATTTCAGGCATTTAGGGGAGAATACTCAATTAATTACTATCAAAGAAGCTGGGCATGCAGTGAACCTCGAGAAACCCTCAGAGGTCTGCAAGCACATAATCACTTTTTTTCTTCAACCATCCAAGAACAACTCAATTAATGGCCACAGCCACAAGGTACAATTTTTTTGCGCCTAAAAATAGAATAGTTCCTTCCAACATACCATCATATTGTGTATTAGACCTTTGTTCTATGCAGTACATAATGATTGCGACCACAAATATAAATTATGAATTTACCTCAACAAAATATATAAAAGATTTAAAGTGAAGCTCCTCTGTGTTTGTTTGTCTAAACTTTCTCTTGCCTCAGCAACAAAATATTTTTCTTTTTTTCCTGCTTATATTTTCAGATAGTGAAATGTAGAGATGACAATATATAATCTTTATTATTACCATTAGCTAACCACTTCATTCCTTAATCTGGTAACATTTTTTTCTGCAGGTGTAATTGCAGCGATTTAAATCTATGAAATGAATTTTACAATCTCATTTTTTTCAATTTGCTGAATCAATTATGAATTGTAAGATGGTGAAATTATTGGGTCTTATGATCTCGTGCATTGTAATAAATCGTGCACATATATTCCACAAGGGCGAATGAGAACCAGATTCAATTTTTGTCTTAATGGAGCACGTGACATATATGATTCCAATGAGAATTTTTTTTGCAAGGATCTGTAATTCTATATAGAAACGCGTTTTCTCTGTGTGCGCATTATGTCAATTTCTTTTGCTGCTTGTTAATATTCTTTTTACCAAATGTGTCATATCTGATTTTATTAGAGCCTCCATGTTTGCTCTTATTCAATCAGCGGAAGCAGAATATCCTGCTATCCAATCCTGTCCGTTGGATCTTAAAAGTATGGACAGGATTTACACCTTTGATGGCTAAATTCAATTGTCAGATACATTGGAATCAGATCTGAACAATAGCTTTAGCTTATATATAAGAGAACCAAAATTCTTTGTTCCTCCTGCAACTTCATCCAAAGCATGAGACGTGTAACCATACGGTCCATACACAACAAACAGCAGAAATAATTGAGCCAACGATCTTATAATTACAGCACTAAATAGATGCACAATATTATGAGTTACCAGCACAGTTATGATGTAAAACTTGATAATACAGTGATGCAGAATAAAATTATCGATGTTTTCTCCCACAAAAGACGTGTGCATAACGGCCAGCTATCACACTTTCTTTATTTGGGGGAGAACTATATATTGATGTGGATTTGTTGATAAAATGCCAGTTTAGTGGCTTTGGTTGAGCAGACAACTGGTATTAAGAATGATACTGCACAAAGTAGTTTCCAAATTTTCCTTTTAATATTTTGAATGGTAATACAACATCACACGTGTAAGCATGGTTTTATTCAAATTACGCATACATACATGGTTGACATAGATAATTGCACTCTATAGGCCCTGTTCGGAAGCAACCCACGCGTAGGAATGTGTGTGGATTCAAACTGATTTTCATTGTGCACGTGGGTGAAAGAAAAATAGCTCTGAGTGAATTCTTTTTTTCCTAGCTGAATAGTAGCGCAGAGAAGATGGCCTAATTCTCCGTTCCTTCCCGTGACGTGGGTAAATCCACTAATCATTGGGGGGGGGGATAAATTCAGTGTGTGCGAACAATGAATTTACCCATGTCGCGAGAAGAAACCGAACGGGACCTTAGATTGCTCATCTCTTTATATTTCACGCACACAGATGAAAGACTATTCCGATGAATTAATTTGCCAATCGAATTTTAGACTAAGTAGAAGAGTGCGGAATAGTGCTAATCCGGTATACCAACTTATAGGTGGAATACGGATTAGCTTTCATCGAATAGCGATTATTGTTTGATTATATTATATTATATTATTATATTATGATTATGATTAAGATTTAGTATTATTATATTATTATATTATATTTATGATTATAATTTATTATTATATTAATATTATGATTATTATTTATTATTATTACTATTATTATCATTATATTATTATTATTAAATTATTATTATCATTATTGTTATTATATTATCGTTACCATTAGTATTATTTATTATTATTATAAATATAATTTTAATATTATATTATTATATTATGAATATAAATATAATTATTTTATTATTATATTATTATGATCAAGATTATTTATTATCATATTATTATATTATGATGATTATGATTATGATTATTATTACTTATTATTATTTTATTATGTTGTATTATATTATTATATGTTGATTATAGTGATGATTAATTTATTATAATATTATTTATAATTATTTTTATGATTATAATTATATTTTTATTATATTATTATGATTATGATTATGGTTATATTATTATGATTATGACTATATTTATTATTATCATGATTATGATTATAATTATTATATTATTAAAATTATGATTACTTATTATTATTATTATATTATAATTATGATTGTAATTATAATTTTTATTATTATACTACTATATTATGATCATGTTTATATTTTTATTATATTACTATTATAATATTATTATTTATTATGATTATTTTTTATTACTTTATTATTATTATTATCTTACTATTATGATTATTATTTTACTATTATTATTATTATCGTCATCATTATTAGTATCATAATTATTCATATTTTAACTATTCTGAGTAACAACTATCAAATAATATTTTCGCTCTTCCGAATAATCAAGAATACTACTCTTCTACTAATCAAAGTGTTTATACTATTATTCAATCTGTTTATACTAATGTGTAAAGAACGTTTATACTAATAGCTGAATGTGTTTTAATCGATATAAAATTTTGTTGTAGCTTGTATAAGGTTAAAAGTTGTCTATCAAATTTTGCATCCCTAAAAGTTTTCAGGAAATATTCTCCATCACATGCGTTTCCAGCGCCTCGGACTCCACATTCTACGCATGTATATATAAAATAAAACATTTACAGTATCGTTCAAATACATTTATATAAGACATAAAAAGTATTTGTACTAACGTTCAAATGCATTTACACACGGGATAGAATTGCAAACTAGAAAGCATAACACATTAACTAATGACAACAGAATATGCTAGCTGATACTTAATTTTTGTTTTCACATACAGTATTCTTTCATTAGAAGTCAGGAAAAAAAACATAGTACACTTGTGTTTTATTTATTACGTTCTAACTGTAATTGTTCAAGAGAGAAGGGACTTCCGATAGAGCTTACTCAGGAATAACAGGTATAGCACAAATTGTGATGGACCTCATCTCACAACGGAGGGACAGATTTAAGTCCATGGAAACATTTAAATGTAATAAATGTCAGGACTAATTGGGAACCTTTAGAAAAAAGAGCTAACTCTTAGAATAATGAGAAAGAATTTTTATTAGAATACATATATTGCATATTAGTCGGAAAATATATACATGCTGGAAAAGGGAATAGAATTACAACAGAAGTGGCTTGCGGTAAATGTCAAATATTTCTGATGAAGATAGCTGAGGCACCTGAAAGATGAATAAAAATTATCAGAAAGTAAAGCGGACAAGTCCACAAAAAGGATCCTGAAATTATCTGCTCGTAGGCCCCCACACAACCCACACTCACACACCCATGCCCGTAGGCTCGCCAGTGCTTTTTCTGGTATAGATCCCTTGGTCTGAGGATCACGGTATATAGTGTCTTAAACCGACTGGGCTACGCAGCTTGATAAAAGTTTCACAGCATTTCATGCATGATCATTTCTTTGATTTAGTGAAACTTGACCAAAACAAAAACTTATTTTGTTGTTCATGGTGAAAAAGGTTCAAAAATCAAAAGTATTTACTAGAGTCTATGGTTCAGACACAAACAATTAGAATCAGATTACCTGTGTTGAGCCAAATGGAAAAGCCCTACGAATGAGGGAAGCTATGGGGCCGCTGAACTGACAATTACCTCCACCTTCACGAATTGCATCTCTCATGGCAGCAAGCAAGCGACCATATGTGGTCCCCGGTTCCATCTCTACTGCCTGAATAAAGCTGTAGGTCATGAAACCTGTTGTGTTGCTGCCGGCAAATGCCTGAAATTAGAAGTTATATGCATATTTATTAAATCAAAAATACAATTTATATCTAGTCTTGCGAATTTGGTTTACCATTTCTTTCTCTTTTTAAGAAATTGGACTGGAATCTTAGGAAATTTCATTTCTAGTCTTATTTTCTAAAACAAAATTTTGTATTTTTGACACTTTGGACACTGAAATGCTTTGCTGCTTGTGTATTTGCTACAGAACCTCAAAATTTTGTATTATTATCTTCTTCTTTTTTTTTGGGAGGGGCGGCAGGAGCGTTTACTTCAATATAGTTAATTTAGTGAATTCGGAATTCACTGTGCAATTGAACCAATTAACATTTAAAAAAAAAAAAAAAGAAAGGATGCTACAACAGTTATGATCATGATATAGAGCAACCCTTGAAAGGTTACTGAGAACTCTACTACAAATCTTGTTTATACCAGCAATTAATACAGCAGTATTTCAATAATTGAATGATTAAAGATTATGAAAACCATAGACTAACCGAAGTATCATAAGAGGCTTGATGATCATCACCACCACTGATCAAGATAGCAAGCCCCCCACTAGTTCCTTTGTACTCCCCTGATGGTGCACGGTGATCCTCCCATTTCCAGCATCCACTCCTTAAATAAAATTAGGAAGTTTATGTAAGCTTACAGATCTCAAGAAAAATTCCAATAAAAAAGTTCATTGGAAAGCTCCACAATATCAACTTACAAGACCAGAACAAGGTTAATGCAATAAGTTCTGTTGCTTATTTAATGCATTTTCTGTACTGGTATGATTATATTCTAGAACTTATGATACTCTTGTTTCCTAATTTAAAAGAAAAAAAAACATAGAAGGAAAAAAATAGGCACCTCAATTTGATGCGCTGACACCTAGTAAAAATAAAACCAAAGGGAGGAGTCTCAAATACTCATCCAAGACCTGTTTGATCAGGATAACCTGTGTTTTATCTGTGCTTTAATTTAAGGTTTGAAACTCTTATCACTGAGGATACCTGGACACACGGCAAAGGTAAGGCAGGTCCAGAATAGTCCTACTATGGCATGTATCGACAATCGCATGAAGTTTAACATTTGAGGGGAGCGGTCGGACAATGGTTGCGTTGATCTCATCATCAAGAATCGGCCCATTTAACTCAAAGTCGAGGGGGCAGAGTGCCTCATCATAACCATCCAACTCATCATTTGTTGTGTCAAGCTTTTGCACCCCATGACCTGAGAAGTGAAACACCAGCGAATCACCAGCTGTGCATCCTGTTACAAGCCACTGCATGGCAGCTCGCATGTTCTTTTTGGTTGGAATCTTGTTTGGGTCCCTATCCTCCTCTGAATGATGAAACTTGCGCCATAAGATATAATGACAATATTGTGCAGATATTATCAGATATCAAAGCTCATTTGTAATTAATCTATTAAGACGGATATTTGATTTTTTTTCCCTTCAAAATTAGAATGCGAATTTAAGATTAGTCTTGAATGTTTAACCAATTAGAAAACAATTGAATGTTTCTGTGATGAATGCTCATGTACTAATTAAGTTGTGATATCATTTTTTATCTAAAAAAATGCTTACCGATAGGACTACATTCCTAAAATGTTTATTCATAATCATTTATAATCACATACAATGTTTATTCATAATCATTCCTAAGATGTTATATAATGCCCTGCTTAGGACTGGAGAAGGGATTCATTCTTATTTATACACACAGAGCTTATAGATCAAAGTAATTTATGTGCCCTCCTTACATACACTTTCACTTTCAAATACTAACACACATCATCTCTTTTTGATACGGTCTGACATTCTAACCCAGGACATATCATCCAACGTGGGGCTAAAAACTCCATCAAAGTCAAGATTTTCCTAGAGATAGTAAATCAGTGTTGCAATTCTGGTTTCCAAATCCAAACAAGCAGATTTTTGAAATCTCAAGCATTTTGTCGAAGTTCGGTGGAAATATCCAATATTGGAGAAGATGGTGCAAGGGATCTAACCTATGTGATCTCAATTGTCCTATGTTTTAGAAGGATCATCGGAGAAGACAACTTGGTGGCAAATGGTATTCGAATGAGCAAAAACACAACGTCCAGTCGACTGATATACAAAGGAACGAGAAGAAATAAATGACTATATCTCGAAATGGAATCCCGAGATGTACTCGCGAAATGTATTCACGAAATAACTTTGTGGTGAGATGTACTATAGTGTGGATCCACGACTTGTCTCCATAGAACACAGCACAAACTTTTGCTACAGTAGGCAATTGATTTGGCAAAATATGTAATTTCAATACTGGAGGCTTTAACCATTCTTGACCGACCATTTTCCAAATTAATCCAAGACAAAATACAATGATTTTAGCCACATTTGCAATTGAAAACAAAATAAAAGCAACGCTTAAGCTGAAGCATTTCAGTTTGGTCCAAGTATTTCATTGGGATATAGAGCATATAAGTCCCAAGCAAAAAAAGAAAAGAAAAAAAAAAAGAATATGACGTTTAATATGAAGTTTCTTGCAGACATGATGATATACTATATTTTTCACTAATCTTATGTTTGAGATGCTTCAGAAGCAGAAAATACTGAGAATATAGAAGCACACGCATTGACGTAAGTTCTACATTTATAAATATATAATATAAGATAAAAAATGATTATTTCTTACTCATACTTTTATATGAAGATAATATTTAGTTAATTTATTATCACTAACTCTCGAAAGGAAGTGTCATGATTTTCTCTATATATGTCTTTTGAGTTTTAGGAGGAAGATTATAAGTATTTAGCTTTCTACACTCCTACGCCGATATATCATCATCTCGAAAAGAAATATTATGAACTATTTTTCTATGCTCCTGAGTTATATTACATAAAGAGAAGAAAGATTGAATTTCTCTCTATGGTTCTCGAGTAGTTCAAGGAAGATTACGAACAAATAGTTCTCTATACTCCTAAATACGAATTACTTTAAAAGAAGAAAGTTATGAATTTTGGTTCCTTATACTCCATTTATGAATACGCTCTCGAGAAAAAATGTTGAGTTTATTCCCACATTTATCGAGTAGTCAAAGAAAGGCAAAGCCGAGCCATCTTTTCTCCTAAATATGCATCACCTCGAAGAGGAATGTTATGAGCTTCAGCTCCCTATATTCTACTAATGTATACACTCTTGAGAAGAAGGGTTATGAGTTTATCTCACTATAATTCTCAAATAGTCAGAGGAAAGTAGAGTCGAGTTCCCTATACTTCCTATTACTAATTTATAAACTCTTGAAAAGAAAGGTAGTGTTGTTCCTTATATTTTTTTTGAGTTTAGGAGGAAGGTAGACTTCCTATATTCGGACATAAATATCAAAAAAGATTTGTCAAAGATCATCACTGACACATTTCAGATAAGACAAATTGGCACATTCTAAAATAAGTATTCATTTAAATGCTTCAACATCTCGAAGATACTTAAATAGATAATGTTGTATAGACTTCGACTTCATTTACAAGCTCGAAAACAATTATGTCAATTATTTCCGATCTTCGGAGGCTAATGATAGGACTATGTTTCTAAAATATCTATTTATAACCGCGCATAATCAAATATAGCGGCTATAATTAGACATGATTATGTGTATTCCATGCCATAATTTTTATGGCTCCTTCTCCTATAAAAGACCCTGCTAGAAACTGAGAAGGAGATTTATTCTCATTTACATACACATAGTTTATGTCATAATAGCCCTCGTGTCCTCCTTATGTATTCTTTCACCCTTAAAAGTGGATAGAAATTATATAAAAAAGAATTTTACAAAGTGGTGCTTCAAAAAAAAAAAGAACCTGCAAAGTTCGTCAGACTCTTACTTACCAGTGAGAATGAGAATACACTCCCTTGGGAAATCAAATCTCTGAGTAAGAAGATACGCAACACAATTCACATCATTTACTGTTCCTTTCAGCTCATGCCGGCTCCGAGAATAAGTTATCCCGATCAGAAGTGCCTTTTTCTTTCCAAAAACACGGGGATAACTTACTGGGCTGTAAAAACCTGAATTTGAATAACCGATCCCTGGATGCGACTCATAAGAATACGGTGATGAATTGAATGAATTGCCTGTGTTGGCAAAGTTAGCAACTATGGACTTGACGAAGCCCACAGCATGACGGACTGGATCTCGTCCAACATATGTTGTGTGACGGCATATAGAACAGCAGATATTGCGTGCTAATGGCGGAATCACAAGTGCTACACCACACCGGCTACATATCACGGTCCGAGTATCATTTTTGCTACCCATTGTCCTGTAAACTTCGTTATTGTTTTGTTCTTTTTTTTTTGGTTTGATTATACAGAGAGAGAGATAATATATAAATAGCTTCGATTGTAAGCAGACTCTTCTGGACTGATATGAAAGAATGTGATGAGCTTTGCTTCTTCTTTTTTCAAATAGCTTTATTCCAAAAATTAAAAGAACAAAAATAAGAAAGTGACTGCGGAATTAGATTCTTCCCGGATCACTTTCCTTTAGCATGGAATTACTCTTTCACGAAGAGATTATTTCATTCGATGGTTCTTGTTGATTTTCTAGTATAATGCCAAGTATCATTCTGCACGCTCAAGAATATTAAACCCCGATTTCAGGGTAAAAAAACAACACTGGGGTGAGAGAAGCTCGAACTCACGACCTCAGGATTACTCAGTAGCCAACTGCGCCACCACCCCATAACAGTTTCGTACTTCAGATTTTCCAATATTATATTATTATTTTTATTTTTTTCATGTTTAAATGACTTAGTATTCTTCAGTAATATTATAGATATTTCAATAAGTTTTTGATAAGATATAAAAACTCACTAATTGGGTAGATATAAAAAAATATTGCATTCACAATTAGAATATATCAATATGTCAGACTTTCCAATATTATATTTTATTTTAGTTCACAATATATTTCTTAACTAAAAAATAGTTTCAATCAGTGAATTAGTATTAAATAGATCAATGGGGTCCTATTTATGACTATTTTACATTTTAGTGGGATCATTACTCTAAAATTTTAATGTATAAAATTATTAATTGGAAATTAGTAAAAAAATTAGTTATGTAGAATTTTGAGTGGGTCCTATCAATATGTTGTGTGTATTCTGAAATCAGTGTTCTTATTGTGTTTTAGAGTAATTTTCTCTATATTGGCAGCTTCAAAATTCATGAAATTTTATACATATAGAGCACTTAGTTAATTTTTCAAAAAATAAAAGAATGTTAAATTGTGATAAATTATGAAAAAGTTATGAGTATCTGAAGTTGATACTGATAGATAATTCATAGACTAGATATGCGGTCTAGCTCTTTTGAGCCTGTTTTTTTTCTAATAAGCAAAAAATATATTAAAATTAAAAAATTAGGCAAATTCAGTTGAATTTTTTAGATCTAGGCTAGTTGTTAGAAAAATAATGAAAAAAAACTTAAATATAAATCTCGGATCGTCACAGGCAAATCCGACCTCAGAATTGAGCTGGACCTACCACCTGCGTCCCCAGAGTGGACATATAAAAAAAATTCCTCATGTCGGACATGCCAACCCCGTCCCCAAAATTACACACTAAATATAATATTATTTATTCCTGATTTTCCTACTGTCCCTCTTGCAATCATTTACTGCATAATATTTACTTATAAACAATATGATTCTATTTCAGCTGAATGAACAAGCGCAGCAACCACTAAATATAGTTACAATGCAAATTGATATTAATGAGTTGTTTCCAATAACAGTAGCCTCAACCTTTTTTTAGATATAAAATATGAAAGAGGGGTCGGACATCAAAAGGATTTCATCATTTAAATTTTATATAAAAAAAAATTCATTATATTTTTTTTTCAATTTTTGATGATTCATAAATTGTTGGTGTTATAAATAATATTTTAACAAAAAATATCAAATATAACATTAATATAAAAGCAAATTAAATATTGTCGGAAGGTATGGTGAATTTATTTGATAATTATATTATTATGTTAGTTTTAAATAAAAATAAACAATTAAGGTATTAGAAATGAAATCTGTAAAACTGAAAACACATATATGATATTTTTTATTAATGTTATATAGAAATTAAATATCTTCGACAGTATTTAATTTGTTTTTATAATAATGTTATATTTGATATTTTTTGTTAAAATATTATTTATAACACCAATATTTTTTGTTAAAATATTATTTATAACACCAACATTTTTTGTTAAAATATTATTTATAACACCAACATTTTTTGTTAAAATATTATTTATAACACCAACATTTTTTTGTTAAAAATTTTCCTCTCTTTGGCGTCAATTAGAAACATAGTTTAACTTTTTTGTGTATGTTTATTTTTGGGACGGATTTGGCATATTCGACCCCAGAAATTTTTTTTATGTTCACTCTGGGGACGCAGGTGGTAGGTCTGATCCCGATCTGGGTCGGATTTGGTTGTGACGACCCGAAATTATATTTTATTTTTCTTTTCTAAGTTTTTACTCTGAGGACGTTATTGAAAGTCCGACCCCAACTTCTGGGGACGGAACAACTGTAACGATCAGCCTAGATCTCAAAAATTCCACTGAATTTGCCTAATTTTTTAATTTTTTAATTTTATTTTTTTTGCTTATTAGAAAAAAAAAACGGCTTTTGAGCCGCGGGCTAAATCTGTGACCTAGCTTTTTGGGCTGCAGACCCAGTATGCAATTCTTCTTTTTTAATTTTTTTAAACTTCTTCTTTTATAATTTCGAGTTTTTTAATTTTTTTTATATATGAAATTAACCCCAATGAGATTCCTGATTTCAACAATATTGCAGTTTTTCAATAGCAAGGACATAAATGAACACGAATAATGCACAAGGGCATCACTTATAAGCATCGTACATGTATCAGGAAATCTTTCAACAGTTGAACCACGGGTAACTTGTTTCTGAATATTAACCATACAATTGAATAATTCAGTATATCAGTTGTTAAATTGGTTCATTTGCTCAATCAATTTCTCCAGATTCTTGTAAGAAGACCCTCCTTCCATAATTGCTGCTGTTGCTTTATCCTTCCACCCTCCAGCCATCCGCCTCATCTCCTTCCCTTTCTCTCCGTCCATTAATTCCCTTACCATCGCCTCAACTTCACCTCTTTTCACATTGCCACCAATCTCCATTCCCACCCCCCATTCATTGCACAAATACTTGCAATTTGTCAGTTGCTCTGTAAAGAACGGCCAACAAATCATCGGCACTCCCTCGTAAATGCTTTCGATGATTGAGTTCCACCCACAATGGCTCAAAAATCCACCAACCGCACGGTGAGCCAATACATCTTCTTGGTTGCACCACCCGGTCATCATTCCTCGGGCCTCGATTTCCTCTAAAACCTCTTTAGGCAAGATGGCGTTGCTACTTTCTACTAGGTCAGCACGTACAACCCACAAAAATGGGTGCATGCTGCGAGCAAGGCCCCAAGCAAATTCCACCCATTGCTCGGCTGTCAGAGTGGTGATGCTTCCAAAGTTCACATACAAAACCGATCCAGCTGCCTGCTTGTCCAGCCATGTTATGCACCCGGTATCTTCCTTCCACAGATTTGAGCTAATTGATGCCACCGGATCACTCATTGGAATGCTACGGATTGACGGTGAGATCGGACCCACGGTAAAGGTGTTTGGAAGCCTGATGAAAATTGTCCTTTAGCTTTAACCTCATAACTTAATTACTAGCAACAGTTAAATATAATTGATATGTGATGCTGATGCATAACAAAAACAAAGCATCAATTAATATACCTTCTGAGGATTGCCAGAAGGACATCATACTCAAGGTCCTCAAATGTGTTGAGGATGATACCGGTAGCGCGAGGGGCATCGTCCTCGCACTGCTTGATGTTGATATTAACCATGATATCGTCAGGATCAGTTGTTTGGATGAATGAAGGCATGTCACGAAGGCATACATTCTTCATTCCATCGATCCAATCAAGCGGAGTGTCAAGGTAGCCATTGGTGAAGGAACTCTCATCTAAACATATATAGCAACAAATAATTTTCAAGGAAATCCTTGTGTTCATATATATCTTGATCATATCGGCGTACCAATATTGACGAATATTTCAGCCGAGAAAATTAATTAGCTTAGTTCTTAGAGTGAAAGAGTCCTGCCACGCCCCCCGCCAAAACACAAATCCACATGCACTCTCTGTATATTCTGAAAGTGTCATGTCCACTTGATTTATAGCTTAGTTCTTAGATACATTGCATTGTACTGAAGAACAATATCTTCTGGTTTGTTGGGACAAAAAAAATAAGCAGGACCACATTAGTTTATCTTCTAACGATATATTAATTACTTTTTTTTTCCTAATTTTATAGTGCTTAGTTAATTAGCTGACGGATAAAATAGTGAAAACAACAATCAAACAAAGCCCTCTATTATGTATTATTTCAACTAGGATTATTCATCGGTTTCGTCCCAAGATATAGTATATATAAATAATCAAATGCTTTTTGTAAAATAACTTTTATTAATATTAAATTACACTTTAGAGATATCATATTATCTTTTAAATAAAGAAAAAAATATAATATGAATCATTTAATTAAGATAAAAAAAGAAACAAATAAAATAAATGATGAAAAATATGAATGATGTGACATAATTAACGAGTTTAAAAAGTTAACTCTCCTTTTTTATATAGGATTTTCAATAAAATATGGAAGTAGTATGAATATATAATTGGATCTATTAAGACGCATGAAAAATAAATCTCGACCTTTATTTCATATCCGAAATGTACGTAATGGGGAGAGAGTCTAAAATAGAAAATAAGTTATTTCTATTTTTATTTAAACGGGTCTATTATTATACCATTCTGATATTTCAACTTTTGCAAAAGGATCTGATGATTCGTTTTTTTTCAGTCTTTGACTAGTGAAAAGTGAAACAGTTTTTTTATATTAATTTTGATTTGCATACACTAATAGAAAATGTGGATCTTGATACTTTAACATCACGTGTCTCCAACGCAACCGTGACTCGTTGAAAACCGATCAGATCTCATGATTGATGTTATTTAATTACAGGCGAGTTATTAAAACTCGAAACCAGGTTACCTAATACCTATGAAATGATTTAGTATGCTTATTAATTATGTTGTAGTTTATCTAAACTCTATGGTTTTACTTCAAAAAAAAAACTCTATGGTTTTATACTCAATATAATCATAGTAATTTATTGGGTGAATTGTTCCTATACCCATCAAAACTTAGCTTATTCCTTATTTCCCCATCTAAACGTGAAATTCTTTCTTATTTCCCCTTTTTCTTTTCAAAAAACAAAATCTTATTTAATGATCATTAATCTATTTACTAGAAGTCAGATTGACCTATTTACCCTTTTAATAAACTATATGTACATTCTCTCTCTTTCTCTTTGAACATTTGAATTACAAATAGAGGTTCAAAAAATATGTACATTCTTATGAAATTCACCTTTTTGGAAAATATCCTCGTCACCTTCAATTTCAGTCCTTTCTTTTTACTTCTAATACATATTGTAAAACTTTCGAAGTTCCCATGCAATATTATTTTGTCCTCTTCCGTTTCTCTATTTTTAGTATTTCCTATATTTTTTTATTAAAGAGAAAGGACATGCAATGTGCTTAAGAAATTTATTATGATAGGGTAACAAACAAATAAAAAAAGAAAACTGCACATAAGAAAAAAAAAATAAGAGGCAATGCGCCAATGCCGATGCTCTGTTTTGACTCTTTTCGTTTACATTGTTATCTTTTTTGAAAAAAAATAAATTGCAATGCTTGGAGTTTTGTACATCTCTTGCTGTCATCTCAATTTACATTGTTGCTGCTTTTAGAATGATATAATTATTACAAAATATTGTAAATTCTTTTTTGTTTTCAGTCGTTAAAATGTAGCGTTGAGCAATTGAAAATTCACAATATGATTAGTTGACGACAAAAAAAACTGCGTGAAAAAATAACAACGACAATTGCTCAAAGGGGAAGGATAAAAGGGTCATTTTAACTTCTGATTAAAATTTCGATGAGTGATTAGGTTAGTTTCTGATCATTAATTAAAAAGTGGGTAAATATGAAAAAATTTAAAATTTTGATGGAAAAATAAGATATATTGAAATTTTGACGGGGAAATTTGGCAATAAGACAATTTTTGATGGGTATACCAGCAATTGACCCGTAATTTATTGGTAACCGGCCTTCACTAATGGCTCACTAGACTATATATATGATCTTTGGAATGGTCCCAAAAAAATATTTTCATTTTTTTTAAATTTAATTTAATGTTTTTTAGAACGTATTGTTAAGATTGTCAAAAAACGATTGTCACTTTAAGTGATTACTCATTATAAAACTAGAACATATTATACTGAGAACAAATTTACTTTGTGATAATTTAAAACACATAAGAAATCAAATTAACTTCAAAAGAAATCAATAAACGGAAAATACAGGTTTGATGACTCTATATGATTTAGACTGAATCATATAAAATCAATTGTACAATTTAAAAATGGATGTTTCATCCATTAAGTCATTGAAACATTAATGATTGAACATCGATCATTGACCTTTGGTTTTGAACGAAGACCATTACAGTTGATTACGTCACTTTTCATTCGAGTTCGAATCATTAACTCATAGACAATCCATGTAGAAAGCTTGCACAAAAAAGTAGGGGGCGTGCTAATTTGAGATCCGTTTTTTTTTTCAGAGTAGAGAAAATTTATTCCCTTTTCCAGACTTATAGATTTTTCATGTTGTCTAAGGGCGCATTCTGGTTCAAAATTGCATTCCTTGAATATTTTCCAGGATTAGATTGAAAAACAAAAGAACAATGTTCGGTATATATGATAAAAGACTTTTCTGTGCACTCAATCTTATAAAATCGGCTCTCAAAATAGTGCTCTCAAAAATAGAGAAAGAAATTAGAAACGCATGTGTGTGTGTGTGTGTGTATATATATCAAGAACAATATTTGTAATATATTCACTGGTAGTACCTCTGAATGGTGTGTAACCTCTCTTGACAAGCTGAGCAAAGTTCAAGTACGCCAGCAACCCACAAGCACTGTGAGTGAAAAACAAAAATACCGGCAAACCGAGCTCTTTTGCTGGATAAACTGCGAAACCCATCGCCCCATCTGCCACTACACAAGTGACTGGCGGCACCCCTTCCTCTTTCTCGATCCGCAAAATCACCTCCTTCAATTTAGCCGGGCAAGTACGTCTGGTCGCCTCACAAAGTGCCGGTATATCTTGTGTCGCATCCTTATCGGACTGAGGCAGTCCATCAGGTATCGTCTCAAACCGGAAGTCAGACAGACCTGTGACAGACTTGGGCCCACAGGAGCGCAACAAGCGGTTGTGGTTGAACTCAGTGTTGATGAAGGTGATGTGGAAGCCTTTGGAGTGGTGTAGGAGCTTGGCCAACTTGAGCATGGGGTTGATGTGGCCTTGTGCTGGGTATGGAAGAAACACAGCATGACTTTTACAGGTAGTTCCCATTTCTCCTTTTGGTCTTCTCGTCTCAGTTTAGCTGTGGTCTCTTGGTGCTCTTGACTTCAAGCTCTGTTCTTATATATAAATATTAAGTGTAAAAAAACCTTGTTTGTTTATTATTTTTTATTTTTTTATTTTTTTATTTTCGAAGATTTATATCACAGTACCACTTGACAGATTGCCCCATTTTTATGGGAAACGAGTTGTTCCGACGCCCAATAGATCAAATTTGATCCGATGAGTTGTGTGAGTCATCAGATTTTTAAATATAATATTTCGCATGACTTTTAAATAGGGGTCCAAATGAATCGGTTATGCTCAGATAGTGTTAAAATTATATTAGTATTTATTTTATTTTTTGAATATAAATATGAATATAGATAATCCCAAGATATGAGTACGAATACGGTTAAATGTATAAGTTATCAAAAATGAACATAAATTTCGTTTAAAATTTATCAAATCTATTGAAATGTATAATAAAATAAGTTTTTTAATACTATTCTTTATTTAAAAAATTATAATTAATTTTAAAAATATTAAAATTCATAATATATATCTAATTATAATTATAATGGTGAATAATATTTATTTTTATAATACATATTAAATAATATATTATATATCTAATATTCGGATATAAATAATTAAGATCGCAAATCATTTCCGTACCATATCCACATGCAGATTACCATATTATATTTTCCGAATACAAATCGAATAGTCAAATATTATCCATATAAATTTACACTCTTACTTTTAAAGCAACATATTCAGATTTAAGTTTGAATTTTGGAGTGACTGGAAGGTGGATTTTTCCATCGAACCTGATTTTTGATCCGATACCCATTGGACATATACCACTCTCCATTTTTATATACTATTTCTAGTTGTGGAATTGGTGATATTACACTAGCCGATTCTTGCCAACTTTAATATATCTTGAATTTATTGCTACTTTTGGCAACGTGTACCTCGAGCTTTTCTGTATTAATGTACGTCATTTCGTAATTTTGTAAGTTACATAAAACTTTAACACAGTGAAACAATTAAACATATAAAACTTTAACAGACAAACAATTAAACATCAGTGACGTTATGCATTATCATTGACAAATATATTTCCTATAGAAAATATCACAACATGGAACTGGCCTGCTTGTCAGCAAAAGCGGGTGAAATGATAATGTACTTAAAGAGACATTGTATCATTACCCATTAATTAATTCAAAGCTCCGTTAGTCGAGCAAAAAGAACGATTCAATAGCGGCAGCTGTTGTAAATCAAAATAAAACGTGAGATATCCAAACCCAAAACGACCTCATTAATGAATATAAATTTTGACGTTTTTGAGCGATAGATACATGCAATAAAATATAAGCTAATATATCATATGTAATGAAGAACCTTGTTGGAATTAAATGTTAAAAATTTAATGGCAAATCATCTAAATTCGGTGATTGGATTTCGGAAAAAAATCACCTTTATCAGATTCTTTTGCGGATCTTGTACATCCTATATATTCCAAACAAATTATCATGATAATTTGTTTAGAACCATATATGTTATTAACTCATTTTGATAATTTGAATTAATCTAGAGCCATATATGTTAATAAGTTCAAAACAAATTACCACGATACTAAAAAGTTATTTTAATTGGAACCATTAATCCTTCGTGCATGTACCTATAAATAACTGATCGTGCTTGCTCGTGTTGTACTACTTAAGATTTATTTTATAATTGTATTTTAATTAGAACATCAGTGTGATTCGAACTAATCCTATACAAGGTAGATACAGTAATGGTCTCTGCGGGTTTTCTGTTGCCTGAGGGATGCAGCAACGGTACTTGCATGATTCCTGTCATTTTCAATGTATAATATGTTAACGGTGAGAGTTCACTATTGCATAATAGAGTCAGCCTTTAATCTAACGATAAAGATAATATTTTTCATACAAAAAGCTATAAGTATGAAATTTTAAATTATTCCTTAAACTTTTTAAAAAAAATAAATTTATCTTTAAACTTTAAAGTACATTAAATATATAAATCTTTATATCTCAATATAAAAACTAATTTGATCTCTGAATTAAAAAAAAAATCACTCCTTTGAAACCTGACTCAAATTGATCCAAATTGATCTAAGACCCAAAAAAAATGACACTAGATGACTTGAAATCCGACCAGACCCGATCCAACTTGGTCCAATTCACATCTAATATTTTTTTAAGTTCAGGGACCAAATTAGTTTTATATCTAAAGTTTAGAAATTTATTTGATGTATTTTAAAGTTTAAGGATTAATTTAATTTTTTAAAGAAGTATAAGGATCAACTTGGTATTTTTTTTTAAATTCAATGATCAATTTAGTACAATTGAAAGTTTAAGAACCAATTTAGTTTTTTATAAAAATTTAGAGACCAAAAGATAAATTATCTCCTTATTTTATATTTTTTCATATTATTTAACTTATGTTCATTATATTAATATGAATAATAACTCATTTAACATGAATAAAGAAGTATTTTATATAATGAATTGTATACTAAAATTATTAACATAAATAATAAAATCTAGATCGATATTTCAAATGTGAAATTAATAAACATGTGTGATAACGTCAGCTTATATATATATATATATCATTTAGGGGATCATAACTTACCAAAGAAAATAACAATTCATAACATATATTGATTCTTTTAGTGTCAAAATTGAAGAGCTGAACAAGTTACAATCTGCAGTTAATTGCAACACTCTTTTATACAATCAGCAATTAATATACGTACCGGTCTAACACGAGTTTGGCAAATATTATAATAATACTATTTAATACTTATGAAGACATTAAAAAGTTGAGAAAATAATCATGGAGAAGGATTTCAATGTCATAAATTGTATATGTCATCGAATGTTATCAATTCATTTTTAATTTATATTTTAAAATTTAAAATCTAATCTATTGATATTATTAATATTTATGATAGATGTATGCTGGTAAATTTTGCATGAATTATGAAGGTTATTTTATATTAGATTAAATGATAACAAAATAAATGAATCTAATTAACTATGATTGATTAATTTTATATATTTATTTTATGATCATTTGATCTAATTTAAAATATGTTCAAAAAATCATGAAATTTTATGAGCGTAATATATCATAAAAATTAACAATATCAATGGATTAGTAAAATATAAATTAAAAATAAATTAATAGCATTTTATAACACATAAAATTGATGGTATTGATCCCCTTCCCATTATCTTATGTATATAATTTATCAATTAAATCATGGATACTCATACAAGTTAAGTTTTAAGTCATCCCCTATTTTATCCACCTCCATTATATTTGGATCTCACGATTTTTTTGTTAACAGACATAGGAGTTATTGGCGTTTACTTTAAAATATTTTATATGTTTATAACATGTTCCTGTTCACTATTTTTCCTCTTATACTTATGTCACGGAGGCGACGTTTTTGTTTTTTAAAGCAAAACAAAAAGTTTGATAGAGAAACCAAAGATTATTTTTTTTATCACGGAAGCAATGTATGATGGGAAAAAAAGAAGATAAAAGGAGGTATGGTGAGACCAAATAATAGGTCCAATCAAACTGGATCCAGATCAAAAATTATTTCATATAAAATCTTATCTAGCTGTGCCTATGCCCCACCTATGTCTTAAAGAACCCAAATATTTAGGAGGTTTTACACTTAGTCAAAAATATCCACTTTCACTATGAATGATCTAATGCAGGAAATGTATTACAAATGATTTAGAAAATGTATTCGTCGCCATATTATTTTATTATGACACTCGCTGTCATAATATCTTTTGTCACTAATAGTGGGTCACAAATAAAAAACACCCCCTATCACTAAATTTCATTCGTCTAGACGAATTCAATGGCAGCTGCTAGCCAAAAGACAGCATCTAATGTATTATTATATTGTTTATCAGCGACCCAAAAGATGGAAATGAAAGAAAGCTTTGCCAACTGTTTCAATTAGCAGCCACTCACTACCAACTTAAAAAAAAAAACTCTGTCAACTGCCTTAAAAAATAATAGTAAACGACAAAACGCAAAATTGAATTATTTAATGCAATTGAATAGATCAGATTTAATGAGGCGGGTTCTAAAATTATAAAGCGACTCGTAGTACTTTGGGAAGCTCTTCTTACAGCACCTGGACTATTTTTCATTAAGATACTTGACATATGCTGTGATCATTTTTGTCAAACAGATATACAGTTTGCCAGATGAACATATTCAGTCCTCTGTAGCTGCTTTCTTTTGTTGCATTAAGCCTTCTAATTTAAAATATTAGGAAAAAAATATTCTAGCTGGATATCAAATGTGTAATTTCCTACATAAAAAATATTGTCTTCGTCAATGGTCCAAAAACAAACTATTAAAGTTATTTTCATCGTTACTAATTATTTTAATTAGTTAATTTTTTGGACAAATTTTAAATAACATGTATCTTTCAATAAAATTTCATGGGCAAGCCCTATAGGAAGCCATAAGAGAGGACAATCAAGACGTAATCAGTCAGCTAAACAAATATCAAATGATTTAGTTTCCACTCGGACGTCAGAAGGTGATTTATAAGGAACTCTTAATGAGGTGATCGGGAAAATACACGCTCTGAAATTGCACTCAAAGCTTGTTTTGGGTGTTTTGTCATACTATCAAATAATCAACGAACCAATAAAAAAAAAACATATTCTTTTGCAGGATTCCAGCAGGACAAATCGATTTGCAGTGCAGCAATCAGTGACATTAAACAACATTACTTCATAATTATCCTATTTTGCTGCATATAATTAATGGAGAGGATCACTTGATAATGAGTTATTTTAATAATTTTAATAATGATTACGGTAAATCTAAATAAATTAAAAAATATATATGTTTAGAGTTTTCTAAATATTTATTTTAGATTTTTAAAAATCAGTTCTAAATCCAAAATAAATACTTAAAATATTCTAAATATGAAAAAAATATGTCCTCTTAATCAGAATTTTTGACATGTAATAATATAATTTGAACTATATACACTTCAGTCCGAAGTACAAATGTTTTGACATTTGTCAACATATATTTATATAGTCATATTAGGAAGCACCACAGCCATTTGTTTCGGCTTCAAATGTTATATATTGAAGATTCGAATGGACGATCAAGTCACTCAACACAATCTATATATTGAAATCTATAGCATATCAAATTTGATCACTTTTAGAATTTCTAACTATTATTTTGGATTTTTCAAAGATGACCTAAATAATAATAAAATAAAATAAATTCACATAAAAAAAATTATTTTTTAAATTAAAAAAAAATAGTTAGAAAGTGCTAAAGATAATAAAATTGTATACTCCATAAAATTTTAATATATAGATTGTGATGAGTGACTTGGATCATCTTCTCGAATCTTCTATATAAGAGATTTTTTATCGGAAAAATAAGAGTCAAGCTCTCAAATTTTAGAATTGTCTATAAAGATTTCTCATTCGAGTTTCGAATCCACGACCTCCCACATAGAGGGTGTTGCCTTTTGCCACTAGACCAAAGACCGGTTCTCAATATAAGAGATTTGAAGCTAAAGCAAAAGACAATGATATTTCGCGAAGTACCATAACACAACTCTATTTGTGCGTGCATGTTCTGTAGTAATATATACATATATCATGTAATTATTCTTGTGGATTCATGTCTTTGTTGGACTAGCCACAAAAAAATCAACGGCACAATAAAAAAAAAAGTTCGCATTAACAATCGTCTCTAAAGGTCACCTTCATAAACGGTTCTGATATATGAACCGTCTTTTAGGCTCTGCTCCAAAGTTGGAGAAATAAGGTGACACAGGGTGAGACAGAGAGAAAGAGGAGAAAAAAAATGATTCACCTTGCTCCAAAGATTATATTGTAGCAAGTGAAGGTGGGTGAGAGGAGGTGAATGAGAGACTCTTTATACTAAGTCTGTTGCAATTCTTTCATCCTCGATTTTGGGGGTCAAATTTTTAACCTTCCATCTATTTTCTTTGGTTGCCATTCTCTTCCACCCCTTTTCAGTTTTTCTTGGGAGCACAGCGTTAAGGTCACCTTCAAAAGCGATAACGGTTAATATAAAAACCGTTATAAAGATCATCTTCAGAAATAGTTTTGATTTAACAATCCTTTCTGAATGTTTTCTCAACCATTTGGGAACAAAAGGCTTTCTAAAATGATTATTTATTCTTTTAGAAATCCTTATTATTAGAAATTATTGCATAACTATTTCTAATGGATTTTAAAACCGTTTCTGAAGACAATTTTCTAGCAGCTAGAGTGATCGGTAATCCAATTAAACAGATCCACAAAATAAACTTTTGTTAGTGGACCAATTTAATATTTGTTTGTGGATAGCGTGTTATTGGTTAGTCTTAACTGTCAGTTTCACGGATGCAATGTTTAAAAATATTTAATAAACCGAAGAGCAGGTCCAATTGAACTGGATCCACATCATAAACTATTTAATAAAACAAATCTAGCTGTTCCCCCACCAATGTCATCCCCATCCTACAAAACCCAAATTATTGGTTCCATCTTCCATGCTTAGTCCAGAACTCCAGATCTACTTTTGACTTATGAATTATCTAAAGTTATTATACTGTTTGCCCGAGCAAAGCGGAAGTTAAAGAAAGACGCAAAAAAAAAAAAAAAAGTTATTATATTGTTTGCCCGAGCAATTGGCAAGATGCATCTTTGAAGATCCACAGGCCACAGCCATGATGCTTTGATCATTTTTGAGAGACGTATATACTGTTTCTTAGATAAAAATAATAATAATATCGGGCAGCTGCTTTTGTTGTTTTTAGATATAAATGAGATTTCTGAGTTATGAACCAGAATTTAAATATAGATTTCTGAGTTAGCGAGATTCAAAATATTAAATAATTGACATAAATTATGAGGAGTCAATCGATAATTTCTATACAAATATATCACTATCTCTATTTTTATCTCTACTCATTATTAAACACGTAATTTCTAGTGGTCCTATAAGGTCCAAATTCTTTGTTGAATTTTTAGAGTTAATATAAGTTATCGGATTGAATTTTTTGTCAAATAATATTACTATTTCTATGGTGATTTGTGTTAAGATTATAATTATCTCTTAATTTTAATTGTTACACGAAATTCTACATAATTTAAGAGTACAATTGCACTACTTTATTTTTTTCTTAGATTATCATCAATTATGAATTTTAACTTTTTTTAATTCTGAACATCAACTTTTTTTTCAATTTTATATTTATTTTATATTAATTATATATTTATGATTGAAATTTATACTAATTACTAAATTTTTTTATTTTTTTTCTTTTTTTTCACATCAAAATATAAATTTTTATATCTTTAAAAGACATCACCGTTATTACTACCAACAAGATACTAGTAATTAATTTTCATAATGGTCAGACCCTGTGGTCCTCTCTCTCCGCCAATGTGTGTTTGTTGTTCTCTATGCACAATCAGTTATATGAAATAGTAAAATAGTATTAGTCTTGAGCAACATTTACCTACATCGTACACTAGAGAAGCTTTGGTCCAATCTCTGTCATCGTTCAGAATTGAAGATGGTTTTGAACTGATTTCAGAAGCGCTAGTCTGAATCATAGTCCGATGTTTCATAAATAATTTGTCAGTTTAATATATAATATAATAAAAAAAAATAATTTATTCATGAATAATTCACAAATAAAACATATTATATATTGTTTTAATTAGAATTTTTTATTTTTTATACATTTTAAAACTTTAAAAATCTAATGTATATTTTATTTATATTATACAAAACAAATTATTCCTAAATTATATCTGAATCGTGATTTTTTTATCTGACCGAACAATTTTGAAATCCCAAACTTATTATTATAGTCTGAACTATAAGATCATCAATAATGACTACTGAGATATCATAACGTAGATCTCATGATTCCATGCTCAGTGAAACCTATTGTGTTGTGTCTTTGTTGAGGCCTGAGGGGTGCAAATCAGGGCTGAATTAAGGGATTGGAGTGTATTTAATGCTATGGTTCCGAATTTCCAACTGTGACGTCCCAAATATAAGAACCTTTACTTTTGGAAATTGCATGCTTCTCTTCTATTTTTTGGGCATTCTTTAGAATTTAATGAAATGAAATACGTGAAGGCAGAAGAGGAATAAAGAGAGTAAAAATAAGAATATCAAAACAGAAATGGGCCACCATGATCCATCCCAGCTTGAATTTGCATCAGAATAAATTGGATCAATGGTTCAGAAAGCTTACTTTATCATGTTATGATGTCAATAGAATGTCATGGGCCCAAGACAGCAGCTAGCCCAGCAGGATACTTAATTTAACTTCTTTTTTTTTGGTGGTCGTTATAATAATGTTATTCACTTATTCACATTTTTTAAATACAATTCTATAATTTTCAATTTAGCCCGTTCATATCCGTCATTTAAGGAATAAATCTGATCGACGCTTTTTAGGGAAAATCGATCCACCAAAAGCAAAAAGAAAAAAAATTCTAGCAAATAATAAGTAATATCCTGTTAATTACTACAACTTCTTTTGCATTTTCACCCCCTCATTTAATTTATATATTATTCACACAAGTCATTTTCAGAGTTTGGACTCAAAAGCGACCAGGGACCAATAGAGTTAGATTAAATCCAACATTTACTTTTTTTTAATATAAACATGTGATTCTGCCTAAATAGCTGCGCCAGATTTGTGTCTATAAAAATCACAATATTTGACTGGACTAAGGCAGCAAATAAATCAAACTCGATCAAACTAGCTGATCAAACTAGCTAGTATTTGAGTTTGATTTGAAATTTAATCAAACTAGTTTGATTTGAAATAGAAAGATAGTTTCAAATTAAAATGAGAGTTTGGAATTTAATTTGTTTAAATTCGAACTAGTTTGATTTGCATCATAATATTTTGAAATTGAGTTGAAAATTAAATATGTAGAGCTTGATATTAAAATGTGTTCATCTTCCATTAATGTTGGATTGTCCATTTTGCAATCTGACTTTTAATTCATGAGCTCAGTTTCTTCGAGATTCCAAATCATGCACATGTTAGAATTTATTTGAAGGTCCATAAATTTTGTCCTAACTAATTAAAAATTGTGTTATCGGATAGAACTAGAATTCATCAATAGTGATCTAAAATTCAAATATTTCCTCATATATTGAAAAGTCCAAACATCATCAAAATTCAAACTCCATTAATCCGCAAACTAGTTTCAAACAAACTATTCAAAATTTAACTTTAATTTGTATCTAGTTCGAATTGAATTGATTCAATTTAAAATAATTTTGAATTAAAATCTAACAAACCTATTACAAACTTTTTTCAAGTCCAACATGAACTAATTTGAAGTATAATTTTTTTACAGCTCTAAATTTAATCAACATCTAACAATATTTAATTTTAGCAGCTCTCTCTTTCTCTTTTTCTCTTTAAGGAAATCCTCTCCACTATGGAAGTGAGAGAGGTTCAAAGCACTTTGAACTAAAAAATTGGTTCAAAACTTTTTAGAATCATTGATTTTGCATCGAGATTTATATTTTTAATAAAATTTAAGTTCAAAATTCATATTTTCAATAATCATTACGAATCTCAATGTATAATCAATGATTATAAAAAAAATTAAAATTAATTTCTTGATTCAAAGGGCTTTAAACTTCCTCCACCTCCCTCTCTACTATTTCTCAAGACCGCTTGACGCCTGGGTAGGTGCAAGACGAACTTCAAATTTTTGGTAAGGCATGGTATTCAACGCCGAGTCGCCGATTACCACTGACTTTATTTCCTGTTTGTTGCAGCTAATGCTAGAGCCTATCTCGGTTTCTCCCATAAAACATTTTTTATTTGAATGCCATAATACAATCACAATTACACGGTCCAACGGGCTCGGCTCAAACAAGCCGGGTTCTATTGATCGGGCAGCTCCATCGGCTTGTGACTCTTACTGTTACTGGAGAGCGGGGATATTGCACCGTATTTGTTAGGTTACACGGGGAAATTCTGAAATTCTTAATACAAAAACGGTTATACTTTCAAGTATATCATTTCATTATTTTTTTTACAGCATTAGTTTTACTTAAATCTTTTTATCTGCTTAAATTTAATAGTTTAAATATAATTTCACTCTCTCCTCATATACATAAGGTGAAATTCAACTCCTAAAATGATTCAATCTTTTAGTATTATTCTTTATAGATTATCATGTTTAACTATAATAGTAAATATTTTTAGTATTTTAGTATTTAAAAATTATGTTTAAATTTTTCTTAATGTAAACCTTTTATTGAATATTTAAATTATTATTTCTAATTATTTATTTAAAAATTGGCTTATCCGAGTTACAGCTTTAGTTTACATAGAAGGTTTTAGTGTAATTAGAACGTAAGAACTATTATGTCTTTCTTGACTAGTGTAGAAACATTATGTATATTAGACAATAATTTTTAAACATAAATTATATTAAATTTTTAAATTTTTTAAATATACTACATTATCACTTCTCTTCGTCATTGATTTTGTTTAAATATTTACATCTACTTAAATTCATTAATTTATATATAATTCTTCTCTCTCCTCAACTTTACTAACCATTTCATAATTAACAATAAGTGTGCGTTAGCTCCAATTAGATCATCCAGGTCGGGTTTTATGAGTGCACGAACCCATACTCTAGTCGTGACAGGCGCAGGAATGATCATAAGAATGTGTAGTAATAGTTCTTAGGTTGTACTTAGGATTTATGGTAAGAAATTATTTTAAAAAAAATGCTGTATTTCAATGTTAAATTTCTAAATAATAGTTATTAGCGTCATTTAATTAAATATATTCTTCATTGAAATGTTTCTTAAAAATTTGTTGTTTTTTAATGAATAGTACTGTTTTTATATAAATAGATGAGAAATGATACACTTTTATTAATTTTTATTTCACGATTGTATTTTAAAAACTATACAACAAAAAATGATATATTTTTTCACATTTCTACGTTAGAAGGTTTTCGTTATTAGTATAGCTTCATTGTTCAATTCTAGAAATTAAGAAAATTAATTAATTATTAATGTCTCATTTTTTTAATCGAGTTGTATTACTGTCAATTTAATCTTAGTCCAAAATTAAAAAAATAGAAATAAAAAAGACAAGTGTAGTAAGTAACTTTTAAGGATGCTATATTAAGAAAACTATATTTGACTATAGTTAAAATTAAATTAAAAATTAAATAATAATAATAATAATAATAATAATAATTATTATTATTATTATTATTATTATTAAGATAAAAATATTATTTTATCACATGAAATTCTTTCTTTCAGATAATTGTTCAAACATGACTTTAGTTGGAAGTCGCCCCAAAGTCCCATACTAATAACCTATATAGACAGTTCAATGACAACCCAAACACCCAATTCATTCTTAAGAGCATAACCTATATAGATGCAGTTCAAAATTAGACCATTGACAAATTTGACCAAACACCATTTTGACAATTTCATTCTATTCGCATTTAAAATGAATTGTTAATTTGATGATGTGGCACAAATGCTCTAAAAAGGAGAAACAAATGTGGAGATTGCGCGCTTGAGAAACAATGAACTGATGAAGCAGCGCATGGTCACGTGCCGAGGCTTGTCAAATCGACTAATTGAATGCCACAGTCGGACCACGTGCATCAATTTATTTTTTATACAGAGAACTTTTAGCGTGGTAATTGTTTACGATTGAAATTGATGAATCATTATTTTTTTTTTCAGAAGAATTTTTTTTGTTGTTTTTTCTGTTTGGGTGCTGTTTGTAGCAAAAATTGCATCCAGCGATTGCCATGGCGGATCAAGAAGCAACACGAGGCAGCTGTCCTTCCCCCAAATTTTTTTACGCTAATATCCTTATAATTATATATATTTAAAAAAAATAAAAAATATATTTATTTTGCTTTTTCAGAAGAAAATTTTAATATTTGCCCCTCAAACTCAAAATCTAATTCGTCCCTGACGATTGCAATCAGAGGGTTAGATTCTAATCGGGGCAAAGACATTTAAGTTCGGTTTGAGTTTGAAGAATTTTCAAATGATATATAATTAATTTCAGTTTCGGATCATCCAACTTATTATGATCGTTTTCTGATTTTAGCTTGATGCATCGAGGGGATAGCGTAGGATTAAGGTCAAATTGACTTAATAAAAGGTTTGGATTAGGTTGAATTCAGATCAGATGAGTTGAATTATCATCATTTTTTTCAGCATTCAAATGGATATTTTGATTATATAATTAATTTCTCAAATTAATTATTTAATATGTTGGTTTTATTTGAGTAAATTCGACTAAATCTAACTGAAAAAAACTAACAACCAAAGTGTCAAATTACGAAAATTTAATAATGAAGGTAGATTTGAACAAGCTTCATTAATCAAAACAGCTGTTGTAAAGTATTATTTAACTTCATTGTGTTACATTCAGTTTAAATATGTTATTATTTGATTTATTGCAATTGATTGATTCGATGCTAAAAGTCTATATATAAAGTTTCGTTTGTCTGTCTCTTACTCGTGTTGCACGTTTTTTTTTCTGTTTAATCCTCTTATTCTGTGAGATCTGTACAATCGAGAATTCGTATTTTTTGTTGGGTTATAAGAATAAATGTATTTAATGGATTTTATATGTAGGGTTTGCACAAAAAAGTTCGGATTCCTAGCTCAACTCGAGTTTGGTTTAGGTTCGAGCTAATTTGACTCAGTAGTTAAATGAATTTATTTTGAGTTGAGGTTGACTCAGCTTGAATAATAATAATTTATATGTTTTTTCTATTGAATTCTAACCTGATAACCCATCTCTTATTATCTCTCATCATCTCAGCGGTTTAGCGACGCCTCTTACTCGCTCATCACTCAACTCATATATTTGACTCGATAGTTTTTTTTTTGTCAGTCTACTTGTTCAAATTAATGTAGAACGATACTTCAATTATTAAACTCTTCCTTTTCTATTTATTTTTGAACTCTTTTTTTTATAAGACTCAAGAATCCATCATTATTGCATGAGTTCAGTTTTCGATAGATATTTTACGATAATTGTACTATAATTTGCTATAAATCTAAGCTATCTTTTTTGAAGGCTGAAATAATAGAATTATAGTATAATTATCATAAAATATCTTAAATACTTAATAAATATATTAATTTGAAAAAAATGGATTGCCAGGAAAAAAATATTTGCTTGATTTTCAAAATAACACATTGCCAATAGATCCTGTTTCTTCCCCTGTAATTGTAAACTAAATAAGCCCACTCTGTGCACGAATGCCATATATCTGATGGGGATAAAAAAAAAAAAGAAAAAGAAGTGTAATATTTTTTTCCCTTTTGTAGATTTCACAGCTCAACTCTTTCTTCCTTCCTTTTTTTTTTTGAATTCATTAACATCCCAACTTAATTCAACAAACAAAGCGAATAAAGATCGAGAAGAGAGTGCTTTGCCTATTCAAAAAAAAAAAAAAAGAATGATGACAAAGTTTTTGGCAGAAAAGACTTGGACCGCAGTACCGCACGTGAAATGTAGAGGGATTTGCAAGTGGATCAGTTTAATTAGTTTTGAACTGAACTATTAAATTTTAGATTATTTAGTTTGATTTTTCGATTTAAAATTTTAACTAATTCGGTTTTTATTTTTTGGTTTATTTTTTATTTTTTCTAAATCAGATAAACCGAATAAATCGAATAGTTCAAAATTTATCAAATAATTTTATTTTACTTGATATAAATAAAGATTATATCAAAATAATCTGAATATATTTATTTTCTATAAGTTTTATTTAGTTTTTCTTTTATTTTTTAAATTATTTATTTTTTTTATCAATTTATATAACTTTTGATATTTTTATTCTCTTTAAATAATATAATTTCAGTTTAATCGAATAAACCGAAAAAAATTTGATTTATTCGGTTTTCGGTTTATTCAGTTAATATTTTTAGAAGTTTAATTAGATTCATAATTTAACAAACTGAAATATATAATTATTGTAATTTAAACCGAACAACAGTTTGCACACCGCTACATAGACTTCAATGTTTATCGACCAATACATCAACAACCCTATAATTCTTTGCATAGAACTTCTGTGTCCATATACCGCATCTCAATATGTGGCGTGTCTATTAGACTGCGGCCATAATCGTAATCAGTAATCAGTACATCAGTGAGAGTAATACATTTAATGAATTTAATGAATTGATAATACAACATGCAGCGCCTAAACTAGATTTCACCGCTCACAAGTCGCAAGTGACAAGTGAGTATATATGGACCACTAGCACTATTTTTGACTCGGAAGATGAGAAGATGACACCGAGCTACAGGAGATTAGAACTGAAATCGGACATGAAGATTTGAATGATTCAGGTTTGGGAACGTGCTTTATTTTTTAGGGTTAAATAAGCAGAACATCCTATCTCTTTTTTTGAGTTGAAAATAATAATAATAAATGCCAACTGCGGAATGAACGTTTTTTATAGTAACTAAAATTATAAATGGTACGATGCACCCTCGTTTTTTGCACTTCTAATCTGGATCGAGTTTGAAATTTAATCTCAGATATTTTTGTTGTTGTTATTTTTTTTTGTTTATATAACCCAAAATCTATTATTTTTTTTTCTTCTGCCTCCTCAAATTATTTCTTCACGATCGTCATTTTTAGCTTTATAAGAGCTTCAACTTAAAATGTGTATTTCAACATATTCAATTCAGATCCGTGTTTAGCACTATATTCTCATCTATATTGTAAGTTTTTTTCTATTTGCGCTATTATTTTTTGTTGTAAATTAAAATATATTAACAGTAGGTTTATACTCTATTTTTTGCAGACAATCGACTATATTGGTGATCAATGTATACCACGAGGTCAAATCCTAAATACTTCAACCGACGTATGTTACAATATTTGTATCGCGTGCATATTTTTTATCGAGGACATAATCAATTTGTATGACTTGATAAGGCAAATTCATGTCGGTTTGGAGTTGCTCCTTAGCCATTTTAATCTAATCATCAATGCATGAATCAACACTGTCCAACCAGGTTTGAGTGATTTTTATAGCTTATCTGGGGTAATTTCTAAGAAAATTTAGGAATGATAAAAACAACAGCCCCATACCAAATGCTCGAGTTTAAAACCATGGAGTTAGTGGTTGAATCCCAACCAATCTTCAGTTCTGATCGTTATGATATATGTGTGATAAGTATTTTTGAAAGTAGCAATCCGGCCTTGATTGAGAAAAGAACTCACTTATGAGCCCTGAAGCACCCACCAACTCATCTCCCAATACAAAATGAGAATGATGAAGAAGAAAAGTGATACACGGATATCGAGAATGATCACATCCAAGATGCAGTAGATTTAAATATGGATGAAATTGAGGATGAGATAGATGTTTAAGAAATAATTAAATAATGATAAATATTCATCCCTTTTATTAGTCGAGAAATGAAATACCCGTGTGCACTAGATGAGGACAATGAAGCAGTATTTTTTGTGTTTAATGTACTACTTTTATTATTAGAATTATGAGACAATTTTATTTTTTTTATTGTTGTTAGTATTTTAAATATTACTTGACGTTATATTTTAATTTTTATAATATTATATCTTCTATAATGTTTTACTTATCTTCTTTCTTTAGCTCTAACATTCTAAATATTTATTGTTTTATCCCTTAATAAATGTAATTATCTACACATAATTAAATAAATATTTTAAAATAAATTAGATAAAAATAAATATTTAAACATAATAGATAAAATAATAAAAATAATAGTCAAAAAATAATAAAAAATATATCCTAAACTAAGTTTTAAACTCGAATCAGAGAGGTTGGGACTAAATTTGAAACTCTATCGAGACTATAGCTGCATAACTGTGGATGCATCACATATATCACTTCCTTATATATTTTTTATTTTAATTACAATAAAAATATCTGCGTTTCCATCCGCAGTACCTGAATAAAATGATAAATGACAAAAAATACTAAATTTGTTAGAAACTATAAGACAAAGATCAATACTTCAAGCAGGAAACTTGATGGAACTTCACACGTTGCACAGTTTGGCAGCAAAATCCGAGAGTATAATTTTGGTGATGAGAATTTCTTGTTCTTTCATTAAAATATATTAAATTTTCATTCTTTACATAGCCATTTTTTTTAAAATAAAATATGTCACCAGAATATTACTAGAAGTAGAACAATCCAAATATATATTTATTCCTTTAAAATAAGAGTTTTTTTTCATCATTTCCTCATCAACCTATGGGATGCTGCCTTGTAAAGTTATACTCTATTTAATGTTTACTCGTCTTGCTCCTTGTGATATATTAAAATTTGATTCATTTAATTATTGTACCAATCTAGCTAAATCATTACTCAAGAGAGCTTAATAGCCATATACAAAGTGAGAGAGATAATTCAAGAGATTGATACACTCAATTAGCCAAATCCTTGTTCAAGCTCAATCTAACTTCTCTCTATTCTTCCAACTTGATCCTTCGTGATCTTCTTGAAACCATTCTTTTGAGTTGTAGTGTTCACATTTTCTTGAGTGTGTTGTCACTCACATTTTGAGTGTGTTGTCACTCACCTTTCTTTTGAGTGTGTTGTCACTCACCCTTTTTGAGTGTGTTGTCACTCTTGTTACCGATAGGCTTGACAGCCCATTTTTGTAAGGGACCAAGTTCTACAAGTGTAAAAACCCTTTTTTAAATATATCGGCTCAACCTCAATTGTTAGAGGTTGAGGGTCCCGGAGACGTAGGCATTGTTAAAGCCGAACTCCGTTACATCTTGTGTTCTTGTTTTATCTTTACTTTTCTTTTCTCACATTTCTTTGATTGCTATATTCTTGTGATTGTGTATTCAGATTTTTCACATAGAAGAGGGCAATAACTTTGGAAAAGAGGAGACATTGACGGAAAAATAAGTATGGGTTATGTTTTCATAATTATTTATGTTTTTATATATTAAGCTTTTCGACATATTTGATAATGGTGTGGTGTGGTGTGATCAATGTGGCAAGTACTATCCTGTCATTGATTAACCTGTTACTAGAGCGATCTAGGCCTCAAACGAGTCGAGTTTGATCGAGTTGGGTTTAGCTCAAGCTCAATTTATAAAAATTCGAGTCAAACTCGTGAAACACTTCAAGCTAAAAAGTTTAGCTTAAACTCGGCTCATTACTATTCAAGCTAGCTCATGACTTGTCATGAGTTAATGCATGTACGTTGATTCAGTTTGACATTTATATTTAATATATTTACAAACTGTAAATTCAGTATATCTATAAAAAAAAATAGTACACGAGCTAGTACAAAATTGATAATATCAATAAACTATATTTTTAATAAAATCTTTACTGTACTAATTTGAATGGATGGACCAATAAAAAACTATCGAGTCAGATATATAAGCCGAGTCACGAGCGAGTATGAGAAGTTGTTAAACTGCTGAGATGGTGGGATGATAAAGATAATGAGAAATAGATTAGTGGATTAGAATTTAACTGAAAAAACAAATAAATTATTATTATTCGAGCCGAATCGAGTCATGAGTCAAGCCAACCTAACTCAAACTCGTCTCATTTAACTATCGAGCCATATTAGCTCGACTCATATTAGTTTGAGCCAAATTAACTCGAATCAGTTTAGCTCGAGCCCAAACTAAATCATGAATCCGAACTTTTTTGTGCAGCACTTGAGCGATCAGAGAATCAAAGCGTGTTGTCGTTAGAAGTTATTTTGTTTGCGCGTGCTTTTGTTGGTTTTGTTTGCGAATTACGTGCAAAATTATACTGCTAAGTTCCAAGATTGGGCTATTCAAGTTGAGAATATTCGTAAAATATCTTATCAAAGCTAGCAACAATCAATCATAAACTTGGTCCATTCTCGACCAATTATTTGACTATACAATATATGCAAACTATAACAACAAAAATGTGTGAATTAGATATTAAATATCAATCTAATCAAAAGCTTGGAAAGTGAAGCGTTCTTTCCTGGCCGATGAAGGGGGTGGTTGAATATTAGAATGTGACATGCAGACTAAAAATGGAAGCAAGCGGACAGTCAAACAAAAAGAAAAAAAAAATGGAATTAGAGAACAAGACCACACGCATGGCAGTCGGTAGGGCTGCCAGATTTATTCACAGTCAGAATTTATGAATTCAAGAAAATTTTCATATTTATTATGAACATTACCTTAGTGACTTAAATTTTAATTACGTTGAGATTTATTATGAAGACAATTGGTGACTTGGTGTTGGAGAAATGCGAATGCACTCTTATTAAACTTATTAATTAGTGCTGTCAAATAATAGGTTTTATGTTTATTCTTATCTTGACAACTGATTATAATTTATTTGTAAACATTATGAATTATTAATTTTATGAATAATATTTTTTTGAGTAGTATTTAGAAACCAGAATTTTTCTGAATAGAAATCATTACACTTAAGATATAAATTCTTCAACGACTGAAAGCTCATTCTTTGACGTAGACACACGCTACATTGTCCCTAGATTCATGGGGTCCCGTTAAAATTAGTGAAGCAAATCAAATAAGTCTAAAATCATGTTGCACGCAGTCACGTGGCAGAGGACGTGAATTCTCAACTACCCATAACGATACCGGATATGATGACAAATTAATGATTAAATTTTCAATGATATATCAGCACTAAATTTACCAAAATGAAACAAAATATATTACTCAGCACATTTCTGGAATTCCCCCAAATAATGGCAGGCCCGCCACTTAATTGTTAGGTTTGATTGTAAGCAACCATGCCTAAAGTGCCGTAGAAAGGAACAAATAATTTCTTTCGTGTCGACTTCACTGTTTCAGGATTGATTTTATAATCCAATCGTCTTTTACGATAAATTTTAAGATAATCAAATAATAATTTGGGTAAATTTAGTTGGCGGCGAGGAGGAAAAGGAATTCAGGAGACACGTGGCTTCAAGTGGGACCGTACCAAATTTCTAATATTGGACCAAATGACGGAAAATTGCTTGGTAGTTTAAGAGGGCTTAGTCTTTGAATCTGGTTCGGTTTGACCTTTAAAAATTCTGGCTGTTGTCCGTTCTTTAGAAGTCTAATTTAGTTCTTTTTAATGATAAAGATCGGATTTTTTAAGAGTTATGTTCATTTTTCTTTTTAAAAAAAGACCTTTCTAACTATATTTTTATCAAATCTGATTCTTTCCAACTCATATCTGGTCATTTTAAGTCTTTTTTTAATATTTAATATTATATATTACATACACTTAAAAATCTAAAAAAAATAAAAATAATTAAAATAAAATATCAAAACAGAAAAATTGTAGCAAGTTTTTTTATTTTAAGTAAGTTGACATGTGATGTGCTTTGCATCTCAATAATGACTATAGCTTCTGAATCGGCTTTTAGTGCTGGCGCTCAGGTATTGGATGATTATCGTAGCTCACTTAAGAAAGATATAGTGAAGATTTTTGTTTGTGGAGGTGATTGGATAAAGGCGGCTTCAAAAGCCACAATACAAACACTAGAGATGAAAGAACTTACACATTTCTTTTATTATTTATAGTCTAAAATTTAAATGTCAATATTAATTGCTATTTTTTCTGCAATTTGTAAAAGAGGAGGAAGACTTGAATATTCAAATTCCAACGAGTAAATTAGATGTCAATTGATCTTCTGTTGTCTTTTTGGGCATTAAAGGTAAATTATCTTTATTTTCTTGGTTAAAATTTTAATGTTGTTTTGGGTCTTTTCTAGAAATTTTATAAATGCATTTTATCAATTCTGTCAAATTTGGGTACTCTTATATCAAATTTGGGTATTGTACTACTGCTCTGAGAAACTGGACATTATTCTATCAAATTTTAATAGTAACTAATCAGTTCTGAATTTTTGGTATTGTTCTAGGTATAGTGGTGTTGCTCTGGTGTTGTTCTAGTGCTGATCTAGTGTTGTTCTAGCGTTGTTCTTGTGTTGTTCCGGTGCAGTGATGGTGTATTATGAATTTAAGGTTTTTAAATTTTATATTTTCTAATTTGAATTGATATACTTGTGTTATGTAATATGTATTATGTATTTGTGCCAATTTGCTAGTGTTGTGTGTTTGTATTGTGGATTTATATTTTTTATTTGCTATGTTTATGTATTTATGTATTTATTTATTGTGTGTTATGAATTTATTGTAAGCATCAGAAGATTTGTCATGCATTTGAATTGATACGCATGTGTATAGATGATCATTTTTTGACGCCATGTGAGATTGAACAAAAAGCTGTCGAATTGGCCTATTTCTTGTGTGTACCAATTGAAGTATTTTGAAATGAATTGAACGAAGAATCAAAAACAGGAAGAAGAAAAGGAATTCGTGAATTTCATTTTGAATCCAATTCAAGCCTTTTCAAAATGTTCATTTGAACAAAACATATTACATTCTTCGATTTTCTTTTCCCTTGAATTCATAGCGAATAAAACATACATAGAATAAAACAAAAAAAGAAAAGGATATTTAAAAAGAAAAATGCTTATATGATAGATAAGAAATTACTATGAATGTTACTCTAATAAATTAGAGTAATCTATTCTAAATTAATAATAAATTAAGAAAAAAATTCATTTTTGGTATACTACTTTTTTTATATGCCAAATATATTTTCTACAAATAATTTTTTTTGTAACATACTATTTTATAAATAAAATTTTATAACATATATTTTATTTCGGATATGATAGTAGAGTTTAAAATCAAATTTATATTCATATTTACATCATTTTTATGAATACAAGTCCGATACGAATTAGATAATTAATATTTAAATATAAATAATATTTTTACAAATATTTTTTAATACGAAGTAAGCAGATATTATCTGCTCCATTTACACCCCTAAATTTCATAAATGTTTGCTCAATTGTGCGAGAGTAGAACTATATTTTGTTCCTAAAATGTCGTCACGCTTTTCGTTTCAGAGTCACATCCACCATAAATGTTTGCTCAATTGTGCGAGAGTAGAACGATATTTTGTTCCTAAAATGTCGTCATTCTTTCGTTTTAGAGTAACATCCACTGTCATTAGGATTTAGGTTCCGACTAATGGACTCCAAACTTCTCTCTTAAAAATTCATGATATATAGCCTACGTGTCATTGTTTCAGCGAAACACGATGCACCGCGAACTTGGCAACGGAGCGCAATTTAGCAATTTGGGAGTTCTAACACTCCACGTCACATGCCTCCCACGTGCTCTCGCCAACCCCGTCCTTCCGTGTTCGGCTCGGCTCTGAACCAGTATGTCCTGACCGGCTTGATTTGAAGCCGTGGCAATTGGCATTCTATCTAGGAACTAGGAAGTAATTGTTGCTTAGTGCTTACTCATCTGCTTTCTTAACACAGTTAATCACATAATTACTTGGGTCCGTTTGACAAATAAAAAAATAATTTTGAAAGAGTGGTAGTTTTGGAAGTGTAGTAGAATAGTGTCATTATGAAAAACTGATATTTTTGACTATTCGAAAGAGCAAAAATATCGTTTGACGGTTATTAATTAGAAGAGTTAAAATATTAATAATTATAATATACATTATTGATAATAATAATAATAATAATAATAAAATAATAATAATAAAATAATAATAATCATAATATAATCATAATCATAATAAAAATAAAATAATAATAGTAGCGATGATAATATAATAATAACAGTGATTATTATATAATAACAATAAAAAAATTATAATCATCATCATAATAATATAATTAAAATTATAATATAATAATATAAAATAATTATAATAGAATCATAATCATAATAATATAATCAAAATCAAAATCATAATACAATAATATATTAATAAAATCATAATCATATTTATAATCTTAATAATATAATAATACTAATAATAATGATAATATAATAATAAATCATCATAATAATCATAAAATAATAATATAATCATAATAATGATATAATAATAATACTAACAATAATGATAATATAATAATAATAAATAATCATAATCATAATCATAATATTAATAGTGATGATAATATAATAATAAATAAAAATAATCATAATATAGTAATATAATAATAATAAATCATAATCATAATATAATAACATAAAACAATATAATCAAATAATAGTAATTAGTCTACAATAACTAAACCGGTGTACCACCTATAATTTAGTATACCAATTTAGCAATCTTCTCTTTAGTTTAAATTTCGTTTGTCAAATTTTTTTGTCGGAATAACAATGTTATTTCTATTTTTGGGTGCCAAACGAACCCCTGTTTAGCTATAGTACTCGGAAAAAAAAATCTTAATGGACGGTTAGATGATAACATATTATGTCAAAAGATAATTTGCAACTTTGGTAAATTACTGTTATGCCTAATTGCCTCTACAATAGTTAAAAACAAGTTATCTAATAGTGTCTACTATTTTTATTAAATTAAACATCGGTTTTCATTTTATTGATAGATGCTAAATAAGACGAAATAAACAATATTTCTTTCCAAATTGTAAGTAAGCTCTGTTTTTATATGAAATTGTAGGATTGACAATAGTGCATATTTTTATTCAAATACAAAAAGAAGTAGATATTTATCGAAAATATAAAGGAGTTTGATACCATTCAATAAAAAAACTAATTTGGACATTTGAAAAAAGAAAGTGAAATAGATGATTCTGTTATTGTAAATAATTTCAATTTTATTTGATAAAATTGTAAAATAATTATAATTGAATTTGTTATTTTTAAAATAAAAATTTAAGATATGAAGTCAAAAAAGAAAACATTTGATTAGAATATAGATGAGATTGCAAAAAAAAAATTAAGAAAATTTGATTAGAATTTTCAAATAATATGGATAACAGTAATTTTCAGATTGAAACAATAAAATAAGAAATTATACCATAACTGTTGTAATATATCTCACAACGGTTATAATGAAAGAATGCGACATGATATTAAAGAGTTGTCAGATTCTAATCGTCGTAACAAATCTCACAACCATTGTAATGGAGAAATGCGATAGACTATTAGAGAGTTATCAAACTCTAACCGTTGTAATTGATTCCATAATTATTGCATCGATGAATGTGAAAGGATATCAGAGAGTTGACAAGTTATAATTGTTGTAAGAGATTTCTAAACTGTTACAATGGGTTATGATAATTATTTTTCTAGTTTTGCAGTTCAGTCATAAAAAGACAACTTGTTGCCTCTTTCTTCTCTCCGACCTACGAATTTGCATATATTCATTAGAGCAAAAACCTAACTGTTCACTGTAAAACCTTAAAAAGCTTTATAAAATTTATTTTAATCACAAGATTATTTCTCTGCGCCTTTTATAAATTAGACCAAACCTTTTATAAATTAGACCAAAGTGATTATTGAGAATTTTCCTTATGAGATTTATTTTCTCAAGTTTATTATTTCTTTTGGTTGTTGTCCATTTACTTGATGTAAGGGACTGAAAGTTCACTGTTATATGGATAGTGACTTAGCACAACTTAACAGTTGGTAGTTGTAGATTTCAAAGATGTAAGTTCTTTATAGCTGGACCCCATTTAATTTTGTGTTATTCTCTCCTTACTCTGTTTTATTTTATTTTTTCGTATTGAATTGTAAAACAACCTAGGTCATTATTGTACACTAATCGCCTGAAAAAACATATTTAACTCTAATTAATTATTTAGATTATAATGAACTTGATAGATGTCTACGTCCTCATTTAATATTTCATCATATATAGCAGCTAAAATTTTTATTGGATCAGCTTTGATATGGTCATCGGTCACCATTTATAATTTTTACATCCTCATTTAATATTTCATCATATCTAGCAGCTAAAAATTTCATTGGATCAGCTTTGATATGGTCACCGGTCACCATTTATAATTTTAAATTGTTGGATTAATAAATATTTGTACCTATTGTGATGTGGACATATCTTTTACAAAAATATACTGACAACGTTTGTTAGGAAAAAATAGAAAATATCATAATATTAATGAAATCTTTCAAAATTTAAAAAATAAAGCCATTTTTATTTTTCTATTTTCATTTGAGAACTTATCCCTGTTATTGCATTTTCAAATTTTCTTAAAATGCAGATAGTGGAGGGTGTCTACACAAAATTCGCTATTTTTAATCAAATGCATATAGTGGAGGGAGTCTACACAAAATTTGCTATTTTTCTTCCCAGTTCTCACCCAACTACCTACCACACCCAGTCGCCAACCACACCAACCCCCGCCCTTTCGCTATAAATTCCTTCTCCTTCCCTCCTCCCCTTTCTCTCAGGACCCCTCTCTCATACCAAGCCCGTTGCCGACGAAAGCACTCCAAAACAAAGGAAACAGAGGGACTCAGCAAGGAGAGCAACACTCACGAACAATGGCAGTTGCGAGTCACGCAGCCACCTCTCTCCAAACCCAATCCCACCCATCTCACTCCCTCTCTTCCTCCTCCCGCAAAAGCGCCTCTCCATCCGTACTCCCGGTGTCACGCCGCCGCCGAGCCGCCTCCATATCTGCCGTGCACGCCGCCGATCCGTCTAAAAACCCGACCATTGCGGAGAAACCTAAATCTCCGTCCCCTCCCGCTCCAGCTCAAACCACGAAATGGAGCATCGAGAGCTGGAAGTCGAAGAAGGCGCTGCAATTGCCAGAGTACCCCGACAAGAAGGACCTCGAGTCGGTGCTCAAGACCATCGAGAGCTTCCCTCCGATCGTTTTTGCCGGAGAGGCGAGGCACCTAGAGGAGAAATTGGCTGACGCGGCCATGGGAAGAGCTTTCCTCTTGCAAGGAGGCGATTGTGCGGAGAGCTTCAAGGAGTTCAATGCAAACAATATCAGAGACACTTTCAGAGTATTGCTCCAGATGAGCGCCGTGCTCATGTTCGGTGGACAGATGCCCATCGTCAAGGTATGAGTTCGGTTTTGTTGAACTTTTTTTTTTCTTACTCTTATTTTGACCTAGTCGAGGGCGCATGACAGATTTCGAATTTGGTTATAGATCTAGAATCCTGATCGTTCCTTTTGACTTGTGTTTTTAACTATGGCAGCTGATGTGGGACTAGTGCAGTTGGCTGAAAACTAATAAACTAAATTCGTTTTGGCTGTTAGCTTGTTATTACTATTAGTAATTAGGTCATCGACCAAATATTTAAGCCTCGACTGATTCTCCCCCAACATTATTATAATATAAATAATGTTCGTCTCTATATTTCTTTTCCACGAAGGTCGATCTTCAAACTCCTTGACGTTATACTATCCTATAAAACCATATACTTTATTAACACAAACTTTCCCCATTTACCAACATCTTTTTACTATCTATGAGATTTGATTAGCAAAATGTATGGAGGTATTTGCTGCTGAATTCCTTCGCTGCACATGAACTATCTCCAGTAAAATTGGTATATGCAACTAATTCATCCACCTACAGAATTACAATTTCTCATGGCAATGTACAAATCTGCATAGCAAGATGGTACTAAATAAATCTATCTCAAGATTACTCACATTCTCCACAAATTTAGAATGCGATTGTTTTATAAACTGTTACCTTTTAAACAACTATTGAAATAAGAAAAATATTCTATGTTCTCCAGGTCGGTAGGATGGCCGGGCAGTTTGCCAAGCCGCGATCAGACCCATTTGAGGAAAAGAATGGAGTGAAGTTGCCAAGCTACAGGGGTGACAATGTGAATGGTGATACATTTGATGAGAAGTCCAGGATCCCAGACCCCCAACGTATGATCCGTGCCTACTGCCAATCAGCAGCGACACTTAACTTGCTCCGTGCCTTTGCAACTGGTGGTTATGCTGATATGCAGCGTGTGACTCAGTGGAACCTCGACTTCACTGACCACTCTGAGCAGGGGGACAGGTCAGCACTCTATTGTGATCATTTAATATTTTGGAAATTTTATTGCAGATATATTAGATACATTAAACATATTTTTGTCTTATTATTGGAAATTATTTGATTAGTCTTTCTTTCAACAAAGTGGAAATGAAAGCTAATTTGATGAGAAATATTATTCAAAATACTTTCGTAGTTCTGTAATATTATATAATTGTAAATGTCGCCTCCAATTCTGTAATTGTCGAACTCCATGAATCTAGTCTTATGATTATTCAACTTAAATGCATGGCGGCTTAGTAACTCAATGAGATATCACCCTTATTTCTATAAATTTTGATTTTTTTTTCTTTTAGATATGAAATACTATTGTAAATTTGAATTAGCAGACTATAATTACATTACATAAATGAAAAGAACCTTCAAAACACTTTATCACTTCTATTAGTTTATTAGTTGAATGGATGGAACAACACATGAGTTTCAAGCACAAATTCTCTTATATCACAATTAATTGACACAGGGTAACCAGTGTTTCTCTGTGCATGTGTAAACAGGTACCGTGAGCTTGCCCATCGGGTTGATGAGGCGCTTGGCTTCATGTCTGCTGCTGGCCTTACAGTTGACCACCCAATAATGACGACAACCGAATTCTGGACCTCGCACGAGTGCCTTCTCCTCCCATATGAGCAGGCTCTGACCCGTGAGGACTCCACCTCTGGACTCTTCTATGATTGCTCTGCTCACTTCCTTTGGGTTGGTGAGCGCACCCGCCAGCTCGATGGTGCCCATGTAGAATTCCTCCGTGGTGTCGCCAACCCTCTGGGAATCAAGGTAAAGAGTAGCTTGAGTTTCGGTGTTATCCTTAATTGATGATAGCCCTACTAGTTAATTTTCTGTCTGCATAAAAAAATTTGGGGAATTGAAAGGACGGCTCATTTGATTCCTAGGTTAGCTGGGTTAAATTTGGGTTCAGATCAATCATTCGACTGGTATTTTTGTACCAGTTGCTGCCTTTTTTTTTTTGATACCATGCCCATAGGAAACATGTTATCTTTTTCAAACTGAATAAGTGGATCCATTATTGAATTATTGTATTTTGATGTGTGGAATACAGGTCAGTGACAAGATGGATCCAAAGGAGCTTGTGAAACTGATAGAGATACTGAACCCTGAGAACAAACCTGGGAGGATCACCATCATAGCAAGAATGGGAGCTGAGAACATGAGGGTCAAGCTACCACACCTGATCCGTGCAGTGCGTGGGGCTGGCCAGATTGTTACCTGGGTCAGTGACCCCATGCATGGCAACACCATCAAGGCTCCATGTGGCCTGAAGACCCGCCCCTTCGACTCCATCCTGGTATTGTGGTCTTTTTCTCATTGCACCTTACCATCTACACGTTTGCTCATGTATTTTATCATTTTAGTTCATTAATGGTGGCGTCCAACAATAAGAAGTATATGTTGTCTGATCAAACATGTGCACAAATGGCATTTGGCAAAAATACAGCAATGAAAAAAACTTGCCAATGCATTAATGTAATGATGTCGCTCTTTAAATGGAGGTTTTTAATGAGAGTGAACAAAACACCAAGTGGTATAATGTGCTAGGAATACTATCTCAAACAATCAGTGCCGGCCCTACCAGGTGGTTGTAAGATTGCAATCATGATTCTCTAGTGGGTTTTTGGACCACTTCGCGATGAACTATGATGTTCACTGGCAGCCCCATCAAAATTCAAAATATGGCCCTTAGAGAATTATGGATGGAAAATAAAAGTGTGGGTAATGAATGGTGAGAATAGACTGAAGTGGGTCACTTGTCTTTGTGGGTGCTGAAGAGCCATCTCTAGTTTCTGTAGGAGAGGCTATTGGACTTAGAAATTTGGTAGTTAGTTTGAATAAACCAAAGTGACATAACCGTAGTGCTGTTAGAAAGCTTATTTGATAGGTATCATTTGTTTGGTAGCAGTGATGTAACAGCATCACTGCATTTGCTAAATTATTCAGCCGCTCATTTGTGCTCCTAAGATTGTTAAAATTTCATGCATTTTCATATCATCAGTTTTCCTTGTGGTCATACAAATTTGAAGCTGTTAGTTAGCATTATTTAATATTTTGTTTTCCTTTTTAAACAGGCTGAGGTGCGCGCCTTCTTTGATGTGCACGAGCAAGAAGGAAGTCACCCTGGTGGGGTCCACCTGGAGATGACTGGCCAGAATGTGACAGAGTGCATTGGTGGGTCAAACACAGTGACCTTTGATGACCTCAGCGACCGCTACCATACCCACTGTGACCCCAGACTCAACGCCTCCCAGTCCCTTGAGCTGGCATTCATCATTGCTGAGAGGCTGAGAAAGAGAAGGATCAAGTCCTCCGGCCTTGTGGCTGCCACCTCCTTGCCATTGCCACCTCTTTCTTTCTAAGGAGTTGATGGCAGGATAGAATGGGGGAGAGTAGTAGTGTGATTTTAGAATAATATCTATTGTTTCTTTCTATTGGCTGAGGGATGGGTGGTCGCTGTAAGAGAGAGAGATGATATGAGCTCCTTTTGCTTGGGTGCTTGTGGTTGCTTTAATGGGTATGTATCTAGTATCTATGGACACCTATCTTAGAATTTGGGTTTTGGCTATGGGAGATTGAATGAATAATAACAGAAAGAATGTTCTTGAAGTTCGTTTGCAATGTTTTTGAGGATGGTATGAACTTTGTAAAGATCTCATTCTTCAGTTATTTCAGCTGTAAACAAACGCAATTTCCTCTCGTAAGAACGCATTGTAGAACATAGTGGCCCGAAACTAAGGCGGGTTGGGTGGCGGGCCTTCAGGCCCTGGTAACTCGTAAGAACAATTGAAGTTCATAGTTTGACAACCCTTTTACCTTGTAGGACAGATGAGCAAGTACGGTTTGTCTACGTATATTGCCGAGCTTTATTTTTTGTTCTTATAAGCGTAAAAAGAAGTTTTAAATCTAAGATTTAAGTCTTACATGGAGAAATTCAGACCATGAAACAAACTTCAGAATTCTTTTCTTATAGCTGCAGAGTGCAGAGCCTTATTAATAAATAAAATAATCAGGATTCATTCAAGGTCGGAGAGTTTGGGACACGAAATTAGCAATTCATTTTTTTTTCATTTCTTTATTATTTTAGAAAGAGTGATTCATTCTTATTTCTTAACCAGGAGCAGAGAAAAGTTGTTGGGTCCCGGCCATCTTTTCTGCTCTACGGCTGTAGAAAACAAAAGAATTGGCACGTACAAACAATTTGTTGGCGTCCTGCCATTTTTTTTTGGAAAAATTAGCTCCATATCACTCTAAAACTCTTAATTTAGCAAAATGCCATCATAAATGTTAATCTCCATATAATGCCACCATTAAACACAAATAATTAGCAAAATGTCCTATATACCGTAGAATCCGCCAATCCATACTGCAAAATACCACTATTTCTGAATTGGTCGATACTACCCTCATCCGAATAACAGACAAATTTGGAATTTTCCATTTCCACGTAAAATGGACGATCTCTATCCATTTTCAGACAGTTCATATTACAAATCAGCGTAAACACCCCTCTCTTCCGCTTCTGCTTGTTCTCTCAGCCCGCCTCTTCACTGGGATAATCGACTGCAACAACTGCCCGCCTCTTCACTGGGATTGCCGACTGCAACAACCGGATGGATTGGGTTCCTAATGGGTAAGTTTCTGTCATGTAATGATCCGCTTGGAGTTCTCTCCGCAACCAACCTATCATGTTAAGACGCTTGATTTTTTATCAGAAAATAGACTATACATATTAATGCAAAGGAAATTTTTTACTGATGTTGTTAATGTTTGCACTGGTTTATAAAAGCAGTTGTTTATAATCTATACTATTATATAAAGCATCTAAGAATTGGAGAGTCCATTTTTTGTCATGGTAATTTTTTATTATACCCATTTTATCCCTCAATTAGATGGATACTATTTATTTTTGGTTGATCGAACGTATGTGATCGCGTCCATTGATCTCATCTTTCTCTCCATTTCTTTCCCATATATACTATTATTTCCATAATATTATTTTTTATTTAGCAACCTTGTGCATATTTGGTGATAAATTAATGGTGATAATATATGTTAGAATAATTTACTTTTCTTGCCATAAAAATCATGAATCATTAACTCATATTGTGCAAAAATCTCATCCAAGATTAAATATAGTCTTTATTATAAGTTTTCTCTATAATTTGGTGAATTTATAATTTAATATTAGATAAATATAATTTTTTTTATATTATAATATTTTAATGTTTAAATAAAAGAGTCCGCTGCAACACGCGAGTATATAGCTAGTATATATTTAAGCATTGTTATTAATTTTTTTACTATTGTTATTAATAAATATATAATTCTTATGTAGGGTTGATCACAAAACTGCTTTTAGGATAGAAGTAAAGATTGAAGGATTTTGGAACAAGCAAATTGAGAGAAAAAAAGTATATGTTAAGGGAAGGGTACTAAAATGGGTGGTAGACTCAGATAAGTTCTTTTATGTGAGTTGATGACGAATTTAATGGAGGAGATAAGTTGGGGGAGTTCTCAACTACCTAAAATATGGTTTTTTGACAAAAATAAAGATAGAGAAGTGGGCATATCATCTGAGTCATAAATACCAAATATGTTTAGAATGTACGAGATGGAAAGAAAAATATCAATTCTAGTAGTTATTTGTGATTGTGATGGAAGTTCGAAATATAGCGGGACAAATACACCTTTCTCATGTACTCCATCTCAGCCGCCGCAACCTATTGCATTTGGTAGTCAAGTTGAGGGCTCTCAGATTGGTAACAATGATGGCTATGTGGGATTCAATGAAGAGCATATGTACAGTGTCGATGGTGAAGATAGCATTATTCATAATGGTGTCATTGAAGAGTCTCAGATTGACTCAGAACCGATTTTGGAGGAGAATATAGTTGAGGAGCCAAACATAGATGATGCAGTTGAGTGTGTATCTAACATTGCATATGATCCTAAAAATCCGAAAATAGAGGTCAATACATTATTTCCCGATGTCAATGTCTTTAGAAATTCTTTAAGGCATTTTGCCATAAAAAATGAGTTTGAAGTAAGTACGGTGAAGTCGGACAAGAAAAGATTCATAGGAAAATGCAAGCATTCTGATTGTCCTTGGAGAATTCGTGCTTCTATACTTCAAGATAATAAAAACTTCAAGGTAAAAATGCATACATCAAATTAATAGTTTTTTTATTCAATATATGTAATGATATATTTGAGTATTCTATAATTGCAGATAAGGATTTTACCGCATCAACACACATGTCCATCTACTAGCATGCTTGACGGAAAGATGACATCTCGAGCGTGGGTTAAGGAAAGAGTAGGAAATTGGCTAAGAAAGAATCTCACGGTTGGAGCCAAGGAAGTAAAGAACAAGTTAGAAGACGAGTTTCATGTCAAATTGACTTATAATAAGGCTTGGTATGGAAGGAGAGATGCTCTTGATCGGATTCACGGGTCATGGGATGAGAGTTTTGAATTAGTGTACAATTTTAAGACAGAGTTGGAGAAGAGATATTCTAATAGTATCGTTGAGATAGATTGTAAGAGAGTTGGTGACAAAAGTTATTTCAGCAAGGTATTCGTGGTGCTTAAACCATGCATAGACGGATTTCTTCATGGTTGTAGATCCTATTTGGGGATTGATTCGACACATCTGACAGGCAAGTTGAAAGTTCATTCTTTTATTACTGTTTGCTAATTTAGTATGAAAATATTCAAGGAGTTTGACATATTTATTTCTTATATTTTTTGTGCTTGACAGGTAAATATAAGGGACAGTTGGCTGCTGTTGCGGGTATTGATGGTCATAACTGGTTGTGATTAATGTAGTATGAATAAAAATTCCGATGTATATTTTCAGAGTGCGACAAATATTTGTTCTTCCTAGCAATCAGATTGAATTGACTTTCGTTGTAGACTTGGTAATATTTTTATTCTACCAATAGTAATCATTTATATTTTAGACTGAGTCGTATGAAAAAAAAATGCAAGTAAAGAACACAAAGACTCAAGAAATTTGTAAACATAGTAGAAAAGATAATTTTGCACGGAAGTTATCATTTCATTGTCATCAAACCGTGTTTAATAATTCGGGAACAAATTTTTGAAAAAGAAAGCTACACGAATAAAAAGACGTGAAATCGAACAAAAACCATAAATAAAATTTGGAACCACATTAGTACTAAGATAATTTGCGCGGAAGTTGCCATCTCGCTTTGTATTAATGAGGATTAACATCGTCAGTTTTGGTTTCATGTTTGAATAGAAAGATGATGACGCCGTGTTTACAAATAAATATTTTAATTTCAGGCCAAAATAAAAATATTTAAAACATACTGATTAAAATTTATTTTCCATCCCAGACATATCACTTACTCTCTTGGATTCATATTATTTTGACAAGCTGATAAGTTCTAACCTACTAGCAAACCAAATAAGATTGAGAGTTTCAAAACCATAATGAGATTCAATTTGAAAAAAAGTTGAAAAAAAAAAAAGAAGATAAGAGTTTGTAGATATATTTTGAACTTATAATTGATAGTATTTTGAACATCATATAATTTAAGTATCTTTTGATAGTCCATCAAATATCATTAAAAATATTTATAACTTACAACAAATTTAATGATATTTAATATGCTATCAAACGATACTTAAATTACATGAACATTGAAGTATAGTTAGTTTATGAGTTTAATAATATGTCTATAAATATTTGTTGAATTTATATCAAAATTTATTGTTAAAATTATCAAAAATAATAATATTGTCAATTTATTTAAATAAGTATATTTTTCACTCTTATTTTCTTTCTCCTTCCCTTTGCTCGCTATAAAAATTTTGATACGTGGTTAGTATACAAGGACAAATGTGCAGCTTATCAAAACATTGTGGAAAGAAGACCTACCTGAGATTAAAAAAAAAAAGAAGTAGAAGAAGAAGAAGACCCACCGTAGGGCGTAGACCTACGTGGCTATGTGATTCGAAATTGAAAAGAACGATCTAGATCCTGTAAAAAAAAAATGGACGTCTCTCTCAACAATCTCCTCGATGAGAAAAGAAGTCATAAATTTATCTCCTCTTATTTATTTTTATTTTACTTATGATTTTTTGAATTTTGTCTTTATTCTTCATCCGTCATTTCATTATTTTTTATTTTAAAAAAATTTATTCATTTGAGATATTATACTTTGAGATACTAAAAAAAGTTTTACTTCAAATTTAATAAATTTGAGGTGTTATTTTAATGTTCATGTGAAAATAACTTAATACCTGAAAAATAAATTTGTTAATATTTCATGGTAAATAAGAATTTATGTAATTTTCATTTTTTTTTGACTCATAAATAGATGAGATAGTCTATCATGGATTAAAAAGACTATTGTTAATTTATTAATCACGGTATGATTTTTTACTCATCATTTTCCATTCTCTAATCACAAAAAATTTAAATTAATTATCTGATATTTTAAATTAATTTTGATCCATAGTATAATCTCCCTAAATAAATTATATCTAAATTCACATCCACTATCATACTTTTCTATGACACAATGATGCCAAACTTTTTTTGTGACATGGAGTAAAGGTTCCATAAAATATTAGGACCCCATAAATCTAAAATTTAGATTCTAGATTCTAGATTATTTGATTGAAATCGGACCGTTCAAAAACTATGAAAGTGAGTGTGCCGTAATAATCATGGCAAGATACAAACACATTAAACATGACAACATCTTATAGAAGTTTATACGATGGCGGAGCTACACGCTCCCAGATGGGTCTATTGTACTAAATAATTTTTTTTATTTGTTAATTTATAAAATAACAAATTTGATTTTTATAGGTTTCTTTGAAAATTTTAATGGATTCTTTTGAAGGCTTTATAATGATCAAGATAGATGCTGAAATTAGCTGGAAGAAGCTTTAAAAGACTTAGGAATAAATATTGTAAGGTTTTGATTCATAAATTTTGAGTTTCTATGTTAAAAAAGTTTTATGTTACCTTTCAAACCAACCTAAAGCGCGCACACTCAATAGAGAATAGCTGCAGCGTGCTGGCGAAATTTTGCTCATTAAGGAATAGTTTTAAAAGAGTGGTAATTTTGGAAGAGTGATAAAATAATATTTTTTTGAAAGAATGATAGAAGAGTGATATTTTTAACTATTCGAAGAACGAAAATTCATTTAACAGTTGTTAATTAGAATAGTTAAAATATAGATAATTATGATACTAACAATGATAATGATAATAAAAATAATAGTACAATAATAATAATCATAATCATAATATATAATGATATTCATAATTATAATCATAATAATATAATAAAATAGAAATATAATCATAATGTAATAATAAAAAAATAAAATATAATCATAATCATAATAATAATAAATATAAATCATAATTATAATAATATAATAATAATAATTATAATAATATAATAATAAAATAATAATCATAATGATAATAATATCATAATAATAAATAATCATAATTATAATAATATAATAATAAAATAATTATATTTATATTCATAATATAATAATATAATACTAAAATTATATTATTATAATATAATAATAATAAATAATATTATAATATTATAAACTAACAGTGATGATAAAAAATAATAATCATAATATTAATATAATAATAAATTATAATATAATATAATAAAACATAGGATAAATATTATAATCTCCCCAAGACCTCAACCATTTGTGTTTTCCTTTTTGTACAAAAAAAAATCAATAATCACTTGAAATGTTCTTCCGTTATTTATTTTGGTCAAACTGCTTTCAATAGGCAGGCGCCTTTTCATTTGAAACATAATTTAATTTTAAATTTCAGATTTTTTCTATAAATTCATTTATACAGTAACTCTCTCTAATTTGATATTCAACACTCCAAATGTGGCATCATATCAGAAAGAACTACCGTTCTTCAGTTTCCATCATATCTTCTCTGAATGAATATCTTCTTCACATTTACAAGAAAGCGGTTTTGGTTCTCTCAATTGCTCAGTGAAAAAGAAGAAATTGTTATTCGGATAACGTGAAAATTTTGAATTTGTCTTCTCATGTTTATTCTTTATTTTGTTATATTATATTTCTTTTATTAATGCTTAAGCAGTGCCTTGTTGGTTGATGATTGACATACTACAATAGATATTCTTAATTATTTTATACAATTTGCATTGTTTAGATTTTTGTGGCACGAATTGATTTGAACGATTATTGCTAATTATGATATTTTTGAATAATCATTCTTACGGTATGAACCATGTGCAATTTTTTTGCATCATAATTTATGTTGAATTTGCTCTACTAGTAGCGCATCAAAGATCAATCAATTTATTAATATTTTATTTCAGTCCGTTTATTTATAATTTAATATATTTTTTTGTTTCCTTCCGTTTATTTGTAATTTAATCTATGCCGTCTATGGCTTCTGATTTTTTATATTAACAGTCATACATACACTTGATAGATGGATGAATTTGTTTCTTTAAGAAGTCATGGTTAATAACTTAATTATAAATAAACACAATATTTATCTTTTAAGTTGATTTTTTTATGAAATAGATAAATATATTATTTTTATTTGGTTTTCTTCATTAAAAATTCAAACCACGGTGAAATTATCATGATTTTTGATTAAGCAAATTCCAAAATATAATTCAACAACTATAAAAAAGATCATTTAGAACTATAAATAGTTTCCTATCTAAATTAATACTTTGAAAAGCATTGGTTATACATATATTGTTGCAATGAGCAATAATAACAATTTGGATTGATATAAATAATGTAACTCCCAACTATAAATAGACATTTAAATCTACTTATATTATATAGTAGCTATTAATAATAAATTAAATTGATATAAATAGTTTATGCAACAAATATCAATAGTCAAAATGATGTGCTTTTTATCTTTTTGCTGATAATTTTATGCCATTTCGTAGTAGTTTTTTTCCCCTAAATCAAACTTAAAATATTTTTATTGAGAACCAATATAATGACACAAATTAATAACTGAAATAACAAATAAAAGTACAAATTAACAACTAATATGCATGAGTAATTTGAAGTAACATATTAATCATTTTGCCAATAGAGAATGCACAATCAATATAAATAAAATAATTAATAATATAAATAGCAATATAGACATATAAGTTGTTAATACTCATTCAGTTTGGTACAAATAAACAAGAATATTTAGTATAAATAGTGTGCAAAGTATGAATAACTAGTTGATCAAGCGCTGAATCAAATGGTCAAATTGTCGCTATTTGACTGAGTGGTCAACTTTGGGGATATAGTGGGGACAAACCTCTGGGTACAGTTATCAGTCCCCTAAAACATAATCATATTCATAATCATAATATAATAATATAATATAATATAATCAAATAATAATTATTATTCCGATGAAAACTAATCTGATATACTACTTATAACTTAGTATACTGAATTAACACTAATTCACATTTTTCTACTTAATTTAAAAACATTTGACAAATTAATTCATCCAATAATAATTTTATTTCTATTTTTTTTATTCATTGAGTGAAAACAAACCCGCGCATTAATTGAAGATTTGCCTAAACAACCGACGCCGAGGCTGTAAAACTCGTGCAGACACGCACAATCACCGACCAATCAATATCCCTGGCAGTTTTTGTCGATCCTCCGTCGCTTTTCTGCTCTTTGCTCTCCACGTCAAATCTGTAATGTGATGCCCGGGACCACTGCTTCCATTACTGTGACTGAGGGCCCACTATATGTTCTATTTTCTTTATCGTTGATCTCGGAGGATAAGCAATTCAGCATTCCACTCACTCGCTTCTCCATTCATTCTCTTTCTCCCGCTTCTTTAATTATTATTACTACATCCCATTACACTGTACACAGTAAGGGCCTGTTCGCTCTCTTGTCTTCTTCTGCCAACGAATCCCACTATCACATTCCACCAGCTGAAAAGTAACATAACAACCCTTAATTAAAAGAAACACTTTTCTTTGACGATGCAAATAAAAAAACAATTGACGGCCTTATTATTTAGGCACGTCCGGGTCGCCGGAGATAGTTGAGAAACAACATTTGAAGTCATATTTTCCATCACATACAGATTTTGACAGCAATAATAAATTGACCAACTTGTCTCCAAAGTGGGAGGAGGACACTAAGCGTACTCAATGCAACTATCAAGTTTTTTTTTTAAATGTAAAAAAGAACAAAAATTGAATTTTACTAATGCTCAATTTATAGTATAACTAATTAAATAGCTAACATTCTAGATATTTTCTCCTGAGAAATCAATATATAACTAATTATAAAATTATGACTTAATATTTTATAATTTGAGCCGTGTTTAAGCACTAGCAACTTTTCTAAAAAAAAGAATCATCTGTTACTTGTATGAAAAAGGTTAGAGAATTTAATAGAGTAGTTTTAGGTAAAATTGGGTATATAACGCTCAACACATTCTAATTTTGATATTTACCTTTTTAAATTTGAAATTTGAGTATTTATCCCTAGAAATATCAAAAACTTGAATATTTACCCATAACTAGTACTATCCTCATAAAAATCAAATTAACAATTAAAATTATAATAGGACCCAAATACCCCTCTATATTTTTTCTATCATCTATACAGCTTGCTCCGCAACAAAGCCAGTAACGGTGCATTGAATTCTTTTATTTTGTTATACGCATTGTGTTGCTGTTGTACTGCTACTTACAATTGCTCTCTCTCCTTGAGCTCCAACTGTGTGTAAATGTAACCTCAAATAAAGCAACACATTCTATAATGTATTTTATGGTATATGAAAAATTTTGAACTTCTAAAATTAAATAGAGAAAAAAGAACGACAAGTATAAATTGAACTGGTATGAACCAGAGCTGATACAAATCAGAACTGATACAAACCAAAATTGATATGAATCAGAAATGGTATGAATCAGAACTGATTGTAACTAGTGCCTACTAATGAGATTGATAGTGAAAAAATATTTCATAATTATGATTTTATGATAATTTTGTACATCGTTGAAATAATATAAGTAGCAAGAAAATTTACATATAAATGAAAATACTTTAAATTCATCAAAGGACTATTTTGGTCCTATTAAAAATTTAATTAATTAATTATTTATTTTTTATGAGAATAATATAAATTATGGATAAATATTTAAAATTTTAACATTTTCAAAGATAAATATTTAATTTTTAAATTTAAATATTTAAATATTTAAATAAGAATGTGCTGAGGGTATATACCAATTTTGCTTTAGTTTTAATACTTGTCAATTGCTATAAATTATAAACACTAGTCTCCTTTTAGAAGAACATATAATTAAAGTTTTCAAAGATCGGCATTGGATACGGTCAAATTTTTTGGGTTAAAGGAAAAAAATAAAAGAGTTAACCGATAAATCGCTGAATTTTGATGTTTATTTATATTTAATCATTGAATTTTTTATCCATTTTAGTAATTAAACTTTAATATTTATTCAAATTTAATCATTTTCATTAGTTTTTCTATTAAAAAATATTTAAAAAATTAATGATAAAATAAATATTATTTTATTTTATTTATCTGTTTTCTGTTTTTCATTTTAATTATTTTTTATAATAAATATAATTTTATTTTAATTATTTTTTAATAAAAAACTAATGAAAATAATTAAATTTAAATAAACATCAAATTTTAGTGATTAAAATAAATAAATAAAAATTTACTGAGATAATGAGAATATTAACCCAAAATAAGAAGGAAACAAGTTAAAAAAGTTGGTACCCGCCGCCTACTGCCGAGTCCCTACTTTACCCACTGGATCTACTCACACAAGGCAACTCTCCTGCACTACAGTATATACCAACACCCGTCCACCCTGCACCCGCCAATCGAAAAGACGAGCGAGAGCAACTCAGAGAAACAGAGAAAGGGGAGAGAGTGTTTGTGTATGCATCACTGAGAAATGGCGCCGACGACGGGAGAGAAGATAGACTACGTTTTCAAGGTGGTTCTGATCGGCGACTCTGCTGTGGGGAAGTCACAGATCCTGAACCGATTTGCGCGAAACGAGTTCTTGCTCGACTCGAAAGCGACGATCGGTGTCGAGTTCCAGACGCGAACGCTCGTGATCCAGCACAAGAGCGTCAAGGCTCAGATCTGGGATACCGCTGGCCAGGAGAGGTTTGATTCTGTTTTTACCCTTTTGATTTTGGGGCAATGGTGCTTTTGGTCGAATCTTGTTGCTGGGATTGCTCTCTTTGATGTTCTGTTGTTTCAACTAAGCTGAGGGAACGAGTTTCAAGGGGTGAATAGCGAGAGTTTGCATTTTGAATTAGAGGTTTGAGCTCGTACTTCTAATTGAATGACGCTTCATTTGAAATAGTTGATAAAGAGGAAAAGAGACTGTTGTCAGACCCTGTCCCAGTGTAGGTTCACTTTTAGTAGAGTCAATAACTATAGATGTAAATTCAGGTTGGAATATATCTTCGTGTAAGGGCCCCTTTCTTTAATACCAAGTACTTTAGTATTGAAGTGAGATAGCAGTGTTGAATTTATTGTTTTGCATCTGTAGCCTTTCAGTTAAACTGGCACCAATGCATTTTTCTCTGGAGAATGTTAAAAAAAAATTTAAGGCTGATCTGGATTGAAGACATGAAAGTAATTCATTACTCCTTGAAATCATCATGATTTCTGTCCAATTTCCTTATGGGTTTTTAAGTTGGAAGCTCTGGTTAGTACTGTGTACAAACAATTTGTTTGCACTGTGTTTTCTTGTAAAATGAAAGTCCATATTTGGCTCATACAAAATGAGAAAGTGTTATTTATCTTCTTGAGGATCAAATTCAATAAGAAAGCGTTATTCCTATGATTTTTCAAGTTACTGTTCATTATTTGCTCTTCAGATAGATTTGTAGGTTGGGCTATAAATAGAGCATGCTTTTAAATGGTTTTAATACTTATGCAAAAGAAATAGTAAAGCAATATTTTACTTAAACTCCAGCGAACAAATTTTTGTTGCAGATTGCAAAGAAAGCAGAAGTCATCAGTTCATTATTTGATTTGAAAATGTTTGTAAAATTGCAAGGACAGCAAAATTGTGCCTTAGGTAGTAATACAAACTGGTGCATTGACATTTTGATCCCTTTGCTGGCTCGATATGTATACAACATGTCAATGACCAGAGTTCCAGTGTTGTGAGCTTCTTAATTTTCTGTGTTAGCTATATTAAGTTTTTATCTCATTTCTAAAAAAGATGTTTCTAATATTGTGTACTTCCAGAGTTCCAGTGTTGCAAGCTTCTTAGTTTTCTGTGTTAGCTACTCCAATTTTTGTGGTGGAAGGAATCAAAGGATTAATTTTGACCTGGACACTTCATGTTCAAATTACAATCCTCTTAGCAACTTGGGGTAGTTTTTGGTATTGTTATAGGTCAATTCCCCATGTATTATTTTTAGGAGTCTACAATTGGTACTTTGATCTGAATAAAAGTTTTATCTGTTTGGATTCAAGTAGCCTTGCTTGCATAATGCAGTGTCTTTGGGGGCAGGTCAGGGGGGGAGTCAGACCAATTAAAATGCAATAACTGGTACTGAATAACTGACTGAAGGTGGCAATAACATATTGATATAGCGATGGATCTGGTTTGGCTGGTGCTGTGCTATGTCAATGAAAGAATTTCAATAAACCTGAACCAACATAAACTGATTAAATACAGTGTAGATGTTGTAACATGTTTTTGAGTTGTTTACCTGGCTGAGTCATTATTACATTATGGAATGCTATGCTGAATGCCATACAAGCATGTTATAAGTTTTCCTGACATTGTATTGCAGACCAGATCCTATAGCCGTTCATGCCATAAACTGGGACAGGATTGAGTTGAATTGAAGTCTAGCTTAAATATCCCCACCTGCAGGGAGCAACAACATCTCTGACAATGTCTTGCCCAAATGCAGGTATCGGGCTGTCACAAGTGCATACTATAGAGGAGCTGTTGGTGCTCTGCTTGTATATGATGTGACGAAACGCCCCACATTCGAGCACATCCCCCGGTGGCTGGATGAGCTGCGGGCCCATGCAGACCGTAACATTGTCATCATGCTAGTTGGCAACAAGATTGACCTGCAGGACCAAAGGACAGTCACCACTGAGGAAGCGAAGGAGTTTGCACAAAAGGAGGGCCTCTTCTTTCTAGAAACTTCAGCCCTTCAGGCCACCAATGTGGAGGCTGCATTTCAAACAGTTCTGACAGAGATTTTCAGCATAGTTAGCAAGAGAAGCCTGGCATCTGAGGGCCAGACGAACAGGAATGGTACAGCAGGGCCTGCCTTGTCAGGGAAGAAAATCGTTGTACCAGGACCAGCACAAGTGATTCCTGATAAAAATAGAATGTGCTGTTCAACTTCTTGAGCGTTGTCAGTCGAATCATATCAGATCAGGTTTCATGATCTCATTGCAGTTGCAGGCGTGAGGCAGTAAATCTAACATCTGATTGGTGTAACTAGGAGATGGGATTGAGCAGTTGATAGATGTAATTTGGAGAGGTGAGTACGGTGCCGCTCTTTTTCTCATCTTCTTATTTTTATTTTATTGATCTGAACCAGAAAAATGTAAGAGTTCATACAGTGAGGATTGTGCGTGTGCACGCTTGTGTGCTCTTGTTCTTACAATTTGGAAAACCGAAGCAAGTGCATGTTACCTGTTCAAAACTACCACAAGTCTTTGTTGCGTCTACAATTGTTTTAGTGAGAAATGGTTTTGTTTGGACTTCGGAATCATACGTTAACGGCGCTTTAATGGTGTTCAGATAAAACATAAGTCTGTGCTGATTACAAAAGATTGAGAACCATTTGATACTAAGGTTTTAAAATACGGACTTCAATATGCGCGCGGTTGATCACTACATGGCATGTATGCGATATGTGGGTGTATATGCAGTTCAGTATGCGGATATGTATTCTAAATTTTTTTTACAATATTTGAATTGATCATTTATTTTTGATGAATTTTAATGTAAAACAAGAAAATATAATAAGATATTAATATAATTTTGAATATTTTGCATGAAAAATATAATATAATTAATTTTATAGGTTTAATACGATAAATATTTTAAAAAATAATGTGCATTGTTGAATATTCGGATGTATACTCTTATGCATGCGATATCACACCACATAAGAATAAGCGGACCGCATATGCAGCCACGCGAACGCATTTTAAAACAATGTTTGATACTAATAAATCTGAAAATCATACTTTCAAGTAAATTTAAAAAATAGAAAAAACTACATTTGTTTCGTAAACTTATATATTTAATGTATTTAGATTCATACAATTTAAATATCATTTGACATTTCATTAAAATTATATGAAATTTACAATGGTTCAGTTTTGATGGACTTTGAAAATTCTTTGCTAAAGTTGCACAATTACCATTGTCAGTGGAACAAAATGCCATAACCATTAGGTTTAGGCAAATATACGTACTCGAAGACAAAAAATATTTTTGTAAGATCTACAACAACAACAACAAAAAACCTGAATCCCAAATAAATTTGGTACATTGAAAATGAAAATCTTGAAAACTATTTATATAATAACATAATACATATTGTATTTTGGTGCCAATCCGTCCTCGTATTTTAAAATACAACATATGAATAATAATAATGTAAATTATGTTTATTATTATAAGAATAAACGTGGAAGTCAGAACAATTAAGTGATTTCCCCCTTTTCTATAAAAAATATAGGTCAGTCAAATGATATTTTAACAATAAAACTTCAAAGATTTTAATAAAATAAATTTACAGAATCTTATTAGACACGTAGACGTACGTACCTTTCGGAATTAACGGACAAACCTTCTGCATTGTGCCGAATACAAATTGACCTTGACCTCCGTTAATAACACTGCTCCTTTCCGTCATCGTCAGGGTAGAGACGAAAATAATAAGAGGAAAGTGGTCGCAGCAGTCTAAAATGCAGCGTCGTGCTTCGACGCGTCGTCAACGCGGCGGAGCCAGTCTACTAATTTTTCATTCTTTCCTCTTTCTCTCTCTCTCTCTCCTCCGCGAACCCGACCCGGCGCGTAGAGTGGACGCAGTGATACAATTTCTCCAGACGCAGTTCCCTACCTGAAAATGCCTCATTCGGCGCCATTTTTAACTGTCGATCGTCGCGTTGATGCGCTCGGCGATCTGAGAATTCTTCCTGATGAGACCATATGCGCCATCCTCGAGTTGCTCTCTCCGACCGACCTTGGTCGTCTCTCTTGCGTCAGCAGGTTTCTCTCATTTTCTCTCTTCGAGCCTTTGTATGACGTACCGGTGCCACTTTTGTGCTTCTGAGCCATAGAAGTATTAACTATCGCAATATCGAATTACGTTCTTCTCAAAGAAATGTTAGTTAAATTTAGTTATATGCCTTCCTATTTCCAAATTCGTCGAAAATTTTTTAGATTGCTCAATTAATGTGGTTATATTAGTCCTGTTTCCCTAACATGAGTAAAAGTCAATTTAAAATTTTTCTGATGTGTCGTTTTTTCACCCCAAAACCATGATTTCTTATTTGTGTAGTAAATTACAGACACTAGTGAACAGCAATAACTTTTCCTTGCATAGGGGCATCTAAAGCCATTTGGAATTACTACCAGGAGTTTTCATCCTGATTGCAAATTTTGTTATTTGCTCTTCACGCATCTTGTTGTCAAACCATGATCTGAACTCTGACTTAGACACAGATTAGCCTCAATCAATCCTTAAAGTTTGCACTTACTGAATCAATAAAACAGTGGCATCTGATCTGTGATGATTTAAAACTGAACTGGTACTATTTTATGACAGAATTTAACATACCATTGCCATTCTCCATTTTTAACAGTGTCATGTACATATTTTGCAATGAGGAACCACTTTGGATGAATAAATGCTTTTCTGCTGGTGGGTTGCTTGAGTTCAAAGGTTCTTGGAAAAGTACAGCTTTATCAAGGTCTGCACTGAAAGGAAACTCTTCTTTTGTTGTTAACGAAATAGCAGTCTATGGTTACAGCCTAGCTGAAGATCATGCAAGTTGCTGGGAACATTTGTAAAGTTATGATGGGTGAATATAGATTTTTTTTATGTGTGTGAAAGATAAGAAAGTTCGAAATTAGGCTTTGACACTCAGTAAAGCATTATTCCTTGGATTGTGGAAGTATATAAAGAGCTTAAAATAAGTTTATCTAGACTTGCTAGCTGTGGCATGAGCTAAGTGTTAGCTGCAGATGATTTTTCTGAAATATATACTTGAGAGTTACTACAAATCAGATGCTAACATTTCTTGCTGGTGTAGGCATAACCTTTGCAAGGACACTGCTGAGACTCACCATAAGCCCCTTCAATTTGATGGTAACAATCTTTGTTCATGGCTTTTAATTTATAGTTTCTTCTATTTATGTTATTTTCATATTTCATGTTGTTTTTCTCCCCTTTCAGGGTTTTTCTCTTTTTTCTTGTACAAGAGGTGGTACAGATGCCATACTTCGTTGAGTTCCTTCTCTTCAGACACTGGTGACCTAGAAAGGAAGGAAGATATTTCTCATGATGTGTTTTCTTTGAATTATGATGGAAAAAAGCCGGTACGTCATACGTTTGTGTTGCACTCTATGTTTTTTCTGAGTGATTTTTACTCATTTCTGATTATTTCTAAGTTGTTTAAAACATTTTACCATATTTCCAAGCTACATTAAACATTTTTGTTTGTTGCGATAACTGCTCAATGCTTCTTGGGTTTTTTTTTCTGAATAGCAACTATTTGTTAAAATTAAGTGAAGAGGAACTTTCTAAATATTTAAATTCATTTAAGCTTCTTTATGAATAGTTTATGTCACTAAGCCCGAATCTAATTAGATTATTTTATTTTTATTTGTTTCTAAATTAAGTTGGAAAAGCAAGATGCACAAACTCACCAGATTGGGTTAAAATTTGTTTGACATTGATGTAATATACTTGATCCATCACACTGACCTACCATTTTGGTACTGTTGTGGAATATCTCGATTACCGTCCCCTAGCACTTACAAGCATGAGAATCAGTGTTCTATTGCAAATGCTATTTGCAACTTTGAGTTAAGTAACCAGTGTACTTTTGTGACAAAGGTCCTTATATTTTTGGCATATTATATATCTTGGTATCCCTTCTGCTTTATGTGAACATATACGTATTCAATATTTGTTCCAGATCATGCTTATGCGTCTTGCAGAGACTTGGCCGGCAAGAAAGAAATGGACAATTGAACAATTGGTTGAAATCTATGGGAACACTTTTTTCAGGATGTCTCAAAAGAGCCCAAAAAAGATTTTGATGAAGTTTAAGGACTATGTTTCCTACATGCAAGTCCAGCATGATGAAGATCCTCTCTATATTTTCGATGAGAAGGTATTTCTGTTTATGTTGTCCCTTTGAAGTTTAGAACAGCAGATGTTTTCTTACCAGTTTAAAATTTGCCCTGAAACAAATGAAACAATTGTATTCCAAACCCTTAATTTGTTGGATTACTGCATTGTAAATTGTAACGGGACATTTTTTTCTCTTGCTACTGTATAGTTTGGAGAAACAGCACCTTCATTATTAGAAGACTATGAAGTGCCTCATCTATTCAAAGATGATTTCTTCGATCTACTAGGCCATGACCAGCGGCCTCCCTTCAGATGGCTGATAATAGGTCCTGAGAGGTCTGGTGCCTCATGGCATGTTGATCCTGGCCTGACAACTGCATGGAATACCCTTTTATGTGGCAGAAAAAGGTTCACATCTACATGCATTTTTTTTTTCTGTTATTCAGTTCAACCATGGGAAGATAAGATGAACAGGGGCAGATGCAGTGGGGTTCAATCAATCCTTGTATTTTTTTTATTTTCTAAAATATGATGATTTGCATTGAGTTTTATATTACACTTTGATAAAATTTTACTATATATATCTAGTCTAGACCCCATATTGTATGTCAGTCTTGATTTTGAACCTCGTACTTATAAAATAATAAATTAAAATTAGATTAATTTCAAACAATCTCCAATTAGTAAATAATTGACCTCCATTAGAAATATTTCTGCACGTCCCATATGATAATATTTTGAGTATTTATTCATCTCGACTGTACTTCCACCCTCTATTACTAGTGGTAATGGTATCACAAGAATATCTTGCTTTTGTGTGGGTCTATGGTTTGGTTTGTGTGTTCTTTCTACAGTGTAAGGATTAGCACTATTGTGTGGCACAGGAGTATGGGTATGCATTGGCCATCTTATTTTCTAGTTGCTTCTCACATAACACTTTTGCTATTTTACATCCAAAATCATAGATGGGCGTTGTACCCCCCTGGTCGTGTACCTGCTGGAGTGACAGTTCATGTAAATGAGGAAGATGGTGATGTCAATATTGATAGCCCAACATCATTGCAGGTTCTCTATTTTTTTATTATCATCATTGTTTTGTTATATTATTCTTGCTATTCCTTTAATGTTGTTTTCAGTTAGATTGCTAAGTGTATAATTTTGGTTTCATAATTTTCCACTGAAATTTTTGAAGGAATAAATTTTCAAAAATCTTGTTCTACATTTGAAGTCTTATTTTATTATATAGGGACTGATTTTGTCAAACTCCAGCCCACAACGGCTAGGAAGTAATCCTCTTTCAGTGTTGCAGTGGCCATTTTCTTTTTCAGAATAGATTTGTTGTATAGCATGTTGATGTTGTATTTCTTCAAAATTTCTGATTGTTTCATGCTTTATGACTAATTTGTTGTTGTCTTTTGCTCTTTTTGTATACTTTCGTCTTATTGTTGCATATATCCAACTCTTATAGATGTGTTCAAACTAAAAAAAATAAAATTGTAGATGTGTTCAAGAACATGCATAAAAATTGAGTCAATTCAGAATTTATTAGTCATTCATCACTGAGTCAGTAAAACTCTATTGTTAAAATTTTTGAATTGATTGATGGAAGGCAAAACCTCTTTCAAATTGATCAAAATTTGATACATTCTATTTGTATGATTAGAAATACATCGACAATTTTTTTTTAATTTGAAAAAAATTCTCAAAAAAATGTACCGCATAAGAGTTGGATGTACACTAGAATTACCCCTTATCTTTTTATTGTATCTTATTTTGATTTTTTTTTCCTGTTTCACAGTGGTGGCTGGATATATACCCTCAGCTCTCTGATGAAGACAAACCGATAGAATGCACTCAATTACCAGGAGAAACCATATATGTCCCTAGTGGCTGGTGGCATTGTGTTTTAAATCTTGAAACCACAGTAGCTGTCACACAAAACTATGTTAATAAATCCAATTTTGAGTTTGTTTGCCTAGATCTGGCTCCTGGCCATCGTCACAAGGGTGTGTCCCGGGCAGGTTTTCTGGCTGTACCAGGTCATGAGATTGAAAATTTACTAAATTCAGACAAGTTAAATGAACCTGAGCCGAGCAGAAAAGAAGAAAGATTAAAAAACCCCATGCAGATTTCTGATGGGACAACCAATCAAGTTTTTTCATATGATATTGCATTCTTGTCTCAATTTCTGGAAGAAGAAAGAAACCACTACTGTTCTGCTTGGAGCCCTAATATCTACATCGGGCAAAGAGAAATGAGGGAATGGTTGTGCAAATTATGGGTTGCTAAACCTGACATGAGGGAGTTAATATGGATGGTAAGGTAATTTGCAAATTGCAAGGAACTATCTATAACTTATTATTTCAGTTAACAGATATCAAAATTTGTGATTACACTATCTTGGTATCCAGTAGAGAAAATATATGTAGATACCAGTTTAGGAAACTTAGAAAGCATAAATTGATGGATATGAAGTATATATAAAAATTTGATGAATGTACTAAAAAGCTAAATGATGGGTACAGAAACCAGATTTATTTCTGTCAAAGTGTTATGTTTAGTTATGTGGTCTGCTAGACAAATAGTGACTTATGATGTCCCCAGTTGTTCAACTTGTATATTCTTAGTGTCGTGTAACCATGAAGCTGTTTTTTTTGTTTAGGGGGCATGTTTAGCTGTAAATGTGGAGAAGTGGTACAATTGCCTACTTGAGATATGTTCAAACTATAAGCTGCCAGCTCCGTCAGATGATGAGAGGCTACCAGTTGGTACTGGTAGCAATCCTGTAAGTAGTCACCATTTCTGCTGTCTGATTTGTTTGTTTTTGCTTTTTTTTTTTTATTCTTGACATTGTTTTTGTGCTACTGGGTGTGTACATTGCAACACTTGCAGTTCCATCTTTTTCTCTAATTTGGGTTTTCTGAATGGATTCTGATTTCTGAATGTCCATATGTTACAGAGGTAGAACTATTCTTTGTTCTTTACCAATAAGTGTTGATAGTATTTCCTTTTCCTATTGCAGGTTTTTGTTATTTCAGACTATGTAATTAAAATTTATGCTGAAGGAGGTTTTGAGTGTGCTCTCCATGGTCTTGGCACAGAGGTTTTTATATGCTTTTCTTTATTAACATTTATTATATGTTATAACAATGAGCAGTGCCAGTTATTGATGGATATTGGCTGGTGTAGACAATAGTTCTGTTGGGAAAATAATTCAAGATGCTCTAAGCAATATAAGCACTACTTTCCATACAAGTAAATGTGTTAGCCTTAAGGTAATTAATTCACAAAAATGTTGTTAGGAAGTCTCAATCTGTACTCAAGCACTATAACTAGTACTAAACTGAACAAACCATTGTTGAACTGACTATCAATGTGACTCATCCTGGGAATAAATGTATCTAATCTATCTATATTCATGCAGCTTGAGTTCTACAACCTCCTTCAGAAGTATGACTCTCCTCTAAGAAAGCATGTTCCCAAAATAGTCGCTAGTGGTTTTCTTGTGCCAGAAAATGGGTGCCACAAAACAATACCTTGGGATGGGAGAGGTATCCCAGGAGCTATTTCTGAGTTCTATCCAGATGCAATTGGAGGCATTTCAGATGAAAATTTCTCTTTTGGTGTGTTGAGAAAGATGCAAACTGCACTAAAAGGGTTTAATGTTTCATGCAAGACTATATGGCCATATCTTGTGACGAAAAGATGTAAGGGGGATATATTCGGTAAAATGTGAGTCAGATGTTTAATTTGAAAAATTATTCAATACCATTCTCAATTCTGAAAATATATTGCACAAGTTAAGAAAGCCAAACGAAATAAAGTAACATGAAGAAGAAAGCTTAATGGCTTGATTATATCAGACTGGAACACAATAGACCCAGGATTGTAACCCTTGCCTACTAACTTGGATATTGTAGAAGGGAAAAGTTGTCACAAGAGGATGCTTTAAACCTTGCTTCTTTCTTGGGTGTTCAACTTAGACTGCTCCATCAGCTTCCGCTTCATCCTTTAAAAAATAAAACCCATGTTGATAGAAATCAGATAATTTTTAATAAGAGGCCACGAGAATTTGATACAGAGGAATGTGGAGATATTTTTGTGGAAAATTCTGATATACCTTCAGAATGGAAGCTGGTTGCTGATTCTCTTCATGCAAGTAAACGAAATGTTAAAAGACGCCTTGAACAATGGTAATGTCCTTTTTCATGTCCTGTATTATCTGGATAAAATTGTTCTGTTTATCTTTCTATCCAAAAAGAAAAAAAGTTTGATATATGAAGATTATACAGGTTTTATTTCTGATGGCATTTGGAAGATAATACTTGCTGATTTTGTTTGACATATTTTGAACATTTCTCTGATTAATATAAGATAATTTCAGGGGAGATCCAATTCCGGTGGCTCTAGTCGAGAAAGCTGAGGAATATCTTCCTCATGACGTAACATATCTGCTTGATATTGTTAAGGTTGGTTTTCTGCATCAATATATCTTTAAGAAGAAGAATACCCTAGCAGGGGTGGAGCTCTTCAGGGGCAAGCCCAGGCACTTGTCTGGGCTTTTGATTTGTGAAAGTACTTCTAAATTATTGATTTTTCCCCTTAAATTTGGTATATCATGAGGTATCGTGCCTGTGCTTGATTTCTTTCCCCGGGTTTTTGCCTGGGCTTCTTCACTAGCCTGGATCCGCCACTGGTACCTGAGAATTGTCATGACTGTGCTAGGTAGTTATTTCATTACAGTACCTCTTACCAGTTACATTTCCTCTAATTGTTGCTTGATTGAGGTCCAATTAAAAATTCAAGTGAACCTGGTCCAGTTGGCTCAGTGAAATAGAAAACACTGCTAAAATGTGTTTGGCCTTTCTTTATCAGGATGATCCCAACTTATCCACCTCAAGTAGCCCTTCATGGATACATTCTGATATAATGGATGATAACATTCTTATGGAGCTTGTTTCAACTTGTTCTGACAAACGAGCACAAGATGGTCTGCTTGAAAATGGAATAGATAGTTCATCTAATGATATTGGAGGAAACCAGAATTGGATCCCAACACACATCATTGATTTTAGTGACCTATCTATTGGTGAGCACTACTCTTTATTATATATATAGTCAAACCAAAAAAAGGAACTCATTATTATTTGTTAATTGCTTTGTATCCAAGTGCATGCTAGGTACATTGACTACTGACTACCTAGCGAACTTAAATAGAATCTCTTTGTTCCATGCATGCAAAAATTTTACCAGTGCTAGGTGTTTTGTCAAAAATAAAAACATTATAAAGTTAAATATTAGCTAAATTTAAAGATATCTCAGTTGATTTAAAACTGAATAAAAAGCTGATTCAATTTAAAGAATGCTATGGTTAATTGCATTAATCTCTTAATTTGTTACAAGATTACATTTGTTCTCACTAGATCTTATGTGACAAAACATGTCACTTTAGAATTTTGTTTATCACTTTTTTTTGTGCCATGGACCTTGCACGAGTTCTTATTTGTTACGACTGCATGCGTAAAAAAAATGAAGAATAAAAAGGAGGTAGATCTCAGTTGTGTACTTTGTATTGGACTTATTTCAGGAGATCCTTTGTTGGATATAATTCCATTGTATCTCGATGTACTCCGAGGAGATGCATCTCTTCTGAAGAAGTTTCTGGAGAGTTATGCACTTCCTTTTTCCAAGGTTAAAGATAGAGATACACTTACCAACAGGCAGCTTGAAGAGTCAAAATTAAATAGAATATCTTATCGTGCCATGTAAGTACTTCCAAATTTAGATTATATGTATTATATTGAATAAAGGACCCCATTCTAAATTTTGGCACCATGATTCTTGGAACCTGCAAGCTGTAGGGACTATTGGCTCAATACAATAACTTTTTGGGTTGCAAACTGCGGTCAAGTTCTTTTATTGTTATTTTTTTAATATCTGCACCAATATCTCTCAGGTTCCTAAGTAACAGCCATTTTTTTTTGGTGATACATTTGAGAAGAACAATCTCTTTCATTGCACTGGTGCAGTCAGAAGAACAATACATAATGGGTCCTTCATGCAGGTTGGGTAGTGTAAAGAGTGAGATAGAAAACATTTTTTTTTTCTGGCAATTGATATTTTGGATTGCCACAAGCCATGGAACCAGCTGAAAGCATTTGGTTGTCCCAAAATTATATGCCTATACCAGGAGAGAATTTTCTATGGAAGCAACCAAATTGTTGGGTTGTTGGACTAATTTTTCATTTTCAGGTGCTATTGTATACTACATGATGAAAATGTTTTAGGAGCTATATTCAGTTTGTGGGAAGAGTTGAAGGCAGCCACGACATGGGAAGAAGTAGAAGAGACTGTTTGGGGAGCGCTAAACCACTACCAGCAAACCCACTCAAAACAATCTAACTAAAGGAAATATGATAAACACAATGCAAACATGTATTTTTCATTTCAAGTTAATTTATATTGGTGTCTTGTCCAAACCTTCTTGTTAATATGCTACTCATTCATGAAAGCTCTATAGAAAGAACAGTCATTGGTAAAACATCTCTTGTTTTGCATAAAAAAAAAACTCATTTGTTTTGTGATTCCTATAGGCTATAGTGAACCTCCTTGTATTTCTCAGGTTCAGCGCTGCGACTTCATTACAAAAACTGTGTAACTATTAATATGTATTCTGTCCTCGAAAACTGTATGTTTCTCTTCTCATGCTCCGTACTGTAGAGATCGTACTATGCGTTATTATTGGGATTATTGCACAAACAATTGCGCTCAGTACACAAACAAACGGCAGGTAAAAGTAAAAAAGCTGCAAGTAAATATCCATCTTCCAATTCAGAACCGTCAACAGCCGGTACCATTAACTTCGCCTCCTTTCTTTTATCACGTCAATGCATCATGCTTTGTTGTTTATGCTTTATTTTTATAAGCTCTTGTAATGTTTAAAGATCAAAATTTTACGTGTAACAGAAACATAAAACAGATGAGAGGATTTAAAAAATGTGAACCCCACGCTCCATATTAAGTGCCAAAATAACGGTAGCATTAAATGTTGGCAAAACCTTTAGGAAAACCTGATTAACCATTGTTATTCACTCATGCGTCAAGATGCATGAAATGTTGGCAAACCCTCTATAAGAAACAAGATTAACCACAAAACAGAGAACACAGTAACAAGATTTCATTAGGTAATGACTTATAAGAGGATCCTCGCTAGTAAAAGCTCCAACATTACATCAAAAAACAGTTTCTCAGTAAAAACTCAATGAAGCAGTAGATCAACAGTCTTCCAAAACTGACATCATCAAACCTTAAATGCCAAAACAAACTCTTCAATTACCCATCAAAATCTAACAAAGCCTAAACAGTAGCAGAAGCCTTAGCAGCAGCAGATGAGAGCTTTGATCGGCGCTTGGCAAGGCTCTCACTACGGCGCTCACGCTGCTCCTTGAGGCGCTGAGCAAGAAGTTTTTGATACTCAGCTGCCTCAAGTTTAGCCTTGGCAATTCTCTTCTTCTTGTCGGCAATTCTCGCACGCTTCCTCTGCAGTGTAAGAGGTGTCACCAGCCTCTGTATCTTGGGTGCCTTGCTTGCCTTTTTACCTGCATTTTGTTTCAAAACACTTGACCATTAACATAAAGCCTGCTGAAATTTATCTAACTATTAAAAAAGCCCAAAAAAAGGATCCATATATAAGTAGTACACAGAAGCCTTGTTGCTGTCGTCCACACACAAACATATATCCTTCCTGCACCGCCATCCAGCATATTTTCATTTACGTCTCAAATAGGACAAGTTTGGTAAAACTTTGGCTGGTGAGACACTTTCAGAAAAATACTGTTACCCTTCTATTCTCTCAGCATGACAATTAAATCTTGGCACCAAAACAAATGTGTTAGACACGAAACTATCCCATAATAACAACAGACTTGCAAGACACAATGAAATAAATCATTAAAATAAGATGCACAATATACCAGTTTTGGTGGTGAATGTGCGGCGGTATGTGTTGACATACTTCCTAACATCATCCTCCTTGCTGAGGTTGAAGAGCTTGCGGATCTTGGAGGCCCTCTTCGGTCCCCTCATCCTAGGCTTCTCAATATCAGTTAAGCCGGGCAGGTCATTCTCTCCCTTCTTCACGATAACCAAGTTCAGCACCGACAGGTCAGGGCTGACAATGCAACCACGAACAGACTTCCTCCGCCGCTCTCCATTACGCCTTCCATATCCACGGAAGCAAGGAGTTCCTATACAAAAGAAGACCAACAAATGTAAAGAACAAACTCAATATAAGAAAATACATATGAACAATAGATGGGACCATTCGTTCAAAAGCTCAGATTCTCAAATGCCAGTCAGCCAGATTAGTTGATAATCATATATGCAAGCCCCATAAGAAAACAGAATGGCAAATTTTAGCTGTCTGGAGAGATGAAATACATGCACACTTTTTACATGTTACTCTAGCTTTATATTTATTTGCAACTAAACTGCCCTAAAAGACAACAATGGGTTTGATGAATCCTGAAGAGTGATAAATGAATTTACCTCTATGGAGAAGTAAGCGGACACGACCAGGTGTCAGCACACCCTGCTTCATAGGGAAACCTTGCTTGTCACAGCCACCCATGATCTTGAACACATATCCCTTGAATTCCTATTAAAATAAAATCTTAGTATAATATAACTGAATATAGACTAATACTTGCTTAACATCTCAGGAAGTTAGAATAAAAACACATAATAGAACGGAGAGCAAGCATACCTCCCCAAGTGCATCCCCATTAACCTCCTGGGAGATCCTTTTGTCATAGAAAGCACGACTGCAAAAAAATTTTTGGCACCATATTAAATTTACAAACAGAAACTATCTAAATTCCAAACAAACAGATTAATCATTTAACTGGAACTGGGTACATTTCTATAACATAGAAAAAAATTCTTATTAAAACTGGAACTGGGTACGGCAGTTTCATTTAACTACATAGGACCACTTAACTGCAACTATTCTCCTAATAACACAAATATCATCTCACTCAGGTATCTGTTATCTAAATGGCAACAGATCCTTATCCTGTCCTCATAATTGAATGTATTATCTATAATACCCCAAAAGAAATTTACCATCTAAAGGGCTCTTAATTGAAATTAAACACAATAAATAAGTTACACAGGACTTGAATTATCTTGGTGAAAAATAGATTCTACCTGATTACGAATTTGGGCAGACCAAGATAAACTTAGGGTTCAATAATAAACACTGTTACTCCAGCTTAAAATACATTACAACTAAAGCGAGAGATAAAATGACCTTCACTAAGATCTTCGTTTATTCTCATTTGCAAATCTAGTTCGTGCAAAGGGGAACAAAAAAACTTACAGCTTCTGATCATCGTCGATCTCTAACTTCTTCTGGCATCCAGTGGTCGGATTTGCGATGTTGAACTGCAAAATTCAAAAAAATTAAAGAAAAAACATTAATCATCACCAAAAAATCCTCCATCAACAGCACACCTCGAATGATACCAAATTAAACGACGTATATACCTTCATCTTGAGCCAAAAGCTGGGGGTTGAAGGTACCAAAGCCTGAGGCGCTAAGAAGGGATTGGAGCGGCTAGGGCTTCTTTCGAGAGAATGAAGGATGCGCAGCAGGCGGATTATATATGGGTCGCGGCCTGACTAGGGTTTATTGAGATTCCTAATCTCAGCCGTTAGTTTATAGTCGAGGCTAAATCTGAATATTCGGTTCGGTCGAGACGGGGACTCGAGTCGCTTGCGAGGAGAGAAGGTCTACGCGAGTTGGTTCGACGACATAAACAATAACAAGCCCAAGGCCCAGCAAGGCTACAAATTATTGGATCACTTGTACCATAGCCCTCCAGGAGTGAGCCCAATTATCGTTTACCCCATATATAGATATATGGATATGTTTGGGTGTAGAGAGAGACGCTAATTCAAACACCGCATCAGCACATTTTGTTCTTTTAAGATTAAGATTAGTGTTGGATTCGTGTCATTTAGTTTTCTATCACTAATGAAATTGGCATTCTTCTCTTATTATTTTTTAGTTTTTCATAGACTAATTCCCTATACCGAGTTTTTTTCTTCTTTTTTTAGCATTTGAGCTTCACTAACCTACGAGTTTCAAATCTAAGAGGGCTAGCACCGGATTCTGAAAATTGAAATGGATCCCACCCCCACTTGGCCACGTCTTTATTATCAAGAAGGGGCGTCTTCAAACTACCAGAAAAGGAAACTGACATGTATTGCATATCCATCTCTGCCTCATAGGAAAAGGTCGACTGTGGTAGCACAGTTTTAGGAACGAGTATCATCAAAAAGAGAGAGAAGAAAATAACTTTTTCTTTTTTAGAGGTTACAAAATTCGACCAACCTATATATTTTTCTTTTTGTTCTAATCTTTTGCATATAACCAAATTTAAGGACGCGCGCTTGAAATTTTTAAGAAGAAAAGGTTATGTTGTTCATTAAGACTACAACAAAGTGCTGACATCATTCACCAAAATCACCATCCCAGTTCAGTTCAAGGAACCTATCAAACCACAAAATGCTGCTGCCTAACAAAAAAATAGATCGAAGGTTGTGAAAATGTGACAAATAATATAACCGAGCAACCTGTAGAGAGAATCATCTATCTATACCCCTACAAAAGCATGATATGAATTGAATCCTATGCCCCATGCACTCCAACAATGCCCAAATACCCCTCAAAAATCTTTATTTACAAAATGACACAAAAGGAAGGTAAGCACCGACAATCCACAACAACACAGGCAATGCTGCTCATGATTTCATAGATGCATTTGAGACTAAACACTATTTACCGTTTGCAGGGGGACACGCAGAACATTCTCCTTAAAAATATTCATGTGCACCTACATAATCCCCACTTGTTTCTATGTCATCAAGCTCAGCATCATCTATTTCATCTAGGTCCATGCTGCCGCCTCCAACAAATATGTTGGATCCAGGTTTACAGGTCTCGCCAGCAGCAGGCTTTTTGGCCTCTTGTATGATTGCCGCGACTTCCTCTATGCTTTGAGCAGGGGGGTTGGTGTCAGCTGATTGCAAGACCGCTTGGTATTCATCAGTTAGTTCTATTGGCAAGTTCTTTAAAAACCATGGGTGGGTTTTTATCTCTGGGATTGTAATTCTCTGAAAGTTCTCAGAAATTCACAAAAATCATTGTAAGGGATGCCATCAGATCAAATATTCACAAGACAGAAATATGGTAGCCCTTGAGATATTCAATGCTGATGCCACTCACAAATAGGTCAGCACAAACTGCTTGCCATGGGAACTAATACTAGACCAACCAGTCGTCATATTTCCCACAGTTATCATTTATTTTGGATAGATTGCTCTGCTCAAAGTTCTAATTGATCCCAAATTCAGCTTTAGACATCTAAGTGCTACCTTGATAAATGATAATAATTGAAAGAGAAAGAAAACTTCTAGAAGTAATCAGTATCTTGGCCCTCAACCTATTGGGGATACATGGTGACATTCAATATGCTTCACATAGAGCAACTTTAGTGTTTACTCATATGTACAAAAATATAGTTTGATTTCTAAATCCCAAATCTGTTTCATGGATCCTCACTGACAAGTTATCTTATGGAGACCAAAATTAAATTTTATTATAAATGTAGAATAATTTTCTATAACTCGGTTAAATATTGTATATCTCAAGTCTTCCCATCTTCTTTTACAAGAGAAATAAAATTACCTGTTCAGGATTTCCAACAAAAATCATGGATAAGAGATGGCGACATTCTGTTGATACCCGTACATAATCTGGAATCGAGTACTGAACACTAAGTATACGCTGCACAATAAATGGAGATCAGGAATTCATGTTTTAAAATATGTACAGATAACTCACTAGAAAAAAGAAAAACCAAGGATTGCAAAATCGGATCTTAATACCATCTTTATCATTCTCATCCAAAGCATTATTATGCTTGATTTATTGGCTTGATAAATTTATGGAGACTTCAAAAGTAACATTTAAGCAATGACTAAATTAGAGGTTGATTGAGACTCCAAAACAAAGGGGTTGAAGCAGAAACCAAATAAGATCCTCAGATGTAAGTGAGAGGGCCACGGGAAGGTACAAAAGCCTATTCAGTAATTTTACAATGGAAACCCAAATATTTAATATTTGCATACAACACTTAGTGTCGGCTTCAGTGACAAGTTAGGATCCAGTTTGGCACTTCATGGGAAGTATTAAAATGTTGAAGCTAAGGATTACAGCGAAAAGATTGTCCTTGACCTTCCATTTTATCAAATTAACTGCTCTGGGAATAGGTTCACATAATATTAATGGCATTCTTTCATGCTAATCTACAATCCAGTATAATCTCAAAGTACTTCAGATGTCACGACTAGTTGCAATCATTAGATAGTGTTAGGTGATAAATTGAAATTATGATTAGAAAATGGGTTCTGTTCAAAAGACCTTGTTATATTTAAAAAAAAAAATGGAATAGCAATTCAAACTTAATACTCACAGTAATTGTCTTTCTGAAGTTTCTAGGTTCATCTGGGTCCTCAAAGGGGTATGCTCCAACGAGCATGACATACAATGTCACCCCACATGACCACACATCTGCAATCTAAATTGATGCGACCAAATAAAAAAAAAAAGAAAGAAAGAGTGATTAGGAGAAAACTATTGTTTCATTAATGACAAAACAACATCATTTTTTTTACCCAATGACATCAATTCCTCCTTGTACATGCTTCATGGCATAGATGATCCAGAGTTTGTACCAATCTGATAGTTTGTACTGTCACAGTACCAGTTGGTTCTGAAATGTGACTGGCAAGTACAATACTAACTGCACTTCCCAGACACAGGATGTAAACAGAATTGGTACAGGAACTGCAACAACACAAAGCATGTTGGTAGGTACGGGGCATCACAAATTGATATTAAAAAATCAAACAAATAAGAATAAGCAATGGAAAATTACTGCCACATGCCATTATAGGATTTGGCCAAAATTGCAAAATTGGCTTTAGATTTACCTTTCCATCATATTGCCTTCTAGAAAAACTTCAGGGGCAATATAAGCTGGAGTCCCAACAGTTGATTTTGGCTGAGAGTGAAAAACAGAGGACTGATATACAAAAGAATTTAAACAATTAGTTATCAACAGTAGCTAACAATTTTCAGCATTAAAACTGATTTTAATAATTGGTGATGTGAATAACCAAAATATTGTGGATGCTAGCTGTAAATAAAAGATATTCTTTGTTATAGTTCCAAATATGTTAAGGTAGTTTGAAAACTATCTATACTATTATATAAAGCATCTAAGAATTGGAGGGTCCATTTTTTGTCATGGTAATTTTTTATTATACCCATTTTATCCCTCAATTAGACGGATAATATTTATTGTTGGTTGATCGAACGTATGTGATCGCGTCCATTGATCTCCTCTTTCTCTCCATTTCTTTCCCTTATATACTATTATTTCCATAATTTTTTTTTTATTTAGCAACCTTATGCATATTTGGTAAGAAATTAATGGTGATAATATATGTTAGAATAATTTACTTTTCTTGCCATAAAAATCATGAATCATTAATTCATATTGTGCAAAAATCCCATCCAAGATTAAATATGGTCTTTATTATAGGTTTTCTCTATAATTTGATGAATTTATAATTTAATATTAGATAAATGTGAATTTTTTTTATCTTATAATATTTTAATGTTTAAATAAAAAATTCTGCTGCAACGCGCGGGTATATAGCTAGTGAAAAAAAACAGGGTTTCACACTAGAATTAATTTGTAAGAAACCCACAAAAAAGTTGACTGCTTAATTTATAAGAAATCTAACATAACAATTTAGTATATTTTGCAAGCTCCAAATTAAATAAATGGAGAGAAATACCTTGGAGTACCCAAAATCACAAATCTTGACACGAGGAGCAGTGCTACCATCCAAGAGTGTATTTTCTAGCTTTAAGTCGCGATGACATATTTCCTGCAAGATAAGGGGATGATGAAATTTTTATGGCATAATCTCTGATGAGCAAAAACTTTGTTCAATTGTAATTCGTAAATCTTTGATAAGTAAAATTATTCTTTCAAAATGAAGTATAGCTTTTGAAAAAGAAATATTAAATAAAATTGTACCATTGAGTGACAATAGCTGACTCCGGATATAAGTTGTTGGAAGAAGAACCTTGCCTGTAGATATTATACAGTTATTAATTACATCACCTTACAATTAAAACCCTCAGATAATTGAATATATTATTCATCCATACTCTACCGTTCTGGAATCCTCAACTTGTGAGCAAGCTAAGTACTCATGCCAGATTATAGTTCACATTTCTACCATCTTAGCCAAAAGAAAAGGGAGGTATTTAGATTCTAGTGAAGTATTTTTTTTCTAGGTTGCAAACATAGAGAACCACTTTAGAAGTCTTGCACAAATTACAAATTTGTGTACCTCATCTTCACTAAATCTGCCAGCATTGCAGATTCTTTCAAAGAGTTCACCACCAGCAGCATACTCCATTACTATAGCAAGATGTGTAGGTGTCAACAATACCTGATATGAAAAATTAACAAAATTCATCACTACATAAATATGCATTTTGCAGAAACTAGTAAAGCTCTTGCCCATCCAAATATTTCTTTAAGTGATTATGACTTCTAAGAAAGGTGGAATGGCACTTCCAAGTCTGAGATAAGGTCAGGGATTCCTTCATATTGAGTCAATTAATAATTAAATCAGTGATAATTGCAATCAATAGTTAACTCTGCTACAAGTATTAACTTGCTGAAAATTATATTAAATTTGGCAGAGAAAGTTAAAATAGATGCTGGTAGAAGTCGATCAAAGTCCCAAACTAATCAAATCAATCTTTGCATCAATTAAAATAGAATCTGGTAGACTCTTTGCAATTGTACCAAAATTTACATACAGTCACATGATAATGTTCAACCCAGTACGGAAATAATCTCACTGAATTGGCTTGTAGAAAGAGAAACAATTAGATTAAGTGAGGCCTTCAGACCTAAAAAAACAGAGTTATACCTCCTTAAATCTTATGATATGTGGGTGCCGCAATGATCTGTGATTAATTATCTCTCTCTGAACATGCTCATCAATCTACCTCAAAGACATAAATAATATCATAATTAATTCAAAAAGTCAGAAGAAAGTACCCAAATCCAGCAGCATATACTCTTTGACTTTTGCCAATTAATACACATGCTGAAATTGGAAACCCTGGTCACAAATTTATACCAAATCCCAAACTTGGAAAGAAAGCCATACCTTTTGACCTCTCTCTATGAACTTGACAGCAAAGAGCTCCTTGGTTGTAACGTCTCTAACCAGCTTAGCCACGCCAAAATTTCCCGACCCGATATCTTTGATCAACTCGTACTTCTCCATTGTTTTCTCCTCTCAGCACTGGAAGCCAGGAAAGCTACACGCGCAAGAGGCAATCATAACAGGGACGGAGAGAGTTAGATAGAGCAAGGGGAACTGCCAAAGACTTTCTGCTACTGGGTTTCCTACGAAAGTGGAAAGAGGAGAGCAAACCAAAAGGGACAGCTGAAAGTGAGAAAATGAAGAGAGATATAAGAAAGGGAAGATAAGAATAATCGAATTGAATACGAGTTGAATTGAATAATCGAACTTTCTGAGAGAGAGAGAGAGGGGGGGAGAAAGGGATTGGTGACAAGAAAAGCCCATGTGTCCCTCTTCAGTGCACTACAGGCAGATAGGGAGTCAAGTGGGGAAGATAAACTTTTGTTATTTTTTCTTTTCCTTCTTTCATTTTATCGGGGAGTAAAATCGTCAAATCCATTGAAGATCCTACTTTTCACCACTGGAGCTTCGAAAGCTACTCTGTTTGGTTTGATTCATAAAGCGAGTCGGGATTTCTTATGGCGCTCCCCTGTTTGATCGTCGTAAGAATGTGGTTGCGAATGGTATTTCTCCATGGTTCTTATTCAACTTTCAAAGTTTATTTATGTGCGGTGATGCATAGTGAATTAGTGATGACTATTGCAAATACAATCTTGCATGATATCAATATACCTATATATTCTTGTACTGAAAATTGACATATAAGTTATATGATAAATACGTAACATAGACCTTACATGCAAAATTGTGCTAATTGAGATATGCTTTCAATTCATACCAATTAATCATAATACCCATGAATCGAAATTCAAATTATTTAGTTTTTGACTAGAACTGGGGGAGGCTTCAATATAACGAGACTTTTAGTGTCATCAAATATCTTTTATATTTTCTTTGGATTTATATTTCAATTTTTCAAATTCAAATGTCGATTTCAAACAATCAAATTAATTTCCATTCTTTTATAATGGATGTGCCTGTACAAACTTCTACTATTTTGAACTAGTGTAATAGTCAAACCATAATTATATAAAAAATATATATCCTGAAGTGCTCTTTTTTTAGTTTTCTAATCTAGAAATAAAATTTGTACCTAATTCATTGCTAATTCTGAGTTTATAAGTCGAATCATAGACTCTGGAAAGAGGTCAAAGAATTAGTGAAAAACAAATATATATGAGAGAATAATATAAAATAAAACATATAATGATCATTGGGCCATGTTTGGTACTAGACTTTTTTTTTGAGGAAGATATCTATTCTAGAAGAAATTGTCTTCCTTTTTTTTCTCCAACAGTTTTGTGTTCATGTTTAATCTTATATAGGAAGAAGAAATGATAGAGAATATGTGCAAGTGATGAGTGAAGAAAACAATAAATAATAGTCTGGTTAGTTAATATATGTAAGTGGTGAGAGAGAAAAAACAACAAATAAATGAAAGAATGGGAAGTTCAAGGTGAAATTATGAAAGCCTTCGGCTTTCCTGCGGAAAAAAATGATCTTGCACCTATTCTGACTGTTTTTGGTGAAGTTTTACTTTATTTCAGTAGCGTTTGGTAGTTTTTCTTCCGAGATAAACACTTTTCAACTAAGAAAAAAAAAGAGTAATGTTAAAGAATGATTTCAATATCATCAATTTTTATTTGTCATAAAATATCATTAGTTTATTATGTAATTTATATTTAAAATTTGATATTTAAATTCAAAATCTAATTAGTTGAATTTGTTTTAATTTTCATGATAAATGGATGCTCGTATATTTTTATAAATTTTGGATAATTTTATATTAGATTAAATGATAATAAATAAATAAATAAAAACTAAATAACATAAAATGAGTTTCAAAAATCATGAATTTTATGAGCATGCATTCCATCACAAAAATTTATAATAGATTTGAATTTTAAATTTGAGTGTCAAATTTTAAAATATAAATTAAAAAATAAGTTGATAATATTTAATAGTACGCAAAATTGATAGCATTAAAACCATCTTCTATGTCAAATAGCCCCTAAAACATATCCTATAAGGTGTAAGAAAAAAACATATGAATAGAAAAAATATAGGAATGAAATTCACAAAGCTCGATTAAATAATTGAAATATGGTATTTAAATCAAAATGTAATGGTTCAAAATAAATATCCGCTACTGGAATTTTTCATCATAACAAAATTCACATTGAGTTGATAAACTTGATGCCTTGCCTCCTCTCCTGAGATATTCGCCACACTGATTGTCTGATGGACAGTGGAGAGAGGAATGCAAGATAAATCTTAACGCGTTATTGACTATAGGGCGGTTGCTTTTCCAGTCCGAAGTCTTAAATCTCTGTAAATATATCCGTACCAGGTGACTGAGAAGTGAGAAGGCACCGACTGTGGGATCCGATCAGTGACTGAGTTTGAACTTAAAAATAACTAATTTTTTTAATATATTTTATATATTATATTTTAAATTTTAAGAGTTAAAATTTAAAAATATTATAATTACATTATAAAATATTATAAATTTTTAATAAATATATTAATTTTAAATTTTTTAGGGGCCGAGTCCTCCCTAACCTCCAATAAGAGCCGTCATTGGACCCAATCAATCTTCTCATCCTCCAATAGACAGTTAACAATTTACCGCGCAGAAATGATAAAATCATCCCTCTTACAGGCACAGTGAACCTAAAAAAAATTCGGACTTCGGTTCTCTCGGCCAGTTCTATGCGCGCCAAGTTTGTTAGTTCTACGGTTCTACTTCTATCAAAAGAATCCATATCCGTTGTTGTGCGGCACCGTGTAGCACAGCACGTGGTCCGTTCGATCACTTTGAGATTTATGCTAACTCGAATCTCGAAGTTATCGAACGGATCACGTGTTGCGCTACACGCGTATCACCACAACTGTAAATGGATCCACTTCCCTATCAAAGGGTTTGTTTGGCACTCGGTGGAATAGTAAAAAGTTAAAATAGAATAATTATTTTGATGAATTAATTTGCCAAATGAATTTTGGACTAAGTAGAAGAGTACGGAAGAATGTTAATCCGGTATACCAAGTTATAGGTGGTATATCGGATTAGCTCTCGTCGGAATATCAATTATTATTTGATTATGTTGTATTATATTATTATATTATTATTATTATTATGATTTATTATTATATTAATATTATGATGATTATTTATTTATTATTATATTATCATAATAATAATTATTATTATTATATTAACATCACTTTGTTAGTATTATTATTATATGATTAATTTTATTATGATTTAGTATTATATTATTATATTATGATTATATGATTATATATTATGATTATATTATTATTATATTATTATGATTATGATTATTTATTATTATTATATTATACTATTATGATTATGATTATGATTATAATTTTATTATTATTATTATATTATTATGACTATGATTATTATTACTTATTATTATTATTTTATTATATTATTATATTATGATTATAGCTATGATTATATTATAATTATAATTATTTTTATTATTATTATATTATGATTATAATTTACATTATAATTATATTATTATGATTATATTATGATTCTGATTATAATTTTTCTTATTATATTATTATATTATTAAGATTACGATTATGATTATTATCATGATTATGATTATTATTTTATTATTATTTGATTATATTATATTTATATTCTTATATTATGATTATATTATGATTATATTATTAGAATTATGATTATTTATTATTATGATTTTGATTATGATTAATTATAATTTTTTTATTATATTATTATATTATGATTAAGTTTATATTTCTATTATGCTATTATGATTACAACAATGAATATTATTATTTATTATGATTATGATTATGGATTATGATCATTATTTTATTATTATTATATTATTATTATTATTATTATTTTACTATTATTATTATCATCATCATTGTTAGTATCATAATTATTCATATTTTAACTATTCTGATTAACAAGAGTCAAACAATATTTTCAATCTTTCGAATAGTCAAGAATACCACTCTTCCAAAAATATACTATTTTATCACTCTTCCAAAATTATCATTCTTCCAAAACTATTCTTTGATTTGCCAAACGAACCCAAAAGGAACTATGTATATATGCCAAGTTTACATTTTTCCTAATGAAGAGAATAAATAATAATAATAATAATAATAATAATAATAATAATAATAATAATAATAATAATGTATCAAGCTTTTTCTAAGGTGTAAATCCTCAGTCACACGAGCCTAAGTTATAACCGCAGCTCAGCCCCACTTCAAATTTGATCTTGAATTATTTCTTTGCATGGAAATTTACGTTGCATCCCTGTTTGACAAATGAACTGGATTAAAAGCATGGGCGATGGGCGGATGCGGATTTTTAGTCAGGGGGTAAATATCGGATTGTAATAGCTTATCGGGTTTAAATCCATTAACTAATCGGATACTAAATAAAATAATAATAATTTAATATATATTCTTATCTAATAAAAAATTTATTAGAATAATAACATTTTATATATTAAAAATAACAATAAAATAAAGCTCAAAGTAATAGATAATCAAATTGATGAAGACAATTTTCGTCTATAAAACTTTATATTTTGATATCTTTGCATAATTATTTCATTATACATGATATTAAATATTTTTTTCTCAATAAAATTAATCAGACAATCCAGGGGGGCAAAAAAAATTTCCAGGGGAGGGCAAACTACCGAAAGTATTACCAAAAAACACTGTTTTTCAAAATCCAGGGAGGGGCCGCTACCCCCTTGGGCTAGTGTGCATCCGCCCCTGATTAAAAGTGAACTAGCAGTTAATTCACTCGTTGGTGTTTGATAATGAAGTAGAGTAAGAAGAAGAAGAAGAAAATACTATTAAAAAATAAAATTAGTTTAAAAAATTAAAATATCCCTACAAGTTTATATTAGATGAACATGAAAAATGTAATAAGCAATCGTAATTAACATTATTATTGTTGTGATACATAAATTTATGCATATTTTCATTACATGATTGTTTAATGTAATTCTTTTAATATGAGGGTTCAAATGACTCATTTTTTTTGCCTCAATCATGCCTTCACTTTTTAAATTTCTAATAGATCAAAATTTAAAACTAAAATATTAAAATAAAATCATTATATTTGATCCATGTCATTTTATTTATGTATAGATTAAATATTGTGATGTTTCAATATATAGCTTGTAAAAAATGTACTAATATGATTAATTTTTGGATATTGATTTTATAACTTGTTGATTTACACAAAAAAAAGTGAAAAATTGATTATTTTTTGTGTAAGAAGAAAATATCATATAAATCTAATCTAATGGTTTTATTTTATGTTTTATTTTTAAATTTTGAATTATTATAAGTTTAAAAAATAAAGACATGATTGAGGCACACAAAAATTATGATATTTGAACCGCCATCTATTTTTAATAAAATTCATAACAAGGATAGTGACAACAATGACAACTATAATTACTTTGATTTCCGAAATAATGATAATAATGAGATTGATTAATTATGATAGTAGTAATAATAGTAGTATTGTAATAATAATAATAATAATAATAGAAACAAAAATAGTAGCAGTAATAATAATTAGCAATAATAATAAAGATAAAAATGAAGGTGTTTTAATCTTAATGAAGTGAAGTAACTTAACTTCACCTATTGAGGTGAAGCAGTGGCAGATTCAGTCAGTTAGTCAAACCTGGGACAAGTTAACACTAGCAGAAGCAACAATATAATAATAATAATAATAATAATAATAATAATAATAATAATAATAATAATAATAATAATAATAATAAGAAGAAGAAGAAGAAGAAGAAGAAGAAGAAGAAGAAGAGTTGTAATTTGATATCACTGTAATGCATGAAATAGTTGTATCTATTTCTCTCTTTTTTATTATCCAATCTTGCAATTTTATAATTCACATCCAAAATAAATTAGGAAACAGGTGACGGAAAGAAACAAAGCACCGTTTTTTTGTCCTCCCTAATTTATTTAGTTATTTGAGATGCTTTTATGGTGTATATGGTTTCCACTATTACTGTTTTATGTTTTTAGTACATAATTAATCTTTCTTCCTTTTAATATGCATTTTATGTAATTAATATGTTCACGTTGTGAACCGCAGACGGCAGACTTAGTACATAATTTATATATGGTACTGAGTCTCACCTCTTTACGGAGTGGCGTATGTTCAAATCTCGAGAGGATCATATAAAAAATAATATATGTAGTGATTATTGGGAGCTTTATTTCAAAAAAGAAAAAAAAACATATTCACATTGTCACATTTTAATGTTTGTTTTCCTAATGCACGTCATCAATTAGATAATGCCTGCAGATTAAATCATGTTCACATTGTCATATTAAGAAATGACAACAAAAATGAAGAAAAGTAAAAGAATATTTTATTTCCAAACAAGGAAACACTAACCTCTCTGTTCAAGTTATGTTACTGAAGTAGTTTAGATGGGTTTCATGGTGTTATTGGCATTTTTTTTGTTATGACACAACTTTTCATAGCTTTTTTTTTTTCTATTTGTTTGAATAGTTGAGCTTTGAATTTGATCCATCTAAAAAGTAGCTATATATATATATATATATATATATATATAGAGTGGAGATACCGTGAGCTTAAGCTCACGGAGGCCTTCCGTGAGCTTAACTCAAAAAACATAATAAATCATTTCGAAATTTTAATTTATCATTCTCATTAAATTCTTTATATGAAAATCTCATTGGATGCAAAAATTTGAAGCGTTTTGAGCTTTTTAAGTTGTGGTTTTTAATTTTTGAAAATCAGCCCTAAAAATAATAATAATATATTCAATATTTGAACATCATTTTAATATATATATATTTCTTCTATGCAACTAGAGGCGGATGTACATGGTGCTGGGGCAGCTGCCCCTCTGAATTTTAAAAAATAATGTTTTTAGGTAATACTTTCGGTATTCTGTCTCTTTCGGAAAAAATTTTGCCCCCTCTCGAATTGTCTGATTATTTTTATTGAGAAAAAAATATTTAATATCGTGCATAATAAAATAATTATGCAAAGATATCAAAATATAAAGTTCCATAGAGGAAAACATTTTTCATCAACTTGATTATCTATTACTTTGAGCTTTATTTTATTATTATTTTTAATATATAAAATGTTATTATTTTAATAATTTTTTATTAGGTAAGAATATATATTAAATTATTAATTTTTTTATTTAGTATCCGATTAGTTAATGAATTTGAACCTGATAAGTTATTACAATCCGATAATTGCCCCGCTCCTGTAAACCTTAATTCAATTTCATGAACAAAGCCCGGGCACGATTAAATTTTGTCTCCATATTTCTCCGTCTTGAGAGATTAAATTATACTTTAACAATTATCTCTGAAGATTAAGTCCGGACACTTGCCTGAAGTTGCCTAAACATTCGCCTGATGAAGTAAAATTGGTGAACTTAATCATTTAATCCGCTTACTGCATCTTAGGTTTGACAAATCTACACTGAAATAAGGACTTAATTATTCCACCCTTACTTCACTTGCCAAACACTAGTACAGTTAGTAGTGCATTAGCTTCGGTGTAAATGCTAAATTATTGTCGAATTAATGATATATCGTATGCTGTGGCCTTTGCCTTTGTGCTCCATTTTAAGGGCTGTGGTCCGTGAGACCATGAACTCGACATTTTTTTTTCATGTTTGTTTTCATGCACGTCATCAATTAGATAATGCCTGCAGATTAAATCTTTAAAATTGGGAGTTTTGATGTCGTCTTTATAAATAATTATGAAATTTGAGAGTTTAACTCTCATTTTTCCGATAAAAATAAAATAAATTGAGATCACGTATGCCAGAGTCTCTATTAAAATTTGACTTTGTTCAGGCAATATTGCCGGCAACTTAGAATGAGTTGCAAGATTATTACAGTTTTCATCATATCATTAAAAAAACAAAATAATCATGCCAATTTTCAGAAAATAATCTAAGCGGTAAAAAAAAAAGAATTATTGATTTCCAAAAGGTTGCATACATTCATTGCACAGATTGCAGTAAGTAAAAGCAAACATGTGTATTGTAGTTAGGCTTGCAAATTATTTTTAGTAGTTGTGGTGGCTTTATTTATTTTGCTTTTTCAATAATCAACGGTCCCACAAATGTTATGGGTTTCAATTACTCATTTGGGAATTGGGACCGTCTAATTTTAAAACAATAGCACATGGCGTTCTTACGCTTTAGTCCAAATATTAAAAAATGTCTACAAATTTTGATTAGTTAATACTCAATCATGGTAACGTACAATCAATCTTATATTTTCCTCACCCTGTAGCAATGTTTTACTTTTGTCATTGTTTCTTTTCTGGCACGATACCGTGGGATAGGCTGCAAATGAGCTGAACTGCGTAGAACTCAAACTAAATTTAGCTGGATTAAATTAAACTCTAATTAAAATCAAATCGAACTAAAATCAAATTGAATTAGTTTGAATTTGAACTAAAATCAAGCTCCGGATGAGTTCAATTATTATAACTTTATACTTATTTTATTATAATCATAAATAACTAGAGTTAAAATAACTAATATTTTATTAATTTTGTAATGAAATTTGAAAAAAAAAACTAATATTTTTGCATTATCATACATAGTATAGCATAAATAAATATATTTATCTAATTTTTTTAGATTATATTTATTATTTTATTTATACTTTACTAATTTTATGATCAAAATATATTAAAATAATTAATATCGTAATATTTACAAGTTAAACTGAGCCGAGCGCTTGTGTGGATCCTTATTTGTCACTGTTATTTACTTATTTTAGAGTGATTGTGATCCAGCACCAACCAAATCAAACTTCAGAATGGACAGAGACATGTGATGAAATTAACGAGTGCATTATAGATGAAATTTTCGATAATGGTTAGGTTGTTATTTGGCAAAACTGGCAGCTGCTGTCAGTCCTTCGAAAAAAAATATAGATGAAACTTTCAATACACAACAAAACTCCTGTTTACCGACAGGCGAAGAGCCGAAGATCGATTTTGATTGGTGCGTTTCAAATTCAACCCATTAATTAAATTTGATTTCTCTTTCCGTCTCTTCATTTCATTGAATTCTCCGATTGAAATTTGTTTTCTCTCTCTTGAAGGTCTTAACGATTTTAGTGGTTGACAGCAACTGTCAACTGTTTCAGAAAAAAAAAATCTTAACAATTTTCCCCATATTAAATTTGCAGTGCAATTAAACATTGGGATTTGCATGTATTGACTGGGATCAGATGCCCAGCAGTACTTCCAGCTTCATCGATAATTGATAATTAGAATTCAAAGAGAGGGATCTTAGATCGATGTAGGGTAGGGCTGTCAACCAAATATGTTTGGCCGTTTGTTTAATTTGTATCGTATCTAATAAGACGGATATGAATAAGGTTTTATTTTTGTTAAATTATTGGATATGGATATATAGATAAGAAAAAATTTCATTAACTTATCGGATAAGAGTATGGATAAAAACTATTTTGTACCTTTATCTATATGGTAAAGTATAGATAACGATATAGATAATTATATTATAATTTTTTTCATTACTAATTATATTATAATTTTTTTCATTTTGAAAGCTGTTTGGCCATTTATCTGATCAATATCGTATCTGATAAGATGGATATGGATAAGATTTTATTTTTATTTAAGTTATCAATATATGGGTATGAGTAAGAAAAATGTTTTGTTAACTTATCGGGTAAAGGTACGAGTAAGAGATTTTCATTACCCTACCCATTGACAGCTCTAATTTAGGAGTGAGAATAACTTTTTTTACTTATTTATTTGATACGTACCACATTCAATAAAATGGGTATGAGTAAAGATTTTTTCGTTAACTTATTTGATATGAGTAAGGGTAAGATATTTTTTTGTTAAATAAATGGGTAAGAATATGGATATAGGTTATTTCGTCCTCATTTGTCGTATAGAATAAATTATTAAAAAATAACTTATATTATTTTCAATATAACTACCTAATGTAATAATTTTCTATGCTAGTTGTCTTGAGTTTTGTGAGTTAATTATTATGATTTATAATTATTATCTTCTCTAGATTTTTACCATCTAATTAATTATAATGTTTGAATAATATTTAGTAATACACTTCTTAAAATGATAGGATAAGGTAATGTGAGATTTTATTTTAGATAATATTTATTTTTATTTAATATTTTTCTAGTTAAAAATTTGACAAGAGATGTTTGTATTTTTTTAATTTATTTATTTTAAAATGACTCATGTTGAAATTGATTGCGTAGTTATATTTTGATTTCATGTTAGTAAAATAGAGTTATATTTGTATAAAAGGAATGAGTTTGGTTATTTTTTAAATAAATGATGATAAACTAATTAATATATTAATATTATTCATTAGCATCCATTACCATATTGTTACCCATTTATTTTAATGGATAATGATAGAGTATAGATAAGTCTAATTTTAATGAGTATGGATAAAACCGTAAGAGTAATTTCAAATAGATATGATAATAAAAATATCTCCACCCATTTCATATCGTAGCATTGATACCCCTACTTAGATGATTTATAAAATAAATCTTGAATTTTAAATTTTAAATTATAGATGTGATATATTATCTATTTATCATGTTAATAAGATATGATGAGATCTTTTAAGTTTCACCGTATGTCAAATGATAAAAAATTCAACGTTTTAATTATTTTTATATAAAAAATCTAAAAATAATAAATACTCAGAGCAACACCGACAATACTCAAATTAAAAAAAATAATCATTAATCTATCTGTGTGCCTCATAATGGGTGGTGCTTTGTGTGTTAGTGTTGTCTCCTAAATTCAAATTATATGTATGATATATTAATTTATTAGTGGATGATTTTATCATCTATTTTTTTAGTTTTCATATTTTGTAAATCATGCGAACCAGATCATATGTATTAGCGAATCCGGGTTTTATTTCGCTAATGCATATTATTTCGTGAATCATGTGTATGAAGGCATTCAATTCGGCGCATGATACCCGGATTCCCTTCATGCACGGCGCATTATTTCGCTCTAATTTGGCGTTTGGAATTTTTTGAAGCCTCAGATTCTCCCCCTCCAGTACTCGGTTTCCGTACCTATGACTAAAAATCTCTGATTAGATGCTTGCATTATTCGTATTTTTTTTTTTTGAGGAAAGCATTATTCTTATTCACATCTGGCCGATTACCCAAATCCCATGAGCCTTGATGGTCGAGTCTCCTCGGAAATTAAGATTTAGCACTTCCATGCTTCGTTCACTTGATTGGCTTGTTTAAAAGAGCTTCCCAAAGCGAATTGACAAAAATCATAGAATAAGCGAATTTGGCTATAGAGTTTAGAGTTTAGAGTCTTTAGACGCACGAGGAGAAATTATGAACTTGCCATTTCCTTGGAATTGATTTTTTTTTCGAAATTTAAGTATCAAAAAAGTTTTGAGATAAAGAAAGAAGACGATCTACGAGGAAAAGAAAATGATCATTACCTGTCAAATCTCAATAATAGGAACAACTAATTCAGAGAATAAAAATGAAGCTGTGGCAAACCGAAACGTCGTAATTACTATTACATTGTTTCAAGCAAAATCAACTTGCACATCAGATACATTTAGAAATATAATCTATTAATCTTGTAATCTCTGTTTTCTATTCCGCTTCGTAACAGTCCATGACTCTTCTTAATTTTTATTAACGGCGTCTGCCATCTTAAAAAATATTATCACATTTTGGGCCATTTTAAGGCCCAATTGCGAGAACATTGAACAACCCCAGCGGCCCAGCCCACAATCGATAATAGCAGCCGCCGCGCTTTGCAACTCACTACTTTCTCCCATTTTCCATGGCGGAGGAATCCCAAGAAAAGATCCCTTCTCTCGCCGAGGTGCTTCTTTCACACTGATTTTACTGTATAATATTTGCTCTCTTTTTTTTTGGGCAAATTTTTGTCATCTTTTGCCAAAGTTTAATTGTAGTTTGTCTCACTCTGAGCTTGTAATTGCGGCAGATCTGGTCTTGTATTTTTTTTTAAAACCAAATCTCGAGATGTGGCTTTTTTTGCCTGCTTGTTGAGTTAATTCAGTAGATCTAGGTGCGAAATTCGAATTGATGAAGGGTTTGTTTTAAAACCGGTTTCTACCTTTTTGTAAATCGAATTAGATTGAGCTCCTGTCTGGGTCTTGATCTGCCTTGCTTTGGTAGATTCTTCCCGAAATTGAATGCAATGGGAATCAATTCTGGTAGAATAAGTGGAGTTGGAGAAATGAGAATACACTTCTACATCTTTCTAGTTGTAGTCTTGTAGAAGTGTATGCACGCACCTGGTAAATCAAAATTTTAGCTGGATTCACTAATACATTGTTCTCTGGATTTTGATAGCAGGCCTAATTTTCTGCAACTGTCGTGATTTTAAGCTAACCCACAGGCCCTGAATTCTGTAATCATTTTAACCACAGCCAAACCTCCAAGTATCTGGATTTCACTAACTTTACCTTTGCATGTCCTGAACTCAACCCAACTACTTTCAAGTGGATAGCTAAATTTTAGAAGAGAGGTCTTAAGGAAAGGAAAGCAAAGACAGAAATAAACAGAAAAGGCAATATATGAAACTAATATTCTGCTTTTTCTTCCAGCAATATTCATTGTCGAAAACTGAAGAGACAAATCAAGACAATGTTGAAACCACTCAGGAACAGAAAGCAGCAGAGGTAGCTGCTGAGGAAGTAGTAGCAGCGACCAGTGCAGTACCTGAGGGAGGTGCTGAAGTAGCCACTGACGGGGTTGCAGTTGTGCAGCCTGAGAATACAGAAGAAGAGAAGAACCCTTCTGAAGCAGCGCAGGAGGCAAACCCTGCTCCTGAGGCAGAAGATAGCGCCACCACTGAAATTGAAGCAGCAGGGGAAGAGGGTGAAGCTGAAGAACAGCCCGAGATTAAGGTTTTACTTTGGTCCTTTCCATATTGTTATTCTTTTCTTTTTCTCATTTAATCCTCTGTGTGCGTGTGGGACTGCCTTTGTTGTTGAATTTGAACTTATACGTAATCAGCTTTCACATTTTTATTTTTTAAAAGAAGTGCTAGCTGTGATTTCGGCATGCCTTCGCTATATGTTCAATATTTGTTTCATGGCCTTACCATGTAAAATGGTAATTAGTTAATCTAGGGTCTACTTCAATTTTCTCAGTCCAAGATGGGATTTAAGATATACTATCTTTTGGGTTTTTACCAAAAGAGAGAAAATAAGATAAGGCAGATAGGATGTAATCATGTAATGCACATGCACTTTCTTCTTTCATTATTCATCTTTTTAATTATTATATGTTGCAATTCATACGCAGATTGAGACGGCACCAGCTGATTTCCGTTTCCCAACTACAAATCAGACACGGCATTGCTTCACCCGTTACATTGAGTACCATAGGTATAATAATACGTGTACTCCTTTTCCTTCTCTATCCATATGGTTTTCATGTGATGTTTGCTGGTTATGGTTTCTTGCTTTCTTTTTTGGTCAGGGGGTTGGGGCAGGGAAGAGGTGTGTGTGTGTGTGTGTGTTTTTTTTTTTTTTTTTGGGGGGGGGGGTGGCTATTTGCAAATAGAGTCATTTTTTTTTTATAATACTAGCAAACCAGAGTCATCATTTCACCTTAACTTTTACATTACCTTGAAATAAAGATGGTTGCCTGGGTTCAACATGCAGTATCTATAAGGCAGAATTTCCTCTGAATTGCAAAATATAAGTTAATCCTTCTAAAACAAAAGGCCCTAGTATATACCCTTCTACAACCTTTAGTTCACTTCTGATTTTGCAAGTATCATATTTATTATTCTGAAAGTGCAAAAATTATCATCTTTTTTTTTCTTCTACAATTTTGAAATTATATTATTTAAATTGTAAATAAGTACCATTTGAATTCCTCCAAATAATATGTTGGTAATTCACTTGCAGTTAGCTTGAGCTATCTTATTTTCTTAATAACAAAATGAAATAATTAGAAGTTAGACAAATATATCAAACAGCAAAGTATCAACTGGAATAAACAAATGAATTAATTTAGCCAAGTTCATCGTAACTTAGTATTACATCATTATCATTATTGTTCATCCCCTTTTTGTGTTGATTTATGGACTGATTAATTATCTTCCCTATTATTTTGAACAGATGCGTGGCTGCAAAAGGTGAGGATGCTTCAGAGTGCGAAAAATTTGCCAAGTACTACCGCTCACTCTGCCCCAGTGAATGGGTATGCATTTTTTCGTCACTTTTTTATTCATATACCTGTAATAGCATATGGACATCATGATGTCATGCTGCATAATGTGGCATTCGATGAGGTTGTGGACTTCTGCTCATTCCATATCATGCTGCATAATATGGACATCATTATGGTTGTGCAGTTTTGCACCATCTGTCACTAGATTATTCCCCGGCTGTTGTGGACTTATATTATGGTACTTCAACTAAACCCTGTGCGATCATCATTATTTAAACTAAAAGGGTATAGAAAAAGAAATATGGAACATTTAACGAATTATTTTGCATTAGAAAGCTTTGTCAATTTAGATACAGGCAAGTGGACTCTCATATTTTTTTATGCAATGGGCATCAGGAACTACCTGAAAAGATTTTATTTTGCAGGTGGAGAGATGGAATGAGCAAAGGGAAAATGGCACCTTTCCTGGTCCTCTATAGATGGCCAAGCAGCCTCAAAATAAAAATAATATCCAGCCTAAAGGTCTAGGAATCTTGTCAGCTTTCGAGAAATTTTTCGTGAACTAATAAATTTTGACTTGTTTAAAGTCGGAATGTCAAATTTAGTTCATTTGAGATTGACTCTCGGTACAGTGTTTTTTTTTTTACATCTGTCAACAATTTTCTTTTCATACTTGATATCAGAGTGCTGAGAAACTGAGAATTCATTTTTCACTAATCTGCTGCCAATAGATTATCACAGTGCAGTATAATGTGCAAGAAAACATAATTAATGTGCATAATGAAAAAAATAAGATATAACGTAACATAATTAACGTGCATATATGATCCGAAAGATGCATCACAAATCACAATTTTTTTCCTGCTTTGTGGTTTCCTTTATTGTACTTTCTTAACGAAAAACTCTCTTGATTTTTCCTGCTTCTCAAATCTTTTTGTTTTGTCTTGATTTAGCATGTATCCAAAACTAATGTCTCAATAAAAAAACAAAGGCACCGACTCTCATTTTTCCTAAAAAAATTGAGAGGTACAAAAAATTATTTAAAAAAGAAAAAGAAATTTAGTCACTTCGTTGTTATTCCTTCTTTGTCCTTCATATTCCATACGTCTCCGTCAAGTTTGCTGGTATTCTATCTTTAATTCTTTATGAACTCTCTTTTCCTGGGAGAAGGTGCGTTCCTATCTAGATTGCACGATCTCCAAGTGATTGATCTATGACTCATTTCATGCCTACGGGTAATTATAATATATATATATATATATATATATATATATATATATATATATATATATATATATATATATATATATATGACTCATTTCATTTTTTTGAGTATCTTTGAGAGTCGGGTTGGATTTTTTAAAGATCAAATCTAATGAATCTATAAAAAATCAGGTAACAATTAGATTTGATAACGATTTTTAAAAAGTCAAATTTAAAAAATTTAACTTTTAAAGGATAAATTCTATTTTTGAGAAATCCGATCCTTATCAAACTCTCTTGACTCTAAAGACATGATAAGGACTGGATAAGGGTCGATGTGTAAGAGTATGATATATTTTTTTTATTGATTATGTATTTTTTTAATATTAATTTGTGTTTATATAAAAATATTAAATTATATTTTTTTATTTTAACATTTTATTTAATTTTTTATTTAATTTTTTAAGTGTAATTAATATATAATATAAAATATTAATAAAGAGCATGAGAATGATCAGATAAAGACTAAAAATGATCGGGTTTAATAAAAGTTAGGTTAGAAAAGCCTGCATTTTAAGAATTGAACGTGATTTTTGAGAAGACTAAATTTTATCATTAAAAATGATCGGATTAAACTTGTAAGAGCTGAATAAGAATCAGCCGGACTGAGTTTAAAACTCGAGTCTTTATAAACTATGCCTACGACATAGATACTAGCACGCAATGGGTCCTAACTTAACAAAAGTTGCTAAATTCTAATGTTATGTTATTTGAATTGGATTCTGAACATTCCAGTTTTTATGCTGACGTCGTCAAATCTAGTCGATTTAATTAAAATTATAAACTATAGTTGTTGAACAAAATGCACCCTCCGAAGTCGGAAGCAAATAATGATATTTTCAAGGCACTTCCAGCTTGAATTAGCTTCCTACAATTGAACTCAACCTTTATGCCATTGATCAATCACCGGTTCACCACCAAACAGCTCCTCAAGAAAAGCAAAAGCTTCTGGCCAGCAGTGGAGTGACATCGCAACTTGGGTTAAAAGAAAATTCAAAAATTATCTAATATTACTATGTTTTTTCAAAAAAAAATTATAAATACATATTTTCAGTTTAAAAAATTGTAAAATAACGCTCCATCCTAAAAAGTAAAATCTATCCCACTTTCACAAATATGGATGAAATACGGTGATCGGAACATAAGCAGAACGACTGGAATTATATATAGGAGTAGATTACGGTGTTTTGTAAAGTAAAAATTATTTTTATTTTGGATTGAGATTTCATATCCTGACGGCTCAAATGATCAATCTAAGTTGCTTAATAATTTCTTTATGTTCAAATCACATGGGATATTAAATTTTATGATTTTTTTGAGTTTTATATCTATTTAATTATTTTTAAAAACAGCCCCGAAATAAATTATTTTTTATGTTAAACAAGGCTGTTTTTAAAAATAATTAAAAAAATATCTACAAAGCTCAAAAAATTATGAAATTTAATATCCCACGGATTATTAACATGAAGTAATTATTGAGCACTTAGATTGACCATTTGAGCCAATAAGATATAAAATCATAATTCAAAGTAAAAATGACTTTTTACTTTGCAAAACACCGTAACTTTTAAATGCCAAATTTTGGCGACTAAAAATAGGTGAATTAAAGTTGAGTGGTAAAAAAAAATTTGAGTTAAGTTTCATGAACTTCAGAAAAAAAATGCGCCAATGCATATTGTTAAGTGTTGTGTTTCTATTTATGTTAATACTTGCACAGTTATATGTTTATCCTTCAGTTTTCTAATATTTAAAGATAAAATTCACATTCGCTGCTATATTGGTGATGGCAGGGTCATTAGCTCTATGACAAATGTGGTCTACAAAATAAAAAATAAAAATCCTCCTATTAATTAAAATCTGGGCTGTTTAAAATAAATGAATCGTAATACTCTCATCATAATAGAAGTTTGTCATCACGTTTATGACAGCAGACGTAATTGTTCATACTTGAGAAGTGCTTTTCTTTTTTTTTGCTTTTTTCTTTCAAATACTAAGAGGTAATAAGTTTCAAAGTTTTTTAGTGCCATTAATTGTTCGTATTTATTAACAGTATGCAGCCATGATGGTTCCAGACGATCACGAATCATAGGCGTGAATTTGTAAAATTTTGTCGACAAGAAATATAAATGTATTTTTTTTAAGAAACTAGCAAAGAAGCCAAGACCTATCTTAATCGTTAACGAGGGTGGATGCAAGATTTTGGTCGGGGAGAAAATTATCGGATTGTAATAGCTTATCGGGTTCAAATTCATTAACTAATCGGGTACTAAATAAAAATAATAATAATTTAATATATATTCTTACCTAATAAAAAATATTAAAATAATAATATTTTATATATTAAAAATAACAACAAAATAAAACTCAAAGTAATAGATAATCAAGTTGATGAAGAAAATTTTCGTCTACGTAACTTTATATTTTGATATCTTTGCATAATAATTTCAAAATGCACAATATTAAATTTTTTTCTCAATAAAAATAATCAGACAATCTAGGGGGGCAAAAAAAAATCTCCGAGGGGACAAAAAAATTTTCCGAGGGAGGAAAACATTACCGAAAATCACTATTTTTTAAAATCCAGAGGGGACAACTACCCCCACTAGAATCTCTTGAATCCGCCCCTGATCGTTAACCTAGTAAATATTATATAATACTAATATACTTGTACCTTATGCTTTATTAGTTCTTCATGTCTTTCTTTGGTCAATTAATTTTGTTTTGATGCATGAGCATAAACATAAATATCATGCTTATGATTAGAATTTAAGAATAAATGAAAACATATATATCCGACACATTTACAATATTCGAAAAGCTTTGATATTTGTTTTTTTTTATCAACGCACAATTAAAACTTTAATAATAAATGAAGTCATTTTAGTTATTATATTTTCTATTTTTATAAGAAATATATCTGATATTATATATATATATATATATATTAAATAATGAATAAATGGACGTCTTTAATACATACGCTCTTTATAGTATAGTATATATAAAAATATATATTGATAAATAGAGAGGTTCAAGTCGAAAATATATTAAAATACATTAATTAATTCTTTTGCCTACATTTGATAGAAGTTTTATGCATGCGAGAGAGAGATTCATAAAAATTAGATAATAACAAAAGATTTATTGCCTAAAAAATAAAAATAGACGGGAGATTTTATTTACAATACGTGGGTGCATGAATTTGGAGAAATTCACGTGTATCGTGGATTGCAGCAAATTGTGTAATCTGTGAATAAATGCGCATGGTTGTAAGATTGTCCTCGTTAATGGAGGAACTATGCAGTACATCACATGCACTTGAATCATACTCACCGAGTCGGCGGATTTAATACGAACACCGTATGTCCGTATCCAACAACACATTGCGAAAATGCGAAAATGCGAAAATGCGAAACTCGAAGCTAAACGGTGGTTCGTCCAGATTCTACTTCTTCCGATTGTTGCGGACCGTCTGATTAAAAGCGTTTGCAGTTTAGACCGTCTGATTTTCCAAGTCACGGGCCACTTGAGAGTTGCGGTTTCTCACTCTATGCTTGAACCATGACCCATTTGAGAAAATAGACCGCATTCGTGTAATTATTTTATTTTGAACGAAACTGTTTTCGTGTGGTGTGGCGTGTGGGTCTTTAAGAAAAGCAAAGCGGTCTTCACGATTGATTGCTTTTCAAAGTGGTGGGCCCCGCAGAGCATCATGTCCCACTTTCCAGTGGGCATTGGAATTGGACGTCCCCTCTCTAACTATTTTCTTCTGCGCCAAAATATTTCATTTCCAATTTCAGCGAGACTGTCAGTTGGGTTCGGTCTTAGATTAGGATCATAGACCGCATGCAAGAGACTGGTCAGGCCTGATATAGCGATTATTCTCTTCACTGTTGTGTAGTTTAGCCATTAGGATTTATTTTTCACTTGCATACTTGTTTCTAATTGCTTAGTTCTCTGATTCTATATCTTCTTTCTGCACTCTAGTTATAGTTGAGATCTTTTTTTATTGTTCTATATTGATCTATGGTCTTCTAGCTCGTTTTTACCATTATCAAACCGGTTTACTCGTAGGTTGTCCAATTCTTAATATATATAAAAAGGATTAAGTTTTTAAGCTTTTGAAGATGCCACATCATCATTTTTCTTCATTATTAATTTTAGTTAAATCTTTTCATCTTCTTAAATCTAATAATTTATATAAAATAATTTCTCTCTCATTTAAAATAATGTGTGCAATATATTTAAGGTGAAATTTAACTCTTAAAATGATCAAACTTTTTTTATGATCACTTATAGATTATTATGTATTTAATTATATTATTTATTATTATAATAATAATTATTATCATTATCACTTAGTATTTAAAAATATTATGTCTAAATTTTTTTAATGTGCAATTTTATTAAATATATTTAAAATTTTATATTATTAATTATTTATTTGAGGACTATATTATCGGGGCGAACCCCGAGTTACAGCCCTCGTTTTTGATATTGTGGTTAACTATCCATACTAGACTTTCATTTTCTATCATATTTTTAGTATTTTAAAAAAGTATATTTAATTTTTTAATATATTTTTTTATTGAATATATTAAATTTTTATATTTTATATTATTTATTTGAGAAACTATTTTATCAAAATGAAACCCGAGTTACAACCCTAGTTTATATAATATTCGTGATAAAAATCTAAATAAATTGATTTTAAAGTCAAATTAGATAAAGATAAAAGTTTGATATGACATTTGCTACTTTTGAAGTTTTGAAATGATAAAAAAACAATTTATCCTGAAAAATGATACCTTAGAGTCTAATTTGATACTTCATATAAATTATATTTATATATTTAGGGTTTGTCTATTGTATTTCCAGTAGCACTTCGGCTGAAACGCTATCATTCCAAATTTTAATTTTTCATGCTCGAAATTTTAATTTAAATTGCTCAATAAAATATTTATATCATAATCTTATAGAATACTCATTTTTATTGTGTTTGAAATTAATTTACTATACTTAATGCTTACTTTCTAAAAATCATTAAGTATAGTAAATTAACTCCAAACATGATAAAAATTAGTATTCTATAAGATTATGATATAAATATTTTTATTGAGTTACTTAATTGAAAATTGGAGCATGAAAAATTAAAAATTGAACTGATAGCATTTCGCCGAAGTATTACTGGAAGCACAATAGATAAGCTTTATATATTTATATATAAAAATATATTTTTTTCTACATTGGTACAAGTAAATACATATCTCATATACGATAATTTCTCATATTATTTATGTAAATTTTATATATACATCATCGATATAAAAAATAGTTCTAATACCGTTTTGATCAACCATCAATGGATGGAATAACTGATCTTAATATTTTATATAGATTCGTGATTATAGAAAGCTTCCTGAAATATGTGTTTTCTTATTTATTTTAGTTTAGATGGTTCTTTTTTAGCCTTTGGAAATTGCACCAGTCGCCAACACATGTTAATTTAAGCAAATCAGTCTTTAACCTGCGGTTATGCAAACCCTTTTAATTTAAAAAAAATATTTGTATCTACTACCAATTTTTAATATAAAGAAATAATATATTTTAATTACATATAATTTATATCTAAATCATTATAAATAACTCATAAAATTTTAAATGAAATTAATTCATTATTTAATAAAAGATGATGTTAAAATATAATAAATTTTCTTTTTTGAATATGGTTGTATAATTCTTAGTTTCTTTTTTTTACAATGAAATTTAATAATAGTTGATATTTAATTTTTATTTAATTTATTTTATATAAAATTTCTTTTATAAAATAATCATATTTAGCATTAATTTTATTATAAATAAATAATATATTTTACTTAGGTATAGTTTATATCTATATCAATTACAAAAACTCTTAAAAAATCCCTTAGTAGATAGTTTTTTTAAGAGTTGGTTAATTTTTTTTTGACCTCCAAATAATGTATGGTAAAAAAATAGAAAATGAAATGGACAGAAAAAATAATATTTGTCAAAATCTGAACCATTAGTTTTTAAAATATTAATATGCACCGTTCGATTAGAGATGTTTCGGTCATTAAGAAAAGATTAAATAATGGACAAATTCAGTATATACGCTCTTTATAATATAATATATAAATTAAGATCAATATTTGCTTGATAATAAATTTATTTTCTAAATAAGAATTTGATTACGATTCTATCAATTCAAATGCCTGGTGTTTTTCATCAATAAAAACACTCATGAATTGTTAGTAAGCAAAAGTTTAATATTAGGATATGTAAAATGGAGTAATTAAGGTCGGTACTAAACTGAAAGTAAAATTAGAACGAACTAATATATTTAGACCAATCATACAAAAGGCATTATATAATTAATGATCGATAAAACCAGTGAAGTTCATGAATGGTCCAACTGTATCTACTTTTCATACTTCATTCATGCCTTTTACTTTTGATTTTTACATAACAAAAGTTTCAAATCTCGTAATGAAATAAAATTGTTGAATGTGATCTGTATAATATTAATCATTGTACGTACATAAGAGATTATGATATCTCAAATTATTTCAATAGAAATCAACACTGAAATTTAACGTTATGAAATTATTGATATCACTAAAATTTTGAGAAATTTTCAATATCGATTAAAATATACTAAAAATATTATAATACTTTAAATCTATAAAATAATGTAAAACCTATTAAAATAAAAGTATTTAGGAATTACCAGGAATAGAAGTCCTCGCTTCTTTTAATATTTTAAATAGCTTACTTTTAATATTGTAATACAGCAAGCATGCAAACAATGTATATTATATATTTTTTCACGCCAAATATATTTTAAGCATTTTAGACCGTAAGAGTCGACGCTGAGAGTCATTGGTCAACGTTACTTTAATAGTGCAATATGTAAAGCGGATCAATTAAGATTGATGTTTACTCGACAATAGATATTTTCTAATAAGAATTTGACTATATATTTCGATCAGTACAAATGCTCGGTCTTATAAAATTAATAATGACAAACTACTTTTCTTTTTTATGCCGTGCATTTTTAGTCTCCAGAAAATTATCAGTAAACGGCTAAACGCTAATTTAATATTCTGATATAGAGCTATTATAGGCAGCTTCTCCATATTTAAAAAGAAGAAGAAGAAGATATAGAGCTATTATATTTAGGACAACCAGACATTTCAAAGATCGCTTAAGACTCTAATTTCCATATTCTCGTCATGCCTTTTTGCTCATGAATTTTTTCTAAATAATTCAAAATCTCAAATAATAAAATAAAAAACTTTTATGTGCAATCTATATTATTTAAATTGATCTGCATATTAAAAAAATACGATATTCAAACTTACATTGTTGAGAACTAACGAAATGAAAACCCACATGAAAAAAATTATCTCTATCATATATATATATATATATATTTACAAATTCTTTCTCCCAATAATAAATACATAATAGAAATGTTGCAAACTGGCAAAAAAGATTATCATATTTGTTTCGTGCCAAACATTTACGCTTGCAACGAGTCTATGGAAACACAGAACCTTCGCAACCTTCGAGTTCCTCGCGAACTTCTGCAGTTTTTGTCTATGGAAACATTCACCGACTTCTCTTTCCCCACTCTCTAATTTTGTTTCTCCACCCCTTATATAAACCCCACTAAACCCTCGCACAAATCTCACAATTCAAATTAAAATAACTTGAAATTGCCTACAATTCGAGAGAGCGAAAAAGAAGGAAGAAAATGCGACCGTCGTCGTCTTACTCAAGCCACCACTATCGGCAAGACCGTCGATACTGGCCTCCCGATCAGTACAGGCAGCCTTGCCCGCCACGTCAGCCCTTCACTCTCATCCTGGTCCGAAAGAAACCCATGTCCGCATCCGACATTGAAACCCTAATCCATTATTGTCCGTACCGACCGTACAATGTGTCAATACTCCCCAACGGCCCTCTCGCGGCTGTTATGACCTACAATAACCGCTCAAATGCTGTCAGAGCGTCTGTCTTTTTCTGGCGGGGCCGTCTTGACGGGTCCCACTTTCTGACAACAAAATTGAACCCACCAGCAAAACCTGGTTCCCCCGATTTTGCATATGAGCTGGGCCATATGGCAGCTGTCTTCTGTCCCCACATCAGCGCACTCCTCAACAAACATCCGGCGGTGAAGAGGTGGGAACAGAAGGCTTTCGAACTTGACACTGAGATAGAAAAAATTTCTCGCCTGTTGAGAGTGAGAAACAGCCTGGCGGTTTTCACTGAATTGCAAGAGAGGAAGAATGGACTAGAATTGGAGAAGGATCAGGTGCACAGCCGACTGGAGGAATTTCGAGAAGCCATGGATTGTATTCTGGCTTGCCTGAGACAGGGGACATGGCTAGAGGAAAAAGGGGACAATGTTCGGATTTTTAAAGTCGGTAAACAATTGGATTTTGACCGGTTATATTCTTTGATTGTCAGAGAGTGTCGGAGGCTGGAAGATGGGTTGCCAGTTTATGGGTGTAGAAGAAAAATATTGACTCACATTTTTGCCAACCAGGTAACATCCCCCTTTAGTGCTAAAAAATGTATTTTGTATAATAATAGAAGAAGAAGTGATTATGTTGCCATTGGACTAGATGCACAAATTACTTCGCAGTATCTATTAAATGTTACCTCAATACAAAAACTTCAAGTGGGTTCTATTTACAATTTTGTTTTTTGTTTGTGATATATTACTCGAGCTACTACAAATGATTTTTTTCTATTTTAGTTTTTACAACCAAATAATGGAAGTCTGAAACTTTTCGGGATATAATTTTCAGAAGCAATGGTACTGAAGATGATTAATTTATCCACTCCCTTTGAAATGAAGAATTTATGTTTCCTGTTTAACTATGTTGCAATCCCTATAGTAAGTTTAAAAATTGGGGTGAATTGCTGGTATGCGCATCAAAACTTTTTAAATTGCCAATATTCCATCAAAATATCGAAATGTCCAATTACCCCATCTAAACTTAGCATACAATCATCCCCTTTCTTCATCTAATTTATTACTTATCCTTTTTTAAAAATCAACCTGACCAATTGACCCTCTTCTAAAATGAAGACATCCTTCTCATTTGATACTAGTGCCAAGTTTTTAACTATCTTGGGTTTGGCAGAGTAATGAGGTTAGCGAACAGGGGATCAAGAGCGTAATTAAAACGTTTGAGGTTGAGCATCAGTTATTTAGTTTGACTTCATCAACATTAAAATTCAAACAGTACCATATCAACATTAGACTATCCAATTAACTATTTGTATATTTAATCAATAATTTATTTTGTTTATTCATAAACCTTAATATTATCTCTTAAATCATACAATAGTACTAGTTATATATTGACACGCAGACTATGTGAAAATAGTTAATTTGGCATGCTTAGCTAGCTTTTTTGACCATTCAAAGCTTATACCGCATTAATGGGAGTTCTATCAGTGTATCTTTCTTTGCTTATGTACTGGATTATCACTTGAAGTGAAAACAAAATCCCAATCCGTGTGCAAACAAGAAGTGGCAGTTCGAATACAGTATAATCAATCCCTTAGTATCTGTGCGTTAGGTTTATTTAAAGCAGCCAACTTGGTTGTCTTTATGCCTTTCTAGCCTCTCCCCCAGCTATTCTTCATTTGATTTTCCTCCAGAAAGGGATTTCACACAGTTGCTGTATTTTTGGTCTTGAAAGCATTGTCGATATTTGTTTCATTCTTTCAATTTGTAGCATGCGATGCTTGTTTGAAATCTCAAGAAGAGGGTTACATTAGTCAGTTCATTTTTTTATTAACAGAATAACAATAAGTTAAATAAAAATTGGGATAAAGGAAATGATGTCGAATTGATATGGGGAAGTAGGATATTTTGATGTTTAGATGGGGATATTGGCAATTTAAGAAGTTTTGGTGTGTATGCTAGCGATTCACCCTACTTTAATGTGAGTGAGAGAAGATCTCTTTTATTGGTTTCTTACTTGTTGCTTCGATCAGTATTTATTTATGTATTCCATTCCTTAATCTGTATTAGCAGGTTATGGTCTTAATTGGAGAGACTGGCTCAGGCAAGAGCACGCAACTGGTCCAGTACTTGGCTGACTCCGGTCTTGCCAATGATGGATCAATTGTGTGCACACAGCCACGCAAGATTGCTGCTATATCTCTGGCACAGCGGGTGGGGAGGAAGCTGCTGGATGCTACATGGACAACCATGTGGTGGCTTACCCCACCTATTCTTCTACCCAAGAATTCAAAACCCAGGTTGTTTTTACCACTGATCACTGCTTGCTTCAGCATTGCATGAACGGCACCGCTCTCAATGCCATCTCATACATCCTAGTTGATGAGGCTCATGAAAGGAGCCTCAGTACCGACCTCTTGTTGGCACTAATAAAAAATAAACTTCTAGAGAGGATGGATTTAAGGCTTATTATAATGTCAGCAACGGCTGATGCCAGCAAGTTGGCAGAATTTTTTTATGGCTGCGGTACATTTCATGTCTCAGGCCGAACTTTCCCGGTGGATGTTAAGTATCTCCCAAGTGCGAATGCCAGGGAGAACAATGGCTTTGGATGTTATGTTTCTGATGCTATAAGAGCAGTAGCGAATATACATAAGAGTGAAGGGGAGGGTGATATACTAGCCTTCCTGACATCCCAGATGGAAGTGGAGCATGCTTGTGAGAGTTTTGCTAATCCGACAGCTGTTGTGCTGCCAATGCATGGGAAGCTATCGCCTGAGGAGCAGGCCCGGATTTTTAAAAGCTATCCGGGGAAAAGAAAGGTAATTTTTTCTACCAATGTTGCTGAGACCTCTCTGACGATAAGAGGTGTGAAATTCGTGGTTGATTCTGGTATGATGAAAGGATGTTGGTATCAGCCGAAGAATGGTATGAATGTGCTGAGGGTGACTTGGATCACCCAAAGCTCAGCAAATCAGCGGGCTGGACGGGCAGGTCGTACTGCCCCTGGTAAATGTTTTCGGCTTTACTCTGAAGAAGAGTTCCATGCAATGGAGCTGCACCAGGAACCAGAGATAAGGAGAGTACACCTTGGAACTGCAGTACTGAGGATTCTGGCTCTAGGTGTCAAAAATGTGCATGAATTCGAGTTTGTTGATGCACCTAGTCCAGAAGCTATTGACAGGGCAGTGAAGAATCTAGTACATCTAGGTGCGATTGTTGCTCAGGATGATGGGTACTTGCTGACTAGCACTGGTCAATCCCTGGTCAAACTTGGTATTGAACCCCGCTTGGGCAAGATGATACTGGACTGTATTTCATGTGGATTGAGGAAAGAGGGGTTGGTTCTAGCAGCAGTCATGGCAAATGCAAGTTCTATATTTTGTCGGGTTGGGTCTGATGAGGAAAAATGGAGGGCAGATCGTCTCAAAATTCCCTTTTGTCACCCTGACGGAGATCTTTTTACACTGCTTTCAGTTTACAAGACATGGGAGGAAGAGAGAGATAACCGCAACAAGTGGTGCTGGGAGAACCGCGTAAATGCCAAATCCATGAGGCGGTGTCAAGAAACCGTGAGGGAACTGGAGAACTGCTTGAAGCAGGAGATCAGTACAATTGTACCGACCTACTGGACATGGGACCCTGACAAGAGGAGCTTGCATGATAAGTCTCTCAAAAGGATTATACTCTCCTGTCTTGTAGAAAATCTTGCTGTGTTTTCAGGGCATGACAGGTTAGGTTATCAGGTTGCCTTGACGGGCCAAAATGTGCAGTTACACCCATCGTGCTCTTTACTGGTGTATAACAATAACCCTGGCTGGGTTGCTTTTGGGGAGCTTTTATCATCTCAAAACCATTATCTGGTCTGTGTGACTGTAGTTGATTATGATGATTTGTGCACGATAGATACTCCCTTCGATAGAGAGAAGATTGAAAGGTCCAAGTTGCATATGAGATCAATCACTGGAGTTACCAATAGTGTGCTGAAGAGGTTTTGCGGAAAGTCCTTCCAGAATTTGCAGAGTCTTATTGCACAGGTTCGAAAGGATTGCATGGATGACCGCATAAACATTGATGTTGATTTCGACAGGGGTGAGATACAGATCTTTTCCATGGAAAGAGACTTGTGGGAGATCTATGCACTTGTAAGTAATGCACTGGACTGTGAGGAGAGGTGGTTACAGGACGAATGCTGTGAGCGGACTCTGTATCCAGCTCGAGGTGGACCAGGTGGACCTCCACAAGTTGCCCTTTTTGGATCAGGCGGTGAGATCAAACATCTCGAGCTGGACAAACGCTCTTTAACAGTGGAAATTTTCCATCCAAATGCACAAACTCTGGTGGACAAGGATCTTCGTTGCATGATCGATCAGTGCGCATATGGTGGTATTGCAAATGTGCACAAGATTGTGGGGTCTGGCCAGGTAGCTACTTGCACAGAGCCCACCAAGTGGGGCCGTGTGACCTTTATAACACCAGATAAGGCAGAGCATGCTGTCAAAATCTTAAATGATCTGGAATTTGAAGGTGGTCATCTGAAGGCGGTCCTTATATCAATCTCACCTGACCACCGCAACTTTCCTTTCCCTGCAGTGCGTGCCAAGGTGTCCTGGCTGAGGCGGCCAAGCAAGGGGGCAGCACTCATAACATGCCCAAAAGGGGAAGCTCCTCAAATCATAGGTGACTTGTTCTTGCTTGCTATAGGCAACCGCTATGTGAAATGTGAGATCAGCACTAAGTTTGAAAACTGCATATTTGTGACGGGAATACCACGGGATGTATCTGAAAAGGAGGTACGTGAGGCAATCCACAGCACGACAAATCAACAGATACTTGATATTCATCTACTGCGAGGCCCTGCGATGGACCAGCCATCAGAAGCTGCATGTGCAGAGGCTCTTCTAAAGGAGATACAGGAGTTCATGCCTGACAAGAACTCTCCTGAGAAAAACTTCCGAGTGGAGGTGTTCACGCCTGAGCCAAATGATTTCTTGATGAAGGCCGTGATCACTTTTGATGGGAGCTTGCATCTGGAGGCAGCCAAGGCACTCGATCACCTTGAGGGACATGTCTTGCCAGGGTGCCAACCGTGGCAAGCAATCCAGTGTCAGCATGTGTTTTCTACCTCTCTTTCATGCTCTCCGCGTGTTTACAATGTTATCAAAGACGGGATCCAGGCACAGCTCAGAAGTTTCCAGAATAAAAAGGGTAAATTCAACTGATTCCTCTTTCCTGCAATTTATACCATGATGGTGGGAGCAACTGACTGCGATGTTTTATTAAACAATTTTAACTTAAGCTGGTACATACTGGTATTTATTTTGTGCTGTTACAATTTGACCTTGACTATGTAATGAGAAGGGAAGAGAATTGAAAGATAAAAAGAATCAGAACAGATTTGCTGGTAGCAGATATATAATATAATGTCTTATTTATTTATGCAACCAACAAATTATGCTATTTATATATGTATGCAGGTATCTCATACAACCTCGAGAGGAATGAGAATGGGGCCTTCAGGGTACGGGTCACAGCACATGCAACGAAAACTATAGCAGATCTGCGACGAGCATTAGAGCTGCTTATGAAGGGCAAAACCCTGGATCTCAGCCATCCAGGACTGACGTCCTCCCTTCTCCACCTGATCCTCACTCGAGATGGCATCAATATCCTGCGTGCAGTTGAGAATGAGAGTGGAACATACATTATGTACGACCGTCAGTGCTTTAATGTGAAAATATTCGGTACAACACAGAAGATTGAGCTGGCAGAGAAGAGGCTCTTGAATGCACTCGTACAATTGCAGGAGAACAAGCAGTTGGAGATAAAGCTGAAGGGGCTGGGACTACCGCCCAATCTGATGAAGGAGGTAATCAGGTGGTTTGGGCCCGATCTGGGTTTATTGAAGTCAAGGGCTCCCAGTTCTGAAATCAGCCTCAATACAAGGCGGCATGTGCTGCATATTAGAGGGAATATGGAGGATAAGCAGAGAATAGAGGAGGCAATTGCTGAAGTGGCAGCCTCCATCGGTTGTTGTGCAGGTATGTCTCTATGTAGAGAAACAGCCCTAACAGTGAGCATTGATGAATTGCTTTGAGTTATTCAGTTGTGTGATTCATAATAAAAAAGAAAATAAAAGTTACAACAGGGTAACAAAATAGAAAGAAAAGATCCCAGTGTAACTGTACCTTAACCACTGTCACCAACCATGATCACTGCAAACAGACAATTTAGATTGTGTAGTCCAAATTTTTATGTGTTACTGTTTGCTGGTTATTGCCCGCACTGCACTGCAGTAGTTTCACCTATACATTTCCCATACACAAAGGCACTGTTGTTATACACAGTTAACCTGAATTTCCTTCCATGATACAGGTATGACGTGTCAAACTTTCGCAGACTCTGACACATGCCCAATCTGTCTGTGTGAACTGGATGAGCCTTACAAGTTGGAGTCATGTGGCCACTCCTTCTGTCGCTCATGTCTCATGGAGCAGTTTGAGAGTGTCATTCGTTCACGTGAAGGCTTCCCTCTCTGCTGTCTCAAGGCAGGCTGCAGAAGGCTAATTATCCTCCTTGACCTGAGGACCCTTCTCTCCACTGAGCGGCTAGATGAGCTGTTCCGTGCTTCACTTGGATATTTAGTGGCCACCAATGCTGCAACCTACCACTTCTGCCCAACCCCTGATTGCCCCTCCGTGTACAAAGTTGCCTCGCCCGATTTAGATGAGGAAGCAATTTTTATTTGTGGTGCCTGCTGTGCAGAAACATGTAGGAAGTGCCATCAAGAATACCACCCATTCATAACTTGTGAACGGTACAAGGAGTACAAAGCAGACCCAGATCTGTCGTTGGTTGAATGGAGAAATGGGAGGGAAAATGTGAGAGATTGCCCTGCAAAATGTGGGTTCGTCATAGAAAAAGTTGATGGGTGCAATCATGTGGCGTGCAAATGCCTCAAGCATGTTTGTTGGAGTTGTATGGCTTTCTTTGATACCAGTGAGGATTGCTACTGTCATCTCCGGGCAGTGCATGAGTCTATTCTCCCACTGGATGAATTGCATATAATGGATCTTTAAGGACTTATCCTTTGTAATATTGTGTATATAATATAATAATGTGGTATAGGTTTCTGTGGTAGCTTTTTAGAAGAAACTTTTATGACTGGAAATTTAGTTTGTAATATAGTAATACATTTTCTTAAGCACAAGAGAATTAGAGACTTATTACTGTAATAAAAAGTGTTACTATACCAAATCTAGAACCTGACTGGACTGGGTACACAATAACGTGTTTTGTTCCTAATCTGTGATAGTGCAATTTTACAAAATTTGAGAACTTTATGCTTAAAACTGGTACGGAAGAGGTTTTTATTTGTACAAACTGAATATACCTGATAAATTGAATATAACCTGATTTGAATATTTAGGTCTATTTACTTGTATCTTATGGCCTAGTAACTGTCACGTGTAAAACCCCAAGTTTGATACGATATTCATTATCAAGCTTAAAAGTTTTCAATTCAATTCAAGAAAACATCGACTGCGCCTATTTATTTCCAAGAGACATCGACACGAAATAAACATAGAACGGGTCAAAAAGTGGCTTTCATTGGCCAGGCAAAGTCCTATTGGTGGGATGCAGATAGTGATATAGGCATGCAGATTGCCGTTTAAATATTTCGTAATAACAGCCGTACAATATTAGTTGGTCATTGCGTCAGGTTATTATCATACAATGATATAATAGCCATAATTTCATCTTAAAAATTATTTGTCGATTATCAATTTCTTGACCAATCAGTGTCATTTGATACGGATTGATGACATAACTGTTGAACTTGATATAATTCCAACTGGATTACCGGTATTTGGGCTATTCACTGCGTCACCTAAAACGAACTCAATCTCCTCCAGGTCGTCTTGTACTTCGTCTTTTAGCATTGCATTGGACACTGGAATAAGCCTCTCCATTAAAAAGCTGGAGTGTACCTGATTTCTGATTAATTAATTGTTTAACTTGTAATTTAATTTATTAAGTATTTTTTATCCAAAAGACATCACTCCACGTTCCCAACATATAGTTAGAATTTGAGATAAGGCATTTGCTGTTATGAAACTTTTATTATTTTCTATGATTTTATAGACTAAGAGCCTATCTCTTTATAGGCCTTTTTGGCTTGCCTAGCCGTTGACACCTTCCCTTATTATTTTGATTACAATTGGCTTATATCCCTAATTAATCCTAACGGCTAGGTGATTGTCCCAATTATAGATTCTTTCTTTTAATAGATCAATGATGATTCTATAATCTGAGATTATTAATCCTTAACTTCAACACTCTCCCTCAAGTTTGGATCGTTGATATCGATTGATCCCAACTTGATCAAAAGCTTCTCAAATGGTCCTTTGTCTAGTGTCTTAGTTAAAATATCTGTCAGCTGATCTTGACTACTAAAACGAGATTTCCTCTCACGAATGTGCGATATCCTGTAGTTGACTTCCGATCATAGTTTCCGGCCCAATCTGTATCTGAATAGCCAATGATTGTGTTAGTGTTGTTTTTCTTTATCCATATGCCTTAACCTGGAGACCTTTTTAGGTACCTTATTATCCTATCTACAGCCTCTAAGTGTGTGGTCCTAGGTGCATGCATGAACTGGCTTATTAAACTAACTACAAATGTAATGTCTGATCTAGTTACTGTGAGATATATTAGTTTACTAACAAGTCTCTGATATTGACCTGCGTCTTTTAATGGTTCACCGTCTTCAAGATATAGTTTTTTATTGGGTTCCATTGGTGTATTTGTTGATTTTGCACCTAATTTACCAGTTTCTTTTAACAGATCAAGAACATATTTTTTTTTAAGATAGAAACAAACTTTTTCTCTTAAATGTGCAATTTCGATTCCCAAAAAATAATTGAGTTTTTCTAAGTCTTTGATAACAAACTTATTTCTCAAATAGTTTTTGATATTTTCAATCTCTGTCTCATTATTCCCGGTAATTATGATATCATCTACATACACGAGAACTATGGTTGTTGTACTACCCGAGTGTTTGATAAACATAGATGAATCGGTTGTGCTTTTTACAAAATTATATAATAAAAGAGAGTGGCCGAGTTTGCCATACCATGCTCTGGAGAGCGCTTGAGGCCATAAATAGATTTGTTCAATTTGCGGACAAGGTCTTTATTTGAATCATCTTTATATCCATGAGGCAAAGTCATATAGACTTTCTCTTCTAGTGTGCATTGTAGGAACGCATTTTTAACATCCATTTGAGATAAACTCCATCCCAAATTAACAAGAACAGATGTAATATTTGTACCGTACTCATTTTAGCAACCTATGTAAATATTTCTTGATAATCCAATCCATAAATTTGAGTATAACATTTTGCTATCGGTCTTGCCTTATACTTTTCTATCGTTCCATCACTACTATATTTGGTCTTGTAGACCCATTGCACCCTACAGGCTTTTTTCCTTTGGGTAAACTCATAAGTGTCCATGTTTTATTCTTCTCAAGTGTTTTTATTTCCTCTCTCATGGCGGTACTCCATACAGGTTGTTCTTTGGTCTCATCATAACAGTTGGGTTCTACTATCTTATCTATTGTACTCAACAAGTTCATGTACTTTGGGAATATCTTCTTATAAAAATTATAATCTTGGATAGGATAACTTACCTTGCAGATTACATAATCTTATAACCTAGCTGGTGGTCTTGTGGAATGAGTCGATCTCCTAGGCTGTACTTCATCGTTGTTTGGATCAGACTCAGATTCTCCCCCTGAAGTCAGCTTTTCGATATTAGGAGTGCTAGTTGTTGTACCTTCAAGAAAAGTTAGTGCATGGAGTACTGAACTTGTGAACTCCCTAGTATTGAGAACATCCTTATGTTTGAAAAATGACTCGTGTTCAAAGAAGCACACATTGCGCGAAATATACAATTTTTGTGTACTTGGATCGTAGCATTTATAACCTTTTTGTTTGGAAGAATATTCAAGAAATATAGTCTTCAGTGCATTTTTGTCAAGCTTATCAAGCCTTTTTTTATGAACGAAACATACACAACTAAAAACTTTGAGATGGTCAAGATTTATGAGTCAAGTTTCGAGGATTTCTATAGGGCTTTTATGTTGGAGAATTGGGCTTGGTAGTCTGTTCATGATGTGAACGACAGTAAGAACTGCTTCAGACCAAAAACGTTTGGGAACATTCATTTGAAAAAGAAGTGAGCGAGTTATTTCTAAGATGTGATGATTTTTTCTTTCAGAAATCTCATTTTGTTCGAGTGTGTTGATGCACGTAGTTTGATGTAAAATCCTTTTTTGTGTGAAGTAACTCAAAAATTTATTATTTAAATATTCAGTTCCATTATCAGATCGAAATATTTTAATTTTGGCATTATAATGATTTCAACAAAACTTGAAAATTCTAATTTTTTTTTTGAAAAACTTCATCTTTTGAGGCAAAAAGATACACCCAAGAGGTACGAGAGAAATCATCAATAAATGTGACATAATATTTAAAATTATCATAAGAAACAACAAGTGTTGGCCCCCAAACATCGGAGTGCACAAGTTCAAAACTTTTGGAGGTTTTACTATTTAATAAAGGGAAAGACAATCTAGTTTGTTTTGAAAAATGACAAGTGTCACAATCACTGTTATTCAAGTTTTTCAAAGGAATTAACTTATGCAAAACATTTTCACTAGCATGGCCTAATCTCCAATGCCACAGTTTATTGTCTTCTACATTATTAGCAAGCAAAATTTTATTTGAAATATCTAAATAATAAAGATAATTTTCTAATTTTCCTTCACCAATCGTCTTCTTCATTACTATGTCTGAAAGATCACGGATTGTTGGTGAGAAAATGACATTACAGTTAAGTTCCTTTATTATTTGACTAACAGATAATAGGTTAGATGTAAAGGTAGGTAAATAAAACACATAAAAACTTGTGTTTGATAATAGATTAGCAGTTCTTATCTTTTGACTTGTAACTTTGGAACCATTTGCTACTGTAACAAAGGAATGCTGAGTGGCATTAATGCTATTGGTTAACATGTCTAGGTTACCAGTCATATGGTTAGTGGCCTCTGAATCAATAATCTAATTTTTATTTTTGTCAAAATAACAGGGAACAACAGTACCTGATTTAGTACCCTTGTTTAACTTGCCAAGAAGTTGGGCTAAGAGCTTACTCAATTGGGCCTCTGTATTATGACTTAGATGGACTTGACTTGTACCGGGATCATTTGGGCTCAACCCAGACCCGTATAAAGGGCCCGAGCCAGCTTCATCCGGTGCAGTGCCCTTTTCCCTTTTCTTTATTCACGCGACCTTTGATTGCGCCGCCATACTCTTTTTTCTGTGTTCACCTGATCGCCAGACTTCCTCTTGTTTCCTCCGCCCTTCTCTCTCTTCTTCGACCGGAGCTCAGGGTGGAGGAACCAAGACTCTCTCGAGTGTGCACAGTCACACCCCGAAATAATAAATCGATTAGGGATGTTTAATCCCGCCACGTACGCACGACGAGACGTGTGCACGAAAAATTAAATGAATATAATAAATCAAATACTTTGAATAAATAAAACAATAATAATAATACAAAATAATATACAGCCCAGAATGAACAAAAGAGTACAACGCCTACATCGACGGGGGTTGACTCCATCAGAATGGGTAGCAAAATCTCTCAAATAAAACCCCAAAAGAAATGAACAAAAATTTGAAACCCAATGGATCCTATCAACTACCCGGCTCACATGCAAATGCAGCGAAACATCTCTGTCATCACGCAGGACAGTCCCTAGCACTTGCTCCAAGAAAATCCCGAACCTAAAAACCTGGATCCCACAACCACCATAGAAACATGAGTAATTTTAAAAATTACTCAGTACATATTTAGAGTCTTAAGATTTGATCTTCTTTCCTAGACTAAACCCAAAAATCGATACTGGTGTTTAAAATGTAATATAATATTCATATGTAAATGAAATAATATTTTTATGCACATTTTAAGAAGATTGCCTAAATATTATGACATGAAATGACAAAGAAACCCAAAATAAAAAATCAGTGAAATAATATAATATAATATATATAGTACAAGAGGGAAACACCCTTAATAGAAATCCAGTTTGTAATTTACCAGATCCATCCCGAGAGGGCACTATCAGGGCCCACCTTACTTACTAATTTAGAACTTTATATTTGTGCGGCGATAACACCGCGCAAACGGTAATTCGAGCTCCCGAGGCGATAATGCCTTAGAAAAGTGAATGGCTATAAAGCACGTACTCTAGTCTTCTGAATCTGGTAATTTATCTTATAAAAATAAAAGCAAACGGATATAATATGTCTTCAGTTACCATATCGCCAAAAAGAGATAACTATCCGTGAATTAACAAATTGAAAATAAATGGGAGCCTACACTGTACCAACCAAGTGCCAGAGGACTGCATCTCGTAAAAGTATTAAAACGAAATATAAATAAATGGGAGCCTACACTGTACCAACTAAGGCCAGCGGACCGCATCCCGACTTTCTCTATACCAACCAGGGGCCAAAAGAAAAAGCCTTTCGGACAATACTAGGATCATAAATAAGCCGGATAAATATAATAATATAATATCACGAAGTAGATTTCAGTCTCGAATATGGCCGCCCACACTAAACACTAAAGGACATGGTATCCTAATCGCTCAAATTTGGATTTAAAATTAAATCATATTAAGAATAATAAAAATATAATATTGATCAAAAGAAAACACTCTGACATAGCCGAACCCGCCAAATGACGGGGTCGATGGATAATTCGACAGGCAAAGATGCGCAATACATATACAGACCGGTGAGTCTCACGGGCCTATGGGTCACCGTACGTAACCACAATGGTCTGGTTATGCAAGACAACTCAGACTGAGAATTACCCGGCCCGCCTCTCAGCACTCTCATGCATTTTATGTATTATTAACTACCTAACTTAATTAATAATTAGTGATAGTAATAATATTTTCTAATAATTATAATCTACAACTTAATTTTTTAATTATATCTGATCCTATATCGAGACTATTTCCCGAGTCCTACTCTTATCCTGTCTACATGCAATATGACATGATATGACATGCGAATGCGGATAGGCCCCAAAAATACTGGTCAATTTACCGGATGTATATGACAGTTCAAATTTGGTCTCTAATTAATTTTGGTAAGAAAATATCGCAGTTCAAATTTATTTTAAAAATATTTTTATTTTCGATTTGGGTTTCTAATTCTGAAGAAAGAAAAACAAATTTCAGGAAACCGTACCTGAGAGTGTTGGTGGCGTCCGATCATACGGTCCCTGGTGGGGCCCATGATTTCGTCAGTCATCTCATCCTGAGTGTACTTGATTTTCGGCTCGTAAAGACATTTTTGAAAACCTATGAAGTCAAAATATATTAAATTGACGAGTATCCTATTCACGTTGGGTCTGGTTAGGTCAGAATATACAGGACTCTGAATTGATTAGCGCCGGTTAATTCTACCGTCCAGACCCATTGGGATGCACATTTAGGGGTTTTTATGTGATTATGGGTCTTTGTAGATTCCGATGGGCGCAAGCCCTCACCATTAATTATCCTGGGATATTAACCTCGAGGCACCTCTAAATCTCGAAAGGGAAAGCAAATACTATAACTAAATGATAGTCAAGTGATCGAATGGTCAAGTGATCGACGTCACTACGAAACACTCCGGACTTATAATTAGATCAGTCTAGTGAAGCAGAAATGACAGAAGATGAACTTACCAATAAATCAGTTCTATCTCTAGGGTATAGTATAAATTGAATCTACAAACAGATCGATTCAACTTACATAGAGTGCTGACAGATGAACTTACTAACAGATCAGTTCGGGGTTTAGAAATAAGTGAAAATGAACTTACAGACATATCAGTTCAGATTCAAAGATAAAAGAAATGAACTTATAAGCGAGTAATTCAATTCAAAATAGATGCAAATACATAAAAGATGAACTTATGTACGAGATCGGTTCACTTAAGTCTAGATAAAAGAGATATAGATGAACTTACACACAGATCAGCTCACGATTTGTATATTACAAGGGTATAGATGAAAGAGATGTAGATGAACTTACTAACAGATCAGTTCATTGATTACAGATAATAAAGGTATAGATAAACTTACTAACATATCAGTTTACTTGAGTTTAGATAGCAGAGATACATATGAACTTACTAACAGAGCAGTTCACTTGAGTTCAGATAACAGAGATACATATGAACTTATTAACATGTCAGTTCACTTGATACGGAGTAGTGAAAGTAGGTTGGTAGAAAATGAACTTACAAACGATCGAGTTCATTTTAGGGTGGAGAAAGACGAACTTATAAACAGATCGATTCAATCTTTATAGCTCGAGAGATGATCTTACAAACATATCGATCAACCTCTTCGGAGGGATAGAAGATGAGTCTACAAACGATCGACTCGATCTTAATTGATCTAGAAGATGAACTTATAAATAGATCGGTTCAATCTTAACTTGTCAATGACAAGTCACACAAAATACAACTTAAAGTGCTAAGCCGGTTGATCTTGAGGTTGGTGAATCAGAAGATTAGTGGATATGACCCACATGCACATCTTACTGATCTTCTAGATCATGAATTCCAAGCACTGAGCTGATTCATAAACCTAGGAACACTTCTACACATAAAGTCAAACATAAAACGCTAAGCCAATTCAACATTGAGACATGTGTGTTAGTGAATGAACCCACAAACAGATCGGTTCAACTTCACTGTTTAGAAGATGAACTTACAAACAGATCAGTTCAATCTTGCGATTTAGGAGATGAACTTACAAACATGTCAGTTCAATCTCATGGACTAGAAGACAAACTTACAAATATATCAGTTTAGTCTCACTAGAATGTCAAGTCGTGAACAATTGTTCAAGACACAGAGTCAGTAGACAGTGGACAGAGTCCCTATAGTTGTCTTACTTGATCTTCCGAATCATGAATTTTGAGCACTTGGCCGCTTCATAGATTCAGGGTTATCTTGTACACAAAATTAGGCTCGGAGCACTTGGCTGGTCTAATATTGAGACAAGTCTATTAGAGAGTGAGTTTCTAGACAATTCAGTTCAACTTCCCTAATCTGATCAAATTATGGGCTTACAAGCAGATCAGTCCCATATCTGTACACCACCAGCCTTGGGAGGCAGCTGGTGCATTGATGATCGATGAATCATCAATCTCAGTATCATGATGTCACCTTTTCAAACATCATAATGTTCTTCTTTGAAGTCAACACACTCGCTGTGTTGATGTTGCAGTCTCAGTTGTCTTTTTGGTAGGTGTTAAGATGTTCCTGTCCTAACTGTTATTAACTGACTGCTCTGAGTATTGCATTACTTGTGCAAAAATACCCTGCTACTCTATACCCCTTGTGTGAGCTTATTTAATCATCTCTAAAATGTAAAAGAATTATTGTATTTATTATTGATTTTTTATTAATAAGATAATACCCTCTATTATTATCTTAATTATAAAGATAAATTTATTTTTATTTCTAACTCTCTTTATTTTTATAGAAAATTACTTACATAAATGATAGAAAAATAGTTGGCTATTATTCAGAAATTTATTTAAATTTAAGATTTTTATAATAGTCAAAATAACAAGACAAAACTTGGTCAAACAGAGAAAGCAAATAATGTCCTTTTGCTTTTAAATTATTTTAGTACAGTAAAATTCTTAAAATTAAAATATTTTTATATAGAAAAATACTATGAAAAACAAAATAAATTTGAGTCAATTTGGAGTTTGAAAAGACCTCCAAATGATTTATTTACTCTTTATTTTTATTTTTTTGTTATTAACTAAGATTTGAGCTTTGTGAATTGGGACGAAATTAAATTTTCTTTTTCTTTCTCTTACCGGGCCAGCTTACTAATTAGGCCGAGATTAATCTCTGAATTAATCTGGACTGTTAGATTTGTATCAAGATTAGCGCAGATCTTTTATTTAAATCTTTGCTTTACTTGGGCCGCCAGATTTAATTGAGATTTATGTTAGATAGATTAAAGGCCTAGATTGAATCCTGCTTTAATTTCCTAAACATCTAATCAGCCCGGATCCTTTGGATTTTTTCTAAGATTCGTGTAGGGCCTCAAGATTAGCGGTGAGACAGTTCTTCTTTGTCTCCTTCTCTCATACTTTGAGATACGCGGCGAGGGAATCGATCTTTGGTCAATCGGTGGCACGATCGAGATCAGCCACCACAGTTGGCATCACCTGAGCGTGGGGAGTCTTGTTGTGCCCTCCGATCGTGCATCAGGACGGTGGATCATCGATGCCATCTCCATCGATTGAGTTACGTCATCGAACTTCGATGCAAGAACATCCATCTCGTAATTGAAGCACATTTCTTCATAATTCTTCATAATACTTGACTTATCTTATGAATTGATGATCTAATTGACATTGACAAGGCACCTTGTGCTTGTAATTTTATTTGTTCTCACTTGAATCTTCGCAGAACAACACCGAATGTCAGTACAGGTCACTGACTTCATGATCGCAAGTTGTACTCTCGATTGATTGTCAAAATTGACCCTCTTTATTGTCACAGAGCTAATCGTCTATGCCTTGAGAGTCGATTTGAACACATAGCCCTCCCAATTGATATTGCAATTGGTGATGTCATGCTTATACTTCAACTCTCGTCAATTGCTGAGAGTTTCAAACGATTTCATTCGTTCAAAATCAATTTCTTTAAGTAATCAATTGAGAGCACATAGACTGAGAGACCTAGGGGCCTTCGATCAGTCGATTATCAAGGTGTAATACTAAGAGATCGCTCGGTCTTCGACTAGCATATATTGACACACCAGATTCAGTCCATCAGTAGCGAATTGATCAATAAAGAAATAAAAAAGTGGTAGGAAAAGAATCAAGATAGCAAGGCGACGGCTCAGAGAAGAGATTCAATCAAAGAAAACAAATAATTCAACTGAATTAAAAGAAGAAAATACAAAAATATAATGAATAGTATTGAACTCTAAGAATTAACTTTAAAAATAAATACAATTACATCTCAAGCTCTCATCTTTGATTGCAACACTTACCTCTATCCTTTCCTTGATCTGGAGCTCTCTAATTCACTATAATTGGGATTGAAGGGGTGTGTGTACCGAGTTCTCGACACTTGTTGAGATCAATCGGTTGAATAAACTTCTCACTTGCTCTCTAGGGTTCTTGAGTGATCTTGAGAGGTTGTGGGCACTATGTAGTTGTTGCTTGCTTGTGTGTCTCCTCTTGATTGTTGCTGAGTTGGAGTTTATATAAAAATTGGGTTGGTTTGACTAGATTTGACTCCACAATTCAATTGCACTTAGTCTAACATATCACTCACTCAAACTGTCATCTTTGTACCTTATGGTTCACTAAACCAAGTCTCCAATTGCCAGAGCAATATGTAACTGCCTAGAGGCAGTTATGCCTTTTCTTTATTTACTGATTTGCCACCACTCGACCTTCACACCTTCTCAAGCCCTTCTAGCCCCTTCTAGACTCTTCTGGATCTTATTCCATTCATTTATAAACTGCTCACATGCTCTCTTAGATTAATTTTACAGCAGTTGATTGAATTTGTATTTCTTCTCCATTGCAAGCCTATTATCAAGTTTCAAACTTTCACCTTGATCCCTTGCTTATTCCTTGCATCTCAAAGCTTCAACCTTATTCATTTAGTGCTAGGCAACTCTCTGTGCACTCCTTCTGTCGATTTGATAACTCTAGCACAGTGCTTGATCAACTCATCTCCAGGCCGAGTCGTGAGTTAGTGCATCTCTGAAATTTTTGTTAAATCCAAATAACTTATTTAAATAACAGTTTTTAACGCATCTTACTTATGTTTTGTGCAAAATTAGCGTTATAGAATATTCATATCGACGTTTTAATTGGACGATTTTATAATAGGAGTAATTAGGAGTAGTTATATTAATTTTCATGAAATTATATGAGGGCGAAAATGTTGAAGACTCAAACAATTTTTTTAAATAGCAGTTTCTAATGCATCTTATATTCTTACTTATGTTTTATGAAAAATTAGTATCGTTGAATATTAATATCAAATTGCTAAGTGAAAAATCTTATAACAGACGTAATTAGGAGTAATTATATTAATTTATACGAAATTATATGTAGTTATGCGGCCAAAAAATTTAGAAAGATCAAACAAGTTGTTTAAATAGCTATTTTTAATGCATCTTACTTATGTTTTGTGCAAAATTAGTGTTGTAGAATATTCATATCGAAGTTTTAATGAAAGAATCTTACAATAGGCATATTTAGAAGTAATTATATTAATTTATAAGAAATTATGTGTTGCTATGCAGCCGAATTTTTTTATAAACTCAAATAACTTGTTTAAACAGCTATTTTTAATGCATCTTACTTATATTTTGTACAAAATTAGTGTCGTAGAATATTCATATCGAAGTTTTAATTAGAAGATCATATAATAGGCATGCTTAGGAATAATAATATTAATTTATAAGAAATTATGTGCAATTATGCGGCCCAAAATAAAAAAAAAACTCAAACAAATTGTTTAAACAACTATTTTTAAAACCTCCTTATGTTTTGTGCAAAATTAGTGTTGTAGAATATTCATATTGAAGTGTTAATTTGATAATATTTTAATAGGCATAATTAGGAGTGATTATTTTAATTTTCACTAAATTATGTGTATAAGGCCAAAAATTTTGAAACACTCAAATATATTTTTTTAAATAGTTATTTCTAATGCATCTTACTCATGTTTTGGGAGAAAATAGTATCGTAGAATATTCATATCGAAGTGTTAATTGAACAATCTTATAATAGAATGTCTCTCTCCCGTGCAAGGATGTAGCGGGTCCAATCCAACTGATAGTCATGATATCTGAGCGGAAGGCTGAAGTCAGTGTTGGCCCAACAAGAGGCCTCTCCATCAATCATCTCCTTGCCAAGAAGATGAGTGAGGGGTGCTGTAGTTGTAAGATATCGAGGCAGCAAAGGTGTGATATCGTGAGGCGCTTATCATGGAAAATCAGACCACCGGCCCGAAGGTACACGGGAGTGCCGCGTGTAACCCTAACCGTGGGCGTCCAGTCCTAAGGATCCTCGTAGAGAGAGAGATGATGACTCCGAGGATGCTTGAGAATCGTGCCATATGGAGAGATGACCATGTTTTTAGAACAAAGGCAGCAAAGTCAACAGTGAAGAGGAAAAAGAAGTGAAAAAGAAAAGGGATTGGTGTAAAGAGAATACAACAAGACACACCCTTCAAGCATTTAGGGCCCGTCTTGGTGGGTGACTCTTTGTTTACTCTTGAAAAATCTCAAGGATAAAGCATAGCTGAACAATTAAGGATAAATATTAATTATCAGTGATAAATCACAAGAAAGGGAAAAGAAAGGCAAGAGAGAGGGGTCACTAGCAAAAAAAAATCGCTGCTGAACTCCGAAACAAGCCTATTTGTCTCACAAGGAAATTTTGGAGTAAAAGGCAAGGGTATAAATATCCCACCATCCATTATCCATTTGAGGTGGATGACACTCAAGAGATTCATGAGAGAGAGAGAGATCTCTTGAGGTGTCATCCATGTGATAATTTTTCTCTAACAAGTGGGACCCACCTGACAGTTCCATACAAGCAACTTCAACAGCCTAAACCTAGTCTATCCACTAAATCTAATCAGACAAGAATAATGATTAAGCATTAATCCCATAAGGAAATTCTAAGCAAGAGTTAGAGGTATAAAAACTCTACCACCTCCTGTTCATTCGAGGTAGATGACCCTCAGGAGATTCAAGAGAGAGATCTCCTGAGGGGTCATCCATCTGATTATTCTTCACTGACAGGTGGGTCCCACACCTCAGCGATAGACATCAAGGAAAGTCAAGATTAAATCCTAAGAAACCAACCTTCAGAGCAAACTCTAAGAACCGAAGCAGTACAATCCTTGTACAACAAAAATTATGTCAATGCCAAACCTGTATTTTGATACAGCTAACTACAAGAAATTTCAATGTGATTTTGCTTTCATAAATATGGATTGAAAGTCAATTTCACAAGACTGATCAGGTGCCAATGTTGCAAACATCTGATTAAGTCAGGATTTGTATCAATTGGTGACATGTAATCAACTGTTGATCAAATCAAACCCTAATAAATATCAATACAAATCTAGTGGAGCTATTAAAATAAATTCAGAGAAGATAAAACAGATTAAATAGGCAGATCAAGGGCTGAGATTTGATCACAAACTTCTCTGGGTATAATTTTGGGACAGAGACCTTTCTGGGTATAATTTTGGGACAGAGACCTTTCTGGGTGTAATTTAGAGACAAGAAGGGGCGCCAGTGCAAAAACCCAACTACTATTACAGTGCCACATGACAGTTCCTGATTGGGCCACCTCAGCAGCTAAGTGCCACGTGACACTCTCCCATTGGTCCACGTCAGCAAGTGGGCCCCACCCTAGTGCAAGCACCTAACAGGTGAGCCCCACCATAGTGCCACATGGCAGCCTACCATTTGGCCACATCACATGTCCCATGCCACATGGCACCACCACACTGACCCACATCAGCAGAGGAGATCTAACTTAGCTGCCACACAGCAGCAAAGCATGAGGTCACCTCAGCCCAGTTGTGCCACACACCACCATTTGGACCGCATCACATGTCCCATGCCACATAACACAGCACACCTGACAGTGGGCCCCATCAGTGTGCCACGTGGCAGCCAACTAATGGTCCACCTCGGCAACTATTAATAGACTATTAGTGTTAAGGAAATGCTACTTAAGCTAACAACCAATCAGATCATGCCAACTCAGCTCAATTAACCTTAATATGTGAACTAATCAACTGATAATCACACCTGTGAGTCTTAGTACATAGAGCTTACAAGTAGGGCCCGCTAGTAAGGCTTATGAGAGTGTGGTGCACAAACAAACAACAAACCAAGTCTACACAAAAACATCAACTGGAATTTAAATAAGAGAAAGATGAGTGCATGCACCTGGCGCCTGTGAGTTCTCTCTCTGTACTCTTCTCTTCCTCTGCTTTGGTTCACATGCACCGACGCAGCTACACTGGAGGATGCTCTCTCCCTCTTCTCTCTTCTCCTCTTCTTCTTCCCGATCAATTCAACAGTTGATGGCGCCATCAATGGAGATTGAGTGAACACACAACTTCAAGCTAATTGCTTCTAGCACGAGCCTTATAGTACAAAAAAGAGAAGGTGTATGAAGTTAGATTTTGAAATAATACAGTGTAGAGAGAGATATGCTAGAGAGAAGTACTTCGAGTCAAAGTTTGGAACTTGCGAGTTAAAGCTTGAAAGTTACAATTGATGGCTGGGAGAACTTGTTAGACCTCAGACGATGATGTTAGAGCAAGAATTGAGAAGAATTAGATGCAGGAGGTAAGAGATGCACTCACTCACCCTTCGGCTTAAGAACTAGTTGGTCAAGCGCTGTGTAAGAGCTAACAGATTGATAAAAGGAGCGTGTGAGGGGTTGCCTGACATTAAAAGGATGATGAAGAAGCTGTAAAGTGTGAGAGATAAGTAGAGAATTGAAGAGAAAGGTTGAAGCTTGGTAATAGGCTTCTAATGGAAAAGAAAGACAAATTCAATTGACCGTTGTAAAATTGATCTAAAGGAGTGTACAAGCAGCTTATAAAGGAGTGAATTGAAATCTAGAAAGGTCTAGAAGAGGTTAGAAGAGCCTGAAGAGGTGTGGAGGCCGATCAATGGCATATTAGTAAATAAAAAAGGCATACTACCTCTAAGCAGTTACACACGACCCTAGCACTGAGAGACTTGGTTCATTAGACAAAAGGAGGCAGAAACAAGCAATTACAGCATTAAAACACAAAGACCAAGTGTAATTAAGTTGTGAAGTCAAATATGATTAAACCAACCCAACCCCTATATAAACCTCAATTAGCAAGAAATACATAAAAAAAGAACAAGCAGCATCTACACAGAGCTTACAACACCCCTGTACTACTCAAGAGCCTTAGAGAGCAAGTGAGAAGCCAATTGGCCGATTAATCTCAATAAGTGTTGAGAACTCAATATACACTCAACTCACTCCACCATTAACAGTCAATTCAAGAGCTCATAGCTACAGAGAAGAAGTAAAGATGAGTGTATTCAATGAAAGCTAGGAGCTTGAGATGTAATTGTACTCAGTTTCAACAATTCAGTGAATTTAAATATTGTTAATTGCATTTTCATATTTTCTTCTTTCAATTCAGTCGAATTTCTCAATTTTCTTGATTAAACCTTTTCTCTGAGCTATCGCCTTGCTATCTAGATTATTTCTATTCTATTTTCTTACTTCTTTCTTGATCAATTAAGTGATTAAAGCGTCAAAGATGATCTGTCAGTAAAAGCTAGTCGAAGACCGAGTGGTCTCCTAGCTCTAATCACAGTAATTGACTAATCGAAGATCACTGACCTCTTAGTCTCTATGTTTCCAAGCAATTGCTTTAAGAATTCAACTTTGAATCGAGTAATTGATTGAAATTCTGAAGTTAATCGCTTACAAACATCATAATTAATCAAGCTCTATGCTTTGATCAAAGCACATCTCATAGGCGACGAGTTCTGCATCAACGAGATCAAATAAATCTTGGCAATTGATTAGAAACGCTGAGTATAATACCGAATTGGCAATCGGTACTAATTGTAGTCATTATCTTGTTATAATTCAAGCAAGAATAGAGACAATTACAATGATTGAATCACTGATTGTGTCAATTGAGACCTAAAATTGTGTAAGTGAATCAAGAATTATAAGAAATCACAATCGAATCAACTCAATTTGATCAAATAAAGCATTCGGTACCGAAACGGTACAAGTCAATTAATTGAACACGATGAAGTCGGTGATCCACCGTGTTGATGTGCAATCGGAATGCACAGATAAACTCCTCATGTCGAGGCGATGCCAACGGTGGTGGCTGATCTCCGATCAGGTCACCAGAGCAACAAGATCAATCTTCCAGCGTGTATCTCAAAGCACGAGAAGAGGGAGACAGAATGGGACCATTGCAACACTAATCTTAAAGGATTACACGAATCTTAGAGCAGATCAAGAGATCTGGGCTGTTGGATATTTAGAAAATTAAAGCATCAATCAATCTGGGCCTTTAATCCATCTAACACAAATCTTAACAATATCTGGTGGCCTAAGTAAAATAAAAAGTTAAAAGAAAAGATCTGTGTGAATCTTGACATAGATCCAACAGTCCAGATTAATCAATGGATTAATCTCGGCCCAGTCAAAGCAGACCCAATAAGAGAAAGAAAAGGAAAAATTAATTCCGGCCGATTTCATTAAGCCCAAAACTCAATTAATAACAGAAAATTAAAAATTAAAAATAAATAAATCATTTATAGGTCTTCCCAAACTCTAAATTTACTCAAATTTATTTCTAATTTTTTTTTTTTTCATAGTATTTTTCTATGTAAAAACATCTCGGTTTTAAGAATTTTACTGTACTAAAACAATTTAAAAGTAAAAGAACATTATTTGCTTTTTTCTATTTGACAAAGATTTGACTTGCTATTTTGGCTATTATAAAAACTTCTAAAAATCTAAATAAAATTATGAATAATAGCTAGCCATTTTTTATTATTTTTGTAAGTAATTTTCTATAAAAATAAAGAGAGTTAGAAATAAAAATAAATTCACCTTTGTAATTGAGATAATAATAAAGGATCTTATTAATAAAAGTCAATAATAATGCAATAATCATTTGTATTTTAGAGGTGATTAAATAATCTCACAAGGATGTAGGGCCACAAAGTACTTTTGCATAAGTAATGCAATATTTAGAACAGTTAGTCAACAACAGTTAGGACAAGAACATCTTGACACCTGCCAAGAATACAACTGAGACTGCAACATTAACACAATGAGTGTGTTGACTTTAAAAAAGAACATTACGATGTATGAATAGGTGACATCATGATGTTGGGATTGATGATTCATTGATCATCAATGCACCAGCTGCCTCCTAAGGTGGTGGTGTACAGATATGAGAATGAGCTGCTTGTAAACCCATAATCTGACCAGCTGAGAAGAGTTGAGCTGAACTATCTAGAAACTCACTCTCTAATAAAATTATCTCAATATTAGACCAGCTAAGTGCTCCGAGTCTAATTTTATGTATAAGGTAACCCTAATCTATGAATCGGCCAAGTGCTCAGAATTCATGATTTGGAAGATCAAGTAAAACAACTGTAGGGACTTTGTCCACTATCTATTGATTTTGTGTCTTGAACAACTGTTCATGACTTGACATGCTAGCAAGACTAAATTGATCTGTTTGTAAGTTTGTCTTCTAGTCCATGAGATCGAACTAACCTGTTTGTAAGTTCATCTCTCAAGCCATAAGATTGAACTGATCTGTTTGAAAGTTCATCTTCTAAACAGTGTGTTTACCCCTGAAAGGTCGAAGGAAGAAATACAAGAGAAAAGCCAAGATCAAACCCTAAGAGCTGAAGAAAATACAATTCATATACTACATGGAATGATGTCAATGCCAAGCCGGTATTTTGATACAACCAATCATGAGAAATCTCAATATGATTTTGCTTTCAAGGCTGACCTGGTGCCAAAGCTGTGAGCAACCACCTAACCATGCTTTAATTTGTGTTAATTGATGATAAGTAGTCAGCTCTTTGACTAAATTACCCTCATGTTAAGGGATTGAAAGTCAATTTCACAAGACTGATCAGGTGCCAAAGCTGGGAGCAACCATCTGATCAAGTCAAGATTTGTATCAATTGTTGACAAGTAATCAACTTTTGATCAAATCAAACCCTAATAAACATCAGTGATGGTGTTAATTGGGGGGAGTTTCTGTAAGAGAATATTTGGCAGAGACACTGGGCTACAACTGATAACTAATAAATAGGGATTTTATAAGAATAAAATAGGGTTCCTTGATCAAGGAATTTTTAGCACAAGCAAACAGGGGTAAAATGGGAATTAAAAAATACAGAGGTGATCATCATGAATTTAGGGATTTTTGATGAAAATTTCATAATTTTTGGATGAAGGGATCTATTAAAATCAATTGGAGGAAGAAAATTGATCAATCAGAGGGTCAGGATTTGATCAAGGATCTTTAATGTGTGCAACTTGGGGATAATATTTCACTGGGTGCAAACTGGGGGTGGAAAACATTGAAGATATCTAAGTGGCGCTGGGAGAACGTTTAAAAGAAAGAAAATTTACATAAACTCGGTGCACGGTTGTTGTCTCTCATTAACGATGACTTGTGGGGCGGGATTCGTATGCCTAGTCTATTCAAATAGCATCGTCATTCCTCTTTATTTCTTCCATTTCTTTGGGGTCCCACCGAGACAGAGGCACGACTTCTCCTTAACTCCTTTCGCGCCAAGGGGCCCCACGAGAGGCGAGACTCCTTCTCTTGCTCGAATTCTTCTCTTCTAATGAACCGGTTCGAACAGTAGATTGAAAATGGGAAAAGGCGATCAAGCATGGAAGTTTGCAAATCATATATCAATAGAAAGCCCTTGATAAGGAGAATGTGATAAAGCAACTTTCATTCTATTTGGTACATCACACGTCACTCGCATCCAAGGTGAAGGTAGCTCGGCGAAATTCAATTGAGATGATTTAAAGCTTAATTGTTCAAATTAACACCTCGGAGGGCATCCACAGGCCTCCACGACAACGATTTGGACTCTTAAACCTGAACTTCAACACCTCTAAACCCGAGATTCACCAACTTGCCAACCGCCATGAAGTGAAATGTCCAAAGTCAGTGTCAGGTTGTGCAAATGGCCAGGCAGGTGAATTGAACTTATTTCTGGGGTCAGTGTGATGCTGACAAGGCTTGTAATTGAAAGGATTAATGAAGAGACAAGTGAAATTGATTCAAAACTTTAAATCGGGTTTGAGATGAACAAACAGGTTTGGAGGCACAATTGGGATCCAAGAAAGGTTTAAACTGTACAGAGGGAGTGCAGTGAGAGTGTTTGGATGATTAGAACGTTCTGGAACATTCTGGAAACATGTGAGACCAGATGAAATAAGGAATGGCAATTGTGTAATTATCAAAGGAGTATAACTGATTCTGTTGCAACAACTACCAGGTCATCAATCCAAACCTCATAATTCACCCACAACAAACACAAGTTGAGTCAATCTATACCATTCATTTGATAGATGGAGGGATGAGATATTGCCACTTCATCAATCTAAGGGATCAAAGAAGCACAAATTGAGTGAAATAAAAACACAACTGACAACTACTAAGCCTATATAAACCTTAAACAACAGATTGGAAATGGGCCTTAGTTCTTTTAACTCTCCCACTGTCTACTCTTATCCTTGGGGGCATTAACAAGCAATCTATCCATATATCGCTCCTAGGGCTGATTGATCTCGATGAAGCATTTGAGAACTCAAAGCAAGATCACCATGACCTAGCCAACCAACTCTAGTCTAGCGACGAAAGTGAAAGAAGAAAGAGAACTAAGATTCAAGTGAGATGAAGAGCTTATTTAACCAATTGATAGTAGATTCTTTTGAATTTCTCAATTAGGTTAAATTGAAGCATTACAAGCACACTGCTGCATTGGAGTCTTCAGCTAAGTAATTATTTTAGCTTTTCAAGATATAGATCCACAAGTACTGCTTTGTTTTCTTTTCCTTGAACAAAGAAATAAAGGTCATTTCTTTTCTAAATTTTCTTGCTGTCTTTTTGAACTTCTTTGAGCATTCGGTTTCTTGATTCTTTCATCTATTTCTTTGTGCATTCTTACTCAAGTGAGAAGAAGAACGAGGAAAGGGGTTGGTAGAAGAGCAAACATTGCGCCTCCTAACCTTCATTCATAACTAATCGAAGACTAGAGTCTCTTAGTTTCAATTGATGATCTAATTACTCATATGGGATCACAATTGATGTACAGCATCAAACTCAACAAGAACACATGCTATTAGACCAGAATACACAGTATTCGGTATTGTTAGCATTGAGCATTCTGAAATTCATGCTGTGAGTCATCTAATTGACACTAAGATCATAAAGTACAGTAAGAAAATTAATTCAATTATCAATACAAAGAATTTCATGACACAAGTTGTTGTTTTAATCATTTCATTGAATCTCATCTTTTATTTTTCTTTCTTTTCTATTTCTGCTGATTAACAACTAAGAATCAAGAATTGATCACCTCTCTCATTCTAATTGAGTAATCATGATTGAAAAGAATGCATCAATCTATGAGATTTTAGCAGCAAAGACACTGATTCTGATGAAGCCAATACGTCGTTTATCTTCAAGAGGCAAATTGATCGAAATCATTGAAGAGCTCAGCGAGCCACTAGCCCTGACTGTAGTCGGGTGAGCCTTTAGGCCTGAGCAACGTTGATCAAAGGTATTGAACAAGCCGAGGAGCTTAATTCAGTACCGAATACAGTGAAATTGCACTACGGTGATGACACTGGGTGTTATTGATCTTCCTCTCGAAGTCTGAAGAAGTCTTGATGAGCATGCATTGCACTAACCTGATAAGCTTTCAAAGGAGGTGCCTTTGTGAAGCGAAAATCATAAGAATTGATGGTCGATCGAGGCCAATTCAGTATCAACTCATTTCGGTACCGAAATAAGCAAGGTAAGATCAAAACGGTACTGACTCTCACCGTCTGCCACCGTAGCGATCTTCGATCAAGGGCCACCGTCAGTCTCAGGGAAGTAGAGCGATCATGTCCCTGTAAGCCGATCTCCCACCGGAGATGGGGATCATCGGTGCAACTCACCGGAGAAGTACAAGCGTACGATTTGGTAGCACGAGTATAAAAGCAGACAATGCGAATCTTCCCACATTTGCACAAATCTGGAAGGGATCAGATGGTGTACATGAACGAAGCTTGACAAGAGGCATCACAATCTCTCATCCCTCTTGGCACTAATCTTGGAACAGATCCCACGACTCAAGAGAGGAGGAGCAGCCCAGTTCATAGTAATAGGTTTAATGAAATTAAATTAGGATGGCCTGCTAGATTAATTCATGCCCGATCAGTAAAGCAAAGAACCGGCCTAACTTGCAGAATTAAAAGAGAAAGCCCAATCCAAGGACCAAACCCAATCCGCAGAAGAATAAAGGATTAGATTCGAGCCCAAGCAGTAAAGAGGCCAACGGCCTAGTTTGTAAAATGAAATCTCGGCCCAGCAGAAAAAAAATAATAATAAAATAATAAAATGGGCCTAACTGTTGAAGATTAAAAGAGAATTAATTCGGCCCAATTCATTAAGCCCAACTGACAATTAATAACAGAAAGTTAAAAATAAATAGTAAATAAATCATTTGGAAATGTTCCCAAACTCCAAATTGACTCAAATTTATTTCTAAAAATTCTTTGTTTTTCATAGTATTTTTCTATGTAAAAACATTTTAATTTTAATAATTTTACTATACTGAAACAATTTAAAAGCAAAATGACATTGTTTGCTTTTCCCTATTTGACCAAGCTTTGACTTGCTATTTTGGCTATTATAAAAATCCTAAAAATTTAAATAAAATCATAAATAATAGCCAATTTATTTCCTATTATTTTTGTAAATGACTTTCTACAAAAAATAAATAGAATTTAGAAATAATAAAAACAAAATTCTACTATCTTAGCTATTATAAAATCCTAAAATCTAAATAAAATTCTAAATAATAGCTAACCCATTTCCTATTATTTTTGTAAGTAATCTTCTACAAAAATAAATAGAGTTTAAAAATAAAAATAAATTCACCTTTGTAATAGAGATAATAATGAAAGACATTATCTTAATAATAAAAATCAATAAAAATGTAATAATCTTTTTACATTTTAGAGGTGAATAAATACGCTCACACAAAGGGGTGTAGAGTAACACGGTGATCTTGCACAAGTAATGCGATATTCATGACAATTAGTCGGGACAAGAACATCTTGACGCTCGTTGAAGAATAACCAAGGCTCGCGACATCAACATGAAGAGATATGTCGACTTCAAGAGAGAAGAACATTACGATGTCCAAAGAAGCGACATCTTAATGGCTCGGTGTCATGAACAAGTAATTTATGACTAGTTGAGCTAGTAAGACCGAACTCATCCGTCGATAAGTTTGTCTTCTCGGTTCATCTCCGAGATTGTGAGATTGAATCGTTCTGTAGTAGATTCATCCACAAAACAGTGAATGTGAACCGTTCTGTAGTAGGTTCCTTCACTAACACATGCCTCAATGTTAAACTGGCTTAGTGCTTCAGGTTTGACTTTGTGCGCAGTTGTGTTCCTAGGTTTATGAATCGGCTTAGTGCTTAGAATTCATGATCTAGAAGATCAGTGAGAAGAAACACGTGGGCCAAATCCACCCTTCTCCTGATTCACCAACCTCAAGATCAACCGGCTTAGTGCTTCGAGTTGTATTTTGTGTGATTGGTTGTTGACTAGTTAAGATTGAACTGTTCTGTAGTAGATCTATCTTCTAGATCAACTGTTGTTGAGTCGTTCTGTAGTAGACTCACCTCAAACCCCTTTGAAGAGATTAATCTGATCTGTAGTAAGGTTATCTCTCGAGGCGGTAAAGACTGAACCGATCTGTAGTAGGTTCGTCTTTCACTGGATTAACCTTTTGGTAAATACAGACGACCACTTGACCATCATTTAACTATACTATTTGCTTCTCCCTTTTAAAGATCCAGAGGTGCCTCGAGGTTAATAGCCCAGGGTAATTAACGGTGGGGGCTTGCGCCCACCGGAATCTACAAGAACTCACAATCACTAAAAACCCCCTAAATGTGCATTCAAATTGGTCTAAACGGTAGAATCAACCCAAGCATTAAAGAGATGCACGCTTGGGAGGGATCTCCGTGTCCTTCTTCCGCATCCCATCGCCCAGCGGCGGTGCGGAGCGCGCGAAAAAGGGTCGCACAGGATCGGGCACGCCCGGTGGGACCTAGATTCTCCTCTTATCTTTGAAAGAGAGAAGCAAATAGAATAGTTAAAAGATACAAGTGGTCTTCTATGCGCTAAAAATGACTAATGATTTTCGAGTATTTTCGTTTTTGCAGGAAATGGCATGCTTCGGAAACTTCAACCTCGCTCCTTACACTGTCACTCCTGCACAGAGCCCAGAGGGCAAACTATTCATGTTCTTTGGGACCATCCCGCAAGAACTTACTTTCTATGGCCCAGCTCCAGTGGCCACCTTTACTCCCGCAACCGTCCGGATCTCCATCCCGGACGAGGAAGAGGACTCGATCACTCTAACTCCCAAGGGCATCTCCAACAATGTAATTGCCTCTCCTACTACCTCCCCAAAGAGGAGAAGGCGACCGTCTAAGAAGACGGCCCCAACGGCCGCGGCCCAAGTTACCCGCAACTCTCAAGCGTCCAGGAAGAGGGCCCTGGACGCATACCAAAACCAACTGGTGGCTAGGCCAGCTATCCCAGTCTCCAACAAATTCACGGCACTTCGTATAGTTTCCAAGAACTCAGCCACCGGCCAGCTCCGCTAGGCATGGGAGGTGCCTAAGCCCGCACCCCGGCCAGCTCAAGTATCCCCGCGTCGCCAACGCAAGTCTCAAGCCCCTGCAGAAGCCATCTACAAGGCTCACAGGGCCCTCAAACAGAGGAAAAGCGTTAGAAACGCTAGGTCGAGACAGTATGTCTCCCGCCCCAATCAATCTCAAGACTTGGCTCAGCCGCAAGCCATTGTCTCGACTCCGCACCCAAGGAGGTTTACATCAAAGGCAACACCTAGCGTCCAGCAGGTGTGGGTTCCAAAAGGTTCTCAACCAACAAAACCCCAGTCTCAAACCCAGCCCAGCAAGGCAGACAACTCGAACACTCCGTCCGAGAGTGTATTCAGCCGCCTAGGTCAGAAGAGTGTATTCAGCCGATTAGGCTCGAGAGTACCATTCAATAACTTAAAAATAACTGCCCCTGACCAAACGAAAAAGAAGAGAAGAACCGCTCGCTATGAAGAGCACTTCTCGGTCAACACCATCAGTATAAGCTACGATACTGATCCAGATACCGATACTGAGGTGAATATGGCCCAGGACGACCAGTCCCCGCCTAATCAAGCCCACGTCACCAATACCAACAAAAATAATGGTAGGAAAGGGAGACCTCCTAAGAGGGTCAACCCTGAGGGCAACAGCAGGGAAGGAGAAGATCACAATGAAAACCCTGACCTCTTCGATAATGAAGACGACGTTGAAACACATCCCGAAGTGCCTATCGATGAAATTGAAATTTTGAGAGGCCACATCGAGGCACGGGATGAAGAGCTGATTAGGCAACGGGAGCTGATAGCTACCATGCTAAAACAAAATGAAGAATTGATTAAGGCGGTTAAATCATTGCAAGAATCACAAGACGTCAATTTCAAAGCAGGTAGTTCCCGTCAAGAAGGGGTCCACAGTACCAAAAGCAATCACAAGGGAAAACAACCCGTCAATTCTAAACCCCATCCACATAGAACAATAGAAGTGGAGGCTGAACCAACGGGAATATCCCGGAAAGAGATTCAAGCCATGATTGCCCAGTAAATGCAAATAGCTGGAGGTGGATACGCTATCCCTTCCGTCAAAAACTGTGGACATCCATACCCTGCTGTGTACGATTTAGAAGAATATCCTAAGGGGTATGTAATTCCCCGCTTCAGGACCTTCTCCGGGGAAGGTAATAAAGACCTGAATCCCGAACAACACCTGGCCCACTTTGTGGCCTCGTGCGGCAACACGGGCGACAATGATGCACTGTTGTTGAGACAATTCCCTCAAAGCTTGGTGGGAACCGCTTTCCAGTGGTACTATTCATTAGAAAACAACAGCATCAGGACCTGGGACGAGATGACAGACTCGTTCAGGGCGCGATTTGTCATGGTGTCTGACAAAATAAACATAACCGATCTGGCAAGCACTAAACCCAAGAAAGGGGAGTCAATGACAGATTTTATCAATAGATGACGGAACCTCAGCATCAAATGCGACCGCACATTAACTGAAGATGAGGCCGTCAACCTAATCATGAAAAACATTGACGGGTGGATGGGCATGCTACTTGGTGTGACAAAGGTCAACACGTTCAAAGACTTGCTCAGATCGGTATCCAATATGGAAAGGATGTCACCGCACACCGTGCCAAACTTTATGAACAGTAGGCCACAACGAGGAGCCCGAGTCGAAGCCAAAGTTGCATTCACCTCGTTAAAAGATAAAATGGTTGCTAACACAGATACCCAAAGCGGTAACAGCGGCAAAAATGGCAACAATTACAATAAGGGACCTAGGCCCAATACAGTAGGGAGTTCACGGAGTTTCGAAACCCTTAGAAAAAAGAAGACTAAACCGTACTCCTTCAGGAAAGATAAAGTTGCCCAAATCTTCGTAGGCACTAAAGAACTGCCTAGCCCTACCGCCAAGAACGCCGTAAGATGCCGATAAATCGGACGAACCCAACTTCGCCCATACCACAAAGTATTAGGGCACTCAATTGAAGATTGCTGGGTCTTCAAAGATTGGGTCGAAAAGGCGTACAAAAATGGCGAAATTACTTTACCCAAAGGGTTCCTGCAAAGCCCATCGGCCCATGAACAAGCCAATATGATCTCTCATGAAGAAGAGAAGATCCCGGGCCAGTTAAGTGAAGACCAAGAAGAACAATGGACTACACACTTATCGAAGAAGTCGATTAAAATGCTTAAAGCTCTTAAGAAAGAACCCGGCATGAGATGGAAAGACGACATCACGCCAAATGGTCCCACCAAAACCCGGGGGTATACTATAAGGTGGACCAGAGTCAAGACCAGGTTCTCAAGAAAAGAAAGAAGCATAGAAGCAACAAGTCCAGAAAGAATAAAACAGAAGAATGTGAGCAGGGCAGCCCCGAGACGATTACCCTTCAACACTTCATCTCCAAAGAAGACTGGGAGAAGTTAACCCTAAGTCAAAAGAAAGAAAATATAGACGAAGAAACAAATAAAGAAGAAAGCGAAGAGATCTGGGGTGCTTCGTGCAATATGGTATACTCTTCCCACGACGAAGATATGCCAACATTAGAGGAGATGTTCTTCCTAAATGACGAAGGGGAGGCAAGCACCTCTGGGACCAAAAGCGAAGAATGCAAAGCTGTGCTCCGGTCCGGACTTACGTACCCGAGAGACAAGCTCCCAAAGATTCTGATAAGGGAAAGGATAAAACCCAGAATAAAGGTAAAGAGGTTGAAAGCCTAAGCAAGAATCCAGAAAAGACCCGGTCGACGGGTGAAGAATACAATGTGTTGGCACATCTGTGTAAGATTCCAGCGTTACTAAGCATATTCGACGCATTGATGATGTCACAAGACTTAAGGGAGGTACTAATCCAAGCCTTGCAAGATCCCGAGAAGTACAAGTCATACTTCATCGAGCAAAATATGCAGGAAGCCCTATTCATCGCCAAGCGGGCCGCTTGCATAAATTTCACAGACGATGATCTCCTGATAGGCACCGTCGACCACAATCGCCCGTTGTACATCACCGGAAACTGCGGTGGACAAAAGATTGGCCGTATCCTGGTCGACGCAGGGTCCTCGATCAATATCATGCCGCTCAAAACTTTGAAGACCATCACCTTAGATGTGAAGAACCTATCTGATGAAAAGGTGATCATTCATGGCTTCAATCAAAACTCCCAAAAGGCCCTGGGAGCTATAACTCTGAGCCTGCAATGTGGAAGCCTAAAAGCGCCTACTAAATTCTATGTTATCGACGCTGAAACTTCTTATCGGGCGTTACTGGGTCGCCCGTGGATTCACAGCAATCAGGTTATACCCTCTACTCTGCATCAATGTTTGAAATATATTGAGAATGGTAAGCAAAAAAGGATTGACGGAGATGTTAAACCATTCGGGGTGCACGAGATCAAGTTCAATGACGCCCAATATTTTCTGCCCAAATCCGCCACGGCGCCAAGCCGGCCAATAACAAAAGCAGGTCAGAAACCTTTTAATAAAAGCCCTAAATTTGATACCTCGTCTGGAGAAGAAGAAGAAGAGGTCAAATTCAATATTAAACCCCGAGGTATTAGAGCCCAAAGACCCGGAAGAAAGTCGGGTGAGGAGGCGGTCTCCCATTTCAAACAGGTGGCTATGTCTAAAGCCCAAGCCAAGCCAAGTGAAATAAATTCAAGTGATTCTGAGGAGGAAGTCATTTTCAACTTTAAACCTTCCAAGACCCCTCAAATTCAGATTACAGAGGTAGTTTCAGGAGAAAGCTCTGAAGAATTTGACGACTCGGGTGACATCACTTCGGGAGAAGAATCTGGCCATGGTCGTCAACCCTGGGAAGAAGAATCTGATGAAGAGATCATTTATCACATCCTCAAGAAGCCATACAAAGGGCCTGAAACAGATAATGAAAGCGAGGAGTCATTTATGATCAACATGAGATCCGGTAGCGGAAGGGATAACCCGGTTAGGCCAAGGCCTGTAAGCGAAGAACGCTCGTGGCGGGAGAATTTTGAAGCTCGCATCTGGAATGTAATTGATGAAATAAGGCACCAGATTGAAAATAACAGGAGGGAAGTATCCGAACAATGGGAGGTGATGCAGGATATCAAAGTGCAACACAATGAAATTATGATAATGATTGAAAACCTGCAAACCGCGATCTATAATTCCGATCTACTCAAAGAAATGACGAGCGAACCCCGCGCCGAGACCCCTGAAAGACAAACACCCGATAGCGGCAAACGGGTAATTGTTATAGTGGATGAATCAAGGGGGGAAGAAACGAAAGTCAAACAATCGGCCGTCATGCAAACCCTCAAAGCCAAGAAGAGTAAACCATACTCTTTCCTGAAAAATAAAACAAATTTCTCGGATATTTGAGCAGGCCCTAAAGAGCGGATTGACACTTCCCGCTTGTAAAAGACCCGCGGACATAGAGAGGGCCAGCGAAGGTGAATTCTGCCCTTATCATCGCATACTGGGTAACACAATCGAAGAATGCTGGGTATTCAAGGACCTTATAGAAAAGGGGTATAAAGACGGAACAATCCAACTCCCGAAAAGCTTTCAACAAGACCCAGCTCCGCATAGCTCGAATAACAAAGGCAAAGGGGTTGCCTATACAATCTCGCATACTCCCGTACCTAACAAACCCAAAGCTGCGAGACGAAAACCAATCAAGGAAGTCTACCGCTCCAACTCAGTCATGAATATTGAAATAGAAGAGGAGATGGCAGAGCTAGAAATCACTGTGGTTCCCGAAAGGCATTTTAAAGACCTCATGCCAAGGGAAGTAAACCACATCCAAACTCTAAAGACCTTTGTTGTGCTTGGCAAAGATAGAGCGCATCAAAGGAGAACTATCATTCACAAGGCTATAATTTTCTATCGAGTGATTCGACTCGGTCTCGAAGAACCCTAATCATGACACCTGGAAGAAGTGGGTGATAGAACAGGAGTCAGAGAATGCAACGAGCGGTGACGTTGCATCTCATCCCTTTGGAAAAAGCCTATATAGATTGGCTAAAAAGGTAAAATGTTTAAGAGATATATCCAAGGCAGAAGCCAAGCGCTTTGATGATCTCTGGAATGGTGGCCAGAATGAGATTCTAGGCTCGGATGGCAAGGTAAAATACATCCGAGGGCTGGGTTACAACTGCGATGATGCAGCATGCTTGGAGGAGTCCCCTAATGAATGCCACTTATATCAAGCAGGAGACAATTGGGAGGGGCCATATATAATTGAGAAGGTATACGGGGCCAGCGCATACCAACTCATAGACCATGAAGGTGAAAGGCCCATGCCACCAATTAATGAGCGATATCTGAAGAAATACTACACATAGCCCGGATCGGGGCCGATCGAGTAGTATCTATTGTAAATAAATAAGGAGGGAATAAGTGTTCGCTTACACACACGTGCACGAAACACAAACCCATGTTTAACCTCCACCTTTGCATAAAAATCCCAAAAATATTACCTATGCATCTGTAAATAGAATGCATCCAAAAATCCAAAACCACACAAACACATTTAGCCCTACAACAAAATAAAAAAAAGAAGAAGAAATAAGAATAAGAGAATTCAATGCCAAAACCACGCGAGAGTGTAAGGCGAGAGCTTTGGTGTTTGGGCTCACAATACAAATACCACTGGGTTTGTCCATTTGATACAGAATAAACATAAAAATGGGCAGGGTTTGCAGCTTGTCCCTCAAACTATCTGTCGCCCAATGACGAAAGTTGCTCATATTGATCGCCCGCGGCACAAGCCAAAGGATAGGTCGAGCAAATTGGTGGCTAGTAAGTAGTCGCTTCCGAGGGCGTATAAATAAATAACTCTCGTATTATTAGTAACATGTATCACTAATAAAAAATCTACTCTCCTCCAATAAAATAAAAGGATATCTAAGTAAAACAATAAAAATCTATTTTTCCTTATTCATCAATTAAAAATAAAAAATATATAATAAAATAAAATCTTTTCAATAAGGGGTTGTCACCTTTGTCCCCGACACCATGTGTGTTGTACAAAGCCAGGTTGGGTGCATTCATCTGCAAAAGCACCACACGCCCGAAGAAATGAGGTGTCATAATCCCACGGCGCATCATGGAGGGGTCAGATCAAGGGTTTACGCTTGTACCCGATATTTTATGTTAAACAAAGCGGCTCGCTTAAAGAAGTGACTTAGGTCATGGAGAGCGGACCTACCCAATGAAAGCCTGTCTCGCAGGGATGCGTGATGGATGTTTGAGGGTAGTCAAAAATAAAAAACCAGGTTGGGTACATTCAGCCGCAAAAGTACCACACGCCCAAGGAAATGATCTATTTCAAATCCCAAAATAGGTCATAGAGGGGTCAGATTAAGGGTTTACGCTTTTGCCCGATATTCAGTATCAAATAAAGTAATTCGCTTAAAGAAGTGACTCAGGTCATGGAGAGCGAACCTACCCGATGAAAGCCTGTCTCACAGGGATGCGTGATGGATGTTTGAGGGTAGGACCCCACAAAACAAATTGAGTGGAGAAGAGTGAATGTGAGTTTCCACTTCAGCACGCAACGGTGCACAAATGAGGGGAGAGTGGATGAGCTTCCACAAATAAATGTCAATTAAGTATACAAGGAACATCCACAAAATGGTGTTGTCAATTGCATCCATAATCCAATTGACACTGGTAAGTTTATCCATCAGTAATAAAGGGATAAACGGGTTTATTCTGTACCCGGCCTAGAGGTCAATACAGACAGGTTCGGTATCCGTAAAATACCACGGTTACTTAAGTTCTGTATTGTAATAAATAAAGAGAAGCCATGTATAGAATAAGTGCAATAGGGTGCTGCAAAGTTTTCCCTTTTTCTATTTTTGTACTTAGATGTTATACGAAAATAAAAGCAGTTGTATTAGGCACTTTTGCAATTAAGATTGAGAGTGTAAAATGTAAAGAGTTTGTGAAATATTTCCCCATGCTGCGGAGGAAGTGATGAGAAAATAGCAAAGAAGGCGATCAACATCCCCAACAGTGAAAGAAAAGAGAAATAAGGGAAGAAGAAAAATAAAGTGAAAGAAGGTGGCCGAGAGATGCTATCTTTATCTATCCCCATGGTGGCTGAAGCGGGTGGCTCGGCAGGTGGCTGAGTACATGCACCACTATCCCACGAGTGAGAGACCGAGAGGTCAGGCCCCACTATGTTGCGCTCATAAGAAGAATCTGATCAAAAGAAAACCTATCAAAGTCTAGCCTAAACCTAAGAAGGACAGAGGTGTGTCGGATATGTGCACCAAAGCAGGCCCTTCAATTTGCCAAATTCTTCAGGACCCGCTTTGGTGGGTGGCTCTTTGTTTACCCCTGAAAGGTCGAAGGAAGAAATACAAGAGAAAAGCCAAGATCAAACCCTAAGAGCTGAAGAAAATACAATCCCTATACTACATGGAATGATGTCAATGCCAAGCCAGTATTTTGATACAACCAATCATGAGAAATCTCAATATGATTTTGCTTTCAAGGTCGACTTCGGTGCCAAAGTCATGAGCAACCACCTAACCATGCTTTAATTTGTGTTAATTGCTCGATAAGTAGTCACTTTTTGACCAAATTACCCTCATGTTAAGGGATTGAAAGTCAATTTCACAAGACCGATCAAAGTGCCAAAGTTCGGGAGCAACCATCTGATCAAGTCAAGATTTGTATCAATTGTTGACAAGTAATCAACTTTTGATCAAATCAAACCCTAATAAACATCAAGTGATGGTGTTAATTGGGGGAGTTTCTCGCAAGAGAATATTTGGCGAGACACTAGGCTACAACTGATAACTTATAAATAGGGATTTTATAAGAATAAAATAGGGTTCCTTGATCAAGGAATTTTTAGCACAAGCAAACAGGGGTAAAATGGGAATTAAAAAATACAAAGGTGATCATCATGAATTTAGGGATTTTTGATGAAAATTTCATAATTTTTGGATGAAGGGATCTATTAAAATCAATTGGAGGAAGAAAATTGATCAATCAGAGGGCCAGGATTTGATCAAGGATCTTTAATGTGTGCAACTTGGGGATAATGTTTCACTGGGTGCAAACTGGGGGTGGAAAGCATTGAAGATATCTAAGTGGCGCTGGGAGAACGTTTAAAAGAAAGAAAATTTACATAAACTCGGTGCACGGTTGTTGTCTCTCATTAACGATGACTTGTGGGGCCGGATTCCGTATGCCTAGTCTATTCAAATAGCATCGTCATTCCTCTTTATTTCTTCCACTGCTGCTGGGTCCCATCGAGACAGAGGCACAGCTTCTCCTTAACTCCTTTCGCTGCCAAGGGGCCCCATAGAGGCAGAGACTCCTTCTCTTGCTCGAATTCTTCTCTTCTAATGAACCAGTTCGAACAGAAGTAGATTGAAAATGGGAAAAGGCCTGATCAAGCATGGAAGTTTGCAAATCATATATCAATAGAAAGCCCTTGATAAGGAGAATGTGATAAAGCAACTTTCATTCTATTTGGTACATCACACGTCACTCGCATCCAAGGTGAAGGTAGCTCGGCCGAAATTCAATTGAGATGATTTAAAGCTTAATTGTTCAAATTAACACCTCGGAGGGCATCCCCTGGGCCTCCACGACACCGATCGGACTCTTAAACCCGAACTTCAACACCTCTAAACCCGAGATTCACCAACTTGCCAACCGCCATGAAGTGAAATGTCCAAAGTCGTGTCGTTGTGCAAATGGCCAGCAGTGAATTGAACTTATTTCTGGGTCGCAGTGATGCCGACAAGGCTTGTAATTGAAAGGATTAATGAAGAGACAAGTGAAATTGATTCAAAACTTTAAATCGGGTTTGAGATGAACAAACAGGTTTGGAGGCACAATTGGGATCCAAGAAAGGTTTAAACTGTACAGAGGGAGTGCAGTGAGAGTGTTTGAATGATTAGAACATTCTGGAACATTCTGGAAACATGTGAGACCAGATGAAATAAGGAATGACAATTGTGTAATTATCAAAGGAGTACAACTGATTCTGTTGCAACAACTACCAGGTCATCAATCCAAACCTCATAATTCACCCACAACAAACACAATTTGAGTCAATCTATACCATTCATTTGATAGATGGAGGGATGAGATATTGCCACTTCATCAATCTAAGGGATCAAAGAAGCACAAATTGAGTGAAATAAAAACACAACCGACAACTACTAAGCCTATATAAACCTTAAACAACAGATTGAAAGGGCCTTAGTTCTTTTAACTCTCCCACTGCCTACTCTTATCCTCGAGGGCATTAACAAGCAATCTATCCATATATCGCTCCTAGGGCCGATTGATCTCGATGAAGCATTTGAGAACTCAAAGAAGATCACCATGACCTAGCCAACCAACTCTAGTCTAGCAAGAAAGAAAGTGAAAGAAGAAAGAGAACTAAGATTCAAGCGAGATGAAGAGCTTATTTAACCAATTGATAGTAGATTCTTTTGAATTTCTCAATTAGGTTAAATTGAAGCATTACAAGCACACCGCGCATTGGAGTCTTCACTAAGTAATTGTTTCACTTTTCAAGATATAGATCCATAAGTACTTTGCTTTGTTTTCTTTTCTTGAACAAAGAAATAAAGGTCATTTCTTTTCTAAATTTTCTTGTCAGTTTTTTGAACTTCTTTGAGCATTCGGTTTCTTGATTCTTTCATCTATTTCTTTGTGCATTCTTACTCAAGTGAGAAGAAGAACAGAAAGGGGTTGGTAGAAGAGCAAACATTGCCTCCTAACCTTCATTCATAACTAATCGAAGACTAGAGTCTCTTAGTTTCAATTGATGATCTAATTACTCACATGGGATCACAATTGATGTACAACATCAAACTCAAGAAGAACACATGCTATTAGACCGTAATACACAAGATTCGGTATTGTTAGCATTGAGCATTCTCGAAATTGATGTCGTGAGTCATCTAATTGACACTAAGATCATAAAGTACAAGAAGAAAATTAATTCAATTATCAATACAAAGAATTTCATGACACAAGTTGTTGTTTTAATCATTTCATTGAATCTCATCTTTTATTTTTCTTTCTTTTCTATTTCTCGCGATTAACAACTAAGAATCAAGAATTGATCACCTCTCTCATTCTAATTGAGTAATCATGATTGAAAAGAATGCATCAATCTATGAGATTTTAGCAAAGAAAGACACCGATTCGATGAAGCCAATACGTCGTTTATCTTCAAGAGGCAAATTGATCGAAATCATTGAAGAGTTCAGCGAGCCACTGGCCCCGACTGTAGTCGGGTGAGCCTTTAGGCCTGAGCAACGTTGATCAAAGGTATTGAACAAGCCGAGGAGCTTAATTCAGTACCGAATACAGTGAAATTGCACTACGGTGATGACACTGGGTGTTATTGATCTTCCTCTCGAAGTCTGAAGAAGTCTTGATGAGCATGCATTGCACTAACCTGATAAGCTTTCAAAGGAGGTGCACTGTGAAGCGAAAATCATAAGAATTGATGGTCGATCGAGGCCAATTCGGTATCAACTCATTTCGCATCCGAAATAAGCAAGGTAAGATCAAAACGGTACTGACTCTCACCGTCTGCCACCGTAGCGATCTTCGATCAAGGGCCACCGTCAGTCTCAGGGAAGTAGAGCGATCATGTCCCTGTAAGCCGATCTCCCACCGGAGATGGGGATCATCTGCAACTCACCGGAGAGAAGTACAAGCGTACGATTTGGTAGACGAGTATAAAAGCGTACAATGCGAATCTTCCCACATTTGCACAAATCGGAAGGGATCGATGGTGTACATGAACGAAGCTTGACAAGAGGCATCACAATCTCTCATCCCTCTTGCACTAATCTTGGAACAGATCCCACGACTCAAGAGAGGAGGAGGAGTAAAACTTCTTCATAGTAATAGGTTTAATGAAATTAAATTAGGATGGCCTGCTAGATTAATTCATGCCCGATCGCAAAGCAAAGAACCGGCCTAACTTGCGTAATTAAAAGAGAAAGCCCAATCCAAGGACCAAACCCAATCCGCGTAAGAATAAAGGATTAGATTCGAGCCCAAGCAAAGAAAAGAGGCCAACGCCTAGTTTGTAAAATGAAATCTCGCCCAAAGAAAAAAAAATAATAATAAAATAATAAAATGGGCCTAACTGTTGAAGATTAAAAGAGAATTAATTCGGCCCAATTCATTAAGCCCAACTGCCAATTAATAACAGAAAGTTAAAAATAAATAGTAAATAAATCATTTGGAAATGTTCCCAAACTCCAAATTGACTCAAATTTATTTCTAAAAATTCTTTGTTTTTCATAGTATTTTTCTATGTAAAAACATTTTAATTTTAATAATTTTACTATACTGAAACAATTTAAAAGCAAAATGACATTGTTTGCTTTTCCCTATTTGACCAAGCTTTGACTTGCTATTTTGGCTATTATAAAAATCCTAAAAATTTAAATAAAATCATAAATAATAGCCAATTTATTTCCTATTATTTTTGTAAATGACTTTTTACAAAAAATAAATAGAATTTAGAAATAATAAAAACAAAATTCTACTATCTTAGCTATTATAAAATCCTAAAATCTAAATAAAATTCTAAATAATAGCTAACCCATTTCCTATTATTTTTGTAAGTAATCTTCTACAAAAATAAATAGAGTTTAAAAATAAAAATAAATTCACCTTTGTAATAGAGATAATAATGAAAGACATTATCTTAATAATAAAAATCAATAAAAATGTAATAATCTTTTTACATTTTAGAGGTGAATAAATACGCTCACTCAAAGGGGTGTAGAGTAGCACAGTGATCTTGCACAAGTAATGCGATATTCATGACAATTAGTCGGGATAAGAACATCTTGACGCTCGTTGAAGAATAACCAAGATCGCGACATCAACATGAAGAGATATGTCAACTTCAAGAGAGAAGAACATTACGATGTCCAAAGGAAGCGACATCTTAATGGCTCGGTGTCATGAACAAGTAATTCATGACTAGTTGAGCTAGTAAGACTGAACTCATCCGTCGATAAGTTTGTCTTCTGGTTCATCTCCCGAGATTGTGAGATTGAATCGTTCTGTAGTAGATTCATCCACAAAACAGTGAATGTGAACCGTTCTGTAGTAGGTTCCTTCACTAACACATGCCTCAATGTTAAACCGGCTTAGTGCTTCGAGTTTGACTTTGTGCGCGCTTGTGTTCCTAGGTTTATGAATCGGCTTAGTGCTTAGAATTCATGATCTAGAAGATCAGTGAGAAGAAACACGTGGGTCAAATCCACCCTTCTCCTGATTCACCAACCTCAAGATCAACCGGCTTAGTGCTTCCAGTTGTATTTTGTGTGATTGGTTGTTGACTAGTTAAGATTGAACCGTTCTGTAGTAGGTCTATCTTCTAGATCAACTGTTGTTGAGTCGTTCTGTAGTATACTCACCTCAAACCCCTTTGAAGAGATTAATCTGATCTGTAGTAAGGTTATCTCTCGAGACGGTAAAGACTGAACCGATCTGTAGTAGGTTCGTCTTTCACTGGATTAACCTTTTGGTAAATACAGACGACCACTTGACCATCATTTAACTATACTATTTGCTTCTCCCTTTTAAAGATCCAGCGGTGCCTCGAGGTTAATAGCCCAGGGTAATTAACGATGGGGGCTTGCGCCCACCGGAATCTACAAGAACTCACAATCACTAAAAACCCCCTAAATGTGCATTCAAATTGGTCTAAACGGTAGAATCAACCGGCATTAAAGAGATGCACGCTTGGGAGGGATCTCCGTATCCTTCTTCCGCATCCCATCGCCCAGCGGCGGTGCGGAGCGCGCGAAAAAGGGTCGCACACAGTGAAATTAAACCGATCTGTTTATAGGTTCATTCACTAACACACCTGTCTCAATGTTAAACTGGCTTAGCGCTTCATGTTTGACTTTGTGTGTGGAAGTATTCCTAGGTTTATGAATCCGCTCAGTGCTTGGAATTCGTGATCTAGAAGATCAATAAGATGTGCATGTGGACCATATCCACTAATCTTTTGATTCACCAACTTCAAGATTAACTGACTTAGCGCTTCAAGTTATATTTTGTGTGATTGGTCATTGACTAGTTAAGATTGAACTGATCTATTTGTAAGTTCATCTTCTAGATCAATTAAGATTGAGTCGATCTGTTTGTAGACTCGTCTTCTATCTCTTCGTAGAGGTTGATCTGATCTGTTTGTAAGATCATCTCTCGGTGCTACCAGGATTGAACTGATCTGTTTGTAAGTTCATCTTTCTCTACCCTAAAATGAACTGATCTGTTTGTAAGTTCATTACCTACCAACCTACTTTCACTACTCTGTATCAAGTAAACTGATCTGTTAGTAAGTTCATCTGTATCTCTTCTATATGTTATCTGTGAACTAATATGTGTGTAAGTTCATCTATATCTCTACTATCTAAACACAAGTGAACTGATCTTTGCGCTCCCAGACTCATTTTGGACGGTACCGAGGGCCTCGGGTCCCGTTTTCATGTTTTACGCTCTCGGACTCATTTTAGGCGGTATCGAGGACGTCGGGATCAGTTTTCATGTTTTACGCTCTCGTGACTGTTTTGGGCGGTACCGAGGGCGTCTGGTCCCGTTTTCGGCGGTACCGAGGGTCTTGGGTCCCGTTTTTATGTTTTGCGATCCCGGACTCATTTTTTACGGCATCGAAGGCGTCGGGTCCTATTTGAATGGTTTGCGCCCCCGAACTCATTTTGGACAGAACCGAGGGCGTTAGGTTCAGTTTTCATATTAGCGCTCCCCGACCCATTTTGGACGGTACCCAGGGCGTCATTTACAGTTTTAATGTTTTGTGCTTTCGGACTCGTTTTGGCGGTACCGAAGTCGTCGAGTCCAGTTTTCATGTTTTGCGCTCCCGACCTCGTTTTGTGCGGTAACGACGGCGTCGGGTCCCGTTTTCATATTTTGCGCTCCCGAGCCCATTCTAAACGGTACCGAGAGCCTCAGATCCCGTTTTCATGTTTTGCTGTCCCAAACACGGTTTAGGCGGTATCGAGGGCGTCAGGTTTAATTTTCATGTTTTGCGTTCCCGAACCCGTTTTGGCGCTGCACCGAGGGCGTCAGGTTTAGTTTTCATGATTTGCGTCCCGGACTTGTGTTGGATGGTGTGTTGGGCGTCAGGTCCCGTTTTAATGCTTTGCGCTCCTGGACTCATTTTCGGTGGTACCGAAGGCCTCAAGTCTTGTTTTCATATCTTGTGCTTCCGGAATTATTTTCGACGGCACCGAGGGCGGTGGGTCTCGTTTTAATGTTTTGTGCTCCTGGACTCATTTTGGGAGGTACCGAGAGCGTCAAGTTCTGTTTTCATATTTTGTGCTACCCGGACTTATTAGGCAGTACCGAGGGCGTCGAGTCCAATTTTTAAGTTTTGCGCTCTCGGACTCATTTTCAGCGGTACCAAGGGCGTCGGGTTCAGTTTTCATGTTTTTAGCTCCCGAACCCGTTTTGAGCGGTATCAAGGGCGTCAGGTCCTGTTTTCATGTTTTGCACTCCCGGACTCGTTTTCGGTGGTACGGAGGGCACCGAGTCAAGTTTTAATGCTTTGCGCTCCCGAACTAGTTTCGGCGGAACGGAGGGACTCGGGTCCCGTTTTCATGTTTTGGGCTCTCGGACTCATATTCGGCAGTATCGAGGGCGTCGGGTCCCATTTTAATGTTTTGCGCTCCCGGATTCATTTTAGGCGGTACCGAGGGCGTCAAGTTCAGTTTTCATGTTTTGCGCTCCCGAACTCATTTTCGGCGATACCGAGGGCGTCGAGTCCCGTTTTAATGTTTTGTGCTCTCGGACACGTTTTTGGCCTTACCGGGGCATCAGGTTCGGTTTTCATGATTTGCGTTGCCGGACCTGTTTTTGGTGGTACTGAGGTCACCGGGTCTATTTTTCATGTTTTGCGCCCCCGGACTCGTTTTGGGCGCTACCGAGGGCCTCGAGTCCCTTTTTCATGTTTTGCGCTCCCGATCTCATTTTCGGCGGTACCGATAGCCTCGGGTCCCGTTTTCATGTTTTGCTCTCCCGGACACATTTTCGATGGTACCTAGGGTCCCGTTGGAATGTTTTGCGGTCCCGAACTCGTTTTGGGCGGTACCGAGGTCGTCTATTTCAGTTTTCATGTTTTGTGCTTCTGGACCCTTTTGGGAGGTACCGAGTGCGCCGAGTCTAATTTTCAAGTTTTGTGCTCCCGACTCATTTTTGACGGTACCGAGGGCGTCGGGTCCCATTTTAATGTTGTGAGCTTCTGGCCTCATTTTGGGCTGTATCGAGGGCGTCAGGTTCAGTTTTCATGTTTTGCGCTCCCGGACCCGTTTTGGGCAGTACCGAGGGCGTCGGGTCCCATTTTAATGTTTTGTGATGTCGGACCCATTTTTGGCGGTACCGAGGACCTCGGGTCCCATTTTCTTGTTTTGCGTTCCCGGACTCGTTTTGGGCGGTATCGAGGGCGTCGGGTTCACTTTTCATGTTTTGCGCTCCCGGGCCACTTTTGGGCGGTACCGGGGGTGTCGGGTCCAATTTTCATGTTTTGCGCTCACGGACTCGTTTTCGGTGGTACGGAGGGCCCCGAGTCTCATTTTCATGTTTTTCGCTCCTGGACTCGTTTTGGGCGGAACCAAGGTCGTCGAGTTCAGTTTTCATGTTTTGCGCTCCCGGACCTGTTTTGGGAGGTAACGAGAGCGCCAGGTCCAGTTTTCATGTTTTGCGCTCCCGAACTCATTTTCGGTGGTACGGAGGCGCGGTCTCGTTTTAATGCATTACGCTCTCGGTCTCATTTTCGACGGTATCAAGAGCGCCAGGTTCAGTTTTCATGTTTTGGGCTCCCGGGCCCGTTTTGGACGGTACTGAGGGTGTCGGGTCTAGTTTTCATGTTTTGCGCTCCCGACTCGTTTTCGGTTGTACGGAGGGCGTCGAATCCCATTTTAATGCTTTGCGCTCCCGGACTCATTTTCGGCGGTACCGAGGGCCTCAGGTCCCGTTTTCATGTTTTGTGCTCCTGGACTCGATTTGGGTGGTACCAAGAGCGCTGGTCCAATTTTCATGTTTTACGCTCCCGGACTCATTTTCGGTGGTATGCGTCAGGTCCCATTTTAATGCTTTACGCTCCCGAACTCGTTTTCGGCGGTGCCGAGGGCCTCAAGTTCAGTTTTCATGTTTTACGCTCCCAGACTCGTTTTCGACGGTACCGAGGGTGCCGAGTCCAGTTTTCTTATTAAGTGCTCCCGGACACGTTTTGGGCGGTACCGAGGGCGCCAGGTCCAGTTTTCTTGTTTTGTGCTTCGAGACTCGTTTTCGGTGGTACGGAGGGCGTCGGGGTACAGTTTTCATGTTTCGCGCTTCGAACTCATTTTCGATGGGACGGAGTGCGTTGTGTCCGTTTTAATGCTTTGCGCTCCTGAACTCATTTTCAGAGGTACAGTAGCCTCGTATCCCGTTTTCATGTTTTACGCTCTCAGACTCATTTTCGACGGTACCGAGGGGCGTCGGGTCCAGTTTTAATATTTTCCGCTCCCGGACTCATTTTGGACGGTACCGAGGGCGTTAGGTTCAGTTTTTATGTTTTGCGCTCCCGGACCCGTTTTGGGAGGTACCGAGGGCGCTAGATCCAATTTTCATGTTTTACGGTCCCGGACTCATTTTCGGCGTTACCAAGGTCGTCATGTCCAGTTTTCATGTTTTGCGCTCCCGGACTCGTTTTCGGTGGTACGGTGTGCGTCGGTCTCATTTTCGATGGTATCGAGGGCCTCGGGTCCCGTTTTCATGTATTGTGCTCCCAAACATATTTTTTTGGCGGTACCGAGGGTCTCTGGTCTCATTGTAATGTTTTGCGCTCCTAGACTCGTTTTGGGCGGTACCGAGGGCGTCAGGTTTAGTTTTTTTTATTTAGCGCTCCTGGACCCGTTTTCTGAGGTACCGAGGGCATCGGGTCCAATTTTCATGTTTTACGCTCCCGAACTCATTTTCGGAGGTATCGAGGGCCTCAGTTCCCGTTTTCATGTTTTGCGCTCCGGACTCGTTTTCGGTTGTACGGAGGGCGCAAGATCCCGTTTTAATGCTTTACGCACCCAGACTCATTTTCGATGGTACCGAGCGCCTCAGGTCCCGTTTTCATGTTTTGCGCTCCCGGACTATGTTTGGGCGGTACCAAATTTGTGTTTTAACATTATATTTATTTTGATTTAATATAAATAATTTTATTTTATGTAGATTAAATTAAATTAAATCATGATAGCAATAGAGAAATTGATTAATATATAATATTTTATATTTAATATTATTTTTATAAATAAAAGCATAGAGAAATTAATTAATGTATATTTTATAATATAAATTATTGTTATATTTTAATTATTATTTTATAAATCTTAATTATTTCTAATATATTTTTTAATTATGTCTTATTTTATTTATATTAGTATTATTTTTATAATTTATAATTTATATTTATTAAGTGAATGAAATTAGGAAATCTCAACTAAATTGAACTTAATTTAATTAAACGTTGTTATTTTATTAACTGTGTTGGTGTTTTAGTTTTTGGGATCATAGGTTGTCTCCGAAACATTGTATATGTTCAAATTTTTTTATTATTGAGGTAAATCATATAATCATCTCTCATTTTCTCTTTTAAGTATTAATTAATTATTAGTTACGTACATTTTTAATTTATGACACTTACTAATTAATTAATCATACTTTTACGCCTCTTAACCTTTCGGCCCATTTAACTTGATAAATTCATTTCTTCAGCTTATTTTACTATTCAATTGTCCACCTAGTTTTAATTTTTGCACATATAACCCTTACAAAGAGTCATTATCATAATTTCATTTAGGCCCTTAAACATACCATATTTCACAATTTAACCCCTAACTTAAACTGACATATCAAAATCAACACCCTTATAATACAAATAACTCCCCAAGCGCTGGTACCTGCTCAAATCCACCTAAACTCCAAGGGGTCAATACAAGCACTAATCAGCAAGGCAATTCAAATAACTAAGTAAAACTACATGGCAGCAAAGCATCAAGGCAATTATAGGTCTTATCGCATGAGGATAGATCATAATTCACTCCAACAACTCAAGGTCAGAACCGACAGAGGCAAGGTCAAAGCAAGACAACAAGCAATGGAGTCAGACCACATTAATCAAGACAATAACCCCTAACTTTACTGGTACCAAATGATACCAGTGTACCAAGGGTGACAAGATAATAGTAGCCGGCAAGCATTAATATGTCAAGCACACCACACAAAAAGGATCAAAGCCACAATTCAACCAAAGGCAACAATTGGCAAAATTACACCCCAATAACCGACAACACAGTACAAAGAAACACGAGGCTCAACCACCGATTCAAAGAAACACGAGGCTCAGCCACCGGTTCAAGGCTTACACGACTAAAAAGGTAAGAAAGATATTACTAGATGGAACAAGACAGAGGAATGAAGGCACAAAAGAGGTAGCTCAGCTACTACCGCTGGTCGAGAGTAGAGGTGTGACCCACCTCGACTCAGATCTGGTCAGTGCGCTCGTTAGGTCGACTTACAAGGGGTTGAGGGCAAGGGCGATGGCCGCACTAGGAGGTGAGACGAAGTTGCTCAGCGGGAGAGGGGGTGCTCGACACGAACTCAGCACAGGTGCGACTTGGTTGTGGCTTTGGCACGGTGGAGGGTTGCTTGGCGCCCCTTGTTGACTCACGGAGTGAGAGAATCGAGATGGTAGGAGAGTCGACGGCTAGGAGTCTTGAGGCTAAGGCGAGCCGACTAGATCTGATCGAGAGATGAGGGAGTACGTTGGGGCTTGGTTGATCGGTAGGGAGGAAGAGCACCATAGACCGGAGAAGAGATGAGAGGCAGAGAAGAAGAAGACAAGGCAATAGGGGAAAACCCCATTTATGCGAGAGGGAGAGAGACCAATTGGGGGTGAGGGGAGGAGTTCTCTCACCAGCGGAATAAGAAAAAGAAAAAAAGAAATGATTGACTGATTTCGGGAGAGAGAGTAATTGAGAGAGAGACTCTTGGGGGGACGGGTGATATGAGTGATGGGACAGGTGCAAAGAGTGAGAGGGCAGCAGAAGAAGACAATGGGAAAATCATGGGAAAACTGTGGGAGAGAGGAAATAAGTAGAGAGGGATCAGCTATGGTATTCTATACGCGGGTATGTGTTACTAGTCGTCTCGACGTAGTGAATCTGAACATTTATATTTCATAAATCTATTCATTTTGATTTATTTTATTTCACATGAGTACGATATTAATTTGTTTCAAATTAACTTTGCATTTATGTTTTAAGTAATATTCAATAACCTATTCAAAATAAATCTAATTACTTCACATATTCAAAAAAATAAAATAACCTATTTTCTTAACCTAATAAAAATAAATTCGAATTTAAAAATTAAAATCTGACCTATTCAAAATAAATCTAATTACTTCACATATTCAAAAAAATAAAAAATAAAACCTATTTTCTTAACCTATTAAAATAACCTATTTTCTTAACCTATTAAAAATAAATTCGAATTTAAAAATTAAAATCTAACCTATTCAAAACAAATCTAATTACTTCACATATTCAAAAAATAAAAAAAACTATTTTCTTAACCTATTAAAAATAAATTCGAATTTAAAAATTAAAATCTAACCTATTCAAAACAATATTGTCTTTTTGGAAGAGTGGTATTCTTGACTATTCGGAAGAGTGAAAATATCATTTGGCAGTTGTTAATAAGAATAGTTAAAATATGAATAATTATGACATTAATAATGATGAGGATAATAAAAATAATAGTAAAATAATAATAATAATAATAATAATAATAATCATAATAAAAAAAAATAATGTTCATAGTTGTAATCATAATAATATAATAAAAATAAAAATATAATCATAATATAATAATATAATAAAAAAATTATAATTATAATTATAATCATAATAATAATAAATAATTTTAATAATATAACCATAATATAATAATATAATAATAATATAACCATAAACAAAATATAATAATATAATAATAAATAATCATAATTATAATAATATAATCATAATTATAATATAATAATTATGATTATAATAATATCATAATTATAATATAATAACATAATAATAAATAATCATAATATCATAATAATAAATAATCATAATTATAATAATATAATAATAATTATAATTATAATAATATACTAATATAATATAACATAATTAAATAATATTAATAATCATAATCGTAATCAAAATAATATAATAATAAAAGATTATAATAATAATAATAATAATAATAAATAATTATAATCATTATAATATAATTATAATATAATCATCACTATAATCAAAATATAATAATATAATGATAATATAACCATAATCAAAATATAATAATATAATGATAATATAACCATAATCAAAATATAATAATAAATAATCAAAATTATAATATAATAATGATATAAAAATAAAATAATAATAATAATAATATCATAATAATAAATAATCATAATTATAATAATATAATAATAATATCATAATTATGATAATATAATAATCATATCATAATAATAAATAATCATAATTATAATAATATAATAACAAAATAATAATAATAATATCATAATAATAAATAATCATAATTATAATAATATAATAATCAAATAATGAAAATAATAATAATATCATAACAATAATTATAATTATAATAATATTATAATAAAGTAATCATATTTATATTTATAATATAATAATATAATGCTAAAATTAAATTATTATAATATAATGATAGTAAATAATAGTAAAATAAATAATATTAGAATATTAACAGTGATGATAAAAAATAATAATCATAATATTAATATAATAATAAATCATAATATAATATAATATAATATAATATTAATAAATCATAATCATAATCATAATCATAATATAATAATATAATACAACTTAATCAAATAATAATCGCTATTCCGACGAGAGCTAATCCGGTATACCACCTCTAACTTGATATACCGTATTAGCACTCTTTCACACTCTTCTATTTAGTCTAAAATTCGTCGGAATAACAATTCTATTTCAATTTTTTGCTATTTCATTAAGTGCCAAACATACGCTTAGGGTTTTTTTGGCACTCAATGGAATAGCAAAAAGTTAGAATAGAATAACTATTTGACGAATTAATTTGCCAAATGAATTTTAGACTAAGTAGAAGAGTGCAGAATAGTGCTAATCCGGTATACCAAGTTATAGGTGGTATACCGGATTAGCTCTCGTCGGAATAACGATTATTGTTTGATTATGTTGTATTATATTATTATGATTATGATTATGATTATGATTATGATTATGATTATGATTTATTAGTATTATATTTTTATATTAATATTATGATTATTTTTTTATCATCACTGTTAGTAATATAATATTATTTATTATTTATCATTATATTATAATAATATAATTTTAGTATTATATTATTATATTATGAATAAAAATATAATTATTTTGTTATTATGTTATTATAATAATAATTATTTATTATGATTATTATTATATTATTATAATTATAATTATTTATCATTATGAATATTTAATTATTATATTATTATAATTATGATTATTCATTATTATGATATGATTATTATTATTATATTATTTTATTATAATTATGATTATTTATTATTATATTATTATATTTTGATTATGGTTATTTTATCATTATATTATTATATTATTATTATAGTGATCATTATATTCTTATTATTATATTACAATGATTATATTTATTAATTATTATTATGATTATGATTATAATTTTTTATTATTATATTATTTTAATTACGACTATGATTATAATTATTATTTAATTATGTTATATTATATTATTAAAATTATGATTATTTATTATTATTATTATTATTAGGATTATAATTATATTTTTATTATATTATTATATTATGATTATATTTATATTTTATTTTATCATTATTATTACAACTATGAATATTTTTATTTATTATGATTATGATTATGATTATGATTATTATATTATTATTATTATTATATTATTATTATTATTATTATTATTTTACTATTTGTTTATTATCATCATCATTGTTAGTATCATAATTATCCATATTTTAACTATTCTGATTAACAACTGCCAAACGATATTTTCGCTCTTCCAAATAGTCAAGAATACCATTCTTCCAAAAAGACACTATTCTATCACTCTTCCAAAATTACCACTATTCTAAAGCTATTCCTTGATTTGCCAAACGAACCCTTAGAATATGTTTGGCACTCAATGAAATAGCAAAAATTTAGAATATAATTGCTATTCCAACGAATTAATTTATCAAATGAATTTTAGACTAAGTAGAAGAGTGCGGAATAGTGCTAATTCGGTATACCAAGTTATAGGTGGTATACCGGATTAGCTCTCGTCGGAATAACGATTATTATTTGATTATGTTGTATTATATTATTATATTATGATTATGATTATGGTTATGATTTATTAGTATTATATTATTATATTATATTATGATTTATTATTATATTAATATTATGATTATTTTTTTTATCATCATTTGTTAGTATTGTAATAATATTTATTATCATTATATTATAATAATATAATTTTAGTATTATATTATTATATTATAAATATAAATATGATTAATTTATTATTATATTATTATAATTATGATTATTTATTATTATGATATTATTATTATTATGATTATTATATTATTATAATTATAATTATTTATTATTATGATATTATTATTATTATAATTATGATTATTTATTATTATGATTATTTAATTATTATATTATTATAATTATGATTATGTATTATTATGATTATTTAATTATTATATTATGATAATTATGATTTTATTATTATTATTATTATTATTATTATTATATTATTATATTATAATTATGATTATTTATTATTATATTATTATACTTTGATTTTGGTTATATTATAATTATATTTTTATATTATTATTATGGTGATGATTATATTATTATTATATTATAATTATTATAATTATTTATTATTATTATTATGATTATAATTTTTTATTATTATATTATTTTAATTATAACTATGATTATGATTATTATTTAATTATGATTATATTATATTATTATATTATGATTATATTTTTATTTTTATTATAATATTATGATTACAACTACGAATATTATTATTTATTATGATTATGATTATGGATTATAATTATTTTATTATTTTTATTATCATCATCATTGTTAGTATCATAATTATCTATATTTTTACTATTCTAATTAACAACTGTCAAATGATATTTTCGCTCTTCCGAATAGTCAAAAATACCACTCTTCTACCACTCTTCCAAAAAGACACTATTCTATCACTATTCCGAAATTACACTATTCTAAAATTATTCCTTGATTTACCAAATGAACCGTAGTTCTTACCATGATATTCTCAACATTTCTCTATAGCATGTACGCACATGGAGCTTTATGAGAAATATATATGGTGTACACAAATTTATTTTTATGGCGATCATAGAATATCGAGGTTGCCTCATGTTATTATTTAAGTAATGAACTCAGTTTATTTTTATTTCCTCAGTAAATAAGTGAGGCTACGGTGCATTATAATTTACGGATGTACGCATGCATTGTCTCAAAATCTTAAATTTTAAGTAAATATGACCGATATGAACTATTCAATATGATTTCTATATCAAACTCTACTAAATAGCTAAAATTTATATTTTTTTTGAAATTTATTTTTCTATTTTTTTAAATGAAGAGAAAATGGTTCGATTTAAAAAATCTAGACCGCTCAATGAGGATAGTTTTTTCCTTATTAAAAGATAGCAAAATTTTTTTAAAAAAATATAAAATTTGGCTGACTAATAAAATTAGATATAAAGATTGTATTGAGCAGCAACTATATTTTACATAAAATTTAAAATTTTAAAGCAATGCACGAAGTGTATTACAATGCACCGACCGTAGCCTCACTCTTCCTCAATAATCATTTTTTCCGTTTATGTACTTTCATTTTTATTGTAAAAGTATTATTTCCATTGGTGAAGTTCACTCTATTTCTTTATTCATTAATCAATGTTTTGTAGCGTAGAAAGATATGCAGTTACAATATAATATTCAAACCATTCATCCACAGGGCCACAACATTCATGTCCTTGCATTATCAACATTAAGAAAAAGAATCATCTGAGCTTATTCTAGACTCATCGAAATTTAATGCATAGAAAAAAGGGTAAACGACGTTTGCATGAAACGAAAGAAATAGGCAAATATTCAAAATTATATATAACAAGCCCGTATTACAACAAACATTTACAAAAAAAAGGGCTTATAAGTTAATAGTCCAAAGCACCTATTGATTTCTGAAAAGGATAATTAGTGGAGATCATGTCAGGAACCTCACCGGGGCAGTCAAGATGCTTCTCCTAAACCACTCATGCTGAATTGATAGAAGGACGCAACAACGAAACAAAAAACATATCCATTTCCTAAACCAGTCATGCTGAATTGAAGCAAATACTATTCTTCATAACTATCGGTGCGCATGAGGACCTACAAAACTAGTATTAAGAGAGATGCTTATAACATATAAACTAACAATTGTGATAAGAACTGACAAATAGAAACTCATATGTTAACTGAGTAATTGGACATTGATTGATAAGTTAACTTTGGAGACTGATATTGTTGAACAACAGTTTTTTGGTCACAGTATTTGAATTATATAAAAGTTTTCAAAAATCAGATATATCTATATTGTAATAGTTTGGCTGACAGTTCATAAGATTAATTAAAGAAAATTATATAGAACAATTCAATAAAATCTTGGATGTATCTAAGTATTCTAAACCTACCTGTCTTACTGAATATTATCAAAATTAATTTGAAAATAATCCAGTAGCAATTGTGCATTTTTTAGGCTAAGGTGTTATACAATTTTAGTAGCAATAGTGTATTTCTAAGGCTGTGCTCCAGAAAACAACTCACGAATGAATGAAAAGGGAAGGGATGGAAGGGTTGAGAGGGGGAGCCTACCCCCGATTTGGGGTGTAACGATCGGATGGAAAAACTTCAGAAATTTTGTTCTTCGTTCACCTCGTCTCCCCTCCTCTCTCGTCGCCTCCCCTTCGCTCTGGAGCAAGTAACACGAAGCTGGGCAGGCTGGTCTCCTCTTCGCTCCCCTCCCCTCCCCTTCTCTACCTCGTTCTGGAACACAGCTTAAACCTGAAACCTGCCAGGGGTGGTTTAGTTCACCATACAAAAAGGATGAGATTTTAACATATAGTGATATAGAGTAAATACATGAGGCATGAAATCCTCATTCAAAATTTCTGGCAATCTGATTACAAATTACCATACCAGCCAGCTCACTATCCTGATACCAATTGGTAGGTTAGGAGTAGACAACCACATAGGCCATGAGAAATGACACTTACTTTAAAACTAGAAAAAAAGAAAAAGAAAGGGCAAAGTTCACAGTGGAAAACAGAAAAGGAATTTTTGTAGAAATGACAAGTTTGCATTAATTGTCTGCGAGTTGTATTTTTTGTTCACAGACATTGTTGCTATTTTCGTAAAAACCTCAACACTATACTCATATGTGCCGGGCTTGTAGATTAATAAACATGATTTTCAAATAATGGACGCAAAATTCCTACTCAAACTATGAAATTTTAGAATTCCATTATTTGTACTTTTTATTTTGTATTATGATACCAATAACAGATGTTGAAAAAAAAATGAGCAAAAAAATCATATACCAACAACACATTGATAAAGAACTAAATATTGGAGACAAATATTATCAAACAACAACTATTTGAAAACTTTGAAATTGATAATATCATGCATACTGCATTAAGAACAAATTTTTATTCCTTATAAGCATAAAGGAAAAATTAATAAGGTGGATACTTTTAGATTGCCATAGAAATGTTAAATGAACAAGAATTACTTATTTATCCATCTTTTTCTCTATATAGCACCAAAAGGAGAGTCCATTTTCATCTTATAATAAATATGATCTTTTAAAAAGTTATTACTCCAAAAATTTACCGTGTGACTCCACACATTCAAATGACCAAAGAAATATCCTAAGAACTGTTTGTGCTAACGATAATAATTTTAGCCATATTGCAACCACTTGGTCTTACAATATTAGACTGTACCAATTGGTCTTACAGTATCCACCAACTATGAACAAAAGCAATCTCCACTTTTAGGAGTAACCAATCAGAATTTGTAATCATATGAAATACATTGTCTAAGTCAGATTTTATCTTTATTTTTATAGAATACATTAGTGAGGTATAGCAATTGATAATTAGCTCTGTTAACAGTGCTTCAACAAAATTTCGCATCAGGACTAAAAACTAGTAGCATCTAAATGAATTGTTAACAATAGTCATTTTGTTTTTCAACTAGTATCCTCTGACTACCTGCTTTCATAGAAAATACACGAATTACAACTGTCTAATATATAACAATTGCCCTCAAAATTCTAAAAACCAAAGTAAAGCTGAGAAGGGCCTCACTATTTCTGTTCTGGTAATTGAAAGAGTTAAACCCAATAAAAATACATGACCTCACTCCCTCTCCCCTTTACTGAAACTCAAAAAGAAATTAGCTCAGTACTGATGACAGCACAATCTGGTGGTACCTAGTAGGTTAGTATAGTACCAGAGTGATTCGTACAAAATTTCACAATTTTAATTTCACTTTTCTTTCTCTTTTTATTTGCCTATTGTGAAAATTATGGTATGGTCCTACACTTTCCTGGATCATCCTAGACACCTAGTCACTGATAATTTCTATGGGATACCACAGAATTGTTGCCTCGATCATCTTCAATATAGAAAAACTGAAGGAAACAAATCCTTGCTGAAGGTAATCAAGATGGAGGAACTTAATTTTATCGAGTATCAACAAAATTTTAATGCCTCAATAATCAGATAAGACATTATTACCTTAGTAATAACTCCACATCAGCAACTGATTTCAGAAAACACTACGACCTGATCAATCCAGCCTTTTAACAATACAAGTGATCAATTTCTATAAACTGACTTGTCTCCTCTAAATCGTGATGCTCAGGTTCAAATTCCAAGGAAAATCTACTAATCAAAAATTGAAAAGAGCAGTACAATTACCTCAGAGACGCTGGTTCAAGTACCCATGCCGCTGTTTGAATTGGATCGTCTGATTTGATCGAGCGATTTGAGTTGCATCAAGGCGGAGTGCTAATTCCTCTTTAATCAGGAAGGATGAAGGATCGCCTGATTTGTTTAATTGTAGGGAATAAAAATACTTTTCTCCTCAGTTATCGCAGGGAGTTTCTACTTTAATTTTCGTCTTACAACAAGTCAGCAAGAAAACATGGTTGATCGCTAATGCACGATAACAAGGGAAAATAGAAAGATCCTCAGGGTAAGATCGCGACCGGTTTCTCCTACTGTATTATCGTTTTTTAGTCCCACAACATCAAAATATGAAGGGAAGATACGCTTGGGCACTTATAAAAGAATCTAGGAGTCAGCAGAGACACATACTTGGACAGGTCGGTGCCTCCATTGCGCATTGGAGGAGTGCCGGCCTACCACCTGCGCAAGTGGCAGAGTGGAAGTAAAAAAAAAATTTAGGAGCGGGGATTGTGGTGTCCCAGCAGCAGGGCGCTGGGCTTCACGGGGAGGGGCGGGGCTCCGGGCAGCAGGGCGCCCGGCCTCACGGGGAGGGGGAGGGGGGGGCTCCGGGCAGCAGGGCGCCCGGCCTCACGGGGAGGGGCGGGGCTCAGGGCAGGGGCGCCCGGCCTCACGGGGAGGGGGGGGGGCAGGGGCTCCGGGCAGCAGGGCGCCCGGCCTCACGGAGCCCCTGTGGGGAGGCGGGGCGGGGGCTCCGGGCAGCAGGGCGCCCGGCCTCACGGGGAGGGAGTGGGGGAGGCGGGGCGGGGGCTCCGGGCAGCAGGGCGCCCGGCCTCCCTCGAGGGGGGGGGAGGGGCGGGGCGGGTCTCCGGGCAGCAGGGCGCCCGGCCTCCCTCGAGGGGGGAGGGGGGCGAGGCGGGCGGGGAGGGAGGGGGGAGGGGAGGGGCGGGAGGGGGTTCTCAGGGCGCCTCCGTCCTTTTTTTTTGTTCGTCTTTATTATGGTCTCCTTCGATATTTTTCTTTTTTCTTCTTTTGATATCGAGTTGTTATTCAGACTCTTTCTGCTTAAGTTTTCTATCTAGCATATCAGCATTAATTTAAAACAGTTGGTTTGATTGTACTCACATATCTTAACTCATTCTCTATAACTTAAAAATTTCATGAAATAAATTTGTTACAATTAAAAATTCAAGACAAGACTATTTAACTCATGATAAACATATATACATTATTTTAATATGTCATTTAGGGAACTTGGACAATTCGATTTAATATGAAGTTCGTTAAAAAGTTGGTTGTTAACATATATTCATTTCCCTCCAATATTGATATCATGATTCATATTCATTTTTTAGTCATAAAAACTATTATTTTCCAAAAAAGCTAATAGCACAAAATTGAATTTAATACATAAAAAATATTTATTTTGTTTTCTCTCATTGATTAGATTTTTTTTAACCATACATATTAATTGATCCAATATAAAAATTAAAAAATATATTTAACACGTATGCAATTTTTTGGACTCCCAATGAATTAATTTTTAAACAATTAATTATATTCATTATACAATATAATTGTAATTACATAGTATGCATTAGTTTTATTGGAGAGACTAATTGTACTATATAGTACTTATATCTATTACGAGAGTGAAGTGCGGGTTACAACTCTAATTTATATAGTAACAAAATCATGTAACTTAAAATATTTAAGCATAAAAAATGATTTTTAATTATAGTATAATGTTAATATCTCTGAATAAAATATGAAACTAAGAAACTTCTTCTTCAAATAAATAAAATTAGATGTTTGATATAAATTAGCATATTAAATTATATGTTCAATTGCATAAAAATATGTCATGAATAATAAAATAATAATAATTTATCAATCTTGCTTAAAAATATAATTGACATATATGTTCAAATTTAAATTATAAAATCTCTTTAAAGTCTGGATGAAAAAACTTACAAAGTGATCAAATTTGGAGAAACATCAAAATTTGATGACTAAAAACAAATAATAAAAATTCGACGACTAAATATGGATTTGAGGTATAATTAATGATCTCCCTAAAAATTTATCCATTATTATACTTATAGAATGATTATATTTTTAAATTTTATGTAATTAAATAGCTCTTTGATATTTCATTAAAAGACTGTGTAAATTGCTTGAAAGCTACAACACTCCAAATTTATCAGCTTTTTATGGGATATTAAATTATTTTTGGATTACAAAAAGTTGTAACAAAATCAGTTTATATTAAAAAAATTACAACTATTTTTTATAATTTAATTTAGTTAAAAAACAATGCCAAAACTATGAAGTTAAACATTGTACAAAAAATCAATGTCAAAATTGTGAAGCTAGTTATTGTAAAAAAAAAATCTATAACAATATTGCATTTATTGGGCTTGGGAGAACACGCCTAGTGAAAGAACCCGTGGATCGCTCGACGCGGTATTTCTCTATTTCTACGCTGGATTGACTCGCAAAAGTAAAATTACTTGACTAGGATTCCCTTCTGAAAAATTTTCATTAGTAAAAAACAGAAACAAAGAACTTGTATATTCAATTTCGATGCGTAATCTAATATTGCTGGTTATGAATTTCACCAAGTTCAGATTTTATGGTTCACTTTTTCTAGTTGAGCCAATTTTTATTGATGACAACCAGCAACTATAAAAAAACTCTGTAGTGATTTATTTTCAACGAGACAAATAACCTGTCGATCATTTTCCTTCTTTTTTTTTTTTTTTTTTTCTGGTTTTCATGTTCCCCTCATCTAAAAAGTCTAGTCAAACTGGTAAGGACATAAAGCAAGCAACAAATTACTTATCGGTTGATGCTACTTACAGTTGCAGTCAATTTGACTAGAGGTTTTCCTTTTACCCAATTATTTGGTACCAAATCGGATTCAATTATTTTGGATAGAGTCTGATTTCAAGAATATGTCCGCTTAAATTATGGGTACGATTATAAAAAATAATATTTTAATATCTGATTCGGATTGAAACCAAAAATGATAGTAAAATGGGTAGGATATAGATTTAATTTAATTACCCCATCCAAAATCAAACCCAATCGATACCCATATTATATCATATTAATACAAATATGTATAATTGATACTTTAATTATCATAAAATTAGAGTCGGAGAGCAAACAACAACTAAGAAAAAAAATATTATGATATGACTCTGCACTTTTCTTTTAATAAAAAATATTTATAATGATTTTTTGTTATATTAATTGTTGCAGATGATTACTTAGTTTTTTAATTTGTTTTCCAAAAACTCATCTTTCCTCTCTTCTAATACCACATAATAGTATTTTTTTAATGAATTATAGATTAATAGAGAATTATTATTTTTATTTTGTTATCGTATTATGTTTATTTGAAAATAATATATTTTTAATTTTGAGAACATATTTTATATTATATTGTTATAATAACACATATTACGTGAGATGTTAAAAAAAAAACTATAAGTATAGATTCAAGAATAAGAGCTTAAATGTTTCATTTTGAATTCGGATCGGATCCATCTCAGAACTGAACCGGACATGATAAGTTGCAAAGATATAAATTGACATTCAGAATCAGAACCTATCCGGTTTGTAGACAATAAATATACAGTTCTAAATTTGAAACCGAATATTTTTAAGATATAAATTCAAATATAATAGTATCGAGAACCTACTCGATCCGGTAGCACCTCTAAATTTGACAATGTCAAAAGAGGCTGAGCATGGAGAGAACATAACTTATGTCTACACCTAATTTCTGAGAATCAGTGCTGATGAACTTAAATGTTAAATCACTATTTTTATGCATCTTAATAACAAAATTAACTGATTAGGTACATTGTATATATCATACATAAATTCATGCACAAATACATTACATCACTTTGATTTTGTTTTAATATACATCGAACGCTCACAAAATCATCGCATATTTGATCCCCTCATTGATGGATATTAAAAAAATTTAAATCCTATAATTTTTTATATGCATGTAATTGAAAAAAAAATTAAAATACATCTAAAGCTTTGCATTTGTTATTATACATATGAACAAAAAAAATGACAATGTTTGACACTAATGGCAATTAGAATCGGATTTTTCCACCTAAAAACAATTCTACCACATGGCACATTACACTTCGATCTGTATAATTTTTCATTTTTAATTTATTTAAATTGTCCTCCTTTTATTTCCCAAAAAGGATGTGAACAATCAGTGATGGTGATATTTTTCTCTCTGCTAAACAAAAATGATCACAAAAAGGCTCAATATAGACAACATAAGGATATACACATTTTTTTTTCCGAAATAGGGATATACATAGATTTTGCTAAATGGCAAATTATAGACAACACTCAACAACAAAACAAAAGGCTCTGTATATCAGTATATCACTATATCCCCACAGCCACATGCTCAAACAAAAGCATAAATGTATGGAGTCTGAGACCACAGGTATAGTTTACATTTTTTTTAATTATTTCATTTTTAAGTTGTACTTATTAGCTGGGCGCTGACACCCTATATATAATTTATATAAATTAATATAAATTCTGATTTTTTTCTTATATTTATAAGATATTTAACTACTGAGCACTCTCATAATTCTAGTCAGTACTTAATATTTTTTCCCCTTAAAATGTTTATTGTTCAATCAAATTTTCAGCACCCTCTAAATTTAAATCATAGTTCCGCCCCTGCTCAATCTTTTCCAAAATTAATAAAAAAACAAAAAATGAAGACGAATCACATTGATATTTGTGCTAAATAAAGAAATCACAATTATACAATCATTTTTACTCAATAAAAACTGAAAATATAACATTATGGAATTATGCAAGGATATACAAAAAGTTTTCTCAATGGTAAATTGCTAAATTGAAGACAAGAGGTTAACGCTAAACAAAAAAAAGGGTTTTGATACCTCACACAAAATAAATGAGGGGCGGAGTCTTATTGTAAGAAATTGGGCCATGGCTCCTATGAATCTCAAAATAGTGAAACTAATATTTATTTTCAAAGTGAAATTAATTTTGAGGCATATAATCGACTCTCTACCACTTATTATGAGTAATTAAACTTTATTAGCCCCTCTTATTTTTACCTAAAGCTCCGTTACTATAAATGTGCTCAACCATGCTTCATGCCACAGAAAGATAATGCTAGAAATAGTAAGTTGTTGAGTGCCGAGTGGCGTGATAGTTGTAAACAGACTTGGGTCGTTGCATAATTTTAAGCTTATCACGAGATATAAATTCACCCAGTTTTGTCCTCAATTAATTGTCACTTTACATTAATCTGTGCACCTTTTAGTTTTCCATTTCAGAGCTTCCTCTTTAATTAATTGTTTTTTTTTCTAGGAACAAATTATTTATGTTTGCATTTATCATTTTTACATGATAACTTATTATCAGACAGATTTTTCGTTGGTGTTTTTTCATAAACACGTTGCTTCATCAGATGTACTACTTGTTCATTTTTTTTTCTAAAAAAATGGTGTACTGAACACTCAGCCTTAATTCATATAACAAATTTATTATATCAGCTAGCTCAATTATTGACATAAAAATAGAGTAAGATTTTCAGCCAGGATTCATCTGTGCACCTTTTAGTTTTCCATTTCAGAGCTTCCTCTTTAATTAATTGTTTTTTTTCTAGGAACAAATTATTTATGTTTGCATTTATCATTTTTACATGATAACTTATTATCAGACAGATTTTTCGTTGGTGTTTTTTCATAAACACGTTGCTTCATCAGATGTACTACTTGTTCATTTTTTTTTCTAAAAAAATGGTGTACTGAACACTCAACCTTAATTCATATAACAAATTTATTATGTCAGCTAGCTCAATTATTGACATAAAAATAGAGCAAGATTTTCAGCCAGGATTCATCAAAAAAAAAAAAAAAAAAGGATTTTCAGCTAGGACTTAGGTACCAGTCAAAACTAATAAGCTATGCTCGAGGGACCAACAATTTATTCTACCCTAACAACTATCATGCATGTTTTAAATTTTAATCGCTAGCTTGCATGTGAATTAGTGGATCTGGACAACCATCTCGTAGGTCGTTGCAGGGACGGAATCAGAAACGATCGGTAGAAAATGTCTGACTTTAAAAAATAAAATATCTGAATAAAAAAACTTTATTTTTATTATACATTTCATTTTTCAGCGAACTAAAAAAGTATTCGGATGCAGGTCGAGACCTATCTTATTGCCGCCACTCAACTGTTACAAGGCATAAAGTAAATCACGAGTGATTAAAAATCTAAGCACCCCACTTTCTCATTTTGACTCATCTACTGTCCTCGACTTGCTACCAAAAACTTAATTAGTCCTGGGACTTATCAATTGTTCATTTCCACTCCAGTGGTGGAAAAGACTGGATAGTCAAGCAATGGGTTGGAAGAACCGTTCTTAGATCCAACAGCCGATTTTATACTTGTTAATTCAATAAATTTGTTCGAATGCATATATATTATAACAAATTATTAGTATATTGTCCGTGTTACAACAGGTTTCACATACAAATAGAAAATATAACATGCATATTGAAATCTTTAGATAACACCAATCCATGCTTGTGCATTGCAATAGAAATATTTTATAAAATACTAAAATACATAAAAAAATTCTCATATATTTTCCATAATTAGGAAATCTCAAAAAACCATATGTACAAAGATAAAGGACTAATCCTTATCACATACCTCCGCAGGTATGTCAGATTGAAAATGACATTGTCTTTTTTGACAAAAACATTGTCTTCAAATTTATTTCTTTTTCAAGAAAAGACGGAATAGTTAAATTGAATTGACATCTGAATTATGAAGTCCTTATGTAAAATGCTTTTCACTCCATGAAGGTAAGATGCCACTGCATACGCACATCATGCTCTCGCAGATCTGATTGTAGTTTTACAAGATACCAAACAGTAAGTACATAAATTTTGCCTCATTACAATATAAAATATAGGAACACAAAAAGAAAATACAATGCTATAATTTATGAATTAACAAAAATAGATGAGCAAGATATTACAATCCAATAAATAATAACTTGCCAAAATTTTGGTATTTTCAAATCTGGAGATTACAACAATAAATGCTTATCATTAATGCAACATATATTTAATTTTTTCTATTGACAGTGTTTATTATTTTCTGAAAAATGTATGGTTGACTGATTTAAGAAAAATTTTAAAAAATCAAATTTGGTAGAACGTCCAAAATCATAATCAGAAGATATTTTATTTGTAGAAAGAAATTATGTGCATGATAAAATGGTCTTCTTCAAAATTAAGCAATCTCATGATCTAATTCCATAAAGATAATCATATCAAAAATCATAAAACTATAAATTGATACCACTATAAAAATTTGTGGTACATAAAACTATTTTATTTTTGTGCAAATAGAAATGACAAATACGAAATATAGAGGAAGTCGGATATCATAAAATCAAAACTTGGATCTAGAGTAAACAAGAAAATAAATAGTAAATTGAAAATGTTAGGGAAAAAACTTCATCTGACGATGAAATATTTGCCTTGGTCTCTCATGGATTTGTATTCTAAAAAAAGAAGGTGGGCGGGGGAGCGAATGCAAGCTACATCTACTGATTATTTGACAAATTCCTCTTGAATCTTCTGATAGAAAGAAATGAGACCTGATGGCTACTATCGGTATGACTATTACCTAGTTAAAATTAAGTTATGTCACGAAAGAAACAGGCAAAACTTGAGAGATTTGACTAAGTACAAAATGAAAGGTCAAACAACAAAAAAATAATGAACTAATCTTAGAGCGAGCATCACATTCAAATTTTTATGTGTTTAGATGGTATAGAATAGCACTATTTTGGAAATAATAGTACTGTTTTTGAATTAACAACCATCCAATACAAAATTAAAATTGAGAATAACAACAGAACAGTGTCAATCCACTAATTCATAAAAAACGTTGGGTTAGTGAATTAGTGTTCATGAGGGTAGTGAAAATGATAAAAAAAATATTTTTTATATTAGTATGAAATATTATTGTTACACTTAACATCTTCTTTGATTTGTCGATTTGCAAAACAATCTTGAATTTTATAATTTGCCTTGTTTGAGTTTTGTGCAGGGATTAACATGCAAATGGACTAGTGCACAAGAACCAAGACTAGTGCTGGGATACAAGAGCTTAATCAAGACTACATTAGACTTAGGTTTAGTTAGACTCAAACTGGGTTGAATTGGTCAAGATAAATTGAGCTTAAACAACAAGAAAAATGCTTCTGCCCAGTGAATCGTTATAACGGTTCAGTAATCGTTATAACGGTTCATCTCAATACTAAAAAATATTCTAAGGTAGAAATATTCTAAAAGAAACCAGAGTGTATCGTTATGTAACGATTCAGTAATCGTTACAACGATTTGTGAAACGTATAACGATTCTGTAATCGTTATAACGTTTCATGAAATGTATAACGATTTGATAAATCGTTATAATATTTCAGCTCAGTTGATCCAACGGCTATTCTTTCCAAATTGTTATAACGATTCACAAAACATTATAACGGTTCAGACATAAAAATAGTTTCTTCAGTTGTTTTAGAAGATCTATTTAAAATGATCATCTCTTTCTATGTATGTGGTTAACCGATCTAGCTAAATTATTACTCCAAAGAGCTTACTAGCCATATACAAAGTGAGAGAGATAATTGAAGAGATTGATACACTTAATTAGCCAAATCCTTGTTCAAACTCAATCTAGCTTCTCTCTATTCTCCCAACTTGATCCTTCGTGATCTTCTTGAAAACATTCATTTGAGCTGTAGTGCTCATCTTTTCTTGAGTGTGTTGTCACTCACCCTTTTTGAGTGTGTTGTCACTCACCCTTTTTGAGTGTGTTGTCACTCATCCTTTTGAGTGTGTTGTCACTCTTGTTACCAATAGACTTGGCAGCCCATTTTTGTAAGGGACCAAGTTCTATAAGTGTAAAAACTCTTTTTAAATATATCAGTTCAACCTCAATTGTTAGAGGTTGAGGGTCCCGGAGACGTAGGCATTGTTAAAGCCGAACTCCGTTACATCTTGTGTTCTTGCTTTATCTTTACTTTATTTTCTCACATTTCTTTGATTGCTATATTCTTGTGAGAATTGAATTGATTTAAATCGTATTTCTCTGCCATTATACTTGAACATTAAGCCCCAAATTAGTTTATACATTTCTACCTTAGGTTATTTATATTCTTGCACTATCTTGACATTTCAATACCATCATCCTAGGGCTTACTAATTTCTATCAATTATTAATAAATAAAATACTAAAAAATAATTAATTATTTTAACTATTCTCTCTATTATTCTCAAGTTTCTATCCAAACAATATTTTACTAACTCAAAATAATAAAAATTAACACTTTTCTCATATTTCCTAAGATATTATTAATCACACATTATTCTCAACTACTAATCCAAACAGTTAATCTAATCCTTTCACCATCCAAACACAAGCATCAATCGAGGGAATGGACTATAACGAGAAACCCACAATTTCACCCCCTTAAATGAACAGAGATGAATCGTCAAATGTCGAATTCAGAACCGACGCGTCAAGAGAGAGATTCATGGCTTTGAATTGATATGTCGGAAACCCTATGTGGAGACCGAATTGGGGTTCTTGTCCTGTGAGCAGCTATGATCGTAGATTTGCAGCCAATTTGGGATGTATGGTCTTGAAGAAGAACATTGATGTAGAGATTTTATCGGTGAAGGAGAAACCCAGGAGTGAGAAGCAAGAATGGCGAAGGGGTGAGAGGTGAAGTCGACTTTGATCTGATCTAAGTTAGGGATTTGAGAGAGGGGAGGAAAGGGTTTTCAAATCTGCTGTTATTTTTGTAGAAGAATATAATTCTGTTATTTATTTCAAAAGAATAGAAAAAAAAATTTAAAAATAGAAAAAAAGTTTATAGATATGTTTTTTTATTTATAGATTGATAGTCTGTCAAATTTCATATAATTTCATTAACGTTTGATAATTTTTTATAATTAAATGGTTAAAACCATTATAAACATTATTGAAAGATTGTTAAAATTGATAATATTTGATGAAGTATCAAATATTGATGAAATTACATAAAATTTGACGGCCTATCAATCTACAATTAAAAAACATATTTATAAATTTTTTTCTATTTTTAGAATTTTTTATTTTTTTTGCAATAAATAACGGAGCCCTGTTCATCTACAAGAATAACAACAAATTTGGAGCCACAAAGGGGAGAGGGGTCGGAGAAAGAGAATAGGAGCGAAAATTAAATCATTGTAGCATCATAATTCTTAGAGGCTTAATAAGGAGTACTGATAGAGATAGAGATTTTTGGGTCTAATTACCAAAAAAAATATAATTCTACATTTTCAAAATTGTGTAATTTGATTTGGCACTTGAAATTATTTTTTGTTCTCTAACCCGCATAGATTATGTTCATATGACATATAAGAAATTTAAAATGTTAATAATAACGATTACAAATTCAATGGCAAGTTGTACATAAATTGTTCATTTAACAGGATTGGAAGTTAATCTTTTTGAAAATGTCATATATATATATATATATATATATATATATATATATATCACCGTTTACAATTGCTTTTTAAGTGCCATTTTTTTAACAAGTGGCAAATTATTTAAAAGAATATATTAAAAGAACGACATCCTCTAGAGAGTTTTTTTTGCTCTTCAGGTGGAGTACTTTTGATCTGATACGTTCGATCAGAGATCAACGATCCTGATTTAACAATAATAAGCTCCCCATGCATCAAAATTCATGTTTAAATTTTCCCACATCCGTTATGATTAAAACGAGTCATTGTGATTAATCTTTGAAAACCCTCCACAGAAAATACTCTCCAAAGAATAGTTACCCAACTCGATCGAGCTGAGCAGATTCTGGCACGTCGGATTTAATCTATGATTCTCAAAATTAGTAAATTCGCCAATTTAATTAGTTGTGTATTTTTATTTGCTTGTTATCATCTGGGTTACTAGATATAATAATGGTGGATAAAGGGGATTGGGCCTGTTATGATTTCTTCCATTTAAGTGCGTTCAACTCCAACAGATACAGAGCTACGTTCCACTTAACGGGCAATTTAATTAACATATACCTCCTAATTAATCACGTCCTAACATGCATTAATCAATGTGCATGAAGTACAAAAATGCATGATGGCAGCGGCTCTAATTCATGCCTTTTCTTGGGTTATTATATTATAATTTAGAAACAATTACAGACAGTCAAAGTTCCAAAATTTTTATAATATAATAATATATGGAGATATGTAGACGAGTTAGAATTTTAAATTATGATTCCTTTTCAATTTCAAGTCTGCTTATTATAATAAGAGCATCATTTACTAATTACGAGTCAGTAGCTTTGACCGGAAGTGCGGAAAAATAAACATTTATAGCTAGTGAGGGGATCCAAAAAAATTTTAAGTCTGACATGATTATATAATATAACTGAAAAATAGTTTTATTTTTTTATATTTTGCTCAATCAAATTAAGAAACCTGTGCATCATATAATATTAAGTCAGTGTACCATTTAGTATTATATGTTTTTTTATGAAAAGATGAGAGTCAAAATCCTCAAATTTCTTTCTATATATATATATAAATATAACACTAGCGATGTTATTTTTTACAAGACTAAATCAAAGTCTTTATGAAAGTAAAATAATAAACAAAAAGCTAAAAGAAAGAACAAGTAAAGTAATAAACTAAAAGATAAAATAAAGAACAAAGTAAAATGCAAAAGAAAGAATAAAACTGTACAGTCCCAGTGCTTTGTGCTCACTGGCCACTTGATGCTCTCATAATCTAAGGAATAATTTGGATGTTTCTGCTATTTGTAATAACCGCATCACCACATTTAGTATTATATGTTAATTATTTATAGTCCACCATCAAAAAATTTAAAAGAAAACAAAAATATTTGGAAAATAAAGATCAGAATCGGCCGAAGCTTGCCCCACCATGGATATGCCCCTATTTATTGTTATTTCAATCGGAGGCAAACGTATTATATTAAAATTTAAATTTTTTATTAAGAAATTTATTGGATTTTTTAAGATAAAGATAGATCTAAACCATTCAACGTTAAATATCTATAAAACATTTTCAATCCAGATTATGAACCGACGATATTCTATACAGAACAATATTTCTTTTACTGAACTAAATATTGATCCTCTTATTTGATAATAATCGATTACGATGTTTGTTAAAATTGTATTTTTATGCTCTTAGAGCGATTATAATGTATTCTAATTTTACATACAGGTTCTTGGGGACATGAGATTTTTTTGTGCTTTTAAATGATCGGAAATAATTTCTATGTGCAGTTCTCTTAGGGTTGTCAATGAGTCTGGTTCGGGTCGGGTCGGGTTATATTATTTTATTATTATTTTTATCCGATTCAAACCCGACCTGATTAAATTCGGATCAAAACTTTTTGATCCATACCTGACCCGACGGGTCACGGGTCGACCCGACCCGACCGATGTAAAATAATTAAATATTTATTAATTATTTTTATATAATTTTAAGTAATAAAATATTAATTAATTTATAATTAATCTTAATTAATATATAATTAGTGTATATTTAAACTTTAATCAGTACTAAATCACTAAATTACTTCAAAAAACATAATTAATTGGGTCGGGTCGGGTTACCTGAACCCGACCCGTCCCGATTCGGGACAAAAAAATTAAATTCATACTCGACTGATTTATTTTTGGATCATGTCAGGTCGGATCATATTTGAATCAGATCAGGTTAATCTATCGGATCGAGTCAATAATTGAGAACCCTAAGTTCTCTAGTTGTTTCAAGTGATAGTTGTTTCAAGTGATCTTTTCTATATGGATTGTTCGGCAACTGAAGAAATAAAGATGAAACTGAGAATTATGCAGTCTTGAAATTTAACTGTAATTTCCAACTTAGAAATCCAATCAGTGAAATTGCGTCCTTTCTACTCTTTGGAAAAGTGTCTATTCCATAGTTCACTTCTGCTTCCTTTATAATAGAAGAGGGACCTAACACTAAAAGGACTAGAGTCTAGAGGATTTGACCATGAAAATTTTGGCGCAATTGTAGAATCTACAAATTCACTATTTTATTATTATTTTTTCTAATGTTCGGCATAATATTATATACAATTTGTCACGATTTTCCTATTCCGTTCCGTTCGAATAACTTTATATAGATGTGGTCTGCTTTTAAACAGAGTTTACTAATGTACAAATACAAAACTATTTATTTATTTACTATTTTTTATCTAATTTTCTATTATGGTTATGTAATTTGATCATCATTTATAACTATAATTCGCTTATATATAAATCTACCACAAGTAAACTTATTTTTCTGGACAAAGAGAGTACTTGATATTCTATATAGATTCAACTTTGCTTAAAATTATGAAGCTGAAAATTTTATACATATTCTTTTTGTGGAACGGCAGTTTATATTTTATGCGGTTTTGTTTCGCTTGCTAAGCTGTTGTAGATAAGAGAGAAAAAAAATTCTATTATTTATATATTATTATTATTATTTGTAATAAGCAAGCGAGTTTCCACATACATGGAAAAAACACTCGTACCTTTTGTAATCAAGTTTGGATTTTGTATTTTCTTTTGCCACGGTAATTCGAAGGCTCCAGCAAACAAAAGTGCTATCTATGGAGTAAACATGAGGACATGTAAAAAGTTCTTTAACTTTTGGGTACTTTATTAGTTCTCCCGCATCATCCATGTTCGTCACTGACAAATCCAAATATTATGTTGACACCTGTGTGGGTATTTTCAAGTAAAAATACAAAAAAAAAAAAATCACTTTATTATTGAATCATAGCAGTTTCTCCTGCTTTGCAGGATCAATAAAAAAAAGGACGTACAAGATAGAGGACTTATTTAATAATGAAACATTATGGGCTGCTCTATCTTTATCTTATTTAATAATGGAATTAAAGTGGAATTGAGAAAAATGTTGTCTTGAAATTTTCATCAATTCTATATTAATCCATTCATGTTAGGTGAATGGAAGAGAGGAAATTTTGTCTAGAAAATTGAACTCATGGAATTGGACATTTTCCACTTCACAAAAGAAAACTAATTTCATAATTTCACAATTCCAACCGAATGGAATAGATAGGGGGCTAAATGCAAAAATGAGGGATTTGACTGTAAAATTTTGATGTAATTTTATAATTCCACAATTCAATTAATTCTAACACTGTTTGTCATCTTTTCCATTATAATTCCCCAACAATTCCTCTATTCCCTTCTACCGTACGGCCATATAAGCTCAGGTAGGCAACATTAAATCATTTATTTGACTTCAGCATTATTTGAACTCACAGTGACTATACCATCAGTTGCAAAAAACATGGGAATATGCTTCAGTCAAAGAATAATCTCTTTAATAGTTACACAGGTTGCGGTCAAAACCGCACAATAGTTACACAGGTTGTGGACATAGAAGAACCCAACTCCCGGAAGGGATTAGGGATCTAAACGAGCTGACTATTAATTAAAGAATTGGAGCGTACTGAGTACAGCAACAGCAGCATGGCCTTCTAGCCATGAGGAACTCACGAGAGAATTTATTGAAGCCCAATCTTTTGAGCAGTAAATGCAAATACTTAACTTGGATCCAGTACTCTATGCTTGTCCAGTGGTACCATACAACTGGAGAGGTGCCGATTTTCTTTGCTTCACTAATTAGTTTTTACTTGGATCCAGTATCTCTATGCTTGTCCAGTGGTACCACGCCCTACATTTTACCTGCTTTCGAACAACTTGCCCACTGGAGAGCCCTGATGTTGATGTCTTCTGGTTGTTATTTCTCTGAAAAAAAAATTGATATAAATGCGATATATGGACTTAAAGGGCGTGACTAATCAGTAATCACTAGTCACTCCATTAATCAGTAATCACTAGTCACTCCATTGAGAAGTGCATTCCCCTATAAAAGCCACAGTTCCCCATAAAGGCCATAAGATCAGAAAGTGAGAATAATAACTAAAGACCCAAAACCTCTACAGGCTCCATAGTAGTACCAGTAATCCAGTACAAGTGTAAACACACAAATGGGGATTAGACAGGAGTTCTCTTCTTCAATTCTCCTCTGCTCAGAGGAGAACGACAGTGTTCTTTTCTTGGAAGATGGAGAAGAAGGAGAAATTGGTTTAATCGGAGAACAAATAAATAATTTCTACTTCAATATTTTGAGTTCTTTCCCAGTGCAATCCGATGAGTGTATACAGCTGTTGACTGAGAGAGAGTCTCAGCATCTCCCAAATCAGAGGTATATAAAGAAGTTAAAGAAGGGCCCCTTTGAAGCATCTTTTAGGAGGGATGCCATTGACTGGATCAGTAAGGTTGATTCCTTTTCTCTCTTCTTTTCTTATTTTTAATTTTAATCTTCAAAGAGCTAAGTGCTTTCAGAGCTCCAGACATAATATCTCAGAATTATTTTGTACATATATTTTATTTTTTTTCACAAAAAGAAGAAAAAAAGAGAGTGTGTATTACATGTATAATTCTCGTTATCATCTGTTTTCATGTAATATTTTCTTTCCTCAAATTCTTACAACATAAAAAATTTTCTTGTATTATCTTTGCTTTCTAACAAGTCAATTCTATCAATTACATGTATCAGGTTCATTCACATTTCAATTTTGGGCCACAAACATTTTATCTAGCGATCAATTACTTCGATCGGTTTCTCTCTGCATATGAGCTGCCCGTAAGAGTTCTATCATTAAACATCCAACATAATTTGATTTATTTTCATATGTATTTCTCATGAATGACAATATGACATATTGTTCCTTATTTATAGAAAGGTGAGATATGGATGCAACAGTTGCTTTCAGTTGCATGCTTATCTCTGGCAATAAAAATGGAGGAGTCAATTTTAACCTTTCCTCATGATCTGCAGGTAACTCTTGCAATTTGGACTACATGTAAATTGAGTAAAATGTCAAACTGGTCTAGTTAACTTCGTTATGCGTTATCCATCTTTTTATGAGCTTCTTCTAGTGTGAAGTTAATAAGCAGGGAAACACTAGAACAAGTATATTAAAAGACTGATATACAGTCATCTAGCCAAGTCACTTTTGAAGTGGCATTTTTCTTTTAAACATAGTATACCAGATTTATAGAAGTATTAATTATTAAGGATTTTCTTGAAAGTTAATAATAGTACAATTTCGAGGACCACATGCTTTTAGGAACCGTTTGATCAATATTATAAAGGTAATGACTTTACACTCTCTACACTTTTCATAATGTTAAATTCATCTCTGAACTTTTAATTTGACAATCATTCTCGAACTCTCAAATCAGTGACAAACTGCTTCTAACAATTAATATTAGCTATATAATACTTCATTTTCAATTGTAAAATGATAAAAATAACCTTGTATGACTATAACATTATAAATTGAATATTCATATTTTATGTACTTTTAATTTATAAAAAATATTTCAATAATTAGTAGAATCTAATTAAATATTAATAATATGTATTTGCTACACATTTTGTCAAAATTTATAACTTATTATTTATTATTATTATCATAAAATAATTATATAAATAATTTAAATTAATAAAACATTTTTGTATATAAATATGAAAAAAATAAAAACACCATGTGCTTAATAACTAGTTTTTATAAATTTTAAAATTAATTTGAAAATTAAAATGTAAAATTAAAAAATAAATTTTCATTATAAATTTTAATTATTTATTGAAATACATATACAAAGTAGATTATATAAATTAAAATAGAAAATGAGATAGAAAAAATATATTATGTATTTTGAATATTATTTAATTAGCTCTGTGCATATCTGTAAATAGTTGTTTTTATTTTTATAAATTAAAAGTATATGAAATATAAATATTCAGTTTATAATGTTATGCACACATAAGATTATTTTTATTATTTTCAATTAAAAATGAAGTATTATATGATTAATTAACTGTTAAGGCAGTTTATCATGAATTTGAAAGTTCAGAAGATGTTTGTCAAAATTAAAATTTCAAACTAAGTGAAAAATTTAGCGGGTGTGGAGGCATTACCTTCTCTGATAATTGACAACACATTCTATTTATTCTATTCTTGTTATGATTTTATTTTTGACGAACATTATTGATAGACTTACGAGCTAATTATATTTTCGAGGCGAAAAACATTCAAAGGATGGAACTTTTGGTGCTAAGCACACTTAACTGGAGATTACAAGCAGTTACGCCTTTCTCATTTATTGATTATTTTCTTCACAAATTCCATCAGACTCCTTCATATCTCACCATCGTTCAGTGCATTGATCTTATTTTGGCCACCGTAAAAGGTTAGTCATTCAAAATTTAAAAATTGAAACTTTCATTAGTACCCAGCAAACCTTGTAAAATCATAAAATTATCTCCTTAGCAAAGTACCTTTTACACTAGGAAATCTTTGTGTGCTTACAAAAACCCACATTTCCACATTATCTACAACGGTCAAACTGCCCCCTGCTTAGTCAAAGTACAATTTGAAGAATTCGAAGAGCTTATGCACTATAATTTCCTCTTCCATGAACAACTAATTTATTGGTTATGTAAGTCTTGAAAATGAAAGCTCAAAACATTTCCAATCCAGATGTAAATTAGAACAGGAAGTTAGGATTTGTATTAATCATAAATAATTTTGCACTTACATGCATTTCTCCTTGATTTGTAGATGATCAATTTCTTCAATTTAGGCCTTCCGAAATTGCTGCTGCAGTTGCATTGTCATTGTCATCAATTAAAGACACAGAGGATATTAACAAGCTACTGAGTTTTGTACATCTAAATAAGGTGCCATTAAAGAACCAGTTATGTTTGATATGACATTATTTTCATTTTTTTTCTTAATCAGAGGAATTATCTTTTTCCAGGTAATAAGATGCTACAAAATGATTGAAGATACTGAAATGGAGCTGAAAGGTAGCTTAACTGCTTAAGTGGGAATGATAGTCCATTTTACCAGTCCACGCCGCAAAGTCCAGCTGGTGTTTTAGATGCTGTTACTGGAAGCTATAATACTTCTGATTCTTTAAAAAGTGCAAACGCAAATCCAATTCCATATTCTTTTTTTGAAGAATCCCCAGATGTCAAGAGGAGGAAACTTTGAATAACAGCCTCAGTTCTATTTGAGTTAGTTCCCTTTAAGTACACCATGTACCCTGAAAGATCCTTCAAATTACAAAAGTTCCTGTCAAGATGGAAATATCTCACATGATCCACAAGAAAATGGAAATACCACATGAATATCTCATTACCTTTTCATTTTCTTATGAAAATACTGCCATTAATCCACCTTTTATTTTGTTGCCTCATGTAAGTCAGAGAAGATTTGGGATGGGAGAGGTATATATTTTTGGAAGGTCACAACTCGCAAGTGAATCGCTTCTATTTGTTGAGGTTGAATGGAGATTTTCTAAATTACTGTATGTGAAAATGAGCCAACTAATAGCTTTAGATATTTTGTTATGATGAAAAACATAATGTAATATATTCTGCTTTTGAGTTTTATTATGCTGTGAAGATTGCCTAGAATATAATTGCAAACCGGGTTGCAACTTCGTTTGTCAGTTCTAATTAGCAATATACGCTGCAACGACTCTTTTATTTAAACATGAAAACATTATAAGATAAAAAAAATCACATTGATCTAATATTAAATTATAAATTCACCAAATTATAGAGAAAACCTATAATAAAAAACAGATTTAATCTTGGATGAGATTTTCTGTACAATATGAGTTAATGATTCATGATGTTTATGGTAAGAAAAATGAATTATTCCAATATATATTATCATCATTAATTTCTTACCAAATATGTACAAAGTTGCTAATCATAGCGCATACCTTAAACCTTAAATCAAAATTTTATATCATAACATAAATAGAAAGATATTGAGTATTCTAATTTGTAAATCATGTACATAAATGGAAATAATAGTATAGATGTGAAATAAATGAAGAGAAAGATGGGATCAATGAACGCGATTACATACGTTCAATCAACTAAAAATAGATATTATCCGTCTAATTGAGGGATAAAATGGGTATAATAAAAAATATCATGATAAAAAATGGACCGTCCAATTCTTAATTGCTTTATATAATAATATAGATATAGATATATATTGACCTTCAACGACAATAGGTTTGATGTTGATACCAAATTTGCTAAATAAGATTCTAGTAATTTCAGTGTTAAGGCATTGTAGTAAATAATTTTTTGAGATATTTGCTAGTTCAAAAACTCAATATTGCAGTATTGAAGATAATATGTAAATGAAGTTACTATGTGATAACGCACTTAATATATACTGGAATTGTCCCCACACTTTGCTGCGGAATGAAATCACCTCGCACAAATAATGAATATTATGTGATTTTGTTGAATATAAATGTTTGAAAATAAAATTTCTAATTATGTTATTTGGTTAATAAATTATGATTATAAAATTAATTTAGATTTTTATTGAGACTAACACATAACCCGCTCGTTGTGCGGATCCTCTTAATTTTAAAACTATTTATATCGAGCACTAATTTTATTATAAATAAATGATATATTTTACTTAAGTATAATTTATGTCTAAATCAATTATAAAAACTCTGAGATTTTTAAATAAAATTAATTTATTATTTAATAAAAGATAATGTATGAAATATAATATTTTAAGTATAGTGGTACAATTAATAACTTTCTTTTTGTATAATAAAACATAATGATAGCTAATGTTTAATTTATTTGATATACAAATTTTTTTGTAAGACCATACAGTAAAAGTGTCCCGTCCTCTTCAAATAGATGAGATCATAGTTAGCGAATTTTCTTTTCCTCTCAGGTCGATTCCTTTACTTAAAATCCGAAGAAACTAAAATGAGATAGTTCATACGAAAATCTACATAAAAAAAATGTTAGAAGCAACAAATTAAGGTGGGCGCGTTCGTGATTCAAACGCGCTACAACATTGACGATTATCTATACTATTATATAAAGCATCTAAGAATTGGAGGGTTCATTTTTTGTCATGATATTTTTTTATTATATCCATTTTATCCCTCAATTATACGGATAATATTTATTTTTAGTTGATCGAACGTATGTGATCGCGTCCATTGATCCCCTCTTTCTCTCCATTTCTTTCCCTTATATACTATTATTTTCATACTATTATTTTTTTATTTAACAACCTTGTGCATATTTGGTAAGAAATTAATGGTGATAATATATGTTAGAATAATTTATTTTTCTTGCCATAAAAATCATGAATCATTAACTCATATTGTGCAAAAATCTCATCCAAGATTAAATATAGTCTTTATTATAGGTTTTCTCTATAATTTGGTGAATTTATAATTTAATATTAGATAAATGTGAATTTTTTTTATCTTATAATATTTTAATGTTTAAATAAAAAAGTCTGCTGCAACACGCGGGTATATAGCTAGTACTACTTACACAGTTACACTCAAGTAGGATTAAGTATTCTAGCATTTCATACATATTATATCATTAAAAAAAAATTATTTATTTAATTTTTCTATTAATAAAAGTTTGATCATTAATAAGTAAGATAAGACTTAAAATAATGAATTGAGAAGTCCACATTTTTATTATTCACAATCAGAATTTAAAATTTGTCTATAATGTATTATAAAGAGCATATATACTGAATTTGTCCATTAATGTTCAGTTTTTCGACATTTTTTAATGATCAAAATGCCCTTAGTCGAATGATGCGGATGAATATTTTTAAAAACTAACGGTTAGATTTTGGTCAATGTCATTTTCTCTCCATTTTATTTTTTATTTTTTTACTATTTTATCCATTAAATAAATTAATAATCAACTATTTTTATTTTTAAAAAAAACTATCTACTATATAATTTTATTTAAAAAGAGGACATTGTTATGTTTTGTAAATCATATTTCAATTAAACTCATTTTTTCTCTCTTCATTTCATTTGCTATTTTTTGTCCGTGCATTTGAGAGGCACTTGATACGCTTGATATCAACTTCATTGTTCAAGTTAAATGAATTATTATTTATAATAACGAGGTAATAGTGTAACCTATTTTTATATAATAACTTAGCTTGAATAATAAAGTTTATGTCAGTAACAATATCAATGATTATGCTCTCGTTTCAATAAACACATCCTTTTAAAGGCATGTCCAGATATAAGAATATCTTAGAGTTAGATAAATATATGAAATTTAATTTATATATTTATCTAGCTATAATTATGGGCGGATTCAAGCAATGACAGGGGTTAGTTGATCTCTTCTTAGATTTTGAAAAATAATGCTGTTGAGTTAAAACTTTTGCTAATATAACATCTCTAAATCTAATTTCTAATTCACTTGGATTGTTTGATTATTTTCATTAAGGGAAAAAAATATTTATACGGTGAATAATAAAAAAATTATGTAAAAATTTTAAAATATGAAGTCTCATAAAATAAAATTTTCTACATCGATTTGATTATTTATTATTTTAAGTTTTATATTTTTATTATTTTTAATATATAAAATAATATTATTTTGATAGTTTTTTATTAGATTGAATTATTATTATTTATTTATTATCTGATAAGCTAACGAGTTTAAACATAATAACCTATTACAATCTGAATATTTATTTACACTTTGATAATAATCTGCTGCTCTGGCTATAATTTATACTACATTAATCTGGATATTTTAGGATGGGAATTGGGAAATTAATAGCTGGAGGTATGTGATTTGTACATGTCAGACATATACCAAATGTTTCTCCTTGAAGTGCTCGTTTCTGGTCAGTGGCGTGGTCTCCACAAAAAAATAGAAATTTTCCTTTATCTGAGAATAGCAGCGAGTAGTGAAGTTGTCGCTCTGGCGGTTTGACTGATTGGTCGAGCCCAAAAGAAGTTAAATGCACAGGCAATTTATTACCATTAATTCATTATTATTTCATTATTAGTACCCTTTTTCTGGAGAGTGGACAGTGGAGAGGCAAAGAAACAGACTAATTATGTAATTATTGAGCCCTTCCCTGTATCTGCTGACTGCTTTTAACTCTGAAATGAACGTTCTGCGATTTAAGTGTTTGATTTTACGTAAAGATACCTTATTCGAAAAGAAAAAAATTCTAAATTTTGTAAGAAAAAATAATGCTTATTTCTGTGCCTAGAGGACATGAAGTTATTTTAATTTTAAAGAAGGCTTCTTACATGAGACTCTGGAATATGTCCTTTATTTGATAAAAATGAAAATCAAGTCTTCTAACTTCAAATTTTTGTTAAAGGACTTTTTAATTGAATTTTGAACCCATGATTTCTCATATAGAAAATATAGACAACATTGTATTTCAGATTGGTTTAAAGATTGATTCTTCTAATTTGTCAGAAATAAATGTTACTGGTCCGCAAATTCATAAAAAACATTCAATTGTATCGCTGGGAAAAAAATGTCAATTTCGAGTGTATTTCTTTTTACAAGTTTTCATGGCAACTTTGCAACTTTTTTTGGGACAAAGACAACCAAAAACACAAATAATAACAAAAAAAAAAATGAAGATCATGAAATTAGCGAATCATTCTTAAAATATTAGAAAAAATATTAGGTTTAACCACTATTGTCACTTTGGCTATAATTATCTCTTTGAAAGTTTTTGCAGAAGAATCTTTAATGCGGATGCTGTTTCTCTGTATTATCATTGTTACCTCGGCCTGAGAAATTAGTGCATAGGCAGTGTTCGTTCCCTTTTGTGACAGAAGACAAACCTATCGAAATGCTTTTTGTCAGAGTACTGAGTCTCAAATTTTAATAAATCATTTAAAAAACAGTAGGAATTAGGAAAATGGATTCTTTTTATTCTCATGCGAAATTGCAGCGAAACATGTTTTTGTTGGATGAAGATATAAATATGGGTGGGTTTAACTTTTATTTTTATTTTTATTTTGCGTATTATGACGGCTCATTTTTTTTGCATGTTTAATAATATATAATTTTAAGCAGGAACATTACATGTGAACATGCCTTAATTTTTTTTTATTTCGTTATCAAATTTATTTGTCTTAAATTGCCTTTCAAAAATCAACATATCCCCAGCTACCTTATTAACTTGGAACAATTTAGTTTCCTTTTATATTAATTTCGGCATAATTTCATACATTCGTTGAAAAACTTGTAATATCATATTTACCTTTCAAGATTATAATCATGTTTGTCGAATTAACTTTTTGATTAAAACTAACTCCACTTTAATTAAATTCATTTTCCCTTAATAAATAACACAAAAAGAACTATAATTAGAATTTTGGAAAATAAGAACCTGCACATTGTATAAATTATAATAAGCCCCCTATAAAACTACAAAACTGTAACACAGGAATTTGAACTAGCATGATTCTTTTAGTGAGAGAAAATCTTACTCAGCACCAACTTTTCTGTTAATGACTTGCTAATTGATGATACCCTCTTATGATTTTGAGTAACGAACATTTGAATATAATTTGATAGAAGGCAGTTTTTTGCAACATTATAGAAATCATGACATTTTTTTGGGCATATTTCTATACTTTTTAAAATTGTAACGGCGTAAATGTAATTCATGCTGTGTGTCCATTTTTTTTTTCAAATTCCAATTTAAGTAGTAAGTGGATTCTTTTTATGTGTTATTCATTATGCCTTCGATTGGTAGAGGACAAAATGAGCGATAAAATTATCACCTCTCTCACTGGTGATAAGTTTAACTTCACTATCTCTTTATTTTATCTCTCTCCTAAACAGGGCCATACGGGGACAACAATGAAATTTATGAAAGGTGGAGTTAGTTCTAATTGAGAGCTTTCTTAATTGGACAAAACTGAGAGTTCTAATATTTTTGATGAGTAAATATGATACTACAATCTTCTGAAGGGATATATATAATGCTAATATGTGACACTGCCTAATTTCTGCTTCATTAATATCACAATTCTCTTAATCTTACTTTACTTCAAACCAAATATTAAAACAGAAATAAGTAAATTAATAATATTTCAATTCTATTTTTACTTGATCAATGATTAAGTTCATTTTAGCCTTGCTTGCAAAAAAATTTATATTCTCGCCCACTCAAATAAAAACAGAAAATAAGTGATAATAAGCGTAGCAAAAGCTCCTTAAATACACGGCCCAAAAAGTTGCTTTTTTTCTCAGCGGCCTGTTAATTAACCATCGGGCCCCACCCGACAGACCCATCTTCTCCTTTTAATTAACAAAGCTTGACGCTGCCCAAATCTCCTTTCCGATCATCAATCAATCGCATCCACCCCTGTTGTGCTTTTGAAGAATCTGACTTGGTCAAAAATCAAATCTGGCAAATCAATCAGTCACAAACAAACTAACTGGAAGAAAGATTTGGCGCAACTTGAGCGGTGAGTCTCTTCGATTTTAAGCGTTTTCTCGCCTAACGCAGGCAGTAGGTTGTGAAAATGGACCAATACCCGGATCGTGTGGTGCTGGTAGATTTTCTATGCCATGGTTCGGCACCTTACTAACATACACCTCCCTATTCGCTAAAATGGCAGATTTTAGCATATTAAACTCTACTAAGACTTAATCAAGCCCCCAGTTGACTTCAGTTGGGCATTTTAGCCGTGATTTAATTCAATTTTGCAGATCCTGGGCTAAGATTGATATCTCAAATCTGAACATTTTAGCATGCACTTTTTATTGGTCAATGAAGCGTAGATGATAGATCTTTTATCTGCTAATTTCTATAACTTAATCTTTATTATTATTATTATTATTATTATTATTATTATTATTATTATTATTATTATTATTTTCATTATCATGCAGAATAACCATTAGATCCGTATATGATGTTAGCATGAAGTTTTTTCTGATATAGATTAATATCCTGAAAAAAGGGGAAATTTAGAAAGAGGAAAGGCATGTTTTCTTTATTTTATGGGCTATGGAATTATGTCTTCAGCAAGACCGAATTTCACGTGCTTATTCTGGGAATCGATAAAGCTGGAAAAACTGTAAGTTCTCTATTACAGACTTAACTCCTGTTTTAAGCTAAATATTGGTCATGCAAAGTACCACAAAGTATCAGAAGATAATAACATATCCTGCTTATGACCATGCCAAAAAAGTGTTTTTTATGAATTTAGTTTAGTATTGATTTGTGGTACGGATTGGCATACTACCTTCTGTCATAATAATATATTAATATCATGACTGCTACAATAACCTTGTCTTCCATGAAACAAAATCTGAATAATGAGACCTCAAAGTTGCAATTTTATCGTCACCACAGCCACTACCAGTCAACACAGGTATAGTATTCGTGCTGTATAAATGTTGCTGGCATGTAGACAATGCTTTTGATACTTGAGTTTGTTGGCATAGACATGGTATATTATTGAGATTACTACTTAGTTTGCGAGCAGATTATTTGGCATGTTTTTGCCAATAGCACGTGCTATTTTAGACTTCTAGCTTGTATTTGCCAATAGCACCTGATATTACCTAAATAAATTTGCTTCAAAACTGTTCATCAGTACATCAGCCAACGACTTGATTTTCTTTAAACTGAATTTAGGATTTAGGGAAAAAAATGCAAGGACCTCATTAGGAATGGGGCAAGAATGTAAATTTTACAAAAGTATAATTTTTGTCAATCTCCTAGTGACAGGTATTATTTGCAATATGTTAGTTGCAAATTCGAATGATGCTGATGGTTATTTGCAAACATAGTGGAGTTCTTGGTGTACTGCTTATCTGATTATCTTTATTTAACATATTTGATTCCTTGATTAATAGACTCTACTAGAGAAGGTGAAATCAATATACTTAAATATGGAGGGGCTGCCGCTGGACAGGATAGTACCAACAGTAGGACTTAACATTGGCAGAATTGAGGCGACCAATGCAAAGCTTGTTTTTTGGGATTTAGGAGGTCAGGTGTGTTCCCTTCTTATAACTATTAATCTGTTATTTGATCCGTGTTCAGAGTTTCTAACCTAATTTCATACTTAGAAGTTAGAACATCTGTAATGTTGCTGTTTTCCATATTATTGGAATGTAGAGGCTTTTACTCGGCTTCCACTTCTGCATCCTTATTTTCCAGTATTTTTTATTTGCTAAAAAAAAAAAAAACATAGTTAATTAGAGCAGAGTAAATTGCTCATGAAACTCTTCATCATGACTCAACCAAAAATTGTTTTTTCACATACAAGTATATCCCTCTTATGTTTTATGGCATAATTAGGCAAAAAGGTTAATTAGAGTAGATGTAGGGCAGCATTTCCAATATTCACTAGAAATAATGTACAAATATGACAAACTTTTGAGTTTTAGTTTGGGATAATTTTTTATAATTTGATTTTTCTAGTTTGTTTGGTTATATATGGGACTACTATGTCCAGGTTTTATATTTCTTTGTTCTTACAATTTTTTTGGGCAGGTTGGTTTGCGAACAATTTGGGAGAAGTACTATGAAGAGGCAAATGCTATAATATATGTGATTGATGCCTCTTCTCCTAATTCATTTGAAGATGCGAAATCTGCACTTGGTTGGTCCTGTCTTTTTCTGAAATAATAAAACTATTGAGAAAAAGAAGTCAACTGGTGTTTCTTGTCTGTTACTATGAAAATAATTGTAGTCCTTTTTGTTGATAATTGTATAGAAAAAGTCCTTCGACATGGAGACCTTCAAAGTGCGCCTTTGTTAATACTGGCCAATAAACAGGTCTCTCTCTCTCTCTCTCTCTCTCTCTCTCTCTATCTCTTAAATATCAAGTGATATAACTCTACGACAGTGTTCGGTTAATTTATTCAATTGTGGTCCAGCGCTTCGCACACTGCTTTTTTCCATGATCTAATTGAACAAGAACAGATGAAGCAGATGCAGGTGCTAGATTCTAATTTTGTGCACCCATTGTTGCAAATGGTTGAGATTATACAATGGAAGTCAAATCTTTCGTCACTTTTTCTTTCTTTTTTTGAAATTATGGCTCCTGTTAGCCCTGACATCTGTTTCCTTTTATGATTTTTGCTGGGATTCAGCTTGAGTCTTTCCATATAAAGACGAGGCATTTCACCATTTATTCTCGAGTAGTTTTATTAATTTTGGTATTTGTTTCTGAATAAAAAACATATTTTGGTGTTGATTGCTGATTTGAGTAGTTTTGGTGTCAGAATACAGTAGTGATGCTGGCTTGAATCTTTAAATTTTGACCTTAATTGTAACTTTAGTAAAGTCTTTATTATTTTATGGTGGTACTCTTTGGGACATCTGAACATGCAGATACTATCTAGGAAAGCCTAGTAAATAGTTTTATATTTAATTTTTGTCTTATTTCAACTTATTTGTCATTATATTTTTTCTCCATAAAATTGGGCAAAAAAAAAGGATGTGACTAATGCGGTATCAGCAGAAGAATTGGAGAGATATTTGGATCTCAAGGAGATAGACGAAAGACTTCACATGTTTCAATCTGTCTCTGCATATGAAGGGTTAGTATAGCTCTCTTTTTATTTGGACCCCCCCCCCCCGAAAATAGTAAGAATTTCTCTTACTTACGAATTATTCTCCATACTTCTCTTAATTGCAACCATTACCGGCATTCTTTAAAGAAGCATTTGCAAACGGAACTGTCCACTAGGTTAGTCTAATAACAAATGCAGAATCCATTGAGTTTTCACACCATTGCCCCTGATTCTGGAGTGCTGAAAAATCAGGTAAAATATAACCCAAGATAATGTTTATCTTGATTTTGTTGCTTATATGAACCCATTGTTAGTGCTCTGATATAATTCATACTTATGTGGCACAAACATGCCCAGAACTATGGACATCGTTTAGACACATTGAACAATCTGAGCTGTGTACCTTGTTACCATGTAATGCTGACTTCTGAGAAATGTGGCGTACAATAGAAAGAGGGGCACCAACAAAGCCAGTAAATACTGAAAGATACACCATCTGGGAGAAACACAAATCTCTTAGAGTCTGGGTTATGGTATAGCTGGCTTTAGTACATAAAGGAAAATTTGCTTCCTCCAAACTTGAAGCAAATAGACACCAGGCCTAGATATTTACCAGCTGAGCCTAGCCCTTCCTGTGCTAAGGTCAAACAAATATATTACATATTGTACAATAAGTTATGAATTAAATTGTTAAATTGCCACGTCCAGGACCCTGTTGTCTTTGCCAAAAAAATAAAGCATACCAGGCAAGCTGACATTTATGTGGGTTTATTTTAAAACATTAAGTTTGGATGTCATATGAAAACATGATGTTATATTTGTTGCAAATGGTTCTACGTATCATCTATCTGGAAAGTCTGATGATATCCAAAGATTCAGATTACTCTAACTGGCTACTGTTGCTAATTTCTGATGATATCCAATGACATCCAAAGGTTCTATGTATCATTTATGTGGTTTTATTTCTATCAAGTCCGAACTGGAGTCAGACAAGTTTAATACCTCCCTCATTAGTTTTTTTTTTCATAGTCCTTGCAATTTGCATCCATCACCCATTTTACTTTTTTAACTTCTTGCAAAGTGGAAAAACTTAGGTTCGAAGTTGAAGAATTTTTCGTCTCATTGCACCAGTCATTTGCAAATGATATAATTGGTTCATGGCATATAAATTTTTGATGCAGGACGGGAATAAAATTCAGTATAGACTGGCTGGTGGATGCAATGGAGAGAAGCAAGCGTACTGAAATGCTAAGAACTAGGGCTGGTATTCCTTCCCAGATCTAATGTCATCACCCCTTCAATAAAAAAAAAAAAAAAAAATGGGAGGCACAATTGATTTTTTTTTTTGCCCTGGAGATGTTGATAGCTTATTCTTGATAGTAGAAATTTGCATTATAGCGCACTTTCTGTAGCAATTTCAGCAACCACTGATGGGGAAAAGAAGAAAAAAGTAAAAGAAGAAGAAGAAGAAGAAGAAGCATGATGACTTAAATTTATTGTATTAGTTCATATTATGTAGGAGATGTATTACTTGTTTACTGTTTTCTCCAGGGAAATTGTACTGTCAATACAATATAAAGGCAAGAGGTGTTCGAGTGCTCTTCACCCATCATTTAAATTCGCGTGAGCTAATTGAATTTTGGAGAAGCTTTTTGGGATATTACATGCTCCAGTGATAATCTATATTGCACTAATTATTTATCCAAGAATTGTGAGTTATTTCGTTGCGTATACCGTCTCTACGTCACTACTTACGGCACCAAGAGAGCTGTGTGAGAGGCTCACTGTATCTCGGTAATCTTTGTTTTTCCCCAAACCGTTGACACTAAATCATTGCATTCTTTATACCCCATTTTTAGTGCAAAAAGAAGGGTGAAATTTGCAAAGATAAATACCTAAGATCCCTCATTTGCGGACTGAACAAAATAGAGGAATCTTTCTAAACTCCATTTCACATAGAACAGCAATACTATCCGTATACATATTACATGCCGCCAGCAGCCACTATATATTTGGCATGCCTGAGATGAACATAAATCCGTCACAAAGTAACAACTTCTTCAATAAGAAATCACTGGTTTTGTTTTTGGTCTTTTACATTACATTTGAAACATATCTTTTCTCAAAATAGAAAACACCAAAATGAATGTAGCATTACGAACAAGAAATACCTACAAAGAACAAAAACCTGGAGGCATGATATCCTATTGAGAAGACATCTAAAATTAGGAAAAGAATGCCATGCTTCCCTCCGTAAGATATAAGATACAGATCATGAGCCAAGCAAACATCTGATTGGGCAATAAATTTGAAAGCCACTTGCAGATTAAATGATGCCAGCCCTGCTTGCAACATCATTTACATTGTAATCTTTGGTTAATTTTATGAAGGCCTTTTTCTTCCCATCAGGCCTGCTCAAGAGATGTTCAAGATGTTAGATATATGTACCAGTGTATGAGTTTATGATAATCTATAAGTAGGTTAAAGGAACTTGGTTAATTGCAAATGTCATGAGTTAATTGCATATAATAGACGATCCAATAAGATGCATATCCATGAAAAGAGGGACATAATCCCAGAGTGTAAACACTGTGGTACTGTTTTAGAAGATGTCAGTGACTTGTGGTTTTATACTAGGTTTTCATTTTAACTTCCTACTACAAGCTTACACTGTCTTCTTGTGTTTATTGCACAATTTTAGGTGAATTAATGCCAAATTGGATCTTCATTAGGAAGAATCACCATAGACGGTTACTTAGTCAAATTAAGATGTAATTAAAGGTGGAAAAATGAAAATTTTGCAAGATCAAGTCTTAATGCATGCCTGTCAGGATATTTGGTCATAAGCTAACTGGAAAGAAAGAAAAAAAAAGTATCTGATTTACAAAGATTCAGGTGCCCTTAACGGGTGATCTTCTACCCCTTTCATAAGTCATGTCAGATACCTGTATTACCTTGTTCATAAATGAACAAACCTTTTCTACTCACCATCTTTGCAATTGAACAATAGATTTTTTTTTCAATGAAAGATGCCACTATTGGTACGAACTTTCTTTTCTACCAGAAACAATTCCCATCTTTTTTCATCTTTTAATTTAGAAAAGTAATTCAATATTTTCTGAAAAGTAAAGTTAACCTTTTGACATCCGATTAGATGCATACATTATTGCGTCTTAGCGAGATAAACATACTTTTCAGAAAATGATGGAGATTAAATCACTTGCAAAGTAATTTAATTTATGTTTTTGTCTTTTTTGTCTTTAACAACTCCAATATTCTATTAAAGCTCAAGTAACCAATCTGTTTTTACAACTTCTGTGACAATACATTTTATTTATCACTTCAAAGCACAAGCAGCTCTAAAGATAATCTAATGGGGAGTAGTACACTCCTGAATTTCAATAAGATTTATGATTCCTGGAATAACCTAATTCTTTACATTTTGCTAAGATAAATACTTATTTGTAATCATCAGGGACAAAAGAATAAAAAAAGAAACAAACCTGATCAAGGTGTTCACGCTGTCAACACGTACGTTATACATCAATTGCACTGCATCACGTATCATGAATTTATCTGCCTTTGGGTTCACCATGAAAACCAATGTATTACCGGATTGCATCAATTTCATTGCTGATTCTGTGATGAGTTGTTGTTTTAAGACTGCAAATGGGTCAAGCACTACTGCTGTTGGAGCGGGAGTGGTACGTGGACCTTGAAGCCCCTTTTTCTTTTTTGGCCGGTATATTGAGGGAATTTTTGGGCTCTTTTTCACATTCTCCGTTGTAGTGGGTTCCTCTGCAGTGCTTGCGTATGTGATTTGTTTATTGGCGACATCTGCACTCAAGTTTATTTACTTAGTTTATGTATTAAAATTATATTTGTATAATGATATGAAATACATTGATCTGAACACATCAACATAAAAGATGAAGTATAAATAAATCATTTCGAACAAATTGAGAGGGAGAAGTACTAGATTTGGGTCCTTTACAAATCTCATTAACAAATAGGCCAATTTTTTATTATACAGAGGAGGCACACAAGTTCCCTATTATATTTTGGGCCCATTATGGTTGAACTATGATGTACAGAAGTTATACCGGTACCTGATCACTTGAGCTACTGGCCATTTGCTACTTTTAATCCTCTACATTTCCTTTTGTTCGATTCTCAAACTGCTTGGTTCTCATATGAAGTATTGTATGCAACAGTATATGGTGAATTTAGTACAGAGTAAGGAACGATTGAAATATTACAAGTTAACGAGGCAAAATAGGGCTATAATGAGACTTTACTAAAAAAATAGGATAAATCAGGCTATCGGGGAAAAATACAGTTACAAGTACGTTTTCAAAACCCTAAAAAAAAGAAGGAAAATATAGATATAGAATAAATGCGACCCTTCGCAAGAACTTTACTATGAGGGCATGAAATCAGTAAAGAGGTTGGTCCTGGAGCTCTCCAGTTCAAGCAACTTGGGACACCTGCGTTGACGACGGAGATGGTATTATTCAATGACATCGCCATCGCTAAGAAATAGCTAAAAAACTTCACCTCACGAGAGAGAGAGAGAGCCAGAGAGAGTGGTACAGTGGTTTTATCACTTTATCTATTTGAGATTGTGAGGTAGTAAGGTACAAGCCTACAAGACGGGCGCCATGGGGTAAACTGTCGGGTCTCTACTGGATATAGATCCGAACTTTTCAAGGATATCGACGGGTCGAGTTTAATTTGAAATTATTTTCAATTAAATTGAATTCAAACTAAATTAAACTCTAATTGAAAGAACTCAATTATTTTAATTTTATATTTATATTTGTATTATGATATATAATTAGAACTAAAATAATTAATATTTTATAAATTTTATATTAACATTTAAAAATAACTAATATTTATTAATTTTATAATAAAATAATTATATTATTATATATTATTGACTAAATAGTTAAAAATATTTGTAAATAATTATATATCAAACTATTATGAGTCGAACTCGAACTAGTTCATTAAAAAAGTTATCAAACCGAACTCGAATCAAACTGACAAAAAAAATCTAATCAAACGAACCGAAACTCGAACTAAAATCGAGTCGAACATCGAATGAATTACGAACTTTTCTTACATCCCTAGTATGAACTATGTACCCTCTTATTTTTCTTTCATTTTCCTTTTTTTCTTTCTACAATAACCAAACTTCGATTTTTTTCACAAGTTATTGAATTTAATTTTTTCGGTTAGATCATATTATTCAATTAAAATTAAGGATTAATTAAGCAAATGTTCCTCCTAAAAAAATCACTATTGATCATTTTGATCAAACAAACTTCAGAAGTGTCAATTTTCTTCTTGAAATATTATTTTGATATATCATTTTAGTCCTTAATTTTTTTCATATATTATTTTAGTTCTTAATTTTTATTTTGTACCAAATTGGTCCAACGTATTATTATTATTTCCCACTATTCATCAAACAATAGTAAAACAAATATAATTATTCATAGCATCAAATATCAATTAAATTAATATTAGAATTAATTTTGTCATCATAAATTAATTAAATTATGAATCTGCCTATGATACTGATATTAGTATAGATCAATTGGTACTGATGTATTTTTTTACCTTTTTATTTTGCATCACGATTCGTGCTTGATTTGAAACATTTTTCATTGTACGAACAAAATTTAACTGTTATTCCAAATTATTTTTTGTTTTTCACCATATCGCTGTATTTTTTTGTTACATGAAACAGATTTACATCATTTTTATACGAATCGTGATACAAAAACATTAGTGCAATTAGTGTGGTACTAACGTTAGTACCAGAGGTGTACACTTAACTAATATTCACATATATTTTGCCATAATGATCATAAAACATATCATTATGATCTGGATACAAATGTGTATTTTCATTTAGATTGTTTTATCGACGATAATGGTAACATTAATTTATTTTTAATTAAAAATTTAAGGACCAAATAGATAGATTAGCGATATTTTAAAGTCAAATGATTTCTGGAAAATTTTAAGTCTGAGACGATAAACAAGTAATACTTCAAGGATCAAAATAATAAACATGAAATTCTAAGGAATATTTGTAGGGAAGGGATCACTTGATAACGGTTATCTTGATAATCTTGACAATGAATTTTTTAAATAAATATGAAAAATTTTATAAATAGAAAAAAATTTGAATATGTTTTTATACTTATAATTTATAATGGTGATTCAAATTTTATACTGGAATTAAATGTGAGAGGATGAGAGGTAGATAGGAGCTTTAATGAGGGAAGAGAATGGAGAATTGGGATCAGATATGGACAGAACTATGGGAAGGTAAATGTGATGAGCAAAGGCTGCTCTGGTTTGATTCGTTGGATTATTTATATGACCACATGAAAGTTATAAAATTTATAAGGAAAATTTTCCTTGTTTTGTAAATCAGAAAGGATCACGAATTTAGTGGTCATCGGTGTGGCGGGTTCATATTTGCCTTGATATGGGTCGTTTTAACTTGTTACGTACCTTAAGATCTTAATCACTAACCATTTTATAATTTATAAACTTTAAGGATTTCAGAAAATTAGATGGTGGATCTTGATTATTAATTTTAATGATTGATTGTTGAAGAAGTCTTTGTGTTAATATTATGTTTATGCCCATATCATTTTACCTGCAAATAATTGTTATTATTGCTAATGTTTTGTTCTAATATTTTAAAATTTAAATTTGACTCTATTTCCTTGGTCATGTTACTTGTATGTTCTCTCATGTTATATCGGTTTTATATAATCATCTGTAAGATTTTTTTTTAGTTTACAACACGAAAATTGATGTGCGGGTTTAACAATGCACACATTTGTAATTAGGCGATTTATACTCCACAAAAATATGGAGCATTTTAGATCATACCGAGTCAGGTTATTAACATTTTTTATTGATTCTATTATTTTTCATCCTTTTTTTGATTGGATAACTTTTTTTTTTAAAGGTTGATAGCGGCTGTCAACAGGATTGGATAACTTTTGTTCCTGGTATCATATTTCACGGCACCCAAGCTGATTAAAACAGTTGGTACCAACCATACATTCTCATACCAGGAAAAAGATCCATAAGGCAGTGTCTGTTCTTTATACCAGCAAAGACAGATATCGAAGATACCCAAAAAAAAAAATAATACCCATATCAGCCATTATTCTTATCAATACCTCTCAATATCATATTTATTCTTATCAATATATCTTTCATAAAACTATATCTTAGTTTACTCATAAAATCAGGATAAAAGAGGAGGGTTGTGATGGGTGTGGCGAGCCCTGCACTAAAACTCAGATTTTTATGGAAATGAAATCCGTTGGGGCGTCACTCTCTTAGCGAATCCGGATATGGCGATAAGAGAACAAGGGTCGGTCGTCACCGCCTTAGTGGCGCGCCATATTGGATATATGGTGAAAGTGAGGAGGGTTGTGTGGGTTATCGCAGTTAGGAGACAAGGGGACAGGATCATTATGATCAAATTGATTTTTGGAGATTTGGTCTTGAACGTCATCAGTGTGTATGCCCCACAAGTAGGTTTGAGCGATGATGTCAAGAGACGATTCTGGGAGGACTTAGAGGACATGATTAGAGGAGTGCTTAGCAGTGAAAAAATCTTCATTGGAGGATATCTTAATGGTCATGTTGGCACAGTTAAATGGGGGTTTGAGAGGATACATGAGGCTTTTGGATATGGCGAACAGAATCAAGATGGAGAAGACATCTTGAACTTCGCTATAGCTTACGACCTCATGGTAGCGAACACCTTCTTTAGAAAGAAAAAATCACATTTAATTACTTTCAGCAGTGGCCAACACTCGAGCTAGATCGATTTTGTCCTAACTAGAAGGGAGGAGAGACCAAACTGCATGGATTGTAAGATTATATCTGGCGAGTGTGTTGTCATACAACACAAACTTTTGGTGGCTGATTTTTATATGATGTACAAAAGGCTATCAATGAGAAGAAATAATGTTACAAACGTTTACATCACATCGAAGTGATGAAAATATACGAAGTACAAAGAAGCTAGAAGAAATGCAAAGAAAGTCATGAGCGAAGTAAGGGTCGAGACATACACGGAGTCAGATCGAAAATTAGATACGAAAGAGGGCGCAAATGATGTCTGTAAGATGGCTAAACTTCGATAAAGGAAGACAAGAGACTTCAACCAAGTTAAATGTATTAAGGATGAGGCTGATAGACTTTTGGTGAAGGATGAGGAAATTAAGAACAGATGGAGATAATACTTCGACAAGCTATTCAATGACGAGAGTGAGAAAATCACAATCGAGTGGACGACTCAATTGACACCAACAGACAATTTATTCGGAGAATTCAAGAGTCTGAGGTGAAAGAAGCTTTAAAAAAGATGAAAACAGATAAGACGTTAGGACCAGATGACATCCCGATTGAGATATGGAGATGTCTTGGAGATATAGCAATAGTGTGGCTCACTAAACTATTTAATACCATTTTCCGGTCAAATAAGATGCCTGATGAGTGAAGAATAAGTATATTAGTACCAATCTTTAAGAAAAAAAGGAGATATTCAAAGTTGTACTAAATACAGAGGAATTAAACTCATAAGTCATACCATGAAGCTTTGAGAGAGAGTGATCGAGCACTGTTTAAGAAAACTGACAACTGTCTCTAAAAATCAGTTTGATTTTATGCCTGGGAAGTCCACTATGGAGGCAATTTTCTTGATAAGACAACTTATGGAGAGACATCGAGAACAAAAGAAAAACTTATATATGATATTTATTGATTTAGAGAAAGCGTATAATAAAATACTGAAAAATATCATGTGGTGGGCGCTCAAAAGAAACTAGTCCCAACAAAGTACGTTATCCTTATTAAGGATATGTACACAAATATTGTGACTTGTGTCATAGCATGTGACGCCGAGTCCGATATATTTCCTATTAAGATAGGATTACATCAAGGGTCAGTATTGAGTCCATATATTTTCACCTTAGTAATGGACGAGATCACAAATGACATATAAGGAGATATTTCTTGGTGTATGCTCTTTGTTGATGATGTGGTGCTGATTGACGAGAGCAGAATTGAAGTCAATCAGAAACTAGAGTTGTGGAGACAAACTTTAGAATCGAAAGGTTTTAGACTTAGTAGGACCAAAATTGAATATATGATGTGTCAGTTTAGCGGGAAAACTCAGATGACGGGGTTGTTAGTTTGGATGGATTAGTAGTACCCATGAATGACACATTTCGGTATTTGAGATCGATGTTGCCGAGTGAACGAGAGATCGATGAAGATGTTAGTCATAGAATAAGAGCCGGATGGGTAAAATTGAGACAAATATCTGATGTTCTTTGTGACAAGAAGATCCCAAACAAACTAAAAGACAAGTTCTACAGGACGTCGATTAGACGCGATGATGTATGGCGCAGAATGTTGGGCTACAAAAGAACAACACGTCCAAAAGATTAGTGTAGCTGAAATGCGGATGTTGCGTTGGATATGTGGCCACACAAGAAAAGATCGAATCAGAAATGATGATATTAGAGACAAACTTGGGGTAGCACCAATTCAAGAGAAGCTAGTCCAACATCGTTTGCGATGGTTTGATCATATCCAACGAAGGCTTCCTCAAGCAGCAGTACACAACGGTATTCTAAGTTATCCTGAAAATACAAGAAGAGGAAGAAGTCGACCGAGACTGATATGGGAGGAAGAAATAAAAAGAGATTTGAAGGAATGAAATATATCCAAAGAGTTTGCTTTAGATAAGAGTGCTTGAAAGATGTCGATTCATGTACCTGAACCATTATTTAGAAGTTAGAGTCTAATAGTAGAGTTATAGATTTCATGTTCTTAGATTTTTAAGATTTTAGGATTTAGAAATATGTTTTAAAAATAGAATTTTAGGATTTAAAATTTAGAATTAGATTTTAAAATAAGATTTTAAGATTTAGAAATAAATTTTATAATAGAGGTTTATTATACTATTATTATTATTATTATTATTATTATTACTATTAGCATATTATCATCATCATTATCATCTTTATTTTTATTATTATTATTATTATTATTATTATTATTTTTTTTTTTTCTTTTTCTTTCATCATATTCATTATTATATCTGTTATTTAAGATATTTGATCTTATACTTTCTCCGATTGGGTTTCATTTCTACGATTGGGTTTCATTTCTAGCTTACCCCAAATGTAATATATCCATTCATAAGATAACATAACCGAATACCATATAACTAACCAAGCTGATAAACAGCTGGTACCAACCATATAATCCTCATACTCATATCAGAAAAGCAAATCAGAAGAGTATCTGATTTTGTTAATACAAGAACCCAGAATCAAAAATAAAATAAATCGCAGCAATGCTCTTAATACCAGGAAAAAAAAACAAATTTCAAAATCAGCATACAAATATTTGAAAAACCTGAATTTCACCATTATTTGACAGAAAGAGAAGGCACCAACTCATCCCAATTTCTGCTGAATTTCATCATTATCTACACAGACTGACACCTGATGCTTGTAGTAACCACTTCTAGGATAGCAGAGCCTAGATGAGTGGCTCAGATGAAAACCATCCCTGACCTGTTAGGTTTCTAGCTACAAGAACAGTGGCAATATAATATTGTGCGTGTTTTCTAAATTTACGCACCTTCACAATGCAGTTAACATATATTTAAATAATGTCCAACAGAAACGCATGCCACGATAACCAGTCATATAATTTTAACATTTTATTTGTCCAAATTCCACTCTTCAATACACCGATACCAAAGTCAAATAGAATGGAAGCAAACCAGAAAATTTTACAAGGGTTAAAAGAAGGTACAACAATGACAAAAAAAACTATGAGAACATTTTTTTTTGGAGAAGAAATTCTGCTTTCAAAGACGAGCAACATATGAGTTGGCTTGTGTCACATATCGAACCCAGCGGTATGGATTGTATGTCTTAGATTTCTTTGCTATTTGCAGATATCTTACCTGAAAATATATACCATTAAATATTTAAAACGGGTAGCTGTTTTCAGGAACAATTGATCTATCAACCATGTTGAGTAAAAATATAAGAGGTTATGAAACTTTTTAACTTATTAGATGTGTCCAAGTTACCTGCAGCTTGGAAACATTGTACATTGGGATTGTAAAATTCATGTTTACTGGTCCAGCTTCCTTTGCAATATTTCCTTCATGAATAGATGACAAAAATATAATAATGTATGATGCAAAATTTAAGGGAAAAATAATATCAGCTTATAAATTTATATGTGAAAAATAGAGATCAATTGAACCGAAACTGATACCATGAATTTCTTGAGAAAAAGTGAGCTTGGCCCGAAGTGTATGATCAGCTCCTCCAACGATCTGAGAAAGTTCAATTATAGTTAATCTCTCAATTACCTTGAAATCATGCACATATAATATAACTTAAATAGAAGATGTGAAAGTTAATTTCTTTAAAGTGATTTAATCCGCTATGTAGCGTGATTTCTGTCTTAAGCATGCTTTGACTGAAAATGCATCCCAACTTAAGTACAAGTAACAAAAGTTGATGCAATTTATAGAACTATCTAAACTAAATAACAGCTTGCCTTCTTCAAGTTCCATTCAAGCCTCCTAGATCCTTCTTTGAAGTCAGTTGTTTGCCCCGTTGCTCCCGCTTCCAGCTCAAAACTAGCCCTGTAACATTTTTAAATTTAATCACCATAGGGCACTATTTTTTTCAAAGAAAATAAATTCTCGATAGAGAGAGAGAGAGAGAGAGAGAGAGAGAGAGATGACCTCATAGTATAAGATGGGACTGGCATCTGTACTGTTATAGTATTTGCAGTGACATTTGGAGAAAAATCAGCCCTTATTTTGAGGATGACTTCAACCTATCACAAAAAGCACAATCACTCACTAGACTTGGTATAAGTTAGCTTTTTTCTTTTCCCTAAATTTATATTCGTACATGGTGTATAAATGGACCTTTAGAAAAAAAAATATGATTTTGTCCAAGAAAACTGGTAAATAATGACCCAGTGATAAAAGCTAAAGCAGTATTTTTTTCTTTTCAGCATTTCACAAATATCATACCTACTTGAAGAGGTTTCAATGGTCCTTGCAAATAGTTCTTGCATGACTTTTACATGTCTCAAAAAAACTAGGATTACACTCAAGCTGCTGCAGCAATTGAAAATCCTTAAAATAAGGACTCCAGTAGTTCAGAAACAGAACATGGCTACTGTTCTTATAAGAACTAGTTGTGTTATTACCAAGTAGTTGACTACCAAGTAAAGGGCCCAACAACAGCATTAAAGATTACACCGCAGAGACTTGAACTGTCTTCAAGAAAGTAGGAGTTTTCAACATATGACAAGTCAATTCTTTAGTTACTATTTTATGGACATGTATGTCTTTCCCTTTTTATTGGATGTGCATGCACACTCACTTCCCCTAGTTTTACATACTGCATTTATACTCGAACAGTGTAATATTCAAGAAGGAACAATTGTTTTATGTTTTTGCTAGATATATGACTAAAAAAGAAAAGAAAGAATACCCTAGAGGGTCCAGCCTCTTCAATTAGAGCAGTAACTCGAAAAGGAGGCTTAAACTCCTGAGTCATCCTATAATTCATCACTGCAAACTCTCCATCTGGTGGTATCTGATAATCATGAAAAGTTATTTTAATTAGTTCTATCTGTCAGAAGAGAACAATACAGATTCTCCCCATTACTACTGATTGGGCCAACAGTACTAGTGCAAATGGTATTCAGCATTGTATTTCATACAACACCTAGCATTATTTGAGAAATTTGCAAAAAAAAAAAAAAAAAAATAATAATAATAAAATAAAATACAATACAATAAACATTCCGTTTGAATGATAAAACAGTTACATCAATTAAAATCTAGTCTGAGTCAACCTAAGTCGATTCGATTGCAAAATTTATGAACATTAGAAATGCAGGGTGTTGTTTCAAGACTGATAAAACTGGGTGAAATTTGCAATAATATTTTGACCCACTTAAGAACATAAATAACCATGCTAAATCAATTCCCAGGTTACTGTACTATTTAACAGGTTAGTTCCCACTTGCTGGGTGCATGGCCCTGTTACAGTATTATTTTCACTAGCATCCTTGGCTATTGCAGTACTTGACAAACAAATGAAATTGAGGATGTCAAATACCAAATTCAAAGTTTACTTGGTCCAGAATTAAAAAGTGAGGTCCCATGAAGAGAGCACTAGAAAATGGGAGTGTCAATCCTTAGAAACAACACAACTTACCAAGGTTAAGGTTCTGTCAATGTCAAAACTATCAAGGTGTACTGACTCATGGAAGTTGCAATCATCAAGAATTACAGTCCCACCACCAGCTGAGCTCCTGTAATCTAGTTATTTAACACATTTAGATTTAAACAAAATAGTGAATTGACTGGCTCATTATTTTTTTTTCTAGCTTGTCCCTAAATTAGGTACATATCATCAAAATTGTCCCAAAAAAAAAGATTAGGGAAATTAGCTGATGACACTATTCAGCAGTGGCGGAGCTTCAACAAAAAAAAAAGGAGGGGCCAATCTACAGAAAAATAATATAAAATAAATTCATTACTTATGTTAACCATAGTAGTAAATTAGAATTGATTACATTAATAAGCTCTAGAATTAAGGACTGATTTTTCATTATTTTTTAAAATAATGATGCCATGGCCTCTTTAAAATTGATCTATGTGAGCAGACAAATTGCCTACTCAAAAAATAAATTAATTATCGCTTAAGCAATTGTTAAATTTTAAATTATCGTACAACTAGATTAATCAAAATTTAGGAAAGAGGCATGCTTCGTTTTCCTTTAAAAAAACAATGAATACTAGATGAATTTTCTCAGACAAATATAATAGAGGGGGCTGGTTAATGCCAAAAACAAATTAGCCTTACAAAAACTTCGACGCCTTTATAAAGTTACAAAATCAAGGGTGGGTGAGCCTAGTTTGGCCCTTGAGAAGCTCCGACATTGCTATTCAGCTGAAGTACCTACCACGCTACACTCTTATCTAACCTTGTAGCAAACTATGATAAAAAAAGAGGAACAAAAATACTGAGAAAGCAGCATACCATACAAGGAAGAACCATTTCTACCAATACTCAAATCCTCATTAAGTGCAAGGTGAATTTCTGGGTTGCCAGTCAAGTAACTTTTCATTTGGATGGTACCATCTATCTCCGACGTTAGTATATAGCCCTGCAATCCATTAATCATTACTAACATGAAAATAATATCATATATGGAAAAAATAACAAAAATAATATATTATTGAAAAGCATCAAAGTACAATGTAACAAAAAAGGCCTCAGTCAACTCAAATCGGACAGAAACTATTCAAATTATACAACTCAGCACAAAAGCAATTATTAAATAAAAATATCAGCTGCAAAAGTTAAAAATCAACAGTTGCATGTACTCACACTTGAGCTGAAGGTGACACTTATTTTTTCAATAATATCCACAAATATTTCCTCCCTCTTTTTACCACCTGGCTCTGTTGCAACAACCGATTTTGTCACAGCTGTCCCTGGCATTCTTTTAGTGCCTTGCTGTCAATCAAAGACAAGCACAGCTTAGACATGCACCACAAATATTGAGCATGTAATTTATCTCAACAATGTAGTTGCAATTACCATAAACATAGCAGCAGGGCCGAGAGGAGGTAATCGTCCAGCATCAACAACTATTGGTTCATTAAATACATAGGACTTCAAAACCTCCGTAGAAGTTGTTTGTGGGTAACCAAAATCCTAGAAATATATGACGTGAGGTAAAATCAACAAAGTTAAAAATTTATCTCTTAAATAGAATATAGCTTATCAATATGTTGAAGAATTCAGAAGGACTGAAAAAAATTTCAGCTATTTAAAAATACTTTTTGTCTTTGAACTCTCTTTAAATTCAATTTTGTTTTGAACAAGGGACCTATCATTTCATGCATTTGCAAGGCACACTAATCCATTTTTTGGGATATTTGCAAATAGCAACCAGATTGTTAATTAGTGCTATAGAATGGCTACCCTCAGCTTAATTTGACAGACAACCATCCTTGTGTGCCATAATTTTTCTAATAAGAACAAACTGGTCTAAAATAAACACTGTTAAGGAAAATACGGGCTCCAAATGTATACATGCTGGTCATCGAAGTATTTGGTTGCAAAGACCATAATCATTACAAATTTAGTTAGTTTGTGCTAAGAAATCAGTATGTTACAAACTAAAATGTGAGGTGTTACTTGCATTTGAGAATGTCCTGTATTTTCCAGAAAAACCGCATAACCACAGGGTGTAAAGATCACAAGAATTGTTAGAATAATAAGAATTAACATAATCACAAGAATCAACCTAATCAGAACAATCAGTAGAATATTCCCCATTAGAATGAGAGGACTCTATTATTGAAAATAACAAAGTTACAAGAAGAATTACTTACAATGACTTCATCAAGCAATTCATACACAAGAACAAAGTTCTTACGAAGGGAATCTTCATTTAGGACCCCAAGATAATCTTTAGTTACCCGAGCAATCCTTTGCAAAAGCTCTAAGACAAGAGAAGGTGACACATTCACCCTAGATGTTGCCACAAAAAAAAGGCCTGCCACTTTCACATGTATATAATTTACCCCATCCACATTCTGTACATGCACAGGCAAACAAAATAAGCAAAATGAAAAGAACTGCAAACATGTCATAAGTCAAAAGGAAAATTCTGTTTGGCAAGCCATGGCCCTTATAAAAGAGGAAAAATTCTGCACATGCAGTTGTAACTCTCTCTCTCTCTCTCTCTCTAGAACACACTTTTTTCAGAAAATGTACTACTACATGCCATAGAGTACCACAATATTAACATGGTACTAGAACCTGTTATTGTAACCTTTGGGGATACCTACAAAGACAGGAGGAGCCTCCTCAGCTTCATCCTCTTTCCAGAACTTGACTTTTCGGAAAAATATCTCGGCACTTCCTTTTGCTACTTCACCCCGATCTGTTGCATGAAAATTGTTCATGTATTTGCTAATTAATTATTGAATAAACTGATAATTAATTTAGTAAGCTATAAGAGCAAACCAAAGTTCAAGTCGGTAATAGAAACCTCTTTTTTTTTTTCGAGGGGTGGGGTGGGGGTGGAAGTGGCCTAATGGCCACTGTTAACAATTCAGAGTTTCGAGAAGTAATCTAACAAATGGATCACAGATGAATTCAATTATTAGTGAAGTGGACTGACATATCTACAGGGAAACAAAAGATAAACATCCGAAGTAGGCTGTGTTCTAATCCGATCAAAAGTTTTCCAGATCCGGTTAGATATTTCAATTCTGACTGCCTTCTTACTTCATTTAAGATCAAGGACATTGCATAAGTAGAAAAATAGAAAGAGAAAGAAAGAGTACAGTCACGAAAGACGATATTGTCTCCTCGCTGAGATAGCACGAAGAATTGCGAGATCATGGCTCCGCTTTGCTCTCAACTCCCTCTATGAAACAGAGAGGAGGCGGACCAGGCGGTAGTAGTAAGAAGCACGCGACGCGCACGTGAATAGAGAGACAATTTTGGGCTCGGTTGGGCCTCATTCCTGGAACGGAATTCTCTGATATTTCTGTACGGATATTTGAAAGGTTCATTTTAATTATAACATTTGTGCAAAAATTTAAATATGAATTTTAATATATAAATATTTTTTATTATTAAATTAAAATCGTTGATTGAAGATCACGCGGATCACACTAAAATAATCACACAGGTGCAGAGGATATTATTTACTCGTTCTTTCTCTTTAGGTGACAAGTCTACCAGACTCGATGGCTTCGTCAGAAATCAAGCTTGATAATATTTTCAAGTTTCATTAATAGTCTAATATTTAAAGGATTATACGCTCTCTCTTCAATGGGCTAGTTCGCACGCAAAGGTTGAGCTGTTGAGCAAACTGACAGGAAAACAAAACCGAGACGATTCAAACCAAGAACCTACATTCCATGATGAGATACGGGCCGAACTGTGAAGTTCTTGGACGAAGAAATATAATCTATTACACGAAAGGCGTGCATTCTTACAACCAAATTTACAGTTTATGCTTCAATGGCCATATGAAGACAGGATGACAGAGTACACCATGTAACACATGAAAACATGCCGTAATAGAAATTTCCAAATTACCAACGAAATGATAAAGGATATAAATATTTTATTATTTTAGCATACATCATTCGGCGCATGCCCATTGTGCAAACAAAAATGAAAGATTGATCATCTTATTAACACACACAGGACAGAATCATCAAAAAAAAAACACCATGGGATAATGAAGATAGAAATTAACAACATGAGATAAACCAAAGCTAATCGGCTAACCATTCCTGAATAAAAAGTACTTGAATCACGACCTCCATATGTTACACACTTCCAAACATGAAACTAAAATTTCACTCAGCACAGGATAACAAGTCATGCCTGTTAAATGATACAACAACACAAGGCTTCTCGCCCAAGCCAAAGCTAAATCTAGTAATGTACTACAGCTACAGCATCCGACCAGGTACAACATCTTCCCTCAAGAAGGGAATATTTTGCAAATTCCCAAGTAATTCATCTGTTGAGTCCACATCCATTTGGTAGTTCGTCAAGTCTACATCTCCACCTGCAGCTTGCCCCATCCCATCAGGTCCCTTTGCCTCCTCATTTATATTAATTCCTCGAATTGTTTCAGCATTTCCTCCTGAACTACCAGCCACAGCAGTCGGCTCAGGCTGCAGCTGCCTCTTAGGTGGACGGCCAACTTTCTTCCTTGCTGTAGTCTTCATAGCTCTAGCGGCTGGTGCGCTAGTTGTGCCGCTACCAGCTACTGTTTCAGAAGCGCCATTCGTCTCGGCCTGAACTTGGTTTGGGCTCCAAGGGAACACGGGATGGAAAGGCTTCCAATTCTCATCAAGCTCAGAAGGCTTGGGAAACCCCATGGGGAAGAACCCCCAAGCAGAGTAATAGGCATCAGTGCCCGGGACAACTGGGGGTGCGACTGGCAACTCAGAAGCATGAAAAGGGCGGCGACAATTGGAATTAGGGCAAAGTAGTGACCTATCCTTGTAAGAGCGATCGTATTGGTGAAGATGACAGCAAAAAGGGCAGGCAGTCCAAAAGGCGGAGCCATTTGAGCCATTTGACGTGGTAGCAGTGGCAGTGGCAGCAGCAGCGGCAGAAGCAGAGGCGGAGGCCGGCACTGCTGGCGTTTTGGGTGTTGGAGCAGCAGGGGCCGGGGTTTTCAGGGTGGCAGAATTGGTTTTGGCACGGAAAGGCGAGGTACTAGATTTTGCATTTTGTTTCTTGATTTCATTGTCAATGAGTTTTTTCTTGGATGGGTCAGTGAGGAAAGAGAGGGCATCTGCAACCAGGTGCGATGCAGCCTCCGCACCAGCATGGGAGTTGATCTCAGGTCGCAAAAGCATTGCCAGGCGATGGTGCTGGTTCCTTATTGTTGCCTCATCTGCACTCGGGTCCACGCCTAGTACTGCATACCTGTTGCATCCAGAACATTTTTGTTAGGGATTTAAAATCGCAACTACTTTTTTCCAAGGAAAATTGTGTTAACGCTAAGACTGCAAATCTAAAACCCAGAACCAAGTCAACCTGATCAGACATCAAAGAGTTAACAGGTGGATTTTTCTAAATCTATGCAAGGGCCAGCACTGATCCAGATCAGTAAGTTAACCAAGAGACAACTGATTTCGAAACTTCTTTCTATGATTCTTGTTAGAGTAATAATCAAGGTCTGCAAAGTGCAGAATATTTTGAATCAAATTTTACATGTAAACAGAACATAATGACAAACATTAAAAAAGAAGAACTTTTCCAACCATAACTCAAGCTGATATAAGCCAGTTAGACTGGTCCAAAAGGCTTCTGATAAGGTCCTATCCAGCTGTAAGTCAGGTGAGGTCAGATAGGGCCTGGCCTGAGTTTATATTTTTAACCAACAAATTGCTGGAACGGCTTAAAACAAACCACTACTCATTTTGCAAAGCAATTAAGTGATAATGAAGTGCTCCCCGTCAATAATTCTCTTATGTACATCTACATCCAAAGAAGATAGAACTTATGGTTTATGTTAGGATGCATATTGCACCTCTCCACCCCATATCGAACAATATTAAATGTTTTGCTTCAATAAAACTTCTACTGCTCAAAGACAGAATAAGCATGCATGTTTGAGGGTTTCATCTTTATAAAGATCAGTTGTTTTATTGCAAAACTCGCCACACCCAACACAACCCTCCTTGCTTTATCCTAGCTCGGGATAAGCATGCACGTAAACAAACAAAAAATATGCATTCATCTCTTTCCTCAATTATGTATGCATAGATTGTATAATTACATGCATTGCTACTAAAGCAAAATAAATGTTGAATTGCATATGCATCAATAGCTATTACATGAAAGTGTCCTTGGTATATCATACAGAAGCTTTAACAGACATAAGAATATAGCAACAATTTTTCCATTATTCAATTAAATAGCACAAATTAAGTAGGTAGATGGTTACCCTATTTGTTATCTAGAATCCAGTGGTCTAAAGTACAAATCAATTTATTACATACTATATTTAGCAGCTAATAATGCGAGAGGAGAAATATCAAAGACTTCCTACTAAATCATACAAAAAAATATGCCAGGTTAATCAATCAAGGAGGTAAAAAGTATGTCATCGCATGGTTTTAACTTAAAAACAAAAAATGCCAGAGGTAACATTGCTCTAGGTACGCTTTTGTGAAATATATACTTAAAGGCTGATGGCCGTAGTTTCCATTCTTGCTCATGAAAAGAAGCAGGTTCTGTATTTGCCCCTTTGTCCCATATAGAAAAAACACATTTCACAACTCTCGCAGAAAGCATATTTAGAGATGGAAATTGAAGGAGTGTATTCTTGATCACTCTTAAATAATCTGAAAATAAATGCAAATAGCAATGCAACATGCCTTAAAAGAGGAATTTATCCTCCAGACAATGCACTTTTTTGAATTAGTAAGCAAAATTAATATAATCAACAGATGTAAGCGTATTGATTTACTCAATGCATGAACTCTGTAGATGTACCATTTGTGCTATTTGCTATTTTTTTTTCTAAAGGATTGTACAACGAAAAAAATATCTACAGGTGCATTTCAGAAATGAAGTGCCCTATATGAAATTATGAGTACATGCGATGTCATTCTATGGTGCATGGATAAAACTTCTGATGCAATACATACAATAGATCAGTGACACTTAAGTTACTACATCTTAGGATGCAGCACGCATAAATATATATTTTTTTATTAATCCTTCCATAGGTAAACAAAAGGTTGCATATTCATTCTTCAAATATGAAGAAAAGGCACTTGGCCCAAGTTTTAATCCTATGCTTAAATAAATTTGCTAGTTTGAAGGTGTATTAGATTTAACAATCATGTAGAAAAGCAAACAAAATGAATGATCAAACTTTTTAATGGGCAAAAATCTATGTAACTTGAAAAGTTATTAAATAATTTTGAGGGGGGAATACACAAAACCCTCAGTTTTGTTGTAAGTCCAGTTCTGGACTCAAAGTCTCCTTAGACCTACATTAACAACCCCAACAGTCCAAGATACTCCCATGCATGGATAACACAGAGTCAATGGACTTGAAAAGTAAAACAACTGCATTTGGTGAATAGAACTCCACACTGGCATTTAATATCAGATTTATATTTGCTCACTGTCTCTCACGTTTTTGCTTCTTGGCCAGGTTGTGCTTTCTTGTACCAGACAGGGTGCCACTGATAGAGGCCTCTTTGGATGACAGCAATGAAGAATGATGGTTGGTGACCTCCTGACATGCCAGTGAAGACTGAAGCCTAATGACCTCCTGACTTCGACTGTTATTTTGTGCTGTGATGTGATGTAATTTTTTGTGATATGTTTCAGTCTTATTTTGTTACGTTGCTGATGGAGACATGTAGCCTTTGATGTATTACGTTTTATTTCTGTTCATATTTTGTAGCAGGGTGTGTGTGCATTTTCTTGTATTCCCAGACCTGGTGATGGTCTGGAGGAACTTGTAAGCCTAACTTTATATTTAAATCAAATAGCAGTGGTAGCTATGAGTACCATTTTTTTCAAAAAAAAAAGTCCACACTGGAACATGGAAATCTGTGCAAATCATGATTGTACCAGCTGAAAATTTATATATACGATATGTGATACGCTACCTAATCATGACTGTAACAGCCAATATATAAGTCCAAAAATAATGTGTTCAGTGGCGGATGTAAGCGGAGCAAATGGGGGGTCAATTGACCCCCATTTTTTATTTAGAAACACTAATTTATACAAAATTTAACTATATTATTGATGAAAATGACTAAATTCACTCAATATTGACCACCATAAATTTATAATTTTTTACACTATTTATCCTATGCATAAAAAATTATACAATTAATCAAGGTACTAAATAGCAATTATTGTGCCATCACAACACAATCCTAAAAAATCTATCACGCTATAACGTGCTATAACAAAAGCTATCCGACATAGCATAAATAAATAATATTAATATTTTTACTTAAAGATTCATAAAGCAAATAAATAAATAACACAAAATCAATTAAAGGATAATACTGACATTGAACAAGTATAATTTTCAAACTACTATTCAAAATATACATTCCGTTATTAAATGAAGTCCATGATGAATTAATTAAAATGCTAATTTTTTAGATTAGATTAAGTCTCAAAAATAAAAGTCTTTTAGGTTAATTTAGTTTAAATTAGATTTAAATTGCTCAAGTTCAAGCTACTGCCTAGTTTTAGTTGTTATTTCAGGTAAAGAAGAGAATCCAAGAAGATATCAAAAAAAGATGCAAGTCGGGGACAAATTAGATAACAAAGAAGAAAGAATTTTGATCTAAAATTTATATGGAGCGATTAACATTATATGTCAATGTTGTAGATTTTGTTCTTAGTTTTCCAACACACTTTGAATCACCTCAATGGAGTTCAGATAAATAAATTATGACCATTTGAAATTTATTGTGATCAAATATACGATAGTATGCAATAGCGCCGGTATACGATATTCACAATAGCGGTTCCTTATCGCCGTTATAGCGCAAATAACACACATAGCGCAGTGTAGGTGCATAGCATAGCATTTGGGTTTTAAAAACGCTATAACGCGTTATTTAGAACACTACAATTAATTAACAATTATATAAAGGCTCCAAATATTAACCCCATACAAACAATTCTTGCTTCCGCCCCTGGATGTGTTGATACACTGGGTGGCATGCAAGATGCATATTGCATGAGAAGCCTTTTAGATACATAGCTAATAGGCATACAAACAGGCGATGCCACTATCTAGACACACGGAGTCGTAGATTGACTTAATTTTCATCGATTTTATAGCAATTATAACTCAGCATTTATGCTATGGAAAAATCAAACTGATATAGCAATAGCAACTATAGGCAGAGGCGGATCCACCTCTATCCAATATTTTTTGAGTCACTTATTTTTTGGTCGGGGTTCGGGATCAATCCCATGACCCTATTCATTTGCCAAAATAACTTATTGAGGTTAGATTTTGTTATATTATTTAGACCAAAATGCTATAAGTTTTGTAAAATGACCCCATTCATAAAATTATACACTGTTGACCCCCATACTTTTTTTGAAAGAAAAATATATCTATCACCGGAGGCGGATTCACATTCATTGAGTGGGGTCAATGGACCCCATTAATTTCAAAAGAGGCCTTAGTAATCTATTAAATTATCATATATTTGGATGAAAATATTACAATTACATAAAAATTGACCCCATGTTTTTATAATAAAATTTTTATTGTTTACCCCCATTAAATTTACAAAGAGTATATATGAGATAATTATGATTCTGCGCACAATTGAGTCCTCGTATCACCTTTATATCTTTTTATGCCAAATAGAACTTTCAATTGCATCATTTCTTTTCGGACTTTGGTCTCTCTCTTCTTTTTAGTACTCCTTTTTTATTTTTTTACCTCCCTCAAACATCACATCCGTCAATATATTGATGTATGATTCGATTATATCTTTTATCACTCACTTCACTTTATCACTTATGAAATTGAATACTTTTTCTCAAGTCAACTTATCAACATATTTGTTGGTTTCCAACTCCATGGAAATTGACAAGTCTAATATGAGTTAGACCAAGCTAACTGATAAAATGATAATAATAATAATAATAATAATAATTATTATTATTATAAGTTTATAACACAATTACTAATATAAAAAATAATAATTATAATAATCACAGTGACTATTATTAATATTATTATTTTTATTATCATTATTATATTATTATTATATTAAAAATAATAATATAATAAGAAGACTTGGACCCCATTTCCTTCTCTTCACTAAATAGTCAAGAAGTAAAGATCCAGAATGAGTACGCATGATTCCTTGAAAGCATCTTCTCCCTGACAATCTTAGCAGTGAACTCTAACAATCAAGATTTTATCTTCTCGATGAATCAAAATTGCTCCATACTTTCCCTCATCTAACTAGTTCGCATGTTGTGTGTTCATCTCTCCAACCTAATCAATGAACCCCGCCGTAAAACCTACAGTCCATACCTTTCCTGAGTCACTTATACATATTGATTGTATGATTGACTTAGAGTGAGCAACGAGGATGTGATTCTCCTTGTAAGTAAATACCTAAAATGGATAGACGTTATAGAAAGAAGTAGATTTTCCTCCCTATGAAGGATATCTTGTCACTGCCCCTACGCCCACTTCTATAAACCTTACTTGGCTCAGCTACTACAGGTGTATCGATAGGCATCAAGGCATCGGAACTACTTTTCGACTTCTTCTTTTTTCTCTTCTGGGTTCTCCACCCATTTCCGATGGCTCAGCTAACCTTTTTGTTGTTTCTAAGCTCAATTTTCATGCTTAGATTGGCTTAAAATCTCGATTTGTAGAAAAACATGCAGCGATTGTTTGTAACTATAAAAGACAATACATTATCAGCAGAATTAAGTAATAAAGTGTAAGGTGATACATCAGTAGATTGGATTCTCAAGAAATATACATTCCCATTGCTAAAGCTTTCTACTTGAAACGAAGATTGACATTCCTCCTGATTGTTTCACGTTCACCTGCTGTAAAAGGTACTTCGCTGAAAAAAACCTGACTCGTTGGGGTTCCTAACTAGAAAAGTCAGATCAATTGTGTCCTTCCTCATAAGTTAACGCATAAGAAGAAGAAGGATTCTACACTTCATAATGGGTTCAAACTTCCTGCATCCGTCCCTGATTATAGGGATGCCCTTCCTCTGCAGAGCTTTTCCTTTGCGAAGATCTCCACAAGGAGATTTGGATGACTCGTTTTAATCTGAACTGCAGGGAAATCTAAACACAAATTTCGATGCATGAAGAATTATTACTGTTAAATCAGGACCGTTGATAGATTATCAGATGATTCAAAACAAAAAGAATTGCATAGCTCCGCAGAGGAAAACTCTCCAGAGCATGCAAACTCCTGACTATAGGGCATGCTTCATCATGCGCCATCTGATAAAAAAAAACTGATTTGACACATGGCCAGTTCCTTTGTTTTGATCTAACAGGAAGTTTATTCTACTACACTCGCTATGTCGATAATCTTATACTTGGCATACCGGATGGAGTAGGTGGGACAACAACAGAGGCATTGATGACCATGATCAAGGTTCATGGAGACTTAACGTCTGATATTTACTGATCTCAAGCTCGAAATCACCTATGCTTGGAGGGGCCAAGACAACCTTAATGGATTAAAAGAAAGACCACTTCAAGTTCTTGGTCTACCATCTCCTTGGATGCAGAGGAAAATCTGGTAATACAAGCACTGTACGAGCGGTGGCATAAGAAGATGTTACTATCTGCCTCAGTTAAACAGATGAAAGCAAATGATTGCTATGTTCATTTCTTGGATTTTCCCTATTTGGTGAGGATATTATAAATGCTAGAATCTTGATGTGGTGCGTATTTCTTTATTAATTGCATAGGACACATTATGTATAAATTATAAGTGTGATGGAAGAATCTAAAATAAGAAAGATTGGTTTTAGTTAGCAGAGTATCTAAATAGTTATCTTTTTGCCTCCAGTACAGTAAAACGCACAAAAAAAATACTATCAACTATTCAAATGATAACTAAATTATTATGTCCCAACAAATCAACTAGGGAATTTCAATCACACTCTACTATCACTTGGAAATTTCAATTGCAGAACACCTGACTTAACTGCTCACGATCTGACTTGCTACACGTAAATTTGAGTGAACTATTCCCTATTTCTCATCAAATGCTTCACTTCAAAGATCACAATAAAGCTCACTTTGTAGAGATTCATATATTCTTTAAAAACGTCTTTATCCATCATTAACCATTTAGTTAAACAAGTGAGAACAGTGAGTATAAAAAATTCAGCCCCGTTTTGCTCACAAAAAGACAAAAAAAAACATGAAAGAAAAAGAATTACCAGCTAAAGCTCTCTATTTTTAGGAAAGAGAAAACGTATTCGATGTCAATCAATTATCCAAAGATTAGAAAACACCAGTTACAAAAAGGACACAATTATTGCCTGATTAACAAGGAGAAAAATATTACCAATCGACATGGTGAGGTCCAATCCGGCGCTGAGAAGCAAGGAGAATATCAGCTACAGCAAGAACAGAATCGACTCCTTCGAGCATGGGATCAGTCTCCATTGCCCGCTCCGCGAAGCGCTTCGATCCGACAAGATCGCGTGCCGCCAGGAGCCGCCCGGCGATCTCCAGCCACCGCTCCGCCTCGGCGCGGGCTCCACCACCGGACGCGTTCGCCATGGAGAGAGGGGGAGAGCTGGGGAGCACGAGAGTGATTACTGATTAGGGAGGCAAGAATGCAGGACAAAAAAACCGAGAGATTATGGGGATCGGAAATTAAAAGAGGGCTGTGGCCTGTGGCCTGTGGGCTGTGAAATTGAATTGTCAATGCAATTGCAAGCCGATAAGTCACAACTCGATACACGGGTCTGGTATTCACTATTCAGTGGGTCGGATCTTCCATCATACCGTTAAGACTTCAGACGGATTCGGGACCAGAATGCCAGATACAAATGGATTGCCCTTGCTGGCTTGCTCGCATTTTAGGATAAAAATTCGAATGCAAATAAATTGATTTTGTTGGATGAAAATGTTGCGATGTCTCCGATCATTTAAAAAAATAAAATCCTCCAAAAAAACAAAAGTGTGAGGGACGATATCTTAGATCTTTATATTACTCATAATACTTATTATCTAATTTGTATAATTTTTAACGTAGAGATCAATAATTTTTAAAATATATGGCGTGAACATTGAATGTATTTAATAATTTTCATAAAATATAAGTAAAATCGTATATAAAAGTATTTTTTTTTGGATTAGAAAAATGAGTTCTCTCTCCCATTTACTTTATTTATTCATCCCTTACTATGAAATTTACTCACCCCTTCCTATCCTCTCTCCCTTTTATTTCATTTTTTATTTATTTATTATAGTTAAAATTTAACATTAAATTACTGAAGAAAATATTTTTATGATAAAAATTATAAAAAAAACTATAAAAGCGGACCAACAGGATTTTTTTTTTGTATGACTGGAGTCCACCTTTAAAAAATGCGGACTTAATGGATGAGTCCACCTTTAAGAAGTACAAATCTAAGGGTGAGTTAAGAAAGGTGGACCTAGGAGGAGGGGAATCCACTTTTAAGGTCCGTTTGGCAAATTAAGGAATAGTTTTGGAATAGTGATAATTTTGGAAGAGTGATAGAATAATATTATTTTGAAAGGGTGGATATTCTTGACTATTCGGAAGAGTGAAAATATTGTTTGACAGTTGTTACTCAGAATAGTTAAAATATGAATAATTATGATACTAATAATGATGATGATAATAATAATAATAATAATAAAATAATAATCATAATAGTAAGATAATAATAATAATAAAGTAATAAAAATAAACATAATAAATAATATTATAATAGTAATATAATAAAAATATAAACATTATCATAATATAATAATATAATAATAAAAATTTATGATTACAATCATAATTATATAACCATAATCATAATAATATAAAGCATCTAAGAATTGGAGGGTCCATTTTTTGTCATTGTAATTTTTTATTATACCCATTTTATCCCTCAATTAGACGGCTAATATTTATTTTTGATTGATCGAACGTATGTGATCGTGTCCATTGATCCCATCTTTCTCTCCATTTCTTCCCCTTAAATACTATTATTTCCATAATATTATTATTTTTATTTAGAAACCTTGTGCATATTTGATAAGAAATTAATGGTGATAATATATGTTAGAATAATTTACTTTTCTTGCCATAAAAATCATGAATCATTAACTCATATTGTTCAAAAATCTCATACAAGATTAAATATAGTCTTTATTATAGGTTTTCTTTATAATTTGGTGAATTTATAATTTAATATTAAATAAATATTATTTTTTTTTATTTTATAATATTTTAATGTTTAAATAAAAGAGTCTCATTTACGCAACAATACTGCGAGTATATAGCTAGTAATAATAAAAATATAATTATAATCATAAAAATAATTATAAATAATTATAATTATAATAATATAATAATAAATTAATTATAACTATAATCAATATATAATAATATAATACAACATAATAAAATAATAATAAAGTAATAAAAAATAATCATAATAAATAATAATATTATAATAGTAATATAATAAAAATATAAACATAATCATAATATAGTAATATAATAATAAAAATTATAATTACAATTATAATTATAATAATATAATAATAATAAGTAATCATAATTTTAATAATATAATAATCATAATCATAATCATGATAATAATAATTATAGTCATAATCATAATAATATAACCATAATCATAATCATAATAATATAATAATAAAAATATAATCATAATCATAAAAATAATTAAAAATAATTATAATTATAATAATATAATAATAAATTAATCATCACTATAATCAATATATAATAATATAATACAACATAATAAAATAATAATAAGTAATAATAATCATAATCATAATCATAATCATCATAATATAATAATATAATAATAAATAATCTTGATCATAATAATATAATAATAAAATTATTATATTTATATTCATAATATAATAATATAATATTAAAATTATATTTATAATAATAATAAATAATATAATAATGCTAATGGTAACGATAATATAATAACAATAATGATAATAATAATTTAATAATAATAATAATAAATAATAATCATAATATTAATATAATAATAAATTATAATCATAAATATAATATAATAATATAATAATACTAAATCTTAATCATAATCATAATATAATAATATAATATAATATAATCAAACAACAATCGCTATTCCGACGAGAGCTAATCCGGTATTCCACCTATAAGTTGTATGTCGGATTAGCACTATTCCGCATTCTTCCACTCAGTCTAAAATTCATTTGGCAAATTAATTCGTCGAAATAGCTATTCTATTCCATCTTATTGCTATTCCATTGAGTGCCAAACACTCCCTTAAGGAAGACGGGCCTGAGAGGAGGGAAATCCACCTTTAAGAAAAAATAGGCTTGTCATTTTAGTAAATTCTATCCATTTTTTGCTCTAATCATCATTTACAATTTTTATTAATAAAAAAATTAATATCCTTACTCCTTAAAAGGAGATTGGAAAAACAGATGAAAACATCCATCTATCATTTAAAATCAATTTGAACTGTTAGATCAACGGTCTGAAAGTATAAATCAATCACCTCCGTTCATTTAAATTTTATCTGGTAAAGCCTCATTCAACTCACTCGCGTCTTTCCAATGCATTCAAACCTTGACACATTTCATTTTTGAGGAGAAAAGAAAAAGGTAATGAATATATCGCCTCTCAATCCAATCGCCTCCCCTGTCTGCCATTTCTCTCTTGCTTTCTCTCCCACACACCTGCCATTTCTCTCTCGTCCTCTCTCCCACACTATAACGTGTGTAATGATAAAGTAACCTACTGTTATCCCAAACCCTCCCTTATTGTTGCTATCTTCTCCGGTGATTTGCTATGGACCGTCGTCGATTCACCGCTGATCCGCCGCCACCGGACGACCTCAGGTGTTGGCACTCTAATGGGAGGGACATACATTGCCCCCAACCTTCCCTCCTTAGTTTCTCGCTCTGCGTTTACCACCACCACCACAGTTATAAAAGCCTTAGCTTTACCATCGCTCTGCGTTTACTGCCGCTTTGCAAATCATGATAAAACATTCTGCTCTCTTCTACAGTTGCACATCTTAGTTTGTTATGCATTTTATTGAGAATTTTCAATCTGATTAGTGTCGCGATAAAACAAAACTAATGTATTCACACTCAGCCATCTTTTATAATTTTTCATTTTTAAATTGTTAAATAATTCATTTCTTATCTGCTTCAATTTCTTTTTGCATTTTTTTGGATAGACATTATTTCCTGATAAAAATCCGCAGCCCTCTCGAGACCTTTTTCTATCCTTTTTTTTTGTGCAAAAAATATTTTAATATAGGCTTTTTCAATTTGATTGACTCTGAAAAGAGATTGATATATTGTTTTCAACTACTTTTCCCTAACTCAAAGTTATGTTCGAGTGTGATTATGAAGAGGCAAACCCTTATGGTATGTTTGGATGTGTGAGGAATTGCAGAATAGCTACTGTTTTCAGAATAAAAATAGTAGTTATGTATCTAAATGTAAATTTATTATTTCGGAACAGTAAGAATAATCACCATTCTGCTATTTCGTAGTGTGGATGGAATAATTGCTGTTTTTCTCAACTCTTCATTACTATTTCAACAAACAATTCAAATAATATTTTTATCATTCGGAATAACATCACTTTTTTACCTTTATGGTGTGTTTGAATCGTGCAAAGAATAATGTAACAATAAAAGAATTGAGAATAGTAAGTGAGAATAGTGAAAAAATAGTGATTTTTCGGTTAGCGCGATGATAATAAAAAAATGATGCTATTCCGGATGGTAAAAATATTATTTGGATTGTTTGTTAATAATAGTAATGAAGAGTTAAGAAAAACAACATCTATTTCATCTCTCCCTCAGAATAGTAAAATAGTAACTATTCTCACTATTTCAAAACATCAAATTTGTATTTAATTGTACATTATTATTTCTATTCCCGAGTGTTCTCGTGCCATTCAAACATACCTAAAAGATTTGCAAATCGCTTGTCGCATTCTCAAATTTTAATTCCATTTCAGATCTTCTAGACGCTTATTGTCATTTATAGGCCGCAAGGAATTTCATACTTTAGAATTTTGGGCCGTTAAACCAAAATCCTGCTTATAATCCAATCACTCAAGGTCCGTGGCCCGAGCAAATACTATCGGCTTTTACGAACCACCAAACCCGATCCAAAAGGCAAAGCTCAGTCCCACGGTCGCGGTTGAGAACCTGAGATATTGCAGATCGGAAGCGACTCTTTTCCTTGGTTGGGATCGGCGGAGGAGAAAAACAAACGCACTATGATTGGGGTTGGAAAGGCGAAACAGTACGGAAACGTTCTCGATAAACCTCTCAGTCGAGGCCGCCAAGAGGTATGTGTCAATCTCATTTCTACTCTTACCTTTGTTCGATCTGAATTTCACTATATTCTCAGTAGCTTCTGTCTTATAGTACAAGATCAGCAGTATATTGAGTTCATATTGGAACCTAATGCAAGGAGGCAATCGTGGATTAAGCTCCATTCATAATTAGTTGTGCATTTATGCTTGATTTAGAATGGGAGACTGAAGCTATGCAATAACACGCCTTCAGTTAGTTTAGACACTATGTGTTAGAAAGGATTGAGGATGATAACCGTATTTGATTTCACCAGTTAAGTTTTCTCAATTGCTGATTAATTGCTGATTGTTTTAGGTGAGTCTGAGTGCATTTGCATTTTTGTTTTCGGAACTGGTTCAGTACAATCAGACACAGGTTGACAACATTGCTGAGTTAGAAAGGAGGTTGGTCTAATTTTATTATTTGTAATTATCTTATTATCTGTTGTTGGCAACTGGAGTTGATAAATACTTTTATAGGCTTGAAGATGCAGGTTATGCTGTTGGTGCCAGAGTGCTTGAACTTCTTTGCCATAGAGACAAGGTAATCGGTTACTTCCATTAATGACTGTATTTTAGTACTTATACAGAAAGTGTCCAGCATATTGCCATATTGGTGGTTGTTTCTTGCTGATTATGTTATTTCAAACTAACATTCAGCTTCTAGTGTGGAATAAAACCTTATGCTCTTAGTTAAAATTTGTTACTTGCCATTCTACTTAAAAAAACAATGTCTTGTTTCCAATTTAGACCGTGCATCAAATTAAGAAAAGTTTATGAACTTAACTGGTATCATATCATAGACTAACTAATAACTATTATACAGTAAAATTTTGTTCTCAAATTAATGATGAACAAAAAAAATGTTCTTGTTGATGTCATTATTTAACTGAAAGACTTCTTAGAAAATTGATAATGATCCTTTGTTCATTGTCTGAATTGATTCGGCCATCTCAGTCAGGAATCACTGTTGATGAATAACAGAATTTATTTATTCTAATGACAATTTTAGGGAAATAGAAGGGAGACTCGATTGTTGGGTATCCTATCTTTCATTCACAGCACTGTTTGGAAGGTTCTATTTGGAAAGGTCGGTTTCTTTTTACCACAATTTTCCTATTGCTCTAAGTTTGGCAATATCTTTTGAGATCACATTGTAATACAATGTTCTGATTGACCGCTCAGAAAAATTTACTACCTAAAGTTTTGTCAGACATCAAAGGTATTATACCTTTTTATGCTAGTTAACTGGTTTTACCTCGATAAACATAAGTTTTAATACTATTTTGTGAATCGCTTCAATTGGAAAGTATCGTGGACTTCAACCCCACTACTGCAATGGTAAAACTTTGACCAAATATGGATTGATTTTATTCAGTGTTTCTCATACAATTTTGGTAGGTAGCTGACTCTCTTGAGAAGGGAACTGAACATGAAGATGAGTATATGATTAGTGAAAAGGAACTGCTTGTTAACAGGTAACATCACTCTTTTACATGTGAAACTTTTTCAAAACAAAGATCCTTGCTGTTTTTGTGTGTTGAGATCAGGATCATGTGAAAAACGGTTTTGAATTGCAAAAAAACACCATATATTGTTCCTGTCATATGTAGTTGCTTTCAGGTTCACAAGCTGGTTTAGATTTTTCCTGTCATTGGGAGGTTTTATTTTGTAGAACCTCATTACATAAAATTTAGTAATGTCAGAATAGCATTCTGTTCTTTGAACACATATGCTTGATTAGATTTTGCATGAGAATGTTTGAGAAGGTCACTCATTGGCGAGATTGGGAGCTGAAGCATAGTATAAATAAAAAAAATGTACAGGACAAACTTGTTGGAAGGTCTCACACATATTGCATCAGCTTTTAGTTATTGCTTGACTTATCAAGCAATAATTGCACTGCAACATCAGTGTGGTAGATCTTATAGGAAGATTACAAAAGAACAACCGTAAACTGCAACTTTTGTTTTCTTATCTCCCCAACACCCCTACCCCTACTCTCTGCTGGAAGGTATTGAGTTTGGCTTGTTTTGTGGATTGCAAGGTTTATATCAGTACCAAAAGACATGGGTGCATTCAATTGTGGTGCTTTTGTTGCTGGAATTGTCAGGGTAAGTTAGAAAATTTTAACTTTTTCCTGTCTAATTTGATTGCATGTTTAATTAGGGCAAATTGGCTATCTTTGGAATAATAAGTTAGCTCTTTTCAATATTGCTATCTTTCCTGTCTCGTAGAGGGACACTGATAAGGATGACCTAAGAAGATTTTTAGTATGAGGTGCTTGCAGCACAAAACAGTATTGAGACCGAGAAATCAGATGCCTATGAAAGTTTCGGAGCAAATTAACAATGCAAAAACAGAAACAGAAACAGAAACAGGAACAGGAACATGCATAGTAAAAGTAAGTGATAGTACCATAGAAACATGTAGCTAGAACAACCTGTAAGCCACTATTAGTATGTCAGCTGGGGCCATCTCATCCCTGTGAAGTACTACTAACTGAGATTTACTCACTCTGAACCTAATTTTGGGGGGATGCAGGGTGTATTAGATGGAGCCGGATTTCCTGCTGTAGTTAGTGCACATTTTGTACCAATTGAAGGACAACAGAGGCCCAGAACTACCATATTAATTAAATTTGCTGAAGAGGTAATTGAATTGTTGCTAGATTTAATTGACGGAATTTTTTTTATGTTTGTTGCTTGAAACCCTATGAATTATCAGCTTGTTGAATCTACAATAGTAACCGACTTTAAGAAGTACCCATATAACCTTCATTACTCGTATTTCTATCAGAAATCATATTCTATTTTCCCTAGGGATATGAATACTTTTGTGATATTTGTAGAACGGAGGGGAGGGGATTTGAACAAGTATTAGGAATTGGTTTTGAAGTGAGCAACCAGCTGTTAATTTTTAGGGTTTTAGCTTGTGTTAGAAAATCATAATCGATCTTACAAAACAGAAAACATCTTGTACCAAACTTCCAGCTTTGTAAGAAATTGTATGAATGGCAGATGACTAGTGTATGCTTTGTTTGTGTGATATGCTAGAGAATTCTTGTTTGAAAGGGTTTTTTGTGGTGTTTTTGACTCTTCTAACAAGTAACAACATCATGTTTGTTTTTCTCCTTTGAAGGTATTACGCAGAGAAGCAAGGCTTGGATGAAGTCAATTATTATTTTTCACAAATTGAAGTATAAAAAAAATGCTTTTTTTGCAGTTTCTATTTTTTCCGTGGAATTTGTGGTGATATTAATTAGCTTTGGTTACCAGATATAGATAGTAGACTGCGTATTGGTCATTTTGTAATTTATGTTGTATTTGATGATGTCCAGTGTTCGTATTTTGTTGAATTTTTTGTGTCGTGCTTCTTCTTGCCATTACATCTTGTGAGACATTTCTGCATTGCGGCCATAACAATTTTTTGTGTGATTATTTAACTATTTTATTATAACTGTTTACTTGTTCTAATAAATGGATTTTTTGCTCGCGCTAAAATCTTTCCATAGAAATTCTTGAGTTTCAACCAAATTAGAAATTTGTCACGGAAATAATCAGAATTACTAATTGGTCTGTGTAATTTGGCCATTTGGTCTGTGTACTATTGAATTATTGATCTTCCACAAATAACTTATCAGTGGTCTGAAGGTAAGGCACTGATCTCTTGATATTCTGATTTTGTTATTAAAGGCGGATTCATTGGTGGATCAGACTGCATCTGTAGACATCTCAACACAGAGGAATCTGCAAGATTTAATCCAGGTTGAGAAGCATCTCTAGAAGAAGCAAGTTGCTCAAGTGAATGTCGAGAAGAGAAGGAATTGCAGAATCTCTTGAGCCAGTTCATGGACAAATGAAGAAGCAATTGCAGAATTTGCAAATTAGATTGTCTGATGAGAGAAAGCAAAGGATAGCAAAATGAACCTCGAGTAAAAGTTGCTTCAGCTTTTTCCCGCTCTTTGTGTAGTGTACTAGTGGTGCTACTGATACTGATATGTTTCTGTTTCTATTCTGGCACATATGCAGGTGACAGTTTGTATTTGGACATTGTGGAACTGTATTATTATTTTCATTAATGAAAAATTATGTAACTTTGTATCTTTACGTTTTCAGAAGCCTTAATTATTAGTGGTAGAGTGCAAATTGCTAGTAAGAACGTTATTTATTTTTATTTGCTTCCACTCTTCAAGAGTTGCAGCAGTTTTACATCCTATAAATTAAGTAGACCTCATCAATTGTAACCAACAAAATCAATGTTTCTCAATTCATTATCAGTGTAGGCAATGTATGTTGAATATGCAATTCTTTATACATAGGACAATATCTTATGTCCATCTGTATTTGATAAAAATGAAGAGATAGTTGGCAAAAATGAAGTGATAGTTGACAATATCTTATGTCCACCTGTATTTTGATAAAAATGAAGTGAGAGTTGGCAAATTGAAAATTTTCGATATATTATTGTCAAAAAGAGGGGAGGAAAAAAAAGCTAAGTGCCTTTGTGTCTGTCGGCTCGCATTCTAATAATCGGGAAAAAAAGAAGATAAAAAATGACAAATGATTTTGGTGAAGTGTATTATATCATTGAAAAGTTGGTATGAAGTCAATTATTGCACACATGACACACTTTAGCCTTTATCCAATTTTAAACAATTGTACATTAATTATAAGCCAATTAAATATTTCAATACAATGATTTACCCCCGTTGATACTTGATTATCTAGAATCCCTTTCATTTGAGTATCTAATAATCTCCAAATCATTTTTTTGTACGATGTTTGGTAGAAGATGCTCTGTCGCTCTCTTTTTTATCCTTTTAATCATATATAATAGCTTAATATATAAATAGTTTTCTTGCAAATATAAGCACGCTTATAGAGGAAAAATAAAAAAAAACAACACATTATAATCACTTATCGATGAACATAACAATAGACCTCAGATACAGATAAATTATTAGTCCTCAATTACAAAACGGAAGGGATCAATTGACAATGATAATATTGATAATCATTATAATACATTAATACTTCAAACAAATTTTAAATAAGCTTAAAAATCTTAGAGAGAGAAAAAAAAACAGTATAGACTGTAGACATATTCTTGACCTTATAGATTGATTATGTTTAAATTTTCATATATTTAAATACTGTTTCATAGTCATTAAAACCACTTAATTAGAACCTTTATAAACTAAATTTATTTAATGATTTTTTATGACGTATTAAATAAAACTAAAAAAATCACAAATTTTTTGAAATCATATATATTTATTAATGATCTTTGATTTTGTCTATCTAGATTTTTTAACATCGTTATGAATTTATTTCAAATTCTATTATTAAAAATTTCAAAATAACTATTATCAATTGATTGCTTGGTACAGACTACAGAGGAACATGCATCTAGAAAAATACCGCTTGAACAGGACGACATGAATGAGGCCGGTTGGAAGTCTTTTCCCAATTAATAGTGCAAAGAACAAGGAATCTTCGTTTGTTGATATTAGATTAGTTATTGAATACATTAAAATGAGGTTGAAGCAACCAATTGAAACAGAAATATAGCGTGATCATGTACGAATGTTGTCTAATAAATATTTATGGGGCTTAAAGTTTAGCTAGTAGTTGTAATCAATAATCACTTCATTAATAAGTCTTCCGTAATCATGCGGCAATTTACCCAACCCAATTAAACGAAGTCGTTGATCTTGTTTCACGGACTCACTGATTCATAGAAAGGGATTCGATTGCAAATAACAGTAAAATTTTCATATTAAGCTACATAACAGTAGTATTTTATATCCATAAAAGAATCTGGCTAGCAAATGTACTGAGGATAGCATCACTTGACATGATGATATTTTGTGAGTCATGACAACTCCCAATTTGATGAGATGAAGTGTCCATATCTCGCTAATTAACAAATGGTCGGTGGCCATTTATGCCCGAGGAACCCCTGTATTATCCACATATTATGTCTATAAAAATTATAAGATTCTGTAGATGCTTCATTGTGTATTAAGGGCTTTGAAATTTAAATGACAAAACTTAATAGTTCTAAAACATCATGAGAAATAACAACAACAATAAAATCTTTAATCTCAAATAAATTGAGATAGACTAAAAATGAAAGTCAATTCAAAATCATAGAGATCCGATATCTCAAATATCAAAAATCAATAAAAAATAATAATAATAATAATGATAATGATACTAATGATGATGAGAATAATGATAATGATAATAATGACAATAATGATGATAATGATATATATTTTTATTATGAATTTTTAATATAGTAAATAGTTTATAGTATGATATATATTTAAATTATTATATCAAATTATATGAAATATTTTATCATTAGTTATTTTAATAATTTTTATATAAATTTGAATATAAAATAACATTAAAAATATTATTAACTATTAAATTAACTTTAATGAGGCAGCTCGATTAGCTCGTTAACTTAACGAGCCGATCTCAAGCCAAAACTTTTGGCTCAGAAGTAATTAACGAGCCAGCTCGGCTCGACTCGTTAACCTAATGAGCCGAGTACGAGCTTGACATAACTCGACTCGTTTACAACCCTAATAAAATATTGATATTTAGAGAATTATTTCTATAATTCGAGATATTATATTCAATATATCATCCATGCATATATATAAGGGTAAAATTTTCTTTTTCCACTTCAAAACTTAGAATTTAAGAGATTGCCATTCTAAAACTTTAAATTAAAAAAATATCATCTCAAACTCTTTAAATTGAATAAATTACCACAACTATACATTTCATAATATATTTAACTAAAAAAATTCTGAAAATACAATAAATTTAGATCTTGTCTAAAATACCCTCCTCTTTTATTCCAAAACTTACTCCCAAGACTACAAGACTACCAAATTACCGCTAATAGCATAATCATATCGCGACTGTAAAAATATATGTCGCCACTTCTCATGAGTTGGGTTAGATTGCTCAAATAACAAAAACCAAACTGTCCTCATGGGTTCCAGGTATCTGTTCCTGAATCAGAGATTAAATTTAGAAAAATTAGTGATGTCCACAAGTAATACATAAACACATGCTGAATGAATTTCATAAGTAAAACCAAAATAGTACCATATAGATGACCATCGGGGTATATGATTCCATTACAGTCTGAACCCATGTAATTGGGAGCATAATCTGAACCCATGTAAATGTTGTTGATGCCTGCTGAAAAGATGTGGTTCCTCCACAAGAATAGATTATTAGGGGAAAAAACTAAATATTTCAAAGGAATTTGGTCATTTGAAGTTTTCTGTCATGCCCAACCACAAAAATACTATGGGGTACATATCTCGAAAGATTCACATACCCTTTTTACTTATGTATGACCCTATGTAAACAAGCACACATATACAATCACTTGTCACATTCAGTGATGCATGCAGAAAGAACCGCAGCAGCTTCAAGAGTATATGTTCAGATGTTATCAAAAGAAACTTATGCCAGAAAATTCAAGGAAGCCTGATACTCATGCATGATCCAGTCAGTTCTCTCACCACCTGGTGATCTACTGATCTTGTAGAAAACTAGAGTCTTTACCATGTGTTCCAGTTTCACACAACATTTCACGGTCTTTACCAGTAGCTAGAGAGAGTTGCTCTGTTAGTTCGAGAACCATTGGGGCATTTTCGGTCTCTTGGTATGAAGAAGAACCATTCGAGATCTCATTTTGGAAGAAAGGACTTGTCTGAAGATTTAATAAAAATAGTAATTAGTGCGAAGAATTTCATAGAAAAAGAAGGAAAAAAATAATCAGTGCTGAAGCTTTTCATCTTTTTGGGAGTAAGTTTTGAAATGGAAGAGGGATGATATTTTAGCAAATATCTAGATTTATTGTACTTTTAGAATTTTTTTCAATTAAATAAGGAGATGAAATGTATAGTTGTGGCAATTTATTAAATTTAATGAGTTTGAGATGTCAACTTCTTAATTTAAAGTTTTGGGGTGATAAAAAGGATTTCCCCTACATATAATCTATAATTTGTAGAGGAAGCAAAATTTGCTCCGGTTTGACTTGTTTGATTCAAATATGATTCAATTCGATTATTTTAAAATATCAAGCTGACACAAATAATCTAAGATGGAGAAAAATAAACACTAGATAACTTGAAATCTAACACATGATCCAACAACTTTTTCTAATATTACCTTTTTAAGTGACTAAATTTAATCTCACTCAAAAAACTCATCCGACTTATCTAGATCTGAATTCTATCTGTTCTAAGACAATAATTCAATTGATACTAACGATCATATCAAACTAACGGGTTCATGTCCGAGGTTACAACACATTTTTTTTAACAAATTATTATTCAGCTGAATCCATAACTTAGATTGATTTCGAAATAGAAAAGATGATCTGACAAACAAATGAAGGAAGCGGACCTTTCTACTTTTTTAGGGTAAGTGGGTGCATTGACGACACTAAACTGTTTGAACATATATGCGCAGAGAATCCTGAACATATGTGTTCAAATCTGTTTTTCTAATTTAGTGTTTCGAAGACTTTTTCCCCATAATATTTACTTGCGCGTCCAAAATTAATAAAAATCTTCCTCTCACGGCAATTTTTTTTAATACTGATTGTAAAATGAATGTTTAAAAATCATCACTTTAATTTTAATTGAAAATTGTTATTATTATAATTATATATTTAATTAGAAGAGATAATGCAGATAAGTTATAAATTATTACTTCATATTTAGTTAAAAATATTATTATGATCATGTCAGATTTATAATTAAAAAAACTATAGCGTCTGCTTTTGTCTTTTTTTGCAGCACAAGAACTACACTAGAGTCACAAGCTCGCGGAAATATCCACATCTTATCTTCTTGACCGAGGCACATGATGTTGACCAAACTAGTATAGCCTTTTGAACCTTTTTTAGGTTAGGCAGTAATTTGACCAGGATTCTTATTACCGTCTACAGCGCTGAGAACGAATCATTTTGGATTATCAGGGCTTTAAGTAGCATCGATTTCAAATCAGATCCAACAATCAATATGCTAAGTTGTTGTATAATGTAGCGCAGCAGATGATGATAATTTCTTAATCTAAAGCTCCGGATATTTATTATTATTATTATTATTATTAGTATTATTATTATTATTGTTGTTGTTGTTGTTGATATTTATTATTATTATTATTATGTTTGTTGTTGTTGTTATTGAAGGGTGGTCTAGATATTTCTGAAGCAATAAATAGGACTTATATAGGGGTGTCAATGGATCGGGTCGGGTCATTATTATTTTATTATTATTTTAATTCAATTTGAATCTGACTCGATTATATTCGGGTCAAAAAATCTTGATTCATATCTAATCCGACCAGGTTACAGGTCGGATTGTAAAATAATTAAATATTTTTATATTATTTTAAATAATTAAATATTAATTAATTTATAAGTAATCTTAATTAGTATATAATTAATATATATTTAAATTTTAATTTAGTATAAATCATAAAATTACTTTAAAAACATAATTAATATGATCGGGTCGGGTTGACTTGAACTTGACCTTATCCGTTTCGGATAAAAAAAACTTGACCCATACCCGACTCATTTATCTTCGAGTCATGTCGAATCGGATCGGATTAAGCCGACAAGTCAGGTCAATAATTGACATCCCTAGTCTCATGTCTATAAACAGATAAAAGTGCTAACATAACGAATAAAATTAACAAGTAATTTTAGTGTACATTTTTGTATATTTAATATATATATATATTGAAAAGGAGCGTTCAAATAAAAGTTAAAAATCATAGGCATGTTTTTTATTTTGGTTGATTGGTTTGATTGTGTGGCCTGTTTGGATTGTATGGTTTCTTCTATTTCTTACTCTCTTGCTTAAGACAATTTATTTTTGTATGATTTTCCGAAATACAACGGAAAATGGCAGGTACTTTGTCTGCTTTTGTCAAAAAAAAAAAAACTTAATATATTAAGTCATCAAATAAATTACCGTATTAAACATAATAAAAACAATTTATCATCAGGATCTTTCTTATTATAAGAGTAGAATTTCCAATTAAAGCATTTAAATTAACTAACTACATAGCATCGCTCAAAAATTAAATATTCTTAGGCCTGGCAAAAGTTGATCCGAACAAAATAATCCGCCTGATAATTGATTAATCCAAATCCGACTCAGATCTGCTAAAATCAGAGAATTGAATGATCATAACTAATAATTGATCGAATTCGAAGAAATCTAAGATAGATAAACACGTAAATATTAAATATCTGTATATAAATTATCCGATCCGACGTGACCTATTAACCGAAAAAATCTGAATCCGAAGTGATATGAAACTATGTGATACCCAAATTCATAATTATCCAAATCTATATTAGCATGAACCGAGAAGGACTGATATCCGACATATAATTTTTTATTCATATTTAGTTCATATGATTCTTAACATATGTACAAAGATAATTTTATAGTTTAGATTTTATATTTAGTGTGCTTTTTCTAAATCACTAAAATCGATCATAACTTTCATTTAATAAATGAACATAATTAATAAATTTATTATAAACTCTTTATTAAACATATATGCATTAGTCATGACATTTTAAAATTTTAAAATTTATTAATTTAATCTGATTATTTGACTTGATAAAATCCAAAATCATACAATTCAATTGAGTAATTTAATTTTGAATGTAAAAGCACATAATTTTTATAAAATATTTGTCTTAGCATAACTCAAAGTACAAAGTGATCTGAATATATTAGCTAATGTGATCCAAATACAACATAAAATACTCAATTATATCTGAAATTCGCACCTTATTATCCATAATTTATTGTGATCTGAATCAAGAAAAATCCGACACCTGAATCAACCACTATTTAGATTAGCTCGGAACCCGATAAAATCCAAACCCTATCCAAGTGATATAGTTATTCGACCCATAAATATACTAAATTTAAAATTGATTAATTCAAAATATACCGATTCTCATATCAAATATCAATATGTATTCAAAAATAAATCCCTCGAAAATAATTTTAACCGTCCGATTTAACAGTTCTAAATATTCTACCTTTTCTAGTCGGTGGGTCCGACCACTATGCCCCCTCACTAGAGGTCTAGAACACAAAGGACATGAAGTGAGGAAGCACATGGCTTGGCTCTAATCAGAGCATGCATTCGGCCGTTCAATCTTCATCAAGTCTTTGATTTAACAGTAACCTGAGGTTGACGCTCCTACAGTATGATTGTGAAAAGTGTGAGTTGTGACATGTGAACAACGCCAAAGGCCAAACACAAGTGTCATATTAACAGTTCGGTTTGGTTCCTAAGATTTAGGATAACAGAAACAGAGAAATTGTTATTTGCCGTGGAAAAAATAAAAGTCTATGTAGAACATTTTCCCTTGCGTACTGAGAACTGAATTCTCATCTAGGTCCTGTTCAGACCACAGTGCGTACTGAGAACTGAATTCTCATCTAGGTCCTGTTCAGACCACAGTGCGAGTGAGAAAAAAATAAATTTATCCAAGGCGAATGTTAATGATCCGAACGAGATCTTAATCGGCTTCTTAGATATTGGTTCGAAATTAATCTTTATTTTTATTTTTTATTAAGCGTACAAGTATCATCCTCCTGCAATGATTAGGATTGACTGAAATCCATTAATTAATTTGTGAAGAGAAAATGAGTCATTAGATATATTATGAATTATTGTGACATGATAGATTATAACTGATAATTCTTGGTATTTTGAGATGATATTTATCAAAGATCAAGATTTATATAAGTTTAGACAATTTAAATGAAGAATTGGTTTGGTGAATACTCAATATCCTATATGTTTTTGCACAAGAATTGACTTAAAAAGAATTAAGAAAGAATGATCAAACTAAATCAAATACTTGATGCAAATGTGATGAAAATATTCAAAGTGAATTCAACTAAATATCAACTATTAAAATGAGCAATTGATATAAAATAATATTCAACAAGGAATGCAACTTAGTAGAAATATGGAATATGAAGAACACAAAATATAAGTGCTGAAAATAAAGAAGATATTAACTGATTATAAAACCCGCATCTCTGGATCTCGTTCCACTAAAGGAACACCGCTATATTACTCAAAAATATTTTATAATACAAGTGCAAAAAAACTAAAAACTTTAATAAAATAAGAACAATAATGAGTACTCAAGACTAAAAAAATCAGCTTAATGCTAAAAATAAAATTGAGTTTAAGATTAATGATTAGAGCTTAAATATCGCTCAAAAATTTTTTTATAAGAAAATCAGTTATGGCTAAATTCAAGATCTCTTCTTCTTATTTTTGCAAGATGGTGTAGTAAGGTCTCTTTGGTTGTGTTAATTGAGTGCTCATATTGCAGGAAGATTGAGAGAATTTGATTAGTTTGAGCAATACTAAAACAACCCCTTAAAATAGAGCCTATAACATAAAGCTATTATCATTCTTGTTTAGGGAAATATTATAACGATTCAGGAAATATTATAATATTTTCTTGCATATACAAGAATACCCATTGTCAGATATCATTATAATGATTCAGAAATATATGGATTGAACTGTTATACGATGGGAGGAATCGTTGAACATTTGACAAGACATATACAATAGTTTGACTAATCTCTGACAAGGTCTTCTATTCATCAGAAATGTTATATCGATTTATAGAACCATTATAACATTATTAAGCAATAATGCTTCATATGTATCGTTACATAACGATACGCTATGTTAATTCAGTATTGTTTCTGCCTTCAGAAAACTTGAAGAATATTGAGTGTGGAATTATGAAACGTTATAATAGTTGAGGAACCGTTATAACGATTTACTGGGGCAAAAAACCTAATTCTTACAAAAACTCAGAAATATAAGATTTTGAATTACACCATTACATTGGTTATGATCATATGTCTTCAAGTAAGCTGTTCCATAAGTCTTGATTACTGATACTTATATTCCTTGGAGCTTTTCATGGGACCCTACATATATCTTAAAGAAATTTATTAAATTCGAATATATTTTAAAAAATAACAAAATAAAAAAATTATTAAGTACAACAGTAATAAAAAATATTAAAATCTTTGTTAAATTTATAACACATCTATTACATTTAAAGTTATACAATTGATGATATCTCTTTCTTAAAAGATATTATTTTACTAAAAAAAATATCAAATTTAAAATTTAATTATAGTTTTTTTAGGAAAGCTAAAATAAATGTATAAAAGTAATTGATTAAAGAGAAGGGATCGGTTGACAATGAGTTATTTTGACAATTTGACAATGAACCTCTAAATAAATACAAAAAAATCTTAAAAATAGAAAAAAGTTTATAGATGTGTTGTTCTACTTTTAGATTGATGGACATTTAAATTTCATGTAATTTCATTATCGTTTGATAGTCCATCAAAGACAATCAAATTTTCATACAATTTGTAACGGTTCCAATTTAACATTTTTTGATGGACTATCAAATGATAATGAAATTGTATGAAATTTGAATGACCATCAATATAAAGATAGAATAATACATCTATAAACTTTTTTATTTTAAGATTTTTTTATATTTATTTAGAGATCCATTGTCAAGGTTGTCAAAATAACCCATTATCAATGGATCCCCACTCTTGATTAAATGTATTTGATTTTTACTTTGTTTGTTGAGGAGGTTTTTAATGCCATAAGTTTTATATGCCATAATATGTCATGAACTCATTTTTTAATTCATATTTTAAAATTTTAAACTCAAATTTTAAATCCAAACAATTAATATCGTTAATATTTATGATAGATGTATGCTCCTAAAATTTTATGATTTTAAAGTTCATATGATATTAGGTCAAATGAGAATAAAATGAATGTATAAAAATTAATCAATCATAATTAACTAGATTCATTCATTTTGTTATCATTTGATCTAGTATCACATGAACTCCACAAATCGTGAAATTTTAGGAACATAAATTTATCATAAAGATTAATGAGATCAACTGTTTTGATTTGAAATTTGAGTTTTAAATTTTGAAATATGAATTAAAAAGTGGGTGATATCTTCTTACACACAAAATTTATGGTATTGAAATCTTCTTTTGTTTGTTACCATATATAAATATTAGAATATGATAATGTTTTTATGTTTTAATATAGAAAGATTATATAATATAGAAACCATTACGGAAAATATATTAGTATTAATAATAATCCAATAAGGACTTGAAAGATTCGTTCGCGCCGCATCCAAATTGTAATTGTAGCATTTTTCTTAGGGAAAAAGGGTGTGTGCCCTTATTTTTGTGTAATTATAGCATTTATATAAAAAAACCCCGAGAATTAAACAGATTGCTCTGCTTTAGCTGAGACATAATCAAATATTTAGGGTATATTTGGATGGTGAAAGGATTAGTGTAAGAATAACACTTTATGGGTTGGTAGTTGAGAATAGCGTGAGTTTAGTGATATCTCGGAAAATGTGAGAAGAGCGTTAATTTTAACTATTTCAGGTTAGTAAAATATTGTTTGAATAGAAACTTAAGAATAATGGAGAGAATAGTTAGAATAATTAATTATTTTTAGTATTTTATTTAATAATATTATTTATTTAATACTACACCATATTAATATAAAAGAAAAAAATATTGTTATTGTTTTCATTACCCTCATGGACACTAATCCGTTAACTCAACGTTTTCTATGAGTTAGCGAATTAGAACTGTTCTACTACTATTCTCGATTTTAATTTTATAATTAGATGATTGCTAATCTGAAAACAATACTACTATTCTCAAAACAGTTCTATTCTACACCATCCAAACACACTCTTAGGTTCTTAATTAAATCCATGCTCTACACAAATTAAAGAGAATACGATAGAGAGGCGATCATACTAACATCAATCAGTGCTTCACAATCAAAACTGAAAAGGCGTTTGTCTCAAAAAAAGAATGAAAGCACCAATACGTATGCAATTAAATCAACGAAAAAATTCCAAGATTTTAAGCAAACGTCAGCAAATTCTGATATATAATAGCTGCTTCTGATCGAGTGAATTCATTTTACAGAGCACCCAAATTATATCTACATGTAAAGTAAATAATCTGTGCTTTTCTGTGAGAGAACAAATATCTCAGTTTAACAGTTTTTAGTAATAATAAGTTTTAGTAAATTAATATTATTAAAAATAAGAGTGAGAAACGTAAAATTTCAAATATACGAATGGCGCGCGCATCGCGTGGCGATGTGGCGCATTCATCGCGCGTTTGAAACGCGCCACTTGTCGATGGCGTGTTTCATTATTTTTACCAAACGCACCACGCGCGCGCGCGCTTTCCTTATTTTTACGAAACGCGCCACTACTAGTGGCGCGTTGCTTTTTATATATACAAAATGCGCGATCACTTGCGCGGGGTTTGGACGAAACACGCCACCGGCGAAGGCGCGTTTCGTCCGCGCCACGCCAAAGTGTGTACGCTTGCCATTCGTATATTTGAAATTTTACGTTTCTCACTCTTATTTTTAATAATATTAATTTAATAAAACTTATTATTACTAAAATCTGCTCAGTTTAATGAGTTATTACATTTGTAGGTATTTGAGATTACAAATTACAGAAATACATCCTCAACAGGGAAGCAAGAGATGCGTCTGATTTTACATCTCTGTTTTGTACACAAAGAAAATAAAGAATAAATTGAAAATTTTAACATATATTTTCGTATATCAAAAGAAAGAACAATGAAATTTTCCCTATATTTACTAAAATTAAGAAAATCTATAGAATCGCCACCTACGGTCGGTTTTGATTGGAATGGGAACCATTCCACCTCCGGCTAATGCTGTGAATCGCCGGGTTGGACCGCAAGTATCCAAACAGAGTGTTTCGGTGAAATGGCAGTGGGGTTTTCTTCTTCATCTCCTCCGTAGCTGCTCGATTCATCACATAGTGTCTCTCATGCGCACCTCTTCCTTTCCTCATGGATCCATTGTTGGTATCATTATATTTTATATCCGCTGATGGTGTAGCGGAAAGTAAAGTATACTTGCGCAATAGGTCCTTGCTTCCTCTGCCGGTGGCTCGGCCTTCAGAAGCACTTCGGAAAAGAAAGAAATCTTTTAGTCTCCACTTCTTGCTGCCTCCACTGTCTCTTGCGAGAGATCCATTCTGTGAGGAAGGGGCCTGTGATTGATGAAATTCAGTATTTCCTGATCTTACTGGTGAGAGAGATCTTGCTCCTATCCGATGGTTGATGGAAAGAGACGAGTTAGATCTCCCTCTCTCTTCCGTGGTTCTTTCCTTTCCGGAATCGAGCAGAGCGGAAGATAAAGATGGCTGAAATTGTGATGAATTGGGGATCAGTGGTCGAATCATCCCGCCTTCGAAAAGCTCATCGGCAGCCGCAAGTGCTGATTGGGACTCATCATACTGGAGTTGGCCACTGAAACCGAAGGCTTGATCAAAAGAAAACTCTGCCCGAGTTGGGCTTGCCGGAGCACTTGTGTAATAGTAGAAGTCCGACTTCGGGGATGGATGACCGAAGATTTTCGGGCTGGAAGGAGCACTTAGGTAGTGCAAGCTTTGGCTTGTCACAGTAGGCACCACCACTTCCATCCTGCTTTTTTCTCTCGTTTTCCTTTCTCTCTGTCACCCTCTCTTTTTGAGAGTTCTACACGGTTTGGCTTTAGGGGAGAAGGAAGAAGATATATGGCGTGCTTGAGTTCGTGCGGATAAAAGGAAAGTGGAAGGAAGCTAGGATGTGGAGGCGAATGATTGACCAATGTGCATGAATAGGAGAATTAATTAATAAAAAAAATTATGGAGAGCTTGACAGGGAGAGCAAATAGTAGGTGGGCTTTCAAACTTGGAGGCTTTCTGTCTCTGGTAATGTAGAAGTATTTGCTTGCATCTTGCGATTAGTTGGAAGATGTGAGATGGGTTAAACACAAAAGGGAGGAAAATATTTTAATGATAAACAAAGAAAAGACCAAAGAGAGAACACATGTCAGGTGAAGATTTCATCAAACATATCAGAAGGTACTATGTGGAATATTTCGTACATTTGATTTGAGTTTATGAATCTTGATTACATATTTGTTGGAAATGTATGCGAGTTACTTGAGCTGCATATATATGTGGTTGAGTTTGATATTTGTAAAATGTTTTTCATTTATAGATAAATACTGCGTGTTTTCATTTATAAATAAATACTGCGTGTTTCACTTATTTTAGATTTTTTTTAATTTAATTTCCTTGTTAAGTTAATTAACATGACACAATTCAAACAAAAAATTCAAGGGTCATAAGCATAACACATATTTTGATTTAAATGAAATTTCAGTTTTTAATGTAAGCACTAAAGCATTATACATATAATAGTAATAATGAGAACTGCAAGATTACATGATATATTGAGTCTTACCTCTCTAATCTCTACATAATATAGAGGGTTCAAATTCTAAGAGAGATATAAAAAGTAATACATATTAGATATAAATAATATATTTATAAATAATAATAAATAAATAACAAAGGATCCATAGATACTGCTAGAATTTACTGCTCCCAAATTTGTATTGGAGGGAAGAAAATACAGAAATGATATAACGTTAATATTGAAAGTAATTCTAATGTATAAGAAAATACAGAGATGATACAATGTTAATATTCAAAGTAATTCTAATGTATGTGACAGATTTTAGCAGTTCGATTACTACGAACCAAATTTTCGAAGGACTTTTGTTTAATTTTATTTATTTTATATGCAAAAATAACCGTCCAACTCTTAAATGTATGGGCTGCTTCATATTGACCCGGCGCACATTATCACATGTATGGGCTGCCTTAATTAAACTCAAATACAGCACAAAAGCTAGAAAGGTTTCTCACTGAAGGATAGAGATTGATTTGTCAAGTGATGTCACTGTGTTTGAATTATCGTTAGATCATGCTATACACTCCAGTGTAATTTTCCGCGATGGCGTTTATAGATCTTAGGACCGGATTATCTAGCCACAATTTATTCCTTCTTCTAGAAGGCTGTTTCTAACCGAACACCAGCTAGTATGCTGCAGTTTTACAGACGACGCCAACAACCAATCTCAGATCAGATAAAAAAAGGAACCTGAAAAAAAAATCTCAGGAGTACATCCGACCACAGACAGGAAAAATCGGAATACTTCCGACCACGAGACAGAAAAAAATTGAGGGCGGAGGTATGATTTTGATCCGGATCAATAATTAGATTTAATAGTTTATCGTGTTTAAATTCAATAACTAATTAGATATTAAATAAAATTATTATAATAATATTTTTTATATATTAAAAATAATAAAAAATCAAAATCAAAATAATAGATAATCATAGTGATGAAGAATTTTTTTTTCTACGAGACTTATAATTTTAAAATTTTTGCATAATTTTTTTATTATCCATGATATTAAATATTTTTTCTAAATGAAAAAATAATCAGACAATTCAGGAGGAGTCAGAAATTTAATTTAGGGATGTTAGATTAATAAAATTTTAGCTTAAAAATAATATTTTTAAAAATTCAGGCGGGTCAACTGACCCCTGAACCTTTGCATCCCCCCTGAAAAAATAAACATATTTCCAGTAATTCTAATAAAAATTTAAATTTCATTTTAGTGCTTAGGCGCATTTGAGAGCGATATGTGAATTAAAAAGGGGGGGGGGGTCTTCACAATGTGTTTTTTTACAATCTTTACAATAATATTCTTGAAAAAAATATAAAAATCTTAAAAAAAATTATAGATATATTTTTCAATTTATAAATAAATAGCTTTTTAACTTTTATATAATTTAGATATTGTTTGATAGCCCATTAAAGAATCATCAAAATTTTTTATGATTTATAATTGTTATAATTTAACGGTATTTGATGGGTCCTCAAATAACAACTAAATCGCATACAACTAAAATAAAATCTACTAAAGAATATATCTACAATTCTTTTCTATTTTTAATATTTTTAATATTTTTAATATTTTTTTAGAATGTTATTGTCAAGATTATTAAAATAACCATTTTCAAGGATCTCTCCCTCAAAAAATAACGGTTTAGTATTTGAAGTTTAGTTTAAAATTTAGGGTTTAGAAATTAGAGTTTATGGATTAGCATTTAGGATTTAGGGTTGAAGGCTTAGGGCTTGAGGTTTGGGGATTTAGGGTTTAGGAATTAGATATTAGGGTTTAGGGTTTAGGAATTAGATATTAGGGATAAATTTTTTTATTACAAGAAAATCTAAAGTAAATAATCAGACTTAATTTCATCTATAGAAACTCGAGCTCTTATGGTCCTGAAAATCACCTAAGAGACTATATTTACTAAATTAGACTCAAATTTAAAACAGAGGGTCTTAAATCGGAATTGGGGGTGTTCAAACCCTTGAGATCAAAGTTGGTCCTAAATCTTATTTCAAATAACCGATCAGTTTAGTTTCACCAATTTTAATTAAACTCATTTTTATTCAGATACTTTTTTTCAATCTAAACGCTGATAGGATAGTTGAAATAAAGTTTAAGACCCTCGGGATACGCCAGATTCCCCTTAAAACAGCCCAACCGTTAACCAACACATCTTGTCTTGGCTGAAACAGCCTAAACTTTTGCCTTTTCCTTAATCTTTGTTGTAACAGAAGTTTGCAAGATTGAAATCTAATTAATTAAAGGATCCTTTTCTGCCCAAACTGGTCGGCCCACTTCTAGGAAGGTTTGGAACCAAATCGATCCAAATTTAATTAAGAAATCTCTCCAGTGCTTTCTTAAAGTTCAATTAGCATTGCAATTTACTTCATCTGCTACACAGCAGTACGATAGAGGAAGAAGAACTATAATTTGTCTTTATTCTTTTTGAACATCAAAGACTTGTAGGCAAATATTTTCATTCAATGGAGATGAATTTGTGAGACAAACATTCAACAAATATGATTATATCCATAAGAAAAAACTAAAGAAATTGTTTTGATCCAAAACTAAATAATACAAAACATTAAATAACCTCTAAATTGAGTTTTCTATCTTATTTTAAAGATTTTATCTCCAATACATATAATTTTTTTCTTAAAGTTATTGGAATTAATTTTCTTGTTGAGCACTCTGCAATACTTTAATTCTTCAATATCTATTTTGGTTTTGTTGAAGTTAAAATACAAATCATTTTCTCTAATAACTCATGACGCCATCATTTATGAAGAACAACTAATCACCTCTTAATGAAATATAATGAGTGAAAAAAAGACGAACATACAACGGATAAAAATTGGATAAAAAGATAAATTTTAGATAACAATCAATGGAGAGAGTAGAGGATAGAAGAATGAGGAGAAGTCAATTAATGACCTTTTCACACCGGAGAGATTTTTTTTTTCAAAAGAGGGCTCTATAATTTGTCCGATTGTACAGATCTGACAAAACTCTCTCTAAATGTATCCAGTAACTCGTCGGTTACTTGATATCATCTTGCTTTAGAACGGTGAAGGGAGAAAGATACAATATGGTACTAGCTAATCGAATTAAAAGATTGCCAACAAGAATGATTTCATTGGAAGTTCCAACCAGCTGAGTTTAAAATTCGACATTTCGACATGATTTTTTTCTGGGATGATATTGTACAAAAGTCAAACTGGGGTGCAAAGATCTACTTTACCTGTTAGTAATTTGACCAAACGGTGGACTTCAGCTGGAATTAAAAAGGTTTGCAGTTAGTAATTCAAAAAGGGTGTTTTGGTTCATTTCGTTTGAGTGATCTTGTATATTTCTGGGTTAGCAAAAAAAAAAAAATTAAAATTGGGTTTTAGATTTGGGATATTTTTTAAAGGAAAAAAAAAGAAAAGAAAAGAGGGAACACAAAAAGTAATATACAAAACAAGAGAGATTGATTATTAAGCTAGTTTTTTTTTTTTTTTTTTTCCTATTTTGAGGAAAAATCTATTTCTCATTTTAGACTCATCCATGCAAGATGCACACCATATGTCCTGTTCGACAAACCTTTAATTTGTGGCTCCATCTCCATTAAAACTCATGATACAGGCTTCCATATCAATTAAATCTCATGGTAAACGCTTCCATCTCCATTAAATCTCATGAAACACGCTTCATCCTTCTAATGGTACTACTTAATTCATGTGCATAAATCCTTCTCTACGTGGGGCTTAGTTTGACTAAAGAAGGCTTGTTCACAATTTAGTAGTACCATTAGAAAGTTGTAGCACAATCATGAAGGAAATTAGCTGTCATCTGCTATATATCTCTAATATTTTAAAGGTAAAAATAGATCAGTGCGAGGAGAAAATTGCTTGCTTTCATCCATAAACTTGGCTATTTATAAAGGTTTTATGCTAGTTGATGATATGTTTTTTTAATTTCTAAAGATAATTTAGCATTGGTATCGGTTCTATTGGAATATTTTTGTGGATATCATATGAATGAAAGGTCATAAAGTGCAGCATGGCTTCTGATTAAAAATACAATTAAAGATTAACTACTGAATAAAAATAAAAAAAATCAGGTATAGTACAATCAAGCTTTTAAAAAACATAAAGTTTTAACCGTTTTGACAGGCTTTGGCGTTAAGTTTTTGAGAAAAAATGAATTTAACGGGTTTTCTGCGATTTAACCATTTTATCTCACGTTAAACCCGTTATTTTTTTTAAAAACGCATTTAATGATTGAAATTCTTTTGTTTCAAATCTTAATAGTTAGTGACAATATATTTGTATTTTTTTTATTTTTTGAATATAAATTAATAACCTAATAAAAATATAAAATAAATTCATTATATAATAGTTTAGTATAATTTAAGATTTTTAACTTTTAAGTACATAATTAATATTGTAATTATTATTATTACTTAATTTAGTTAATTATTAAGCACTAATGATATGAGAATGTATTTCTTAGTCTTTTTAAATATGAATTAGTAGGTAAAAAGTGATTGACCGTTTTTTAATTTAACGGCCGTGTAAAACCATTAAAACCGTTAACCGTTATCTGATCACCTCACCGTTAAGAGCCGTTAACGTTTTTTTAAAAGCTTGAGTACAATTAATGTTAAATAGAGTTTTAACACGCTAGTTCATCAAGAAGTTGATGATTTAAGAAATTGTTATATTAGCTGCATGAAAATAAGCTATCAAATTGTTCATAAAGTGATTTAATATAAAACGAGCTTCAAAAATTATGAAATTTTATAAGTATACATCTACAATGATAACTAACAGGATCAAATGGTTTGAATTTAAAATTTGAGAATCAAATTTAAAATATAAATTAAAAAATAAGTTTGTGAACACAGTATAGAAAATTTATGGCATTGGAAGTTTGGAACCCATCTTTTGAATATTATGTATCAAACTCCTATATTGTTTGATATTTCATAATAAATAATTAAAAAATATATAAAAATATTTAAAAAAATAGAATTTATTTAAAAACAGTAAAAGTTACGCATATTTTCTTGAAAAACTATAAATATTCATGAAAAGCTTTTAGAGAGAGAGAGAAACGAATGAATGAAGGATGTCATTGCATAATATTTATTGTAGAATACAAAGCTAGCTCTACATGCAGTCAATTAACGAATTTAAAGCAATCTCTCTAACCACATCGATCCTAACGGTCTTTGATCAAGACAAAGCTATCTTAATTAATTATCCTAAGGCTGCTGCTATAAGCATCCGCGCTACTATAGAAGTATCAATATACGTACGCACTCAAGTAACTTAATTATTTACATATTCAAATAATTTTATGATAAAAATAATTAATTATGTGGACAGCGACGACCCCTTCCGTTTACACCCTAGAATGAGGCCCATGTCGGTCAACAGAGCATATTTCAGATGATGATAAGTTAATTATTTGTGGATTCTTTCAAAGGATAAAAGTCATCGAGGGGATCACATTCTCTCCTTTCTTGCAAATTGTTTAGCAACGCACAAAACACTCAGAACTAATTGAAATGATCATATTATATTTTTAAGTAAAGATGAGAATCTAAACTATTTAATTTTTAAATGTTCATAAAGAATCAACTAGTCGGGTTTCAAATTTGCAACTTCCGATATGGAGGGTATAGTCTTTGCCGTTTGATAAAGATTAATTCTTCAAATGAACACATAATGATAATTGAAAGTTACCATATATGGTGTGAATGCCTAACTCCATGACATCAATTTGATTTCTGAAGAAAAATGTGTACAAAATACAAAAAAAATAAATATTAGGTCTCATCTCAATTGCATGTTAAAAGTATGTGTTTAGACACTGTTCTTAATTTTCCTTCTATTGTCCACGCCACCTATATCTATGGCCCCCGTATAAAAGCGAGATCCACAGATATCGTTTCTAAGGAAAAATGGGGCAAGTCAAGAGGAAAAAAAATATTTTTTTCTAAAAAGTATTATGTTACATAAATAATGATCAAATAAGGACCGCTAGTATCGAAATCAATTATACGACCCATAAAATTTTTTTTTGGTGATTTCAATGATTGATGTGTAAATTATTTTTTTAATTAAAAGTCTATGCATAAGGACTTCCTTTTATTATAGTTTTTCCTATGCTAAACTACGAAGTTAAGAAAAGTGCAAAAGCTATAGAAAAAGTATATCAATGAAAAGAAATAAAAGATTCAGATATGAACTTTGAAAGCTTTTATTGGTTTAAAATTTGAACGGAATTTTTTGTGCACATTTGAAATTAGATGGTCATCATATTTATCTTAAAAGAATATGAACCAACTTACAGTTTTGGAGAACTGCAGTCTACAGTCGTAGTACATAAGGTACTATATCTTGCTTCTCTTTGGAGTGATGAAGGTTTTAAGTTCTGATAATAACATATGAATAAAAAATTGGGTTAATGAGAACTTTATTTACAAAAAGTAAACTTAAAAGTCTGAAGAAACTGATTTATTCTCCCTTACAATAATAGAAAATTGTTAACGAGCTTTTGTTGTTAGATTGGTACCCAAGTTTGGGCATGGTAATCTGCATGGAGCCCAAACCCTTGAAATATTGTTATTTAAATTTACACATGAAAACAATTGGACCGAAGGAACAGAATGCTGTATTTAAATCTAAACGAACCGAGTTTCCAGTGGACTGGAGTTAAGGAATAGAATGCTCTATTAAAAATTCACATATGAAAGCAATTGGGCCGAAGGAAGTACCGAATTGGTACAAGTCTATGTTTTCTTGAAGCCCCTGATCTGTTTTTTTGGTTGTATATTTTGGTAATTAAAGTTTTCCTACTATTTATTCGATAATTAAATCTGTTATACGGTATTTTCTATTACCTCCATTACATTTGCCTGATGAAATTCTCTGATTTATCCATGGAGCTTAGAACTTATAATCTAGTTTAAATATCCCTGCTCTGTGATGGGCAGTGCCATGCAAGCTCGTTCCTTGCAGCTCAGCATCTCGCTAACGCTGTCAGGAGCGAATCCAAGAGGAGTCATGGGGGATAGCTGTCCCCTCTGATTTTTTTTTTTTTACAAATAGTCTTATAATTATATATTTTAAAAAAAAAATATAAAATATATTTATATCGAATTCTTTTTAAAATTTTTGACCTCTTTGAAAAAAAAAATAATTTTTGCTCTCCGCATTAAAATTTGGATCCGCCCAAAAGCTGCCCATGCTGATGAATTATAGGAGAGGGATTTTTTTTTTAAATTAAACGGTGCATGTAGCAGCGGATGCGAATTCTAGTGGTGCAAGGGATGAGGGATGTAAATAAAAGCACGAAAACAGAGTCCTATTTTAGCAAGTACTTTTCTTTTACCATTTCTGCAATGACATGATGCCATCATTGAAACTGTGTGATCCGTGTAAACACAATGCAGGGTGATAGCATCACAATACTGGCAACTGATTTAAATGGGTAACTGGCAGCATGAGACCTTGTGTAATATGATCTGAGCAACCAAATTGGAACTTACCAAAAAAATAACGCAAGTTCATCAGATACCGCTACAAGGTCCACATCACAAACTTTAAAATGTTTACAGAAACTTTCTTGTTTGCAGAAATAAAAAAATTTGAAGCTTTAGTTTGCAGAAATAAAGGGACTTCATTGTCCAAAATATTTAATTAAACCCAATCTGTTCCAAAGCGTCTCTGGCTAGAGGGATTGATGAAAGGCCAAAGCTTCAAATTTTAAATATGATCTACATTAAGTGGATACTATTTTGTGCTGAATTCACAGCTTGGTTTTGCTCATAATTCTCCAATTCGGTAAAGTTGAATAGTTTCTTTGTAAGACACTGTTCTAGGTCCTTTAGAACAGAAGATTAGCTGAGATCGAATAATGTGGAATATTATTCCAACCGAAATGCTGAGGTGTAATTTTTTTGTATTTTGACACTCAAAAGTATTGAACTCATTCATATATAAAGCAAAGACAATTGCATGTGAATATTAAAATTATGCCAAAATTAACATAACAAAGAACAAACAGAGGAAATCTACATTAAGTATGCCTGAAGCAGCATTACATAAGTCCCAAGTTGCCAAAGCAAATTTTTCGGCACAAGTGGTTTCAGAAATGGATTATTATCTCAAGCCAACAAGTGCAAGGATGACTTGCAATGTGCATTATGAGCATGAGTTTCATGGTCATAATTTGTGAATAACTTGTGAGCCTTCTTTTTTCAACATACAAGGAAAAAAAAAAGAGAATCCAATTGTAGCCGCTCTCTACTTCCTCCTGTTTCCAACACCTGGGCTGTGGCCTGGCTGTGTCGGTCGAGCATCCTCTACACCGACAAACGGGGCTGGTGAAACCATGCCTTCAAGTGCACCTTTCGGAACAGGGCTGCTCTGTACGGATAACAATCTCCTACCAATGCAATGGTTTCCATCTACAAGCGGCCTAGCTTGACCAAACAAAACCAATTGAGAATTTAGTAGTGCCATTAGAAGGATCAGGCATTTAATAAGGGAGTTGCAGTAGGCATTCATCTCTATATATTGCAGAGACAAACAGAGTAGTCACAGTGAGAGGTCAAGAGAAGAGTGGAATCTAGCTAACTGATGAAGGAGATACTTTCTCCTTTGGTAGAAACTTGAAACTATTTATAGGAGGATAGATATGGTTTTTTAACTAATTAATATTACATAGTATTACCTGGCATGCTAGTTCAAAATAAACGGCCATATGGCGAGGGCCCCCATCCATGCATGCATTAGCTCTGTAATGGCTCGAGGGACCGATGAAAAAAAATATATGTGGTAGACGCGTGTTCTTTAGTTCCTTTTATTGTCTGGATGGCCCTTTAAAGGTAAAAATATAACATGCCAAAGTTCAATGAATTGTGTGTGCTACATGGTCCGTAAATGTGCGATGAATATTGTCCCGACTACTGGATTTATGATTTATCGAATGCGATTGATATTCAGGGCGTATGTAGTCAACTGAACCTCTAAATTTTAAAAAATAATATTTTTCGGTTAAGTTTTGTTTAATTTGATTTTCTGATTTAATTTTTGACGAATTAGATTATTTAATTATTTTTATTGAGAAAATTTTATTTAATATCGTGGATAATAAAATAAGTATGTAAATATTTCAATATATAAAGTCCTGTTGAGAAAAATTTTCTTCATCGACTTAATTATTTATTATTTTGAGTTTTATTTTTAATATATAAAAAAATAGTTTAATAGTTTTCTATTAGATAAGAATGTATGTTGAATTATTAATTTTTTCATTTAGTATTCTATTAGTTAATGAGTTTGGATCCAACAATTATTGCAATCCGATTATTGGCCCTCAAAATTCTGTATTGTTTCTGTTGATATTGTTATTGTTATTGATAATAAACTTTGTTATTAATATTAAGGTTGAATGAATTATTATTTATTTTAACAACATAATTCTATTATATTAACTTCACAGAGTTATTATTTGAACTTATCGTTTTTAAGCTAAATAGTTCATATAAAATAAAGTATATAACAAAAACATTCATGTGGACTTTATTAATTTAAACAATAACGTTTGTATTGATGATATTAATAATAATATCTCGATGTCATTTTTCATAACAAAAAAATAAAACCAAAAAGAACACCTACATCCATAATATTTTTTTCCATAAAAAAAACATCCTTAAGATCAACTGCGTAGGATCCATACAGTATCGATCACCCTTCACCAGTTCGCGACCTAAATAATTACCATGGAATTATATAGTGGCCGCGTTCTATGATCCGCACACGCATATGCGGTCACATAAACTACATTTTATTACACTCTTCTAAACCAGGTCAGTCATCAACTTGGTACAACAATGTTCGTAGTATACTGACCCTTTTAATCATCGACCTTTTTGCTCTGTGATTTTATATTAACTTATATATAATATAAAAAAATTTCAAAATGTTGAAATAATCAGTTCGGTCATCGATTTAAATTGGGGGAAGGATCCCTTGAGAATGTGTTATCTTGTCAATTTTGACAACGGATTTTTAAATAAATATGAAAACAATTTATTTATAAATATGTTATTTTACTTATAGATTGATAATGTGTTTCAAATTCATATAATTTTATTATCACTTAGTAGACAATTAAGATTTTATACAATTTATAGTGGTTTTAATTTAACAATACTGTTTTATGAACTATCAAATGGTAATAAAATTACATAAATTTTAAAATATTATCGATATATAAGTAAAATAATATCTATAAAGGATTTTTTATTTTTTTTAATTTATTTAATAATTAATTATCAAGATCGTCAAGATATTAGTACTGCGAAGGGTAAAGTTATTAATTAGGTCAATCGAAAAAAAATGTTATTACATGGGTCAACGATTATTTAATTTACAAGCCGTTGTCAATTGCTATATCTCCCGGCTCTTTCGTTTCCTAAAGCTCCTTTAATTAGTTTCCCATAGTGCTGCTTTTCCAAAGCTTCTCACTTTTCTGTAATTAAAATGTTATAATTTATCGTCCCTTTCTAAAAATTTAGTATACGACATGATTTTCATTCGAAGTGATATCATCTTACACTTCGCGACTGAGCTATAGGAAACAGATCGATTTACTGTGAAATCTTTGAGATATATAAACACACTACAACATGGACTTAGGCAACACTTAATTAACAACAGTTATAGATAAAATTCATTGTTGAAAGAAATCAGTGATATTATTGAAATATTGAGAATATCTTTAGCAATGATTATTAAAAATTTTTGTTAAAATGGAGGTTGGAAGTCAAAAAGTAGAGATGAACTTTTAATAATGATTTTTAACTAAGAACCATTGCTAAATATTTATTTAATAACGGTTCTTAATGAAAAATCATTGTTAATAGTTTTTTTAATAACGATTCTTAGTTAAGAACTGTTAAAATGTGACACTCAAATTTTCTCTCTGACACAAATGAATCAACCAATAGTAATTCATCTTTTTTTTTCTCTCATAGATTGTTAGATTTTTCAATCTCACAATTTGTTTATCTCAATTCAACGATCCAAAAATTAAAATTAAAAAATAAAATCTCACGGATTGAACATCTCTTCTTCTTCTTCTATTTTGATATAAAAGAGAGCTAAGAGAGAGAAAGAAGAGAGAACATAAATAAAAACCGAAATCCAATAATCTCTCAAACGGTCATAACTTTTGATAGGAAACTCTGATTGAGGCATGCTATACGGCCACATAACATTTACGATGAGATCTACAGGGTTAATCGCTTATGTCGTTACCGCCATTTTCAGGGCTAAAAAATCTTGTCTTCAAGTTAAAAAATGCAATTAAAGTTTTAACTTCTGTTTTTTCATTTCTTTCTTTGGATTTCTTCTTAGAAATTATATATTTTTTTATATTATTACATGAGCAAAATATTTTTATTATTGAGTGACTATTTTTTTATTGGATGAATACATATATTTTTTTATATTAATTATTGAAAGAATAGTATATAATAATATTTGTTCTTATCGAAACAATTTGACTCCATATTCATAGCTATTTTTTTAAAGTACCATTTAACAACGGTTATTAGTTAAAAAATCATTGCTAAATAACTCTTTAACAATAATTATTAGTTAAGAACCGTTATTAAATGTCTTCCAAAAATGATTTTAACAACGCGATTTAACAACGGTTGTTTATATTTTTTCTAACACCCTTCTTCAATAACGGTTGGAGAACTCTTGTTAAAGGACTTTAAAAACTATTATTAAATCCAAAATATGTTGTAGTGACGGTTAATTATGCATATAAGAAAAGGGTTGATACGTTCATTGGCATCTATAATCTAGGGTTACTTCAAATTACTATTATTGTTATTCTATGATTTTTTGGGCATTAATTTGTTTTTTTTTCTATGTAGGAATGAAAAATACGTTATGACACTTGAAGTATAATATACTGAGTTGTACTTTCTATGATTGTTGATTATTTCTTTTAATAAAGGGTGAGATCAAGCATTTTGAGTTTGAATAATCGCAGTTAATCTTTCAACTGAATTCTGAATACGGTCTTCCCAAAAGAATATTCACTTTGTAGTTAAATTAAAAAAAAATGATTCTGTTGAAAGGTTTGATTTTGTTATTAAAACAAAGTTTTTTTTTTCTTTCCTGAGATTTTTTTTATTCTTTTCTTCTTCGCTTAGAACCCTGCAGCCAGAGAACACTAATTAATAATAACAAATATGATATATATATGAGACACAAGTAGCTGTAGTTTTGACTTTTTAGTTGCAATTTATATTTCGTCATATTCAGGTGACCTCTTCTGACATGTTCCGAGAGCCCATAAAAATATAAAAGTGTGGTGGACCACCGGGCACCAGTCCATACTAGAGGTTTGAAATGGACTATCCGGTTCAATATGTCCCGGACCGATCTATAACCGTGGACCGGACCGTGGTTAAATCCGTGTCCCTCCCGGACCGGACCGTGGTTAAACCCGTGCCCGTCCTGGACTGGACCGTGGTCCGGTCCAATGGTGGGCCGGTCCTCCTTCACCCAAAACCGGACCGTATAGACCCGTGGACCGGACCGGACCGTAATCTTGACCAAATTTTATAATTTTTGATAATTTTTTTATAATTTTTTGAGTATTATTTGATTTTTAAATAATTAAAAATATAAAATTAATTTAATGAAAATTATTATTTACAACATATCATAAATTTATTTTTTAAATTTCATAATTTTTTAAATTTGTAAAAAAAATGGACCGGACCGGACCGTGCCCGTCCCATCCCGTCCCGTGGGGGTCCGGCCCCCGGGGGCTAACGGTGAGACGAGTTCGATTCTTTCGAATTTAGACCGCATAGAACTGGTCCGTGTGGACCGTATGGGACCGTGAACCGTGGACCGTCTCAAACCGTAGACCGCCCGATTTAGACCGAACCGAACCGATCCGGACCGTTTACAAATCTCTAGTCCATACCATATAGGAGATTCAATTATAATAGTAAATTATCACGATATCACTCCTACTGTCCTACATTATATATAAGTGGATCTTCAGTGCCCACAAAATCTTATAGGTGAATTTCTCAATAGGTAGGTGGGCCTTAGAAAATATAGAGGATGGTTTAAATATTAACCAACATAACTTTAAAGGTAAAACTTCAGCTGAAGTTGAAATATTAATCAAAATAACTAATTTAAAGTTGAAATTTAGATCGACTGATCAGAGAAACATTCCTCACAATAAGATCAAATGTTTCTCAAAGATGTCCCCTCTTGTCTTATTCATCCAATTGTCTCTATCTATTCATATGCTAATCATAATTACGAAAATTTTATTTTTTTATTAATATTATATTAATATATCTTTATTTAAAAAATATCATAATTTTTAACAGAGCTATCAAATGTGTTTTGCCTATTTTTAAATAAAGTGATAGTTGTGAAGATAAAAAATCTCAAATTTTGTATAAAATAGCAGTAAATTGATAGAATCCTTGTACTGATAGTTACATGTCGCAAATTGATTAGTTGTTGAATAATTTTTTTTTGAGAAAAAGACTTGCTCTCAAATTTTATTGATGGCAATCACTCAGATTGTGATTGATAATTATAGGGAGGCAAAAAAGAAGAGAAGAAAAAAAAGAAAAAAAGGAAAAAAAAAACCCAAACCACTGCTTGATAATTACAGAGAGGAAAATCAACTACCAAACCACTGTTTGTACTCTGTGAATATCTCTCTAGCTGTTTCTGGAATATCCTGCAACGTTTCCGCAAATATTCTCCTACATCTTTCACGCCAGATAACAAATATTGTAGTTAATTTAGAGTATTAAAAATACCCGACCGGGTCAGACCCGACCCGTCCGACCCGTCCGACCCGTGGCCGCGACCCGCCCCGACCCGTCCCGTGCTCAAATCCGTCGGACCCGTGACCCGTTAGAACCGGCGGGTCTAGCACGGGCGCGGACAAAAAAATTTGAAAAAAACCCGTGTTAGACCCGACCCGTTTTAGACCCGTCCCGACCCGACCCGACCCCGCCAAACCCGGGATAACCCGTGCCCGACCCGCCCCGACCCGACCCGGAAACCCGGAAACCCGGGAATCAAACCCGTCCGACCCGACCCACTTTACCCGTCCGACCCGACCCACTTTACCCGTCCAACCCGACCCGTCCGACCCGTTAAACCCGCTGTTATTAAAAAAAAATCAAAAAAATTCAAAAAAAATCGAAAAAAATCGGAAAAAAAAAAAAAAAAAATCATAATTCAAATTTTTTCCTATAAATACCACCCCATTTCATCTCATATCCTCACACAAACAACTTCACTCTATCTCTCTTCTCAATTCTCCAAACCAAACTCTCTCTCGTTAATTCGTTAATCTTTTGATATTAGCAATTCTCTAATTATATTATTATAGTAATTTTGTTACATTATCCAGAAAAAAAAATTAAAAATATTTATATTAGTGTTATTTAGTTATTATTGTCAATTTAGCAATTCGTTATATTATTTATCGTTAATTCGTCTTAAAGTTTCGGCTTTCGACAATCTTTCGATTCCGACAAAAAAAAAGGTTAGTTATTACTTATTAGTATATATTATATTTTATAATTAGTAATTTATAATTAGTTTATATTTTTTAGTAATTAGTTTTTTAAATAAATATTTGCACTCTTTTTTTGTCATTCGTTTCTTTTAATTCGTTTTTATTACATTCTTTATTTTTTTTGTAATTACTTATATTTTTAATTTATAATAATTAGTTATTTTTTATAAAATATTATTTAATGATTAAGTTTTTTAAATAAATATTTACATTCTTTAATTTTTTTATCATTAGTTTATTTTAATTAGTTTTTTTTGTTATATTCTTTATTTTTTGTTACATTATTTATTTATCATTGTTTTTCTATTATATTCTTTTTTTTTGTTACATTATTTTTTATCATTATTTTTTGTCAATTTAGCATTCATTATATTTTTTTTAATATTTTTTTAGCAATATCAAATGGCATCTCCCAATCCCTCTCAAGCCGAAGAAATGGCACATCGATTGAGCGTTGAAATTTTTGGTGAAGAAATGACATATTGTACCGATTTTGCTCGATTGGTAATTAGAGGTTGTGGTCAACCATTATACAAAAGGTTTCATCATAACAAAATGGTATCTGAGTTAAAAAAACAATATGTTGAACGAAAAAGTGAATTATTGGCCATATTTGCAGCTTGCAACAAATAAAATATCAATTACATCGATATATGGACCGCCGTAGTAAACATGGTCTTAGTTATAGTTGTGTTACCGCCCATTATATTGATCATGATTGGATTTTACAAAAAAGAGTATTAAGTTTTCGAACCATGAATTATCCGCACACCGCACAAATTATTTATCAAGCCATTATAAATGTATTGCATGAGTATAATTTGAAAAGAGATTTAGAGAACAAAATATTTTCAATTTCTTTTGATAATGCAAGCAACAATATTAAATCTATTGATTATTTTACACGTGCACTAAACCCAATTTTGGATGGTAGAATGTTTCACCAAAAATGTGCATGTCATATTCTTAGTTTAACTGTTAAGGCGGGTTTGAAGACAACTTCCGTCAATAATTTAATTTGTAAATTTAAAGATGGTCTTCATCATATTTATTCTAACAATATAAGAAAACAAGATTTTCATGATTTTGAGAATATAGATCTTCGTCGAATCGCGGAGGACGTGCACGGTGACTCACCTCTGTCACCAATTATAGAAGCCATGAGAGAGAAATTCCTAAAATATTGGGATGAAGTTCCTCTCGTTACAATTCTTGCAAACTGTCTCCATCCTTCATTCAAGAAGAAGTATACTATAAGATTGCTTGAACGGTATAAGAAGAATCTAAATTTACCACATATCGGGGAGGAACAACGTGTGACATCCGCATTGGAAGAAATGTTTAACCTATACAACACCCAACTTCCTTCAAACCAAACGAATCATCCATCTTCTTCGAATCCTCGTAATATTAGGTACTAAATTCTAACATATTTACAATATTCAAACTCATTATATTATTATAATATTGTGAGACTAATATTTTTTTTTAAATATGTTAGGAGCAATTGTCGGTCTGCATTATTGCGAGACTTGGAGGAAGATGACGACTCACAAATGCAAACTAATATGAATGAATTAGTTAGCTATTGTTTAGGAAGTATGGAACCTGACGGTATTGACATCCTCGGTTATTGGAAGAGGAATGAAAAAGCATATCCAACTCTCGCCATGATGGCACGTGATATATTTGTCGTGCCCGTGTCAACTCGTCCTTCCGAATCTGTTTTAGTTCAACAAACAGATACTAACGAGATAAACGCAAAGCAGATTGGGTGCAAAGACATTCGAACGACTCGTATGCTTGAAAGATTGGTTTGATGCAGAACAACGTAATCAACATGCACCCGTAGAACAATCATCCGGTGAATTTATGACAGAAGCAGATGGAGACTCAGATGGTATGCCTGAAAATGAGCTATGGTATATGAACTCGAATATTTAGATGGTATTTTTAAACACTTATATTTTATATTTTTTCCCCTATTTTTAAATTTTTTCTAGCATTTACAATCCTTATTTGATTTTTTTCAATAAACTTTACTAACGAATAAAAAGTTAGAACTCCGCCTATGTATTACATAGCCGGTCCCAAGCCCGGAATAAAGGAGGAGGGTAACTTTATTTATAATTATTTTCGATTTTCTAAAATTTATTTAATTTTATTTGATTATTTTTGAACTTTGAAAAAAAATGACAAAAAAATAAAATAATTTTATTATATCATTTAAAATTTTATTTCAATTATTTTAAGTCATATCATTTAAGATTTTATTTAATTTTTCAATAATTATTTTCGATTTTTTATAATTTATTTCAATTTTTGTTGATTATTTTCGAACTTTGAAAAAAAATGACAACAAAATAAAATAATTTTTTTATATCATTTAAAATTTTATTTCAATTTATTTTAAGTCATATCATTTAATTTTTCAATAATTATTTTCGGTTTTTATAATTTATTTGATTATTTTTGAATTTTGAAAAAAAAAGACAAAATAAATAAAATAAAATTTATTGGTCAAGAATATAAGTTTTTATTTTTTTTAATATTTTTAGTGTTTATTTTTGAATTTTTCGGAATTTTGTAGAATTTATTTGGATTTTTCAGAATTTAAAAAAAAAAAAAAAATTTTTGACCCGCCGACCCGTCCCGACCCGCCCGTCCCGACCCGCCGACCCGTCCAACCCGACGGGTCGCGGCCAAACCCCCCGAATTGGACCCGTGCTAACCCGCCCCGCCGTAACCCGTTGACCCGTCCCGTCAAAACCCGCCGACCCGCCATAACCCGTCCCGACCCGACCCGACCCGTCCCGATTTTAATACACTAAGTTAATTCCATTTGTCTCCAATACATATCTTGCTCTTCTGTTAAGATATCAACGCCAGTTAAGTCCGGGAACCGATTAATTCCATTTGTCTCCAATACATATCTTGCTCTTCTGTTAAGATATCAACGCCAGTTGTGCCTGATAGATACGATTGGCACAGTTGCCTTGTCGTCGGTATTGCTGCTACAACATATTGTCTAAGCTGCATCGCGTAAGGCCATCCCCTGAATATGTGGTCTCTCGTCTCCAGATGTGCCCCTTAATTTATCACATTCGCAGACACCAGTTGAGAATGTGATAATTAGTTGTTGAATAATTAATATCATATTTTAAAGACACAATCCGACACTGATTATTAAACTTTCAGTATCAAATTTCTTTAGGATCTGGAACTCTGACACCAGTTGAGAATGTGATAATCAGTGCTGGATATTAGAAAAATGACATGGAAAATGTGATAATCAGTACTGTGACTTGCGTCGAAATTTCAGCATAAATTATCCGACACCAATGTATCGGTACCGACTGAAATTTCTCTGTTAGTGTTCGTTTGCAATTAGCTTTCGTCAATGTACAATTGTAGGTAACCTAACAGTATATGATTGATTTCAAAATACCACAGACATGCGATCGAGCTGTATTTTATTGTACCAACGCTACGTCAAAATACTCCTTTTGCAGGACACCATTTACAGCGATTTTCAGTTAAAAACCGATGTAAATGGTTTACAACGGTTGTTAAAAGAAAACCGCTGCTAACTTTACAGCGGTTGTTAGCATCATGTTATTATATAGCACACTCAGTATATTTCTTCTTCATCTTCCTTCAGCTAATCATTTCTTCAAAATCGCCATTGTTACTGTTGCAAGAGCTTCCAACTGAAATTTATTTTTCGACAGATTCATAGCCGATCCGTATTCACTACTCTCGTCTCATCAACATTGTAAGTTTTTTTTTCTATTTGGACTGTTAATTTTTGCTGTAAAATTAAAATACACTAACAGTAGGGTTTATCGTTCATACTTGTAGAGACGAAATTATGTCAATGTGTATCACGATCAATCTTGTAAACTCATGGAGCGGATTACGATATTCAAGCCGCGTGCACATTTTCTGCCGACGAGGCAATCAATCTTCGTGACTTGAAGAGGCACATTAGTGCACGGATCAACACTGCCCCAGCAGGTTTGAGTGATTTTTTTATAGCTTATTGGGGGTTGTTTCTGATGAAATTTGGGGAATGATTAAAACAACAGCTCAGTACCACTTATCCGGGTATAAAACACTGGAGCTAGTAGTTGAATCCGAACCAATATCCAGTTCTGACAAGCAACGGTTCAGAATCACTGAACAATATGTTCAGGATCGCCAGACAACTTTCGGTATATGCTATCGTCGAGAACACGTGGCACAAATATGTTGAGTGGTTCTATCAGCGTCGACAAATTGCAGCAGCTTGGGAAACCCAAGGTCTGGTATTCTCCCAAAAGGTCACCGAAATGATAAAACATCACGGTGATAAGGGGATAACTTACGATGTCATAGCACTGAATTGGGATATCAACAACTACGATGTTTATAACAGAAATGGCCTTATCAAGACGATAATATTCTATACTTATATAATTTTTTATTTAATTTTAAAATTTAAGCAATAATTTATAATTTCTATTTGAAATAATAGGGACAAAGGGATGAAATGAAATATGAGGTTGAATTAGCCATGACGGGAATTGGTAATTATTGGTGTTAGAAACCGTAATTGACCGGCATCCCATGCGATCACTTGCTTGCTGTTTGTTCATTCAGAAGGCTGGATTATACTCAGTACGTTAGTCCATATTATACCATCCAGTACTACATTAACACATGGTCTGGTCATTGGCGTAGTTATGATAATAAACGAGATTGGACAATTTATAATTGTCCGGTCATCAGGCCAGATCCAGCAAAAATCAATAAAGGAAGGAGAAGAAAGATACGCATTCCAATGGTTATGGATGAAATGGAGGGTCGTATTAACATGCTGCCAACTCGAGGTCGAGCTCATTCTAACAGAGCATGATTTAGATTACCAGTGTGTTTATATTTTTTGTTGTTATATTTATCAGAATAATTAGATTTTAATTGTTGTTGTAATATTTCAATTTGTTTGACACTATTTTAAAACAATGCATTAATCGTGCTTATATTTGACTTATAAAGTACCCACGGTCTAGGGGTTCACAATCAAGCATACACACATCAGGAAAAGAATTTTATAATTCTCAATATACAAATGTTGTAAAAAAAAGGCCGCCTACACCGATTAGTCGGCCTATATTAGTCATATAATGGTGGATAAATGGATAAACCGCAGGTATCATATTCGATCGATTATTTTTTTCAGTCTATATATTATTATATATTTAAATCATATAAATTTTATCTAGACTTTAATTCTAATAATTAAAGATTTTATATAAACTAGATTTCAATAAATTTTAATTTGGTTTTAATTTTTTACTCACTTGGACATTTATGAAATTAATTTTTTTCAAAATGACTAAAAAAAATCATAGATTCGGTAATTTAATTTTTAAACTAAAAAATGTTAATAATTTATCAAATGTGTAAACAACTGTCTTTTTTAAATTATTAATATTTTTAAACATTCAAATATGAATGTCAAATTGTCCGTAAAAATTCATTTATTGGACGCATAATAATTAATCACTTAACATTGCCTCGACGTCCTACCGATAAATAAATTCCGTTATATTTATATTGAGTATCTAGATTACATATATTATCATTTTTTAAAGTTCATATAAAGTTAATTTTAAGTTCCAAACACAAAAAGGAATGAAGCCAACGCAACTTCATGGGAAAAGTACGTCAAAAAATAATTATTTATATATTGTTATGATCGAACGACGATTGGTTTAGAGATCAAGTTCATAGTGTTAAAGTATACCTACTTTTCTGTCGATGTACCTATTTGCATGAGAGGCGCAATTTCAAGATTCCTACAGCAAGTCTAAGCTTTAACTTATTACCAGGTTTAATGCTAAATAAATGCAGCTTGTTTATGAACGTAATTATAATTATAGTACAAATGTCGACATAGAAATGAAACGATATATTGTCTTATTCAGAAGAATAAATTATAGAGATCGAGACAGGAAAAAAAAAAAGTTGGCGGGGAGATCGAGTGACATAACTTAATTTAACTGTGTTTTGTAGAGATTACTATGAAATTTATACTTATTAAGATTTGGTAAACAAAATGCAGGCATAGCACATATGGTATTAGTTGTTATTAAGATCTAAGAATATCATAATTGAAATAAAAATGCTGAGATTAATGGGAGTTTTTTTTAAAAAAAAAAAGGTAGGTGCACACTAACTAAAATTAATTATATATTAGTTTAGTTTACATGAGAAAAATGTAAATCTGGTTGCATATTAAAAATTCTAAACTGATGCATTGGGTTTTGTAAATTGACATCCATTCATATTAAAATAATATTTTGTAGACATCATTATATAAAATTGGCTTAATTATAAGATCTGAAAGAAAAAATATACTGGAAAATATTGTCCAAGACCACCAGCAATTTTGTTATATAATTATTTAAATAATCTAAATTTTACTAATAACATTGACTAAATTCTAATTTAGTAAAAGTATGAATAATAGTGCGTCACTGCTATTGGTGTCAACCAAACACACCACTCCCAATGTCCTAGTGGCGTGTTTCTTCACTATATAAACCAACCGCGCCACACACCCTATGTGTTTGGAAGAGAGAAGCTTAGAGAAGGTGCGGAACGAGGAAAGAGGAAAGAGAAGGTGCAAAAAAGAGAAGGAAAAAATAAAATTTGGGAAAAGCAAAAGAGGTAATTTTATTTTATTTTTAGATTAATTTTATGCGTAGTTGTAGTTAATTGATTATAGATTAATTTTAGTTATAATTAATTATTTTTAATTATAATTGATTAATTATAAATTAATTTTATTTATAGTTATTATTAATTAATTATAGATTAATATTACATATACTTAATTAATTTCAATTCTACTTGGCTAATTATAGATTAATTTTAGTTATAGTTAATTAATTTTCATTATAGTTGATGAATTATAGATTAATTTTATTTACAGTTGTAGTTAATTAATTATAGATTAATATTAGTTATAGTTAATTAATTTTAATTGTAGTCTATTAATTTCAATTGATTTTATTTATATTTAATTAATTTTAGGTTAATTTTAATTATAGTTGATTAATTATAGATTAATTTTATTTATTGTTATAGTTAATTAATTGTAGATTAATTTTAGTTCTATTTAATTAATTATAAATTTATTTTATTCATAATAATAGTTAATTAACTATATATTAATTTTATATGTAGTAATAGTTAATTAATTGTAGATTAATTTTATTTAAAGCAAATTAATTATATATCAATTTTAGTTGTAGATAATTAATTGTAGATTGATTTTATCTGAAGATAATTAATTGTAGAATAATTTTTTAAGTTGTAGTTAATTAATTTAAGATGTAGTTAATTAATTATAGATTAATTTAGTTGTAAATAATTAATTATAGATTATTTTTTAGAATCAACTGAAATAAAAAGAAATTTTTAATATTAGGCAATGACAAACGAGCAACGTAATGAAAATATCATTATTCATATCCCCGGCAAGAAAAATCAGATATATCATAGACAGGCAGAAGTACAATTTATTTTTGAAAATAATTTTAAATAAGATACGTGTGTATGATAAACTAATTGGAAAATTAAAATTACAGAGAGATAGCAAAATATAATTCAATTCTTCTTGCATCGTCCGACAATACCGTATATGTCAATGATTCGGGATTGATTATGAGATCTTAGATTTCTTCATCTCACAAAGCTGCGAGAGATATATGTTCAAGAGATAAAAACTCGCAACTTAAAAATAACACTGAATTGTTGAGCGCCTTGATCGAATTTTGGAGGCCAGAAACTCATACGTTTCACTTAAATTTTGGCGAGATCACAGTGATTCTAAAAATAATTAGTAAAATATTTTTTTAATTAAATAGGTTAAAATTTTTAGGACGATGCATGTCTATGGGGCTTATCGATGATCAGTGAGTCGGTGATCGGGTACACCTACGATGATTTCTCAAATTATATTCGTCAGTTATTTGGGCAAGATAATATTTTAGGATTATGTAAAGATGAGGGATAATTGATGATATTCCATCTCAACTTTAGCATTTTTTTTATAAATTTATCTTGGACTGAAGTTAAATTTGGCAGAAATTTTATTTCCCTTTAAGAGTTGCACTCCCACTTTGATCACCCTCCAATGGCTAACGATCATTAGAGTAACGTTACAAAAAATTATGATATGAGATATTCTTGTCAAGGGTGATTCATCCTATTCATTTCTGAGTCATTATAACGTTAGAAAAAATTCTGACAAGGATTATTCTTAGAAACACAAGATTTAAGATCAATAAATGTTATAACAGTTCTTGAACCATTATAATAGTTTTCTATGTAAGAATACCAACTACTTTATGTTAAGAGCTCTATTTAATGAGTTATTTCAAGATTATACAAACTGATCAAACTTTCATAATTCTAAGCAATCTAAGTACTGAATCTAAAAGTAATAAAGAGCTCTTTCATTCTCTCCTTACAAGCACAAAAAACTTAGATCTTGAATTAGCCAAATCTAGTAAAGTTCTTATAAATTTTTTTCAGTATTGTTCAGCTCTAATGTTTGAGCTTTGACTCAACTTCTCTATAACTTCTAATTGTCTTTTCCTGAGTCTTGAGTGCTCTTTATTGTATTTTGTTTTGATAGGTTATTTTTAATCTTCTTACACTTATTTTGTGATGAAGCTAAATATTCTAACTATAAAATATATTTTAGTAATAAAGTGATATTTCATTAGTGAAATGAGACCCGAAGATGTAGGTTATTATAACCGAACTCTGTTAACATATATTATCTTCTCTAAAATTATACACTTACATCTTTGATACTTCATATTTTATACTTTCTAAAAAGTTACATTTCTTATGGGAAGTTGAGGTTTATTGTTTTACATCAATTGGTCTTTTGGTAATTGATATTTTGGTCGAATTCTCATAATATATTTTCATTATATTTGCATCTAGTATTTGACTGCATTGTTGTGTTCTTGCACTATTCATTTTGTGTCGATTCTTGTATAAATTTATAAAAAATTTGCTATCTACCAAATCGATTTTTTTCTAACTTGTCCAAATTTGTGTTAACTTATGTTTTGATAAATACCATTACTAATTACCTTAGACTATCAAATTATTTTTGCTATGGAGTTAGCGGGGTGTATCATGTTCGCTGACAACAATGGAGACTCGGTACCGTATACTTTTCTATCAATTTTGATGCTGTGTTGTAAACATATTTTTCATTGATAATTAATTATTATTTAGTACTAATATCTATTTTTTAGAGAGATTTACAATCTGAGGGATGAAGAAATTACGGTACTATTGTGTTTCTTATCTCTATCGACATCTTGATAAGACTCAAGGCTTGACTAGGAGCATTGATAGTCCGTGTCTATTGTCGATATTGTGGAGTTAGACATGTCTGCCTCCAAGTCATCTATTACCCACATCCGAGACAACTATTTTCAATGATTGGGGTATACAGGACCATGACACATGTGCTCTTTTTGGCAGGTATAAATTTAATAATATTTTTAATGACTAAAATATATTCAATGACAAAAATATATTTGTAATCAATAAACATAATTTGAATGTTTAATAAAAAAATGGACGCTTCATAAGACAAGGTACCAGAACCCTTCGCACGCCGACGTGAAGTATGTGAGGGATTAACTCATTTGTTGTCCCACACACATATCAATTGGTGCTTATACGAGTCGATACGATCTCTGTTGCCGACGGTGGCTGATGACTGTGTGAACTCCTATAAAAGTTCGTTTTCATTTATTTCTTTTTCGATAGTGGAGTGATATTATCCTGATCGAGTCATGCAGTAGTTCGGCTTACATCAGGCGACATCTCCTCGGTTTCCCGAGGTATTTTATCAATATGTACTAAAAATATATCAAAATTATACAATTCATTGTTTCTTATGAATAGCTATTTTGGTAGCCATTTGTGGAGGAGCATCAAAAACTGTCGGCACTTGATTTCAAAAAAAAATATCAATCGGAGACAACACCATCATGCCTACGTGGACAAATGAGATAAGCTGGAGCCACGAGACATAGATAAAGAAGAATGGAGTGAGATCGATTACCGTGGATATTAAAGGTGGTATGACGTCTATGGTGCTGCTAACATGCCACTTAGACCCTCCCAAACGTGTGATGTGTTAGCTCATGTACCATCGACAAACAGAGATCTATGACGTGTGATATATTCCTCACGCACCATACATACAGCGAATGGTGCAATGAAGTTCATAATTTTTATATATCTACATATAAGGGATTGAACGCTCATTCATAAAGAATCAAGTGCCTTAGTGGGACCAGGAATATCCAAAGTCTCGATAAGTAGTAGGGTGCCATATATATTATTATCGAGAAGAGATAAAAAAATAATATGCAAGGGACGAAGTGAAGTGAATTGTTTCTAAGCTTATAAGAGTAGTAAGAAGAAGTGTGTTCCTTACTTAAGAGTCAGAACAAAACTCTAGTGAGTGTCGTTTAGTAACTAGAAGAAGAAGACGGCTAGGAAGACTTTCTAGCATCTCTTTCCCGGTTTGAAAGATCCATTTTCTAGTTCTTTCTTATTGGCGTAAAAGAAAGACTAATGACATAAGTTATTTTTATTTCCCTAAAGGAAACTTGTTCTTTGTCAATCCGTTCCAGCGAAGTGCGAAAGAAGATATGTTATCTTAGGCGGTATAAGCAGCAAACATTCTAATTTGTGACAGGTAGGTGTCCACTCGAATATGTGCCTCCCTAACTACTTGAGTTGCGCCTGTCAAGCAGGATTTCCTATTGTTCAAAAAAAGAGTTTGCGAGGGCCTTCTTTGGTTCTACATGTGCCTACGTTACTCACTGGGCAGTTTCTTTTTTTAATATCAATTTTGGTTTACTTACTATAAAATATTATTGTTCTTCACAAATTCTAACAAAAAAGAATATCTGTTTAACTCTTGATAAGATGTATTTTAGAGATAGGGCTTTAGCAACTTCTAAAGTGTAGCTTGATGTTGCTTATCGATCATGATTCCTTGTGTAGTTAATACTTTAAGAAGTCTAAAGTTATGTAGTTAGGCAAGTGGAGCTTGTCAAAGTAGTGGAGTTCAAAGCTTGTTTCTGTTACGAGTTTCTCTTATGCTGGAAACACTTAATCTGTCTTTTATTACAGGCGCTAAGTCTCTTGAATGTTGAATGCAAAAATAACATGGAAATAAAAGGAAATGCTCAAAAAGTATATTACCGCATACAAATATATTATAGGAAAGATCATAGTAGCATCATATAAAAAAGAACTAGTTAAAAACTACACGCCTCAACTAATTAATTCATTTTGGTAATAACTAATGATTTTTTTTTTGTAATATATAGATCGCTAGGGTTACTAAGAGAGCACTAAAGACGGTCCGATGGACAGTTATTAGGGGATGAAGATGGTTTGGGAAGATCATGCTTTCAGAGTGAAAGAAGGATTTGAGGATGTAGAAATATCTCATAAAATTGATGAGCTACTATATGCTGCAAAATTATCCATGAATATCGATGCTATTTCGAATTCGACTAGTGATTCGGAGGTCTCACCAACTCCATAGCCCCACCATTTCCTTATGAAAGTGCTGATTTCACAAATATCCTTAGAAGCATAAGTATTTTATTTTATTTTATATTTTAAAATATGAAATAACACAATTCTAAGAACACGTACTTTTTAATATTATTTATAGCCGCTATGTGATTGGGATGAATGACATTATCACTACGCTATTTGTTGATGTTCCTGATCTATCGGGTACACGGTTCTCGGATCAATACGGATGGATCATGTACAACCGCTTACGCATTATGGTCAGCCGACTGATTATGTGCAGTGCCTCAACATTTATGGTAGCGTTTTATTATAACACGTCCATGACCTTGTCGATTCATGAGGAGTAGTGTTTTTTTATTTAGGCCTTTATTATTATATTATCTTATTTAATACCATATTATGACTCTTATATTGTATTATTTTATTTAGCCATTATGACTCTCTTATTATATTATATTATTTATGTCGTACTCTCTTTTTTTATAATGACTCGTTATCTATTTTCTTGATTATCACAACATCTATAAATATTGATTATCACAAATAAATCAAACGTTAAAATGTGAACTAGTATAGTAATAATTATTTACTTCAACATATCGTACATCATTTTTTTCCTACGTGAGAAAAATTTAAAATTTTACCTCCCAAATTATTTCCTCTTTCACCCCTAATTGAAATATCTACAACTTGTCTTTCTCTTAAAATTTAAAATTCATGTGCTTTTATCATTATCTTTTGAATCATAACTAGTTAAGAATCACATTGATTGTAAAATATCTTGTGATGTTTGGGTGTTTCTGTTATCATCTATATATTTCACTACATGTATTAAAATGATTCCTGATGCTGTAAAATGAACATTACTAATGTCACCAACAGTACTAGGCTCTTCGATCCTACCAAAACTCAAATTACCATCAAACTACTTTAAGTTAAGATCCACACCTAAAGTACTATATTTATCTTCAAAACTCAATTCTTGATAAGCACTACTACTATTACCGTCAAAAAAAATATAGGTAGGACATGATCTAGGTCGGTTGTTGGTAAATTATATTATTACTACAAAAAGATGAATATGAATCTGGATAAATACTACTATTATATGGATAGTTCGGATAATATCTGATTGACTAAAATTTATTATTGTATTTTGTGCATGATTTGGATAGAAGTCAGTTTGTCCAAAGTTCGAGAATATTCTGGCAAAAGAGTTACTAATGTTTGTTCCTCTGCAATGTAATTTTTATCACTAGTAGGATAAAAATTTAAATCGAATCTCATTTTAAAAAATATAAAAATTTATTAAATTTGGTCAGATAATTGAGTTTAGTAGTGAGGCGATAAGAGTGTTCAAAATTTATACACGATGAAAACACCGTTGGGATTGGTGTTGTTGGGCAAAGACATAACTGACAGTGACGCGTTAGGAGAAAGATGACATAACCAGTGGCGCATTTGGTAAAAAACGCCACTAAAAATGACGCATTGGTCAGCGCCAATGACAATGACATACATTTATATTTTTTAAATTTGAATCCAATCATTTTTATTATTAAAATTCAAATTATTTAAATACTGTATACAAAAATCGCTGAAGATCCTCAGTACTTGATGGCAAACTTCAAATGCGTGTGCGCATTGAACACGTATATGGCAAGTATAGCGCTCGACTGCCCTGGAAAACCGAAAGTCTGATCGAGATGAAAATTTATTCTAGGAGTCGACCATAATTTCCGCACCAAGTTATAATATGTTATTATAAACAAAATGATAAATAGTATATATCATTATGCCTTACTTCAAAATGATAAATAGAGTTATGTTATGGTGAGTTGTAAAATATAAAAAATATTTTATAATTTATGTAATATTTTTTTATTTTTGAATGTAAAAGACCGATTCAACTATTCAACATGATCTTCATATTAAAATATATTTGAAGATTAGATTTTATATTTTTTTAAAAAATTTCTATGTTTATTGAGGGATAAAAAATAATTATTATTGAAAATCATTATATCAATATATTTTCTACCTCTAAAGAAAATTAAAACAAAAATTTTAAAAATATAAAGTGTGCTCTCGAGCATATATAATATCAAAACTCATTGAAATTGGATCAGTCTTTTGAATTCAAAAACGAGAGATATTACACGAATTAAAAAAATATTTTGTACTTGATGATCCATCGTCATATAACTCTCTCTCTCTATGTATATATATAAACACATATATATATATATATATATATATATATATATATATATATATATATATATATATATATATATGTTAGTGATATGTGTCATAAACCCAATCATTAGATGACTTATTTAGTTTATTAGTGGATAATTATATAATTTTATTCTTTGAGTTAACATATTAATATATTTTTGTGGAACATTCGTGTTGATGACTTGAATTGTAGAACTCCACTAATGAAATAAATATGACTACTCTAAACGTCTCTGATATCGATAATTAGTAAGGAACACTAATTGACCATTATAAGATCAGTATATGAGGTAGATGCTGACTAAGTTCTACAGGTCACTCGATAAGGAGTTATCGGTGTAATCACACAAGTGTATGCAAGGAGTTGTATAGTACTAGACAGACCCAAAATGAAATATTGGATTGTGTTACATGTCATTGATATTTTATTGTGTTTTGAATTCTAAGATTGAGATGTTTATTATTCCTACATAAGACACGTACATTGTTGGTACTATCCGACGCTTACTTTAATCAGGAGTTATACAGACAGTTACTACAGTATATATGACTTGTGCGGAGGAACAATACACATCAAGATATCATTGCTCTCTATATATGATATAGATGATGATATCTCTGGGCCCCTTGATGAAGATAAATTATGAGCATACATATGATTAACGGTTAATCATATCATATTTAATCTTTAAAAAATCAAGAAAGAATAATTAATAAATGATGACACATTCCTACTTTACAATTATTAAGATATCATGTGGCAAAGAATTGATACAAAATATATTCTTATGTTTCAAGGATCACGAATTGGTTGGCATATTCGTCCACATCATTTGGGTAATCAATGCACCTTGGCTAATTATACTATTGATTAATAAAATTAAATGGTTTAATTTTATTGCCAATATGATGGGATCCCAAAGGGTCACACCATAAAAGATTGAAAGAGAATATATTAATATAGCATATCAGATATGCATACGACGTAGTCCAAATTAATTATAAATGTTATAATTAATTTTAGTAAGTCACATGATATTAATATATGAGGAATTTTATACTATTATATAGTATAAAATAATTCTAGTATAATTTATAATATGTATGACATGATTATGAATTAAATCAACACGTAAGAAGATAAATGAAGCCCATATATTTATATGTAATATAAATTGGATATTAGATTTTATAGAATGAGAGAAAAAAATAAGTAAATATCATTTAAATAGTATTGGAGACCAAAATTAGGCCATTTGATGGCTCATGGCTGACTAGGGATGGATGGTGTTGAATGCCATAAGTTCTAAGCTATTTAAATGAGTATTTTATTACTTTATGTGTGATTTTCTCTCTCTTTCTTTATTATGGATGAATATTAAAAGTATTTTTGTCTCTTCCTCTCCTTCTTTATCTCTTCCTCTCCTCTCATGTGTTGAGAACAAATTCTCCTCAAAAGTTTTAAATTTTTTCAAGAGGGTTAAGCTAGGATTAAACCTTTGCTATTAGTAAACCTTCTAGCCGAGGTTAATTATCATCTCTTTAATCTTTGATGGATACCTTGTAGGCTTTACAAGTGGGAAGCTTGCCACCACCACCATTGGAAGATCAAGACAAGCAAGAGGGTAGTAGATCAAGTCATCTCCCTTCTAAGTTGATTTAAAGATTAACTCAAAGGTTAATGCTCTTCCTTGTTAATTAGGCGCTTAAAAAAATTCATGGAAACACTCTTGATACTAGATCTAATGATTAAACTTTAGAAAAAAAATTTAAAATCATTTCTCTTAAGCAACAATCATTTCCCAACAATATTTATATACTTATATATATATATAGTAAATCTACGGTGAGTTTAGCTCAAAAAATATATCAAATGATCTTCAAATTTTGATTTTTGAATCTCATTAAATTCTTCATATTGAAATCTTCTAGGTTACAAAAATTTAGGATGTTTTAAATTTTCTAAGTCACTCTTTTTAATTTTTGAAAATCAGCTCTAAAAATAATAATAAAATATTCAATGTTTGTACATTATTTTCAAAAATTAAAAAGAGTGACTTAAAAAACTCAAAACATCCTAAATTTTTGTACCCCATAAGATTTTAATACGAAAAATTTAATGAAATTGAAAAATAAAAATTTAGAGATCATTTGATATATTTTTTGAGCTAAACTTACGGAGGTCTTCCGTGAGTTTAAGCTCACTGTAGATTTACTCTATATATATGCATACATCTTAGAGCTCCAATTTTAAAATTTTATAATTTTAATTTAAATAGTTTAAAAAATTATTAATATTATAAGCTTCTAGATTATCAAACTCTATCTTCTTTGGAGTTATTTTACTATTCTTAATTATTTTTGAAAGATGACTCTGAAAATAATTAAAAAATATCACCATTTGTATGTCAAGTGTTGCATCTTTTAAAAATCATTAAGAATAGTAAAATAACTCCAAACATGATAAAAATTGATAATTTACGTGATTATGATATGAAAAACTTTAAACTATTTAAATTAAAATTTCAAACATAAAATTTTAAAATTTGATCCGTAAGTATTTCGGTTCGAAATGCTTATGGAAGCACTCTAGATAAATTATATATATATATATATATAGAGAGAGAGAGAGAGAGAGAGACTATTGTGAAAATATTTACATTTCGAGTCCAAGTGCTTACGTCTTAAATTTTATCGTAACACGTCCGAAATTTAAAATTAGCATTCTCATTAAATTCTTCATATCAAAATATTAAGGGATATAAAAAATTGGGGTATTTCGATTTTTTAATTATTTGTTTTGGATTTTTGAAATCAGCACTAAAATAATAATAAAATTAATTATTGTTGCTGATTTTCAAAAATCCAAAACAAATACTTAGAAAACTCAAAATATCTCAAATTTTTGTATCTCCTAATATTTTGATATTAAAAATTTAATGAGAATGATAATTTTGAATTTTGGATGTGTTACGATAAAATTTGAGCGGTATGCACTTGGGCTCGAAATACAAACGTTTTCACAATAGTCTAACTCTCTCTCTCTCTATATATATATATATATTATATATAGGGCTATGGTGATATCCATAACATGAATCGTCCCCGTGCTCTGAATTAATTATTCATTTTTAAGATCTAAATAGTCAATCCGAACCGCTCAAATTTATTTTCGTTTGAAAATCTAGTTGTATATCAAATTTTATTTGTTAGAATTTTTTTTATTTTTCTAAATAGTTCAAAATCAATTCTTTTTAATGACTCATAATAATTGAATCAAGTGATTTTGTAGCTATCTAAAAGAATAGCAAAAATTCTACAAAAATATATAAGTTGGTATACAATTAGATTATCATATGATCATTTTGATCTTAAAAATAAAAATTCGATCCATAGTATGGGGCAATCTGTAATATGCATAGCACATAGCCCAACTCTCTCTGTCTCTCTCTCTATGTATATATATATAGAGAGAAGAGAGTTGGGCTATGGTGCTATACATAGTACAGATCGTCTTTATGCTATGGATGAATTCTTCATTTTAAAATCAAAATAATCAATCATAAAATGATTTTTAGGAAAATATCTAATTATAGACCAAATTTTATACTTTTGAAACTTTTTAATTATTTTTTTAGATTGTTAGAAAATCACTCATTTTGGATGGTTTATAATAATTAAATCAAGTATTTTTCTGACTAGATAAAAAATGATAAAAATTCTAAAAAAATATAAAATTTAGTACCCAGTTAGATATTCATATGAAAAATTAATTTGAGTTGTTCGGATTGAACATTTAAATTTTGAGATTGAAGAAATAATCAATAGCTTGGGGCCAATTTGTGTCATGCATACCTCCTTAGCCCAACTATAATATATATAAGGAGAGATTTGGGCGGTGCTATGCATAGGGAACCGTTTCCTCTGCGGATAGTTTATGGTGCGGAGCCTATAGAGCTTTTTTTTCTCATTCGTTCGATTTAATTAGACTAACCAGATCATATTGACTCAAATCTGACTAAAGGACACCTGCCCGCTTGTTTCATCGCTGACTCAAACTAAAAAAATTCCCAAAATCAAACTACCCGCTAAATCGTTTCCTCTCCCAAAATTGTTGGATCCCTCGCTGTCACTCTCGCTCGGTCTCTTCTCAAATTCAGAGCATCTCCAATTAAAGTTTCTTAATTTTAACATTGGAGAAATAGTTTCTAATTTAAAAACTTTAATCATAATTTTTAATTTAACAACTCATTTTTAATTATCACATCAAATTAGTAACTCATTTAATATAATATTAAAAATCATTTTTGCTAAATTTATTTTTTTTTCTCTCCGTTAGACATAATTTCTTGTTCTCTCTCCAAGTCCAATCCCCATCGCTACTCTCTCTGATACGATCTGACAGTCGCCTCTTCCCCTCCAAGTCAAGCAGATCTCGTTCCCCTTTGCGGAGCCCCAAATGCGATCTCCTGTCCGACTTGGTAAGCTTCTTCACCTACAATCTATTGCTCTCCCATCCAACTCCTGATGCGAACCTCCTTTTAGGTTCTGATAATTAATTATTAAAGTATTTAAGAGAATAATGAAGTTAAATATTAGGGAGTGATAAATAATTATTTTATTTTTCTCTCGACATATCTCCCTTTAGATTCTGATAATAACAAAATTAGATATTAAAGAATCTAAGAGAGCCAAGCATTACCAACTACTTACAAATATGCACAATTATCGTAATTTAATATGTGTCAGTACTGAAATTTAGTATGTGTCAGTATTGAAACTCTTGACGCGAACCTCCCTTTATGATTTGTTGTTCTGAGTTTTGTATAATTAGAGACAAACTTTCTAATATAATACAATTAGAGCTATACTTTGTAGGATATAACTCATATTTAGCACTGTGATTTGTAGGTATTTGACAAATACAATCCTTTTATTGCTATGGATGTTAATAAGGAAATCAGTGATTCTATTTCTTATTTAGAGGAGGAAGACTTTGCCAATGAGAATGTTGCAGAAGTTGATATGAGAGACGTTGAGATTGAGGTAGAAGATATAGAAGGTGATGATATTGTAGAAGATGATGATGGAGGCGATGAAAATACAAAACCATTTATTGATATGGAGTTCACTAGCTAGTTTAGTTGAGGCAGAACAGTTTTATAATTCATATGCTGGTAGACTTAAATTTAGTGTTCGGAGAAATATCTCTTACAAGTGAAAAGTTGGGCTTTCTTCTCTTAGATTAGTTTGTTCAAAATAAGGATCGTCTAAACAACAAAATCAACATGAAACAGGGATGGATCGACTCAAATCCAAGATCATCTATGAAGGAAGTACCAATTAAAAGGGATGGTTGTGAGGCTTACATTAGGTTTAGACGCTTAAATGACGGAAAATGGATAGTAAGTGCATTTGTTGCTGATCATAATCACGTTTTAATAGCCAGTCCGGCTAAGAAAAGGAACCTACGATCTCTCAGAGGCATTGTACCATTGCTCTCAAGATGTTGTGAGAGGGCCGAGGAGAAAGCAATTGTACGTGAGATGGGAGCTCAAAATGTTTTAACTTCTCATATTTAGCATTATTTGGCGGAAAGGGCATGTGGAAGTAGTAATTTAAAATTTAAAAAGAAAGATGTTAGCAATCGGATAACTAAAGAGAATAAGATGTTTGATGGTGTGGATGTGGAGACAACTATGGTTTACTTTGAACAAAAGAAAAAGGAGGACCCTAATTTTTTTCTTTGCCATAGAACCTGATGAAGATGGAATTGTTAACCATATACTCTGGATCGATGGTAGAGCGAGACGTGGATATCATGCATTTGGAGACGTGGTGATATTCGGCAGAACATATAACATCAATAAATATTGCTTGCCTTTAGGGTTCTTTATCGGGGTAAATCATCATTGACAATCAATTGTTTTTCGGTTGTGCCCTTCTAAAAATGAACATGCCAACAACTTTAGCTGGCTATTTAGAACATGGATGAAAGAAATGTATACCAAGACACTAATTTCAATAATAACGGATCAAGATCATGCAATAAGAGTCGCACTGCAAGAGGTTTGGTCTGAAACCGTTCGTAGGTGTTATCAATGGCATGTTATGAGGAAGACGAGGGAAACAATATTATTCCACTATGGTGCAGATAAGAGCTTCAAAAAAATCTGGAAAATATTGTCAATAGAAGCTTGATGGTTGCTGATTTTGAAAAATTATGGAAAAAAATGACTGAAGAATATAAATTGGACAACCATAGTCATCCCAAAACCGTATAATTTAGCAAGGATGTTTATTTTCAGATTGCTACTTTGTATCCTCTTACATGTATCATAAAGTATGTAAAGAAAAATCAAAAGATGTTTATTTCGAAATTGCTACTTTCTATCATTTGTCAAAGAAAAATCAAAAGAAAAAGTGAACTAATGGTTAATGCTTTGCAGCAAAGAAAAATAGGAGTTCAATCCGTTACATCAATACATGACATGACACTAAAAAAAGTTCAATCCACATAATAAAATAGAAACTAATAGCTTCACTATTTGAAGTAAATAAGAAATTACAAGTATATTTTCACAACCAATAACACTACAATTATATTCAAATATAACATGTAAATCTTTTTTGATTCTCTTGTATCATGTTCGTAATGATCAAATTGTAATATGAGATGAAACGGCTTGAAATTGATTATATCACACCAAGCATGAAAAATGCCGCTATCACCGCACTGACAAGCATAGAATAAGCGTCCCTTATTTTTTTTCCGTCTTAACAGCAGTCACATAACATTCATTATGGCATTTCTTACAATAATAAGGCATTTTTTGCAGTTCATAATATATCCTATAGCTCATCTTGTTAACTGAAATCAACATTAAAACTAATTAGAACTAAAATCTTATAGCTCAATTAAAAGGCACAAATCAATTCGCAATTTCTCTCTGACTAAAAGTTACAAATCAAATCATAATTTCACTAAGTAAACTAATGCCATGTACTAGAAATTAATAGCATGTCAGTATCATCAATCCCTACCATGCATGTACCAAAAATTAATGCCCGGTAATTTAATGCCAGAAAATTAGTTTACAAAATCCAGAAAATATTCCAATACCAGTACCAAAAAAGTAATGTCATGACAGTACCAGAAAACCGTATGACCAGACCTTATAAAATCCAAACTGTTGATATAGACTATTTGTACAATTTTCTCATACTCGAGTGAACGGTTGACATCAAATTCTTTGACTAAATCCTAAATTAAAGTGTATGGTAACAAAAACAGAGAGGAAAGCATCTTTTTTTCAAGCACGTTGCATCGGACTGAAATATATAATTTTAAACTATATATTATCGATCTGAACCGTTCAATCTAATTTTCATATAAAAATACATTAGCAAGTTAATTTTATATTTTTTGGAATTGGTTTGCTATTTTTCGGATGTAGAGAAAATGACTTGATCTGAGAATTTTTGTTCGTCCAAAAAGAATAATTTTCTCTTCATCCGAAAAACAGAAAATCAATACAAAAAAAATATAAAATATAATTTACTAAAACATGTTCATATTGAGATTATATTGAATGGTTTGGATTGGTCATATCTAGTTTGAAATTATATATTTGAGTCCGAAAATATCACATCCACGGTGCTTCACGAAGCACCATAACATATATATATATATATATATATATATATAGTAAATCTACGGTGAGGTTAGCGCAAAAAATATAACAAATGATCTCCAAATTTTAATTTTTCAATCTCATTAAATTTTTCATATTGAAATCTTATATGGTACAAAAATTTAGGATGTTTCAAATTTTTTAAGTCACTCTTTTTAATTTTTGAAAATAATGTACTAACATTAAATATTTTATTATTATTTTTGGAGCTGATTTTCAAAAATTGAAAAGAGTGACTTAAAAAATTTGAAACATCCTAAATTTTTGTACCCCACAAGATTTCAATATGAAGAATTTAATGAGAATGAAAAATCAAAATTTGAACATCATTTGATATATTTTTTGAGCTAAATTCACGGAGGCCTTCCATGAGTTTAAGCTCATCGTAGATTTACTATATATATATATAGAGAGAGAGAGAGAGAGAGAGAAAGTGAGGTCGTGGTGCTTCGTATTCATATCTCTAATTTAAAAGTGCAAGCTGTCGATCCAAATCGTTGAACATGATCTTCATATTGAAATATTTTTAGGGATCAAATTTTATATTTTTCTAAAATTTATTGATATTTTTTAGATGGGTGAAAAATCATTAGTATTGGACAGTGCGAGAATCGTTAGATCAATAAATTTTATACCCAAATTCAAAACACTTTTGTACTTCAGACTGTATCTCTCATTCCCAAATTTAAAATATCAATATGACCGTTCAAAGTGTTTTCCACATTGAAATATATTTGAAAATCAAAATTTATATTTTTAGAAAAAATATTATATATTTTTAGAGTGGAAAAATATATATTGAGTTTATGATTTTCAAATAATAGTAATTTTCTAACCCTATAAAAAATTCAAAAAATATAAAATTTGGTTTTCAAATATATTCTAGTATGAAGAACATTCTGAACAATTATATCGGTATTTTAAATTTAAAAATAAGAGATATGACGTGAAGTATAAAAACTATTTTGTACTTCATGCGTGATGTAGCATAATTCTATAATATATCATGCGTGCTATATTGGTATTATATAGAGGTGGCAATCGGGCGGGTTGGGCGGGTTTGGGTTCGGGTCGGGTCAATTTGGCTCAGTAAGATTATCGGGACACGGGTCTAATCAGGTTGGGTCGGGTATCGGGTCTTTTAGTGTCGGGTCATTTCAGGTTTCAGGTCTTATCAGGTCGGGTCGGGTCAGTTATCTGGTCATCTAATGTCGGATCATTTCAGATTTCGGGTCTTATCAAGTTGGGTCGGGTCGGTTATAGGGTCATCTAGTGTCGGGTTATTTTGAATTTCGGGTCGTGTCAAGTCGGGTCAGTTATCGATCATCTAGTGTCGGATTATTTCAGATTTCAGATGGTATCAAGTCAGGTCGGGTTGGTTATCGGGTCATCTAGTGTCGGATCATTTCGGGTATTGAATCATATCGGACAAGATTGGATCGGATCGGATCAGATTTCACCATCCATATGTCTGATCTAGTCAGGTCGAATGAATCAGATCAGATTAAATTTTTAAGTGATGCATATTTGAATCATGCAGGTTTCACCTTAATTTTAATTGAATTAAACTCTTTTGTATTTATTTTCTCAATCCTCAATTCATCGTCATTTATACAATATAAATTTCATTTGATAGATATGTTGAATTATTGATAGATATCATAGTTAATATTATAATTAATATTAACTTTATTATTTAAATTAAATAAGTTAATATTCATCATAATAATTAAATTATTCAACTTATTTGACATTTGCACGGGACCCACGAAGGTCACGTTTGAGTCTCCAAGAGCGTGAGCTGGAGCCTGGAGATAATATTTTCATAATTCATTCAAGGTCTAACCATAATTATGAAAATTTTACTGTGGGGTCATATCAGGTCGGGTCGGGTTGGGTCGGGTATTGGGTCATCTTTTGTCGGGTCATTTCAGGTCTCGGGTTGTATCAGGTTGGGTCAGGTCGGGTATTGGGTCATCTAGTGTCAGGTCATTTTGGGTTTCGGATCATATCAAGTCGGGTCAGGTAGGGTATCGGATCATCTAGTATCGGGTCATTTTGGATTTCAGATTGTATCGGGTATCAGGTCATCCAGTGTTGGATCATTTCGGGTTTTGGGTCGTATCCGGTCGGGTATCGGGTCATCTAGTATCGGGCCATTTCGGATTTCGGATCATATCAGATCGGGTATTAGATCTAGTGTTGGGTCATATCAGGTTGGGTCGGGTCAGATATCGGATCGTTTAGTGTCGGATTATTTCAAATTATGAATTGTATTGGATTAGAACGGGTCGGATGAGTTTCTCGGATCGGGTCAAGTTCTGTGAGCTCTAGTATTATATAGATTACTAGCGAGATTCTTCTAACTCTAGCATGTATGCCCGCCACAAATTCGCCAATTAAAGTACTTTACATTATAACTTATAAGCAAACCAATGAGAAGTTCCAATTGGTGATCATCAAAGAAAAATAATAATGGGTCTATCAACAACCTGCAAAACTGCGTGCTTCACCAACTTGCTTTTGGAAGCGATACACAAGCAATGGACAAAATAAAAGGCAAATAGAATCTCTCGCATGAGCAGAGATTCTCCTTCGGAGCCCAAGCTTCAAGAGAATCAACGGAGAATAATCCCTGATACTGCACATGCAAGCGTGAAAACTGCACATGAAGTGCAGTTGCAGGGAAAATAGTTTAAAGAGTGTTGCTAGTACCGGCGGCTGGCTCTGAGTAGGTGTGCCCGGCCTGTTTGTCTGTAGAGATTACATAAATAAAGGGGTAACATGCCAGATCCTGATGTGAATATATACACATAGCTAACCAGGTTCATGACCTTTCCGGTAACTCGGAGGACATCTTTGACTCGGTCAATGGACAAAGCGATGTGCATAGCAGGTGCATTTGGGGCTCTATATGATGGCTTCATGTGTTATTTGGACGATTTGCGCGCTTCGAAATTAAAATAGATCGTTGTCGATCCGGACACCACTGGCACGAACAAAAAAAATTCAGTGTACCAATAACTCTTCTTTTTTTGCCTTGTTTGTCCACGGCCTACATATTTTTTGGGGGAAAATTTTTTGACCGTTCAAATTTTTATAAAGTAATCGGAACAATTCTCTATAATTAATTATATTAAAGGCATCCGAGGAGAGGGAAAAAAAATCAAAATATACTTCCTGAAAATTTTATAGGATTTTTTTCCTTGAGCGAAAAAAATATTACAATAAAAATTTATTAAAATTTAAGGGTAGTTAACAACCTATCATATTTGATACGTATGGTGGTATTTTAGACGCTCGCTCAGTGGCCAAGTTGTCCTTGATTCCGTGCCTAATCGGTCTATGTATATGTGATAGCACTATCAGAAAAAAAATTTAAGAAATATATCCATTTAGCACCAGTTAAATGGGCAACTGATTGTAAAAGGTTCTGATGACAATGTAACAAATTTATTAAAATCTTTCGAATCGGCTTTATAAATAATACTAAATGTTAACTTTTCAAAAAAAAAAAATTCTAAATATTAACTTTGATAGTCGATTCCTAATAAAAAAAGGTTCGGAGGAATTAGAACCGACCTTTTTTTTTTGAAAAATATATATTTTTTGAAGTTAAAGTTAGCATCAATTTTTATAAAAAACGACTCTAAATCTTGATATTCTGCACAAAATTTTATACTATAACAGGCTTTAAAAGTTTTTTAGAAACAATTATTGTTTAAAAATCGGTTTCAATTGTAATTAAAAAAAAAATAGATTTCATTTTTCGATCTCCCAACAACACTATCTAATTTTTTTATCTCCCTAGCGCCAAAACTCTTTCTCATTCTCTTCCTTTTTCTCACCGGCAGCTAGCTAGCATTCCTTCCTCTTCATATATTTTCTTAGGTTCTTCTTCTTCACATTATTTAAAATTAATTTTTATTTCTTCTAGCTCTATATTATTAAAAATAATCATTAATTTGTCATTACATAAATTAATTACATACATATAGTAAATTAAATATTATATATATATAATTGATAGTATTTTCTATATAGGATCAAATTATCGAAACTTAAAATATAGGTCGGTACTCATTCAGGATTAATCTAATAGAGATTAATTTCGAATAATCCCTAGTTTGGGACTGCTATTTGAATACTTTATTTCATTTAGGATAATGAGTATGCACTAGCGTAATTTAGTGTTTGAGAAGAATTCAGTTATTTTCCCTATTATTTCTATGAGTACGTACATATAAGGCTAGTGTATATTCACTAATGAGACAAACACCAAATTTGTTAGTGTATGTTCACTAATGAGATAAAATTTCGGTAAGCTTAGAGAAAATACAATTGATTTTTCTCAAACACCAAATTAACTAGTGTTTGTTCACTAATTAGACAAAAATCTCAGAAATTGAGTCAGGATGGTTGACCGGCTCAAAATCATATGTTAAACTTGATCCAAAAATCAACACCGACCATAAACCCTAAAACCTAAAACCTTAAACCCTAAATCAAGGGGAAAATTTTTTTTAGCTATTAATCATTAAAAATATATAAAATATTTTTTTTTATTAGTCTCTCCAGTACTTATGGCTCTAACAAAAGATGAACTTCTTAACAAAATTGATGAGTTGAAGTAGATGATAAAACAGAAAGATCAGCAAGTGTAGTCTCAAAAAGATGATCTGATATATCATTGAATCACACAATAATTTGTAATGAATCAAACAATGCCAAACCCCTTGGAATGCCTTATGAAACCCGTGACTAGATGCCTTGGCGGGTACATATTGTGAATTAAATATTTTATGAATTAAACGTTTATTGTTTCATATTATAATTTTATTTATTTATATTACAAAAGCGATGAAAGTCATCATAGCTTTTGATGACTAAAATTAAGGAGCTGGAAGTGATAGCAAGTTGTCGCGTCTGATTATTTTTTAAATTTATAATGTTATAATAAATTTATTTCAGAAAAATATGAGACTTATGTTATTTATGATTTTATATTATTTATGAGACTTTATTTGTTATTTTGTGACTTTATGTTATTTGTTATAATTTACATATTTTTTTATTGAAATGATGAAAGAACTAAAACTCTAAACTCTAATTCCTAAACCATGAACCCTAGATAAATCAAAAAATTCTAAGCCCAGAGAATAATATTTTTCTACATAAGGATCGCCATAGCATGTGGATGTATTGAATCAAACATAATATAATTGAATATTTGAGAGATGTTGATGAATTTTAGAATGTGTCTTGAAAGATATGAGAAAGAGGGTGGATGAATATTTATTTATCCTTATCAAGACTGTAAAAATTTATGAAGATTTTGAAATGTTAAGAAGTGATATCATTTAATTTATCGTGAATTTATGGATCGATACACATAATAGATACGTCATGGAGAAAAAGTTAAAAATATTGACAATATTTAAAATAGTGTATGTGATGAATCAAGGGTGATTAATAGAGGATTTAGATTTGGGCAATGATGTATGAGATGAATCAGATGATGAAATGTAGAAAATATAGAAAAATGCAGAAAATGTAGATTATCAATTGGATGAAGTGATGAATGATTTGCAGCAGATTTTATTGATATTTCTAAATTTTTAGAAAACTTGTACAATGATACTAATATATGTTATTTTCTAGTTGTATGAAATTTATGAAAATCTATTATTCATAAATTGTATAACCTAAAGCAAAAAAATAGATGGAGTGAGAAAAATTTTACTCTTTATTCTAATTTTTAGTAGAAATGCTTTCAAAAAAAATTCAATATCAGATTTCACTTATAGGCTAAAAAATTTATTATTCTTTGAGTATGAAAGTACAGAGAATTTATACATGTTCAAATAACTATGTATTATATCGGAATGAGCACAGTGGTTTTGATAAGTGTCCGAGTATAACATTTCACGATACAAAGACTAATGGGACTCTATTTAGAAAATTAAAAACTTTTGAGCAATAATCATAACTGTACACTATAATTATCCAATAAATTAACGAGTAATGAAAATTAACATATAATAAACATATTAAGAGATAGTTAATTAATCCAACAGAAAGTATAACAGAGAATGAAAATTAAATATATAACTTGAATTCATATATATATGTAAGCAATACCATCAAAATATAAATTGTAATTAATGATCGAATATTTTTTTTAAAGAATATACATTGCTGATAGCATTACATAACAACAACAACAACAACAACAACAAAGCCTTTAATCTCAAATAAATTGGGGTAGGCTAGAAATGAAACCCAATCGGAAAACATAAGATCAAAGATCTCAAATATCAGTGATGATAATGAATATGATGGAATAAAAAGAAAATAAATAAATAAAATAATAATAATAATATATAAATAAAGATGATAATGATAATATGCTAATAATAGGAGCAATAATAACAATAATAATAATAGTACAAAAAACTTCTATTATAAAATCTATTTCTCAATCCTAATATCCTATTTTAAAACCTAATTCTAAATTCTAAATCCTAAAATTCTATCTAAACCTCTATTTCTGAAATCTATTTCTAAATTCTAAATCCTAAAATCCTAAAAAATCTAAGATTATAAAGTCTATAACTCTACTATTAGACTCTAACTCCTAAATCATGGTTCAGGTACATGAATCGCTATCTTCCACGCACTCCTATCCAAAGCAAGCTCTTTGGGTATATTCCATTCCTTCAAATCTCTTTTTATTGCTTCCTCCCATGTCAGTCTCGGTCGACCTCTTCCTCTTCTTGTATTTTCAGGACGACTTAAAATACCGCTGCGTATTGATGCTTCATGAGGCCTTCGTTGGATATGACGAAACCATCGCAAACGATGTTGGACTAGCTTCTCTTGAATTGGTGCTACCCCAAGTTTGTCCCTAATATCATCATTTCTGATTCGATCTTTCCTTGTGTGGCCACATATCCAACGTAACATCCGCATTTCAGCTACACTCATCTTCTGGATGTGTTATCCTTTTGTAGGCCAACATTCTGCGCCATACAACATCGCGGGTCTAATCACCGTCCTGTAGAACTTGTCTTTTAGTTTGTTTGGGACATTCTTGTCATAAAGAACACCAGATGTTAGTCTCCATTTTACACATCCAACTCTTATTCTATGACTCACATCTTCATCGATCTCTCCTTCACTCTGCAACATCGATCTCAAATACCGAAATGTGTCATTCATGGGTACTTCTCGTCCATCCAAACTAACATCTCCGTCATCTAAGTTTTCCCCGTTGAACTGACACCTCATATATTCAGTTTTTTTCTTACTAAGTCTAAAACTTTTCGATTCTAAAGTTTGTCTCCACAACTCTAGTTTCTGATTGACTCCAATTCTGCTCTCGTCAATCAGCACCACATCAAAAGAATTTGACTAAATAAAATTATACACATTAATTATTAATGGATCAATATATAATAATTTTATCCAATAAATATTATGCTATAACAATAAACAATGTATAGTTAATTACTATATGTATATGACTTTTTTTAATCCATACGTTACATGATACGTGCTGAATGAAAATATTTTTCTAACTCAACTTTACCTTAATTACTGAATGCGAAACATATGAAGTAAATAAGTGGGGGTTTCTTTGTCGACCGGGCTTCCTAGTAATTTAAAGGAGTGACTAGAATTAAGAGATTGAGTTTCAAACTGCTGCCTAAACTAACTTTTTAATATAAAAAAGGAGACGCTAGAATTTAAGCAGCGTCATTCTTTTTAAGAAGTGAAGCAACATATACTGTTTTTTATATACTTTTACGGAACTTGAATATACGAGATGAAATCCATTTCAATCTATGGAAGGTTCAATGAATAGTTTTTAATAGCAAGATTTTCATATAAAGGTCATTGAATATCCGGAATTTAAATAACGGCCTTTAAATTTTTTATTTTTCAATAAAATGTACGCATCGATTTTGAGTTCCCATATTCTTTAAATAAATTTTAACTTTTTTGTTGCTTTTATAGTTATTTAATTTAAAAATTTATTTTCTCGGATTAATAAAGTCGTATATGTTACTAGCGTTCAGGAACTTTTGTACTAGTGATACAGAACTTCCAGATTTTTTTTATTTTAGTAAATAAAACAAATAAATATAGCAAACTGGCCATCTCTCTCCTCGGTTTTGCAGAAATAGCCAGACCCGAGTTTGAAACTCGGGTCCGGTTTTTTTTTTTTTACACAGAAACGAAAAAAAAAATTACCCAGACCCGAGTTTCAAACTCGGGTCCGGGTAAATTTTTTTTAACGTTTGTGTGTTATATTAAAAATAAAACACAACAGTCAGTAGATTGATCTAAAATATTACAACAAAAATTAAAATAAAATTTTATAAAGCCAAATATAAGCACGATTAATACATTGTTCTAAAATAGTGTCAAATAAATTAAAATATTACAACAATAATTAAAATTCAATTGTTCTGGTAAATATAACAACAAAAAACATAAACACACAGGTAATCTAAATCATGCTCTGTTGGAATGAGCTCGACCTCGAGTTGGTAGCATGTTAATACGACCCTCCATTTCATCCATAACTATTGGAATGCGTATCTTCCTTCTCCTTCCTTTGTTGATTTTTGCTGGATCTGACCTGATGACCGGACCATTGTAAATTGGCCAATCTCGTTTATTGCCATAACTACGCCAATGACCAGACCATGTGTTAATGTAGTACTGGTATGGTATAATATGGACTAACGTACTGAGTGTAATCCACCTTCTGAATGAACAAACAAAGCAGCAAGTGATCGCATGGGATGCTTGGTCAATTGCGGTTTCGACACAAACAATTACCAATTCCCGTCATGGCTAATTCAACCTCATATTTCATTTCACCCCTTTGTCCCTATTATTTCAAATAGAAATAATAAATTATTGCTTAAATTTTAAAATTAAATAAAAAATTATATAAGCATAGAATATTACCGTCTCGATAAGGCCATTTCTGTTGTAAACATCGTAGTTGTTGATACCCCAATCCAGTGGTATGACATCGTAAGTTCTCCCCTTATCACCGCGATGTTTTATCATTTCGGTGACCTTTTGGGAGAATACGAGACCTTGGGTTGAATATCGTAATCCGTTCCATGAGAAGTTTTTAAAATTTGACCTCCGTGATACACATTGATCAGCAACATTTTCGTCTCTACAATATGAACGATAAACCCTATTGTTAGTGTATTTTAATTTTACAGTAAAAATTAATAGTCCAAATAGAAAAAAAATATACAACGTTGATGACACGAGAGTGGTGAATACGGATCGAACCTGGATCTGTCGAAAAATAAATTTCCAATTTGAAGCTCTTGCAACAAGAATAATGGCGATTTTGAAGAAATGGTTAGCTGAAGGAAGATGGAGAAAAAATGTACTGGGTGTGCTATATAATAGCATGATGCTGGGACCGAGTTTAAAACTCGGTTCCAAGTGTACTGGGCTGAGTTTAAAACTCGATCCAGACACCTGTAATTTTCAAATGTACTGCGTGTGTTTATTTTAATTTTTGTTGTAATATTTTAGATCAATCTATTGACTGTTGTGTTTTATTTTTAATATAACACACAAACGTAAAAAAAAAAAAAAAAAATTTACCCGGACCCGAGTTTGAAACTCGGGTCCGGATATATATTTTTTTTCGTTTCTGTGTAAAAAAAAAAAAACCGGACCCGAGTTTCAAACTCAGGTCTGGCTATTTCTGCAAAATCGAGAAGAGAGATAGCTAGTTTGCTATATTTATTTGTTTTATTTACTAAAATAAAAAAATGTGCAGAACTTCTGGTGCACGAGGCCACGAGGTGCTAAACACCCTGTTATCTTTACAGGCCGGTGGGACCGCTTTTGGTTCAGAGAATATGAAGTGAAAGTGATATTCTTTGTGGCTGTGACCAAAAGAAATGATTCGAATCTCATGAGAGAAAGCGACAGTACTAGTGAGCTTTCTTTTATCAGAAACTTTGCATGTACACGCTGGAGCGTGGCATTGGCATTGGCATAGGTTCCCCAGGTCTCGGAACTGAATACCACATGTTACTTGTCATTTTCATTTTGAACTGAATCAGTAAAGTTTGATTCTTGTACGATGCCAGCTGGATTAAAAAATAAAATGCACACAGCGTGCTTCTGTAGACTGTAGTTATACGAGCTATTCCTCATTTGCCAAGGGTGTAAACTGTAAAGTTAAAACGAAGTTAAATCATCTTTTAATCAAGTAATGAGATGGAGTAGTTTGTGTAAAAACTAAAAGTATTAAAAAATTAATGACTTAATTTTAAAATATCTATATATGAAGATGGTTTAATTTTACATCACCTTAATTTGATATAATAAAGTATTTAGAAGTATTTGCAACTATACAACTTTATATATATATGTATCATTTCTTTGTTTAAATTCTAAAATGAACAAAAAATATTTTGTTAATTAAAATGACTTCCGGCGGCTCCAATAATTTAAGATGAAATTGGATTTGCACAATTTAGAAATTGATAACTTAGAAACGTATGAAGCAAACTTTTTGTAGTTTTGCAAGTTGGTTTTTAATTTTTCAACAAAAAAATCACTCTCTCATTTGGTTTCCAATTCTGAATCACGTTCTCTAAAACAATGTTAACATGGCTTCAGCGGCGGAGCCATGTACTGGCAGGTGGATGGCGCCATGTATTGGCAAGGGGTCGCCACCTCCCCTGGCCGAATTTTTTTTCAAAACTACATCTGCAATTATATATACTTTTAGAAAAAAAAAATTAATTTTTTATTTATATAGAATAAAAATTTTAAATTTTGCCCAAAAAAAATTAAATTTTTACCCCACCAAACCGAACAGATTTTTTTTATTTTAGTAAATAAAATAAATAAATATAGCAAATTGGCCACCTCCCTCCTCACTTTTGCATTTATAGTCAGACCCGAGTTTGAAACTCGGGTCAAGATTTTTTTTTTGGAAACGTAAAAAAAAATACAGACCCGAGTTTCAAACTCGGATCTAGCTGGCCCATTTTATTTTACACCGAATCTCTCTCCCCTCCCTTCTCCTCTCTTCCAAAAATACGAATTTTGTTCCCCCAATTTTTTAGATCTAATTTATTTTTGCTCCAATTTATAAACCGTTTGCGCGAAACTTTTTATCATTAGAAAGAAAGTCGGAAAAACCCATCGATTCGTCAATTTGATCGTCATTTCGAAGGTAATTTTTTATTTTAAATTTAAATCCGAATTTATCAAAATTAGTAATTTTGATAGATTTAATTAGTATAATTATAGTGATAATTGAAATATAGTTAATATAGTTTGATTTAGTTTATTTGTGTTGATTTTTTTGTGTTAATTTTGAAATATGTTGCTGTAATTAGTTTAATTGTGTATTAACACCAATGAGGCTAATTATTTTAAATTTGTTAGATTAAATTTGGTCAAATACTATTAATTATATGTACATTGGTTAATTATGTGAAATTGTTCAATTATACCAAATTATACCGAGCTATTCCAAATTATACAAAAATTATACCAAAATTACAATTTTTTTAAATAATTATAGTGAAAAATAGAGTATCCGCAACTGCTTGTCATGCCCGAAAATAAACATAGGTCGCAGAGGGCCAGAACCAATATAAGTATTCTTTATCGTATAATATAGAAAAAAATATACTTTATAATTTTACAGCCTCATAGCACTCTCTGTTTGAACGCACATCGTCCGAAGATACCATACAATGCATAGATGGATCCATATATGCATCGACTGGGTCTGTACCAGATGGCGATTATGGGTGATTGTCAGTTAGATAAATCACTCATGACAGCGCTTGTTGAGAGGTGGCGACCAGAGACGTCGAGCGGTTAGTATTTAACCAATCTATTTTTTTATTAATTAAACTCTTCACATAACTAGCGCTATAGAATAAAAAAATTATATATGCACATGTTCCGTTTGGTGAAGAATACAGCCACCGCCATTGATTGGCTTACGAAGCCCCGGGCATACAGCGTTTGACAAGCATGAATTACGTCAGATAAAATATTTGATGGGTGATTTAGGTCATCCACATATTTTCACTTCGATGCTTGCTTCTGCAGGTTAATATTTAAAATTTAAAATTTTAACTTGTGTGTATTTTTAATTTAACTGATTTTTGATAATTTAATTCATGTTAATATGTGTAATTTACTCGTACAGGTCTTCCGACGGATCCTGAGGACATCGATATCTCTGTCGATGACCGTCCGATCAGCGGCACACCTGACCCGGGGCCGGAGCCGATGACTGATGAGTTCGACTTTTTCCAGTGAGATTTCATGTCGTACTCTCAGCTCATGAGTCAGATTAGGCTCGATCCGGGTGCTGGGACCTTCGGTACCCAATATGATGTTCCACGCACGTCATCATATGACACTCCCGGTCCGTCCACCCGAGTGCCCGAGACGCAGGCACCGTCGGACGCAAGACACGAGCGTCCTTGCCGTGAAATTCGGCCGAGAGACACGTATAGTATGTCTCTCATTCAGAGGATGTGTTCGTAGACGTTGATGTATTTTTTTAGACTGTTCTTATATATATTTTTACATCGACTGTTCTTTATATCGACTTTATATCATTTTTTTACATTACCATAATAATTTTTAAATCATTAACAACAGAAAAATAATTATAATTTTTATATAACATAATAATCATTTATCCAATATAATTTCATATCACATAATAATCATTTACATAACATAATTAATTTTATATAACATAATAACTAACTAACTTAATAATTTTAAAAATGTAAAAAAATAATAATAATAAATTTATCCGGACCCGAGTTTCAAACTCGGGTCCGTATTTTTTTTCGTTTCTGTGTAAAAAAAATTCGGACTCAAGTTTCAAACTCGGGTCTGACTATAAATGCAAAAGTGATGAGTGAGGTGACCAATTTGCTATATTTATTTATTTTATTTACTAAAATAAAAAAATCTGCAAACCGAATGACTGATTCCATCCCTTTATGGCTTTATTTCTAGCTATAAGAAATAAAACAAATGTTTGGCATGTCATGACGCTCCATAGATATGTTTTAGCGTAAGTGATTTAAATTAATCATGTATTGCACTTTTGTTTAAATGTGAGATCACTGAACCCGGAGAATGTTGCAATTCTCATTTTGATACGATCGTAACACTAATATGCCAGGTTGAGAGGGTTGAATGATCATGATATACTCATAATATAATTCACTTATCCTGTCAATGTGCTACAACATGTACACTAGTGGTTATCTCAAAATGCTTCAACACGTACACCAGTGGAACAGGAAATGTAGAATGATTAATTTCCAACCATGCACGGATTAAAATGTATTTCATCATGCGTGGAACAAGTTTTGGTTTCTTTTATTTTTGATGAAACGTCCAAAAAGGTTCATCAGACAATTCGCTACTCGATGTCTATAATATATATGGAACTTCATTACAATGACACATGGGTATATTTGATTTGGATCGTACTAAAGATATTGTAAGAAGGAAGGAATTGAGAATAGTAAATGAGATAGTAAAAAAATAGTAATTTTTAGATTAGCGTAAGGATAGTAAAATGGTGATGTTATTCTGAATTGTAGAAATATTATTTGAATTGTATGTTTAAAATAGTAGTGAAGATTTGAAAAGAATAACAACTATTTCATCTCCTTTTCGAAACAATAAATTTCCATTTTGATGCACCGTTATTATTTTTATTCTAAGAACAACAATTATTCTGCTATTCCTGAGCAATCCAAACATACCTGAAATGTACAGCAAATAAGAAAGTGAAGGGGCCGGTACTAGAGGCCTCTAGTGGCATTAGGAGAGAATTATCGTTGATCAGCGACTCGATCAAGCTTTAGATTGGACATTCTCAATTAGGAAGCAGAATTTTTTCTACATGATTGATGGTAGCATATATATTGAGAGAGATAGACTATTGTAAAAATATTTATATTTCAGCCGATATAAAATACATAAAAAATTGGGTGAAAAGATTTGATTTATCATGTTCATTAAAATCTTCATATGAAAATCTTATGAAAAATAAAAAAATGGGTGTAATGAGTTTTCTATGTCACTATTTTGAATTTTTATAAAAGTGACTCTAAAAGTAATAATAAAATATTTATATGTTTGTGTTGATTTTTCAAAAATTCATAATAGTGACTTACAAAACTCAAAACATCCTAAATTTTTTGTATCTCATAAGATTTTTATATGAAGAATTTAATGAGAATCATAAATTAAAATTTTAGAGACTTTAAACTATATATATTCTTTGATGTATTTTTATATCAGTAGAAATATAAATATTTTCAAAATAGTTTATCTCTCTTTTTATATATATATATAGAGAGAGAGAGAGAGTTATGATATAGTTAGTCATGAAGTATAAATATATTTGTACTTCATGTCATCTCATTTTTTAAATTTAAAGATTGATTTTAACTATTCAATATGATCTTCATAATAAAATATTTTTAGAAACCAAATTTTATATTTTTAGTAATTTTTTTATTTTTTTGTAGGGTTATAAAATGCATTCGTCTAATAATTTATGAATCATCCAATAATAATGATTTTTAATCTTGAGAAAAAAATAAGATTTGATATGTTAATATATTTTAATATGAAGATCATCTTGAATGGTTGGATCGATCTTTTAAATTTAAAAATGAAAGTATGGCATAAATTAAAAAAAATGTACTTCACAACTAACTATGGCATAAGCAGTAATTATATATGATTGAAGAATTTGCGGCATAAGCAGCATGGATGCACAATTGCACAGACTCTCTAGTGCACGTCCCTAACATGATGTTTATTGTATTTCCCATGAATATGTACACGAATTAATAAAACTGAAAGTTTTTTTTTATTTTAGAACGTAGAAAATTTTCGATAGCTGAATAGAATGAAGTGGAGCTATTCGTTTAATCGAGACAACTTATTATTATACATAAATCCAACCAATTAAAAAGTACAGCATAGGCAATTACTAATAAAAAGATATACATAAATCACTTCACAACAATGAAAGAGCTAAATGAAAACCGAAATAATAGAACAAACAGGACAAATAACAAATGACTAAGAATAACTTGCAAATAGAAGTGGCTCTCTCTCATTGCATTGGAAATTAAGACACTGTTCAAAGAGTTCTTTAATTTGTGCCTTTTTATAGCTCGCATAACGTGTGACCTAAAAACCAGTGGTTGCAATGTCCTCGAATTCAATGGCTATCGGTGACCTACACCGGGACTGTGTCCGGGGTTAGTCGGCCGTACATCCTCAATATCAACCAGTATACCTGCTGCAGCAGGAGAAACTGCTTCCAGTGCTCCCTTTGTAACTGAGCTTTGTTGCCCTAGTAAGCATCTCCTTTGCATGTCAGTCTTGCTAATATCCACCAATGGTCTGGCTTCACTGAAAGTATATAATTGAGAAGCAAGAATAACGAACAGTGTGATATACAAACCCTTAAGGTGCATGCTGTTTCTTTTTGAGTACATAATGTGCTGGTGTGTGTTTGTGTGTTTTCTGTGTATGTGTGTGTGTGCGTGTGTGCGTCTCCGGGCGTGTTCGTTATATTAAGCAAGCCCCCTGATGCTATGGTGGACTGGCGGAGGGCTATTTATATAGTACGTGAAGGTGGTTGATATTATATATAATATCTTACTATGGCGTGCAAAAAAAATATATTATTAATACAAGGAACAAAATTTTATAATTAATGAGTGGACCCGGTCCTTTAATTGGCCAAATTTAAATATAAAGAAATTAATTTCATTATACCGTTGGATTTCAGAATGATATAATTGAATTCACTTGATCCGAGTGCTTGTCCTTTGGACCACAATGGCCTTTTAATTAAACGTTTATGATCAGGTTGACTATATAATATTTAACTACGAACATAGTGGTAGCTTGATTTAGAGCTAATAATAGAAACATAATTAGGAAATGATGTTAAAAGCTTTTTGCAAAAAATCTTTTAACATTTCATAACATAATATGTTTCTTTATATTGGCTCTGATCAAGCTAACGTATTGCACTATGTTCGTAGTTAAATTTATAGTACTGCAGCTACAACTTGTCCGTGGCAGATACAACTTGTCTGTAAAGTGTATACTATTTGTCTCGTAGGGTAGCCACCGAACCTCTGCTTCATTTCTAGTATTGACATTGTTTCCACCATTAACAACTTATCTTGGTGCAGTGTTCGAAGCTAATTAATAAAGAGAAGGTATCGGTTGACAATAGTTTATTTTGACAACCATGACAATAAACCTCTAACATGCATATATATATATATATATATATGCATGTTAATCTATGCATGATTTTTATTTTTTCCCCCTTCAAACAAGTGTTCAAATTCTCTTCATTATGTTCTGAATTTATTATTGCAATTATATATGATAAGTAGATTAACAATTTAATATATTTTATGATTGATGGAACTTGTTATCCAAATTAATTTGGACTAAATTCTCAATTTTCAAGATCACTCTAGTGAGCCATCTAATTTGAATTTAAAAATATTTAATTTTATAACCTTAGACTTTTACACATATGCAACCTGATGATCATTGAGCTTCTTAACCCGCCTCGCGCTGTCCCCTCGCCCCCGCCTCGCGCCGCCGCCTCACCTCGCCCCTGACTCACGCCGCCGCCGCGCCTCACCGCTGCCTCGCCTCGCCCCGCCGCTGCCGTGCCTCACCCCGCCGCTGCCGTGCCGCTGCCCCGCCGCTGCCCGTGCCGCGCCGCGCCGCTGCCCCGCATCGCCTCGCCGCTGCCTCGCCGCGCCGCGCCGCTGCCCCGCCTCGCCTCGCCGCGCGCCGCTGCCCCGCCTCACCTCGCCCCGCCTCGCCGCGCCTCGCCGCTGCCTCGCCTCGCCCCGCCGCTGCCGCGCCGCTGCCCGTGCCGCGCCCCGCCGCGTCGCTGCCCCGCCTCGCCTTGTTTTGACATTTTTTTATCAAGTTTTAATATTTTGTAAATATATGTTATATTTTGTTGTATTATGTATGTATGTTAGATAAATTAGTTAATTAGATGTAGTTAACCGCTTTGTAAAAGCCTATTTGTGGTGTAGTGTAGTGAGCCATCTAATTTTCTCTCAGGATTGTTCATCTTATCATTTGTTAATCTCAATTTCTTTAATGACTCGCATTTCTTTAATGACTCATATTTCTTTCTAAATATTTTACAGAAATAACTCATATTTCTTTAATAAAATTTATGTGAAACATTTAATAAAGAGTAATTTTGATATTATAAAAATTTGAAGAAAATAACAAAAACTGAATTACTTCATTCCTTGATGTTTTATATATTAATATATATTACATAAACTTTCTGTCTTTTTTTTAATATTATAAGTCAATATTGGATCGAATTATCGAGCAAATTAATAACTGAACATATTGAAAGGACTGTATTCTCATTGTACAATAATAGTCGTCTAAGTCAATTTACTTTATTGAAGGCATCATTCCGTAACGAGTTCTTCTAAGAAACCATTACTAAAGCCTTATTTTGACAATTCATGCATTCTCTTTATTAACGATTTTTCATCGAGAGAACCGTTGCAGAATAGTTCACTAATATTTTAGAAATACCACTATCTAATTTTAATAACGGTTTTTATTATAAATCGTTACTAAGACTCATTTTTATATAATGTGGTTCATGATCTATTAGTTCTTATATCATGCCCAAAAGTGGTGGATTTGGGACTATACCGCGAAAGGGTGTATATTTTGAAAGTAATTAAATTGGTGGATTTGATATTACAAAATGTACTGTTCGGTAATCAAGGATCATAAGGATCATGCTTCTTTTACACATCTTAATATATGGTTTAATTTGTCCGAACACGCGCACCTTAGTACGAAGATTAAAACATATTTTTTAGCCTCTTTGTAGACAAATCTTAATTCATGCCTGACTCCTTAAGGCATTTATATCTCTAAATTAAGATTCTTAATTTATATAGTCACTATGAGAGAATTTTTTTGATAAAGGTTGTTGACTAAGTTTAATAACGATTTTTAGACCGTTATTAAAGGAGGGTGTTAAATTTTTTTAAATAACTGTTGTCATATCATAGTTGTTCGGGAGCATGAAAAAGGTCTTTAGCAACAATCATAGACAAAGAACCGTTGTTAAAGAGGTATTTAGCAACGGTTTTGAGATTCAAACCGTTGTTAAATCGTTCTTTAAAAAAGGTTCTTTGCCCATAACCATTGCTAAGGATCAATAAAAATTATTTTTAATTTTAATGTTATTTAACTTTAAAATAAACAATACAAAATATGAAATAAAGAGAAATTAATATATAAAAACAAACTAACAACAAACATTGTGAAATATTATTCACTAATAATTAATATGAAAAAAAAAACTAATTATTAATTCAATAAAAAATATGTTTACTCAATAGTACATATTGTTCATGCAATAATATAAAAATCTATAAAATTTCTAAGAAAACTTTCAAAATAAATAAATAAATCTTGAATTTTCAAATGCATTTTTTAGGGTCAAGACGAGCTTTTTTAAACCTAAAAATCAACATGATGATGTAAATTGTTAACTTGTAGATCTCATTATAAACTATCAGTGGTGCGTAGAACGTTCAAATAGAGTTTTCTATCAAAAATAATGGTTGTTTAAAATTGAGATGTTTGAATTTCGATTTTAATTTCTTTCACTTATTTTTCTCTTTCTCTGTCTCTCATCTCTCTTTTATATATAAAATAAATGACAAAATAGATGGCAATTAGTGAGATTTTAGTTTTTGGATCATTAGATTAAGATGAATGAACAGTGAAAAGAAAAAAAATCTAGCAATATGTGGTAAAAAATATCATTGAAAAAAAACTATATATATATTTTACAATGGTTCTTTAAAAGAACCGTTGTTAAATACATCTTTAACAATGGTTTCTTGAATGAACAACTACTACATGTTTATATAGATTTTGGTATTCATAGAATCTATTTTAATGATGTTTTTTTTATTAAAAACTATTATCACTACAACAAAAAAGAAACAGAAACGGTTATACAATCGTTGTTGACGCTAGGGTCACTGATTCCTATAACGGTTCTCTAAATAACCGTTGGCGAAATTAAGGGAATCAACAACGGTTTTCCTAAAGAATTGTTGGCAAATATAGGCATCAAAATGGTTTTCCCGAGAAAATCGTTGGCAAAACTAGGAATAAAAATGATTTTTCTGAGAAAAATGTTGGAAATGGTGAAGAATCAACAACAGTTATCCCAAAAAAACCGTTGGCAATTATCGGAATCAACACCGATTTTGTATAATAATCATTGTTGATTTCTTCACCATTTTAATGATTTGTTGGTGATAATTGTTGGTGTTGCTTTTTTTTTTTAAATATTCTAATTGTATAATTTCGTGACTAGCCCAATAATTGCTAGTCTAAATTATACAGATTATCAAAATATGCAACACACAATGTAATAACACATATAACACTAAATACCGGCCCCATAACAAAATATATAATCACATATAATTCGTTCCAAAATCAATGTTCAAAGGTAGATATTCAACAATCATGCCTCGTACTTCATTTAGTTCACTTAGAGAGTACAAAAATTGTTCCAAAATCAAAGTCCATAAAAAATACCAAAACAATATTCCAAAATCAAAGTTCATAAGGTAGATATTCGGCAATCATGCCTCGTACTTCATTTAGTTCACTCTGAGAGTACACCGAAGGCTGAATAGTTTGAAAAAATAAAATTCAGAAATCAACATTAGTTTTTATTAAAGATAATAATTGAAAATCAGAAATCAACATTAGTTTATCATACTTCAAGAAAAGTTATCACATTGTGGCATGTAGTGATTATGTCATGTATTATCCTCATGACATAATAGCCGCACACGATTTCCCCCTGGTTGGTGTGGACCCTATAATTATTAAAATCATAAGAAATTTCAATAAAACCTAACATATCGGCATGCAAAACCCACATTTAGAAATTTGAAAATGAGATAAGTTGTACCTTGATCCTGACAAACAAGAATTTATCGCCGTTCTTCTTAGCAACATCTTTTTGCATCCAATAACTTCGAAATGCCCTATATAAATGATGAAGTTAGTATTTTTTTTAACAATTGAGATGTTTGAATGGTTTAACAAACTTATGTATTCAATGGCGCTTGAATAGATAACTTTGGGGTTACGTTGGGATTGATAGGATCTATGACGTAACATCGGGACTCGTCTAGGTGCGCAACAAGAAGAATCCAATGTCGCCTACATTTTGATTAACTTGAATTAAATAAAGAGATTAGAGTAAGGAATAATTAATTTTGGAAATTAATAATTCTAACCCCTCAATATACGGTAGAAAAACAAAAGAGTCCATTTGCACATTTGCCTCAAAGTATTGTGTGAGGTAATCGACCGTCATTTCGTATTTGGTTTTAACGCTCATTTTAGCACAATGATATGGATATAGAACACAAAATCGAGTAAGTTCGAACGTTTTGCACCAATTTACACTAACACTGTAAAGCACAATAATACATTAGAAAATAACCCTAATTTGTAGTATTTATAAAGGAAATATTAAAGTTGAAAAATCTTACATGTAGAAAATCTGTAGAATAGATACGTCAAGCCAATTGTATTTTAACATGTCGATAATTGCAGACATGCAAATTATGACCTTATCCTCAAACCCGAACACCTCCTTACCAAAAAGGATTTTAAAATTATCCGTGTTGACGGTTGAGACATCAACACATTATACAAATGTGTACAAGAAGGATCAAGTGTCATCAGTGTGGCATCATCAAGGAGTGGCTCCCAACGAAATGTCGACGACGAAATTGGCACCGTAGCTTGGTGTTTCTCTTTCACTTACTTTTGAGGTGTGGTATGCTGCACTTAATTATTAGTATTTATGACGCGATGTGATTTTCTGCACTTATACAAATTTGCTTATTATAGAATACCTACCCTAACACTTGTATCATGTTTGTAGGCCACAAAACAAAACTCCCGACCGCATCAGCCAAAAACTCCAGATCGGCCACAAGTTTTGGGAGTCTAAGCATCCGATAGTCTTCAAGACAACAGACAATCTGCACCTTATAGTGATCAACCAGGATAGGCTCATTATGGCATATTACTCCCGGGCTAGAGAAATGCTCCCTTCCTTCTGCCACCTCGATAAAAGTATATGCCGCTGGTGCATAGAGTTTACATGAAACAGGCCCCTGAAATAGAATGTATTCATGTACAAAACTCCAAATTGTTGTTATAAGTCTCCAGATTCATGTGGAAAACCCTAACTTAAATAAGAGATATTGATTAACCTGGTGAAAGTACCTTGAATTGTTTCTCCAAGTTTTTCTTACTGAAGCAGAATAAATTCACGTTAAAATATAATTTTGAAGCCATATTGCATAAAGTTGAGTTTCTAATATAACGTACCACTCGTCGGAGGACCTCTAGAGTTGTCGGGTTCTCGATAGTGGCAACACCCTCAGTAGCAGGTTCTCGATAATGACAACACCGGGTTCTCGAATGGCAATAGGGAGCAGTTGTGTCAACATGATGTGAAAATCATGTGACTTCATACTAATCAATTTTGACTCCTTAGTGGATACCTTTTTGGAGATATTAGAAGAATAACCAAATGAAATCTTAATTAACTTTAAACACTCTAACAAATTGATTTTTTCTTTCCTTGATAAAGTATAACATGCCGTAGTTAGGTAAACTCATTTTTCACCATCCTGCGGTGCTAGCTCTGGATGAATCCCCATTTCAATCATATTTTCTCTTACTTTGATACTATCTTTTGTTTTTCCTTGAATATTTAACAATGAACCCACCAAACTTTCGCCGATATTTTTAAAAATGTGCATCAAATCCAGACAATGTCTAACATCCAAATGCGACCAATAAGGAAGATCTCAAAATATAAATCTTTTCCTCCATATGCCTTCTAGATTATCTTTGAATTTTTTTTCCAAACTAGACCTTTATATCCTTCACTTTAGCAGAAACTTTTTTCCCGGTTAATGGCATTGGCGCTCTTCAGAGCTTGATCGTGCCGTCAAATGCATTTTTTTTTCGATAAGAGTGATTAAGCCTAAGGAATCGGTGATATCCCATATAAATATTTTTTTTACAATTCTTTAATCGTAAAGAACAAGTATCATCTCCACAAATAGGACATGTTTGGAATCCTTTCGTCCTACAACCCGATAAGTTACCGTATGCGGGAAAATCATTAATCGTGCAAAAAATCATAACACGAAGGATGAACTATTCTTTTAGATTTGCATCATATATTCGCACACCATCCCTCCACAAATTCATGTTACCATAAAGATTCATCCCGTCTGTACATAGCCCTAATCTCAAATTCCTGGGTTCAGCGCCAAAATCAGGAAATGTTTTATCAATTTTCCTCCATTTAGGAGAATCAGCAGGATGTCTAACCATTCCATCTTTTTTTCTGCAATCGGCGTGCCACCATAACAACTTAGCATCTCTGGAATTTACAAAAAGACGCTGAAACCTAGGTACTACTGGAAAATACCATAATACTTTCATTGCTGGTCTTTTACTATTATTAATCTGACCGTCTGTTGTCTTGTACCGTGAAACCTCACACTTCGGGCATTTATCCAGATCACTGTACTCATTTGGATATAAAATATACTCATTCGGACATGCATGAATTGTTTTCACTTTCATACTCAAAGGACATAATACTTTTTTGGTCTTCTTGGTCGAATCTGGTAAGTTGTTATTTTCTAGTAGCATGTCTAGTTAAATTCTTACAAATATGTAAAACTTTGATTGCTCCAACTATTTTTGGCTTTCGGTTAAACAATTTAAATACAACGGATAATTTCATAAATTTCGTACAACCATGAAATAATGGAATGTTAGATTCATTACATAAATTTTCAAAAATCTCAAGAATATCAATAAATTCCTCCTCAACATTATGCATCATTTCATCCAATTCATTATGTTCCATACACTATGTACTATCTAAATTTTATATTTTCACCATCCATTTCATATCGTACATTAGTGGTCGATTCTAAAAAAGTTTCAGACTAGGATATAGTCATGCTCGGTCTGACAATGTACCGATTCTTTAGAACTTTCATCATGCCATATCCATCGGGTGTACCTCTCCTTAAATCTATGACGAATCAAATGCCCTCTCACTTCTTTAACGTTATGAAATCTTCGTAAGTTTTCACAATCTCTACAAGGGCAAAGAATTGTCGGCAATTTGTAAATTCTTGAAGTCATGTCAAATAATCATTTGTATCTCGTCTAATCCCATACATCCAATTTTTACGATCCATCTACAAAATAGATAAATTATTTTCAATTGTGCAATATTTATTTTATGGTTCTAAATATACAAGAAGGTTCGGGCTAGTCAGCCATCCTAACCCACTCTCTGAATATTTTATCTCATTAGCGAATTTACACTAACTAATTTAGTTTTTGAAAAAAATCCGGCAACATTTCCCCTCAGCTCCCCGAGTACGTCAACGCACATTTGCATGTATATACGTACCCATGGGAACAATAGGGAAAATGATCTGTCATATTTTTCTCAAATACCAGATTGGCTAGCATATATTCACTAATCCTAAATGAGATAAAGTATTCAAATAGTAGTCTCAAATGGGGACTATTCGAGATTAATCCCTATTGGATTAATCTAGAAAGGGTACCGACCTAAATTATTTTAAGTTTCGGCTAATTGGTCCTATATGACAATACAACTATTACATCTCTAATGCACTAACTAATTATTAATATAAATTAAATAAATAAAAGACAGAAATAATTAAACCTCAAAATAAGAGAAGATGAATGAGATGCAGGTTGGTTGTTGGTTGGTGGCTAGAGGTTGTCGGCGGATATTGGTTTTTGCTTCACCAATCACATATTTACTTGTAGCGGATAGGAGAAGAGAAGTCGAGAAGAAAATTACAAACGATGGAGATAGATAGCTCACAAGGTCACTCACACAACGATGGTAATAGATAGCTCAAACCACTCGTGAAAATTACAAAACTCCTAGATGGTTATGGCGCAGCTATTTTAGGGACAATCAACAATGGTTATTGAGAGAAAACCATTGTTGATTGTCTATTTAACGTTCAGCAACTATTTTTACAAAATAACCGTTATTGATTGTCCAACTCTTCAGAAATGATTTTGAGAAGATAACCGTTGCTGAAGATTTATCTTTTTTTTTTCAATTTTTTTAAATATATTTGCCAACGGTTTTTCTGTAGCAACCGTTGCTAAATATTTCTGTTAAATTATGAAATTGCCACCATCTATTTTTCTTAACGATTTTCTATAAAAATCGTTGTTGAGAAGGGTATGCAATAACCCATATTCTGATAGTGTATAAAACTCCTCAATATTTTAATAATATCATTGATCTCTTTTAACAACTGAATTAGTATATATAATCATTATTAAATGAATGTTGTCTAAGATCATTTTTATTATGATTTTTTTCAGGAATTAGAATGACCGAATAAGTGCTCTTTAATACAGATTAAGTTAATTCTCATTGTGTTGCCGAACGGAGCATATAAGAGTAGAATTTTCATCAAATCAGTCTAGTGGCTCAATCCCACCGTTCAATTAATGGCGAAGCTTTGTTTCCGCCAAAGTATACGTAGCCATGGATTCTCCTTTAAGTTTTTATAATTATATATTGAAATACATGGAGAAACATTTTGTACTATATATTGTATACGAAAATTTTACTAGTTCGATCCTCTTTGACCGTCAGATTTTTTATGATTTAATACTAAGTTTTCTGATGTAATTTCCACTGTCATCGTCAGCGGTCTTAGCATTTTGCTTCCGTCATGACTATTCTGGTATTGGTAATAAAGTCCTTCGTTGGTCATAACGCTTCCTTAATAGATTTATAATTATATATAGGTTGGGATCACTTGATAATGGGTTATTTTGATAATTTTAATAATGGATTTTTCTAATACATATGAAAAAGATTAAAAATAGAAAAAAATCTTATGGTTGTGTGATTGACGGTGATTTAAATTTCATGCAATTTCATTATCGTTTGATATTCCATCAAGAACCATCAAAAAAATTATAATTTACAACGATTATAATTTAACAGTTTTTTATGGGGAATCAAATGATAATGAAATTTTATGAAATTTGAATCATGATCAATCTATAAGTAGAAAAATATATTCATAAGATTTTTTTTTTCATATTTATTTGAAAATCCATTATCAAGATTGTCAAATTGTCAAATAATTCCTTCACTTAAATATAACTCTGCTTCACATTGATATAGATGCACGTGCATTTCAGTTGTTCTTACGGATCCCGGCCAGTGCATGGGCCGGTGAGTTAACGCGGAGGGGTGCATGCATGCTGGATGAAGCTTGTTCAACGAACTGGTATGGCGTAAAGGTGATGGAATGCACACGAGTTCACTGGATATATACTGCTATATATGCCCCTTGGATATGTACTGTTATGCAGGGGCAGATCTAAGGGTGCTCAGCCCCTCTAATTTTTAAAAATGTTCAAAAAATATATATAATTTTATAAAAAAATTAAAAATTTATATATCTAGCCTCATCTAATATTTTTTCTCTATAGTAAATGTCTAACCCCTCCAATCCCGGCCCCCCTCAATCTAAAATTCAGACTCCACCCCTACTGCTATGGACTTCAATTTCAAGCAAATGTGCTCTCTTTTGAAAAGCATATTCTATTCGAGAAGGGATCAGGTTGACAATGGGTTATTTTGACAACCTTGATAATATATTTCTAAATAAATACAAAAAACTTAAAAATAGAAAAAGTTTATAGATGTATTCTTCTACCTTTAGATTGATGGTTATTCAAATTTTATACAATGTCATTATTATTTGATGGTCCATCAAAGACCATGAAATTTTCATATAATTTACAACGGTTCCAATTTAACGATATTTGATGAACTATCAAACGATAATTAAATTACATGAAATTTGAATTATCATCAATCTAAAGGTAGAAGAACACATCTATAAATTATTTTTTTAAGATTTTTTTATATTTATTTAGAGACCCATTGTCAAAGTTATCAAAATAATCCATTATTAATGGATCCCATTCTATTCTAAAATATATACAATGATACTGAATCAAAAGGTACACAGCTCAACTCAATGGGTCGGCCGAAGGTGTGTTGTATTTTTATATGTATATATACACGCAGATCCCTATTACAAAAGAAAAAAAAAAATCAAAAAGTTAACGAATCCCTAAGCCTAAGATGTACGACAAGAATACACTAATTAACCTCTAATTTGATAAATATTCCGTTTACATTGTGTGCGCCACACCACGAGAGCTATTATAATTAATTATGATCGACAACTCTGCTTTACTAACCTTGGTCGCTCTGTGAAAGGAATGCCTTTTAGATCGTTAGATTTTAATACAATAGTCGAAAAGAATCTTCTTATGCTATTAGTCCCTTACTTTTGGAAAAGCTAGCTTGATTTAATACTCTGTACTTCAAATATAAAAAATGAGTTTGAAAATAATAGCTTATGGAGCTATGGGTCGGTGTTTCATTTTTAAAATTTAAATGGTCGATCCGAACCGCTCAAAATATTTTCCATATTAATATCTAGTTGTAAACTAAAATTTATATATTTTTTAAAATTTATATATTTTTAAAATAATAATAATAATAATAATAAATAATCATAATAATATTAATATAATAATAATAAATAATCATAATAATATTAATATAATAATAATCATAATATAATAATATAATCATAATTATAATCATAATATAATAATATAATATAATATAATCAAATAATAATCGTTATTCCGACGAAAGCTAATCCGGTATACCACCTATAATTTGGTATACCAAATTAGTACTTTTTCGCACTCTTTTATTTAGTCTAAAATTTGTTTGACAAATTAATTTATCAGAATAATTATTTTATTCTAAATTTTTGTTATTCCACCAACTGCTAAACAAACTCTTAATGTATTGGTGACTTTTGTCAAGGTATCTTGAAGACATTTAGACTGCATCTGACAGGGACCTTATGAAAAAATTAACTATGAACAACAGGATCCACCAATAAAGAATGGAATAATTCATGTCTTGGTATAATTGTACGTTTTGCCACTTTGCAATTAAAAATAGCAATATGTATATGTACAGGGAGATTCTCGGTTGGAAATTCAATTCGTACAGAATCTATCAACTTTTCACTTAAATAAATGAAAAAAATATAATATATGGTGCCCCGTAGAGTTTATTCCAAGAATAAACTGCTGAGATGCACATGGTGAGCATTAAATTATCACCTCATGGAACGCAGCTCGCCAAAAAGTCAATCTACAAAAGGAGATCTGCGTTTCGGTAAAAAAATATTGGCTTCGAAATCTTAGGTTGATTATTATTTTTTTAATCATAGAACTCTAGTAATTAACTGACGTGATTACCAGGTGCTTAGGTATGAACCTAGGCTGTGAAATATCGGCTTTTCAGAGTAATTAATTGTTGGAACCAGTTAATTTATCAAGGACTTGAGATCAAAATTTATTCCAAGTCTTGTTTTAAATATTAGATCATTTTTTTTCATTAAAAATTTGTTCCAAGTCTTGTTACAACTCATTTTTCATTTCATATTTTTTTTTCTAATCTCAATGTTAATCCAATGGTTGAAACAAAACTTGAGACAAATTTTAATCTCAAGCCCTTGAGAAATTAACTGATTTCTTAATTGTTTGATACATGTGCAAAGTCCTCTTGATGGCATATAAGTAGTCTGTCTTTTCGATAACTAATACTAGGTTAATTAATTAAAAGGGAATTAGGAACGAAAGGACACCTTCAAGGCTGGCGGGCTCTGAGTTTGTCTCTATAAAATAGTGGCTTCAAATTGTCGGTAGCTGTTCCAAAAAAATTAATTGGTTTATTATTTAATAATTATGATTCAATCGGTAAATAACCATCAGTTTTATGTTAACGGATCTCATGATTTTTGTCTATTATTTTATGATTCAATCAGTACCTAACATATAATTTTTTAATTGATACTTATATACAACTCATATAATTTTTTTAATTGATAAACTCAGATGTTATGAAGGTAATGATTACCATTTATACAGGAACTCATTCATTCCAAAATTAGCATTTTATTCATCAGTCAAAGGGACTTTTTTTTAATTGTTATATAAATATGAGCTAACACAATATTTTAATTTAATTCGCATTCGGAACTTGAAAACTTTCATTATGTGGAAATCTATGGAAGTTAGAATAAACAACTAAAGACAATAGTTAAATATATAAAAAAATTGAGTCCAAATTAATTTTCTACTTCTAAGGGCACTTTATGTCTTTATCAAAAATGTTAGGGATTCTAGGGTTTGAGATGGGTGTCGGTAGAGAAGGGAAGAGCCAGAGAGAGAAGGTGAGGTAGATATCATTCATTATTTTTTTTGTTTATCTATTACATATTACATATATTAGATACAAACCGTGGCTCATTGGGCCCAAAAGCATTTTGGGTCACAATATAACAATAGCCACCTTGAGACAAATTGCGCCCAAATCAAACTAATCATAAACATAGACTAACACAAAATACTACTAGTAAAATCTAGCATCAAACTAGCACAAAGCTAGAACCAAAAGTAAATAAAGTAGAAACAAAGTAGCATAAATCTAGCAACAAATCACCACTGAATTCTTGCAAAACATGAACTTTGCAATTAGAAGAGGCTTCGTGAGCATGTCCGTCGAGTTTTTCTCTGTACCAATCTTCTTCACAAGAACTTTATCTTCCGAGACTACATCTCGCACAAAGTGGTAAAAGATATCAATATGTTTGGTCCTTTCATGATGCATACGATATTTTGTCAAATGAACCGCACTTTGATTGTCACAAAACACCACAATCGGACCAACAAAAGAACACAACTCACTAACAAATGCCTTGAGCCAAATAGCTTCTTTATTTGCCTCTGTAATTGTCATGTATTTGGTTTCAATACTTAAGAATGCAACGATTGGTTGAAGTTGAGACTTCCAACTAATTGCATACTCACAAAGGGTAAAGACGTACCCCGTCAAAGACCTCATCTTATCAAGATCACCTCCAAAATCCGAATCAACATAACCCGTTAATGTACCATCTCCATTTTTAAACACCAAACGTGCATCAATGGTACCTTTCAAGTAGCGGAAAATCTATTTCACCGCTTCCTAATGCCCATTTCCGGCACAAGAGAGATACCTACTTACCACACTAATGGCTTGAGCAATGTCGGGTCGGTACACACCATCAAGTACATGAGACTCCCAACCGCACTAGAATATGGAAAATTTTCCATATAGATTCTTTCACCATTGGATGTTGAACTCAAAGCGGCCGAAAGCTTGAAATGTGCCGCAAGAGGAGTTGAAACAACTTTTGCTTTCTCCATGCCAAACCGATGAATAACCTTTACAGCAAACTCCTTTTGTGAGAGAAAAAGCTTCCGATTGGACCGGTCTCTTGTAATCTTCATTCCAAGAATTTTCTTCGCGACCCCTAAATCTTTCATTTCAAAAGCTATACTAAGTTGCTCTTTCAACTTCTTAATTTCTCTCATATTGGTGGTGGCAATCAACATATCATCCACATAAAACAACAAATAAATATAATTACCACCATCCAACCTTTTAAGATAAACACAACTATCATAATTAGAACGGGAGATATTTAGACTTACCATAAAGAAGTCAAATTTTGTGTACCATTGCCGAGGTAATTGTTTAAAGCCATAAGAGACTTCTTCAACAAATACACATAGTCCTCCTTTCCCATAATTTCAAAACCCTCCAATTGCTCCATGTAAATTTGCTACTCTAAATCACCATGCAAGAAGGAGGTTTTGACATCTAATTGCTCCAAAATCAAATCCTTCATTGCAACTAAAAAGAGCAAAACCGAATATGGAGGTATGCTTGATAACGGGTGAGAACACATCATTGAAGTCCACACCTTGCACTTGGCTATAACTCTTAGCCACAAGTCTTACTTTGTATCGGAATGCTTTCGAATTTGAGTCATCCACTTTCCTCTTGAACACCCACTTACATCCAATAATTTTCTTGTCATTAGGTGATTTCACAAGTGTCCAAGTTTGATTTCTCTCCAAAGAGTGAATCTCCTCATTCATGGCGGCAACCCAATCCGTCGCATCTTTGGATGAAATCGCTTTCTTATACGATGACGGCTCACTAAACTTCACATCTTCAACAATAGCCAAATAATATACAAAATCGACATACCTTGCTGGTTGTTGAATTTCTCGTCTTTCCCGATCTCTTTTCAATGAATATGGTTGCTCCACAACTTCTTGTTCTTCCTCCAAATGAGCACCATCATGTGACATAGGCTCTTCTTCGTCACTTTGTTGGACCGATAAGTCAAACTCCACCTTGTTCTCAATTTTCTCATTCTCCTTAATTATCGGCTTGGGTGAATTGTTATGTACCTTTAACATAACCGACTCATCAAAAGTAATATCTCTTAAAATGAGAAATTTTGACAAATTAGGACACCATAATTTATATCCCTTAACATTCATACGATACCCAATAAAAATACCCTTCTTAGCCCTTGGCTCCAACTTTCCTTCATTCACATGAAAATAAGCGGGACAACCGAACACCTTCAAGTTTGAGTAATTGGCCGGCTTACCCGACCAAACCTTTTCGGGTGTCTTTCACTCAATGCAAGTGGTAGGAGATCTATTCACCAAGTAACAAGCCGTACTCACGGCTTCCGCCCAAAATTCCTTACCCAAACCCGCATTGGAAAGCATACAACGGGCTTTTTCAAGTAGTGTTCTATTCATTCTTTCCGTAACTCCATTTATTGGGGAGTATTCACCACCATTTTATGCCTAATAATTCCTTCGGCCTTGCAAAATTCATCAAATCGGTGGTTATAAAATTCAAGACCATTATCGGTTCTCAACCTCTTAATTTTATTTCCGGTTTGGTTCTCCAAAAGAATCTTTCACTCTTTAAACACCTTAAAAACCTCATTTTTCTCTTTCAAGAAAATGATCCAAACTTTTCTAGAAAAATCATCAATAAAAGTAAGCAAATAACGATAACCGTTACCTTTTGATGGCTCACGTGAGGGTCCTCAAAGATCCGAATGAATGTAATTCAATGTTCCCTTAGTCCGATGAATGGCCGTAGAGAAGGTCAATCTCTTTTGCTTGCCAAATACACAATGTTCACAAAATTTTAAGCTACTTGTGCATTGACCACACAACAAGCCTCTCTTGCTCAAGATAGTCATCCCCGCTCACTCATATGTCCTAACCTCATATACCATAATTTTGTAACATCATCCGAGATAGGACCTGAATTCGCAATAGTAGTCGAGCCGGTGACCGTAGAACCTTACAAGAAATAGAGAGTTTCAACTATATTTACCTTCATGATAGCGAGAGCCCCTTTGAAAACATGAATGACTCCACTTTCACTTTGGAACTTATATTCTTTCTCTTCAAGAGAACCTAAAGAAATTAAATTCTTACTCAAATCGGGTATATGTCTCACACCCGTCAATCTTCGGATCTTGCCATCATAACTTAATTTGTATCGTGCCAACATCGATAACTTGCACAAATTACTATTACCCATAAGCACATTGCCACTAGATGACTCATAACTCTCAAACCAATCTCTATTTGGAATCATGTGTTGAGAATCACCCGTATCCATAATCCAAGAATTCTCATCATTGACACAACTATCAACTGCACAAAGTGTATCATCATAATTGGCCACATTTGCCTTTTCTGAAGAGGCACATTTATCCGCCTTTTGTTTATTTTTCAACTTAAAACAATCGGCCTTGATGTGTCCCTTCTTCTTACAATAATTACAAGTGAGATCTATGTGTCTTGATTTTGAACGGGTTTTACCTTCTTTCGGGGTCTTATACCAAGACCTACCCCGATCCACAACCAAACCGACACATTGACTTCCCTTTTCAACATTGGTCATTTCATTATCTAAATATAATTTTGCTTGCAAAGTGCTCTTGACGTCCTCAAAGATAATTTTCTCTCTACTATACACCATCATATCCCTAAAAGTCTTGTATGATGAGGGTAACGAACACAACAACAAAAAGACTTGATTGAGTTCTCTATCTTAACACCTAACTTATCCAAATCATTAAAGATGAGGTAAACTCCGCAATATGATTGGAAATAAATGTACATTCTTCCATACGAAGAGTGTAAAGACGCAACTTTAACAACAACCGGTTAGTTAGAGACTTTTTCATGAAAATATTCTCTAATTTTTCTCACAAATCTTTAGCGGTTTTCTCCGAAATGACCTCTTGAAGTGTTGAGTTACTTAAACACAATTGGATAGTGGAAAGAGCTTTGTCATCCATATCTCTTCACTTCTTATCCGTCACCGCATCGGCTAATTGTCCTCTACCAAGAATGACATCATTGACACCAATAGTGAACAAGATGACGGCCATACGCATTTATCATAGTGCGAAACTTAATTTTCCATCATACTTCTCAATATCAAATTTAATAGACATCTCTATCTCAAATTCACAACCCAACTCAACAAATCTCCAATTAATCAAATTACCCGAACCACAAGCATTAAGTTCACCAAATACCTCCTTAATCAGCAAACAAACTGCACTTCTAAACTAAATGCCAAAACCCAACAAAAACTTCACAAGTACCAATCAGGTAGAGGCGAGACGTGTAACAACTTTGATTAAAGACACACGGTACGCTGGTCACCACAAATGACAAAACCAAATGGAATTTCACCTGGTCTATGCGCGGTCCACAAAGAGAGAGAATAAGGGAACTTTTCACGCGGCTCACAGCAGCAAGTTTGGAGTTAACCGAGCAGAGAAAATAAATGGAATCCACACTCTGGTCTTTGACGCGGCTCATGGGATGAAAATCGCGATGTAATCGCTGAGCACCGCACGCACGAAATGGAGTTAACCGAGCAGAAGCAGCACCAAGCCATGCGATCAGATTTCAAGGCAGGGACGACCGGCTCTCATACCAGATTGTTAGGGATTTTAGGGTTTGAAATGGGTGTCGTTAGAGAACGGAAGAGCCAGAGAGAAACGGTGCGGTAGATATCATCCACTATTTTTTTTTTTTTGTCTATCTATTACATATATTAGATACAAACAGTGGTCCATTGGGCTCAAAAGTAATTTGGATCACAATATAACAAAATAAATTGAAAAAATGGAAATCCATAATATGCATGTTCAAGACAAACTCAATCGAAGTTAATTTATTTGAACCGATATATCTAACACAGCATTATAAAACATTCATGATACAATATATCATACTAGTGTCAGTGCGCGTATACAAACACAATATGACAATAGAAATATATATAGGTATTATATATTTTTGGCGTTATATATATGCTAAGGTATGTAACCACCAACGGAAGTGTAGATTGCACATAATACTAATAAAAATATTTTACATAGAGTCAATAAACTTTGTTTCGCGCATTTATATACTTGGGTATTAGAGCATCATTAAGTTTGATACAAACTTAACAAGATTTTAAACAATGCGCAATAGCATTGCTATAGCGTTTTTCAACCCCAAAAGCTACACTATGGACCAACACTGCGCTATGTCAAATTATGACCACTATAACGGTAATAGCGGCCGTAATAGCGCATAGCGTACAACAGCAAAATAACGCGCTATTCGAAATTAATTTTGTACATCTTAAGAGGCTCAAACTTATCTCTAGTTATAATATTATAGTCATCTTAATGATGAAAATAATATAGTTTATAACTATTTAGATTAATTTGAATAAAAAAATTATTTAGCTTTTAAACCATCAATGATGTTTTGAATATCAATTTTGAGTTTGTACTAATTAGTTATAACTCTTTAATTAATTTACTATAAGTCTAGTTTATATGAAAATTAATAGAAAATATAAAAAAATATGATGTATGATAGTTTCCGCTATAGTACACTATAGCGCGATAATGTTTTTAGAACACCGCTCTAATGACGCGATAATTACTATTTATAACATTGAAAGTTAATATTTATATATGTGTCCATTTCTTATGCAAGATAAGTTTGTGAGCCAGACATATATAGCTGACTGATTTCTAAATGAGCGCAGATCTAATTAATTATTATATATAATTTTTTAGAATTTCCTACTGTTTATTCAAACAAAAGTCCTTTTCAAATTAAATAATTAATCATCCGAAGAGGACACGTGAGAAAGAAACTAGCGGATCTTGGCCCAAACCCAAAAGCCCAATGCTATGATGTCTTAATGGTCCGATTAACTGTAATGCTAGATGCAAGAAACAAAGATAGCAGCGTTGTTTCTAATTGCTCGCTTGCTCAATTAGGGGAAGTGATGGCCGCGATGTTCATAATTGTTTGATTGCTTGGATCACAATTTTTAAGTCAGAATTGTTTGAATAAAAAATGACTAAAAAAATGTTTTATATGTATGCATAGATGATCGTAAATTTGAAATCCAATAAATATATTTTTACCATTATTTAATTTCAATCATTTTCAATAGCATCTTTTATATAAAGAAAAGAGATATGAAACTCTATTGGTGATAAAGAATGTGACCTCCGATCTAATGGAAATTAGAATAGCAAGACATTTGACAAACGCTGCAAAGTTAAAATGGAGTAAAAATTAAATATCTTAAAGCAATGGTGTAAAAGTTAAAACACTTAAAGCAGTGATGTTTGATAATTTAAAAAGAGAGATGTTAGCAAATGCCAAACATTTGTTGTATGTGCTCACAAGTGGAAGAGAGCATAGTTCATTCGTTCACAGAATGCAGAATATCTAAGGAAATTGTTAAGAAATAAGAATGATTAGCGTATAGTTAATTAGCTTCAGACCTGTGAGGGTATTTTCGTCATCGGCTAATTTGAAAATATATCATCCAACATCTATAATTAATTGATTATAGAAGGGTTGCATATTTTCTTGTAATTAGGCAACATGTATAGATAATAGAGGGTAGACAATATCTCAACGGTAACATTTATTACCGTTTATTTATTTCCATTAGAGCTAACAATAGCTTATAAATACCTCTGTAACTGTACAGTATTCAATAGAATGAAAATACTTTTCATCATCTGTCTCTCAAATTAACTTTCACAAATCGCAACATGGTATCAGAGCACAAATCCATCTAATCTACACAAAAAAGCCAAACAGTAACACTGAACGAAAAAACAGTTTGTATCTGTTCAGAATCAGCCAAATATCAGATATCACCAAAATTCGAGAAAAGGGGCAAGATCAAGTTGCTGCATCTATTCAAGTCGGTAGAAATTACCAGAATTCGAAAAAGGGGCTAAATCAAGCTGCTGTATCTGTTCAATACCAACAAAATACCAGCACAAAGCCAATTACCAGCAAGATATCAGCACAAAACCAATTACCAGTAACACTGAAAATAGCTAGAAATGACAGAGGAGATTTTCACCTTTCCAACTCCAAACCAAACAACTCAAATATCCACTTTTCTAAGGCCAAATACAGACTTCAATGCGTCACAAAAATTAACCAATGCTCTCCTCAATGGCAAGAACTATATCCCATGGGCAAAGGTTGCTAGGGTAACCCTCAAAGGAAAAGGGTTGCTCGGGTATGTTAATGCGAATAGAGTAAGACCAATAGAGTGAGTAAAATCTCAAGATGAATGAGATATGGTTGATAGTCAAGTAATGACTCTCATTTCAAACTCGTTAGAACCCCAATTGTCTGAAACCTTTTACTGTGAAATAACCTTAGAATTGTGGCAAGCAATCAAAAATTAATTCAGCAACAAAAATAATCACTCACAAATCTATCAACTCAAAAGAGAAATCAGCCAAATCCAGCAAGAAACCAAAGATATACCCAAATTAATCGGGTTTGTAAGATCCAAATACGAGGAACTGAAACTGTACACACCTCCAACCACTGACCTTAATATGCTCCAAGAGAGGGAAGAGATTGACCGGGTGTACACCTTCCTCGCAGCTCTTGACTCGAGCTACGAGGCAATACGAGCACAAATTCTACTCTCAACCGAGAAGCTGACCTTTGATGGTGTTACAACCCTTATCCGGCAGGAAGCAACAAGATGTGTTGCAATGGGAGCTTTTGACTCGAACCCCAATTCAGAAGCTCATGCCTTCACAGCCAGTCACTTCAGCAACGGAAAGGGCAAGCCAAGAGGTGAAGTCGAGAGGTGCCAGCACTGCAAAAAGGAGGGACATACCCAAGATCGATGCTGGATTTTGCATCCCATCTCTGACCAAAGAAATTCCAAGATAAGGTAGCAAAACAAAAATTTTCAATGAAAAACCTAGATGACGGAGAAGGGGAGAGGAGGAGTCTAGTGTCGGCTCAAAGTGACACAATAGAAGGGAAATCGAGTGAGAGTGAAGGGGTCAGACTCGATAGAATGAAAGCAATGCTTTTAGCATTGCTAAATAAAAAACCTGGCCTAGGTCCATCTCTTAACTCATTTCATTCATCTCAAATTAAAGGCCCAAATTACATTGAATATCCAACTAATTTAGCTTCTGGTTTTAATTATAATAAGTGTTTAACCATAGGACTTAGTACTAAAAATAAAACACAAAATTATACTAAATGGGTACTTGACTCGGATGCTACGGATCACATGACAGGTAACCAAACGTTGTTGAAAAATTATCGTATCATCATGAGTGGTCAATATTTTATGGTTACAAATAACGAACGAATTAAGATTAAAGGTTGGGATATGATTAATATTTTTCCTAAAAAAATTCTTCAAGATGTATTTTATATTAAAATTTGCTCGGTTAATTTTTTATCTATTAGCAAACTTTCTAAAGAATTGAATTGTGAAATAATTTTTAAAGAAAAAATTATGATTTTTCAGGACTTAGTCATCAAGGAGAATATTGGTGAAGGACTTTTAGAAAATAGCCTATATTTTTTGAATAGCAACAAGTCTATTTTCAATAGTAGGAAAGATGAGAATTTAAGTGAACTTTGACACAAGAGAGTAGGACACACTTCCGATAAAATTTAAAATTTTATGTTTGATTTGTCTAAAGATTATGGTAGTAAGTGTAAAGTTTGCAAACTTGCAAAATATGTGAAACTTCCTTTTTATAATTCTAATCTAAAAGAAATGAAATATTTGAACTTGTTCATCCCGATGTATGGGGTCTGGCTCTCGTAACCTCTTACAACGATTATAGATATTTTATTATTTTCATTGATGATTTTTCAAAAATAACATGGTTATATCTTATGAAAAATAAAAGTGAGATTTTCTCTCATTTTCAAACATTTACAAATTTAATAGAGACATAATATAACAAAAAAAATTAAAACTTTTAGAACGGATAATGGAACGGAATTCATAAATCAAAATTTCTCAAATTTTATAAAATCAAAGGGGATTATTCATCAAACCATGTGCGTTTACACACCTCAACAAAATAGGGTGTCAGAATGAAAAAACCATCACTTAGTTGAAATGATGAGAACTCTTCTCTTTCAAAATAACGTTCCAAAAATTTTTTGGTCGGAAGTCGTTCTTACCGCGGTCTATTTGATAAATAGATTACCGTATGCCAACTTATTTTTTAAAAGCCCTTATGAAATTCTTTATGGAAGAAAAATTAGTCTAGAGCATTTAAAAATTTTTAGTTGTACTTGCTTTGTTCACAAGAATAGATTAGATAAGTTAGATTTTACGTCAATTAAAACTATTTTCTTAGGATATTCCTCTCAAAAAAAAGGATATAAGTGTTATGATCCAAAAGATAAGAAATTTTATATTTCAAGTGATGTGTTCTTCCTTGAAAATGAACCTTATTTTAAAATAAATGAAGAAAAATATTGTGATCATAATTCTTCAAATGGATTTATGCTACCTTGTGACACTAACTTGGAAGGAAGAAAGATATATGTAGAAAATCATATTCATGTAGGTGATCAAGGAAATGAAGACAATATGGCACCACAAGAAGAGGTCGGAATAGAAGAACATGAAAATGAAGAAGAAGACGAAAATCAAAGAGACGAAGTACCGATACGATGATCAAGTCGACAAACTAGACCTTCCTCAAGATTAAAGGACTTTGTTACATATTCGGTACAATACCCAATCCAAAATTACATTTCGTATGATAACATCACTAATGATCATTATGTATTTTTAAATGCCCTATCACAAATTGAAGAACCAAAGGTTTTTGAGGTAGCAAAATTTGACCCAAAATGGTGTAAGGCTATGGTTGAAGAACTAAACGCCTTGGAAAAAAAAAAACAAACATATGGGAAATATGCGTGCTACTAAAAAAAACGGTTGGTTGCAAATGGATTTATAAGATCAAATATCATAGTGATGGTACCATAGAATGGTATAAGGTAAGATTAGTGGTCAAAGGATATACTCAAACCTACGGTATTGATTACTATGAGACATTTGCACCGGTTATAAAAATGAATACCGTAAGGATTTTATTATCAATTGCGATAAACAACCGTTGGAACCTTTATTAAATGGACGTTAAAAATATTTTTCTTCAAGGAACACTTGAGGAGGAGGTGTATATGAATCTTCCACCAGGTCATAAGAAAGAAAATATTTCTAATCTTACTTGTAGGTTAAAAAATCGATTTATGGATTAAAGCAATCTCCACGGGCATGGTATGGCAAGCTTAGTCATTTTTGAATATCTTATAATTTTAAAATTAGTGGTGTCAACTCATCTTTATTTATCAAATACAATTTCAAGGCATAACCGTAGTATTAGTCTATGTCGATGATTTAATCATAACCGGAGATAACCAAGAGGAAATTGATTGTGTTAAAAGAGATCTCAAGAAAAAATTCGATATAAAAGATTTAGGCAAATTAAAATATTTTTTTGGGATAGAAATTGCTCATTCACTTAAGGGGCTATTTATATCTCAACGAAAATACACACTTGATTTGCTTAAAGAAACTAAAAAATTAGGTTGTAAGACGGTATCAACTCCAATTGACTCGGATATGAAACTAAATACCGAAGATGGTGAGACATTGGAAGATATAAATCACTTCCAAAGACTTGTAGGTAAATTGATTTATTTGACCGTTATAAGACCGGACATGTCATTTGCCATAAGTCAAATTAGTAAATTTATGCACTCACCAAGAACATCACATCTAGATGTTGTTAATATGATATTAAGATATCTAAAAGGAACTCCCGAAAAGGGAATTTGGATGAGAAAGAATAATACTAATGCAATATGTGGTTATTCCGACGCAGATTGGGCGAGAATCTTTGATAGAAAATCAACTACTGGTTTTTGCACGTTTGTGGGCGGGAATTTAGTCACATGGAAGAGCAAGAAGCAAAGTGTCGTGGCTCGGTCAAGCGTGGAAGCGGAGTATCGAGCGATGACATCCACCGCAAGTGAACTAACTTGGATTAAGCAAGTACTTATCGACTTAAATATAAAAGTCACCGAGCCAATGAAGATGTTTTGCGATAATCAATCGGCGAGGCACATTGCAACAAATCTTGTCTTTCATGAGAGCACTAAGCACATCGAAATTGATTGTCACTATATTAGAGAAAAGGTGCAATCAAAGGAAATCGAAACTCCATTTGTTAAGAGCAAAGATCAATTGGCCGACATTCTCACAAAAGGATTAAGTGTCAGAGCATTTGAAAGATATTTCGTACAAGCTAGGATTATACGATATCTATCATCCTAACTTGAGGGGGAGTGTTAAGAAATAAGAATGATTAGGGTATAGTTAATTAGTCTCAGACCCGTGAGGGTATTCTCGTCATCGGCTAATTTGAAAATATATCATCCAACATCTATAATTAATTGATTATAGAAGGGTTGCATATTTTCTTGTAATTAAGCAACATGTATAGGTAATAGAGGGTAGGCAATATCTCAACGGTAACATTTATTACCGTTTATTTATTTTCGTTAGAGCTAACAATAACTTATAAATACCTCTCTAACTGTACAATATTCAATAGAATGAAAATACTTTTCATCATTGTCTCTTAAATTAACTTTTACAAATCGCAACAGAAATAAAAACATATATATACGATATAATTTTCTTGAGACAGTAGCAGACCTCGATGAGATATAGAGATGGTGATATGAAACTGATGGTGGACAAGAGTGAAAATACAATGGAGGTATAGCGTTGGTGAGGGAGATACTTGCAGAATAAATAAATAGAGAATTACATATGCAGTTCTACTTAAATGGACAAAACAGGAATAAGATAGATCTTTAGATAGTTTGGAGTTTATGTACATTGTTGTGCTTTTTGTTTAACTGAACTGGTTGTACTTAAATGATGGCACACTTGTGATTAATATTAATGAAATTTGAAAGTATAGACCTCCATCTTTTTTATCAAGAAATAAATTATAACAAATTGGAGAGGTTGTGTATGGGTGGGGGCAGAGGAGGAAAAGGTGTGATCCGGTTGCAAACTCGCGGTATCTTGGAAAGGTGTTTAGATTATTTTATTTTTTTTACTCGATATTATCCGGAACGGAGTTTTTGTACCGCATTCCAATTCCACATAGGAAATAAGCATTACATATTTACTTTCAAATGGAAAATATATAACATATTTAAACGGAAAATACTTGTATCACTGATACTACAAAATTAAAAAAAAAAACAGTTTTACAACATTAATTAGAAAAACAACCGTACAAAAATTGAGATTCCTCACAGGGTAGGTAACCCTCTTAACTATACCACACGTCCACAGCAACACTGCAGGAGGCAAGACATTACCAAGTCTCCACCCTCAAATCCCCACCCCCAAACACCTCAAATGTGCACGCTCATATGGACTCGTACAAAGAAAACCTCGTCTAGTTCAACACACAACAAAACTAACACGAACATCCAAAATTGCAAGAAAAATATTTGAATGTCCCAACATGGATCATTTTGACAATCTTGACAATGTATTTTTAAATAAATATCAAAAAATATTAAAAATAAAAAATTTAGAGATATATTTTTTTACTTATAAGCTTATGTTGTTTCAAATTATATATAATTTCATTATTATTTGATAGTCAATTAAAAATTATTAAATTGAAATCAGTATAAATTATATAAATTTTGATTATCTTTTATGGACTAACAAATGATAATAAAATTGTATGAAATTTAAAACACTATCAATCTATAAGTAATATATATATATATATATATATATATATATATATATATATATATATATATATATATATATTAGGCTATGGTGTTTTGCAAAGCACAAAAACGTTGTGTGCTTTGCACTCTATTTTTAATTTTAAGTCAGAAATGATCGATCCAAACAACTCAATCTAGTCTCTATACCAAAATCTATTAGTAAATCAAATTTTATGTTTTTTGAAATTTATTTGCTATTTTTTTGGATAGGGGGGAAACCGTCATTTTTGGATGAATCAAAATTCTCAGATCAAGTTATTTTCTCCTCATTAGAAAAAATAGCAAAAAAATTCTAAAAAATATAAAATTTGGTTTACTAATAGATTTTTATATTAAGATTAGATTGAATGGTTCGGATCGATTATTTCTGACTTGAAATTAAAAATAGAGCGCAAAGCACCATAGTCGCCTTTATATATATATATATATATATATATATATATATATATATATTCTATTTTTAAGATATTTATTAATTTATTTAAAAATCTATTGTCAAAATAACCCATTGTTAAGAGAAGGCCGATGAAAATTTATACATAATAATCTATATGTATAATTTATCCTCTAATGTTAGTGTTTGAGTCAACTCGTTTAAGCTTTACTGCTTTACTCAGTTTGCCTTGTAGCTACAAAATCTAAAGCATGGACTTAGTAGTTTTTATATGATTTTTATTGAAAAATAATAGATATTTTGTTTGTTCTTATCAAAAAAAAACCTAGTAGTTTGGATACGACCCAAAAGTTAAAAGGTATGGACCGAATCGCTGGGACGCAATCACACAACCCAGCAAAAATTGGGCTCAGCCCATGAGCAATTTCATCGTCAATTAGCTAGCTGTTCCATCAAATTTAGCAACCTCTTCCTCACTCCAAAATCCGGATTAGTTGACTGATGATGATTGATCAAACCAGATAGACATTGGAAGACAGAGGTCGCGTGGAGAAGGGTTCAACCGGATCGGACCGATCGAGATTGTAGAGTGGCGGAGAGGGTTCGCCGTCCGGTCGGTGGTTATCCGGAAGGAAAAGACGGAGAGGAGGGATGGACATGGCGATCGACCCGCCTGCTCCGGCCTCCTGTGGCGCCACCGCTGAGGCCTCTTCTAACTACAACGGCGGCGGAGAGGGGCAGAGGGAGAAGAAGAAGACTCCAGTGTCGGAGATTATGAAACTGGAGTTACAGCTTCTGAAGGTTCCAGTGGAGCACCTGAAGAAGACGCTGAGGTTGTCACAGCGCATTGCAGAGAAGGATCTCTCAGCCGTGCTCGCTGACATCTCTTCAGTTACTGCTTCACAGACAGTAGCTGCTCCAGCTGTGAGATCTCTGACCTCCTTGGTTTGCCGTCTCCATGGAATTAAGCGTAAGCTTGAGGAAAGCAGCCGAGCTGAGGCAGCACAAGTACAGCAATGCCGTGCTCGGATTGAGCATTTGGAGGAGTTTGTGCCACAATGCCAGTGCAACAGCAACTGGAATAATACCAGATTGAACAGAGTCCTTCTTGATTACATGCTCCGCATGTCATACTACGGCTCAGCCTCCCTTCTGGCCCATTATGCTAATATTCAGGTATAGAAATCCTTATATTGTACTGGTTGCCAGCAGAAATAAAAGGACTTGGATTGTTGTGAGCGGAATTTGATTTCCACTTGTACCTTTAGAGCTGATAGTCTGATATCAAGATCTTATTTGTTAAGGCCATGGTTGGCTATTTGATGGTTCAGTCTGAAAAAAATATGTACAAGCTTTTTGAGTAAGAACCAGTGGCTTTATTTTTATGTGTGATGATCCTGTCTGTTCAATTTTGTTCTGATTGGTCCCTTTCCTATCATCTTACCCTCGTCAGCTAAAGTGTACAGCTTATTTATAACTAGGAGTTAACATATGGATTTGTTTTTCACCTTTCTTTTTCATATGTTAGTAAATTGATGTTGACAGTTTGGAATTTACAAATGTTATTTAGCTTAAGAAATACAAATATTTATTGGTTGATTTTGTATATTAATTACAGGAACTAGTGGATATCAATGTGTTTGTAGAAGCAAGAGAAGTTGTGGAATCCCTGCAAAATAAGAAGGTGGCTCCTGCTCTAGCCTGGTGTGCTGAAAACAAGTCCAGGCTGAAGAAAACTCAGGTTGGGGCACTTTGATCTGATCTAGATATTTACTCGTCATTGGTATCAGATGTTTGTTCTTGGTAAAAATGTGAAGTGATCATTAGTGGCAGGCACCTTTATTTTGGTTTCATTTTCTCATTTGCCTGGAACATGCAGAGTAAGCTTGAATTTCTTCTAAGGCTTCAAGAATTCATTGAGATGGTAAAAGCAAATGACTACTTGAGAGCCATTGCATATGCTCGCAAGTACCTTGCTCCATGGGGTGGAACCTACACAAAAGAACTGCAGCACGTCACTGCAACCTTGGCCTTTAAGAGTGGCACCCATTGCAGCGCTTACAAGGTCCGTTCATCATCTACTCTTTTTAAGTTCTGTTACTATTTTGTTTTGGGTTGGGATCTTTTGAGAATGGATATCTCGACCATCTCGCCAATCTTGGCAATCTGGTTAAGTTCGTAAATTGTCAATAGATCTCAACTCTTTCATTTATTATTATTATTTTTTTTTTTTTTGGGGGGGGGGGGCAGTTAGACACCTGTTTCATTAAACTGAAATGAAGTACTGCATCCACTAATCAAACTAAAAACCAGAAACCTATCTATCACCTTAAGCAACCCTCAACAGATATTACTTGGGCTGTGTTCTGGTCTCAGTGTGTGTTACATACTTGTGTAACCACAATTAGTTGAAAAAGCAAATATAGTAGCCAATCAACCTCCTTTGCAGTTGCCTAGCCATCATCAGCACTTCCATGCAGAAATTCAAAATCTCTAATTGCATGTTACCAGTTGTACCATCTCTTATCGTTGGTTGACTTGGATCATCCTTATCTTCTTTCATGCAGGTATTGTTTGATGTCTGCCGATGGGACTTCCTAGTGGAAGAGTTCAAGCAAGAATTCTGTAAATTGCTTGGCATGACTCTTCAGCCTTTGTTGCAAATCTACCTCCAAGCGGGCTTATCTGCTCTCAAAACCCCGTATGCTTCCTTTTTTTGTATCTTTTTTTTCCTCTCCATAAATATGTTCTCCGTAACTTAGTTGCTGATTTGGGGGTCTTAACCTGGTGATTACAATTTAGATGTAGATCCTGCCCTCAGGGAGCATGTTCAAAAGAAGACCCTCTATCACAGGTTGGGTTCATGAGACTAGCAGATCCACTGCCATTTTCAAAGCAACATCATTCCAAGCTTGTTTGCTTCATCACCAAAGAGCTCATGGACACTGAAAACCCACCTCTTGTTTTGCCAAATGGCTATGTTTATAGCACCAAGGTTCTTTTCTCTTTCTAACTAATTAAAAAGAAATACTAGAAGAGAAGAGGGTAATAGTAGGCTGGATTTATTACAGTTTCTCTGAATTTGTTTTTGACAGGCTTTAGAAGAAATGGCTAAGAACAATAATGGTAAAATCACTTGCCCTAGAACTGGATTCAAGTGCAAATTCTCTGACCTTGTCAAGGCCTTCATCTCCTAAGTTCCTCACTGAATCTGCTCCTCTCTGTTGATTAAATTGCATCTTATTTGCCTGTACATATTATCAAAGACAACTTCTTTTGTTGCCTAATAGCCTAGTTGAAATTGTTAGTAGTTCTTGAATCTCTTACTGTTGATCCTTGATGGTTTGTGGACATGCCTATGTGGATGCACCTTCCACCATTCAGTTGCTGTCCGTAACTGTATGCTTAATTATGTGGACGTCCAAAATTTGGAAATTATTTCCCGTTGAAATCATGTCGAGATTTGTCTGTTTGGTTGGCTAGCATGTGATAATAATGGTTAGCCTTTTCGGTTGGCTAATTTGTAATAATAATGGTTAGCCTTTTGCTATTTCAATTACAAAAACATTAAAACATTATTTCTTCTGTTAGAGTTATATAAATGAAAAATTAATGGTTCAAAGAGAGATCAAGTTATCAAAATGAATCTACTTCTTTACACTGATTACAGAATCTTTATTTATAGTCTCAGATTACTATCTAATCCGGTCAGTTAACTTCCTAATTAATTGGTTAACATTCTAACTATCTCTTATAGTTCTAACTACTCGTTTAATTATCTAGAGGCTTCTATTAGTCAATCTTATATAATAGACTTCATATTTATATATATTCCAACAAACCCCACGAGATGGGCTTCAGAGTTTGCATACTGAACTCATGAACTCATGAGAAACTTGACACAAGTCGGTAAGCAGCGACCCCAGAGTGGAGAGCGGCACAGAATAGTATGGGTCTGGCACCAGGTAGTATGGCTTTGGCATCGGCTGACATTGACCTCAGATTATCTGAAAGTCCCAAAACCTCTCAATAAGTCACAACTCATTACCTTATATACAGGAAAAACATTTAACATACCCATCTTATCACTGAACTTTGTTATATCCATCGAGCTCAGCCCTTTCATAAGACGGTCAGCTACTTGTTGCCCTATTCCCACATATTTTAGCTCCAACAAACCGCTGTCAAGCTTCCTTAATAAAGAACTGATACATCTCTACGTGCTTGGTCATATCATGTCGAATCGGGTTATTGGCCATATTAATCGTAGACTGGTTGTCGCATCACAATTTCATTAAAGCTTTCCTAACAAGTCTCAGCTCAATTAGTAGGGTCTCCAACCAAATCATTTATGCTACCCAATGCTATCGCCCTGTATTCAGCTCCCAATGTTGACCTAGCAACCACCGATTGTTTCTTATTTTTCATGAGACCATATTGCCCTAATGTACATGCAATACCCAGTCGTGAACTTTCTGTCATCAACACAGCTCGCCCAATCAGCATCGGTGTAGCCTTTAATATTCAAGTGTCCACTTTTTCTGAAGAATAGCCCCTTCTCAGATTCACTTTTCAAGTACCTCAAGATATGATATACTGCATCTAGATTCCCCTTTGAATCATGCATGTATCTACTGACCACGCTCATAACAAACAATGCCTGGACACGTAGGGCTCAAATAAATCAGACGGTCTACTAACATCTGATATTGCTCATGATCAATCAGTTCTCCTACCTCAACACTCAGCTTGACTCAATCGGCGAGACAGCTAGTTTACAGCCCAACATCCCTGTCTCCTCGAGAAAATCTAGTTTATGATAGGAATAGAATTGAATCATTAATGCAATTACATTAAAACGTTATGCAATTTATTCAAATTTTATATAATTTGTAGCCACATTTCAACATATATAAAATCACCAAAGTAAACAAAATTTTATTTGAATGACGTCATCTATTCATTTAGGGAGTGTTTGGCACTCAATGGAATAGCAAAAAATTGGAATAGAATAGCTATTCCGACGAATTAATTTGCCAAACGAATTTTAGACTAAGTAGAAGAGCGCGGAATAGTGCTAATCCGGTATACCAACTTATAGGTGGAATACCGGATTAGCTCTCATTGGAATAGCGATTATTGTTTGATTATATTATATTATATTATATTATTATATTATGATTATGATTAAGATTTAGTATTATTATATTATTATATTATATTTCGATTATAATTTATTATTATATTAATATTATTATTATTATTTATTATTATTATCATCATTATATTATTATTAAATTACTATTATCATTATTGTTACTATATTATCGTTACCATTAGTATTATTATATTATTTATTATTATTATAAATATAATTTTAATATTATATTATTATATTATGAATATAAATATAATTATTTTATTATTATATTATTATGATCAAGTTTATTTATTATTATATTATGATGATTATGATTATTATTATTATTACTTATTATTATTTTATTATATTGTATTATATTATTATATGTTGATTATAGTGATGATTAATTTATTATTATATTATTATAATTATAATTATTTATAATTATTTTTATGATTATGATTATATTTTAATTATTATATTATTATGATTATGATTATGGTTATATTATTATGATTATGACTATAATTATTATTATCATGATTATGATTATGATTATATTATTAAAATTATGATTACTTATTATTATTATATTATTATAATTATGATTGTAATTATAATTTTTTATTATTATATTATTATATTATAATTATGTTTATATTTTTATTATATTATTATTATAATATTATTATTTATTATGATTATTTTTTATTACTTTATTATTATTATTATTATCTTACTATTATGATTATTATTTACTATTATTATTATTATCATAATCATTATTAGTATCATAATTATTCATATTTTAACTATTCTGAATAACAACTGCCAAACGATATTTTCGCTCTTCCGAATAGTCAAGAATATCACTCTTCTACCACTCTTCCAAAAAAAATATTATTCTATCACTCTTTCAAAATTACCACTCTTCCAAAGCTATTCCTTGATTTGCCAAACGGACCCTTATATTTTAATCATTATGTTTCTGAATCTTTATGACACGAGTAGAATTGAAAGATTAGTACAAAGGCATTAAAATGATATTTAATTTATTCAAATTTTGTAAAATTCGTAGCATCATTTCAACACATAATCACCATAAAATATAAAGTTATTTTGATTGATTTTTCTTATTTGTGTACATTATAATCATTATGTTGTTGAATCTTTATGACACTATGATTAACACAAATGCATTACAACGGTATGCAATATATTTGAGTTTTATAAAGTCTCATTTTAACACATAAAATTAATAAAATATTCAAAATTTATCTTGAATGATGTCTCATATTTGATAATATTATAACTATTGTGTTCTCGAACCTTTATAATAGGAATAACATTGAAAAATTAACACAAATACATTAGAACAATATCAGTTTATTGGAGTTTTATATCATTTGTAGCGTTATATCAAAACCTAAAATAATCAAAATAAATAAGATTATTTTTAATAAACACTCTATTCATTTGGATTAATATTATTATGTTCCTAAACCTTTATAATACAAATGACATTAAAAGATTAGCACAAATGTATTAAAATGATGAGTCTGACTATGGTACTTTGCAAAGCACAGAGGTGTTGTATATTTTGTGCTATATTTTTAATTTTAAGTCAGACATAATTGATCTGAACCGTTCAATCTAATCTTCATATCAAAATCTATTAGTAAATCAAATTTTATATTTTTTAAAATTTTTTTGCTATTTTTTCTGATGAGGAGAAAATGACTTGATCTGAGAATTCTGGTTCATCCAAAAATGATGTTTTTCTCCCTATCCAAAAAAATAGCAAATGAATTCTAAAAAATATAAAAATTGATTTACTAATAGATTTTGATATGGAGATTAGATTGAGCGGTTTGGATCGATCATTTTGGATTTAAAATTAATAATAGAGCGCAAAGCACACAACGCTTTTGGTGCTTTGCAAAGCACCATAGCCTAATTCTTAAAATGATATTCATTTTATTCTAATTTTGAATCATTTGTAGATTCATTTTAACCCATAAAATCATCAAAATACACAAAAGTTATTTTGATTGATGCTCCGTATTTATTTACATTATAATCAATGTGTTCTCGAACTTTTATTACATGAATATCGTTGAAGGATTAACAAAATGTCTGAAAATGGTTTTTAATTTATTCGAGTTTTGTGTCAATTGTAGCATCATTTTAACTCATAAAATAATCAAAATAACATAAAGTTATTTTGAATGATGTCATCTATTCATTTATATTATAATTAATGTGTTCTCAAACCTTTATAACACGAATAACATTGAAAGTTTAACATAAATGTATTAAAATAATATTCGGTTTATTAAAGTTTTGTATCATTTATAGCCTCATTTCAACTCATAAAATAATAAAAATACATAAAATTATTTTGAATGGCATCCCCTATTTATTTATATTATAACCATTATATTCTCGAATCATTATGTCACAAATAGCATTGAAAAGATTAATACAAATGCATTAAAACGGTATGCTACAGTTTATTTTAAGTTTTGTATAATTTGTAGCTACATATAATCTATAAAATCTACAAAGTTATCTTAATGATGTCCTTTATTCTTTTATATTTTAATCGATTTATTTTTGAACCTTTATGATATGAATAACATTGAAAGATTAACACAAATGAATTAAAATGATATTCAGTTTATTCAAGTATTGTATCATTTATAGCCTTATTTTAACACATAAAATTAGAAAATTTTCAAAGTTATTTTTGTTGATGTCCCTATTCATTTACATTATTATTACACTCTATAATTTCTTTGTATTTTATTATTTTACAAAACTTATTTAAATTTAACAAGTCTTTTGACTTATTTTTGTAGGATCCTATGAAGACTTTATCGATTGCTCTATCAAGGTTGCTGAAGATTATCAGAAGAAGTCAAGAGAAGAAATAGGATCAACTATTGTAAGAGTTAATTCAAATCTTTAGGTTCTTTTTAGAAAATTATAATGAAAGTTTTATGCCGCAGTGAACCGTTATAACGGTTCTTAAATCGTTATAATGTTTGTATACATACTCAGAAAATCTAAGTTCATTGAAGACAGAAATATGAAATTTTAACATACCGAATCATTATTTAACGTTTCAACATATGTTATAGTGTTTCAATCATTATAATGTTAGACTGATACATTATAATGATTCTTTGATGATAGCACTTTGTTAAACTTAAAGTCAATACGGTCAAACTTGATCAAAAAGTTATAATGCTTTATCAAGTGTAACAACGCTTCACTCTGCCGTTACAACGGTTCATCCAAGTATAAATAAACCATTGTAATGTATTCTGACAAGGATTCTTATCTAGATCAAGATCAAAAATTATAATTGTTATAACGGTTCATAAAATATTATAATGGTTCCTTAAGATAAGAACCCAGGCGACTGTATGTTCTTGTATTTTATAAACTGAACAAAATCTATCAAAATTCTTTTGTCTATTACCAATTCTGAACATTCACCAAGCTATCAAGAGAGAACCTTTTTCCCTTATAACTACACAGAACCTAAACCTTTGCATTAGCCAAAAATATTGAATTTCTTGTAACCGTGTTGTTATCTCTTGAGATTAGACTCAATTTTCTTTCTCAGTTGTAGGCTGATTTTCTGAGCCTTGAGTGCTCCTTGTTTTTATTTTCTTTTGAGTTTTTTAGTCTTCTTGTACTTGTTCTTATGAAGAATCTAAACTTCTAAAAATTATAAAATATTTTTCTTGATAATAAAGCGGCGTTCCGTTAGTGGAATGAGACTTGAAAACGTAGCTTTTATAACCAAACTCCGTTAGCATCTCGCTTCTTCTTTACTTTCTTCACTTACACATTCTTTACTTGCACCGAACTTGGTACCAAACCTAGAATCATTTAGACTTGTCAAACCTTTAGTTTTTGATAAATGCCACCTTGAACTACCTTAAAATCAGTGGTATCAGAGCATTTGGTCCAAAATTATGATTTTACCAATCAAAATGGCACTAAGTAGGTATATCAAGGAACTCCCAATCTTTGATTCTTCATGCAAGAACTTTTCTTATTAGAAGAAATACATGATTAATTATCTCAACATTCTTGATGTATGGTATATTGTTGAATATGGGTATGAACCAAAATTTAACTCCACTACACATAGTTTGACCACCGAATCTCAAATAGATAAAGGCTTAAATAATTGTGCAGTAAATGATATACACAATTCGATTAGTGAACCCATAGCACTAGTTTTTGATAATATGATTAGTGCTAGGGATATGTATTTGGCCTTACTAAATAGGTTTGAAGGTAATACTCAAATCAAAAGGACTAAGATCATGAATCTTGAAATAAAATTTAAAAATTTTAAGATGGAAGACCATGAGTCGATTGAAGAAATATATAATAGATTGTTATCTATTCAAAATGAGTTTTTAGATTTAGATGAACCTCTAACAAATAATAAAGTTATAGATAAAATCCTAAGAGTGATGCTTCGAAGGTCAAGATAGAAAGTGCTTGTCTCCGTTCTAGAAGTTATGCAAGGAACAAACGATGTCTTCACATCGGATGAGTTGTATACTCTTCTAAGATGTTTTAAAGAGAAGCTGAAGCAAGCGAGGGATTATCATGTGGAGCCAAAATAAGTTGTTTTCTCCGCTCAAAGCAATGCCAAGAACTTTCATCAATCAACCTCACGTGAAAACTTCAATCACTTGACTATGAAGTCTCCATAGACACAATGCTCCTTTCAAAGATGTTTCAAAGAATGCTCAACTTTGAGAAGAAATTCAACGAAGAAAGAGAGAACATAATAAGAATGTAATATACTTTGGATGTCACAAGGAGGGACATACCATCCATTCTTGCTTCTTTCTTTTCCTCCACCTTAAAGACACAAATGGCACAACTCGCCAAGATCGAAAGTAAAAATCTTTCAAGGATGGCTTCAAGGGAGAAAAACCAAAGCTATGAACGCAAGAAATCAACTTTGCTCTCATAGCCATGGTGGAGGATCTTTCGAATGGTATGGATGAAGAGATAATCATTGCCACCAAGAACATAATTGATCTCATCACCATCGAGATCTACTTTTCAAATCATGACAAATCGGGTATAGGATTTGATAAAAATTTATCTTTGTCAATTTTCAAATCTCAAAAGAGTCCTACATTAAAAGTAAAATAACATAAATATATTTTTATTAAGAATGCTAAATCTTGAATAGACAAAAATAGTAGATCAAATAATCATGCATATCAATATAGAAATGTTAACAAAACCAAAACTACTTATAGGCCAAAATATGATAATAAAGTCTACCATAGGGGTCCAAATGATTGGTCTTATGAAATAGAAAATAAAAAGAATTTTCAACTAAATGAAGAATCAAAGGTTGCATCCCAATAAATTAAAAAGGTTCAAACAAAAGAAATTTCTAAAGGAAAACCAACCCCATCCAAATTAATCAAATCCCAAGAACTTAAAGCACATTTTAAGATTCACTTTGTGCAACAAAAAAAGTATGTTTCAACAAAAATATTTTACAATTATTATTGTAAGATTGGACATATTTTAATGGATTGTGTCTTTAAAAAGGAAGCAACAAGAATATTATTTGAGTTTTTAGAGTCAAGACCTAGGATGTGTGTAAGAAATTTGTCTCAATGACATATAGTGTGTAAAATCTTAAAAAGGGAAAAAATCTAAAAAAAATAAGATATATATTAGTTATTTGAAAAGTCTTTCATTGTTTCTAATAACTAATATATATTTTTGTAGGTGTGTTTGATCTCAAATGAAATTGCTTGGATAATAGATAGCGGATGTATACATCATATGACTGATAATGAAAAAAATAAAACTTTACAATAAATTGATGGTGGTATAATCACTTTTGGTGGTAACCAAGGTGAAATTATTGATATAGGATTGGTAGAAAAATAAAATATAACTATTACCAATGTATATCTTGTCGATAACCTTAATTTTAATTTACTAAGTATGAGCAAACTTTGTGATAATAAATATCATACATCTCTTGTCTCAAATATTTGTCATCTTATTAATAATGCTACTAACAAATTATTGTACCATGGAAAAAAAAATAAAAACATGTATTATTTGTATCATAGTCATTGTGAGTTTGGTAAAACTTGCTTGAGTGTCATAACATCTGATTCTTGGTTATGGCATCGAAGATTGGATCATATCTCAATGGACTCAATCAAAAAGTTTATAACTCTTTATTTAGTTAGAGTTTGTCACCCAAAAGGTATGAACTCAAAAGACTATGTAATGCATGCATGCAAAGTAAACAAGCAAGATCAAGCTTCAAGTTAAAGAAATGGTATCTACTAAGTTTCCATTATAATTACTTCACTTAAACTTATTTGGTCCAATAAATATTTTAAGTATTTCAAGAAAAAATTTGTGCTTGTAATTGTAGATGACTATAGTCGCTTTACTTGAGTAATTTTTTTGTCTCCAAAGATAAAACTTTTGAGGAATTTATCAATTTTTATTTGAGGATAGAAAATGAAAAATCCTTAAAAATTGGTGTTATCCTTAGTGATCATGGAAAAAAATTTGAAAACATAAAATTTGATGATTTTGCTCTAAAAAGGGGTATATACATTAATACTTCGCTCAACACATTCCACAACAAAATGGAGTTGTAGAGAGAAAAAATCACATTTTACAAGAACTTACACGAACCATGCTTCATGAGTATTTAATCCCAAAATTTTTGTGGGTCAAGGCAGTTAACACAGCATATCACATGATTAAAAGAGTAAACTTATTACCACTAATAAAGAAAACACCATATGAGTTATGGGTTGGACGCAAGCCAAACTTATCATATTTTAAGTGTTTGGTTCAAAATATTTTGTTTTAAATGAGACATCAAACTTGTCATATTTTAATTGTTTTAATTCAAAATCAATTGAAGATTTTTTTATAGGATATTTTTCCACAGTAAAGTCTATAGAGTCTATATTCTAACATTATGGGTTGTGGTAGAATATGTGCATTGTGCATGTTAAGTTTGATAAAATAATTAACATTGGAGTCAAAAAATATGATTTTATTGTAGGTGATGGAGCTAAAGACATCAATAAAACTAGAGAAAAATAAGCTATAATTGTTGAAAATATTTAAGAAGTTTTAACAACTCAAGATGCCCCAACATGTGTTGATGGAGAATAAGTTATCAATTTCACTCCAAAAAAGTGGAAGATGCTCCATCAACTCTAGAAGGAGAGAGTCAAATCATGCTTGAGGAGCATAATGAATTTAATGAAAATATGAGTGAAGAGGATGTCTTCCTACTTCAAGAGTCAAATCATTAAGTTTTAACCGATCTTAGAGAAATGTCTTCTCATCATTTTTTTAGTGTAATTGGTGATTCTAGAGAATGTGTAAGAACTAAATCCAAAATGAATAAAATGATTGTCTATTGTGCTTTGATATTTCAATTTGAGTTCAAAATTTTCAAAAATGCAAATAATGACACACTTGATTTCTTTCAACTAAAGGCTGGTGGTATTGGAATAAACCTTGCTGCAGCATCCAATGCCTTTCTCATGGTATGACGAACTATTTTTTTGAATTTTCTGAATAGAGCCTGGAGCTCCAATTTTCCTTGCCTCAAGAACAAATTGTACAGAGGAACAAGCTAATATGCTTCGGGAGGGTGCATTTATTTCAATCTCAGAATAAATAGTGGTGCTAATTATAGGAATAAATGGTTGTAGGACCCATGGTGGAATCAGCAGTTGAGGAACAGGCACTAATGCGGATACATCATATTGGTCAAACAAAATTTGTTTCAATCAAAAGGTTTATTGTCAAGGTTATCTATCTTTTATAACACTTCATTATTTTTCCTTCTTTAATACTGCCCTTTCGGAGGAAATTGCTTAGTATGCTCGTCCTTCTCCAGCAGTTATATTATTGACTTTAAAAAAAAAAGATAATATGTCAACGTGGAAAGTTTGTTGAGGGATGAGTGATATCTGTGATGCTGCTATTAATCGGGTTCTTGATTTGGTTAACAAGATAAAATGTGGATTCCATATCTAAGGTTGGTTCAGGTGTACTTGCAAGTTTCTAGTAAAATGCCAAAATGTGATAGGACTGATGTTGCAAAAAAAAGGTCCTGTAATTGCTTGATTTGTTGGTTTCATGACACAGTGGAGCATTTGATGACAAAAAGCAGAGAATTATATGTGGAGCATTATATCAAGTACATACAGCACGTATACAAGAACTGAACATGCTCTTTTCCTGAACTTGTTTTTCTTGCTTTCCAGTAATAAATTTATTCTCTGACACCGTTCTCATTGTAGCTTAGAAAAACTTTCCAGAAATGGCTGAAATGAGCTTTTGTTCAAGTTAATATATCCATAGTCAAATTCTTTCTCATATAGTAAAAGATAATATTTAGTCGGTCCATATGTTAGCTTAGGCGTGCCCCGGAAAACAAATGATTGGAAAAAAGGTTCTGTTGTGTTAATCAAGCACTAGAAGACCTTTCAATTGGTGTAAAGTGTACACCACTCAAATATTATCAAATGAAAGAATGAAAATACTGAAAAATACTGCTGATTATATTTTGGTCCTTAAGATTTCAATATCAAATTAGTTCTGTACGATCACCAGATGAAAATTTACGTTACCGATGGTGATAATATCGATTGTGATGCATTTATAAAGATGCATACAAAAATTTTTAAAATTAATTGTTGCATACAATTTAATTGATCTTAGATGTAATTAGCATCTATTTAATCTGTGGAATATTGAGACCTGAATTAATTATTAGTTTTCATGTAATTGTTATTTATTTGTATGACTGTGTTCATGCTGTTCGGCTATTCCCAATGCTAAATTAACATCTAAAATTATATAAATATTGTTTTTAAATAAAGGTAGCATTAATTTGGTACAGATTAGATACTTTTACGAACAATATTTGAAAATTTTAATAGGATATTTAATTTGTATGATAGCCTTCCACAGACCCCCAAATCCATTATAAACGAACTTCCACCGTCACTTATCAAGCAAAGCAATGTTCATTTGATAGAGACTTAAGTATGCCTCCAACTACAAAATTATTTTTTCAAACACAATAAATCTCATTTGACCGAATGATACTTTATTTTCCCCATATTATCTACCCTGGCGCAAAAAAAAATATTTTCTTATTCTATCCAATTTATGTAAGACCCCTTGTGGTATTTGGAAAAGAGATTAGTAAAGAGGTAAAGAAGACAACAAAGAATTTAATAATACCAATCTGCTCTCTAAAGATAAAAGTTTTCCTTTCCAAGATGGCAATCTTTTTCGTACCTCGGTTATTATAAGTTCCCACATTGTGTTATTAAAAACACGTACAAGGTTAATTCAGAATTCAGTAATGCTTATTTGGACTCGATGTGCCTTCTTATTTTTAGTGAGAAATTTATTTTCACGTTTTCAACTATCTAAACGCAAATTCAATGCAAATAGTAAGCATTTCGCCTGCTACTTCAAAAAAAAAACACAAATTCAATGACTTGTAAATGCATGCCTCCATAAAGTAGGTTTATGACTGTTAAACATTTCAAAACAAAGGTATTAATGTGAAAACACAACAATGGTCCATATGCAGAGGGAAACTCTCAGATCTCCATAGCTCACCACTTTGTTTGATATGATCTCTTCTGAAATACATAGCAAACTTCAAGGAATGAGCTGATTTTGCAAATTTCCCATTTAGAATCTAAATAATAAAGCAAGGCATTGATCTCATCTCAGCCAAATCATGATACATAAATAATGTTCTAAGCAAAATAAAGGATATTTAAGTTACAAACTTAGAATACAGAAAACTTCAAAAAGTGCCATTCTAACACCGAAAAAAGAGCAGTAAAGCTGTGATAAGGAAGCTAATTGTTAACTTGAGGTGGTGTTGTGCTCTAAAGGAAGTATTTATAGCCAGCATAGAGTGCTGACATGATCAATATGACAACAAGGAGGTAGGTCATGATAGAAGTGAGACTGAATTGAGCGGGCCCCTTCTTCTGTTTGCTCTGAGCAAGCAATGCTTTGGGCTTGATCCTCGGCATTTTGACAATCTCTGTAATGTTAAAATTTAGACGCGTCAATTATCATGATTCAAACATATTCCTAATGAAGCATCAAATGTGCTAAAAATAACCAAATGAGTAAATTAAACAACCGTTCTTAAAGTGTCAGCCATTTATCAGTTGCCTTCTAAATTTCAAATCTCTCATTTAATCTTGAACAAACGACTAATGTTGTTATTGTACCTGTATTATTTCTTTTTCCCCCTTCTTTTTTCAGAAAAAAAGGCTTATAAAAAAAATGAAGGATTGACATGATGCATTGAATCTGTTCAAGGCCCCGAATAAAAACATAGAACAATAACACCATTGAATGCAAACAAGATTGCACTTGGAGGACCATTAATTCAATTAATCTAACCAAATTTGTAGCACTAACCTTTGGCCGTTGCAGATGCAGTAATCACATGTTCCATTAGATATGATTTCAGTACTATTTCTACACCAAGATACAGTACCTATCTAATAAAAACAGTCTCTGATCTGATCCTCTATCAGTTCTGCTTCGTACCAGATTGGCCCCAGGCCATACAGGCAGAAATGGTTGCAAAATTGAATTAAATCGCAGGGTCAAAATGCGCAATTGGAGTTTACCGGGGACTTAGTAAGTCTAGTCTACGAACTAATCTATTTTAGCAAACAGGGGCTTCTACTTTTACTAAGGTTCCAAACCATAGTCGGGAAAATCTATCGACAGCCACGATCTGATTATCGCGCGAATTTTCCAAACCGATTGGCCGCGATTGGGCGAGAAAACGCTTAAATCGGAAGAGACTTACCGCTGAACTACGCCGATTCCTCCTCCTAGTGTGTGCTGATAGATTGATTCTTCAGATGTAATCTATTGATGATCGGAAACGATGGGGAGAGAGATCTGAATTCTGAGGCGTAGAGTGAAAAATCAAGATGGGTTTGTCGGGTTTGGAACCAATAATCTGTTTAATAAATAGACTGCTTTGGGAAAAAAAGAATATTTCAGGCTGTAAATTCAGGAAATTTCGTTGGGCCAGCTATTACTTTCTATTTCTTTATTCGTCCTTTTGTTTAATTGGGCCATCGACTATAATATACAGATATAAATTTGTTATTTCTAAAATAAATCGGTTAGCTGGTTTTTTCTGTCTTCAATTATAAACATGAGAAAATTCACATGAATTTATCGAGGGAAAGTATTAGATCTTTTCAGCCTATTGTAAATTACGTTAATGAATAATAGATTTTGAAAATTTTTGCCTTTCTCATCAGATTTTTTATACTTTTTATTTTTTTTCTTTTTTATGCATATAACATGGCCTAGTTAGTGCAGGATCGATTTTGATTTTTTTTGCCTTTCTTAATATTTTTAACGGTTTCTTTAATTTTATGCTTGCAAAATTTTATAACTAGTGCTTTGTAAATGTAATATTTTTGTGTTAGCAAAATTATCAACAAACCTATTTATTTTATTCATTTACAGATAAAAATTTTAGAAGGAGAAAAAAAAGAAGGTCAGCTTTCAATACAACTTGAACGAATCTTACCTTGCCACTGAATATGGAATCCGCATCATCTTTGAAGTTGAAAAAAATCAGTAAATCGTCAGATCAGCTGTTAACAATTTTGTTTTAACAATAATAAATTCTCCGTGCATTAAAATTTATGTTTAAATTTTCTCACAGTCGTTCAGATTAACTTGAACGGTTTAGATCTTCCAGCGAATATCTCCGCACAAAAAGTTCTCTGTAGAGAATACGCGCTCACTAAACATATTTCATTTTTTTTTTTCTCTAACATGTATGAAATTTGCAGCATGACGTTCTTTGTTGTTGTTTTTTTTTTAATTGTGTGCTCTTGTTTTCAGTCTTGTGATTGATTGACGATCATACATTTTTTTCCTCTTAATCAATTGAATTCAATTGCTTAGAATGCGAATTCTGACTTCTCTTTTTCTTTGTACAACGTTGGTGTTTAAAAAAAATGAAAAGCCTTCAGAGCTGTCGATTTTTTCTCTGGCAAGAGTGTTAAATTCTGGGTTGATTCGATGGGTCTCATCCAGAATGATAAAAAATAAATGAATTGAATATGAATCAATTAATATTTTTTTATCTATTTCGTATTGGTTGGGTTTAACTGTATTTTTTAATTTTATTTTATAATTTAACACTAATTAAGATTAAAATTTTAGCTTTGCTATCACATATACACTAATTAAGATTATATATACACATAATTAAAAAAAAACAAAATGATGACAATCCATTGACACCCTACTTTCATCGTATGATTTTTTTTTTAGCTCTTGCCTCGCATACTGGACGGCTCTGAAACAAAATTTTGATCAATATTTAGTTCCATTTTTGCATTCTAGTTGTTGTCCTCCATCTGAAAAATTGTAGAAAAAAAGACGTCTGTGAAATCAAAAAGAAAAAAATGGAAAATTTAAGAAAGAAACTGTAAGGTCAAACATTATTTGAACCCAAGGAAGTTGAAGATTTATCTCATTCATTTGCACTTGTTTATGAAAATAATAGTTCCAAGTACTGTTGAAGTTGACAATAACAACGCCTGGATGTGGATTGAGAGGGAAGAAAAAGTCAAGAAACATTTAAAAAGGTTAGATCAAGATTTTGAATGGGCGTTACTCTTCAACTCGAAATGTTGTTAACTCATATGGCAATTTGTTGAGAGATTTGATTTCAGTATTAGCCAGGGAATCAGGAATTTCGACCATAGCATATTTCCAAATTAATTGCAAGTGGAAGTGGCAAGCAGTTGTCCACTGGCCAGATGCATCATGCATCGTATCACTTTTTAATACCAAGTGGAAGATTTACTTCTGTAAAACAGTCCCAAATCATCATCATCATCATTTATGTTATTTTTATTTCATTTACGTTTTAGTAAATTATACGGGTGGCCTTTCAAAAGTTATCTCATGTGTTATTTATGATTCTTAACGTTTCTGAAGTTCAAAAGTTATCTCATGTGTTATTTATGATGAGACAAGCTAAGCTCCAGCTAATCCCAACGAGTTGACAATGAGAGAGCTGTTGGTGAGCTAAATTCTGAGTTGATATATGATTTTTTTTAGAAGAGTTGAGTTGATATCTGGTGAGTCATGTCATGAGCCACGGATATAGGTCTATAGGGTATGAATGATACTTTCTACTTATTTATTAAATATATATCATATTCGATAAGATGAGTATAAATTAAAAAAAAAATCGTTAATAGATGAATAAAGATATGAATAAACATCATTTCTTATTTGTTTGCCTTATAAGGTAAACTATTAAAAAAGTAACTTATTATTTTCAATATAATATCTCTTATAATATTTTTTCTTGAATTTTTTTATTAATTAACTATCAATTATAATGATTATATTTCTCAGATTTCACCATCTTATATAATTATACATCTTATATAATTATAATGTTTGAATAAAATTTAGTAGAATACTTCTTAAAATGATGGGATGAGATAATCTAATTTTATTTTAAATAAGATATTATTTTTGTTTTTAATATATTTTTTTAGTTAAAAAGTTTGACAAGAGATGCTTGTGTTTTTTTAAATTTATTTATTTTAAAATAATAAAGTTGAAATTCATCCCTTAGTTATATTTTAATTTCATATTATTAAAATTGAGATGTTTTTGTATGAAATGAATGAGTTTGGATTTTTTTATAAATGATGATAAAATTAATTAATATATTAGTATTATTTGTCAACATTAGGGGTGTTAATTTTTGACCCGACCCGATGGGTTAACCCAACCCGACCCGAATCCGACCCGACCCGACATGACCCGAAAATAAATGGGTCGGGTATGGGTTTAATTTTTTTGATCCGAATCGGGTTGGGTCGGGTTCGGGTCAACCCGACCCGACCCGATTAATTATATTTTTTTAAGTAATTTTGTGATTTAGTACTAATTAAAACTTAAATATACACTAATTATACACTAAGATTAATTATAAAATAATTAATATTTTATTGCTTAAAATTATATAAAAATATTAAATTATTTTATACGGGTCGGGTATGGGTCAAGATTTTTTGACCCGAATTTAATCGGGTCGGGTTCGGATCAGGTCAAAAATAATAATAAAATAATATGAGCCAACCCGAACTCGACCCGACCCATTGACGCCCCTAGTTAGCACCCATTATTATTTCATTATTCATTTATTTGAACGGATAAGGTAGGGTGTGTTAAAGCTAATTTAAATGGATAAGGGTAGAGTATGAGTAAGAGTAATTTTAAATGGATATTAAATGGATATGATATTGAAAATACCTCCACCATGTGTGGTAAATATAATTTAAATGGCTAAGGGTAGAGCACGAGTAAGAGTAATTTTAAATATGTATGGTAATAAAAATATCTCCACCCGATCCGTACCATATCCATTGACATCCTACATGGGTATTTCATACAAATCTATTTCTACTAGTACTATGCCGCATCATTTATACTTTGTACTAGGGGTGTCAATTATTAACCCGACCCGACCCGACATGTCTCGAAAATAAATGGGTCGGGTATGAGTTTAATTTTTTTGACCCGAATTGGGTCAAGTCGGCTTCGGGTCAACCCGACCCGATTAATTATATTTTTTGATGTAATTTAGTGATTTAGTAATAATTAAAGCTTAAATATATACTAATTAAGATTAATTATAAATTAATCAATATATTTTAGTTTAAAATTATATAAAAATAATTAATAAATATTTAATTATTTTATATGGGTCGGATCGGATATGGGTCAAGATTTTTTGACCCGAATTTAATCGTGTCGGGTTCAAATCAGATCAAAAAATAATAAAATAATATGATCCGACCCGATCCATTGACACCCCTACTTTGTACCGTTAATTTTGTTTCTCTCTCTTTATTTATTTTAATCAAATCTCTTGCATAATTTTTCTCTCTTTCCTCGAAGACATAAATATGATGTCTAAATAATTTAAATATTAAAACAATGCATCTCTTTGTAAACATGCTTATTAATTATTATGTTGCTAATTATAATATTTATCATTATATATATTTTTTATATTTTGAAATTTGCTTACAAAAAGATATTTTACAGAAAATAATTTTTACTTTAAATATCTAATTATTTATACAGGTAGTATTATTTTTTCGACGCAAATTCCAATCAACATCCGTAGTTGATATAAAGCTGAAGGAAAAAAAATGTGACATAAAATAATGTTAGAGATTATTGTAAATTGAGAAATTTGTATAAAACAAACATTTTTTTTATAAAATACTTAAAAGACATAAGACTTGTAAAACTGGCAATTGGAGTTGTGTCACTCAAACCCGAAATTGCACACCGAGAGCAGTGCACGAATTTCTCATCTTACTGGCAATTAGAGTTGAATCGGCAGTGAATTGGCCGACTCTTTTGACTTCGAGTCACCGTCTGAGATTCTGAGTTCGGCTGGTTCTCTCTTATCTCGGCCTAATTTGTACAAACTGTCGTTGTGATCGGATTTTGCATCGAGGAGAAATGGTGAATTACTGGAGTATGGACAACTGAAGTGGTCTAAAAGGCCCTTGTTTTTTCTTAGTTCTTGGTTATGTTTTTCTGTAGTTAATTGTTTGGGGCTTTGGGCAGCGAACAAGTGTAGTGGGCTAAGTCTTTACTGGAGACTTTTAAGTAAGTCATTTTTAAAACTTAGTGGGTCAAACTGTGAATACTCTTTTTTTTCCTGCTGCATGATAATGTATCAGTGGATTATTTAAATTTGATATTTTTCTTAAAATATATATTTCTGGAACCATTTTTTATATTTATTACATAATTTTTTAAAATCCGCATTGAAAATCTTGGTTTTTATATTGTACAAGATACAGTTAAAAACATTAGGGACCTCGTAATCCGTTGAAACCGGTGGAATATTCTACTTCTATTAAAAAAAAAGAATAATTGTGTATTGTTTTAACAAAATCCGAGCTCCTATTTTTTCAGTGCCATGATTCAAATGTGTTCATGTATCATTACCAAATTGCAAATGAACACAACACAAAAGAAGTACAAGTACTTAGAACAACTTTTGCATAACTCTTATTATTTTCTTTTTTTCCCTTTAGAATAACCCTTCAACAAATACACTTGATTAAAACAAACAACAGGAGCTGCTCCATTCCACACACAATCTCCATTGTACTAACAAGTAACAACTATCTACCTATGCTGCTGCTTACAAAAAACTGCTTCACTAGTTCAAACTGATTGCACATATTTTTTTTAACATAGTTAAAAATCCTAACATCTAATAAACACTTGTGCTTCGACAGACGGATATTTCACCTGAGAAGCCAAGCTTATCACCTATTTGATTTCTCCACCGGTGCAAGTATCGACGGTGCTTTACACAAGACATATATATACCCCCACATCAAACAAGGGCTGCACAAACTTTCACTATTATTATTTGCGAGGAAAAAAATTGACACCTTCCAAGGCTGTTTACAAGATGCATGCATACCCAGAAAGCTTGGCTAAGTATGTGGTACGATTGTGCCAACATAGCCAATGCCTACTGTAAAGAAAGCAAATGCTTGTAGGAAAAGATATATGAAGTAGTGATTATGCCCGAATGCCAGATCATAGCACCCGCAGAAGAAAAGGAATGCTCCGGTTGCCAGTTCCAGTAAGTGCAGCCTATTAATTTCAGTAGCAATAAATAACATCAATTTTATGCATTGAAAGAGAAGAAAATAAAAATTATAAGCACACTTTGATATTAGCATATAAACATGTAAAAGAGACGAAAGAAGAGAGTTGGAATTATGCATACTTCTCCCCAAGACGGAAGCGAGGCTTCTTAGCAGCTTTTGTAACTGTTTTAGTTTTAAGAGTGGCATCTCCAAGCTTTTCAGTGACAATCCATTCATTCACTCTTCCTGCTTCCAACAAACCTATAAAAGTAGCTTTTGTTCTGTGCAATGACATTACATTCTCAAAGAGAATCCAAAATACCAGCAAGTGAAGCGACCTACAATGATAGTAAGATGTTAGCATAATCAATTGAAGACATATGTTGTTACCCATTGGATGAATTGTTAATTTGGATTGAGGAAATTTAATTATACCTAGGAGTTCCAACAGCATTGAGAATGGTGATCATGGAAGGAATATAAACAGCGCCCCATTTTGGTATTTGTACTTCAGGAACCAGCACAGTTGCAGGAATTACCACACAGTAAAATACGAAGGTTACAATATGCGCCACTACCTTTCTCACAAAAAAGAAACTGTAGATGACATGAATCTTTTTCCAGAGGTTTACTTTCTGCATGTTAAAAATAAAGATCATTTTATTACTATAAGAGGTAAAAGAAAGAATATTGAAACTATCAGTGCTGACATCTTCTGAAGTGTTTCAGTGAAACAATGAACTGACCTTGTTTCTGGCAATCTCCAGCAACATCTTTCTGAACAAATTGGCAGGTCCACAAGACCACCTGTGTTGTTGATATCTGTATGCTTTGAGTGTGCTTGGCAATTCATTCTTAACCTGAAAGAGCATACAAGTGTATAGGAATTATTAAGAACTATTGAGTCCAGATTATCTTTCTTATATCAGTTAAGAACATTCTAATTCCTAATTATATCAGTTAATATGTCAAAATGGGATCAGACACTCGTATGAATGAAAACCAATGTGAAGTCCTTACTGATACAATAAGCTCTGGCAACTAGGATTCTTACCCTGATATCACTGAGGAAAACAAATTTCCAACCCTTGAGACTAGCACGAACAGCCAAATCCATGTCTTCGACAGTGGTTCTGTCCTTCCAACCCCCTGCTTCATTCAGAGCTGATATTCTCCACACTCCCGCTGTCCCTGTACATGTGCAAAACACATGCATTGTTCAATCTAAACTTGGTAAATAACTACTAGATTGATAAATGCTTTTTGATTCATTTTTGCTTGATCAGAAAGATGGATCAGAGCTTGTTAATTATTATTAGTTATTACATACCATTAAATCCAAAAAAGGCATAAGTCGAGGATCCGACTTCCTGTTCCACTGTGAAATGGTAGTCCAAAGACATCTCTTGCATCCTGGTCATCAAGCATTCATCCGCATTCACTGCATCCAATCAATTAGTTAGATATTTAATTTTGGAATACAAAAGTTTAATCTGAGTTTCAAGTACTAATTTTCCTATTCATCTTTATTCTGAACAGAAGTTCTATTTCCCTCAGTACAGTGCTGTGAACTGGACCTTTAATTACTCAGGTAAAGCACAATTTATGGCATCCCCTTGTTAATTGCAACTTGAATATAATTTAAGCTCCTTAATATGGCCCGGGAGCATTAAAATGTAATAAAACACATCAAGTACTTGTTCAACTATATTTGTACATGCCATTGGACCCATCATGCTCAATTAGTGAGGAGACCAATTAACATAACATATCAATCGCATTAATTGTTCCTGGATTTTTTTGTCATCAACCAAAGATTCGTCCATGTCTGGCGCACGTCGTTATCGCTTATATTGCAAATGGAGATTCTGTATGTTGAACTAGTGTATACTGAGAAGACATTTAGGCAAGCAATTGCGTAAAGGGGCTCCCATGGGTGCTATTTGACTACCTGTTTTGTTTACTTAATATTGGGCAACTAAAAGAAGTGACAGAACCCGATTACTGTGTTTTTTGTTGCCAGAATATAAAACAAAGAAAATGCAATGTGAGGAATAAAGTATGTCATGCGTCGGTGGGTAATTGGGTATTAAATATTAATCAAATTAGCCAAAAAATAATATTATAAGAAAGAAAGGATGAGATTGAGAATTGAGAAGTGTCGGTGGGAAGGAGGAGACAGAGAGGTCCACTACTTTAAAAGCTAGGGGAGTGGCAATTTCAACACCAACGAAGCATAAAAAATTGTAAGTTGTGGTAAGTAAATAATCAAATAAATAAATAAATAAGGGTGTAGAGACGATATCACAATCAAAGTGCACATGGGCACAGAGATTTGGCAGGCTTTCTGGTCCTTGCTCCTTATTGTTCCACGTATGAGCTTTTATTATGTTGTTTTCTTATAATTTGTTAATAACCTGATTTTCTCAGAAAAGAAAAAAGTGCCACAAGTGTTTCTTGTGCCAATGCAGTTGTTAGTTACCAACCAACAAGAGGCTCTTCTACTACAAACTAGAACTTTCTAGGAAAATTGAAAATTAATTTTCAACAAGAAACAAAGATAATTGGAAATTTGTTTAAATTGAAAGTAGATTGCGGTACCAACAATAGACTCATGAAATTATTAGTGCCCACGAGCTTGTCTCAAAAAAGAAAAAGGTAAAAAAGAAATGCAGAACCAAATTTCAATTAAACCTTGAAAAAGTTGGGTAGGGAAGCAGTGGAATAAAGGCAAACATAACTAAGCATCAAACATAGACACCCCACAAATTGTTGTTAGTATTATGGTTAACATAGCCAATAGATTGGTTAGGATATGTTACAAAAGGAGAACTGACCCCACATATCAAGTTCTTTAATTTTTAAAGCGGGAGATATCACCACCCAATCTCCATTGCAGATAACCAAAGAAGAAAGTATAGGAACCCTGTTGTTAGAGCCTCTTATGACCTTCTCCTTTATACCCTAGTAGGAGAGTTCTGTGAATTTGTGGCTTGTATAAAGTGTTACATACCTAACTAAAATTTAGGTGCAGTATAGATTTAAAGAGACCACGTCCCATCCACATGACCCACATCATGACGATTCTAATTCTTATATTCTTCTTTTCTTATATTTTTAACAAGGTAGGAACTTGAAACTAAGTCACCGACTCAACAGTTGATAGATGTAGTTGTTTTGGAATTCATTTATTCATTGTTTTTCTTGTCATAAATTTGCATATTTATGATGTATATATACAACAGCAAGTTGAAAGGTAGGATTGCTGTTGCCGCAACTGCCTTCCAAATCTTAGCACGTGAGTTTGTTCCTGGCTTATTGATGGACCCTCAAACTCTTTTAATCCATAAAGTGATAAAACACTTGGTTAATCTTTCATCATAGAACTTTTCATGAGAATGATTTCATATTTCCCAAACATTTTCTCCCTGGACGCGTTTACAATTACATAGCGATGCATTATGTTATGGGAATTATGGACCAGCATGAAATAAATGTTTACAAATACTTTTTTGTGGTATTTAGTGTGAATCGTATATAAAATTCAAAGTTAATGCAATATATAATGTTATTTGATACTTTCTAAAAAATGGTTAACACTTTATTAACACCATAATACAATAAATTGAGCGAGTCCAAAACAAAAATGCTCAAATGATAGTTAGAATCCCTCAAGTATTAACCACTAAAATTACATTCTCCCAGTTATGGACCACCAAATTCGTTGTTTCGCAAATTAAACCATAGCTCTGTTTATTTATTTAATTAATTGTTTATATTCATATGATGTTTTCTTTAGTAAATGACTTCATAATCACTACAACTTTGGTAGTCAATTTCCAAAATATTTACTATGGTAGGTATTCATGAGTTACACAAGTTAGCAAACCGCCAAATAACAAAAATATCTTGTTGACTTGACCGGGACAAAAAAACATGCTATTTTTTTTCTTTCTTTTTCTTGAAAGAAAGAGCATGTATAACTCGCTGTATGAATTACCCCATAGAACAAAGATGGGATTCCCCAACAATAATTGTGGTTAAACTACATCTAGAAGCCTACTTTTTGTCCTCTCAGAGTCAGAGATCTCCAAAAGGGAATAAAAAATTGCCAACTATGATATTTGTCTATTGTAGCAACTCTCATCAGGAATCCCAAGTCAAAATGCATTTTTTTCATAAGAATAAAAAGAACTCGGAATTAAATGATTATTCCCCAAGACCAAGAGCCGGAATTTATTCCGAATTAAATCGGTAAAAAAATGCTTATTTTTTAAACGTAATGGAAGTTAATAAAACAAAGTGTGGTTGTTAAAAAATCATATAAGCAGTCAAATACAAATGTAAGAAGTTGAAATTTAATGTATTTGATAGATTTATGGGTGAATCGACTTGGACGTAAATTTTCGATCCCAGCCGGAATGAATTTAAATTTCTGATAAAATTTATCAACTCCACATTTTTACAACTTCTAAACATTTAAATTTATGGATATTCTCAACAAAAAATAAATTTACAGAAATTAAAAATGGACTTGCAGGTATATATATACGTACCATAGAGGAGCTGGTATTTATTCAATCGTTTTGATTTAAGAATTTATAAGCTTAAAGCAATAACCAAATGAGGTAAATCCAGGGATACCCTTTTTTAAACCAAATGAGTCTACATTATATTGTGAATTAATATGTTATTTAATTAATTATACAACAATTATATAGAAAGGATTATAAATTCTAAGTTAAAAACAATCTTTTATCAGTCAATTATGGCACTCATACTGGTGGTGAAACATTTCATTTAATTACTTTCTTGGTTACCAGAACACATGTATCATAAGAAATTGTAGTCAACACTAGTCCATACTAGACAACAGAGTCCAGTCCCATTATGTCACTCAGACTTGTCATGAAACAACTCCTATAATTACTCTCTTGGTTACCAAAACACATGTATTAGTGTTTCCTTTTAAGGAATTATAGTCAAATGATCCATAAGAGGAGTATGATTGAAGTAATTCCAGTGGAACTGGATTTGGGTTGTAGCGTGTAGGAAGGAAAAGTAACCACACTGTAAAGAGAGAAGCTCAAGCTTTTTTTTTTTTATGAATGAGAAGCTCAAGCTAGAATATATAGGCCTCTGTTGAGTTTCTTGTCGGTGTGTTTGGTGTAGTGGGCCCCACATGTGGGTACCACACTACTTAAACGTGGATCTGCCGAGAAGCTCGCGCCGGCTTCCGCGCCGCGCTTCTCTAATCTCTCTGTCTACGTGGAGTCGTGGACCCGCCACCCCATTTTGCAAATCAAAATGGGTTTTATTTGACTAAGTATATATTAATTAAGCCATTAAGAAGGTCTAGTCTAGTCTCCTCTGATAAAATGAGACAAAACACTCTTTATCATCGTATTAGAAATTTTAAAAAAAAAAAAAAAAGAGGAGCAGGAGAACATGCAAATACCATTATGGAGAATATGTATAAAAGATGTATTATTGTTGACTATCACACGACCGTGACTAAGTCGTTGGCATTCGCTGTCATTTTAATCCAATATAGGTGTTAATCAGATCGGATCGAACAATAAATATTGGTTATTTGAAAATGTCAATTAGAACCATAATAGAAGTTCAATCATACTTTGATTTTAATAAAATATTTTATATAAAAAGGCACAGGTGGAAAAAATGAACCAAAATGGAAAAACCAGAAAAAAGGAAAAAAATGGACTAATTGCAAGTAGACGCAATTGCACCCCCGTCGACCCTACCATGTTCTGATTAAAATTGTAAAAATGAGATAAATAATTTGCGTGAAAAAAGTATGGCTATAGTGAAACAAGGAAACCAGTCCACCGACACTTTTCCCCAAATATAAAGAAACAAAAACCAAACTGCCTCCTGTCATAAAGTGTGCCAGAAACAGGGGGTTTTACAAAGCTCTCCTTCTCAGGATCACTATTGCAAGTTGCAACAACAAATGTCACGTTGAAAAATCCCAATGAGAAAAGGAAACATCACTCCAACACTGCCCCTTTTACTATATCTGCCGCAAAGTACCAAATTTCACTCGACCGTCGATGTTACTATAATTATGTTCTAGAGAAAAATAAAAATAATTAAAGCATGGTTGGTAGCGGCATGGATCTTGGATATGCCATCTAGCTAATAAAGAGCTAGATTTCCCTTCAATGGCATCATTATTTTTTCTTGTTTGACGAAGTGGGGTTTCATTTATAACGATGAGATTAGCGTAATTACTTCTGTTGGTACTAATTAAAGTTAAACTAAGGGTCAAGAGTGCATGGAATATGCTGATAAATTGATAATGCCCTTGATTTTGAGTAGCAATCCTTCTATGATTGGCCCAACATGCAGAGTTGATAATAATGAAAAACAACAAAATAAATCAGAGAGAAACAGAGGAAACAAGTGAGGGCATACCGAACTTCCATCGGGCTTGGACGAGGCCGATTTCAGGGTTATGTACCAGAAAAGGGATGGTACGCCACAGGAAGTCCGGTTCCGGTTGAAAATCAGCATCGAAAATCACGACGTAATCACATTCCTTGACATATCCATGCTTCATCCCCTCTTTCAGAGCCCCTGCTTTGTACCCGTTCCTGTTATCGCGTATCTCGTACTTTATGTTGATCCCCTTGCTCGCCCACCGATCGCATTCCAACTGTACCATGTCCTGTATTATACAATAACCACTCAATGTTTTGTTTTTACCTTGGAATGAATAACTTCCTGTATATGGCTTGATTTAGTTCTAAATTCACTACACTGTAGGAAAGATAATTTATTAAACAGTAATGGTAAGTTAATTCATACCATATTAAAACCCACATCATGTCAATCCGGACCATTTTCTAATCGTTTGATACAACTGAGACGAACCAGATTACATCGTAGTGTAATCCGTAACGATAGTTGTAGGCTCAAGAACAAATGGAATAATGTCACTCTCTGCAACAACGGCTAGAAATGAAGCAATTCAGTTACCATGCTTTGTACAAATAAAGGTTTTTGTATTTTGGCGGGTAATACAATATATTACATACAAGAACATTTTTTCTGTACTCGTGTCATGTCGTCTCTTCTATCGAATATATGATATTGATGCCACGAGTAAGATTATGTCTCGAGATACGGGTGAGGCAAGGGAAAAAGACAAAACTCCAGATCAATTATCAGAAAACACGTTGGCTTTGTAGTTGTACCGTACCAATAACAACAAATGCGGGGGGTTAAATAATAATAACCAATTTCACTCCCCAGGGCAAGAAATTAACCTGATGCTTCGCTTCCTCCAAAGGAATTTGACAATGCTAATTAAAAAAGAGTCTGGAAGGGTCAAACCTTGTGTTGTGGAAATATAACAAAATTTACCTTGATAACTGGATCAGTTGAGTCGTCGAGTACTTGGATGATGATGCGATCGGACGGCCAGGACAGCCCACATGCTGCTCCTATTGACAACTGATACACCTGCACATGTGTATACCATTTGTCAAATTTATCACCCAAAATGAAACCATGAGGTGATGTGGGGGAAGACATAAATGAGGCATGCTTCAGAGTTCAGACGCTTGCTAAGTTGTTATCTAACGTAGTAATTATGTGGGGGTACCTCTCTTTCATTGTACATTGGGATCTGAACCAGCACCATCGGATATGCCGAATTGCCGAGCTCCAAGTCGTCGGAAATGGGCTCAAAGCGGTACTGCTTGTGTGCCCCCTGCCAAAGAGCTTTACCAGCACAATGACAATGGCCATGTACACTTTCTCGGCCAGCAGCATTACTGACATGATGAGGCATAGAAGCACGGATAGCCGAAGAAGCGGCACTATGACCGGCGCCTTCATTTGTTCCCATATCACACCAAGTTGATCTGTTATGTCATCCCTCGTACCTTGAAATGTGTCAGGTAGAAGCGCTGTTGTCGAAAGCCGGTCCATTGTAAGTTTGTTTATGTCCTCTGTTGCTCTCCTGCTTCGCTCTCTACGAAAGTGAGCAAGAGAATTGAGGAGAGGAGAGGTGAGTGAGGTGGTAACTAAAGGGGAACAAAATGGGAGGACTAGAGGAAGAGGCGACACTGGGTTTGTAATTTGTATAGTTCTCTTTTGTTTGCTAAGGTCCCTGCGGAAAAACGAAATTGAAAAGGATGGTTTTATAAAGGTAGGAGGGGGCTTGTTGATGTTGATATCTTGGTTGGGTTGGTATCCACCCTTTAACTAGTACGAGGAAAAATTCACTGGATGGTAGAAGAACGCAGTTCACAAAGCACACAACGCAGTTTCTCCTTCTTTAGTTTCTCTTTTCTCCTATTTTTTATTTATTTTAGGGGTGTGGAATCGGAATTGCTTGAAAACTACGCTTTGAGGGAATCCGACAAACAAATTTCCTCTAGAGGATAAACAAATACAGAGACGGTATGAAAGAAAGAAAGAAAGCGAGATTGCCTCCTAAAAGTCTGAAACCTCCCCTGTTTTAAACTCCAAACCCCTAGCCAGAAAATGTAAATTAGGAGGGGGAAATGGCCAGGGGAATGGAATAATGGTGAAACCAGGAAGAGAAATGGAGACTGGGAGACTGGGAGGGCTATGTACCTCTCTGTCTAATTTGTATATATATAGATACAGCAGTGTGTATTCGGTAAATGGGGTTAATCAGTTGTCCTTTTTCACGGCTATGGTGGCGCTCTCTCTCTCTCCTCTCTTTAACCTCTCATAATTTTTTTTTTACGGCTGTAGGGTATCTTGTTAATTTTTTAGGGTTTATGTTGAACCTGTTCTTTTACGTAAACACTAATACCAGTGATATTTAATAATAGTGATATAAATTAATGAAATAATTTGTAAAAAAAATATTAAAAAAATTAGTGTTTTAATTCTAAAACATCTGTGGAGGTGTTTTAACTTCACTCTACCTTAAATCATTTTTATTTCATACTTTAAAACATTTTATAGCTCTTTCTATATTTTTAGTATACCTATCAAATAAGGGGTAAAAGCAATCATCATTAGATGCGGTGCTTTTAGCAAGAACCAACATAGCTATTAAAATACATGTCGCCGATAACAATTTGATGTTGTTCTCAAAATAGAATTGATTTAACAAGAATTCATGTCATAGTTGAGGCGTTATTGTAATTCATACTGTTTGATTTGAATTTTGTTTGAGGCCAAAATCAAGAGGCATAATATTTGATATATTCAATGAGAATCTAACGAATAAGAATACACTCGAGATGTTATCACAATTTGGATGCAAATTAAAACTCATAAATTGACATATAGTCTAATAAATCAATAAAATAAGTATAACTTTGTTTAATTATATCACATGTAATGATAAAATTGGCAGATTTGTGCCAGTTGATACAGTGAATCATTAAAAATTGTATAACGTTGCTGATTTATTGGCATTAATTACTACCAAATCTCCATGGTAAGAAAAACAACTAACATTAAGTATTTGATAAAAAGAAAATCTAAACTTAACAATTAAAGTAAGCAATTAATTACTGTAATAAGATAGCATATCATGACTTTCGAGTTATAACTTAAATTGATCCACTTGAACCTTCGAATATCATGTAAATGATATAAAATTTACTAAGTATTTTCATAACTTCTTTATAATTATAAAAGAAGCTCTCTAAAAAGTAGGTATGATTGCTTTAAAAAGAGAGTACACAAAATTGAAATCGCGTCGATGTTGTGATATTTTTTTGTCTGCATCTAAATTTCAATCCGAAAATATTAGAATTCTCATCGTCATCATGTGATTTTATTATTATTCAATCTGAATTTCACTACGATCATAAAAAAAAACATTGATAGATAAAAAAAAGAGCCGAGGAATTTCAATGCTGCTAATTTTTTTATAATACCGAGAATAAGTCAACCACTGCTATTACCATACAATTTAATTAATTCCGTCTCTGAGGAACACTGTATCGGTCCACGAAAGAAGTATAGAACGTGTTCATCTAAAATTGACTTTACTAAGGACAGCGCAGAGCAAATCTAGGGAGGGAGAGAAACAGTGGTTCCTCTCAGAAAAAACAAGAAAAGAAACAGTGACGCGGAGTTAAAGAGATGGAGAGTATAGCAACTGTGCAGTCAAATGTCGAATACTCAAGGTAGCAGGTACTTTCCAGTATTTACTAACGGAAACCCTGTTCGGGCTTTATTAAATGCTTTGAATTAAAGTATGTTTTACAGAATAATAAAAAGAAAAGAGGGGGTAGCTACGCAAAAGTACGCGTAGGAACTCGGAAGAGAACCAGGTTGCCTCCACGTGGGGTCTCATGCACATCTGTTTGCATCTCCATCTTAATTACGCATGCATGTTGGTGTCAATTAAATTCCATGTTCCACAAATGACTCTAGTTTCAATGTTTAATTTCATGACAAAAGTCGTTTGCGTTTTATGCATTCAATTAATTATGAAATAATAAAATATTTTAACGTAAATATGGCATAATTTAGCTTTGACAAATAAATGCTACTTACCGTATGGTGATTCATTTACCAATTTTAGAATATGCAATGATTTGTCAGGTTTTATTTACTGCATCTTTTGGTGTTATATCTTATTTGATTGCTTCTTTCTTAATTAAAAAATCAGCTCATTTTATTACACGTATTTATTTTTTGTAATGAAGTCCAAGAAACCATCTTAGTAAAAAGAAAACATAATATATGCATCTATGCCAACTTAAATTAAAAAATGGAAAATGTAAATAAGTATATATTCTTATAATAACTTTGACGCCTCATCATGACCGACACTATTTTTCATTAATGACTCAAATTCTAATATAAAACAAGAAATCTTCACTGTTAATTTTATTTAATTAATTAAAAAATATTCCCGCTAAAAATAAAAATAAAAACATGGAGCTCATCGTACTAGATTAAAAAATGGTCAGAATTTCAATGCTTTATTATGATTTATTTGCACTAGGATTGTAACTCGGGTTTCATCACGATAATATAGTCCTCAAATAAATAATTAATAATATAAAAATTTTAAATATATATATTAAATTTTCATATTAAAGAAAATTTGGACACAATATTGTTAAATGCTAAATAATAATAATTATTATTATAATAATAAATAATATAAATAAAAACATTATAATCTATAAATAATCATATAAAAAAGTTGAATCATTTTAAGAGTTAAGTTTTACCTTAAGTATATTACACACATTATTTTAAATGAGGAGAGATAAATTATTTTATATGAACTTTTGGATTTAAGAAGTTGAAATGATTTAAACAAAATCAATGGTAAAAAAAGTAATGATGTAGCATACTTGAAAATTTTAAAAATTTAACTTTTTTATCCATTAAAAATTATTGAATTCCTCCTTTTGATCTTTTGATCTTTTGATCATGTACAAAATGAACTAAAAAAATTGTTGATCTTTGAGAAGGATGCATGGTTACGTTGAAAATAAACAAAATCAGCCTTTCATATTAATTAGTCATCTGAAGTTTTTTTTTTCCGATTAACAGCAAGGTCCAAAATATCGTGCATAATTAATTTGGTGGCAATATGTTATATTGTTTGTACAATCTTCGGCGCAAAGACAATACATTTTTCTTGCTTTTAGCATAGTTTTGTGATTTAACACTTTTTGGTGATATCCGAGCGTATCGACAAACTAACTAGAGTATTTTTTTGTAATAAATTTCGTATCAGCAACAACTTCGTTGAAATATACGGTATTTAACTTGTAAGACTACAGAACTGAAATGTTGCCTTTGATACATAAAATAGATTTTTTTTTTCAAAATAAGTAGGTTATGTTCACTCTATTTTCTTTTGTCATATTTCTTGCCATTTGTTAACTAGACCGACTAAAAGCAATGTGTGACATGATCCTATATGTCGACGAAAAGGAAGATTTTCTATCCTCGTCTTCCAAACCAAATGAGAGTTTCTTAGTGATTAATTATTGGATTGAGCGATGTGGGGGTCCTTTTTTATTTGATAAAGAGATAAAGATGTGACTTCAGCATGGCGGTCGTGATAATTATTGAACTGCTTGGTAATATATATATCAAACTAAATGATTAACAATTAAAGAATCACAATAGCTTAATATTCTAACTAAAATGAAATAGCTTTTACTAGGTTTGTATCTATTTAATTGTTCTTTCCGGGAGATGAAATCCGGCGTGACATAGCAGGCCTCAAAAATTACAAAAGTAGGGTTTATCTCCATGTGGCCTATAGGTGTTGAACTGCTTGCTGCTGATAAGGTTAAAATTCATTTCACATGGGAGTGCGTTGAATACTATGCTTGATAGTTTGCATTTGCAATTTGCATTAGGTCATCGCTTGCCACATGTCACCATGCCCCATAAGAGCAACCGCGCAAGAGGCAGCAGGCAGCAGCTTTCCCGAACATTATTTTTCTAATTTCATTAGGCCTCTTCGGAGGCTTCCCTCTGACAGGAATGAGTATGGTAATTGAACTAATTTTTACTCTATGTATGGGTGTCATTAATGTTAACAGATCGAATGATCGACGATACGAGATTTAAAGAACGTTCAGCTCAAAAATTTTAAATATCTTATAGTGTAAATACATATGATTGATGTTTAATGAAATAAACAAGTTTAAAGTAATAATAATATATAGTTTTATAGAAAATGATTTAACTAAATTATAATGCAGTTATAAGTTCGCCCTAAATTACATTTAGATTGACTTGATGATTTTTCGTAAAAACAATTTGGTTAAGTTCACAGAAACAAATTATATTAAGCAATATATCAAAGTATTTTTTTTTCTATTTTGGAGACATGGACAAATGGTGTGTGTTTGAGTTTTTTTTTTTTAAAAGTGCAGAATAAAAACGCGTTTATTTGTGCTCCAAATTTTCTATGTCACAGAACATATATGGAACAAATAAATTTGTTACAGAATATTGTGCTACTTGCATTATTATTTTATCTATTCTACGTATATTATTAAGTTCAGCGTAGATTTGATAGATTATGCGCACATGGGTTAAAACACTGAATCAATCAATTGACACTACGCCAGAAAACTCCTTTTGCAACGCACCATTTACAACGGTTTTCAATTAAAAACCGCTGTAAATGGGTTTACAGCGGTTGTTAAAAGAAAACCGCTGCTAAGTTTACAACGGTTGTTAGCTAAAAACCGTCAGAAATGGGTTTACACGGTTTTTAGCTAACAACCGTCAGAAACATAAAGCAATGTTTTCTTTTAACAACCGTCAGAACCCATTTACAAATGGTTTGCCTCGCCTCGCCTCGCTCGCCCCGCCTCGCCTCGCCCGCCTCGCGCCGCGTCGCCTCGCCCCCGCCTAGCGCTTAGCGCCGCCTCGCCTCGCCCCGCCACGCGCGCGCCGCCTCGCTTCGCCCGCCGCTGCCGTGCCTCGCCTCGCCGCTGCCTCGCCCGCCGCTGCCGTGCCTCGCCTCGCCCCGCCTCGCGCCGTCGCCTCGCCCCCGCCTCGCGCCGTCGCCTCGCCCCCGCCTCGCGCCGCCGCCTCGCCTCGCCCCTGCCTCACGCCGCTGCCGTGCCTCGCCCCGCCGCTGCCCGTGCCGCGCCGCGCCCCGCCGCGTCGCTGCCCCGCCTCGCCTCACCGCGTCGCTGCCCCGCCTCGCCTCACCGCGCCGCTTCCCCGCCTCGCCTTGTTTTGACATTTTTTTATCAAGTTTTAATATTTTGTAAATATATGTTATATTTTGTTGTATTATGTATGTATGTTAGATAAATTAGTTAATTTGATGTAGTTAATTAGTAATTAAATGTAGTTATTTATTGTTTTTGTGAAAATGCATGTGATGAAAATATTATATATGGCTAGCATATATGGGCTAGTCACAAAAATAAAGAGAAACAATTAAAAAAATAGTTTTACAGCGGTTTTTACGAAGAAACCGCTGCAAACGAATTTAAAAAAAAAATTACAGCGGTTTTTATGAAAAAACCGCTGCAAATATAATTTTACAGCGGTTTTTAGTTAAAAACCGCTGTAAATGGTATTTTGCAGCGGTTGTTATATAAGAACCGCTGTAAACAATTTGCAACGGTTTTCAACAAAACCATTTGTTAAACTTTGCGCGCTCCCAATAACAAATGTTGTACAACCCGCTAACTGAAAATAACATTTGTAAAAGCCTATTTGTGGTGTAGTGTGATAAATCTATTAATTAATTTGATCCAGCAATTAATAATGATATTCTATATGACATAAGGATAAATTACTAGTCCATATTGAAATTAATATATGATGAAAATTCTGATTCAACATCTAGTTTGTTATAATTATAGTTTCATCATTTCGTAAAGTTTATTATTTATCGACTACAAGTCATTATTTTGACATCGAAACGACTATTCTCTATTTTATAAAATAGAAGAGACCGATATGAAAATTTGGGACTTAGGCTAACAACAATAACTATTTTTTTTTTTAAAGAAGGCTCCCATTAACTCTTGATATATCAATTTTCATATGCGCTGTTTTTCTTGGAGCAGGAAGATAAGTCATTCTTTAAAAAAATACGAGACTTATCATCATCTATATGACTAACAACAATATTTAATGATATCTCTAATTTCTTTTTGATATATGTTATTTGCTAAAATAAGTATTTAAGCATGTAACTAAATCAATTAAATATTGTTAATCATCTGCTTCAAACTGAATATAATTTTGTTGACGAAGTTTGTATTGTCATATATTTTTTGCAAAACACTGACCACAGTCAGCGATGTTGCTGTAATTTGTTATGAATTAGTTTAATGCAAACGGGAATTAAATTACCTTGCAAACAATAATTCGGCTTTAACAATAGATTTTTTTTCCTGTCAGGTTTGTTTTATGCTTTTCAGTTTTCACTTTTAAACATTCCGAAATGAATATATATATATATGAGGGATCCAATGAAATCAATTTATGGTAATTCCAAGTTATATCAAATATTTTCTAAGTCCAAACAGTCGATCCAAATCGTTTAACATAATAGATATATTAAAATATACTTATAGATCAAACTGGACATTTTTTTCAATTTTTTTAACTACTTATTAAGATTGGTATAAAATTTAATGGTCTGAAAATAATGGTTTGTACCTATATTAATGAAGAGTAAAAAAATTAAAAATATATAAAATTTGATCTACAAGTTTATTTTAATATATCCATCACATTGAATGATTTGAATTGACTGATCAGATTTCAAAAATGAAAATATTTGATGTAAATTTGGTGTCACCAAAAGTTGATGTTATTGGATCTAACCTCATATATGTGTATGTATATGTATGTGTGTGTAGTAAAGATATCGTGAGTTTAAATTCATGAAGATCTTTTGTGAACATAACTCAAAAAATACATCAAATCATATTCAAAATTTGATTTATCATGCTCATTAAATTATTCATATGAAAATCTTATGGGATACAAAAAAATTAGGTATTTTGAGTTTTTTATGACACTATTATAAATTTTTAATGTTTTGTTACTATTTTTAGAGTTTATTTTGAAAAATTAAAAATAGTGACTTAAAAAACTCAAAATATCCAAATATTTTGTATCCCACAAGATTTTCACATAAAGAATCGAATGGGCATGATAAATCAAAATTTTAAAATGATTTGATATATATTTTGAGTTAAACTCATAGAAGACATTTGTGAGCTTAAGCTCACATTATCTTTTAACAAATATCTGGCTACGGTGATTCCATAAGTACTTCGAGCAAATACTTATGGTTCAAATTAATTTCAAAATCTCGTGTATGAAATTTCTACTTAAATAGCTTAAATTTTTTCATATAATAATCTTATAGATTATCAATTTTTATCATGTTTGGAGTTAATTTATTATGCTTAATGATTTTAAAAAATGACAACATTTAGCCTTCAAAAATTGCTATTTTAAATTATTTTTAGAGTCATCTTTAAAAAATATTAAGCACAGTAAATTAAGTCCAAATTGATGAAAATTAATAATCTATAAAAGATTATAATACGAAAATCTCTTAAGTTACTTAAAATGAAAATTCAGATGTAAT